>JASJET010000105.1:3687500-6087500 GCA_034092305.1 Diaprepes abbreviatus
ATTACAGGTCTGGTAAAATTCAAAAAATGCGAAAACTATTAGTTTTTACCCGTGAGGACACAAAACGTATTAAAAAGTTACGATATATTGACGAAAAACAGGGAAAATCGGAAAATCGACTAAAAGGTTTCCGGACAAAGAGCGGAGCTCGTTGCTCGTCCACTATCCCCAGCAGGTGATAAAGCAAACGATAAAAAGTTGCTGTAAAGGTTTACAATATTATAAAACCTGTGTTTAAGCGTGACTGTAATTGGTGCTATACACTCTTTTAATAAAGACCAAATCATTAAGAGATGGTCATTAAGATGTTTCAAGCAAAATATTCGATAATTTTATCCATTAATGTTGATGTAAAATTTTCAAAAAATAAATATCTGGACACCCATTATACTCGTATACTCAGACATCCTTTCAGTGACTATTTAAAAACCTTTATTTGTCACATGTTGCTAACTTCTAACAAAATACGTAATTGAGTGTTCCCCTGATAGCAATTTATATTTAAAAAAGACGCATCCTGTCAGTCACATTTTCCAACCGTATCCAGTTTAAAATCAATACTTAGCACCCTAATCAGTAGTTGTTTTTTGGCAAGCAGCTGATGGCGTTTGGAAACCCCGTTAAACTGTTAATTTTGCTGCTAAATTTGTAATGCCAGCTTCGATTTTAACAAATTTAGTATGGGAGTCGATGACAGCCTTTTTGCAGGAGTGATTATTAAAAAAACTACCACAATTAGAACTGCAAATTTTTATTCAAAAATACGAATGATTTGAATTGAAACAATTGAATAGTTTTTTTTAATAAATTGGGTTTAAGGGGCTATTAGACCACCCTATATATAGAAAAAAGCCCTACCTAGGAATTTAGAAAGGATTGTATTAAAAGCTTGCTAATTACACTGTCCCTAACCAGGATTCTAAATCAACCAGAGAAAGATTGTCGAGCGTACGAGAACTCCAATATACACTGTATCACCTCATCTTTCTAAGTACGTAAAAAGAGACTTTATCCTAGACGTAATAATTAGTTGTATGAAAATAGAAATATAAGGAAAAGCTGGACGAACAGCACCTTATAATCACAGTATCTAATCTTTATAATTTTCATTCAATAAGAATGGCATATCTTTATAAGAATAGAGAGTACAACGTACAATCAGGATCCTAAATGGACCAGAGAAAGATTGTCGAGCGTACGAGAACTCCAATATACACTGTATCACCTCAGCTTTCTAAGTACGTAAAAAGAGGCTTTATCCTAGGTGTAATAATTAGTTGTATAAAAATAGAAATATAAGGAAAAGCTGGACGAACAGCACCTTATAATCACAGTATCTAATCTTTATAATTTTCATTCAATAAGAATGGCATATCTTTATAAGTATAGAGAGTACAACGTACAATCAGGATCCTAAATGGACCAGAGAAAGATTGTCGAGCGTACGAGAACTCCAATATACACTGTATCACCTCAGCTTTCTAAGTACGTAAAAAGAGGCTTTATCCTAGGTGTAATAATTAGTTGTATAAAAATAGAAATATAAGGAAAAGCTGGACGAACAGCACCTTATAATCACAGTATCTAATCTTTATAATTTTCATTCAATAAGAATGGCATATCTTTATAAGTATAGAGAGTACAACGTACAATCAGGATCCTAAATGGACCAGAGAAAGATTGTCGAGCGTACGAGAACTCCAATATACACTGTATCACCTCAGCTTTCTAAGTACGTAAAAAGAGGCTTTATCCTAGGTGTAATAATTAGTTGTATAAAAATAGAAATATAAGGAAAAGCTGGACGAACAGCACCTTATAATCACAGTATCTAATCTTTATAATTTTCATTCAATAAGAATGGCATATCTTTATAAGTATAGAGAGTACAACGTGCAATCAGGATCCTAAATGGACCAGAGAAAGATTGTCGAGCGTACGAGAACTCCAATATACACTGTATCACCTCAGCTTTCTAAGTACGTAAAAAGAGGCTTTATCCTAGGTGTAATAATTAGTTGTATAAAAATAGAAATATAAGGAAAAGCTGGACGAACAGCACCTTATAATCACAGTATCTAATCTTTATAATTTTCATTCAATAAGAATGGCATATCTTTATAAGTATAGAGAGTACAACGTACAATCAGGATCCTAAAGGGACCAGAGAAAGATTGTCGAGCGTACGAGAACTCCAATATACACTGTATCACCTCAGCTTTCTAAGTACGTAAAAAGAGACTTTATCCTAGACGTAATAATTAGTTGTATGAAAATAGAAATATAAGGAAAAGCTGGACGAACAGCACCTTATAATCACAGTATCTAATCTTTATAATTTTCATTCAATAAGAATGGCATATCTTTATAAGAATAGAGAGTACAACGTACAATCAGGATCCTAAATGGACCAGAGAAAGATTGTCGAGCGTACGAGAACTCCAATATACACTGTATCACCTCAGCTTTCTAAGTACGTAAAAAGAGGCTTTATCCTAGGTGTAATAATTAGTTGTATAAAAATAGAAATATAAGGAAAAGCTGGACGAACAGCACCTTATAATCACAGTATCTAATCTTTATAATTTTCATTCAATAAGAATGGCATATCTTTATAAGTATAGAGAGTACAACGTACAATCAGGATCCTAAATGGACCAGAGAAAGATTGTCGAGCGTACGAGAACTCCAATATACACTGTATCACCTCAGCTTTCTAAGTACGTAAAAAGAGGCTTTATCCTAGGCGTAATAATTAGTTGTATAAAAATAGAAATATAAGGAAAAGCTGGACGAACAGCACCTTATAATCACAGTATCTAATCTTTATAATTTTCATTCAATAAGAATGGCATATCTTTATAAGTATAGAGAGTACAACGTACAATCAGGATCCTAAATGGACCAGAGAAAGATTGTCGAGCGTACGAGAACTCCAATATACACTGTATCACCTCAGCTTTCTAAGTACGTAAAAAGAGGCTTTATCCTAGGCGTAATAATTAGTTGTATAAAAATAGAAATATAAGGAAAAGCTGGACGAACAGCACCTTATAATCACAGTATCTAATCTTTACAATTTTCATTCAATAAGAATGGCATATCTTTATAAGTATAGAGAGTACAACGTACAATCGTTACCGACAACGATATCTAAGCTCGCGTCGCTTGACAAAAATATTATTGGTAGAGTATTATCTTATATCTACTTGTTAAATAGTAATAAATATTGAAAATATATTTCTTTATAAAAATTAGATGAAATCTTCATTACTCTACATGAAAAATTATATGTAAAGGAAGAAAAAGTTATCACACGACGACCCGAACTCGCGCACTGTGAGGCGAAGATATTATCCATTGAGTCATCCCATTATGACTTTACACAGGGTGTCCCACGATGAACGGCCGCGGTCGATATCTCGGAAAATAGAATATGGAAAATTTTTAAAATTTGGTTTAGATGTCTTTTTGCTCATTTTAAATGGAACACCCTATATGTTATTGCATTTTTGAATCCTACGCAATATTATAGATATATTTCATGTATAATGGCCTATACCTAAGTCTATTTTTGATATATTTTAAATTTTATGTCGAAAATAGCCCTTGGAGACCTAAATTTTCATCAATTTTTTTCTATAAAAATGCCTTTATTATTTAATTGGGATTGGTTTCCTTCTAATAGAGATCCACTTAAGTGGACTGGGTTAATATTTTTATAATACATAGATACAGGGTGATCAAAAACTAACATTAAATATTAACTTGAAAAATCGTTAAAAGTCAGTTGTGTTAAATTTAAATCTCATTATGCTGTCTTCTTTAGCGTTAAAAATAAGGGTGATTTTGTATCAGGTTATCTCTTCCAAAACTTTGCAGTTTTTGAAATATTGGCAACTTAACACTTCTGTATTGTAAAAATGCTAAACATCTTACATACACAGGGAAACAAGATATTTTAATAAGTGTTCAAAATTTTCACCCTGAACTTCCCAATATTTTTCCCATCTCCGAGCTAGTTTAGAGATAAA
The DNA here is from genome assembly GCA_034092305.1 of Diaprepes abbreviatus. NCBI lineage: Eukaryota > Metazoa > Arthropoda > Insecta > Coleoptera > Curculionidae > Diaprepes > Diaprepes abbreviatus. The sequence goes on from JASJET010000105.1 coordinate 3,691,535, forward strand.
CTTTCGAACGCGTCCCTTATTTTTACCATACAGTCCCCCAACTACTCTGCCAATTACCTTTGCATGAATATCAAAATATTATTTCTTAATTGAATTTGAATGTTTTTTCTTATATGATGAAATTGCACATTTTATGGAATACTTCACACTAACTAAAATAAATCGTCTCAAAATTACAGGCATTTTTTTAACATTTTTCGTTTTCAACCCTCTTTGCACCACTTTTAAAAGAAAAAAAATAAATAAAATGCAACCTAGATTCAAACAACGCATACGAGGTGTGGCATTAAGTTCGGGGAATTTGTCAATAAAAAACAAGAAATTAAGCTCCGGGCAAAATTTTATTATCGACCTTCGCAATAGTCTCCCTCTAATTCTACACAATGATTCCAATGTTCCTCTCACGATTGGAAGCACCCTTGGTAATCCACTGAAGTTAACTCGTTCAACACCACGGTTACAGCTTCTTTAACCTCTTGTACGTCGCCATGATAAGTTCCCTTGAGGTGCAACTTCATCTTGGGAAATAAAAAAAAGTCTCAGGAGGAAATATCGGAGTTAAAGGGTGGGTGCAGCCACGTTGGAATGCCTTTTTTTGCCAAAAACTCTTGCATAATGGACGAGAAATGGGCAGGTGCGGTGTCATCGTGCAAGAACCAGCCATTCTCGGTTAGTTCGGGTCGCACACGGAAAACGCTTACTTTTAGCCGCTCCAGGATGCTAACACAGAACTGTCCAGTCACTATCTGGTCAGCAGGAACATATTTACGATGAATGATGCCCCGGATATCGAAATAAACTATCAATATTGTTCAGACGCGACTTGGACATATTTTCTTTCGTTGGCCGCTTCTCACCCTTTTCCACCCATTGCTGACTTAGTTTACGGGTCTCAGGGTCATACTCAAATATCCAGGTCTCATCTCCAGTGACTACCCGACTCATCCAGTCTCTGCCGACTTTCCGAATGCGGGACCACAAATCCTCACAGATCGATTTTTGCATTTGTGGGTGTTCATGGGTGAGTACTTTTGGCACCATCTTTGCACACATCTTTTGCATATTCAAATTCTCGTTCAACATCTTGTAAATGATTTCTTTGTTCAAGTTGAACTCGTCAGACAACGCATGAATGCTTAGGCGCCTATCAAACGTGATCAGCGTGCGCAAACAGTCCACAGTCGCGACGGTACGAGAGGTGACTGGAGCTCCTTCACGTGGATCGTCTTCTATCAATTCACGCCCCTCCTTGAACCGTTTCGCCCATTCAAACACGCGCGTTTTCGACATGCACTCGTTCCTATACACCACCTGCAATTTTCGGAGGATTTCCGAGGGTTTTCTTCAGATTTCACTAAAAATTAAATCACAACACGTTTTACGACGCCAGTAAAAAAGTTACTTTCGAAAAATGCTCATAAAACACAAACCAAACGTGTTATCGACTTGAACCTTGTACTAAAACTAAATGGAAGGCCCCCCTCTCTAGACAGATATTGACGAACGACGCAGTGTTGCCAGTTCCCGAGTTATAACTAAATTTCCGGAACTTAATTGCTGCACCCTCGCATTATCTTTCCAGTGAAGACTGTTTAAAATCAGTTCTCTATTTCGAGCACACAAACAAACAAAATATTTATATCTTTATTATATTATTAATAATATAAATATGAAAGCTTATTACATTTTTAGAACAAATACAAATATACTTTTAGTACAAATATTCAATAATAGCACTCATTTTTTGAATACACCTTATTTTTACCGTCTTTTTAAGCCAGCTTATTTTCTAAAAAATCATATACACTTTCCTGTAAGTCAAACTAAAATATACCGAAAAGTTAACGGACACATATCCAATCCTGCCCTTTGACTATGTGCTACATAGTATCGGCATTTAACAAATACCCAGAGCTCCACCGGACAGCCTGCCAAATGTTCCGGATGACGACCATTCTGCTAAAAATCGTCCGGTCGGTCTGTGGAAAAAGGTCATTATGGGAAATTACCGTCATAATCTGGGAACAAACCCCACTAATGGCTAAACAGACCTGGTAATAAGGAAACAATACACCCGTTTTTGACAGGAATTTATTATGATTTGTCGCTTGGTTTCAATGTCATTTCATAAATCATTTGGTATAAAATCACAGTTATGGAAATATCCTTTGGCTTTTTTATTCCTACGGAATTGAAATTAATGATTCTTTTATATTTTTCTTTATTGATATAATAAAAAAGAAACAACAAAAGAGTATTAAACCAAACGTCTGTTTTTTACTTATAACCTTTTTTATCCATTGATCTGCAAAATCTAAGCACCTCGACTAGACAAGAATGTGCTGTTAATTTATCAAATATAATAACATAAGAAAGACAATTTAAAAAAATTCTTAAGTAAAAGTTTAATATTCGAAAAAAATCATTCATTAAGTCGTTACATTTTCCGTAACCTCGACTGGTGACTTAATGAACGTTACATTACGGCCAAAAAAACTGTTTAACTAAGTCACATTTTACCCCATGTTCACATAACTGAGGAGCTTTGAAGTTATATCTGATCTCAAAAAAACATCAACTTCCATTAAAAATTACATTTAAAAAAATGCTTCAAAGAATAATATTATCGCCCTCTACCAGATGGCAATTAGGCTTTTTATCGCCCTCTCACCGACATTTGAAAAGTTCTTAGAGATACTATAGATAGATTAGCTAATAAATAAATTTTGTAAATTGTAAATTTTCCAATATCTGCAATTTTGTCTATTCACGTTACATTATATGAAACTTCAATTCAGTAGAGAACCATATGTTATTGAAGCTCCTAAAATGGTTTTTCATTATCCTGCAAAATTCAAGTCATCGGGCTTCATTTCCTGCACAAGCTGCGCTCAGTCGTAGAGACTGTCGTGGATCGTCTCTAACAGACCGGCGAACGCGGTCAACATTCCTGTTCGTTGTTGATGTCCTTTTGCGTCCAGATGATTTATCCGGCATTGTGTTTCCAGTCTCTTCAAACTTGTGCACATAACACTTAATCAAATTCGCACTTGGTAGCTTTCTTATTGTCGTTAAATTAAAATGAGTCCTGTACAGACGTCGAACAAGTGTAGGAATTGTTGTTTTTACAGAACGATCGCACGCAAAATGCCCGCTGTGGTCCCGTAAAAGATTTCATCGCTGCTAAACTTAAAAATCCAGTCAAGCGTTTGACACCACTCCCTTCCCCTCGCTATCTGCATTTGGCGCGTATCTTTGTATAAGCAAATTAAAGATAAAAACTGGGAATTGAAAAAAGGGATAGTTGTTATCTCCTGAAAATAAATAAAATTTGACAATTTTTTGAATCTTCTATTTTAAGGTTTAAACTTTTCTAAGCTATTGTTAAAACCTTTATTTTCAACTTTGACCATTTTTAAGTTTGACAATATGAGTGAACGAAGCAGTAAAAATTTTGTATAGGTAGGATGATTTTAGGGCAATAATTGTTATTAAATCTAAGATCAAAAATTCGAGATGTTAAATAACTGGCAGTTATAAAATATTTGGAGTTTTTTTTTGGTTTTATTGACAAAACCGTTTGGTGCCGTTTTATTTAAGTTTCAACCAACCGAAATTCCGAATTATTGTATTTTATACGTTCATACATTTGTTCTCCTTCAGTTTTCCTCTTACGCCCTCAACTCTGTAATTTCTTTTATCTTTTAGTTGTATTGCATTAAAGGATGTAGCCGATTAAGATGATCAAAACTGCCCCCTCGGTCATAAAAAAAATCAACCGGTTGTTCTACATCAAGAAATACCCACACAAAAAAATTTTTAGCCACTTTTATCGTTGCATAACCTCACAAAAAAATAAAACGTCTTTTTTTTGACGATATCTTCGGTTCTAATCATCGTAGAAGCTTCTTTTCTTTTTAATTTTGCAGGTTTTTTTTATTGTCTACAGTAAGATATTTTTCGAACAATTTTTGGCGCGAAATTCAAATTTTTATGGGTGTTTGAAAATTTTTAAATTCAATAAAATAAATACTAGGACAATAGCAAGGCTGAAAAAAAAATATATGATGTTTTTTAGACGGCAAACCATGTCTATGAATCTTATAGATTTTTTAAAGTGGCATTTTTTCGCATTTTTATCGATTTTTGAAGCATGGAATTTTCTTATTCTCAGTTGCCGTAAAACTATGTACGTATATATACAATAAATGTAAACTTCGTTCCATCATATGCTTTCTGTGTTAGATGTTGCACAGTTTGAACAAATTGCTATAGAACACAATTTATTCTATTCCACCACCATCGAGATGATGGCCTACCTGTACCACCATACCGAAAAGAAAGTCAAAACACCCTTCCCACCACAGTGATATAGCAGAGGTACATGTTTCGTCTCCACAAGACTCATCAGAGTACCGACATGCACCTGTTTGTGCATAGGCCATCATCTCAATGGTGGTGGAATAGAATAAATTGTGTTCTATAGCAATTTGTTTAAACTGTGCAACTTCTAACACGGAAAGGATATGATGAAACGAAATTTGCATTTACTGTTCGCATTTTACTTCAGTTACACACGGAGTTGCATATAGTTCCACGTTTGCTGAATGTGATTTCAGCACTACAACGGCATAATGTGGACACATCCACTGCTATTGCATCTCACACGGAGGACATATATATATATATATATATATATATATATATATATATATATATATATATATATATATATATATATATATGAGCTATTTTTTATTTATTTCTTGGACCTTTATTAAAAAAATTTTTATTTGTTTGTTTTTCTTGAGAATTATGGTCCTTTGAAAATTAAATCAAAATATGATGGTGGTGTTGTACTTTCTATATTTTACATTTTTAAAACATTAACGTTTCGGTAATTTTTTCACCTTCGTCAAAATGTACAGTTGTAGCTAAAAAACAAAATATTTTGTTGATTTAACTATTAAATTGTTTACATATTGTGTATTTACCTTGAAAAATGATTCAGGAACAACACTGCACTCACGTGTATAAATAATTTATAATTATATTCTATTAAGAATTTAACTTTCGTAAATTCACAGCGGTCAAGATGACTACGTATGTCATCTTGAAGTTAAAGTGGTACTGAAAGACACAGATGGTATTTTTTTGTAAGTAATGAGGGTAGTTTTCGCTACTGATGGTTTAAGGGGTCTAGTCCGCAAATGCAATTCGTTTTTTACTTTTTGAATTATATTTTTTTGGTTGTTATTTTATAATATTGTTATATATTTTGCTAAGTTGCTTGATATCTGCCTTAGCATTTACTGCATGTTTGTTTTTTTGCATTGCTATCAGAATTTCTCGTTTTTGTGTATGGTTTTCCATTTTTAAGATTTTCACTTTTTCAAAATCAAAGGAGTGGTGATTTCCCATGCTATGTGTTGTTAATGTCGTTTTATTTTTTTTTTGTCGTATTTGTGCCAGTTTAATCGGTTTTTTAAATGTTGGCTTGTCTGTAATATATATTCGCCTTTGCAGGCTTTGCATGGGATGATAACTGTTTTTTTTGTGCGAGAGAGGGTGTTGGGATTTAAAATGTAATATCTGGAGGACCATGTTTTTTTAGTGTACCATTCTGTTTTTAAGGTATTGTTAATGTGGTGTAAGGTTAGGTTGAGGAAATTGTTTTTCTGTTTCTATTGTGAACTGTAATTTGGGGTGGTAGGAGTTAAATTTTTTTAACACTGAGGCATATAGGTTTTGGGGTGGGACTGCTGTGATGCAGTCGTCAACGTATCTATAGAAGAAGGGCAAATTGAATTCAAGATTTTTTGTCCTCTAATACAAGTTGTGCTATAATACTGGAAATGGAAGCTCCCATTGCGCATCCTTCTATTTGTTTATAAAATTTTTGGTTATGTATGAAGTATGTGAAGTTTAAAGTTAGTTCAAGTGCATTTAAGAATTCATTTAAGGGTATATCGGTGAATGATTTAATTTGGTTCCGTTTTTTTGTTGTTTGATATGTTTGTATATAAGGAAACCACGTCTAGGGATATAAGTTCATGATCATCTGGGATGGTTATGTTTCTTGTTTTGTTCTTGCAATCCATTGAATTTTTTATATAATGGTGATTTTTGTTAACAATGTTTTGTAGAATTTCTCAGTTTTAACATCAAAACTGTACCATTTATCGAATTATTCTGATTTTGAAATGTCATATGATTCAGATGGATGAAGCAACTTTGCTTCAATTTAATAATTTTTGTACATACTCCTCTATCTCCTATATCGAGACTTCTAACCGACAAATCTGATTGCTGAATTATTCAATTTTCCTAACCTGATCCAGACTTGACTTTGAAGCACTTACACGGTATTCTCTGAAATGTCTTACAAATTAATTAACACAAATAAATACACAACTAAAGCTTTTTAAAGAAAGAAAAAAAACTGCAACGAATAGAAAGAATATAACAACTTTTTCGTTTTGTTCACGCCATTGGTGGAATCCTTCAACTCGTATCGATAATATTTGCATTTAGCAATGTACAAACTATGTATACAGCAAACCAAAGAAATCATTAACTAAAAACGCTGACCCTTTTGCTGACCCGAGTTGCGACTCAATACACAACATGCCAACGGGACAGCCTGGGTACACAAACATTGATTAAATTCTCCGTAATCAGGATAACAAATGGCAATATCCGCCGAACAAATCGAATTTAAACATCTGGATCGACGGCCGTTTGATGGTCTTGTAATTTACCGGGGGTTTTCGATAAATTATGTTATATGTGTTTGTTTATATAAATTTGAATTAGCTCGGCTAGTAATTCAAAATACTTAATTATTAATTGGATATCCACTTTGGTTGAAAATATAGCATGAATGTTTAGTTCATCTATTATTATTATTCTTTTGTAAAATTATTGGAATGAATGAATGAATGAATGAAAAGGGGTGGTTATACTAGATGATTGATGCTTAGGCCTCCATTGGGCCTTTTACATCCCACTATATCTGCAGGTTATTCGAGGCCGATCGTCTTTGCGAATTCAAGCAGCCTCGTTAGTTGAACTTGTCTAACTGCTTCCGGTAGCAAAATTGAATCTCCGAAATATCTCTGTCTCAGTCCGTTGAGTGCTAGGCACTCTCGGAGAACATGCCCAACAGTTTTATCCTCCTCCAATACACCATCTGCTTGTCGGGTCATCTTCGACAGCGATTCTATGAAAATGGCCCTTGAGGTGACAATGTTCTGTCAACAATCCCACCCCAATTCGCAGCTCTTTCCTTCCCAAGGAGAGAAACTCCTTAGTACGCCGTGCACTAGGCTCATTTATATGTTCCTTAGCACACCTCTTTCCAGGAGCTCGCCTCCACGATTCAATAAATTTGCTTTCCAACAACGATTTTAATTCCCTTGCCAATAGCAATTGGGACAGGTAATATTGGTTGGGGTCCATACGATCGCCTAACCCAACTTTGCTAGACGGTCTGCTTCTCCATTCCCGCATATGCCCGAGTGACCCGGGACCCATACGAATCTGACTATGCAGCCTTTCCGTGTCATATCATTTAGTACATCCTTGCACTCAGACACCAGTCGTGAAATCACGACACCGAACTTCAGTGCCAATATCGCAAACTTATTACTCTATTCCTGTCTATGTCCCTCTCACAAAGATGGGCACACTGTAGAATAGCATAAATTTCCGCTGTGAAAATTGTCGCACATTGTCCGAGAGGGTAGTACTCTCTAATTCCCGTGCTCCTGTCGAATACTCCGGCTCCAACTCTTCTATCTTGTTGAGATACATCAGTATAGCACCAGGATGCATTTTCCGGAAGATTTTGTTCTCTCTCTCAATCCTCTTTACTTAGTATTTTAGGTGTCAATCCCCATGTTCACCCAAAGGTTCGTTTACAAGCCCAGATAGCACATATAGCTTTCTTGATTCGAGCTTCAATATGATCATTCCAGCTCAGTCGAGAATTACTCCCAGGTACTTAACTGTTCCCTTAAGTTGAATAGTCCTTCCCACCTATGTAATTGTGTGTGTAATTTTCCTCTTTTTTGGAGAGAGTGTCTCGGCCTTGTCCGGATTTATTCCGAGCACCTCCCTGCGGCATCATCGTTCCGTGATCCGGAGGGTCCGCATTATTGGTTCCTCCAGCTCCCAGATATGGCGACCAGGACACAAAATGACTAGGTCATCAGCATAAGACTGTGTATACAAACCAGCATCATTCAGTTCACTCAACAGGCTGTCCACCATAAGGCTCCACAGCAAAGGCGACAGAACTCCTACTTGACAATGATTTAACAGTTGTTAAGCTCAGCATATATTATTCTCTTAGTTAACATTGCTCTGATCCATGCGGCTATTGCCGGTTTAGAGCTTCGTCGTTGTAGAGCATTGCATATCGAATCCTGAGACATGGTGTCGAATGCCCCTTCAATATCGGTAAAGGTACCTAAGGCAGATCGTCCACCCAACAGCGCGCTTTCGACTCTTGTGACGATTCGATATAGTGCCGCATCTGTGGATTTTCCTGCCTGATAGGCGAATTGCAAAGGATGTAAGGGATATTGCACCAGTATTCCTTCCTTAATGTGTGAATCCACCAACCTTTCCAGTGTCTTTAACAAGAAACTGGTCAGGTTGATAGGGCGAAAAGACTTAGGATTTGTGTAGTCTGTTCTTCCTACCTTGGGAATAAAAGCTACTTTTGTTTCCCTCCAAGCCATCGGTAAAATTATTGGAATTCTGCTGAAATTGTAAGAGTTTATTAAAAACCGACCCTAACTTTCTAAATACTGAGTTTTCGGAAAATTTTATACAATGAGGTAGTAAAGTCATTTTTTAAAAAACCTTGAGTTTTTTTAAAAATCGTTCGGACAAGTTTGTTTTTTTGGGTCCGAAATTTTTCGATATATTAAATGAGACAAAGTGACTTAAAAGAAGCATTGCTTTAATCAACTTTGATCGTACACTTTTAGATTCCCTACAAAATTCTGAATATTTTATTTATTACATGTCCTATACCTAAATATAACTGTTGTCGATTTATCGACATTTAAAACTGGAAATGAAGTAGTAACAACGGTTATTTTGTCATTTTATTAAATGTTTAAAATGCCTCCCTCCTATCAGTTAATTGAAAGTAACCTAAGCGATTCATTCTGAGCATTTATGCCTACTTCTAGAATAATTAACCATATTGATTGAATAATCCAATTGTGAAGTCTTCTATGTCAAATGGCTTAGTTTGAAAAAGTTTACCTTTAAGGTAGTAGAGTGTTTAAGTCTGCGGCCTCTCAATAGGTCTCCTTCTTCCAATTGGGGGAAGATTAAGATATTTTTCTTGAAACAATAGATATTTCTTCTTGGCTTCTTACCCTATCGTCATATCCTATGGTCGTAAGAATTTCTATCCTCTATATCTTAATAGGTTTAATTTTCTGTTAAAATTAACTCAAAGTGACAATTTGACAAAATGTAAGAAATTAAAAAGTCATTGAATTACTAATGCTGGTAACTTATTATTGTATTTCATTTCGAATTTTGACTGTCGATAAGTCGAAAACATTTACATTGGGGAATGTTCGTCACATTGGAAAAATGTTCAGAATTTTTCAGGGCGTCCAAAAATGTACAAAAAATTGTGGGTCACTATTTAAACAATAAAAGTTGACTATAGCACTGCTTCTTTCCAGTCACAGTGTATCATTTAAATATACTGGAAAAAATTCCTACCAAAAACACAAAGTCGACGTATCTGAACGATTTTTCAAAAAGCCTAGCCAGACTTTAGTCCTCATTGTGTATATCCAGTTAAACATTGGAAAAGTTTGCTTATGCGACACTAGGAAACCTATGTTAAAAAAAGATGAAACCTTATAGCATTTCTAAAGGATGTCCGGGGAAATGTGGAAAATCTCCCGGATATGAAAAAACACGTGAAAGGAAAACTACAAGTTCATATAAACTTTTTTCCTATAGGCCTCCTCTTCGGAGATAGGGGCTCCCAAAGAGCTGCAATGAAATCAAATTTTTTACACATAATTATTGAACCACTAGGTATATTTCCAGTTTTTTTTAATATGATATATATCAGGTTGGACCCGTCAAATTACTATCCAAGTAAGTGTTGCAAATTACTCTCAGATCTGCAGGAACGAACTAGCTGTGACACTTATGACCCCAATTTTTTTAATCCCTGTATGATAAGAACTTTGGTCAACGTTCCTTATATACCTTTAATTATTGACTAAAAATTAACTATTCTTCATTCATGTCGCTAATCCCAACCGTCCTGGAAAAAACGATAATTTGTTTACACCCTTAGTCCCCTAACTTCTGTCGGGTTAAATATTCCTTTCACGTGTTTTTTTTTTCATATCCTGGAGATTCCCCACATTTTCCCGGATACTATGTATATTTTTCTTTATTAAGGCTACGATAATTTGTTCAATTAGAGATATTTATATTCATTTTACAAGTAGTGAATTGTAGTATATTAACATTGTGTAGTAAATGACATTGGTTAGTCGTCTTTCATTCAATCCGTTCTGTCGCAAAAATGTGAACGCTACTTTATAGTGGAGGCACTCCCTTCAGTACTCCGAACAGGCAATCATAATTCAACTGATTAGCTAAGTTCGCAAGAATGCTACTAAATAAATTGGCAAATGTCACAATTCGCGGAAGGAGAGTGGTAAAAGTACACTAGATTTTTCGATTCTCATTGTGGAGGAACCAACGCCCTTTTAGAAGGTTGATGATCTGTGTTACCTTGGATTTTAAAGGTTATTTTTCGACTTCATTCTGTACCCGTATTTTATTGGGTTTCGTTGGCAAACTTGGGAGAAATTTTGATGGGTCTTACATTAGAGGGACCTCCCAGATTCAGTTCTTGCTTTATGGAAAGATTAATGCCTAAGCAAGTAAAATTTTTATTGCAAACCTGAAGAAAGGCTCCTGTAATAACAAGCTTGAACAAGATAACAGTGGACAGACTTATATAAGTTTTATTAATATTAAAAGTAACAAAAAGCTGCATCTTTTACCTCTTATACTTCTTAAGTAAATTTATAACATCAGTTTAGATTTATTCATAGATGCGATGCTATCTAGACATGATACTTGAATATTTAGTTTATATAAGCTTTGATACTATTCTAGTTATAATTTTTCCCACCATACCATCACATTAAATTCGTTACGTAACACCATCTATTAAAAACAAAAGAGAAAGTTTGAATTATTTTTACTAGACTCATGACTCTTTAGCCTACGCAAAAATGAGTTGCCCTGCCATTTGCACTGTAATTTTTAATGTCCAACGGCCGTGGAACGGACTACAATCCCAAAGCCATATTATAAATATATCAAAATCAACATACCATAGTGCAAATTTATAGATACATTGATTTTCTTGACAGTCAATATAAAATTGATTATTTATTTTCTTGATTATTTAAAATAATACAAATGTTATAATATCTTTGCCCAATAAAAACAAATATTTTTTCATTCCAAAGTTTCTTCACGCTCATCACATCTATTGCTTTTAATCTCTTCTCAGTTGATGAGTTAATAATTGGGATTTATGATCTAAAAAATATTATTTAGTACAGTATTTTTACAGATTTGAACCAAAACAAACTAACCTAACTTCAGATTTAACTCAAATATTGTTTCAAGTGTAATACTTAACAACAGTAATCATCTCATTCCAGCTTTCCACACAATCTTCATATTATATAACATAATACCCATTGATAACAGTGATATTTGAAGCGGAGTAAATCCTCTTTTTCAAGAAATGACATATTCCACCAACAGATATTTCCTTATGCATATTGTAAAGTCAATGTTAATCTACTAATCAGCCCCGGTTTAATCATCTATGTCAAACTTTTCTCGTTTATTTTATCGCAGCTTAACGTTCAACTTTACGGCAACTATTAACAGATTATTAGCAGTTTCATATTGAACTTTGGCCAACGATGCGTCCAGAATTTATTACTCAGAGTCGCAACAGTGGTCCATCGTTTTAAAGGTGGAGTTCAAGTTCTTATAAATTTAGTTTAAACAATTTATTTTGTTTGTTTAGTGGTCTAGCTGGGATGACTGTTCTAAAGATGGAGACCAAATTTTTTGCTTTACTTATTATGTATTTTAAAAATACAGTTTTAACCTTAGTAAGAACCGATTTATTCGTAAAAAGTTCTATAATAAAGAATTCAGCTCTGCTGGATTCGCAGGAAATATACTGCTTATCTCTCTGTTTTCCTTTTGATGGTCTGAAGGCAAAAAATGGTACTTTTTTTAACTAATTCTACGAACATGAAAATTTCTTTATATCTTACTAAATGTGTACGTGTAAATTTACCTAAGTTTGTTTTATTTTTTTTAAAAGTATTGATGTTTTGGTTTATTCATTCCTTAAACCATTTTCAAAATTATGGTATAATAACAATTTTTATATGTTGTAAATTAAAATTTAACTTACTTATTTTTATTCCTACTTCACTAACATATTGTAATGAGGAACTAGGTGAGTTTTGATACGTGCTTATAGAAATATTATATCGAGAGTCATCATTGTTTAGTCATGTTTCTTGTAATTTCTAGACTTGTATTCTCGTGTATTCTAGTAGGCTTTATAGGTATATAAATAAAGATAGAATAAGAGTAGTTAATTTTAGTTTGTATTTAAATGCGAAAACAAACAGTTATTAAATTATTGTTATTTATAGTGAAAAATGTTGTTTTTTTTTAATCGGGGCCAGTTACTGATTTTAAGGGGAGAAAATCGTAACAATACCTTTACTTAAGTTGACTTATAATACAAAAACTATTTAGTTTATACACACATCTTGCTTGTTTTTAGTGTAAGGGTAGTAGACTAATGAATTTCTATAACTAAAAACTAAAAGAACTAGAGCTTTTTATATCAACATCTGAAATTTATGATACTATAAAGTTGTTATGTTTATGCAGCTTTCACGGATTCCTCCGTGTGAGATGCAATAGCAGTAGATATATCCACATTATGCCGTTGAACTAACCTGATGAGTCTAGTAGAGACGAAACATGTACCTCTGGCGCATCACTGTAGCGGGGAGGGTAAGTTATGACTTTCTTCTCGATATGGTGGTACAGGTCGACCATCATCTCGATGATGGTGGAATAGGGTAAATTGTGTTCTGTAGCAATTTATTCAAACTGTGCAACCTCTAACACGGGAAAGATATGATGGAACGAAATTTGCATTTACTGTTCGCACATTATGCCGTTGAACTAATCTGATGAGTCTAGTAGAGACGAAACATGTACCTCTACCGCATCACTGTAGCGAGAAGGGTAAGTTTTGACTTTCTTCTCGATATGGTGGTACAGGTAGGCCATCATCTCGATGATGGTGGAATAGGATAAATTGTGTTCTGTAGCAATTTATTCAAACTGTGCAACCTCTAACACGGAAAGGATATGATGAAACGAAATTTGCATTTACTGCTCGCACTTTACTTCATCTATATATATATATATATATATATATATATATATATATATATATATATATATATATATATATATATATATATATATGTATATATATATATATATATATATATATATATATATATATATATATTATACAGCTAGCGTTAGTTGTAATAATCTTTGGCATATTCTGTGCAAGCCAAGCACTGTTGAAGATTAACTAAGGAGATTTTAATGTGCATGTTGTATCATTGGCAAGGCTTGAAATATTTTTTATGAAATGCCCCTGTACATCCCTAATAATACAAGCTATTTCGGTTTTCTTTATTATCTTTTTTCATAAGTTTTAATTTCATTTGCTCTCTTTCTCTGCATTGTCTACATCGGGCTACGAATTTCTTTAAAAATGTGGGTGTTTTGTCCCGGCACCAACTATAGAAGTCGTCAATGGGATGCTAGTTGGTACCTTCCCAGATATCCTTTAGCCGTACTTATAATCATTTGGATTTTATATTTGAAATTAAATCTGGCCGGAGAATAGCGGTAAAATCTTGATAATACGACATGCAATGTGCTTTTGTACGCGGTCGCAGATCTTACCTATTGATTGGCGTTAGCTCCGCCACATTTTTGAGAACAAATGGTTGTCAGTCTAGGCTTAGGCGCCGTGCCAGTACAATGATTTCGCTTGAGGAGAATTTTCCAGATAGAACGAAGATTGAATGCATCGTCTACCGTATTCAAAGTATTGTGGCCTGTCTCGGGCTGATGTTGGAAAAGGGCTGACGTCTCTTTCTTATGCTGAATTTATGTTCTTCTAGTCTTGCCATTATTCTTCTGTTAGTCTGACCTATATATATTTTACTCTAAGTGTCACATGCACATATGACTTGATTTTCTAAATCGATTTTGTCCTGTGGGTCTCTTAGAGACAAGCCCATTGTTTTGTGTGATTTGTAGGTTGTAGGTTGTTTGTTTCTGGAGCAATCTGCTGAATCTATCTATTGTACCTTTCATATATAGAAGTAGGGTGATTTGTGTATTTTCGCCGAATAGTTTTATTTCTGGCATGGGTTTTTGTTGGAATTTTATCGCTTTATTTATGGTTGGTGCTGTGTAACCCATTTTGCTTTAAGTTCCTTTTCTTTTCCTTTGTATACCAGTTATAGTACTATAATCAACAAACAAAGAAGGTGCGATTTATTTTATTTTTTTTTACGTAGAGCCCAAATAGCTAAATTCTATTAAATGCATTGTACATAGATTTTTTTAGGATGTTCATCCACTGTGGTCCGGTCTAGGCCATTTTCCTTAACGCTGCAAACTTGGCTGCAGTCATGCGACGTTGTATAAATTTTGTATATCGACACCCTTTAAGGAATTTCGGCAATGTTATTGAATCCGATTATGTCAAGATTCTAAAATATGGTTTTTACATGTAATGCTTGAATTCTTATAGCTTATACAATCCAAAACTTGATGTTTTTAATTTCCCGGGGCACAGTTTTATGATATTTTCTCGACTTTAACCACTATTTTTTAAATTATGACATCCTTTATCCTACCTATACCCCAGTAAAACTAAAATAAATAGTTGGTTCACTTAGCTTTGCACCAGCTGAGGTTTTTCATGAAAAGTCAAGAAGAAAAAATGGCGGTAAACCACTAATAACCTAACCTCGACAAATAAATAACTACCAAAACTATCTATACAGTGTATCCTAGATTGGGATGAATGGATCAGAAACTATAAGAAAAACTAGTGAGTGTCGGACACGTTATATTAGGATTCGGTGGCAGTTATTGGCTTTGTTTTCTATAATTTCGCCTTTATTAAGTGTTGATATTATGATTTTTTCCAATTTTTTAAGTCTACCATCTACAACCTACCTACCGTCTACTACCATTGACATTTGTCGTGCAGGGAGTAACCGGTCTTGGTTTAACATCGAGTAGTGAACAGATACGTAAATATTTCCGTTGGTGAAGCACTTTCCTATTCCGCTTACGTCCTTCGGTTTGGGCCGAGTTACGCTCGTCATTCTCAGATTGAAGTATTCCACGTCGAGTATTAGTGTTGGGTGGATACCGAGCCGCTTATACCAGTTCTTGACCGCTTAATCTCCTTAGTTGAGAAAGCAACGTTACAAGGAACCATGGTTAAAGCTCATCATCGCGATACCTAACAAAACTTCAAGGCGTAATATCGCCTAGGTTACAACATCATCAAACGTGATTGCTGTCGGAAATTGCCAAGCAACGTTGCGTAACTTTCGCTTCGGGTTAACTTTCGCATGGTGAAAAAGTTTATGTATCTCTCTTTGTCAACCTCTGTCCATCCACTCCTGGATGTAGGTCTCTCTCAATTGTTTCCATCTTTCTCTATTCTTCGCCAATCTCATCCACTGTTTGCCCGTCACTGTCCTTATGTCGTCTACCCATCTTTTTTGAGGTCTTCCCGTGCTTCTTGTTGTCTTTCTCGGTCTCCATTCCAGGATTCTTCGTGTCCATCTGTTGTCCTCATATCGGGCTATGTGACCAGCTCATCGCCACTTCATCTTTGCAACCTCCTTCACGATGTCTTTGACTTTCGTTCTGCGTCTTATCTCGATGTTTCTAATCCTGTCTCTCAATGATATTCCAAGCATGTTTCTTTCCATCGCTCTTTGGACTGTTTCTAATTTTTTAGCGAACTTTTTGGTAAGGGACATGGTCTCTAATCCATACGTACACACCGGTAATATGCATGTGTCGTATACTTTTCTTTTTAGATTTATGGGAATTGAATTATTTTTCAGGATGTATGCAAGTTTGCCGAAAGCAGCCCATGTCAGCTGTGTTCTTCTTTTTATTTCAGCATCCTGGTCCCTAGTCTGATGTCATGACCCAAGTATACATAGTGTTCGACATTTTCTATTCTCTGATTTTGTATTGTTGTGTTTGCCTGTTCGAGGCTCATTATTTTTGTTTTGTTTTAGTTCATTTTAAGGCCTACAGATGCGGTATGTTATTTAGCTGTTGTAGCATTCCGTTCAATTCTTAGAGATTACTTGCTATTAAGATTGTCATCAGCAAATCTAAGATGGTTCAAGTATATTCCGTCGATGTTTATACCTTTGATGTCCCATTTAAGTTCCTTAAAAATGTCCTCTAGGACTAGGCTGAACACTTTTGCCGAGATAGTGTCCCCTTGTCTCACTCCCCTTTGTAGTTTTATGGGGTTCGTTTTCATCTTGTCGTCTATTTTTATTTGAATGGTTGCATTTTCGTATATGTTCTTTATGATGTGTATGTATCTTGAATCGATTCTTACGTTTTCTAAGGATTGTAATACTGCCCATATTCGGAGTCAAATGCCTTCTGGAAATCTACAAAAGCCATATAGAGCGGTACGTTATATTCAGTGCACTTCTCAATTAGTATTCTTATGGTGTGTAGATGATCTGTGGTGCTAAAGTGTTTTCTGAATCCAGCTTGTTCGACAGGTTGGTAAAAATCGAGTTTATTTGTTATGCGGTTGGTTATGATTTTGGTTATCAACTTGTAGGTGTGTGATAGTAGGGATATTGGTCGGTAGTTTTCAATATTTGTATTGTCCTTCTTTTTAAATATTAAGATTACTTCGGAGTTATACCAATCCTGTGGAATTTTTCCCTCTTCAATTATTTTATTAAATAAAATCCTCAATATTGGATTTATTTTTCTGCCGCCAATTTTCAGCATTTCTACTGTAATTTTGTCTTCTCCTGCACATTTATTGTTCTTTAATTTATTTAGTGCCATTCTTATCTCCGAGTTTGTTACTTCTGGAATTTCCTCTGAGCCTATGTTGAGTATGGTTCTTTTTGTTCATTGTTGCTCTTGTTGTGCGTGTGGCGAGTATAGCTTGGTGTAGAATTCTTCTATGGCTCTGCTTATTTCCTTTTCGTCCTGGACGGTCACGTTTTTCGCGTTTTTTATTTTTATTATTCTTGTTTCGCCTCTTGAGTTTTTTGTTTTTAGTACTTTCATGTTGCAGTTTTCACTTATTGTGTCTTTTATTAGTTTATTGGTGTAATTTCTATTGTCTTTTCTAATTTATTTTTTCACTTCCTTGTTTAGAGTTTTGAAACTGTCTGTTGTTCGATCTGTCCTTTCTCGTCTTTCTTTGAAAACTCTCAAGGTATTTGGTTGTAGTTTGGAGGTCTGGTTTCTTTTATTTTCGTGGCTAGTTCGTTTATTTGCATTTGCTTTATTGTCTCTATTGGTGTTAGTTTTTTTTCTAATTCATTTTGATTGTTGATTTGTTCTTGTGTTAGGGTTTCCGCGGTTGAGTAGTGTTCTTGTTTGATGAGCTTGTTGCGTTCTGTTTTCATGTATATCTTGATCTTCGCTCGTACTAATCTGTGGTCGCTTCCGATATAAAACTCATTCAATGTTGTCACGTTGGTACATATGTTTTTCTTATTAGAGAGAATATAGTCTATTTCGTTTTTAGTGGTTTTGTCTGGGATGGTCCAGGTCCACTTACATTGTTTGGGTTTTTTATAAAAGGTATTGAGACAATAGGTTTTCCTTGTTCAGATAGTTTTATTACATCTCCCCTCTCTCGTTCCTATCACCCAGCCCGAAGTGGCCAATATAGTGTATGTCTCCCTGCTCTTTCTTTCCGATTTTTGCGTTTGTGTATCAGAAGTTAGGAAATGGTAGCAACGTCATTTCGTCATTCATGACTGTTTAGACAAGTGGTGTCAACTAGTCAAGTGTTCTATTATTCTTATTGAAAGACTTCTGTCAGACTGTCCTATATAAAATTTTGGGCAATCTTTACATGCAAGATTTATTTTCTTTTTTTATTTTAATTTTGTTGTTTTTATAATCTTGCCAGTACTGTGGCCTTTAAAATCAATGACTGACAAGATTATGAAAAAAAATTGAAATAAAAAAAGAAAATAAATCTGTAAAAATTGCCCAAAGTTTTATATAGAATATTCTGGCAGTATGTATGTATTCTTCTTTCAAGCAGATAAAGGAAAGAACAGTTTATTTACTGGAAATACAACTCTGGTTTTCTCTCCAAGCGCGTTTCGACCACAAAGATTTCTGAAGATGGTTTAAATAAAGTAAATCGAAACGTTAGAGGGAAAGACAAAAATATTTTAATTTAATTTAAATTTTCTGTAAAGAAATTGACCTCAATCCATTAAGAGAGTTATTTATCCTTATGTAAAATTTTATCGGAAGTTTGCTTTAAGAGCTATTTAGCTTTCTCATTGACGAGCTCTATTTTCTTACACAAATTACTTAATAAAAAGTTTTGCACAACGTTTTGGCAAATACGAAAAAGATATTCATATTCTATATGATATTTATTATCCATTCTAACAAAATATTAGCCAGAGCCTCACTTTTCTATGAAAATTATTATCTCTCCTACACTAATTACCGAAATTCAAAAAGTTCGATTAGAATCAAACCATGGACTCTCTTATAATAAGAATACCTCTATAGACGCTTAAATTTCGATCCCATTGCGAATGACTAAAACTAACTTAAGATCGACTAGAAGCAAGGAAGTTGAAAGGGGTAGAAGGAAGAAGAATGCCCTAAACTAAATTTGGTTCCTCATATAACTCTGTACTCCCCTCAATGTGGCTATGCTGCACTTGCGCAGTAGGTAGAAACATCTTATTTATGTTGTTATATTGAAAAATTTTAAATTGTAATTGTAAGTTTAAGTTATAAAACAAAAAAAATGAAATGAAAAAAATGATAAAAACTGTACACTAGCGCAAACAAAACTTTAAAATCGTCGATCTATTAAAAGATCTTCAGTATAATCTTACATATTGATGTAATACAAAAAACGTAGGTACTTACCGAAAATAATGAATTTCCGGGATCGAACCACGTGATTTACAAAACAATACCATACACTGATACATTGTTATAAATTAAAGTCTATACAAATGTCTTGACAACATACACAAATATAAATTCTGTAATTTAACTAATGATACTGCACCGCACAACAAAGAAAATAAACATCGAGGACGATGGCAAACAACCGCATTAAACATAAAAAATACGCCGGGACGCCGATCGTGTCGCAAACCGAGCCCTGGTTTCCCGTTCTTACATTGCTAACTTCATGCAAAAAATTTACTACTAAATTTCTTTTTGCGCTTGCTCCACATAGCCAGTCGATGTCAATTTATAACATTTATTTTCTGCATGGTGGAACACTTTTTTACCCATTTAGCCTATATTTGTAGTTTTCTTATCCCTTCCAAGTTCCTTGACTAGAAGCTATTTAATTTGCGACAGATACCTTAGTCCCTACAAGAAAAGAAAATCATTTCATGCTCCAGGAATATAAAATACTCATATACCGATACTACACAACTTAAAGATAATTGTATATAAGTTACGGTAAATACTCTATATTATTATACGAATTTAGTGTTCATTTTCCCTGAAACACTCGTTTTCTAAATTACTTAGCAAGGAAACCCAGGTGTCTCAAGCCGGTAAATGATACCTTAATATTTTGCAGGGTATAAGTATAAAATAATTTTAAAGTTAGAAAGGCACTCCGCTAAACAAAACTCTTGTTTGGACAAACTTTAATCGTATTGAAGCTGGAGAAGATAAAAGAAATATTAAGGGAGAGTAAAAAAAGTTTTTCTCATAAAACAAACGAATATTAGCTTATTAATTCTGGATCATTAGAATGATTGAGTAGCTGTACGAAGATTACAAGAAGGCCCCCAAACTTGTTCCTGTTTATACGGGGTGTCGATGAAATCACTTTCTGATAGCCACTTTTTTTTGTTTTTCAACCAACTTAGTATGAACCATTGATTATCTAAATGACACTTTTTGGAATAACTTCCATTTTAGATGACTTCAGATTTCGCAGGAATTTACCCAAACATCAGATTTTCAAATTGGAGAGTCACCATGAATTATTTAATATTATTTTACTTAGAGATCTAGGTAATATTTTTACAGAATTTATCCAGATGAAAATTTTTTATTCCAGATTTTATCTTCATCAAGACTTTGTCTCATTTATCTTTTCATTGGTACAATTAAACATACTTATTAACGTTTCGGTCTTACTCATCCTTCATCAGAATATTTTTGCTTAATTCTTTTTGAAAATAGTGTCAGTTTTACTGTAAAATATTAGCAGCACTTAAGCACATACACGTATAATGTCACGTCCCCATAAAAAATTTTTGGACTTAGAGTGAACATTTTCTAAAAATAAAAACACGTTCTAACCAGAAAGGACTTTATAAGAATGTTCTGATAAAGGTTGATTATAGCCAAACTATTAGTAATATTCTCAAATTCGTAATCGAACAGGAAACGGCAGTGAATGCTCTCATGATTATAAATAGACACAACAATGAAAAAGTTGTTGCATGAAGCTCACCACAATTTGTCCGCCGCCTAGCGGAAAGTCAGAATACTACATATGCTTGACTACATACTACAAATTTAAATAATTTATGTCAAGTTTTTTTTATTGTGGAAATGTTTTTTTGAGTGCAATGTCAACAAGTATCAATAAATTTATTCATTTAAGGCGAAAAACGTTGGTAAAATTATATATATATATATATATATATATATATATATATATATATATATATATATATATATATGAAGTAAATACGAAAACAGTAAATGCAAACTTCTCTCCATCATATCCGTTCTGTGTTAGAGGTTGCACAGTAAGAATAAATTGTTATAAATCACAATTCATCCTATTCCACCACCATCGAGATGATGGCCTACCTGTACCACCATACCGAGGAGAAAGTCGAAGTTTACCCTCCCCGCCATAGTGATACGGCAGAGGTACATGTTTCATCTCTCACTAGACTCATCAGTGTACTGACATGCACCTGGTTGTGCTTAGGACAGTTCGGAAGAAAGTATGCAACACTGAACGCCGCTACGCCGACCTCTCACCGGATGGCGTATATATGTTTATATGGCTTTTACGGATTCCTCCAGATATGATGGAGAGAAGTTTGCATTTACAGTTTCGCACTTTACTTCATTTACATATGGAGTTGAATATAGTTGTACGTTTGCTGAATGTCATTTCAGCACTACAACAGCATAATGTGGATATATCCACTACTATTGCATCTCACACGGAGGTATATATATATATATATATATATATATATATATATATATATATATATATATATATATATATATATTGCTACGTCACGGGAAAGAAAAAAAAATGAAATGAATGAAAATTAAATATTGAATGCTTCGGTATAGGAGGTTATTTTTTCGGGGGTTATATAAATTCAAAGCGCCACCTGTTTTAGGCCTATCGGTAAGAAAAAGCAATGATGTTAACGTAAAAAGGAAAACAACTAGATCCAAAAATAAAACATACTAATTCCAAAAACAATTAAAATCTATATTTAACAATAAAAAAAAAATCTGTTTTACAAACTATGTGAATTTTAATTTAATCTAAATAAATATGCGACTATTTGCTACCTGGATTAGAACAAAAAAAAACAACGAAACAATGAACAACACTACCACAAGTATGACGTCATCTGCGCCATACGCCAAGTCGGTTTAGATGTAGGTCCAGCTTTAATTTTCACTATCGGCTAAACTGAATAACCTTACTTTTTATGTACGGTTGTATTTTGCACTAACAAATTATCTAATAGGCCGATTAAGTCTAAAATTATGTTTACTTAAGCCTAATTAAAAATGTTGGACTATTAATATGTGTATACGTATACCTTCGGTTTACAAGGTATTTTAAATGAAATTAAAAATAAAGTGTCTTGTAATTGCTCGCACAGTCTTATTAGTTCTCAATCACAGGGGAAAAAGGAAAGTATACATTAAAACCGGTAATTTCACTGTTTATTACGAAGTTCTAATACCTGAAAGGCAGTTTTGTCATTAAATCCAAACACTTTCGGCAAGCTGGATAGCCGTTGGCCTCTATGGAGCAGTGGTGTGTAATATGTCGGCTCTGGCATGCAAATCTAATTTTTGACAGGAAGGCCAATTCCCAGTATAATAAAATCTGTTTGTGGAATGTACCTGATTGTCTTTAAACGTGCACCAAGTATTAAAAGTCGCAAAGTTTGTGCGTTGACTCCTTAGGCGTGATCACTTTCACTACGATGTACTTAACAAAAAAAACGAATACAATAAAAACTTTGTTTATCCTCAATATTTGGCAAATGATGCCTCAACACAACAAACTATCGTTCTAACTGCAAATAGGAATAAAAGTAGTATTGTACTCTTAGGAAATCAGCAAAAAAATCTGCTTTCTGGATTTCTGCCAGTTTTCACAACCAAGGCTTGGCCCAGACTCCCTCCACTGACGCTTTTTTAAAAATCTTAAGAGCGCCAAGAAAAGAACAAAAGATTAACTAACTACACCCTTGATGAAAGTGGCAAAAGTGGAATGTTTGATGCATTTCTAGACACACTTGATTTTTTTTTACAAAGCCGGCTTTTGGTGTGACAGTGACAAAAACTTTTAGCTTTTATTTTATATGTATTAAAGATACTACTTGATGAAAATAAGAGTTTAATTTATGGTGAGTATTGGCTTGACTGTTGGTATTTTGGTAAAATTATTTATAGTTTTGTTCGTGAAATAACAAAACTGTAACAATATATATATATATATATATATATATATATATATATATATATATATATATATATATATATATATATATAATAAATCTGTTTGTGGAATGTACCTGATTGTCTTTAGACGTGCACCAAGTATTAAAAGTCGCAAAGTTTGTGCGTTGACGCCTTAGGCGTGATCACTTTCACTACGATGTACTTAACAAAAAAAACGAATACAATAAAAACTTTGTTTATCCTCAATATTTGGCAAATGATGCCTCAACACAACAAACTATCGTTCTAACTGCAAATAGGAATAAAAGTAGTATTGTACTCTTAGGAAATCAGCAAAAAAATCTGCTTTCTGGATTTCTGCCAGTTTTCACAACCAAGGCTTGGCCCAGACTCCCTCCACTGACGCTTTTTTAAAAATCTCAAGAGCGCCAAGAAAAGAACAAAAGATTAACTAACTACACCCTTGATGAAAGTGGCAAAAGTGGAATGTTTGATGCATTTCTATACACACTTGATTTTTTTTTTACAAAGCCGGCTTTTGGTGTGACAGTGACAAAAACTTTTAGCTTTTATTTTATATGTATTAAAGATACTACTTGATGAAAATAAGAGTTTAATTTATGGTGAGTATTGGCTTGACTGTTGGTATTTTGGTAAAATTATTTATAGTTTTGTTCGTGAAATAACAAAACTGTAACAATATATATATATATATATATATATATATATATATATATATATATATATTTATACGGGTCGTGATTTATCATCCTGAAAAACCCCAAAGTACCAAAAAATTATAATTTTAACGCCATACATTTCGACAACTCTCAACTTTTGGGTTATAGTAAACTGGGCTGGATCCTTATATGTTAGCTTCAAAAATTTACACTAGCGTTTTGTACAGAGCTTTTAGAGGCACCCTGTAGAATAAAAACTGGAAGTATGAATGAGAAACTTCATGCATCTAATGTTGATGATTTTTATTTTCCAATTGTTGATAATTACCTTTTATTTTATGTTGGTATTGGTGAAGTTAGAAGTACGGGTGGAAATCCCTATTTATTTTTGACATTTCTAACAGCACATAGAAAATAAATTCACAAATACCTTATCTACACCTCAAATTCCACGAGATTTCGGACGTTCAATCGCATTATATCAAATTAAGTTTGCTTTAGTTAATTTAAAATTAAGTTGAGAATATAAACTTATTATTTATTTATTGTATACGTCACAGATATTCTAAACTTTAAATATTATTAAATTTCGCACTACCCCGGTAGATGTCAAGATGTCGATCGATTGGCGATATTTTTTAGTCTGACATCGAAAAGTCGACAGATTCTAATATCCTACCGATATGTCTCGGAATTTATATTTTATATAGACAGTTATTCCTGCGAATGTTGCTCTCGGTTCGATACATCTCCACTGATGAGACTATAAGGTGTTCAAAACGCGTATGACGGAAGGGCCAGAGTTGTAAATATTTACAGGAAGTAAAGAATTCATAAATGTATATTAGCAACTATTCTACACCTGTTTTACTCTTTTTTCGCTACACGTGGCTTAATTTAATATATTTAGCTACTGCACCAAACTTTTTATGTCGTTTGCTGTATAAATAAAGAAAGGTCAGTTGAAAATCAACTTTGTCGTCCGTTCTCTCTTCTACTCTGTTAGAACTTGCTCCCGCAGGACTTTGAGCAAATAATTCAGTATATAGTGCGATAATGAACGTCTCTGTAACTATTTGTCTTACCTCTAAAGCAATTTGCTAATTAGTTAAGGTAAACAGTAACTGTTTAAATTTTCTAAGTAAAATCACAACCTCTAATATAATAAAGGCCTCTTGTAGAGCCATTTAGTCAGGGAGCTGAGTAGGTTTTCGTAGCAAATGATGGGACATGGCTCCACCAAAGTTTTAAATAGTACACATTTATTGGTATTAAAAAATCTTTTATAGCAGCGATAAAATACTATAAAGTTTTTTGTATTATAGATATCTGAAAAGAAGGCCAACTTATCCAGAAATATTTTCTTTATTAAAGAAAAACTTAGTAGAATATAGAACCTCTACGGAACCACGGCCCAGACTGTATGACAGAGAACGCAGAGAGACTAAATAAATGTTCTGGCCTGTGGAGAGCTGAGTCTTCAACCTTATGTGGAGAGATAGGAATGGAACAGTAGGGGAAACTAGAGTAATCCCGAACGCAACGATTGTTCTATATTAGAAAGGGACAAACAGATTTGGTCTGCCGCCATTTTACAAAGTACGCCACACTTAGTGTCAGACCTTAAGCGGAGTGAACCAGGTGTGCTCATTGTTCGAGGTGTGATTGTTTTAAATATTTTGTTACCTACGATGTAATTTTTTAAAAGATGAGACTAGTTTTACTTCTATGAATCGCTTTAATGTGACATTTACCAGTCTAAATAGTAGATAACCGTATATTTCATTGTGAATCTTAGAAGCAGCCAAATTCAACCTAATCTAAAATAACTATTATTTTTTTTTATTTTCTTACTTTGAGGGGCAATAGAGTACGAATTAGGTCGAAATTACCCCACGCGAACGTTCGGAATGACCCATTGAGTAGAATAGTATAGTTTAAGATATTTCTACTTAATATATCGTAGTTTATTAAATAAAATATTTTTCGTTTTAGATGCCTCGGGACTATAAAGGATAGACAGAAACTTGGTACAAGTTAAAAGACTTGCGAAAGGCTGTAGAGGATGTAAAAAGTAAAAAAGTTGACTCTAGTCTCAAAATTTCTTCCTATTGGTCCATTGTAGCAACTACTTGCTTGCATTTATTTCAATTTAACTTATAAAATCCAGATTTTTAGTTCTTATTGGATGTAACTTTATCTATATGATGTTTTTTTACGGACGATGTTTGATATTTTCCTAAAGATTTCCTGAAAAAATTAAGAGTTTAGAATTGTACAGTATTTTGTTGTTTAATATTTGAGTATTTTAAATTCAAACAAAGGTAATTTTTGTGTATTTTTAGAAATAACATTTATTTTTCAATTTCGATATAATATAGGGTGATTCAAAAATCGATCACGAAACTTAAGGGGGTGATTCTACTTGACAAAATAAGGATAGAGCTTCATATAATTTTTTTTCAAAATGTCATTCGTTTTCGAGTTACAAGCCGTCCAAGTTCAAGTTTTTATTTTTTGAATTACTCGCTTACAGGAAAACCGATTTGACTAATATTTGAAAGATAGGCTAAGTCTTCTGCGCTTCATCATTTTAGTAACAATTCACATTGATTGTTTGCCGCTAGAGGGCACTTTACCTACATTGAAAATTGTTTTTTTGTCATAATTTTTTAGTGTTGACAGCTACAGTAGTTTTTGGCATAATTTCTGAAAGACTGATGCCAGGCCTTTAAAAAAGGTGCTCTTTATTTACATCGCTAAACCCAACGGTTTAGACGTAAATCACCCTTAAAAATTAAGTGGTAAATTTACTTTTCTCATTTCATTACCACCAGCTACCAGGTAAATAGCTATCAAAGTATACTAGAGCTGTCAGTTTAACATCAAATAAATTCACTTTTTAAACTATTTAATTTATAATCTTAAAATAACTAATAATGGCTAATCACCAATATTCAAATATCGAATATTGTGATATCCATTTTTGTTATGGAAAAGCAAATGGTAATGCAGAGTTGGCAAGAAGATATTATATGGAGAGTTATCCGGAAAGAAATATCCCTCATGCTTAAACATTTTCCAGTGTGCACAGGAGGCTTGCGGAATGTGGTTCCTTTAAAAGTTATAATGGAAATAGGGGAAGACCTAGAACTGCTAGAAACGTGCAACAAGAAGAAAGAGTGCTTGAAATTATTGAAGATAATCCAGGTATTAGTACTAGAAAAATTGGGAATGAAGTGCGGCTCTGTCAGGCTAGTTCATGGAGGATACTAAGAGAAGAACAACTCTACCCGTTTCATTCAAAAAAGGTGCAGGCTCTTTATGACGATGATCGGCCGAGACGGTTGGAAATGTGCAATCAGATCCTAGCTAAGTATGAACACGATAATCGATTAATTGGCGTCATATTATTCACTGACGAAGCTGGTTTCACTCGTGATGGCATAACAAATCTACACAACATCCACACATATGCTTATGAGAACCCAAACAATGTGGTAGAAACGAAACATCAGCGTAGATTTTCACTAAATGTGTGGGCAGGGATAATAGGAGATTACCTTATTGGTCCTCATTTCTTTGATGGCCCATTAACTGGTGACGTATACTTAGATTTTATCCAAAATCGTCTCCCATTGTATCTGGAAGATGTGCCATTGGAAGTAAGGGCCAACATGTGGATCCTCCAAGACGGAGCTCCGCCACTTTAGTATACGTGTCCGACAGTATTTGAATGCAACGTATCCTGAGCGATGGATAGGACGAAGTGGACCATTGGCATGGGCAGCGAGGTCACCAGACCTTAATCCTATGGATTTTTTCTTTTGGGGTCATTTGAAACAATTGGTGTACGATATTCCAGTAATCAACGTCGAGGATCTTCGCTTCAGGATAATCGAAAAGTGCCAAATTATTAAAGAAACACTAGAAATTTTTCATCGAGTTAGGCGACATTTTTTGAAGAGTGTTAGGAAATGTATTGAAGAAAATGGGGGACATTTTGAGAATCTTTTTTAGTTTGTTTAGTACTGTTTCATTAATTTTTATCAATTAAATGTATATCGCAATAATCCATAATATGAATATTTACTGATTAGCCATTACTAGTTATTTTAAGATTATAAATTAAATAGTTTAAAAAGCGAATTTATTTGATGTTAAACTGACAGCTCTAGTATACTTTGATAGCTATTTACCTGGTAGCTGGTGGTAATGAAATGAGAAAAGTAAATTTACCACTTAATTTTTAAGGGTGATTTACGTCTAAACCGTTGGGTTTAGCGATGTAAATAAAGAGCACCTTTTTTAAAGGCCTGGCATCAGTCTTTCAGAAATTATGCCAAAAACTACTGTTGCTGTCAACACTAAAAAATTATGACAAAAAAACAATTTTCAATGTAGGTAAAGTGCCCTCTAGCGGCAAACAATCAATGTGAATTGTTACTAAAATGATGAAGCGCAGAAGACTTAGCCTATCTTTCAAATATTAGTCAAATCGGTTTTCCTGTAAGCGAGTAATTCAAAAAACAAAAAATAAAAACTTGAACTTGGACGGCTTGTAACTCGAAAACGAATGACATTTTGAAAAAAAATTATATGAAACTCTACCCTTATTTTGTCAAGTAGAATCACCCCCTTAAGTTTCGTGATCGATTTTTGAATCACCCTGTATATGTAGCAATACCTTTACATAACAACATAACTATGTAAGAAATATATAGTTTAAATAAGTTTTACCAATCGATATACCACCAGTTTGAAGCTACCATTTGAAATTTCCAAATTTGCATCAAATATTCATATTCGGAGACCCAAAAAAACAGCTAAATGTCGATTTGAAATCAAATCAAACCATAAATAGTCGACCGAAATTTTTATTTTTTTAATAAAAAGGTTTAGACAAATTATGTACAAAAGTGGGTCAAATTTGGATTGCAAAATTTGATCCAAAACATACTACAGACATGGAAACTACATAAAACCTTGTAAAAATATTTTAATTTTGCGTTTTGTAAATTTAATACGAATTGTTCTATTAATTTATAAAATAAACCACATACAGTGTGTCCCACCTGGAACCAATTCGTTCTATATATGGAAAACTATATATAAGAAAATTTTTAAAATTTGACAGTATACTAATGTTGGTGGGGGCAACTCGGCTAATTTTCAAGGTTGTGGCACTTCCATTAAACCGGAAGTAGGTGTCAACTTGCTTATTTTAAGTGAAGCACCCTATATATTATTGCATTTTATATTTTGCGGAAGTTTCTAGGTACATTTTGTGTTTCATTATCTATATCTAAGTATAAGCGTTTTTGACATATTTAAGTTTTTATGTCAACAATGACATTTGCAGACCCTGAAATATTTATCAATTTTTCTTATAAGGAAGCCTTTTTTTATTTAATCCATGCCAGATTTCTTGTTAAAAGGGACCTGTTTTATTAGATTTTTATAGTATTTTGATACCAGATAATATAGGGTGTTCAAAAAAAAAGATTAAAAATTAAATTGAAGAAATCGTTAAAAATCAATTTTTTCAAATAGAAACTCCCAAATTTTCTAATTTTATCTTATTTAGCATTAAAAATAAGGGTGAGTTTGTGTAATTTTGTCTATGCCGAAAACTTTTAGTTTTTGAAATATTGCTAATTTAATATTTTTATATGGCGATTTTGCTGAGGTTCAGTTATAATCTTATTTGGCTAAGACGTTTTGCTCATAGCTGGCTATGACGGTATTGAAAAACAATCAAAATCTAATAAAGTACGTCCTTTTCAACAAGGAATAAAACCCAAATTAAATAAAAAAAGGTTTCCTTATAGGAAAAATTGATAATTATTTTAAGGCCTGCGAACGTCATTCTTGACACACAAACTTAAATATGTCAAAAAAGCTTAGACCTAGATGTAGGACATGATATACAAAATGTGCTTAGAATCTGGCATAGAATCGAAAAACGCAATAATATACAGGGTGTTCGGTTTAAAATAAACAAGTTAACACCGACTTCCGGTATAATCGGAAGTGAAAAAATCTTGAAAACATATTAGCCGAGTCGCTTCCATCGACATTATATACTGTAAAATTTTCAAAATTTTCCTATATATAGTTTTTCATATATAGATCGAATTGTTTTCCGGTGGGTCACCCTGTACAAAATGTGAGTAGAAAACAAGCTAATTTGTAAAAAATGAGCGCCTGAATGTAAAATACTATTAACAACTAATTTTTGGAAAAAATTCTGAGTTAATGATTAGACAGTTTAAAAAAGTTTTAAAAATTTCTATCAAAAAATATAATTATAAACTAACACCTATTTTGTATTTCATTTACACATCTCGCATAGCATGAAAATCTTGCAGAAAGTTTTCGAGAAAATTTTGAAAACTTACAAAAATCTGGACGTTTCCAGTAATCACAAAATTTCCGCCACAAATCACTGACAGAAAGAGTAGGCTTAAGCTTTCAGGAATGCATACCAGTTACGGAAACCTTTCTTAAGAGTATCATTTTGAAATAATTAAATCTTTTCTGCAAAATTACACTTAGCTTTCCGGTTTACTTACTCTACAGTTGCAATTTTCTTTCTTGGAAGATTGCATGTTGTCTTCCAGCAACTTGCAGAAAGGTCTCACGAAACTTTCAAAGTTAATTTCACGTTAATTTTTCACGTAACCTTCCTTTAAGTTTCCCTGAATCTTTCATAAAATATTACGTGGGATCCTTTATAAAATGTATTCATAAGCTTCCTGGAAAATTCATAAAAAATTACCCGTAATGCTTCCATAAAACTTTAATCGGAAGGCTTTCTCATGCTGGGTGGAATTTTAGTGTTAACGTTGAATAAAGGAGTATTATTTCAATCAACGGTGTTAATAGATTAGACTAGTGTTTATGTAATTTTACTTACTCTTTGATGTCTTTAAAGAATTTATATAAGATATAATCTGACTCCATTTTCTCAAAGAAATTTTTAACCAGAACACTGGCTTATTTAATTGTAATTTAACAACCATAAAGCTCCCTGAATTCCAAAGATTTACCTCAAAATAGTTCGAAGGTTAATTTAATAATTATGATGCTTGTCTAAAAGTCTGAAACGTCAACAAAATTATTTGGTATTTTAACTCTAACTAAATTATTGCAAAAAATATTTATTGTTCGATATGATATTCCTCTGCATTGCAATATCAAAGCCCAAGAGCAATCGAAACATACTGTTAAAGTGAACAGTGACGTAACATAAAGATTTTGACCACTACATGAAACTCACTATTATTAAAAATAGTTAGTATATACTGGATGCCTGTTTATATGAACCAATGCGAGCGAGTTTAGTGACAGCTACAAACAACAAACAAATAAAAATTTGAAATATTACTCAAGGCAATTCCATTAAGATCATATAAAGATTGTAAGCTTCTACCTCAAATTTAGGATATAAAAAAGAAAAAATCTGAATTGTAATCAACATAGAACCCCAAATCGCAATTATATATATATATATATATATATATATATATATATATATATATATATATATATAAAACACTTCAATGTTTCCACCCCAGGAAAGTCGAAGTGGGTAACCAAATGCTACATTAAGGAGCTAAAAACCAAAAAATCATGAAGAAAATAAATAGTCTATATATATAAAAATGAATTGCTGTTCGTTAGTCTCACTAAAACTCGAGAACGGCTGAACGGATTTATCTTATCTTGGTCTTGAATTATTCGTGGAGGTCTAGGGAAGGTTTAAAAGGTGAGAAAAATTCGAATACTTGCCGGGAAAATCCTCAAAACAGCATTTTTCTATTTTACATACAAACGTTTTCTAAATAAAATGGAGAGTCAATTTGTAATTTATTACCGCTGCATAAAGTTCAAATTCGCGTGCGCGTTGGAGGATCTAATATCGCGTTCTGAAACTCGACAAAAGTGAAAGTGAATCGCGAACGCGACAAAATTGCATAGTCTCAAAATACATAGTACATAAATAGTGGTCGGCTTCGAGAAACTCAATTTTAGCTAACTTCAGTTGTTAATCTGTCAGATTATTTTTTAATAAGACTATATAGAAATCGAAAGATAAATCTTAAGTATTGTCACAAATTAAATTATAAATCTTAAGTTAAATTTCTGAACGCAAGCATAATATTTGACATTAGATTTGACAACCAACTAATATGCCAATCCATCCTGTCGCATTTCAGAGCACGGAAAAAAGTATTACGATATTATATCTATCTTTGTGGCTACGTGCGCGAGAACTTTCTTTCTTTATTATGGTGATCTTTTGTGATAGTGACATTCCAAGTAATGTGCTCTTTTTTGTGATAGTGACACTTTACTGCTAAATGAGCGGGAAATTTTCTCACTTTGATTAATTACAATTTACGATGCCGAGGAGAAGACGACCTGACTTAGGTCGTCGTAGTCAATCAAATGTGCGAAGAGCTACCTCACGTGCTAACCGCACTGATGACCAGAGACAGACAGATCAAGAAAATAGTCGTATTGCTATGTCAGAATTGCGTTCTTTAGTGAGTGACAATGTAGGAGATAGGCTTAGAATGCAACGAGTTCGTGCACATCAAACACAACAACAGCAAGCTAGACATAATGAAATTGAGCGAATCCGCAGACGCAGTGCTCCTGTGATTCTTGAACGAGCTGCATTCCACTATGATCCGGCAATTGATTATTGTGCCGACAAATCGGTAACAATTGGGGAAATGAAAACAATTTGTAAATATTGTAAGGCGTTAAAATACACTGGTGAATCTACTGGATTATGTTGTGCTCTATGCAAAGTAAAATTGCCACAATTGGTGCCACCACCAGATCCTTTACGCTCTTTAGTTTCTGGGATTGGAAATGATTCTAAGCACTTCTTGACCAACATTCAGAAATATAACAACTGTTTCCAGATGACATCATTTGGTGCTACACATATTATACAAGACAATTTCATGCCCACTTTCAAGGTATTATATAAGAATATTTTTTTATATTATTCAAGTTTGTACTATATCGGAAATAATTAATGGACAAATTTTAAAAAATTACAGATACAAGGACAAATTTATCACTTACTGGGAACTCTGTTACCACTACCTGATGCAGATCATCATTTTTTACAAATTTATTTTATGGGCAATTCAGATGCGGAAATTAATAATCGTTGTGCTCACAATCCAACAGTGAAGAGAACCATTGTCCAACAATTACAAATGTTTCTTCATCAGTATAACAATTTAGTAAACATGTTCAAAATAGCATTGGATCGGATGCCATCTGATAGCCATAATATTATTATTCGAGCTGACAAAACACCTGCCGGTGAACACACAAGGAGGTTCAATTCACCTACCATTGATGAAGTGGCTGTTGTCATTGTGGGAGAAAATTTACAATCTAGAGATATTGTGCTTCATCGTCGGAATAGTGATTTAAAACGTGTATCTGAAACACACAGGATTTATGATGCACTACAATATCCTTTGATCTTCTGGCAGGGGGAAGATGGATACCATTTTAATATCAAAATGGTAAATCAAGTAACAGGTAAATGAATTGAACAAGATTAAATAATATTTTTAAATTCAATTCATCTAAGTAACAATTTAAACATTTATCATTTTTGATTGCAGGTGCTGAAACCAACAAAAAAGTTAGTGCTATGAATTTCTATTCATACAGACTCATGATCCGTCAAGGTGAAGTAAATCATATTTTGATGTGTCAACGACTTTTTCATCAGTTTGCAGTTGACATGTATGTCAAAATTGAGACTGAACGATTGACATACATCCGTTTGAACCAACGACAGCTACGGTCAGAGGAATACATCCATCTCCGCGATGCTATAAATGCTGATGGCAATGTGAATAATGTAGGAAGAATGACAATTTTGCCAGCTACTTATATAGGAAGCCCACGCCACATGCATGAATATGCTCAGGATGCTATGTCATATGTTAGGCATTATGGTCGCCCAGACTTATTTGTTACATTCACATGTAACCCAAAATGGTCCGAAATCGAGAAGGAATTACTACATAGCCAAACACCAGTTGATAGACATGACATAACTGCCAGAGTTTTTAAACAAAAATTAAAATCTCTCATGAATTTCTTAATAAAGCATTGTGTGTATGGCCGAGTCCGTTGTTGGATGTACTCTGTAGAATGGCAAAAGCGTGGATTGCCACATGCGCACATTTTAGTCTGGTTAGTGGACAAAATAAGGCCAGATGAGATTGATTCCATAATTTCAGCTGAAATTCCAGATGAAATAGTTGACCCAAAATTGCATGCAGTAGTTACCAAACACATGATACATGGACCTTGCGGACATTTCAACTACAACTCACCCTGTATGGTCGACGGTAGGTGTTCCAAGCGATACCCAAGAGACCTGCTTGCTGAAACCATAACTGGAAATGATGGATACCCATTGTATCGTCGGCGATCAGTTGCGGACAGTAGGCGATCGGTAGTTGTGAAGGTAAAAGGACAAAATGTTGATGTAGACAATCGTTGGATTGTGCCATACTCGCCAATATTGTCCAAAGCTTTTGAGACTCACATCAATGTGGAATATTGTAATTCTGTGAAGTCGATAAAGTACATATGTAAATATGTTAATAAAGGTAGTGATATGGCTGTCTTCGGTGTAACCAATGCAAATGATGAAATATCACAGTACCAGATGGGTCGCTATGTAAGTAGCAACGAAGCTATTTGGCGTATCTTTTCATTTGCGATCCATGAAAGACACCCTACAGTAGTCCATTTGGCAGTCCATTTAGAAAATGGTCAACGAGTTTATTTTAATGAATCTAACGCGGCAGACAGGGCGGCACATCCACCGTCGACAACATTAACAAGTTTCTTTACAGTCTGTCAAACTGATGATTTTGCTCGCACTTTGCTGTATGCTGACATGCCACGCTATTACACATGGAACGCATCATCGAAATCGTTTCAGCGTCGAAAACAAGGAACACCAGTTGAAGGACATCCAAATGTATTTGCTTCTGATGCTCTGGGTCGCATCTACACAGTACATCCAAATAACGATGAATGTTATTATTTGCGGTTGTTGTTGGTGAATGTTCGTGGTCCGACATCGTTTAAACAACTTAGAACAGTTAATGGACAGCTGTGTGCGACTTACCGTGAGGCATGTCAACTATTACATTTACTTGAGAACGATTCGCACTGGGATGATACGCTCAAGGATTCCGTAATATCTTCGTCGCCGCATCAAATTCGTACATTGTTTGCGATTATCATATCGACATGTTTCCCCTCGAATCCAAAAGATTTGTGGGTTAAGTATAGAGATGACATGTCTGAGGATGTTTTGCATCGTGTGCGCCGTCAAACTTTGAATCCTACACTACAAATGACTGAAGAAATTTACAATGACACATTGATCATGATAGAAGATATGTGTTTATTGATGGCAAATAAAGTATTGTCGTGTTTGGGAATGACAGCAACCAATCGTCATATGCACGATGCATTAAACCACGAGTTGCAAAGAGAACATCAGTACGACATTGAAGCATTGGCCGAAACAGTTCGTACAAATGTTCCACAATTAAATCAACAACAAAGAATTACGTACGACACTTTGATAGAAGCTGTGAACAGTGGATCTGGTGGAATTTATTTCCTTGATGCTCCCGGAGGAACCGGAAAAACGTTTTTAATTTCATTGCTTTTGGCGAGGATCAGATCGCGAAATGATGTTGCTCTAGCGTTGGCTTCATCTGGAATAGCTGCAACTCTGCTAGAAGGCGGGCGAACTGCACATTCTGCCTTGAAATTACCACTAAACATGCAAATCACCGAAACACCAATTTCCAACATCGCCAAAAATAGCGCAATGGCCAAGATCCTACAGGTATGCAAATTGATTGTTTGGGATGAATGCACAATGGCCCATAAGAGGTCACTGGAGGCACTGGACAGAACGTTGAAAGATCTTCGTGACAACCAAAATATTTTCGGTGGGGCCATGATTCTGTTGTCAGGTGATTTTCGTCAGACTCTTCCAGTTATTCCCCGATCAACTGTTGCTGATGAACTAAATGCATGCCTAAAATCATCAAATTTGTGGCAGTACGTAAAGACACTCCACTTAACAACTAACATGCGAGTATTTTTGCAACAAGATGAAACTGCAAATGTGTTTGCGAAGCAGTTGTTAGACATTGGAAATAATAAAGTTGCAGTGGACACCTCGACCGGATTCATCACATTACCTACAGATTTCTGTCACATCACAGACTCAAAAGTGGAGCTTATTCAGCGAGTTTTCCCAGATATAGCGCAAAAGTTCAAGAACCATAATTGGCTGGGTGAACGAGCAATATTAGCAGCGAAAAATAAAGATGTCGAGGATCTTAATGCGACCATTCAGAATTTTCTTCCAGGACAGTTGGTTTCCTTCAAATCAGTCGACACCGTAATGAACCAGGATAACGTAGTCAACTATCCCACTGAGTTCTTAAATTCACTGGAATTGCCTGGATTACCACCTCACAATTTGCAGTTGAAAGTAGGATCAGTTGTCATCATGCTGCGTAACATTAATCAACCTCGACTATGCAATGGAACAAGACTGGCTGTGAAAAGACTGATGAATAACGTCATTGAGGCGACAATCATAAAAGGAAAATACAAAGGAGAGGATGTCTTGATCCCGCGGATACCGATGATTCCAACGGACTTACCATTCGATTTTAAACGCTTACAATTTCCAGTACGTCTGGCCTTTGCGATGACCATAAATAAATCGCAAGGACAGTCGTTAGAAGTTTGTGGAATCAACTTGGAGTATCCCTGTTTCGCGCATGGACAATTATACGTCGCGTGTTCGCGCGTCGGAAAACCGTCTTCTTTGTTTATTTACGCACCAAAAAACAAAACAAAAAATATAGTTTATGAGAAAGCTTTAAATTAATTAACAGACTGTATTTTAACAGTGTGTGTCTGTGAATATCAAATTTAAACCTTATAAATAGCCAGTATTTCAGGAAAACTCTGTTTTCTAAGTAAGCAACATGATGTATCGAAAATAATAATAAAACTTCATGCTTTATTCAATAAATGCTTTTTTATTAAATACTGATTCGATTTGTTTGTTTTAAAATCATTTTATACAAAAGATTAGGTCTTTTATTTATCGATGAGGCAGTACGAAGTCTGCCGGGTCAGCTAGTATACTTATAAATTTGTTGTTAAAATTGCATGAGAGTGGCAATACAGTAATTAGAAATACATAGTAGGCTTCACGGATGCGGTGGTACCTCGGAATAGTCTTTGGTGCTTTTTTTATGGTTAATTAGGGCCTCAATTCTTATAATTGTTGTTTTTTTTGTTGTGCCGGACAATGCCATTAGTAAAAATTCAGTTAGTGTTTAATTAATATATGGAATGTTTAACATTATTTATGATTTTAAATGTTGATTATAACAACTACTGTTAGAGAACTTATCAGAGACTTACGGAACCTAATATTTTAAGGTGTATTATAGTCTCTTACTGCACTATTTGTTACACAAATTTTATTACTTCTATTTGTTTTATCTGACATCTACCGTTGGCACATCAGTATGAACCAGAACCATTTTTGACCCAATCAATTCGGCTTTACTCAAAATTCACGAAAACCGATTTAATCGGTTGGGGGCAAATCATGTAAATTCAAAATGGCGAACTAATACGTCGGTAAAAATGAGTGAAAAAACATACATTGTGGAAAAATGGTTGTTAAAAACCATTTTGAAATCGGTTCCATATGATAAGTAATTATATATATATATAAATAAATAAAGTTCTTGTCCGTGTAATATAAAAACAGAAAAAATAAAATCTTTGGCATAGCGGACCTGATGGTTTGTACCGATTGCGGTGGCCTGACGAGTCCCACATTAGGACGAAACAGCGCTGTCGCCATCTGTCGGACCCAGAGTCTTTCCATACTTTGGAATGCTCTGCACTTTTTATCATGAGAATAGTACAGATTGACTCATTTCAGGTCCGCTATGCCAAAGATTTTATTTTTTCTGTTTTATATATATATATATATATATATATATATATATATATATATATATATATATATATATGAGAAATAAAATGCGAAACAGTGAATGCAAACTTCGCTCCATCATATCCTTTCTGTGTTAGAAGTTGCACAGTTAGAATAAATTGTAATAAACACAATTCATCCTATTCCACCACCATCGAGATGGAGGCCTACCTGTACCACCATACCGAGAAGAAAGTCAAAGCTTACCCTCCCCGCCACAGTGATACGGCAGAGATACATGTTTCGTCTCTCACTAGACTCATTAGGGTACCGACATGCACCTGGCTGTGCAAAGGACAGATCGGAAGGAAGCATGCAACACTGAACGCGGCTTCGCCGACCTCTCGTGAATGCCGTATAAACATATATATATATATATATATATATATATATATATATATATATATATATATATATATATATATATAGGTTTTCAAGGATGGTGGAATGTGCACTGTTGTTTTTCTGGTTTTCAATCCGTTCGTCAATAGAAAAATCTTCGCTGGCATTTTCAAGTAATGCATCCTCGACGGCTGCTCGACTTGGAATGAGCGTGCTGGTCCTTTGCCGGCCTTTTTATAGTTTGGCGCTGACGCAGGTTATACCTTGGTTCTATCTGGTCGGTTTCCTCTCTTCTCTGGGTCTGTGCTTCTTCTTCGATAAATATAACAAAAGTCGTTCATTACGTCTCCAATTACCAGCTTTCGGAAGACGAAAAACAAGTTCTAAGTAAAGGCTTCAACTATGCAGTAACCCCAAAGACCACACCAAATGAGGACATTATCGCCAATATTGAAGCCACGCTACACCAGAAGTCAGAAGAAGAAGCAGAAATAATACTACAGGAAGTAGCTCGTTTACTCAGAATCAGCAAACTACCAAAATCAAACATCAAACGCTCAGAAATAAAAGCTTCAAATGACCTTAAAAACAACAAAAACATCACCATCCTACCAGCAGACAAAGAGGGCGCCACTGTAGTCAGAAATTCTTCAGGACTACATCTACAAGGAAGTTACAAGAGATCCAACTACATACCTCGAAAAAACGACAAAGAGCATAATCAAATCCGCCAAACTAGGAGATGAAATCGAAAAGCGCATCGTTCCTCGGGAAAAAGCGAGCAGATGTCCCAAACTACATGGACTACCAAAAATCCATAAAGAAGGAACACCGCTAAGACACATAGTAAAAGCAGTAGGATCACCAACTCAACAACTGGAAAAATACCTGACACAAAATATGCAACCGGCGAAATTGCAGACTCATACCTGAAAAATTCGGATCACCTGGTTAGCATACTTCAAGGATTAAAACTTCAAAAAGATGACATTCTTGCTAGCCTAGACATTAAATCTTTATATCCAAGCATACCAATTGACGAAGCTCTAGACCAGATTGCTACGAACGAGGAGTTCCCACATCACTTCATCGACCTCTCAGAAAACTGTCTCAAAAACACATATTTTTCCTATGAAAATAATTTCTACCGACAGGCAGATGGTGCTTCTATTGGATCTTCGCTCTCGCCAGTCGTCGCAAACCTTTTTATGAAACAGAAGCCTTAGGAAAAACCAAAACAAAACCATCTCTCAGGAAACGTTACGTAGATGACATCTTCATCATATGGCCAAATGGAAGATCCAACCTAGACATATTCTTAGAGGATCTAAACAGCATTCATCACCGCATTCGTTCATATTGGAGGTCGAAGTTAACAAGCAGCTACCTTTCGTTAACCTTCTAGTCACCAGAAACGAAGACCTAAGCATCGATTATACGGTCTACAGAAAACTCCCACACACAAACAGATACCTGAACGCCGAATCACACCACCATCCATCACAGTTGCAATCGGTCGCCGCCAACACACTGATCTCCAGATCCTTGCGGCTAACCAAACCCACGAGCCGCCAATATATATATATATATATATATATATATATATATATATATATATATATATATATATATATATATATATATATATATAAATATATATATATATATATAGCCCTACATGTCTGGAATACGTAGTAAAATTCCTTCACGCAGCGTGCAAAAACGTGGTTTCGAGAAAACCGCTCTTAAAGTTTTCACATTCTTGTGATCTGACTGATATCTATTCACTGGATTCGAGACTTTCTAGAAGCTTCAGAGCTGCAGCGGTTCTGAAGCGATCAAGATGGTGCACGCAAGCAAGAGGCGGAGCACGCACGCGCTGAATCGAGCGTTCGAAGACTCATTCAATAATACTCTCAAAAATAGAGAAAGACTGCTTGAATCTCTATGAACTTTTCTGAGAACCTTCTTGACTATTCGTACTTTTGATAAATATATTTAAAAAGAAAATCGATTTCTGTTGATAACGTGGGTTGCCCTGTTAATTCATTTTACAGTATTTTCCTTCCGTTCACCCTCCCTAACTTCCTTGTTATATTCTAAAACCTTCGAAATTTAAATCACAAATTAATTATTTTTTGTTATTTTATTTTAGGAATAATATTTGAAGAAAATATTGCTACGAGGAAAAATATATTTGAACGAAAAATATAAAAATTATAAGTTTTCCAAAAATATATCTGTAGAGCGTTATATATTTTTTTAAAAGTCCTCAAGAAGATGAATAAGGAAAGAAAATAATATCCAAGGTGTTCAGTTAAAAAATACAGCATCTAAAAATACCTACCTCTTGGGAGAAAATGGGTACCTACCTCACTGAATTCTACATAACAAAATCTATTAGAATCCGTAATTATCTTCGAAATAATCGAAATCATAAAAAAGAGATTTCTAATTTCGCAGTGTATATTACACACCATCTTTCTTTTATAAGGGATAAGAAAACTGGACACCCCCTTCTTGCAAGTAACGCCACTGCAATTGAAATACGTGAAAATCCTCCAAAACTGCACCAAGCAGATAAACGGAACTCAAAGGGTCTTAGCGGAGAACATTGTTCCGGTTTATGTGCAACTTGTAGAGTGAACTTAGCGAAATGACGATCGTGTTGCAGGAAATAATACGCCTCGAGACTTTCTCTAATTTTCCTTGGAGACTGTGTAATAATAGTGCAACGACTTAACCGAAGTTCTCTCACAAATAATACATATGAGATGATTATTATTTATTATAAAACTAAGATTAAAAGTGCTAACGACAGTTACTTTTTAGTATTTCATAATCAGTGTCTGTAATAAAACTGGGAAAACAGGTCACCCAAAGCTATTCTGAGAAAATAACTCTCGTTATTCATTATTTTATGACTAGTCATAATTATAATGACCTTACATTGTTTTCATATGCCTTCCTTGTAATTATTGCACTAAGAAGTTCATTCATTTCATTTTTAACCGAAAAAATATAACCTCTTTCCATAAGTTATGGAAATTGTTCGAATAAAATTTGTCATTAATGCATTAATCTGTAATGGCAAGCGGTAAGTTTCAAGCTCGCCTTCACATCTTAATTAAATGGGAATCTAAAGAAATCCAAATTATACAGCATGTTATCAATATGGCAATGCCAACCACTTTTGGTTTAATATCAGTCAAAATATCCATCTATAAAACACTTTTCGTAACCACCTCTTGTTGTAAGGGTTTTTAGGGTTTTAATGTTCCTTCTGGATGTCAGAAATTCCACAATTCCCAAAGGTTGATGTCTTTAAGTAAATTTACATATATTTTATTAGAATTGGTATCAACC
Organism: Diaprepes abbreviatus; assembly: GCA_034092305.1. NCBI lineage: Eukaryota > Metazoa > Arthropoda > Insecta > Coleoptera > Curculionidae > Diaprepes > Diaprepes abbreviatus. The sequence continues at coordinate 3,733,205 of JASJET010000105.1, forward strand.
AATAAATAGAATATCCTTACTCAATCTTACTTACCCTTTGTATTATCCCCTTCTTTTTATCCGGTCCATTCAGTACTTTGTTTTGATAAACTGCTCCGATCCTGTCTTATTATTGGTATTTTTTCTTTTGATCTTTTTTTAACCCTAGTTAACATATTCCGTGGTCAAAACATTAATTTGTAAAATCAAAAACAAGAAAAAAATATAAGGACACTTTAAATTTTATACTCATCAAAAGATTGTGTGAAATAGATCTTTTCCCATCCTCCCAGGCTGTAGTTGATTATTGTAGCATATAGCTTGGTAGAATAAATTTTTAAAATGACTAGATTTAAATTTGTTTGAAGGTTGTAGACAATGTTGAAGAATGACTAAAATGTGGTCGGACTTGCATTGTCTTTATTTTTATTTTTACGACGTTTCGATTAGGTTGTATCTCTAATCGTTATCAAGTATAAACTGAATGTTTGTCTTAAGACTACGAGCTTATATAGGGACTGTGTCCATTGAAGCGCAACGTTTCGCTTCACTGTACACACCTCAATGATTTGATGTTACAGAGTAGTGGTTACCAAAGCTTAGGTATCTCAACACTCGGTTTACTGAAGATTCCATTATTGTTTTTAATATATGCCGCTTCTATAAATTTTCTTTTTTTCATATTGGGTTCCATATATATTGCCGCAGCCTCAGACCATTTTATATGGTGTTGTTTATCCCAGGAGTGTTCTGCAATACCTGATCTCGACGTTTCCCCTTTTTGTGTATGTGTTTTATGTTCCTTAATTCTAACTTCAAGGGATCGTTTGGTTTCTCCAGTATACATTTCACCACACTCACATGGAACTTTGTAAACACATTTTTTCTTATCGGTAGTTTTAGGTTTTGTTTTTGTTAAATGAGCTCTAAGGGTATTTCCTGATTTAAAGGCTGTTTTTATATTATAACTACTGGCAATTCGTCTTATTTTCTCCGACGTTCCCATAATGTACGGAATTGTGAAGAAGGATTGTGTTTCTTGCTGTCCAGTGTTCGTTGTTCTAAAATTATTTATAACATCGTCAATTAGTTTTAAAGGATAACCATTCTGTTGTAAATCGGATTTAATATTTGCTACCTCTTTTTCCAATGATTCGGCATTATTGCATATAGATATAGCGCGATTATAGAGGTTGCGTATAATTCCTCGTTTTGTTACAACAGAATGATTAGAACTATGATGAAGATATTGTCCAGTATGTGTTGGATTTCTGTATACTGTATAGTTTCGTTTGAACGGTTCACCATGACATCTAGGAAGGACAATTGATTATTTACCTCTTTTTCCATGGTAAACTTAATTGTAGGTCGAATGGTATCCAGATGTTTCAGGAAATCATTAAGTTCTTGATCATTGCCCTTCCATACGATAAAAGTATCATCGACATATCTCAACCAGACTTTGATGTGAATAGTCTGTATACTAAGGTACCATTAGGGAAATCACTAGACATAATCAAAACTAGACTTTCAAATGATACTACTTTATCAGATCGAACCACGTTACCACTGGATGGGGTGATGGACCTTTTGGAGTGTTGCCTGCGTAATGCTTACTTTCAAGTAAAGGACAAGGTTTACGCTCAGGACGACGGGCTTCCGATGGGTTCTTCACTCTCTCCAATCGTCGCCAATACATATATGGAATGGTTCGAAACTCATGCCATAGAAACGGCAACAGTAAAACCGAAAGTCTGGTTGAGATATGTCGATGATACTTTCATCATATGGAAGGGTAATGATCAAGAACTTAATGATTTTCTGAAACATCTGAACACTATTCGACCTACAATTAAGTTTATAATGCCGAATCATTGGAAAAAGAGGTAGCAATATATATGGAACCCAATGTGAAAAAAAGAAAATTTATAGAAGCGGCATACATTAAAAACAATAATGGAATCTTCAGTAAACCGAGTGTTGAGATACCTAATCTTTGGCAACCACTACTTTGTAACATCAAATCATTGAAGTGTGTACAGTGCAGCGAAACGTTGCGCTTCAATGGACACAGTCCCTATATAAGCTAGTAGTCTTAAGACAAACATTCAGTTTATACTTGATAACGATTTGGGTTACAACCTAATCGAAACGTCGTAATAATAAAAATAAAGACAATGCAAGTCCGACCACATTTTAGTCATTAGATTTAAAATTGATAAATAGATAGAGGAACGAGGGGCATGTAACTAACACGGCTTTTTTACCGGAAATTTAAACTTTATAAAATTATTTTTTTGAATCAATATTATCTTTATATCTTGCTACATCATGTCGTCATAGCCAGTATTCCGCTAGGTGGCGCAGGGAGAGGATGTGTGTAGGCGCTTCATTTTGGCCAGGTTTACTTTTATAAAACTTTGGTTGTCATTACTATAATAAACTAATTAGAAACTTAACAGGTTTTACAATTAGTAAGTTGATTTTATAATGATCTTGATAAATGTGAAAAATTATACTATGGGGTTAGTTATAATAAAATCTTAGGGCTTGTTGTAACATATTACACCTTACCCCAGAATCTTACCAACCTCGAAGTTCAAAAATTGGCCTAGACTTGTTTTTACTGCAGAAGAAGAAGATAAAATTGCTACCTACATCATTAAATGCGTCAAAACGTATTTAGGATTGTTTCCTATAGAAATAAGGATGATAGCTTATCGATATCCTCTGCAACTTAGTGCTAACAAAATCACTCCTTCTTTGCATCAAAATTACATGGCTAGTCCAGACTAGTCCCAAAATTATATGCGCAGAAATCCTCACTTATCTCTAAGGATTCCTGAAGCAACACCTTTCAATAAAACTAACGTTAGTGCTTTCATAAATATATATATATATATATATATATATATATATATATATATATATATATATCAAGGACTACTCCAAAAATAAGGATTTAACGCTTCTCAAATATGAAACACTGGTGAAACACGAGTTGACAATTCTAGAACCAAAGAAGATATTAGCTACTCGTAAACAAAAACAAGTAGGCGCCATCTCATCAGCTGATAAATAAACTCTTGTGACATTTGCGTGCGCTTGTAAGGCAGCTGATAATTTTATTCCACCTATGTTCGTTATTTCCCGACTTACATTTTCTGAAATGTTTATTCGCTGTGGACCTACAGACTACATTGGAGCAGATATTTCTTCTGAACAAATGACCATTTTATCAAAGATGCTAAATCCACCAAGGAAGAGCCAGTTCTTTTGCTGTTTGATAATCAATACTCACATGTAAATATTGCAGTTGTGGGAACGTCCAAAGAAAACAATGTTATCATATTATACGGGGATGGTTTTAACATTTTAATACCCGTAGTATAAGGCGATTTGTCCAACTTTGCAAAATAAGCGATTATCGCTGCTCTAACGTCGTTATTTGAACGGAATTTTCATCCAGCGAGCCATTTTTTCAAGTTTGGGAAGAGAAAATAATCGCTGGAAGCTAAATCCGGCGAATATAGCGCATGTGGTAGCACCTCGAAACGTAGGTTATAGAGTTTTGCAGCAATAACCATAGATTTGTGTGCAGGCGCGTTATCCTGATGAAAGGGCACTTTTTTTGGCAAGATGCGGACGTTTAGCCTTAATTACATGCAGCAAACGGTCCACTAGTGAAGCGTAATACGTTATGGTCTTGCCTTGTTCTAAATAGTCTCTAAACACCACAACACGCCATGTGAATCCCATAAAACTGCTGCCATGACTTTTCCTGCAGACGGAATCATTTTTGCTTTTTTTAGCGCACTTTCACCTGCCCCCACCCACGGTTGCTTTGTCTCTGGCGTGTAATGGTGAATCCGTGTTTCATCTACAGTTATAAAACGTCGAAGAAACTCAGCAGGATTGCGTCTGAATAAGTCTAAACATTCTTGCGAAGTGTTCATTCGAAGGCGTTTTTTGGTCGACTGTTAACAAACGTGGCACCCATCGCGCGGAAAGCTTTTTCATGCCAAGAACATCATGTAAAATCTAATGAACACGATCTGTCGGGATATTTGCTATACCAGCAAGCTCTCGTATCAGCAAGCGGTCATGAAGTATGACATTGTAAATTTTTGTGACAATTTCGTCAGTTGTAGTGGTTTTTGGGCGTCCCGAGCGCTCAACATCTTGAATTGATATACGACCACAATTAAATTCAGCAGCTCATTTTTTTACTGTCGAAAATGAAGGAGAAGAATCCTTTAAAGTAGAATCTAACTCATTTTTAATGTCCGTAGGAGTTAAGCCCTTTAAAACAAAGTACTTTATAACCACTCGAAAATATCGAACCTTATGTGTTCACTCGATCGCCACAAACAAGCAACTGAACGCAAACATCTGAAACTTTGCAGGGCGTCATCTCAAGGTTAATGCTTAAAAAATATTATAGTTATTTGATCCTCCTAGCGCCCTCTCTGTTTCAGGCCGAGAACTTATCGAACCATCCTCGTAGTTTCCATCTTACTGCTCCTCACTCCTGCTCTTTTAAGAATAATTCGGGAAAAATAATGACCATATACGATATCCCAGGCATCGTGAAGGATTCAGATATGGCCTTTTAATGCTGATATCTTTCAAGACAGTGACTTTGCACCATCTTATGTCACCGTTCGTCTAAATACTACAGAAGGGCCAAAAAAGATGCAAGTATAACTGCAAATTTAACGTTGGACTTTGAAACTTAGCATCACTGAAATTATACGTCACATCGAAACTGCGAACAAATCAACTCCAAGTTGCTCAGATTAGCAATACACTGTTTCACCATCGAAGATTAGATCGTTACCAAAGGCACTATCGCGGAAACAAAATACAATTAGCAGACGTAAAAGAAAATCAACTGTTTTGAATGATACATCTGAAAAGGAAGCTTTTAGAATGAAACATAAAGAAAAATGAAAAAGAAGCAGAGGAAAGATAATAAAGATAGAGAAAAGGGAAAAGGAGGGGGAAGAGAAAGGAAAAAGGAAAAGGCAAGGGTAAATCAGCAAGAAACAAAGTCGGAGTAAAAACAATTTTCTAATTCAGAATCTGAAACTGAGGAGAGGTATTGTCTAATTGGTGGTGAATCCAATAGTAATTTTTTAAAAAAAGGTGAATAGGTAGAATGTATTGTTTATAAGATATTCACACATGCGAAATGTGTGGTAGGAAATACTATTTTCTTTCTTTGAATCAGCTGTAACTCTGATGAAGACAGAATTTATTCATAAAGAAACTTATTTAAAGGCTGATACTTTGTAATATAAGAGGGGATAATCAAGGGACTTTGTTCAAATGTATTTCATTTACTGTGATTTAAAGTGACATGTTGATCATAAATATCCTAACAAGCCAAGAGAAATAGTTAAAAAATAAAATAATTTATGTTGCTTACTCTTTTATAAGTATATTTCAGTTTATTATTTGATAAAAATTAAAAAGGCTGTAAACAGTTTAGTTTTCTGTTAAAAAATAAAAAATAAAAGCTCAGATGTGTCGCATTTTCGATTTTTTTTTACTGTTGCTGCCTTCCCAATAGACGTTACAAGTAACCCCAAGCACGGAAAAGATGTACCATTGCACTTTTTTGGTAAAATATTAGCTGTAAAATTAATATCAATAGTTTTGGTATTTTTTTCTATTAAATTTAATATAGGAAGAGTTAAAATATCGGTAAATGTTCAGTTATTAGCGGATTCAGCTGATCTATGTCAAGATATATTCGTTTTTCTAAAAATTGTTACAAGAGGCCCTGGTTCCCCTACTTTTTACAATCAACTAAAAGATTTCACGGTCACCATTTTGTCAAAAATATTTTAGGTAGACTAACACTCAAAATTGAATTTTCCAACCAAGGAAGTTGGAGGGGGTAAATCTAACTTTCTTGCTTCCAACTCACAAGGTCAACTTTTTGGCCCTTTTTCTTATACGCATTCTGAATACAACATAGTTACCAAATTTCAAGTTTCTATAAGTTTAATATAATAAATAGAATTTATTGCATATTTTTATCAATATTCGTAAACAGTTATAAAACCATCGATGTCAAGCATTACTATTTGGGGCAAACAAGTCAAGACATATCGTCGACCCAAACAAAATAAATTTTTGAGCGGTTTTAATCATTATTTCCTCGTTTTGCTGTAACATTCGGATAAAGTCGAACTTTTATTCAATAATCACATTATTCCGTTTCGGGCTTTGCATTTGTTCATTTAAATGAAGGCAAACAAAAGTATTTTTGACATTTCGTTTTTATTGGGGATTACGCTCTATGCAGGTGACGCTTTTCCATTTACGAGCCGATAATTACATTTACAGCTATGGTGGTCAGTTTTATTATGTGTTTTCTATTATGGTATTAAAATTATAAATTATTTAAGCCAGTTTTAAAATGTAGGTCGTGGATTATGAGTGGGCCGTTAGGACAGTTTGGAACTTTTCACGAAATTGCTTTGTTGACTGAAAGGACACAATTGGTCGTGGAGGAGGAATAAGTATATATCTAAAGAAAAATCTCAATTATGTAATTTTGCCAAATAATAATTTCATGGAACAATTCTTGATAGAAATGAGGCTGGCGGGGTCAAAGGTCGCTGTCTGTGTCGCCTACAAACCATCAAATTATGATTACAAAAATTTTTTAAATATTTTTGAAACATGCTTATCCCAGATAATATCTTCAGTAAATAATGTATTTTGCTTTAGCAATTTTAACATCGATTTATTAAAAGTGGACTCGTGGATGTTTTGATGTCTTTAAAATGGATTATAAATGAAACAACATTAATCACTGATACAAGTTCCTGTTGACTTTGCTGACCATGAACTCGTTTCTCGTGTAATAATACAAATTAATAAGTATATTGAGTATTAAAATAAAATAAAAATTCAAAAATTTTCGTAACTTTTAAAACATGAATAATACTCCCACATAAAACGAAATGTTTCAGAGACGTTTCAGAAACGTTTCATGCAGGGATCTAAACGTTTCAGAAAGGTTGTATTGAAACGCTTCAGAAATGACGATGTGACAGAAATAAATGTTTCTGAAAGCATTTCAAAAAGTTCGACAATATTGCATAAAACCTTAATGATATATTATAATCAGGCGCGGATCCAAGGGGGGGCGATGCCCCCCCCCCCTCAAGAGCTATGAGTTTAGGAAAATGGACCCGATTTTTCCTGTTATACTACAGTTTATTGTGTTCTTTAGACCGGTGTCTTTAGCAAAATCTGTTAGACACATATATTTTTCATAGGAATAGGTTAGAAATTTTATAATCAAAATTACCGATCTATAATAATGGACTAAAACGTAGCCTTATTCTCTCAAAAAATTCGAAGTTATAATTTAAATACTTACAAAATATCCATTGTCAAAAATACAAAAAGGTAAACATATATAAAAAATAAATTCTTCCATATAATATTAAAACTTTTTTGGGTCATTTTATTATTAATTAAAAACATTTTTAGAGTATTTGACCTTTCGGTTTATTTATTTCTTAAACCATTTGCAGAATTACAATTAAACACTAAAAAGGGATTCAAATGTAATTACTTTTTTTATGTTGTAATTGATATTAGACCTACTTATTTTTATTTCTATTGTATTGATATCTTAATTAAATTTACTTTATTATATGGAAATACGATAGCCCCAAAAAAAATAAGATAAACATGTTAATTCTACACGTTTAAGAAAAAGACACAAATACAATAATAAAATAATTAAAAACTTACAGCTAATTAGAATTAAATATATATAAAATTAAAGACTGGAACACACTAAAATAAAAATATATAAAAAAACATATAAACAACATTAAACAATAAAATACAACAAAAACAAAAATTTGAATAAAAAATTGTGTTTACACTAGTAAACATTACATATCTAATTCCTAATCAAAGTCAGTGAAACTATCTTAGCTCAAATTAATTATAATTGGTTCCTCTATCTCACCGATCATGAGATCGAGTTCCCACATTTTGTTTTATTCTTTTATGTTATAGATTTTTCCCAACTTTCCGCAGTAACTTTATTCAAAAAAATCTTTCAAAAGTTTAGTTAAATTACTAATTTCGTTAATTGTGTTATTTCTAGCAATTCTACCTTTTACTTGAGAGAGACATTTACTTCTCCAACGGACAGTTTCCGAACGATCTATAGAAACAGATTTTCTATCTGGTTATTCTCAGCAAAAATTAAGTTTTCTGAGCAATTTCCAGAGATTAGTTCTTTTAATTTCAAGTAAATCGCGATCTTCATTGATTTTAGTTAGAATTTTTTAGACGGTTGGGATCTGCTTCTCATAATAAAATGTATATACAAGTCCTTTAATTGCAGTTTTCATTTCTTCTTCCAACGAGTTTTTCATCTGCCTGTGATCGAATGTGGGGAGTACTAAAAATTCCAGTCGTTTTTTCTCCTTCAGTATTCGGTACATAGTAGATTTTCCAACTCCTGTCATGTTGGAATACATCTCAACAGAGCTTTTAACATTATTATCTAGATATTGATATCTTAAGGCATCATAAACATTCATCGTAATAAATTTATCATTGAGGAAAAAATGCCCTGGTTTAACGATTTTGGAATAAATATAGAGATGAAAGCCATATCTTTTGGGTATCCCACTAATCTCAAATAATATAAAAAAACAAGCGCAAACAAGATAAATCACCAAGAATAAACTGTAAGGTGTACTTACTTAAACTATCAGAATTTTTATGTTGCAGTACATTTATAAAATACATTTAAATATAATGAAATATAATTAGATTTACGGCAGTTTTGAGTTACCAGCGGCACTGGAGCAGGTACGTTGGAGGTTTGGGTAACAGGTTTATTACTCTCTCTAGTTCTCAAATACAGTATAGGAATGTATATACTTGCGATCGCCGCTTTCAGGAAAATAGGACCCATTCTGCCTTTTATATTAGGAATGAGTATGCTGCTTGCACTCCCCCCCCCCTTGCCCTCACCCGTTAAAAACTTGTTTTTCTTGCCATACTGTACTTTTGTGATATCACCGCCCCCCTCCCCCCAAAGAGAGAGGCTGGATCCACCCCTGATTATTATAAAGGTTTCCTAAGATATTTATGGAAGATTTAAGAAAAATTTTAACCAACTTTAATGTAAGCTACTTAAATACTTCTGAAAAAGTCGACACAAGTTTTTAGAAATGTTTCCAGAAATGTTTCATGAAATGTTTCAAAAGCTTTTAAAAAATCTTTGCTTGAGGTATTCATCTGCGTAATGAACATTTCATAAATGTGGAAACGTTTCCCCATTAGTAGTGTACTGCCATCTGTAGACCGGTTTCGAACTTATTGGTTCTTGGCAGTACAAAGTAGCCATGTACACCGCACCATAAGAAAAGTGAATATTTTAAACAACTTAGATGAAACTAAACAAAAAGCTCAATACAAGCTGCACCATCTCTCGGAATTTCAAGTAATGTAAACAAAAGAATCTCTTGCGAGATCTATTTAAATAGCAAATGAAGAATAGAAATATTTCTGAAAAGGTTTATGATACATTTCATGAAACTTTTCTCGACATGTTTAGGGAATGATTTGGAAATCTTTTCGCTGCCTATATGTCGCATTCATAAAGGCTGTTAAGAAACACTCCGAAAATATCTCGAAAAGGTTTCTTGAAAGCTTTTGGAAGATGGTTTGTATAGCGTTTCAGGAAACGATTCATGAAATGTTTTCTAAATATTTCCGAAACATATCTTGTCTCGTTTTTAAATTCATCATGAAACCTTTTACTAAATATTTCGCAAATGTTTCAAAAACGTTTCTCTAAACATTTCTGAAAATGTTTATGATACGTTTTATGAAGCTTTTCTCGAAACGTTTAGGGGACCATGGGGAAATCTTTTTCGCTACCTAGTTTTCGCACTCTTAAAACCTGCTGAAAAACATCACGAAAATATTTCCAAAATGTTTTTTGAAAGCTTTCGGAATATGGTTTATTTAGCGTTTCACAAAACCTTTCATGAAATATTCCTTAACTATTGCCAAAATTCATCATGAAAGTTTTAAGTAAATATTTCGCAAAGGTTTGAAAAACGTTTCTCTAAACATTTCATGTTTTATTTTTAAGCGGTTTCATGAAATTTTCAATGAAATATTGTCTCAATGTTTCCATGATATTTCACGAAACACTTTATTTTACCGTTTTGGGTTTATTTCATGAAATGTTATAGAAAGTTTTCATAAAGGTTTCACTGAAACCTTTCATGGACTTGTTTTGTCCACATTATTGAAATGTTTACGAAATATTTCTGAAAATGTTCATAGAAACGTTTTAGTAAAATCTTTCTAGGAGCATTTCATCTTATGTGGGCTCAGTTTGAATATGACTTATGCTTCATTCCTCAGAACAATATTTTTGATTTAGACACCAATGACTGAAGATTGAATTTTTGAGTCAAAATATTATCACTTTTTGGACATACATGCTCCTTTTGTAACCTATCAAATTACTAAGCCATATACTCCATGGTTTATTGAAACATTACGCTCGTTGAAGAAGTATAGAGATTCCGATATTCTTAATAGAACACTCTCATGTATCGATGTCTATTGGATAGTTTGAGTTTTACCTACACTTTTAGCAAACTTGAAATTTAGGGCTATCACCCTCACTTCAGCCTCTTCTTCCATTTTCGATCCTTGTGTATATTATACATTGTTTGCAAACGGTTTTTTTCCATTTTCATTTCCCACTACGTTTTTAGTTATATAGTTACATACCTTCGTTATCTCATAGTATAAAAAAATATGTTGTACTCCATTAAAGTCTGCCAAAATTGTTATGTGAGATAATATTTATTTATTCTGGGTATTTCTGTTATTTTAAGGTATTCATTATTGAACGATAAAACTTTAATCCCATTATTTGGTTTATTACAGGAATTTACAACCCCTAAATACCTGCCGTAATAGTAATTCAACTGTAAATTTCCAGGTAATGCAAATTTTATTTGTTCATTTCGGACTTTTATTTTATTACCTGAGTAATATAATTGAACAACTTAAACTATCAAAATGCTTTTTTAGAATTTAAAATACCTTATACAGGGTGTTTATACGCATGAAATTATGAAAAATTTGCAAGTAGTAAGTTAAAAGCAAATCCCTTAAATTATTTAGGTAAAAGGACGAACTAAGAATGACAATTTGGTCAAAAATATTTTGGGCTAAATTGGGTTTTTACTCATTTTTAACTCCAGACATTCGAAATTATGATTTGGCATTATGACCAAAATTTATCTCTTTCTATTTTGATTTATTTTATCATTTAATAGAAGTATAAGAGAAATGACGCGGAGTTATTCATTTCGCAGTGATATATTAAGTGAAGAATGGAAAGGCTAGCCAAGTAATTAATAGTTACCAAAAACAGGAAGGATAGACATATTTGGAACCAAGAACTTAGAAAGGCCTTGCATGTCTTGTGGTATTAAAAATATTTTATCCTAAGTGTACTATAATAGAAAAAAAATCACAGCCTCTGTAAAATGCTGTTGCATTAAATTGGGCCGAGTTGACTCCGAAAATATGCAATACAGAGAGTGTGATATAGAAAAATTCCAGACTTGTTGAATGAAACATATCTCCCAGAATGTGATCATAAATTTTTACACATGCATATGAAATTGATTTTTCAAAAGCTACTGTTCGATGTTGTCGAACAAGTTATTGCCATGTCGTGACAGATAATCAGGTATAGTGGAGCCTACCTATTTTGGACATACCTACATATATGTATACGTAATACATTTAAAAGCATAGACCCGAATAAAGTTAAAATGTCATTATTTTTAAAGATTAATTTACAACTTCCTCTTTCTTTAGCATTGAAAATTAATCTTAGTATGCGTTTTTGGAACAGGAAGACTTTTAATCCCAATAGCATCACCCCATACTATAACAGGATACGATAAGGGAGAGTGAACCATCGCGTAGTATACCTGCAGGAGTGTGGTTCGGTCTAAATCACAAAAGAGCTACAACAACGCAAAATAAGCCTCATTAAGCTTTGTACAAAAATGCTCGATGTGACCATTCCAAACCATTCTCTGATCCATTACCAACCCTAAAAATCTAGCCTTGTCTAGCAAGATTATTTCACCAAAAAGTTATCTATATATGACAATTTTAATTTTTTTAGAGTTTAAAATTATTCTATTTTTTGTCCATCATATACTTTGAAAGGGCAATGGATGTAATGGTAAATCATTTAAAAAAATAATAAAATTATAGGTCCCAGAATCAATTCCTGTGGAATCCCAGAATTATCAGAGAAACAATTGTTAACATGTGTAAATATTTTACGTTTGGTGAACAAAAAGATAAGCAAGTCCAGTACAGTGCCGCATATATCTATTTTAAAGAACTTATTTTTAACAAAAACATTGATAATATCGAAGACTTTTGAAAAATCAAAGAAAACTCCGGCGTAGTCCTACCTTTTTTTCAAATGGTTAGAAAAAAATTCACAAATCTCACTTTCGCAGTTTTCATAAATCTCACCATATCATTTTATTTCCAGTTCGTTCCAGGTAGAAAAGGATAAAAAATATTTATCAACTAAATCGAATCTACACAAAATTCATGAGCTATAGCAAAAGTGTAACGTAATCGCATGAAAATATTTAAACATTTGTTTAAAAATATGCACTAAGTAATGCAACGTATATTCAAAAATATAATAATATGTAGGCTATTTTGTCTTAAGGTCGTTCTTTCAAAATTTAAAAGAGAAATAGACTGCGGCAGTATTTCACACTATTTCATTTTTAAGGAGAAAAGTACTGTATTTACATGTATTTATATTTCATGAAGTCATTTAGTAAATCTAATTCTTCCTCCAAAAAAGCCTAAAAATCAGAGCCTTTATTGCTCAATAAAATTAAATAACAATAAAATATGTAGTGATTTTCTAATTTAACCCCCATTTTCAATATCATAGGATTAAAGTAAAATTTTGGCCAGTTGGTTAAAATTATTATTTGAAAAAATTTGGAGGAAGATTTCTATAAACAAAAACAACTTTCGAAAATCAGCACTATCCTACTAGATAGATTTACAATAATGTTGTCTTAGGCTTGTCAAGGTTTGAAAGGGGCTGATCTTTTGTGTTTAAGATAATAATGAAAGCAACTGACGGACAGAATATTAAGATGCCCGAGATCTTCCTTCTCATGGAGATTATATTATGAGTTAAGTTTTTGATTGTTATTAAACGGGGTTACCAAAATTTAAAATATATCTTTAAATGTACGTATATTTTTCAATCAGAAGGTTAAAGAAAAACTGGTTTAGTTCTGTCGGACACGCATTGTATTAAGTTTTCGTACCAATTATTGGCGTTGATATTCATTTTATTTAATTTAGTTGCACATCTGCGTTTCAATTAATTCAAAGCCTGTACCTGCAAAATTTTATAACAAAAGATGGAGTTCCGAAAGCATATCCAAATAATGAAGATTAAATTTATAAGATTTTTTTCTTGTATTTCATAAATTAGTAAATGTAATTTAATCTTACTCATTTTCGTTGAAAGGATTTAATAAGGGCTGTTATATCAAACTTAATATCTATCGTTGGAAGACTAAAAGCGAAGCTCAGTAAAATTTTAGATTTATATCTAAAACAAATTAAGACAGAATTTAATCATAAAATTTTAAACTGATATGAAAATTGTAATAAATATTAAACTGATTAATCGAATACAAAATGATGGAAAAAATTAGGCTAACAAATAAAAAAAAATCTAATTAATATGCAATTAAACCTCATAGAACTACAGGAACAAACCCATTGAAACCCGGCGCTTCGATATCAAGGAACTCAAACTCTTTAAACAAAACATAGCCTTATCAGGCATATTCACCAAAGTACAGGGTGAGTCAACGATTGGATGAAGTAGGTTTGTGCCTTTTCGGTGAAATTAACAAAGAAACTATATTTATTGTTTGATACAGTTTATTTTTACGCAGATTTTAAAAATATTTAGGACTCTACAGGGTGAGCCAAAAAACTAGGACAGCATAAAGTTGTATTTTTTTAAATAGAACACCCTATATACGAATCATATTTTCGATTTAGCTTATAATTTTAAATCTTTATTATTAAGGGTTTACTATAACAAAACTTTATAGTTTCTGAGATAAATAAGTTTAAAGAAAAAAAGTCACATTTTCAAGCATCAATTCAATCCTAAATAACGTTTTCAATTTTGTGACAAATATATTCAAATTTGGAATTTAGCAAGGCCAAGGACAAGTTAACATAATTTTTACCTAATATTTGCAATAAAAGCTACAGGGTGTTGAACACATCGGCTCAAATTTGAACAAGTTTAAATGAATAAATATCTTTTTTTTAAATGGTACACCCTGTATATTTTCATGTCATTTAATAGAGTAATAAAAACACTAAAAGTTTTGTTCAATATATCCTATACCTATTTATAATAGTTTTTGAGATATTTCAGTTTTTCTTATTTTCCATACTTTTTTACAGAAATAGTCTTCATTATCATAGTAGCCATGTAAAATAATAAATAAAACTACAGAAACAAACAGAATGTGGTTAAATATGATGAAATACATTATTCGTTATATTACAACGGCAATAGTTTAATTAAACATAATGTGAAAAAATTAACACAACAATAACGACAATGCAAATACATATTTACTTTTATACTAAATTGAAACAAAAAAATTACCTATTAAATACTGAGATTAATTATTTCTTTTTAATAAGTGTTCGAATAAACGACCCTCTTGTGCAATGCACAAATTTAGTCTTTTTTGCAGATTTTCTCGGACCCTGGACAAAATTAGTGGCGTTATTGTTCTACAGGTATCCCTAATCCTGTTTCGCATATCTTCCACTGTTGTTGGTGGATTAACATACACCTTATTTTTAATATAACCCCATAGGATGAAATCTAATGGGGTGATGTCGCAAGACCTTGGTGGCCACTCAATGAAACCCCCACGTCCAATCCATTTTTGCGGATATCGTTGGTCCAAAAACGCACGAATTTCACGATGGTAATGCGGAGGCGCATCATCGTGCTGGAACCACATACTGTCGAGCTCATCCCTATCGAGACCTTGAGACAGTTGGGGTAGTTCTTCTTGTAGAAAGTTCAGGTAACTATGGCCATTTAGTGGTTCATTAAAAAAGTGGGGTCCAATAATTCGATTATGATGAATACCACATCAAACATTTAATGACCAGTGGTTTTGATGTTGCACCTCTCTAATCCAAAATGGGTTTTCTGTGACATAATAATGCATGTTGCGTCTATTTACGGCACCGTTACTTCTAAAAGTAGCTTCATCACTAAACATCACCTTGCATAATAAATTTGGATTTAATTAAATCTCCGCATTTATTGTACGACAAAAGTTTACACGACTTTCAAAATCCTGTCCATGCAATTCTTGGTGTAATTCCATGTGATATGGATGATACCTTGGTAGTACGATTAGCGGTGGATTGTGATGTTTCACATAATGCTGCTAACTGACGGCTACCAATATAAGGATTTTCCTGAACATTTACCAATACTTGTAATTATTTTTCTTCATTAGTTACTGGTTTGTTGACCACTTTACGTTTTGGATAATCAACAGTACCAGAAGAATCAAATCTTTGCATTAAGTTTTGAAAAGTATGGGTATTAGGCTGGCGTCGATCAGGATACTTCATTTTGTAAATTCTTTGAGCAAGAAGGCAATTTTTTTGAGCCTCTCCTATTGTATAAATCATATCTATTAACTCATTCTTTGGAAAATTCATTTTACAATATAAGATGAATGCAAAAAAAACCAAACTACACTACATAAAAACCAAAAGAAGCGATTGCGGTTATAAATTTGACACACAGAAAAATGTTCTTTTACATTGTTTTTGCCGTGGCTACTATGATAATGAAGACTATTTCTGTAAAAAAGTATGGAAAATAAGAAAAACTGAAATATCTCAAAAACTATTATAAATAGGTATAGGATATATTGAACAAAACTTTTAGTGTTTTTATTACTCTATTAAATAACATGAAAATATACAGGGTGTACCCTTTAAAAAAAAAGATATTTATTCATTTAAACTTGTTCAAATTTGAGCCGATGTGTTCAACACCCTGTAGCTTTTATTGCAAATATTAGGTAAAAATTATGTTAACTTGTCCTTGGCCTTGCTAAATTTCAAATTTGAATATATTTGTCACAAAATTGAAAACGTTATTTAGGATTGAATTGATGCTTGAAAATGTGACTTTTTTTCTTTAAACTTAATTATCTCAGAAACTATAAAGTTTTGTTATAGTAAACCTTAACAGAAAAGATTTAAAATTATAAGCTAAATCGAAAATGCGATTCGTATATAGGGTGTTCTATTTAAAAAAATACAACTTTATGCTGTCCTAGTTTTTTGGCTCACCCTGTAGAGTTCTAAATATTTTTAAAATCTGCGTAAAAAAAAACTGTATCAAACAATAAATATAGTTTCTTTGTTAATTTCACCGAAAAGGCACAAACCTACTTCATCCAATCGTTGACTCACCCTATACATACTAATTAAATAAGAGACAGACAATTGGAAGAAACTTGGAGACGACGATGATAAATGAGATGACTAAATAAAAAATATATAACAATTTTTTTAGGCCTTCCGCAGGACCGTAGACGGGGAAATCGGCCCGGGGGAAAAACTTATGGGGCCTTGTATGTATATTTTTTCCTAGAAATTTTAGTTATGGAGGCCCAAAAACGGACCCCTCAAAAAGTTCGGGTCCGGGAGGAATCACCTTGCCCCCTGTCATCGAGCCTGGCCTTACAAATGATATTATCAGAGATTTAGACATGGGACAGGTCCTCGATTTTGGTGCTTTGGGACTACTCCAAAGCATTCGATATGATGTCATGATCTATTGTTATCTGCATTAAATTTTGTTGCTTTTTCTAGTGATGCCATTGGATTTGTGAAGAGTTATCTAAGCGTCCCGGCATGATTAATATTAATGAATGTCAAATGGCAAGAAATAGTGGCAATTCTGTAGGGTTCGATTGTTTTATTTTCGCTACGCCTCGCCGTCATGGCCAACTAATAACCAAACTTAAAAGCCGTATAGCATTTTTACAATAGAAAAATGTTGAATTGCCAATATTTTCAAAACTCCAAATTTTTAGAATAGAGAGCCTAATACAAAGTTACCTTATTTTTAATGCGTAATATGATAAAATTATAAAAATAGGTGCTTTCTATTTGAAAAATTGACTTTTGACGATTTTTTAAATATAATTTATATTGTTTGTTTGAAGGTCATAGACAATGATGTTTCTTGCGAAGTAGTAGATATCTGTTGGACTTCCACGGACGTCTTTATTTTTGTTGAATATCACAAGGAAATGCTACAGTCGTAATGAATGCTGAAACATACAATCAAAAAATTGAAGAAGTTCTAAGCAAAAGAAATTATACATCTCTTTCTAAAGATCCCACATCTGCAATTGAAGGAAGAATCTATCGCGTTCTTAAGAAACATGAACGGTATATTCCTGAGAGGGTCTGGACTCAGTTGACACCATACCATAGCAAAACTCCACACCTTTATGGACTCCCAAAAATACATAAGCAAGACATGCCCTTAATCACGAGTTCCTGGAACCCTCCGACTTCTGAACTTGCCAAATTTCTTCTTCCAATCCTGAGACTATTACAAGCAAATAGATCGTCCTGTGTTAAGAACTCGCAACATTTCGTAGAAATTATACGTGAAATAGAAGTACAACCAGAAGACCATTTTATTAGCTTTGACGTGGAAAGCCTGTACACCAACGTTCCAGTTAAGGACTCACTAAAAATCATAAGAAAGAAACTTGAAGAAGACCAGACCTTAGCAGAAAGAAGATCTTTACCACCGCACGCCATTATGGACTTGTTGGAAAGTTGTTTGACTAATTCCTATTTTCAAAAAAAAGGAAAAATTCTACATCCAGGATGATGGACTACCGATGGGATCTTCACTCTCACCGGTGGTCGCAAATATTTTCATGGAATGGTTCGAGACGTTTGCAATTGAATCCACATCTAAGAAACCAAAGTTATGGCTCAGATACGTAGACGATATTTTTATTATTTGAAGTGGAAACGACGAAGAACTTCGAAACTTTCTTTTTCATCTTAACAATATCAGCCCAACTATTAAACTCACCATGAAGAAAGAAATAGAAAATAAATTACTATTCTTAGATGTCTTGGTTGAAAGAAATGGCAGACAAATTCGAACTTCGCTTTACAGAAAAGCCACGTACTCAGGACAATACCTAATTATTCATCTAATCACTCAAACAACACCAAACAAGGAATTATAAGAAATCTCGTAGATAGAGCCTTAACTCTCTGCAACTCCAACGAGAACTTGACGAACAAGATAGATTACATTAACGATACCCAATATATCTAGTGGATAAATTTCTTGAACAACGCAGAAATAGGACAATATCGACAACGAAAGAAGAACGAAAACCAATATTGAACATCCCCTATGTTAAAGGCATTTCAGAAAAAGTTAGAAGGATAGGAAAAAGATATAAAATCAACGTTGTTTTCAATTCAAATAACTCTCTGAGAAGTCGACTCACTAGGGTCAAACCAACAACTCAAAGAGACATGAAGAACTGTATATATCAGATACCATGTGAATGTGGCAAATTCCTACATTGGTGAAACAAAGAGACCTCTTGACGTAAGGATCAAAGAACACCAAAAATGCACATCTCGAGGAGAAACAGAAAAATCGGGTACCGCCAACCATGCTTGGACTCATGGACACAACATAAAATGGTCTGAAGCTAAAATCCTACACCGAGAACAACATTAGAGAAAACGGAAATTCAAAAAACCCGCGGTTATACATCAGTTGTTTTAGTAAACCATCTTTAGATATAAGAGAAGTGTGGAAATCACTTCTTAGTAATTGTAAACTAAAACTAAATGCCGCTTAAAAAAAATATGATTTTGCCATAGCAGGCATAACTGCACCCATCTCAGTCATATTTTACTGCATTTACTTTTAGTATAAACTAGCGACCCGCCCCGGCTTCGCACGGGTGCAATGCTGATACTAAATACACTACAGAAAAACTGTGACTATTTATTTTATTTTTACAACAATTATTACATCGGCCTCCGACGCGCTATTTATAGGCACGCTGCCGCCGCCCCGGTCGGCCAGTACCGCCGCAAGCGCTACTTCCCGCAATTTTAAATCTGTAATATCTTCGAAAATATTTATTTAAATCTTGTGCTGTAAAGGACCATATAGATCTATATTAAATCAACAATGTATTTAAGCTATTTAATTGGATAAGGATTAATGCTGTATTGGTTAAAATCGCTTCAAAATTTGCCATTATTTGTCGTAAAAAGTAAATGACAAAAAATGTTATTGTGGGATATCCATGAGAGATAGACATATACCATCGCGGAGTTTTCTGTAGACCTTTTCAATGTGTACAAATAATTAGTACATTATTTTGATAAATCTCGTAGGGTTCAGCCTGCGTTTGCAATGTAAGCGGAAAAAAATATGATAATTAACGACATCACATTAGAAACCTCAAAAATAACAGTATTTCTCCACTATTTGATGGATGTTATTATACATATAAACCTTCCTCTTGAATCACTCTATCTATTGAAAAAAAAACGAATCAAAATCCGGTCCGTAGTTTTAAAGATTTAAGCATACAAAGGGACATAGGGACAGAGAAAGCGACTTTGTTTTATACTATATAGTGATAGTCATGTGGCTAAGGGATTTATTTAGTTTCACTTGAAAACGGCTAGAGATAACTACTAGCCGAAACGTCGTGATATTCAACAAAAATAAAGACAATGGAAGTCCAACAGATATCTACTACTTCGCAATAATTTTTATTCTTCTTTTTTGATCACTCTGTACTACTAATTTTCAAAATATCATAAAAAGACTACTAAAGTCGATCTATTCTACAAGAAAACTAACCAAAATTAAATAATAAAGACTCTCTTTTTGTCCGCGAACGTCATTTTTGACATAAAAATTTAAATATGTCCAAAACGGTGAGACCTAAGTATAGAACATTATACATGAAATATGTCTATAATTTTACGTAAAAATCAAAAATGGTATAACCGGAAATGCCACCTTCTTGAAAATATTTTAGCCGGCTGTCCCCCATGCACGTTAGTATACTATCAAATTTTCAGATTCTTCCTAATTATATTTTTCCCACAATTGATCGATAAACTTCCTGGAAAATCACCCACACAAAAAAAAATTATTTTCATCTCTAATTTTCACCCAAGAAGAGGGGTTCAATTTTATCCCAGATTTATTTTTGGTTTACTGGAATGCATGTGCTTGCAAATTTCATTGCAAAAAATAAATAATTGACGAAGTTGTAAGATTGTGACATACAAACACATGGAAAAACATGATAAAATTATAAGTATTTCTTCTAAAAAGGGCAGGTAAATTTAATTAAACATTTATCAATACCAAATTAACGCTAAAATTACTTAAAATAAAATGTTTAAACTAATCTAAAATTCTTTGCAAAATTGCTTTATTTTTGTAGAACTGCCCGAAATATTGTTTGTTGTAAAAACCACCTAAAATTTTTATCGTTATAAAAAGTGAATACAATCTGTAGTATTTAATTTAGTGTTGTGAAAAGCAGACGCGGGTGTTACTTATAAAAATGGCCTTTGTTAGGTCTCTAAGATTTAAATATAAAGGAGATGGTAAGTAATTTGAAAACCTTATCGTTATTGCTTACTTATTTTTCAGATATTGTAGTGTTTGATTAACTTTTTGAATAGCTGATTTAGATAATGAAAATTCTTAAATATGACAAAAATACGATAATGTATAATTAAGTGAATATTTTCGACGAACAAATTATGCTCTATCACTTTTTGATCTATAGTCTATTCAAGAACTAGAGAGAGTAATAAATCATTTTTCACCCTTTGTTTCTTCGCAAACAACCTGTATTCTTTAATCCAGTATCTTTAGCCAAATCTGTTAGAAACATATATTTTTCATAGGAATGGGATAGAAATTTTATAATCAAAAATACCGGTCTATAATAATGGGCTGTTTGGGATGGATAAAAAAAGATATTTGGAAATGTGAATTGTCAAAAGAATTTTAATCATTGTCATAAGCGTTGGAAGGAGGTTTATTTTATCACTAAGTATTTTTGGCAAAGAATGTTATTTCGGTCATATGCTCAAAATAGAACTAAGTTGTTATAATAATGTTATTTTATTTCTAATGATTTCTTAATAATTCACATACATTACAAAATATAATTAATTTTACCATAGTTAACACAAATTACAACTGTATTTTTATTATTTTCAGTTTTAGTATAGAAACTATTCACACATTCAGACTAAAACGTAGCCTTATTGTCTCAAAAAAAATCTAAATTATTATTTAAATACTTATAAAATACGCATTAT
The DNA here is from genome assembly GCA_034092305.1 of Diaprepes abbreviatus. NCBI lineage: Eukaryota > Metazoa > Arthropoda > Insecta > Coleoptera > Curculionidae > Diaprepes > Diaprepes abbreviatus. The sequence goes on from JASJET010000105.1 coordinate 3,754,781, forward strand.
CATAAATATAAGAAGTTAAACATATATAAAAAAATGAATTCATCCATATAATGTTAAAATTTTATGGGGCTATTGATCGTTTTATTATTAATTAAAAACATTTTTAGGACATTTATTACAGCCAGATTCACTAAGAAGATTTAAGGTTTAAACCCGATCTAATGCCATAAAATTTAAATCTTATAGTGGGCAAGTTTTGTTTTGCTTATGATATTGTCATAATTTAAGTTAGATATCTCAACAAATAAACGCTTATGTAAGGATATTAAGGATAAGAACTTTGCGATAATGCCTTGAAATATTTAGGAGAAATGTTTCATTTTTGCCGGTTCAGTAATAAAACAAAATGGTTTTTTATGCTTTTATTTTTAGGGTTTAAAATTTGTTCGACTTACTGTTGCATTTGTCAATTTAAGACCTCAGCTGTTAATTTAGGGTGGTTTTAAATTTAAACCATGTTAGTGAATCCGGTTGTTGACGTTTCAGTTTGTTTATTTCTTAAACCATCTTCAGAATGATAATTAAACACCGAAACGAGATTCGAATATAATTAATTTTTATACGTTATAGTTAAAATTAGATTTACTTATTTTTGTTTTTATTGTACTGAGATCTTAATTTAATTTACTTTATTATGTGGAAATCCGATAGCCCCAAAAAATAAAACAAACTTGTTAATTCTACACGCTTAAAAAAAAGTCAGAAATACAATAATAAAATAACTACGGCTAATTGGACTAAAATATATATAAAATTAAAAGTGTGACACACTAAAATAAATTAACAAATATATATATATATATATATATATATATATATATATATATATATATATATATATATATATATATATATATATATATATATATATATATATATATTTATATATGTATATGTATATATATTTAAATAATAAATTGTGTTTACTTTGGTAAACATTACGTATCTAATTCGTAATTAAAGTCAGTGGAGCTATCTTCACCCAAATTAATTATAACTGGTTCCGCTATCTCATCTATCATGAAATCGAGTTTCCACATTTTTTTCTTCTTTTATTATATGGTCCACAAACTTTTTCCCATTTTCTGCAGTAACTTTATTCAAAAAAATCTTTCAAAAATTCAGTTAAATCACTAATTTTACAACTTCTGTTATTTCTAGCAACTCTTTACTTTTTCTTAAGTCCATATCGGCCCAATTGGATTCAGCTCACGAAATCTCTGTTCTTCGTCTTCCACTGTACCATTACAGTGGAAGACGAAGAACAGAGATTTCTTTTTATGCAGCCATTTCATCAATTATATATTTATTGTTCTTATCTTTATGTACATTTGCTATATCTAAAGGCTCTCGTTTGACCATGTCAATTTTGGCAAAATGACTTAAATGCTTGCAAAGCAGCCATGGTTTTATTGTTTTGGCAATCTATCACTTGTACGTGACTGTTACAGGACGTTATACAAAACTATTATTGATTCCTTTGGCATAAGATCCAACATTTGTTGAAAATACTCCTTGAAGACCTCCCTGTTCATATCCTCGTGAAAATTTTCGATCCCGTTGGACAGAAAAGTTAATAAATCCCCCTTAAAAAACCTGTGTAAGAACCGATGTATATAATTATAAGCCTGTGGCATTTTTCTGTAGGTTGTTTTAGTCCAGTAAACTAACCTTCCAATGAGGCTTGTCGGTAGCTCTGAACATTTTTATCTTGCCATACTTTCGGTCTAGTATGTCCTTTGTTTAACCATGTTTTATCTAAATAATAAATATCTTTTCCATCTTCGCGATGTTACTTAATTGTTCGGAGATGTTTTCTTTTCCAACGGACAGTTTCCGGACGATCTTTAAAAATAGATTTCCTATCTGGTTTTTCCGAGCAAAAATTAAGTTCTTTGAGCAATTTCCAAAGGTCACTTCTTTTAATTTCGGGAAAATCCTGATCTTCATTGATTTTAGTTAGAATTTTGTCTACGGTTGGGATCTGCTTCTCATAAATGTATATACGACTCTTCTTATTTCAATTTTCACCTCGTCTTCCAACGAGATTTTTCATCTTCCTGTGACCGAATGCGGCTTGGAAGCACTAATAATTCCAGTCATCTTTTCCTCCTCCAGCATTCGGTAAACAGTAGATTTTCTAACTCCTGTCATTTTGGAACACCTCTCAATAGAACTTTTAGCATTATTATCTCGATATCGATGTCTTAGGGCATCATAAATATTAATCGTAATAAGTTGTTCGTTAAAGGAAAAATGCTCTGGTTCTAACGATTTTGGAATAAATATAGAGGTGGAAGCCATATCTTTTGGGTATCTCACTAATCTCAAATAATATATAAAAACAATAGTCCGGTCATAGTAGACATTCAAGGTTACCAAAATTCGCATAGAGCTAAAAATTTGTACAAATGTTCGGAACACCATTACAAATAAGTTTTCAAAAGTCACCAACGATCCCATGCCTGGAAAAAAATTTATTCAAGGTCAAAATGAAGAAAAATAGTTTTTTCACGTTTTTCAGCCAAACGGTAAGTTTTATCATTAAAATAGCTCAGACCAAAATTGAAGATCATAAAATTACCTATAAATATTGTTCTTACACTTTTTTTCCCTAAGAGTCACCGTTTTCGACCTATCATCGCTCAAAAAGTTGAGAAAGCTGCGTTCTCCAAAATATGCACAGGTTTCCACATCACCTGTGAGGTAGTGTACTTGACGCGTTTTTTTTTTAACGTAGTTTCCCCGGTAGGCCTATTCCACGAACCATACTATGTTATATAATGATTAAAAAAAAAGAAGAAATAGTTGATAATAATCGAAGCTGTCTGAATTCTATTGAATTTAGGTCAATTATTCGTCAGATTCATTATCGTTAAATACTTCTGCTTCTTCTCGTTCTTCGTCTTCTTCTTCCTGCTGAGTGCAAATAAATCCCTCCAAAAGCTATGTATCAGACGTCTCTTCGTTGATATGATATGAACTGTCTTCTAATGGAGATTCAACATTGGAACAAGAGCGGCCTTGGCAATTTGTACATGCTAATGAACAAAATAACCCAACTTTTTTGCAGCCGCATTTAGCATTACATCCCTTTTTACAATTGCAAAAAATTGTGTTGAGGATTTTTTCTGGTGCAGGTGGGAGTAAAGTCTGAATTGGTTCCAATGTATTGTCAATCAACTTCCAGCCCCAATATTTTGGATCTAGTTGATTACCAAGCCACAGTTGAACTTGATAATATACCCGAAATAGATGTTGTTGGGCAGAAGCCGAGGTTGAGGAAGACAAGCTAATTGTACTCGCTTTTTGTTTCGAGTATTTTTAACAAAAGATGCGTAGCGGAACTTATCGATGCAGGTAATTTTTTTTGGAGCTTCGTACATGGCAAGAAGAAAGTGAATTCCATTGGTGATAATTTCTTGTGGAGTAGAGTTACTATTTTTAAAAACTTCAGCACAACCGACTAAATCTTGTTTTTCAAACATTTTAAAAACAGATATTTTACCCCTTCTGTAAAATGCTGATGTCATATCGCAGCCACTTATTACATGTAAAAACGAAACATGATTTTGACACTTTGCACAAGCAGATAAACTTTGTGTTGAATATATTTCAGACTGATGTTGAGCTTTCCCAGGTTTTAAAAAATAAATGGTTTTGTTAGTTGGAGTTCGAGCAGTCAGTAAAACCAGTTAATCAATGTCCTCACCAACAATAGTTGTGTTTGTCAAATTGAACTGTTCTAATGTTGTTTCAATGATGAGAACATTAGCATCATTAAAAGCTTGTTTGACAAGTATACCTTCACTGGTCAATCTTTCTTTTAGCAGTGAAATGAACCGTGACTTGTTGTGGGTATTTACCAGAAACTTTTGTTGAGTAGTGGGAACGGTCATAAATTGATCAAAGAAAATGTCTGAAGATGAAGATGTTGTTGTAGCTCGACGACGTTATTACAGACTTAGTATTTCGTTTATTCGGCCGTTGAGAAGAGAGCAGGTATACGACCTTGTTGCTTGTTTGACAAGTATACCTTCACTGGTTAATCTTTCTTTTAGCAGTGAAATGAACCGTGACTTGTTGTGGGTATTTGCCAGAAACTTTTGTTGAGTAGTGGGAACGGTCATAAATTGATCAAAGAAAATGTCTGAAGATGAAGATGTTGTTGTAGCTCGACGACGTTGTTACAGACTTAGTATTTCGTTTATTCGGCCGTTGAGAAGAGAGCAGGTATACGACCTTGTTGCTTGTTTGACAAGTATACCTTCACTGGTCAATCTTTCTTTTAGCAGTGAAATGAACCGTGACTTGTTGTGGGTATTTACCAGAAACTTTTGTTGAGTAGTGGGAACGATCATAAATTGATCAAATAAAATGTCTGAAGATGAAGATGTTGTTGTAGCTCGACGACGTTTTTTCAGACTTAGTATTTCGTTTATTCGGCCGTTAAGAAGAGAAGAGGGATACGACCTTGCCACGCGGACAGTTGAATAAGAGGCAGATGTTTTTCAAGGTTGTACTGGCATAGAAGGTAGAGGATTGAGTTTCTTATTGATTTATTTTATAAGTTTAAGGTAATATACCGATAGAGAAATATTTCAACTCGTATTACAGCTCCAATGATGTCTGTACGCGGCGTACTTATGCATATTATGGAGAACGCAGCTTTCTCAACTTTTTGAGCGATGATATTTCGAAAACGGTGACTCTAATGAAAAAAAGTATAAGAAAAATTTTTATAGGTACTTTTATGGTCTATAATTTTGATCTAAACTATTTTGATGATAAAACTTACCGTTTGGCTGAAAAACGCGAGAAACCCATTTTCCCCACTTTGAATAAATTTTTTCCAGGCATAGGATCGTTGGGGACTTTTAAGAACTTATTTGTAATGGTGTTCCGAATATTTGTACAAATTTTAAGCTCTATGCGAATTTTGGTAACCTTACCTCTCCTTTTAGGGCTAACTTGACCGGACTAAAGCGCAAACAAGATAGATCATTAAGGAGATGCTGTAAAGTGTACTCTGCTCACTAACAGAAATTAAACTAACCTATGAAAAAGTTTATTGTTGTAGTAAATTTATGAAAGCTTATAATATTTAAATATAATTAAATTTATGGCAGTGCTCAGTTACCTGCGACACTGGAGCAGGTACGTCGGAGGTTTTGGGTGACAGTTCTCTCTAGTTTTTGAATAGAATATAGGATTGATATTTACGAATATATAATGGAAAGAAGTTTAAGAAAATCATGTATTTTGACATTTTTTCAGAAAATGATTTTTCGCGCTTCTACCCTACCTTCCAGAATAACGCATAGATGCTGGCATCATTCCGGAACGATTTATCTAGATAGTACAAATGCTTTGCTACACTAGCCTTTTAAAAAATTAAATTTTAATGATTCTGGCTGAAATTGTTTGTTTATTCAGTTACCTACCGTGATTTTCAAATATTATTTGTAATAAAAATGTCACAGAAAATTGTTTGAATAATTTCTGATCAAATTAATTTTATAATATGTTTAAGTTTAAGTTACTGGACTTGCTAAAATTAAAAGCCCATTACATACTTTATTGCAGAGATTAGATAAAACCCTAACAATTCCAAGTAAAAATTTATTAATATTTAGGTAAAATTTTACAATAAAGCCTAAAGCCAACCTACCTGGCTCTTTATTAAACTATCTTATTATTGGTTAAGAAGTGGAGGGGAGTTAGGGCCTTTAAAAATCGAAACTAAAAATATTCTCTTCAGTTGTTTCTGAGACAGTAATGTTTTACCATAGTGTTTGCTCTTTTATGCAGAAAATCTTTACAAATATAAAAATTTTGGTTATCAGTTTAGTGCGGGATTTTATCGAGATCTGTGATTTCACTATGTCGTTTGGAAAATTTGAAGAAATTTTACAAATTTTGTTTTTAGATACACCATCTCCAGCTTCTTACCAACTTCCTAGTATTTTTGACGAAAATCATTCCAGTACCTGGGCGGTAAGTACAGTTTTTTTATTTCATCATTGTGATATAATTGATTCTATGACACATAAAATCCTATATCTCTCCCTCTACATATTTTTATTACAAAATTTAAAATTTATACAGGATGTCTCGAAATTCATTTCTTATACTTTGAAGGGCGATTCTACATATAAAAACATGAAAAAAATTTATATGTACAGGGTGAGTCAACGACTGGATGAAGTAGGTTTGTGCCTTTTCGGTGAAATTAACAAAGAAACTATATTTATTGTTTGATACAGTTTATTTTTACGCAGATTTTAAAAATATTTAGGACTCTACAGGGTGAGCCAAAAAACTAGGACAGCATAAAGTTTTATTTTTTTAAATAGAACACTCTATATACGAATCATATTTTCGATTTAGCTTATAATTTTAAATTTTTTTTATTAAGGGTTTACTATAACAAAACTTTATAGTTTCTGAGATAATTAAGTTTAAAGAAAAAAAGTCACATTTTCAAGCATCAATTCAATCCTAAATAACGTTTTCAATTTTGTGACAAATATATTTAAATTTGGAATTTAGCAAGGCCAAGGACAAGTTAACATAATTTTTACCTAATATTTGCAATAAAAGCTACAGGGTGTTGAACACATCGGCTCAAATTTGAACAAGTTTAAATGAATAAATATCTTTTTTTTTAAATGGTACACCCTGTATATTTTCATGTTATTTAATAGAGTAATATAAACCCTAATATATCCTATACCTATTTATAATAGTTTTTGAGATATTTCAGTTTTTCTTATTTTCCATACTTTTTTACAGAAATAGTCTTCATTATCATAGTAGCCATGTAAAATAATAAAAAGAAACTACAGAAACAAACAGAATGTGGTTAAATATGATGAAATACATTATTCGTTATATTACAACGGCAATAGTTTAATTAAACATAATGTGAAAAAATTAACACAACAATAACGACAAGGCAAATACATATTTACTTTTATACTAAATTGAAACAAAAAAATTACCTATTAAATACTGAGATTAATTATTTCTTTTTAATAAGTGTTCGAATAAACGACCCTCTTATGCAATGCACAAATTTAGTCTTTTTTGCAGATTTTCTCGGACCCTGGAGAAAATTAGTGGCGTTATTGTTCTACAGGTATCCCTAATCCTGTTTCGCATATCTTCCACTGTTGTTGGTGGATTAACATACACCTTACTTTTAATATAATCCCATAGGAAGAAATCTAATGGGGTGATGTCGCAAGACCTTGGTGGCCACTCAATGAAACCCCCACGTCCAATCCATTTTTGCGGATATCGTTGGTCCAAAAACGCACGAACTTCACGATGGTAATGCGGAGGCGCACCATCGTGCTGGAACCACATACTGTCGAGCTCATCCCTATAGAGACCTTGAAGCAGTTGGGATAGTTCTTCTTGTAGAAAGTTCAGGTAACTATGGCCATTTAGTGGTTTATTAAAAAAGTGGGGTCCAATAATTCGATTATGATGAATACCACACCAAACATTTAATGACCAGTGGTTTTGATGTTGCACCTCTCTAATCCAAAATGGATTTTCTGTGGCATAATAATGCATGTTGCGTCTATTTACGGCACCGTTACTTCTAAAAGTAGCTTCATCACTAAACATTACCTTGCATAATAAATTTGGATTTAATTGAATCTCCGCATTTATTGTACGACAAAAGTTTACACGACTTTCAAAATCCTGTCCATGCAATTCTTGGGGTAATTCCATGTGATATGGATGATACCTATATTTCTTGGTAGTACGATTAGCGGTGGATTGTGATGTTTCACATAATGCTGCTAACTGACGGCTACCAATATAAGGATTTTCCTGAACATTTAACAATACTTGTAGTTCTTTTTCTTCATTAGTTACTGATTTGTTGACCACTTTACGTTTTGGATAATCAACAGTACCAGAAGAATCAAATCTTTGCATTAAGTTTTGAAAAGTATGGGTATTAGGCTGGCGTCGATCAGGATACTTCATTTTGTAAATTCTTTGAGCAAGAAGGCAATTTTTTTGAGCCTCTCCTATTGTATAAATCATATCTATTAACTCATTCTTTGGAAAATTCATTTTACAATATAAGATGAATGCAAAAAAAACCAAACTACACTACATAAAAACCAAAAGAAGCGATTGCGGTTATAAATTTGACACACAGAAAAATGTTCTTTTACATTGTTTTTGCCATGGCTACTATGATAATGAAGACTATTTCTGTAAAAAAGTATGGAAAATAAGAAAAACTGAAATATCTCAAAAACTATTATAAATAAGTATAGGATATATTGAACAAAACTTTTAGGGTTTTTATTATTCTATTAAATAACATGAAAATATACAGGGTATACCATTTAAAAAAAAAATATTTATTCATTTAAACTTGTTCAAATTTGAACCGATGTGTTCAACACCCTGTAGCTTTTATTGCAAATATTAGGTAAAAATTATGTTAACTTGTCCTTGGCCTTGCTAAATTCCAAATTTGAATATATTTGTCACAAAATTGAAAACGTTATTTAGGATTGAATTGATGCTTGAAATGTGACTTTTTTTCTTTAAACTTAATTATCTCAGAAACTATAAAGTTTTGTTATAGTAAACCCTTAATAAAAAAGATTTAAAATTATAAGCTAAATCGAAAATACGATTCGTATATAGGGTGTTCTATTTAAAAAAATACAACTTTATGCTGTCCTAGTTTTTTGGCTCACCCTGTAGAGTCCTAAATATTTTTAAAATCAGCGTAAAAATAAACTGTATGAAACAATAAATATAGTTTCTTTGTTAATTTCACCGAAAAGGCACAAACTTACTTCATCCAATCGTTGACTCACCCTGTATATATGATTGCTGTTTTACTTGACATCCCTTTTTCTTTATATATTAGAATCTTAAAGTACTTGGCTCTTTGTATGCATTTTTGTTTAACAGTTCTAGAGTGTCAATTTAAGATAAATTTAATCCAGGCAAAGTACAAATATTGTAATGGCAATTAATAACTTCACAAAAATAACAACAGCACTATTTTCTTTTTATTTTTGATGATTAAGTTAAAGTACCAAAACTACTTTTTGCCTAAAATGGCAACAAAATATACTACGGACATTTTTGGCCTGACAGCTCAATTCAATCTGTCATCCATTTTATTTTTTGAAATTCTGGGGTTTTAGCACGTTCATATCTGGCAACATTGGCTTTTCAAGAATCCAGATTTTACTGTCAAAAAGTTCACATCGCCATTCCCTTCGCCATTCACATCACCTTTTACATCACACTTTCGAGGATAGGGGCCCAGGTAGCTGGACGATTTCTCATTGAAATTCTTACTCTCTCAAAAATTCCCTGTTTGTAACGAATTTTTTGCTTTTGTTTATTGTACATGTTAGAAGGGTACTGAATAAATTAGGAACTTTAAAAAAAAAACAAAAACTAATCTAGTAATCTAGTGGGTTTAGATCCGGTGAACGGGCAAGTTAAGCAATACGTTCGATTTAAGTGTTCTGAAACCAAAACACTGAAATGAGGATAAGGCCCATCGTGCATAAAAGATATTTCCAAACTTTGATCGCAACCAGTTCCAAAGATATTAAATAGTAACCCGTGTTCGAGGGCCACCTTTAAACGGCTGTAGCTCCTTTATGACTTATAAATTTTTTTCCTCTTTTCATATATAGGATCTTCCTTCAAAGTATACGAACGAAATTTCTGAACACCCTGTATAAATAGGAAATATTTACTTTCCATAGCTAATAATAATACGATCACTAATTACTATACGGGGTGTCCGGAAAATACCTGTACAACAGTTGATTGCAGACTCTTTACGTCAAAATAGGTCAAACAAAGCCAACTTAGTTATATCCGATACTGCTTCGTTTAGACTGTAGAAAACTTCAAAATTTAAAGAAAATATTGATTTTTTCCAGATTTCTTGAAAACGGAGTAACTTTAATTTAAAGATTTTTGTTATGTGGTCTAATACTATATGACGTTTTCTAGTATTATAACGAGCGGCTATTTAGCAATATCGGATATAACTAATTGTAAGTTGGCTTAAATCGACCTATTTTCACGTCAAGAGTCCGTCATCAAACGTTGTACAGGTATTTTTCGATCACCCTGTATAATAATATATACAGGGTTGGGCAAATGTTTCTGAGCCGCTTCAGAACTATAATTTTTTAACAATGTCATTTATAACTGTTTTAAATGGAATATCACATAGTCTATTCAAGAACTAAAGAGAGTAATAAATAATTTTTTACCCATTTTTCTTCGCAAACTACCGCGATTTCGCGCTTTCCTGTGACTCAATGTGTCTTGGGAACACTAACAATTCCAGTCGTCTTTTCTCCTTTAGCATTCGGTACATAGTAGATTTTCCAACTCCTGTCATTTTGGAACACATTTCAACAGAGCTTTTAACATTATTATCTGGATATTGATGTCTTAAGGCATCGTAAACATTCATCGTAATAAGTTTTTCGTTGAGGAAAAAATGCCCTAGTTTAACGAATTTGAAATAAATATAGAGGTGAAAGCAATATCTTTTGGGTATCCCAGTAATCTCCAATAATACATAAAAACAAGCGCAAACAAGATAAATCGCTAAGGACACACTGTAAGGTGTACTTTGCTCACTGAACTATGAGAAATTTTATTGTTCCAGCAAATTTATAAAAGCTTATAATATTTAAATATAATTAGATTTATGACAGTCCTCAGTTACCTATGGCACTGGAGCAGGTACGTCGGAGATTTCAATGGTAGTTTCATTACTCTCTCCAGTTCTTGAATAGAGTATATATGTTATCAGTTATTTAAAATCTTCAACAAATTAAGATTATTTTTTGTATACCATACCTTATGGGCAAATCTGTTTCGAAAATATTGATTATTAAAACTATGAGAATACAAACCCTTTTAATAGAAATATAATAAAACACAATGACTTAAATTAAGAAGTATTTAATTAAATGTTGGAATTGTTTTCCTCCAGCCATGTAACAGTATGCAAGTCTCTCTGAAAACTGGGAAAGCACGTTTCGCAAATGTTAATAAGATATATCACGCACTGCATTTAAAATGCTGTTTTCAAAGTCCTCTCTATAGTTCGTCTTTGTATTTATAAATTACAGTCTTTAAGAGGGCCTAGAGATAGAAATCTAAATAGAAAAATTTTTTTGACAGCCAATAACAGTAAAACATAAAAATTGCATTTTTAAATAATGTAAAATAATAATCGACGATACACTTTCTTCTCTGAAATCTCAAGCGAGATTCTTACAATTTTACCGAAAGCAAAATTAATGTGGCTTCACCCACTTCAAGGTTTCATGTAGAATGATGATATAGAGAAGTGCTAGTTAATTACGAGTGGTTGATATTACCACGTCATCAGTCAAACTGCTTATGTAATTATTAAATACTTATATTTGTATATGTTTCTGAACCCTAAATCCAAAAGAATATATTTTCACCAATCTTATCTGATTTAGTTTAATATTTTTTTCACTATGATGACTCCCTGTATGTGCAAAGTCCAATTTTTAACGCTTTTGCTGGGTATTTCTAGTGTTGTTAAAGATAAAGACTTCCGATTTTCGCAAATTTATGCTACTTTTTTGTTAAACAGAAGAAGCAATAAACAAAATTTTTCCAGGCCTATCTGTTTTTAAAATATAGGGCGAAATGGAACATTTTCCATTTACAAGCCCCCTCATATCCTAATTTAGATGTATATTAATGAAAAGGTTATAACGAGCTATTATATTTTTTATGTAAAATCTGCTAGCGCATTTTTTTTTTTTTTTCTAAAGGCATTAGATTTTGAGTTTTAGGCGAAATTTATGTTTTTTTTAATAGATAATCTTCTTCTTCTTCTACCTTCTATAATAGGTCCCTGACCTGTTCCTTCTTCGATTTTCCTCATTCTGGACTTAAATTGTCGCTCCACCTTTTCCGTGGTCGACCTCTACTGCGTGTACCACTAGGCGATTTATCTCGTGCGATCCTTACCAGTCTATCCTCTGTCATTCGGCTTATGTGTTTGTTCCATTGTGTCCTACGTTGTAGGACCCACTCATTAATGCAGTCTGTGTTGCATGATTGCCTGATGTTATCGCTTCTTTCTCTGTCTAGTAGCGTTTTTCCTGTTATTCGTCGAAGTATTCTCATTTCTGTAGTCTCCAATAGATGTTTCGTTTTTGTCGTCTCTGGCCGTGTTTCTGAGGTGTATGTCATAATAGGTCTAATTATGGTTTTGTAGATCCGAAACTTTGTTTCTTGTTGTAAGTGTTTGTTTCGCCAGATCACGTCGTTGAGGCAACCCGCCACTTTGTTTGCTTTGGCCGCCTGTCCTCTTACTTCATCTTCGATGTTGCCATAACTAGTTATGTCAATTCCTAGATATTTGAAACTCATTTCTTGTTGGATTATTTGACCGTCTAGTTCTAGTTTGCATCAGAGGGGTTCTTTTGAGGTTGTCATACATTTAGTTGTTTCGGCTGAGATAATCATATTATATTTTCTTCCCGTAAGATTAAAGGTATTTAACAATCTCTGGAGGTCGTCTTCATTTTCGGCACATATCACAGCGTCGTCAGCGTAACAGAGAATTTTTATTTCTGTATTACCCATTTTATATCCTCTACCAAGTCCTTTATTATTTTGTCCATTATCATGTTAAACAACAAAGGACTAAGCGAGTCTCCCTGTCTAATACCGCTGTTGACTGGTATGGGTGTTGATAATTTACCGTTAGTGCGAATCTGAACTTTATTGTTTGCGTAAATGTTTTCGATGGTCTGAATTATATTGATAGGAATATTTCTCTTATATAACAGGTGGATTACGTCATCTAGCTTTATGCAATCGAATGATTTTGTTAGATCTATAAAGCATAAAAATGTTGGTTTATTGTACTCTAGAGATTTTTCGACTATCTGTCGTAGAATAAATACTGCATCCACGCAAGACCTTCCTGATCTAAATCCCTGTTGTTCGTCTTCCAGTGTTGTAACCGAATTAATTTTATTTTTGATTACTTTCGTAACGAGTTTCAGAGTTGTGTCCAGTAGATTAATACCCCTGTAGTTCCCTGGTTCTTGTTTGTCACCTTTCTTAAACATAAGCATCATTGTGCTGGTTCTCCACCTATCTGGTACTTTGCATTGTGTCAGAATTTTTCGAATGAAGCTTGTGAGTTCCTGTGTTAGTCGCTGTCCTCCGTATTTCAACAATTCGTTATGAATTCCGTCTTGTCCGGGAGACTTTCTATTTTTTAAGGATTTAAGAGCTTTCTCCACTTCTTAAATGGTGACTTCCACATTATTCCTTATTGCTGGTATGTTGTTTTTTCCAATGTTAGCATCTCCCTCAAATAATTTTGTTAGGTAGTCCATCCATTTCTCCTCTGATATTTTGTTTGTTTCGGAGAGTTCAGATATTTCTTTGCGCTGTTGTCTTATCAGTCGCCACATTTGTTTTTGTACACTATAGAAGTCTCCTTCCATTCTTTTAGAGAACTGCTCCCAATGTTCACTTTTTAGTTGCCTGACTAGTAGATTAGTTTCGTTACGAATTAGTTTGTACCTATTGTATGCTTCCGGCGTTTTTGACGTTCTATATGCTAAATATGCTTTTCTTTTTTCGTTACACTTATTTTTAACTTCTTTACGGAACCATGGAGTTTTATTAGGATTTTTGTTGTTGATTGTGATTGTATGTGTGCCCAATGACTCATTTGAAGCATCTTCTATGTTTCCCTTAATTTTATCCCAGCTATGATTTATATCTTCCTCTTCATTTATTGGTTTTCTTTCAATTTTTTCCATCAATCTTTTTTGATATAATTCTTTCGTTGACGTATGCCACAGAGAGTATATGTTCTTTTTTTGTATCCTAACCTTTTCAAGCTGCTTTTTCTTTTGTGTAATCTTTATTCGAATCTTTGATAGAACCAATTTATGATCGTTTCCTGCATTAACAGAGTTCAATGTTCTAATATCCAATATCTGGGTGGGATGTATAACTCGGTTACTAAGTATAAAGATCACCATCTATATTATTTTAACAGTTCGATTTCAATTTTTCAAATATTTTCAAAAATGTATAATGGTTGATATTTGATTTCACTAATAAATCTAAAATTTTTATTTATTTTTCTGAACATCCAGAATTAAATTCTCAGTTGCCTATGAATATGGAACAAATATCTTATTATTAATAATACTTTTGCTGCAACGTTTAGAATGTAATTTGGAGCTTAGTTTCTAAGTTTCTGAGATCCTCTAAATATATTTAAAAAATATAATTTTTATTTCTGCTGTAAATCTGGATGGATAAATCACTCAACAGAAGTGCGGCCAAAAAATCCCTTCGTTAAAACTGGGGTAAAAAAATCCTTTCTCCTCAGTGCCGTAGTAAGATTCGTCGCTCATTGTTTATGCATCTATTTGGGGAGGATTTTCTTCGCCGCACAATTTTTTTGAAGAATTTTTTACACCGACGCTTACTGTGTTGGCATAAAAAATCCCTCTAAAATTACTCACAGACGATGGGATAAATGATCAACGAATCCTACTGCGGTGTGATTATTTGCACGGCACTAAAAAGAAGGGATTTTTTTCGCCACAATCTTAACGAATGGATTTTCTTCGTAGTCACCATCGAAATATTGAATACATTTTTTATTGATAATATTATATTTGGTACAATGTCTTGAAGATTATGTAGAAGAAGTTTTCCAGGTCCTTGTAATACAGGGTGTCTCAAAAGAAAGTTCACATTTAAAAAATCGATTTAAAAGAAAGTCAGGACTTTATTGAAAAAATGTTTATTACATATTAAAATACATTGTTTGGGAATTTATTTTTTAAAAATGATATCGTCCAAATGTAATCCGTTGCTCTCACGGCATTCATTTAATCGAGCACTAAAATTGCCCATGACGGCTCGGCAGGTATTCTCCGTGATGTTTGCCATTTCGTTGCGGATATTTTCTTTTAATTGTGCCAGGGAAGTCGGTTTGATGGCGTAAACTTTTAATTTGACATAACCCCATAGGAAAAAGTCCATAGGTGATAAATCAGGACTGCGTGGAGGCCAACTTATGTCACCTTTCTTTGAGATCAATTTGCCAGGAAAAATTTCACGCACTCGTGACAGAGACATGTTGGACGTGTGTGAAGTTGCTCCGTCTTGATGGAACCATGTTCTTCGGTTATAGCCAGGAAAATTTTGCAGTTCAGGCACGAAGAAGTCGTCTAACATCTCCATATACCGCTCTGAAGTCACTGTTACTGTGCGTTCCCTTTCATCTTCAAAAAAGTACGGGCCGATAATTCCTCGCGCCGACATCGCAGCCCATACAGTCACTTTCGGCGAATGTAGAGGTTTCTGATGTTTGTGTTTTGGATTGTTTGCACTCCAATAGCGGCAATTTTGCTTGTTTACATGACCATTAAGATGAAAATGGGCTTCATCCGAAAAGAAGATGTTGGTAAACGTTGAAAAGCGTTCAGTCATCTGGTTTACGAAGTCAAGCCTCTGACCAGCATCCTGGTGCTTCAGTTCATGCACCAACTGAATTTTATAGGGGTTCAGCTTTAAATCTTTGTGTAAAATGCGGAATAATGGTGACCTATGCACATTTAAAGCAACAGCACGCTTACGAATCGAAACGTTTGGGTCGTCACGAGCAGACTGAGTAACACTCTCTACGTTTTCGGCCGTTCTCGAAGACCTCGGACGCCCGGGTTTTGGTTTATCTAATGTTGAACCGGTCTCTTCAAACTTCTGGACCCATTTTCCAATAAGCCGAGCGCTTGGCGCATCATTTAAGTGACGAATATGTCGAAAATTGCAGAATTTTCTACGCGCTACAGTCGCCGAATTACCGTTTTTGTAAAACTCACGTACGCACAAAGCACGGTCCGCTCCCGAGAAACGCTCCATAGCGACTAAATTCCCAAGATACAGGCTACCGATTGACATACCCCCCCGCGCCGCTCGGAATAGTTACGTTTACGCAATAAGCAAAACAAATGTGTACTTTCTTTTGAGACACCCTGTATAATATAGTTTACGAGTTGAAGGCAATTTTTACTGTATACTGAACTTCATACATTCCCAAAATACAAACAGTCTCTAACCTTATTATGTAAAAAGAACAGGTAAATTATTCAAACGGAATACTAGACAAAACATTTTCTTTTAAGTACTGTTGAAAATACTTGTCATTTTCTTTGATATATTTCTGCTACTTTTCTTAAGTTAAATGCCTTAATAATAACAGGATTGTTTTACAAAAACCGAAAAGCCAAATTTGTTGCATTGCCAAATTATTCTACCGAACGATGTGGAGTCCTTTAAATCATGTTTCGCAAAAAGCTTCATAAGAAAATATTCAGAACAGATAGATCAGTTGGTACCGTCCATATTTGAGGAAAATTAGTTTCCAAAAAATGTCTTGCTACCAGAGAGTTGTGACTCGGTGCACCTTGTTCTTGGAAGGTATCATTATACTTCGCCAAGCGAACATTTAATAGCAGTTCGGGTATTACATCTTCTGAAATTTCTACATAACGATTTGCTATGGGGCCCCTGCCATAAATTCGGTACCTGATCTGTGTTCCTAAGATAAAACAAGCGATACTAAAACCGAGCCTCTCTTGTGGCTTCCTGCCAAACAATGTCTGGTATTCTGTTGGTTATATATGAACACTTTTAAGATGAAATATTATTTGCGAACGACTCTTGGCTCTCTATAAGAGGTTGAAGGTGCTAACAAGCCAAAACATTCACTTGGCCTTACGTTCTGTTTATTTTGTTATAGATTTTGGGCTCTAGCTACGTAAAAGTTCCATATTCTACTAGGTTTTTCTTTAATCGAGAAAATTTATCTGGATATGGCTGCCTTCTCTTCGGATATTTACAAGATGTCCCAAAAATATTTTTCAAAATATAAAATCAATATTCAAATAATGTATTACTTTAATAAAAAAATATTTTGTAATAAAGTACAGTCCCTGGAAATTAATTTCTTAAAGATAATATCGTCCAAGTGTATTCTGTTATTTAACTGGAACACTTGTAAACGGGAAGCAAAATTTCTGAGAACTGCTTGGCGCCTGTTTACCATGATCGCTATCATTTCTTCTCGGATATTTTGTTTCAGTTGATCTAGAAATTTGGGATTATTGCTGTATTCTTTTTATTTAAGGTAGCCCTACAAGACAAATTCCATTGGTGTCAAATCGGGGCTACGTGGAGGCCAGTGTATGTCCCCTCGTCTGGATATCAATTTTCTAGGAAAAAGTTCACGAACAACCGGTATAGACATGTTAGACCTATAAAACTTTGCTCCATCCTACTGGAACTATGTGTTTTGAATAAAACCAATAAAATCTTGCAGTGCTGGTGTGAAAAAGGTGTTAATCATCTCCACGTATCGCTCCGAATTCACACTTACTGTACAACCTCTTTGATCTTCGAAAAAGCACGAGTCGATTATTCCTCGTTTCAACATTGCAGCCCAAACAGTGACTTGTGGACGTAATGGCCTTCGATATTTGTGTTTTCGATTCGTTGAACTCCAGTAATGACAGTTTGGCTTTTTAACGTGGCCATTAAGGAGAAAATGTGCCTTATACCAGAATAAAATATTATCGAATGATGAAAATTGATCAACCATTTAGATAGCAAAGTTAAGCCTCTCAGCCTCATCAGTTGGCCTTAATTCTTGAACCAACTGTATCTTGTAAGGGTGGGGACACAAGTATTTGTGCATTTCCTCGCTTCTTGATGACCTTCTTTACCCCGTACGAGGTTTGTTCATCGACGAATCAGTGTGGGTCCAGACGACAAGAAAAATCTGGGCGTAAACGTAGCGTAATAAGACATATGTCAAATTTCAAGCATTGTGATTCGTTAAATCTAAAAAAAGACAAAGACCGAAGATTTCCCGCCTAAATCGGCCTTTTCCAAGTTCATTGCGCAAAATAATGTTTAACTTTTCAGCGGATTGCTTTAAATATGGTGGAAACTGTCTATTTTTAATATTTCGTATAAACATAACCTGTTTTTTTTCAGAAGTTTGTTGTTTAATTTATATTTTTTTAATTTGCGAGTTTTGAGATAATGGATATTTACGAACTATGTTAAATTGTTTGAATTTGTTAAGATCATTACTGCTTGGTCCTCAAATAAAAAAACAATTATTGTTTTTTTTTTATTAATTATATAACAATTGCAATAATATAGTTGTTCGTTATATAAATTAAAGATTATGAAATAAAGGCCGGTATATATTACAATTTCTATTCAACGACACTCTCTGATATCGAGACGCTAATCCACAGACATGACCTTAGCTATGGTTACCAGCTGAGATATCCTGACAATATTCATCACTTTTCAGTAAATTTCCGGACATTTTGTCTGAATGTTGTATGTGGTATGTTAAGGCAGTGAGGTTTTCAAAATATTTGCAATCGAAGCACCAAATGTGTTTGCATTAATGAGTGCGTACTAACTAAAGAGAGAAATAGACTGTCTATATTGTTATAAGCTTTGGTTTTCGCTGCCACCAGTGTTATAGCTTTGCTGGTTCTGCTTTTGGTTTATCACTGGTTTCAATGAATTCAAATAAATCTTCTAATATCATTTTTAATATTTTATTAAAATATTCACTAAATCAGGAGGTAACAACAATTTTCTTCTTATTTACTAATTTAACGTCACTATTGTATTTTTTAATTTTAGTTCCCCTCGTTTCTATAATCATGTCCTAGTTATATTCTATTTTTGTATATCTAAATTATTTTACCATAATAGGCGTACTAACAAATATAACTTATAACTATTTATTTATATGATAACTGAAATGAAAAAGTGTGTATTTATGAAACGATAAGACAATGTGAACAAAGCCAACGGTTTCTGTAAAAAGTAAAATTTCAGAGTTCCGAAGATTAAGGCATGCTTTTGTTTGACTCGATAAGAATATAAATTTACTTAAGATATACCTTCTTCTTAAGAGAGTCTTAAACATTAGACTGTAATAATTAATTAATAGATATTAACTCAGGAAAGTAACTTAAAAATATTTATATACAGTAATTTAATAATTAATAATTTGTAGTAACAGCTGGATTACAACAATATCTTCTGTTAAGGTTCTACTCTTGACACAATTTAATTTAAATAACAAATCATGTGAAGAATGTCATAAAATGGTTATAAAAGACCATCAATTGTCAAAAGAAACGAAGCAATAAAAGTACGAAACTAAATTTATTAATATATTAAATTAAAAATTCACTTATCTTGTTAACGTTTTAATTAATTTATTTTTTCTTTCTAGAATGATTAATAAATATTTTTTTATTACTTATATTTTCCTCTTTTAATTTAAAAAGAAATACTGACAATTGCAGTTTTTTCTGTTTCCCTAAAACGGCGCTAAAATTTCAGACATGTCAGGAAAATTCCTGTCATCTGATAACCCTACCCTTAGCAAACTTTATATAAACCTATTATATACAATTAAAAAGTAAACACTAACATTGATGGAAATTTAATAAAAGGAATCCAGTTAATATCATACGTAATGTATTCTTCTAAAAACAACAAACAATTGAAATTATTAAAACGATTGTTAAAATCCCACGATTATATTGAAATTCTCGTCTTCGAACTCCTTGGCAATTTTTTACCAAGTAGAAGTGGTAAACTTTGGAAATAAAACTTCTTTTAAAGAGTCTCATATTACGGCACAAGTAACCTGAATAAATTCGGAAACACTGTTTACCGACTCGGAATTCGCACTGTTGCTTTCACATGCTGATTTTATCAGCTAAATATCACAATATTATCTCCAACCTAGTACTAAGGGTATAGCTGTACACATTTCCATATCGTGTTTCCTAATTATTGGCCTAACAACAGCAAAGAGCTCTTCAAATTCATCAATAGTAACAGGAAAATATTTTTAAAAAATCAGGATCATTTTCTCGCATTTATTGAATTAAATTATTAGTATGTCCAAGCCTTTCTCTAATGTGTTCCTTAAAAATAGACCGGACCCAATAGCGATGACTATCCTGTTTTTTTAATAAAGAATATATTAATAATATCCTTACATTTGTAACTTTTTTTCTAGATAACAATACTGCCACAATTAATATTTTATTTTGTTTCATTTTAATTTTTTGCACAAAATATAAACAAAAATCCTGATAAAAGTTAGGTTAAGACAAAAAAAAACACTCCCCTTGTGACCGCGGAACGAAATATCCCGTGTGGACAATACATTTTTAACTTAAAAGAGCGTAATATGCCTACACTCAAATTTTTCGCATCGTGTGGACTCACCCTCAGTCTCTTCAAATTTCTATGCCCATGTTTCGATGAGAGTGAGTCCACACGATAAGAAAAATTTCGGCGTAGGCGTATTACGCCCATTTATGTTAAAAATGTCTCGTCCACACGGGCAACTTTTATCGTGCAATCGTAAAGTGTTGTGTATGTTTTTTTTGTGGTAACCTAACTTTTTTCTGATTTTTTGATAATATTTATTTATGTATAAATTAAAATGAAAGAAAATAAAAAAATAATTGCAGCAATGTTATTATGTAGAAAAAGAAAACTAAAGAAAAAATTACAAAAGATAAGAACATTATTAATATATTCTTTATTAAAAAAACGGAAAAGTCGTCGCTACTAGGTCCGGTCTGTTTTTGACAAAAACATTGGAGAAAGGCTTGGACATATTAATGATTTAATTCAAGAAATGCGAGAAAATGATCCTGATTTTTTTAAAATATTTTTCTGTTACTCTTGGTGAGTTTCAAAAACTGTTGTTGGACCAATAATTAGGAAACACGCTATGGAAATGTGTACAGCTATACCCTTATTACTAGGTTTGAAAAAACATTGTGATATTTAGCTGATGAAATCAACATGTGAAAGCAACAGTGCGAATTCCGAGTCGGTAAACAGTGTTTTTGAAATTAGTCATGTTACTTCTGCGATAATATGAGACTCTTTAAAACAAGTTTTATTTCCGAAGTTTGCCACTTCTACCTGGTAAAGAATTGCCAAGGAGTTCGAAGACGAGAGTTTCAATATAAAGTATCATTTTAACAATCGTTATAATAATTACAATTGTTTGTAGTTTTTAGAAGAATACATTACATATGACACTAACTGGATTCCTGTTATTAAATTTCCATCAATGTTAATTTTTACTTTTTAATTGTTTATTATAGGTTTATATAAAATTTGCTAACGGTAAGGTTACCAGACGACAGGAATTTTCCTGACATGTCTGAAATTTTAGCCCCTTGTTAGGAAGAAACAGGAATAAACTGCAATTGACAGAATTTTTTTGAAATTAAAAGAGGAAAATATAAGTAATGAAAAAATATTTATTAATCATTCTAGTGAGAAAAAATAAATTGATTAAACGTTAACAAAATGAGTGAATTGTTAATTTAGTATATTAATAAATTTAGTTTCATACTTTTTATTGCTTGATGTTTCTTTTGGCAATCACTGGACTTTTATAACCATTTCATGACATTCTTCACATGATATGTTCTTTAAGTTAAATTGTGTCTAGAGTAGAACCTTAACAGAAGACATTGTTGTAAACCAACTATTACTACAAATTATTAATTATTAAATTACTGTATATATTTTTAAGTTATTCTTATGGATTAATAGATAATTATAGTCTAATATTTAATACTCTCTTAAGAAGCAGTTATATCTTAAGTAAATTTATGTTCTAATAGGCTCAAACAAAAGCATGCCGTAATCTCCGAAACTCTAAAACTTTACTTTTTACAGAGACCATTAGTTTTGTTCATATTGTCATCGTCCCATAAATACACACTTTTTCATTTCAGTAATCATGTAAATAAATAGTTATAAGTTATATTCGTTAGTACGCCTATGACATTAAAATATATAATTTAGATACAGAATAGAATATAACTAGGACATGAACATTGAGACGAGAGGAACTAAAATCAAAAAACTACAATAGTAACATTAAATTTGTAAGTAAGAACAAAAACTGTTGTTACCTCATGATTTAGTGAACATTATAATAAAATATTAAAAAAGTAATATTAGAAGATTTATTTGAATTCATCGAAACCAGTGATAAACTAGAAGTAGAACTAGCAAAGTTATAACATTGGTGGCAGCGAAAGGCAAAGCTTATAACAATATAGACAGTCTATGTCTCTTCTTAGTCCACTACGCTCCCATTAATAAGAAGACTCACTCGATATTGGCATTTGATGCTTTGATTGCAAAAATTTTGAAAATCTCACTGCCTTAACATACAACATTCAGATAAAATGTCCGGATATTTATTGAAAAGTCAGGAATATTGTCAGGGAATGTCATTATTTGATCTGGTAACCATAGCTAAGGGCATGTCTGTGGATTAGCGTCTCGATATCAGAGATTGTCGTTGAATAGAAATTGTATTATATAATGGCCTTTATTTCATAAGCTTTAATAAATTAAAGCAATAACAAACACCTGTTTTATTGCAATTGTTATAAAATTAATAAAAAAATGAACAAAAATCGTTTTTTTAGGACCAAGCAGTAATGATCTTCGGTAACAAGTATTTTTAATAAATTAAAACAATTTAACATAGTTCATAAATATCCATTATTCCAAAACTCGCTAAATAAAATATATAAATAAAACAACAAAGTTAAAAAAAAAAAACATAGGTTATGTTTTCATACAAAATATTGAAAATAAACAGTTTCCACCATTTTTAAAGCAGTCCGCTGAAAAGTTCAACATCATTTGGCGTAATGACCTTGGAAAAGGCGGATTTAGGCGGGAAATCTTCGGTCTTTGTCTTTTTTTAAATCTAACGAATCACAAAGCTTGAAATTTGACATATGTCTTATTACGCTACGCTTACGCCCAGATTTTTCTTATCGTGTGGACTCACTCTGAGTTGAGTACTCGATGCTTTATTTAGGTGACGCAATCGACGAAGATTACAAAATTTTCGCATAGCTATAATAGTATAATTATCGTAATTGTAAAAGTTGGTAAAGCAAATTTTATTTGTTGCTTCTTTTGTTTAAGAAAAAAGTAGCACAGGTTCGGGAAAATCGCAAGTCTCTATATTTAATAATAATAAAGATACTCGCAAAAGTGTGGAACATTAGACACTCTCTACATTTTAGAAAAAAAAATCATATTTCTCAAATTGTTTACCATTCCTGACCTCTACCAATTCTATATTTCTCCTCCTTAGATTTATTAAATTAATAAACTTATATTTTATTACAGAGACCATGTACCTGTGATGATCCATTTATCCCGCGTGCCAATAGCAGAAGCCGTAACAGCGGACAGTCCAACATATCGAGTGAACCTCTTCATGTATGTATAATTTCATTTTTAAAAAACTGCAAATTTTCTCCTAATAAAATTTTATAATTTTTAACACAAAAACATTTGATTTCACTCAGGTTAGATCCTACAATATTAAGGTAATCGAGTTCCTTTTAATTTTGTTGTAACATCGAGCATTCATTATTGATATAGTTTTCCGCATTCTGCGAAATTTGGGACACATTGCCCGTCTCATTGTCGAGACAATCATGTCCCAACATATTATCATGTTATTCAAATGGACCCTTTAGGGTCATTTTGAAGTCAAATAAATTACGTTGCAATAACTGCAATGAAAATATATAGAGAAGAAATTCTTGATTTCTTAAATACTTTCTTAAGTAAATAATCCTGGTATTTCATTCACCAACTCAGTTTTACAACGAAGATTTTGATGTACGCTATATGCCTGTAGGTAGATAATAAATATTCCCGATATTTAAATCTCGATATTGACGGATCAGAATATCGATCAAAAATTATTCCACCATTACACATTCAGGAAATATTGTGATCCAAGATCGCGATACAAATTTCGCGATAATTATGAGATGACAAATCGCATTTATTTTTGTTTAAGGGGGATATCAATAAAGACTAATAAATTGCTTAATTTAAATATATCAATAATGACTAATAAATTTCTTAATTTAAATAAATCAGTACAATTAGTATAATTTTTTGACAATGAAAGAATTACTATGATATATTTTCAAGACGACAGTGCCACGAGCGAAGACAATAAACAAAGATGGACAGCGTCGCGGGCGAAGTCAACAGGTAGAGATAAAAACCAAAGCAAATGAAGAGACAGAGGGCGTCGTCCATCGATACCAATAGTTAATAACTTTGTTAATATAAATTTATCTCTACCTTTTAAAATTATGTGTTCAAATATATTTGTTCATAAGCAAATAAGTAAATAGGTGTTTCCCGAAATCCTGGTAAGAGTTTTAAAACGGGATCTTACTCCTGTTTATATTAAATGTTTATATCCTAAAAAAGAATAGCTAAAGTTAGGGGTATGAACGTACAAGAATAAAATAGGAGTCAAATAAATAAAAAAAGAACTCGTACGCAACAACTAGTGGTTTATAATATTGATTTTTTATTTTACAGAGACCATCATGTTCTAGATCACGTCCAAGGACATGTACTCCCGATGATAGGGAGAAAGATGGATCCCACGTTTGTAAAAAGAAAAACGCTACCTTTAAACCAACAGAACCCAGGGTAAGAATTAGATAAAAATAAAGTTTTTTTAACTTTGCAATAAAACTTTTGGAGTCATCTTAACCACTCTCTGATGACGTTAGTGAACTTAGTTGTGTTTTTTTTATGGAACCTCCTATATATTATTGCATTTTTGGATTTTCCGATCAAAATAAGTGCCTATTTTAATAAGGTTTATAGCACCTAAACCTTAAGGGTTTTTAAATAATTTGAATTTTGACAAAATCTATCCTAATTTTCATGTTTCAAATACTTAATAAGTATTTCAGTTATGTACTCAAAATTTACAATGAAGTATAACAATAAATCATATTTTACATTCCAATTATAATAAACTTGCTATATTATACAGGGTGTCCGAAAATTAAAACTAATCAAATAAGAACTTTAAGCAGCAATAACTTGATTAATTTAAATAGAATGCTATACTTTTTACCTTACCAGAAAATGTACCTTTTAAATACCTATCGAATAGTAAAAGGGTGTTTTATAAGTAAGTCTTTGAGTTTTCAGAGAATATGCCAAATAATCATTTTCCGTACCATTCTGTGTTTTTTGAATAGATGTTCTAATGTATCTAGTTGCCTATGGCATTTGGAAATGACAGGTAATTTACAACTATAATAATATCAAACCATTTAAAGGTCTTTCAAAAAAGTAGGGTCCAATTAAGTATGGACCCAGTATTCCTCCCCACACATTAACCGACCACCTATTCTGGTTTCTCATAATTCTGTATTCATGCGGATTTGAATCAGAATAATTGGTTCTATTAAAGATTCGAATAAAGATTACACAAAAGAAAAAGCAGCTGGAAAAGGTTAGGATACAAAAAAAGAACATAGACTCTCTGTAGCATACGTCAACGAAAGAATTATATCAAAAAAGATTGATGGAAAAAATTGAAAGAAAACCAATAAATAAAGAGCAAGATATAAATGATAGCTGGGAAACAATTAAGGGAAACATAGAAGATGCTTCAAATGAGTCATTGGGTACACATACAATCACAATCAACAACAAAAATCCTAATAAAACTCCATGGTTCCGTAAGGAAGTTAAAGATAAGTGTAACGAAAAAAGAAAAGCATATTTAGCATATAGAACGTCAAAAACGCCGGAGGCATTCGATAGGTACAAACTAATTCGTAACGAAACTAATCTACTAGTCAGGCAACTAAAAAGTGAACGTTGGGAGCAGTTCTCTAAAAGAATGGAAGGAGACTTCTATAGTGTACAAAAACAAATGTGGCGACTGATAAGACAACAGCGCCAAGAAGTATCTGAACTCTCCGAAACAAACAAAATATCAGAGGAGAAATGGATAGACTACCTAACAAAATTATTTGAGGGAGATGCTAACATTGGAAAAAACAGCATACCAGCAATAAGGAATAATGTGGAAGTCACCATTCAAGAAGTAGAGAAAGCTATAAAATCCTTAAAAAATAGAAAGTCTCCCGGACAAGACGGAATTCGTAACGAATTGTTGAAATACGGAGGACAGCGACTAACACAGGAACTCACAAGCTTCATTCGAAAAATCCTGACACAATGCAAAGTACCCGATAGGTGGAGAACCAGCACAATGATGCTTATGTTTAAGAAAGGTGACAAACAAGAACCAGGGAACTACAGGGGTATTAATCTACTGGACACAACTCTGAAACTCGTTACGAAAGTAATCAAAAATAAAATTAATTCGGTTACAACACTGGAAGACGAACAGCAGGGATTTAGATCAGGAAGATCTTGCGTGGATGCAGTATTTATTCTACGACAGATAGTCGAAAAATCTATAGAATACAATAAACCAACATTTTTATGCTTTATAGATCTAACAAAAGCATTCGATCGCATAAAGCTAGATGACGTAATCCACCTGTTATATAAGAGAAATATTCCTATCAATATAATTCAGACCATCGAAAACATATACGCAAACAATAAAGTTCAGATTCGCACTAACGGTAAATTATCAACACCCATACCAGTCAACAGCGGTATTAGACAGGGAGACTGGCTTAGTCCTTTGTTGTTTAACATGATAATAGACGAAATAATAAAGGAGGCGCGACTTGGTAGAGGATATAAAATGGGTGATACAGAAATAAAGTTACGCTGATGACGCTGTGATATGTGCCGAAAATGAAGACGACCTCCAGAGATTGTTAAATACCTTTAATCTTACGGGAAGAAAATATAATATGATTATCTCAGCCGAAAAAACTAAATGTATGACAACCTCAAAAGAACCCCTCCGATGCAAACTAGAACTAGACGGTCAAATAATCCAACAAGAAATGAGTTTCAAATATCTAGGAATCGACATAACGTGATCTGGCGAAACAAACACTTACAACAAGAAACAAAGGTTCGGATCTACAAAACCACAATTAGACCTATTATGACATACACCTCAGAAACACGGCCAGAGACGACAAAAACGAAACAACTATTGGAGACTACAGAAATGAGAATACTTCGACGAATAACAGGAAAAACGCTACTAGACAAAGAAAGAAGCGATAACATCGGGCAATCATGCAACACAGACTGCATTAATGAGTGGGTCCTACAACGTAAGACACAATGGAACAAACACATAAGCCGAATGACAGAGGATAGACTGGTAAGGATCGCACGAGATAAATCGCCTAGTGGTACACGCAATAGAGGTCGACCACGGAAAAGGTGGAGCGATAATTTAAGTCCAGAATGAGGAAAATCGAAGAAGGAACAGGTCAGGGACCTATTATAGAAGGTAGAAGAAGAAGAGAAGAAGAAGATGCGGATTTGAATCAGAATAGTAATGGAAGTTGTGTCTATTCACGAAACCATTGTTATGAAAAGTGTATTCATCACTAAACAACACATTATCAAAAAAGTGTTCATTTTCAGCCACTTTAACACCCACAAACAGAATTCAGTTCGGTTGTCAAAATTATTTCCGTGAAGCTCTTGACAAAGCTGGATTTTATAAGGATGAAATCTGTATTTGTTAAGAATTCTTGAAACACTTGCTTGGCTAGTGTTAGTATTTTTGGATATATGATTTTGACTAATATTGGGGTTTTCGATCACTGAACCAAGTACAGTAAATAATTTTTCTTCATCCTCGGTGACAGGTTTTCTTATAACAGGTTTTTTATAACTGATACTTCCACTTTCCCGAAACTGGTTTAATAGTCTCACATAAACGGCTGGTTTAGAATAGTTTCTTTCAAGAAACCTTTGAGCATAGACTCGAGAAGCCAACAAACAATTTTAATGACATTCTCCAAGGATAAAAATCATATCATTACTCTCTTCCTTTGGATAAATCTTCATTTTGACAAAGCAATAACACAACAATATTCAAATAATTTAATTCAATAAATGAAGTTTTACCGTTACAAAAAATAATACCGCTATTATAGCAACAGGCTTTGCAGACTAAACTGAAGGATTAAATGAATTATCTGCCTTTCTAAATGCCATACGGTACTAGATACATTAGAACATCTATTCAAAAAATACACTGTGGTGCAAAAAATGATTATTTGACGTATTCGGTGAAAGCGCCAAGACTTAGCTATAGAACACCCTCATACCATTCGATAGGTATTTAAAAGTTATATTTTCTGGTAAGATAAAAAGTATAGCATCCTATTTAAATTAATCAAGTTATAGCCACTTAAAGTTCTTATTTGAATAATTTTAATTTTTGGACACCCTGTATAATATAGCCGGTTTATTATAATTGGGATATAAAATATGATTTATTGTTACACTTCACTGTAAATTTTGGATACATAACTGAAATACATCTTAAGTATTTGAAACATGAAAATTGGGTTAGATTTGGTCAAAATTCAAATTATTTAAAAACCCTTAAGGTTTAGGTACTATAAACCTTATTAAAATAGGCCCTTATTTTGATCGGAGAATCCAAAAATGCAATAATGTATAGGGAGTTTTATTTAAAAAAAAAAACATAGCTTTGATACTTTCAGAACTTTTAGGACACCCTGTATAATATGAAAATAATTTTAAAAAGTAACTATATTAGATCCCCATATATCCCAAAAGTAAAACGTATTTTGGCCGCAATATTCCGTGCCGTACCGGTCTAATTGTTACAATAAATAATTTGAATTTTGAAATGGTTTAATTCGGAAAAAGTTCCTAAAAGTATCAACAACACATCTAGAGATAAAAAAATTAATTCTTTTGAAAATCTGAAGGTGACATAACTCCTTAAAAACCGAATAAAAACTTCGAAAAAAAATTATTTTCTTTTTTTTAGGCGCCTTCATTTATGACAAGACCACGACAAAGTACTCATAATTGTTTTGCCAATTCCACAGAAGACACTGAAAATACTGTTTTTGATAGGCCTTCAGGAAGAAGAAGATCCATGAAACTAATTAAAGAAATTAGAGCAAGAAGTAACGACAGTTCAGAAGAAGAAGAAACAAGACAATTAAATGGCAGCTATACAATTCCCAACACAACTAATGATAGCGTAGAGGCTGAAAGCAATGTTGGTGAGGTTACCCTAAGAGTCAATAGAGGCGCTATTCCTAAAACTCGACCGAACATTACAGATGAAATGACAGAAACAGATTTAGAAAACTTAGATGTTAGTTCTACTGAAGATAACACATTATGCGCCGACAATCAACCCAATACCAATTTAGAAAATTCCGCTTCTGGTCCACGAGGAATATCAGAAAAAAATGAGGCTTTGAAAAAAGCATTTTTTAATAAATTAGACCTTACAAAAATACGCAATACTGATGCGAGTAATCGGGGCGAAACTGCTTCAAATAATGTTGTATCTGTGGACAAACTCTTAGTAGGAGCCGCAAGAATGATAAATACA
Source organism: Diaprepes abbreviatus (assembly GCA_034092305.1). NCBI lineage: Eukaryota > Metazoa > Arthropoda > Insecta > Coleoptera > Curculionidae > Diaprepes > Diaprepes abbreviatus. The sequence goes on from JASJET010000105.1 coordinate 3,784,350, forward strand.
GAAGTAAAAAAAGCGAGTAGAGTAAAAAGAGGAACTAAAAGAGAAGAAGAGATCCATTACTTATCATCCAATATTGCAAGTCGTCCAGAGTTTCTGGTAAATGACCAGTTTATCGATGATGATTATGAGACCTACATCAGAAACCTGACGTTAGAAAACTTAGTCAGAATGGAAGATATCAATTTATTCCAAGTAAGATCTATATATTTTTATATCGTTTTTATTTATTGTAATATATTAAGATAGCTCAATTTTAAAATTATTTAATTGTCTTCTTATTTTCTGATAAAAAAATATAAATAAGTTTATTAATACATAGGACCTAGCCTTTACAAATCTTTCTGAGATTTAAATGTGTACAGGTTGTCCAATTTTCGATTGTTTTACGGGTTATTTCCGTTATTAGTAAAATCTCTTTTATATTTCTCATAATTTATATGAAGCAGAAATAATTTTTACAAATAATTTTTGGTTTTTGGACTCTAAAAGGTTGTTTTCATCCCCATGAGAGGCTGAATCTCGATAAAAACGAACCACGAATATATGGCTATTGCTGTTCTATGATCAGCTTAAATTATGACTTTTGAACACAATTTTTTACAGATATTTTATAATTTATTTCCATTTTTTTACATAAGAGTAGTTTTACCCTGCCTAAAGAATGAATTTAATAGTTCTTTGTCTGATATTTTATTGGTATTCTACGTGATCTAAGCTTTAAAATGAGATAATATATACTTGTTTATCTTCTTTCGTTACCGAAATATTAGATTTGTAATGTCAAAATTTTTAAACAATCAAAATTTCAGTAAGAAATAAGCAAATCTTTCTGCCGTATTTAAATAGTTTGTTATATATGTAATTCTCCTTTAGGCAGAGAATATGAAAAATATTACAAACAGTTTATTTCCTGCAAATATCGCTCTGATCTTCTCTCCATACGCGTTTCGATCACCTCATGATCTCGTCAGTGGAGCTGATTGTTTAAAAATTTCACGTTACTCCGTTGATTCATAGATGTCGTTCGACTGACGATATTTTTCAGTCTGACATCGAAATTGGTAGACGGCAGGTGTAATATCCTGCCGACATACCTTGAAATTTATGGTTCATATATCAGTTGTTTCCTGCTAATGTTGCTTTCGGTCCGATACAGCTCCACTGACGAGATCATGAGGTGATCGAAACGCGTATGGAGAGAGGACCAGAGCGATATTTGCAGGAAATAAACTGTTTGTACTTATATTTTTCATATTCTCTGCCTGAAAGGAGAATTACATATATAACAAACTGTCAAAATTCTTATTCAACTGAAACACATTATTCAACTCAATTTCGTCAACTTTGACTAATAATTTCTCAAAATTGAAACAGATTTTCATATAGAAATTTTTCTTAGAGCGTTATCTTATCATAAACTTTCAATCAGCGCACATTTTGGTTTCAAATACGAGGTCCACGAAATAGGTTAATTTTACGGTCACCCTTTACCAATAATTAATCAATCTCTGAAGTTTTATAAACATATTTTTTCTAGTTAAGCAAATCTTTGGTTTATTTATACATGAAAGTCCTTACTGTTAATGCACCCAATCGAAGAACCTCATACAAAGTGAAAACAAAACGATCGAGGAAGAGGAATACCCATAATGATATGGAAACATTGGAAGTTAGAAATAAAAGCAGAAAGAGAAGTAATAAGCACGTATGGACCGAAGTTGAGAAGATTATTAGATCGACTATAACTAATTTAAAAGGTAAATTATTTTCTTATATATATATATATATATATATATATATATATATATATATATATATATATATATAAATGGGGAAGTAGCCGCGACTGACTACGGAGGGACTTCTTCTCATTTAGCATTTTTATTAATAAGTTTAGATGTAGTATCCCTATTTACCAATTTACCTTAAGAAGCTATCCTCAACAGCCTTCGTGAGAAATAAAGTGACATATCACAATACTGTGGGATCGATTATGACTTCTTTCAGCGACTCATGGATCTTCGATGACAACGTATTAGTGTTCAATGATAACTATTACAAAAAGATTTTTGGAACACGAATGGGCGCTAAAATCTCTCCCTTTTTGATTAACTATGTGCTGAACGATGTGATAAAGGATTTTCTCCAATTCAGGCCTGAAGACTTACGGCTTGCTGTACCTGCGGGTAGAATTCAGAGAGCTCTTGAACTCTTTAACTCCTTTAATCTGCATATTCAGTTCACAGTTGAGGAAGAAACTAACAATAGTATCCCATTTTTGGATATGTTAGTTATACGTACGAATAAAAATACTCTAAAAACTAAATGGCAAAGAAGACCATACTGTTCTAATAGATTCATCAATTACCATTCGAACTATCCTATAAGAAAATCAATCTCACTTAGACATGAAAAATAGAGCTGTCAAACTGACACACCCGAATTTTAGAGCAGAGGCATTGCACAACTTAATGATATACTATTGGAGAATTCTTACCTGACAACATTAATCAAAAATTTCTTTATAATACTAAATACAATATTCCTGAAAACATCTTTGAAATACCTTCTCAATTCGCTCTGTTACATACTGAATCTTTAAGCCCAGTTAACACTCTTTCAAATCAAATAGTACAAATTCATTTTTTCCACACATTACCGCATATAAATTATCTTAGTGAATTCAAGGATATTTTCAAAAATACAGATATTAAAATAGCTAGAAAACAATTACTTACTCTCTCTAAAATTTATTCTAAAATCAAAACGCCGTTACAGATGAATGAGACGTCCTGCATAGTTTACAGGGTTCCCTGTTCCCACTGTCAATTAGTTTATATAGGCCAGACTTCCAGAAACCTCAAAGGCTGATTCACTTCCCATCGTAGTGATATTAATAGAGGTTTGCCCTCTTGTGCTCCGGCTGTACATGTTTTTCATCAATATGAGATTCTGGAAAGCGTTCCTGCTTATCACAAAAGGCTAGTAACACCATGAATAAAAAAAATGACACCGAGAGTCTGAATACCATTTATCGTTATATTTTAAAGTTGGAAAAAGAAAAGTATTTGAGCCTCCTGGATAGTCCATCTACAGATGAACAATTTTTTCCATTAAATTCTCTAATATTAAGTAAAAAAAATCAAACAATTTCTTAACTTTATATTCTATTTTCCCCCACTACTTATACTACCCACGACACTTCCCGGTTGACACATGACAGATGTCACTACAAAATGGGGAATGGTCAAGAAGGATGTTTGGCTGTTTTCGAATTTCCTAGAATTTCAACGAATTTTTTCAATTCTATCAAAATATACCTCTAAATATAGTTAAAAAGTGCTAATGTTCGGTTTTTCCCCTGTTAGGTCAATACTCTAACTGTTTAATTAATAATTGTGGAAATGTCCTGAAGAAGAGATAAATAAATTCTCGAAAGCTTAACAGACTGCATCCCCAATAACCCTAGTTTGGAATAAATAAATAAGTATATATATATATATATATATATATATATATATATATATATATATATATATATATATTATATATATTTTTGTTGCAATCATGTCTCTGGTATTAAAGACATTTAATCACAATCTAATTTGCGACCACCTAAAATGTACGGATCTTTCGTCCCGATACCGGTGGTGGACTTATCTCAGTGGGATTCACCGGTATCTTTCCCAGACATACTTGTACTTTCCACAAACTTGAACCTCTATTTAAGTACAGTTTGGCCGGAAAGCGTTGGTAAGATGTTAAGTTCCACAACATGCTCCCCCTAAGGCATTTGCTTTCCGGCTTTAACTGTCGGACAGTCCAAGCTATAAGAAAGCACACGCCTGAAGAGGAAGTGGAACGGACATTCTAGATAGTCTTTCCAAAGTAGGGTACTGGCTTTAGCACAAAGCCACGACTCGACGGCCTTCTATCTCGTCGTCCCTGCTCGGGCGCCATTTTGCAATCATGTCTCTGGTGTTAAAGACATATAATCACAATCTAATTTGCAACCATCCAAAATGTACGGATGTTTCGTCCCGATACCGGTGGTGGACTCATCATTGGGATCCACCGGTATCTTTCCCAGACATCCTTGTACTTTCCACAAACTTGAACCTCTATTTAAGTCCAGTTTGGCCGGACAGACGCACATGACAAAACTATATCAGGGATAAGAAAACGATCAATAATCTTTAATAAATCAAATCCCATTACACATTATCGGAATTGAAATTTTACGAGGCACAAAAATGTATACAGGATTTATCAAAAGCATATGACTTACCCATATTTCCAAAGAAACCTAATCTAATACTCAAATGATTTAGAAATTTTACTTTCAGTTTATTTATATATTTTTTTTTAATTTTAGAGGAATTTAAAAAAGAAATTCTCAAGAAAACTGAAGCCAAAATGAATTCATTGATGTTCAAACTGACGAAAATGATACGTAATGCAGATAATAGCATTGAAAAAAAATGTGAGCGTACAACAGTTCACTTACTTAATAGATTGGAAAGAATTATTCAACCATAACAAATTTATGTTTGTCTAATTATCTTTAACTTGAACAGAGGGTTATATATAATAAATTGTAAATTGAATACACATAACTTATTTTATATAAATTTATTTACATAAGAATTGTATACATTAATGCATCTCTTAAAACCCAATACGTCTTTCTTTGGTAGTATTTACTTAGTACCAAAAAACTTGGTATGTAATGTTTTAATTAGTTTTAGTCGATTCGTTTGTATTATTAGTAAAGTTTACGACAATGTCACTTCATATGTACTGATTTTATAAGTAAAATTACTAGTTAATACCAAATTTATTTTCAAAATTGCACCAAAATAGCTTTTATATGTCTTGAAATATTGACATGTATCTTAACCGAACATTTTAAATAAAAATTTTGAAAACAACTGTTTTATCTCTTTGTTTTCCTTTCTACAAAAACAAAAATTTAACTGTTTCACTTCTCGGAGCATTAATAATTTATATTTTATAAATTTATTTACATAAGAACTGTATGGATCAGTACATCTGTTAGAACTCAATACGTCTTTTTAGGTTAATATTTACTTAGTACCAAAAAATTTGTAATGCCATTTTTTTTAGTTAGTTTTAGTCGATATGTTCAATGTTGAAGACAATGTTACTTCATATGTAGTGATTTTTTAAATACAGTTATTAGTTAATAGGACATTTATTTTTAACATGGAACCTAAATAGTCATTATGTCTTAAGATATTGACATGTAACTTCACCAACTATTTTAAATAGAAAGTTTTAAGACAACTGTTTTTTTTTCTGTTCATATTACCAAAATAAAAAATTAAACTGTTTGACTTCCCAGTATATTAAAATTATTTTCTTCAAATACATAAAAGGTGTATTTTTCAACTTTATATTTACTGCAACCATTTCCACCAAATGGAATTCGCATAAAAATTCCGCTTGAGAGGAAAATAATATTTTTAATTTAACTTTATGTTAGGTCAAACCAATATTTCATTTTAAATTTATTGAACGAAAACAAAATAAATAACAGAGCGCAAAAGTGTATTTTCGTGTTAAGTCAACCTCAGATTAATTCAAATTAAGTTATTTATTACCTATTCTGAATTTCAATCGGAGATTGTCAAATCCGAATAGCTTTGGTTCATAGGTAGACACTACTTATCTCACTAATACAAACTAACCTTTGCGGTAATTACAGATGGTGTCAGGTGTGGGGTCGGTTGTTATTCCGTACTAAATATTAATTGGTGTACCATAATACCCTTTTGATTGATTATTTCAAAGCAGATGAACAACCATATTAAAAAATATTATTTTAGTCAACACATTGAAGGCCAGATAGAAATTTTTGAAAATTACATAAAATGATGGAGATTGAAAAATATTTTTGTATTAAATATATTTTTTAAGTTTTGATAATGTATATCCACCCCAAAAATATATAACAAAAATACAATAACCTGTATTCAAAGATGCCTTGCGTTGTTAATACAGGAAATTAAAAAATAATAAAAAAAATAAGTAAAGATGTCGCATCTTTCTTGCTATGTTAACTACTTTACCTTCATTATCTAGAAACCAAGTATTAAACATCATTAACCCAATATTTTTTAAAATAAATAATACAATACGAAACAACACGGTGGTATATTCATATTCATAGTTTGAGTTAAAATCCAATACTTGCGAAATATTAACATTTAGTAACATTTTACAGCTTAAACTTACCTCAAATTAAACAATAATTAGACGAGTTTCATATTGAACTCGTTTTACCTAGAGACATTGTCTATATTTGTATTGTATCAGTTAGATATCGGCTAGTTTTTACTCTATCCTCTTTCCCATACAATTCTAATTACAAATAATTTTGGTTTTACGTTTTTTTAAATTTATTTCACAATAGAATCTCCTTTAATACCATTTTATTAATTGTGTGTGTAACATTGCTTATTTATTTCCTGTATCCTTCGCATCTAGTACAAATTATCATTACATCTTAAGATTGAAAATGACCTGACCACAAGTTTCTAATTAACTAACCAGAATTTAAACCTAAGAAATTTTTAACTCCACAGCTGCCACCAGTCTCGTAGCTACAAGCACCGATTAAAATTTAAAAAATAAACTATACAAAATTATATAATTTAAATACATGTTTTCCCTAATTTAATCAGTGTAGGGTAAAAATGTCAAATAGTAAATTTGCTCCTAAGCAGATCTACTAAACTAAGTGCGCCCTTTAGGATTTACAAAGGAAATGCCACTGTAAAGAGCTGGTGATGTTCTTATTTTGCACCAAACAGACGTGTAATTTCACTTTGAGGAGACAGAATAAACGTAAATTTGCATCTTGTCTTGGCGGCACTCAAATTGCTTGCTTGAAATACAGACGACATGCTTGCTAGAATAATTGGTGTCCTTTTGTGTATTTCGTCAAATTATTTTTGATTTATACGTGCTGCATGTGCATTTTAGTTATTGCAAAACATTTGAAAAGTGAGGATTTTTAGAAGATTCTTTTCATACAGTAACGTCATAAAACAAGGGATACATTCAAAATTTTAGAAAGACTTACTTAAAACTAATTTCAGTTAAAAATAAAAGGTTTTAATTGACAAGTACAACAATAAATATGCCAAGTTTTAAACTTTAAAAACACAAGAATAAAAAGTTGTTTCCTTTTGTTATCACACGAGTAAAAAATGATTTTTTAAATTTTTTGTTACCGATTCGAGAGCCTTATCTCTAGAACTGTATTTTTAGACCTTTATGATCAATTTTTTTGCATCAAGATTTGTTTATTGACATATATAACACAGATTATAATATCAGAATACAACCAAAATAACAGATAGTTACCTCTACTCGTACAATAATCTGCTGTCTAGATATTGTATTGTCATTCCAATATATTTTTGTGGCCATTTTAGACATGGTACGGAATAGATAATGTTAGATTTATTTTTATGGGTCACCTTACTTTTTAGCTTTGTAAATAGTGGTGACAAGTGGTTGTATGTTTTGTGGCAAACTATAATATCGTGCTGTTTGAGGATGTGTGTAACTTTTTCTGACAATGAATTTATGTATGGTATTGCAACAGCACGATATTATAGTTTGCCACAAAACTTACAACCACTTGTCACTACTATTTACAAAGCTAAAAAGTAAGGTGACCCATAAAAAGAAATCTAACATTATCTATTCCGTACCATGTCTAAAATGGCCACAAAAATATATTGGAATGACAATACAATATCTAGACAGCAGATTGAACGGACATAAATACACAAAAAACGACAGCATTACACAAACACGAGACAAATTTTAAACATGAATTTGATTTTTCAAGGACAAAGATTCTAACCCAGGAAAGAAACTACCATACTCTTCAAATAAAGGAAATGCTACATATAAAAAAAGAAAAACAAGCAATCAATGACAAACAAGATATCAAAAACCTGAGCCAAATATATTTTAACCTAATAAACTAAACCACCTATTGTAGCCCTTATTGTTTCCAACACACTGTATAGTCAATATCGATAAAACTTATTTATAAATCAGAAAAAACTGAGTAAAAAGGTCTTCAAATAAAAAAAAATATTAAGTTGATAGTAACTGAAGGAATCGTCAAATACTTCACTAAGAAACATTGCCAATGGATTTTGAATTTCACATTATTTTATAAATTGATATTTTTAATGAATATTGTACCGTTTGAGTGTTAATTCTAAGTCTTGTGAGTGTGCGTTTGTGACCATGTTAGTTGTATTTTATTTTTACTTTAGATTATACTTTTGAAAAAGCCCACTACGTTGGGCGAAACGTCAAGCACAGAATAGTAGTATTAATTTTTGAAACCTAATCCAAAGAAGTTACCATATATTTATATAGAAATATGGTTTAAGAAAAATTTTAGCAAATTAAATAAATAAATATATATATATATATATATATATATATATATATATATATATATATATAATTAGAATATCCTTATAAGAGTCACTTACCAATGAGCGAAATATACTTATTTTCTTTCTAATAAACAACAATTTGGTTGACATTTGGTCAACAGGTCGTTGACCTGTTCTTCAACCAATATTGCTAGATTTACTATGCTAATAAAACGTTTAAAGTGCTAAAAAAAACCAGCTATTCTCATTTTCCTTTCTTTCTACTTCTACTGAAAAGTTGGATTAAAATAATTGTATTTATTTATTTATTATTTTTTCTTTTTCAAAACATGCTTCGTCATTAATAATTATAATCTCATTTCGTATTCGACATGTTAATGGCATTTTTATTTTTTAATTTAAAACTATACAAACGGCATTTCTAATAGAAAATCGTCAGACTCCAGCCGATATTTTCCAACTGTCATGTCAGTTATAATAAACCGTTCCGGAATGGAGCTTTGATAAATTAGTTCGAATTCGAGCCCTAATACTGTTTGTGCCCTATTCACTTGTGCAAATATTACATTCAAGAAAATCGATTTTCAATTAGGTTTCTGGGTTGGAATAAAGTATAAAATACAAGTATTATTAAACTGTTATAGCAATATCTATCTAATGTTACTAAATATGTCGGCATACAATCCTTTTCAGCAAGATTGTACAGGGTGAGTCAACGATTGGATGAAATAGGTTTGTGCCTTTTCGGTGAAATTAACAAAGAAACTGTATTTATTGTTTGATACAGTTTATTTTTACGCAGATTTTAAAAATATTTAGGATTCTACAGGGTGAGCCAAAAAAATAGGACAGCATAAAGTTGTATTTTTTTAAATAGAACACCCTATATATGAATCGTATTTTCAATTTAGCTTATAATTTTAAATCTTTTTTATTAAGGGTTTACTATAACAAAACTTTATAGTTTCTGAGATAATTAATTTTAAAGAAAAAAAGTCACATTATCAAGCATCAATTAAATCCTAAATAACGTTTTCAATTTTGTGACAAATATATTCAAATTTGGAATTTAGCAAGGCCAAGGACAAATTAACATAATTTTTACCTAATATTTGCAATAAAAGCTACAGGGTGTTGAACACATCGGCTCAAATTTGAACAAGTTTAAATGAATAAATATCTTTTTTTTTTAAATGATACACCCTGTATATTTTCATGTTATTTAATAGAGTAATAAAAACCCTAAAAGTTTTGTTTATATATTCTATACCTATTTATAATAGTTTTTGAGATATTTCAGTTTTTCTTATTTTCCATACTTTTTTTACAGAAATAGTCTTCATTGTCATAGTAGCCATGGCAAAAACAATGTAAAAGAACATTTTTCTGTGTGTCAAATTTATAACCGCAATCGCTTCTTTTGGTTTTTATGTAGTGTAGTTTGGTTTTTTTTGCATTCATCTTATATTGTAAAATGAATTTTCCAAAGAATGAGTTAATAGATATGATTTATACAATAGGAGAGGCTCAAAAAATTGCCTTCTTGCTCAAAGAATTTACAAAATGAAGTATCTTGATCGACGCCAGCCTAATACCCATACTTTTCACAACTTAATGCAAAGATTTGATTCTTCTGGTACTGTTGATTATCCAAAACGTAAAGTGGTCAACAAACCAGTAACTAATGAAGAAAAAGAACTACAAGTATTGTTAAATGTTCAGGAAAATCCTTATATTGGTAGCCGTCAGTTAGCAGCATTATGTGAAACATCACAATCCACCGCTAATCGTACTACCAAGAAATATAGGTATCATCCATATCACATGGAATTACACCAAGAATTGCATGGACAGGATTTTGAAAGTCGTGTAAACTTTTGTCGTGCAATAAATGCGGAGATTCAATTAAATCCAAATTTATTATGCAAGGTAATGTTTAGTGATGAAGCTACTTTTAGAAGTAACGGTGCCGTAAATAGACGCAACATGCATTATTATGCCACAGAAAACCAATTTTGGATTAGAGAGTTGCAAAATCAAAACCACTGGTCATTAAATGTTTGGTGTGGTATTCATCATAATCGAATTATTGGACCCCATTTTTTTAATGAACCACTAAATGGCCATAGTTACCTGAACTTTCTACAAGAAGAACTACCCCAACTGCTTCAAGGTCTCGATAGGGATGAGCTCGACAGTATGTGGTTCCAGCACGATGGTGCGCCTCCGCATTACCATCGTGAAGTTCGTGCGTTTTTGGACCATTTGGATATCCGCAAAAATGGATTGGACGTGGGGGTTTCATTGAGTGGCCACCAAGGTCTTGCGACATCACCCCATTAGATTTCTTCCTATGGGGTTATATTAAAAATAATGTGTATGTTAATCCACCAACAACAGTGGAAGATATGCGAAACAGGATTAGGGATACCTGCAGAACAATAACGCCACTAATTTTGTCCAGGGTCCGAGAAAATCTGCAAAAAAGACTAAATTTGTGCATTGCATAAGAGGGTCGTTTATTCGAACACTTATTAAAAAGAAATAATTAATCTCAGTATTCTCGTAAGATTAAAGGTGTTTAACAATCTCTGGAGGTCGTCTTCATTTTCGGCACATATCACAGCGTCATCAGCGTAACAGAGAATTTTTATTTCTGTATCACCCATTTTATATCCTCTACCAAGTCGCACCTCCTTTATTATTTCGTCCATTATCATGTTAAACAACAAAGGACTAAGCGAGTCTCCCTGTCTAATACCGCTGTTGACTGGTATGGGTGTTGATAATTTACCGTTAATGCGAATCTGAACTTTATTGTTTGCGTATATGTTTTCGATGGTCTGAATTATATCGATAGGAATATTTCTCTTATATAACAGGTGGATTACGTCATCTAGCTTTATGCGATCAAATGCTTTTGTTAGATCTATAAAGCATAAAAATGTTGGTTTATTGTATTCTATAGATTTTTCGACTATCTTTCGTAGAATAAATACTGCATCCACGCAAGACCTTCCTGATCTAAATCCCTGCTGTTCGTCTTCCAGTGTTGTAACCGAATTAATTTTATTCTTGATTACTTTCGTAACGAGTTTCAGAGTTGTGTCCAGTAGATTAATACCCCTGTAATTCCCTGGTTCTTGTTTGTCACCTTTCTTAAACATAAGCATCATTGTGCTGGTTCTCCACCTATCTGGTACTTTGCATTGTGTTAGAATTTTTCGAATGAAGCTTGTGAGTTCCTGTGTTAGTCGCTGTCCTCCGTATTTCAACAATTCGTAATGAATTCCGTCTTGTCCGGGAGATTTTCTATTTTTTAAGGATTTTAGAGCTTTCTCCACTTCTTGAATGGTGACTTCCACATTATTCCTTATTGCTGGTATGTTGTTTTTTCCAATGTTACCATCTCCCTCAAATAATTTTGTTAGGTAGTCTATCCATTTCTCCTCTGATATTTTGTTTGTTTCGGAGAGTTCAGATATTTCTTTGCGCTGTTGTCTGATCAGTCGCCACATTTGTTTTTGTACACTATAGAAGTCTCCTTCCATTCTTTTAGAGAACTGCTCCCAATGTTCACTTTTTAGTTGCCTGACTAGTAGATTAGTTTCGTTACGAATTAGTTTGTACCTATTGTATGCTTCCGGCGTTTTTGACGTTCTATATGCTAAATATGCTTTTCTTTTTTCGTTACACTTATCTTTAACTTCTTTACGGAACCATAGAGTTTTATTAGGATTTTTGTTGTTGATTGTGATTGTATGTGTGCCCAATGACTCATTTGAAGCATCTTCTATGTTTTCCTTAATTTTTTCCCAGCTATGATTTATATCTTCCTCTTCATTTATTGGTTTTCTTTCAATTTTTTCCATCAATCATTTTTGATATAATTCTTTCGTTGACGTATGCCACAGAGAGTCTATGTTCTTTTTTTGTATCCTAACCTTTTCCAGCTGCTTTTTCTTTTATGTAATCTTTATTCGAATCTTTGATAGAACCAATTTATGATCGTTTCCTGCATTAACAGAGTTCAATGATCTAATATCCAATACCTGGGTGGGATGTATAACTCGGTTACTAAGTATAAAGTCAATCATAGATTTGTGTCCTCTTGTATTTTCAAAAGTGTATTTATATTTATCTTTGTGTTGAAAGAATGTTGCATGTTGTTTGATAAAATTATTTTGTTAGACCCAACGCAAAGAGTGGCAGCTATCTATTACTACTGGTGTCCTAGGGTTTCCTCTTGATACCGCCTATAATAGTGATTTCCCAGAGTAGATTAAGGAATGCAATTTTTATTTTTACGCTTCAAAATTATATTTTTCATTCTTGTAACAAAATGCTGAACGAGCTGTAAACATAATAAATTCAAACCTGTTCTAATTTTATAATATATCAATAGCTTATATGCGTTTGCTCAATCCCAATAAATCAGATTTAATTTTTTTGAGTAATCAAAGATACTCTTGTGTAAAAATAATATTAAACTAAATAATATTTCTTTGTCATTTAGCGATATCTGCAAAAGCTCAGATTTGTTCACTGACTCAAAATTAAGATTTACTAAGCATGTTACATCAAAAACCTCGTTTAACCCGGAGACACACATACTAACACCGTAAGGTTCAACTTTACAACCATTCTAAATTGACACTAGAAGGTGTAAAGTAACAATTTCAATAACAAATCAAGCAAAACTTAAAAAATACCAGGGTAAAAAATAATTTTCTTTTATTGCTAAACTAAATTTTTATCCATAACATCCAAAACAAACGTTTATTTGTTGACTTATGTAATATAAATTTTAACAATATCAATAAAATAAAACTGGCCATTTGGAAAATCTTACTTCCATAGCAACTAGATCTGGTCTAAGTCTTAAACCTTCGTAGGGAATCTGGCTGAAAATAGCCCTTTTTCTCTTTGAAAATTCGTCTTAAAATTTCAAGACAAACACTATATGCTATAAAAAAGAAGAAAGAAAATAATCCAATTATTTCCTCTTTTGGAAAAAATAGACCCCTTCGAAGAAACCACAGATCTTCCCTCAGGAACTAAAATGGAAGTACTAAATACACTCCACAACATGCCAAAAAAAAAAGAATATAATCTCTATCATAATATAAGATAATCCTGAAATCGGTATTATTATTCTACATAAATATTAGATCTATATTTGTCAATATTAATTCATTTTTTATTTTTAAAATAGCCTGTTATTCTAGAAAACACTGAAATTGCCAAAAAAAAAAGATTGGCCCTAATTCAAAATATTGTTTTATATCAAAAAGAGTGATAAGAAAAATTATAAATTTTTATAGTTTTCTTTTATAATTATTATGTAATATTTGATGTTCTTTTCGGGTAAGGTAGGAGGTCTAATTCCGCATTTTTAGTTTTTAAAATATTTTTATCTTTACCATCAAGCTATTTATTATTATTTTTTACTGATATCATAACTCATTTTACCCAATGTTGAAAGTCTTCCTTTTTCCTAATATATATATATATATATATATATATATATATATATATATATATATATATATATATATATATATATATATATATATATATAATTGTCGGTTGTGCGGACTCTCGTATAAAAAGTGCTCCAAACATTGAAGAAGCTACGGGTCCGAAAAATGACTACAACTATGTATCGTCCTTATTTAGGACTCATCAGGTCATTGCATCAGTGCCCCATATACTGTTTTTAAAAAGAAAAAACAGCAGACAAGCCACGACTAGCGACTTCTCGACCGATCACTCAATAACACCAAAGCACACTTTTTAATACGAGAGTGATGTTTACTAACTATCAATGTCCGCACAGCCGAGAATTTTCTGACTTATTTTAAAATTACACGGACAATAACTTATCACTTTCCTATATTTGTTGGCTCAAAAAACACGCAGCGTACTCGAAGAGATATAGTGGGCGCAATTGCCTACTTGAACTAGGTAGCACGCTTCATGTATCGAGTTTGATATATTTTTATTATTCTACCGTCGCGCCATCACATGGCGGCTTTATACAACAAATTTAGTTTGTGTTGCCCCGGTATTTCTGAATGATTCGTCGAAATGCCGCCATTCGTGTATCATCTGCTGTTTTTTCTTTTTAAAAACAGTACGTGAGGCACCAATGGGAGATGATGCAATGGTCTAGTGAGTCCCAAGTAAGAAATAAACAGCGCTGTTGTCATTTTCCAGACCCGAAGCTTCTCCATTGTCTTGAAGTTCTCCGCACTTTTTAATACGAGAGTAAAGTTTACTAACAATCTATGTTCGTACAGTCGAACATTTTGTATTTTATTTTAAAATTAACTTATCTCTTTAATATATATATATATATATATATATATATATATATATATATATATATATATATATATATATATATATATATAGGGTGATAGCACCAATTATGATCAAGAACCAATGATGGACATTTTTTCTAAATAAACCGAAATAATAACCAAACGAAAAAGAATTTTGTGGATAGTAACACTGGATTATAAGTAGTAGGGGGTCAGTTGTCTCACTAACAAATCAAAATGTCAAGATCGGCCACTTTCTTCAAGATGGCAGCCTAAATATAAGAGAAGTATGAGCTACGTCCGAAAAATCCAGTTTTATTATGAAAATCGTTTAGAGAGTAAGTATATATTTTCGTGAATTACTTTATTATGTTATTTGATAATTAAGTTTGATATTATTTTATATTGAATATTAGGAACTAAGAATATATTTTGTCATAATATTAAATAGAAACATAACCTAAAATCTCTGTTTTTTACAATGTTTATTACTGGATCGAGTACAGACCAAATTACCAATGATGGACAAACGATGTTCTAAAGCTAGAAAAAAGCAATAGATCAGGATGACACAACTTCCGAAGATACAGATTTAGAAATAACATATGCTGAGAGTGAAAACAGTAGTTATAATGAAAAAGAGGATGGCATTACCGAAGATAACGGAGAAAGGGCAAAAGTAGATGAGTGTAAACAGCGGAAAAGAGCTGGACTCGCGCATGAAAAAAGGGAGATCAAAAGACGTCGCGAAAACAAGAGTGAAGAAAATTCTGAAGATGAATCGCTAAACATGCTAAAAATCAAAACGTTACCTTCAAAATATAAAGCCATTGTTCGACCTGGACAGTTTGTCATAGTAAGATATGAAGACGAGTTTTTCCCTGGCAGAACAGAAGCCGTTGATTAAGACCAGTATGAAATTAGCACTATGGTACTATCAACAGGCAATTCTTTTAGATGGCCTGACCAACCTGATAAAATATGGTATAAAAACACGTTCTAATAGAAGTTATAAGTGAACCTTTGCTTCTGAATAAAAGAGGTTTCTATAAAGTTAAGGAATTGGAGAAATACTTTCCTGATTTATACAGTATTTAATTACGTAGACACACTTCCTTTTGTGATTTTTAGTATTTTTAATTCACAGATCTCTGAAGATCTCATTAATACCTAATATTTTATTTGTAAAAAAAAGCAATTTAATTTTATAAGAATTTACTTAGTTTTTGTTACTTTGCTCATTTTGTTTTTAGTTTTATAATGTTTTTTTATATTAAATGGATAAATACTTTAATGATACTGAGACTGTAAATGATAAATTGATGAGACTATTACTTCGATGCCATAGTTTATATGAGAATAAGTGTTTTTTTTTTCAGAAATATTTTAATTGGGGATGACTATCGCAAATAATGTAAGTTCAAATAAAACTCAAATAAAAGCTAATTTATGATTAATAAGTGCCTATTCTTTTTAAATATACCTATCATTTACGTACCTACCTAAATTTGTAATTGAATGCTTTTTAGAAAAAGCCAGGTTACTGCCAATGACTGGGTTTCTTTCATTGAACTTGTCGATAACTGGTTGATCATTACTGGGATTTAGGTGTCCATTAATGGTGATTTTGAACTTTCTACATTTTTAAGTAAAATAACATATTTATATCCAACTATTTAAAGTTCAACTTAAAGATTCGTCTTCTCATATTATCTCTAAATTTATTTACCACTATACGGTATCTGTACACATAAAAACACGAATTTTATTTTATAAAACGGAAAAAGGTATCCTTAACATGTCCATAATTGGTGCCGTCGCCCTATATATATATATATATATATATATATATATATATATATATATATATATATATATATATATATATATATATGTAATAAAGAAATTTTATTTATTTATATATAAAAGTTCCCGATAGCTGAAGTTTTCTTTTTAAAGCAATATATTCTTACAATTTAATTAAAAGACGATTTCATTCTTTCCTAATTACTGTACGAATAATTGCTTCTTTCTTGAGTTGCCTTCTTTGGTAATTTTTGAAGTTATTCAGTATAATACCTAGCATGTAATACATACACTTAACAAATATAGTATAATTCTTATTTTTAACAGTATTAAATAAAACTAATATTATTTCAATATGTTAAGTTTTCCTAACCTATATTAAAACCCGTAAAATAAGTAAAATAAAACGCCAAGTATAAAAACATGTTATTTGAAAGACCTAATATCAGCCAGAAAAGCAATTGAAAAGGCAAGAAAGCAGGATTGAACATGTGTTTTTCTTCCAGACCAATACCTCGAAATCGGAATATATTTAGGGAATCGATAGGTTGGTTCGGGAAAACCGGAAACATGTAGGACACGTGCTATGTTTGAGTATCGTCATTGCGCCTCGGCAAGCCTTGAGTTTTATTACAGATTGCGAACTGGAATTGAGATTTAACTTTTACTGAAATTATTTGTTTTGGCATGAGTACAACACAATTTCAATAATTACTAAAGAAAGTGTGGAGGCATCGTGAGAAAATAGGCCCCAATTTAGCGCGCTAATTTATAATGTCCGTGATATAAGTTTCCTTTTATTTTTCCTTTTGTTTTGATAGACAAAAATTTATTTACCAATTTGCCTTAAAGCAATAAGTCTGTTATGACTACATATGGCTTCTGTACACTAAGTCTAATAAACCCGCCACTTATAACTAATTTTAAGCTAAGGTCCTTATCGCCATGACTATTTATTTAAGCGACATAATTTTAATTATTGATGCACTTACATAAACCTGTTTGTTATGTCCGTGTGAGTGGATTTCTTAAACCTCCTTGTTACATCTGTCTGTTTGAAAACTTGTTTGAATAATAACGTTAGGATGAATTGACACCATGTCAAAGTATTAAACACTGAACTGGACAATTACTTCCTTCACTGATGTTATTGTTTAGTCTCCCATACCTTGTTAAAGGCTTGCAAAATATCCCAGAATAGAGCTGAATAATATCTCTTAGCATCAAAATCATTATTTATCTTATTATTTACAAGCCAATGAACTTTTGTTATTGTGCCATGTTTTTGACGAAATTCAAATTGATATTAGATATAATCTTCCTGGGAAAGTTTCATTTTTTATATATGCAGAATATAACAGAATGCAGGCATATTTCTAGAAAACGTTTCAGATAAAAGTAGATTTTTGACCGAAGACTTTGTCATTTTTGAAAGTCAACTTTTTTTATGGAAACCCGTACATTTTACTCCGGAATTGAAAAGAACGGAAAATTTTACGTTCAGATAAGTATTTTAATCTTAGTTCAAAGTGATCTCTAAAATTTCATTTAAGAATTAAATTCAACAAAATATCGTGATAATCATTTCAGTTGTGACCCCTATCTTTGACCCCAAGGTTATTATCAATGGTCATTTGATGATCACCTTTTTTTATGGAAACACTTCTTTAAAATATATATATATATATATATATATATATATATATATATATAAATTTTAATCTTGCTGCTTACAGCGTATGTTCGTTTTACAATATTTCTCTTTGAATAGATCTATCTTTACAAGTAGGGGAGATCTGCTTAAGATAGCATATCAGATAAGATGACATACCTCTTATAACTTTTCAGATAATCGCGCCAAAATTGGATCTATGTTCTCCGTCCATTGCCGATCAACAGCATCGATAGTGGCATAATTAATGGCGTCTAGTGCACTGTGTCAAATTAATTTATTTCGTTATTAAGTAGTATTTATTTAACTGCTATGTTTTTTATGACAATATCTATCAGATATGTTTTTGGTAAATTATAGATATGTTAATGAAATTTTGTGCGGTGAAAGCTTAGAAATGTGGATAAAAATATAAAATAACGTCAATATTATTACCTCTAAAAGTCAGTGCCCATTTTGGTAACTCGTCGGAAAAAATTACATAGTCTAAGATGACTACTTGCCCTTATTATTTTAAATTTTGTAACTAAGTGAACTTGATTTTGTATTCTAAATTTTTATTTTCATTAAATTTCAGGATCCGTAACAATTATATGCTAATATCAACGCGGCATTTATGGTCGCAAGATAATATGGCTAAGGCAATTGAAGAACTCAGACAAGAAAATTAGCTGATTAATAACAGCTAAAAGATATAATGTGTCACAGACCAAACTTTGTTGTAACTTCAACAACAATCCTTATACTTTAGGTCGCTTTAAATCAACGGAACAGCAAGACCTTCAGCATATTCTGTAGTTTGAACAAAGAATTTTTGGTTTAATCACCACCGAAGTAAGAAAGTTGGCCTACCAATTCGCAGAAAAAGCTGGACTGGAATACAGGTTTGGCAAGTCTACTCAGATGAGCAGTTGGGACTGGCTAACAGGTTTTAAGGCACGAGATCCTCAGCTATCCGTAAAGACACCTGAGAAAACATCAGCAGCAAAAGCAAGAGATTTTAACAAATCCCAAGTAATGAAATACACTCTTGGAAATGATAATTTCAGGCGAAAATATACTGTGAACGAAACTTACCTCAGCATAGTCCAAAAACCTTCAAAAATAATTTGAATCTTGAACGAAAGAAACATGTTGGAATATTAATTAGTGCCGACTGAGGTGAGTAAGTAACAGCAGTTGTATGTGGAAGTACAAATGGCAACTTATTTCAACCAGTATTAATATTTCTACGGAAAACCATAGGGCAGAATACTCCGATGAAGCACCTGCAGGGAATTTAAAGCTTTGTTATGAAAGTGGATATATGGTTTGGGAACTATTTCTCAGATAATTTAGAAGCAATGGAGTTTGCTAAAATTAACGGTGTAATTTTGTTATGTGTGCCTCTGCAGTGTACGCACCGAATGCAGCCACTAGACGTTTCCTTTTTGGGACCCCTTGACTCTTATTGTATTCGTAAAAACAATAATAATCTAACTTAAGAACCACCCAGGAATATTTCATTTAGATTTGTGCTTTTGAAATCACTGAAAAGCTCCTTTTAATGTTTGTCATCTTGGAGAAACTAACTCCCTTTTAGATCTGAGTTTTTATTCAAAAAATAGTGCATTATCTTTATTTTTTCTGATTTATGTTAGGGTTGTCTCATGTTTGTGTAGTTTTCGATTTAATTCCTTTCCATATCCAGTTGGATTTAGTTGAAAAATTTAGAAGAAATGTTAAAAGTCTTACATTGGGGTGAATTCAAAGTTTGAATTTATGCCTGATGGGGGCGATCACCTGGAGTAAGGTTCCTGTAACAACAAGCTTGAAAAGAACAATGGCCCAGAATCAAGTCCTGTCGATCGACCGGCGATATAACTTTTATTAACATCAAAAGTAACAAAAAGCTGCACTTTTTACCTCTTAAGTGTATTCATAATATCAATTTAAGTTTATTCATAAATGTGAGACTATGTCGACATGATATTTCATCATTCGATCTAGAAAAGCTTTAGTACTATTCTAATCTGGATTTTTCATACCCATTATATCACATTAAGTTAATTTAAACTTCCAGAATAAATATAGTTTTAGTTACATAGCAGAAATCGTTGTGTTTTATTGAAGCATCCAACATATGACTGTTCGGTAAATATTTCTGAGTTTTTAACCTTTTAAAACTGAGAGACGTCATCCATTAAAAGATAGTGTGAATTATTTTTACTATATATTACGCTAAAATGAGCTGCAGTGTGCACTGTAACAGTTGATGGCCAACAGCCATTAAACGAGTTACTGTTTTCCTATATACAAGTCAATCAGTCTAATCAAAAATAACAAATATAGACGTAATTAGGATATTAGTTGTGAGAGTTTTAAAATTTACCAGGTTGATGAAATGACCACTTTCCGTTATTTGAGAAGATTTACCTCTAAGTTTGTAGTAGCGATATCTCTAAAAATTATAATCTAAGAAAAAAGAGCCAAATATTCATAATGGAAAATTTTTAATAAATTATTTGTACTTTTCCATTTTATAAATATTTATTAAATTTTACATTGGTATCTTAAATTTATTACACTATCATGGGGCAGGTATTAGCTAGTTCATAGTCTATCTGAAATCCTTTGTAGTCAGTATTTATTTTTGGTTCAGTTTTCATAGCCTTAAAATTGATGTAAAGCGGTCCAGGAGGGAAACCTAAAACATATCATAACCAAACATACATCTTAATAACTACAAGTAATTTGTATATAACTTAGAGTATATTAAAATGATCTTGATGTTTAAGAGTTGAGGAGAAAATTGTATACTTAAACAGGTTCTTTATAGTATAGTTGATTATGAAATCATAGTAAAAATATAAATTAACGTTTAAATATATTGGGTTTAAAGTGAAACTCCAAGCTTATGGGAAATGGTTTTATTTCTATTAAACTACGACGAAACAGAATACTGTTAGTGTGTCTGATTATATATAACTGTTGTCAAGCGATTGACGCGTGCAGCCAGCGCCGGCGGTTGGCATACGAAATGCCACAGAAAGATATTCGTTTAATTCTAATTACGTTTGAAACTAATTTGATCAACTCTGAGTTCGCATACCCACCGCACCCCTCATCTATGATTTAAGCCAGGCGCGGATACAAAGGGGGGGGGCGGTGGGAGCGATCGCGATCTTCAATGATTTTAGTTCGAATTTGTAGATGGTTGGGATCTGCTTCTCATAATAAAATGTATATACAACCCCTTTAATTGCAGTTTTCATCTCTTCTTCCAACGAGGTCTTTCGTTTGCCTGTGATCGAATGCGGCTTGGGAGTACTAACAATTCCAGTCGTTTTTTCTCCTTCAGAATTCGGTACATAGTAGATTTTACAACTCCTGTCATGTTGGAACATATCTCAACAGAGCTTTTAACATTATTATCTAGATATTGATACCTTAAGGCATCATAAACATTCATCGTAATAAGTTTTTCGTTGAGGAAAAAATGCCCTAGTTTAGCGATTTTGGAATAAATATAGAGGTGAAAGCCATATCTTTTGGGTATCTCACTAATCTCAAATAATATATAAAAACAAGCGCAAACAAGATAAATCACTAAGAAAAAACTGTAAGTTGTCTTGGTCTTCGAGACTTTCTAACCTCCAGAATTGGGTTTCCTCATAACAGCAAAGGCTGAAAGAATGTCAACTACAAATAACCTTGAGAAAATAATGGGAAAGGTCAATGGATCTATAATATAACTTTATTTTGTGCCAGATTGGAAACCAAACCCAACCATTAAAAGCCAGAAGATTCACATTAGATCAAAAAATTTTAAACATAACTTTTTTTATATTGCTACGAATAGGCCACTATAAAAATTTAAGCCAAGTCTCAATTAACATAATCGATAAAAAAGGTCATTTTAAGCCATTGACTTGCAATGTACATTACAGATTCTCAACAACAATTGTATAACTCACCATTAAATGTTGTATTTACTTCCGGTGCAGAAAAATTAATTTAGTTGCCTCGGGAAAAGATAGTAAATTTGAAAAATCTGAGAAATTGTAAGATTCTATAATACAAATGGCCTTAAAAAAATTTAAGAACAATCAGAAATGCCTCAGATAGTTTAACAAGTAATTTTCGAATGCAATATTTTATTTAAATACTGTACTCCACAGAAAGTGAATTAATTTAAGTAGAAAGGTGAATATTCCAATTACATCTACTAATTAATCTATTAATGGTTTTATGATATCATCGTTAAAGGAAAGATACAACCGGGTGCATTTGAGATGCAGAACGGCGAAGCCATTGCTGCAATGGAAGCAGAACAAACATACAAATACCTAGGTATGAAACAAGCTAAACGAATTGACCATCGCACTATGAAGGCCAAATTGACAACCGAATTTGTCAGGAGGGTAAGACGGGTGTTACGAACTAGTCTAAATAGTAGAAATTTGTTTAAGGCGCTCAACACGTACGCATGCTCTGCCCTTAGCTACTCTTTTGGTGTAGTAAAATGGAGCAAGACGGACATCGAAGGCCTGCAAAGAAAAATAAGAACACTCCTAACAAAAGCACACAAACACCACCCTCGGAGTGCTATTGAACGTACAATGCTTCCAAGACACCAAGGAAGAAGAGGATTGGTCGATATTGGTAAGCAGCTCGATCAACAAATAAGAAACCTACGTTCTTATTTCCATAGGTTAGCGGACTCTTCCACACTACATCGAGCAATATGCGAGGCAGACGATTCAACGCCGCTACAGCTGAGGGAACGGGATATTGCTTCTCACCACCGAACAGACCAAGAGAAGTTACAAGCTTGGCTACAGAAGCCACTTCATGGACGGCATCCAAATGAGGTCAATCAGAACAATGTCGACAGATGTTTTCGGAAACGGAGGGCTTCTTGTTAGCTATCTAAGACCAGGTTATTCCGACGAAGAACTATCGGAAATTCATTATCAGAGATCCCTCAATAGAAAATGACCAATGTAGATATGGCCGTCGAACATCAGAGACGATCCAGCACATAACTGGAGGATGCCAAGCTTTTGCCGCAACCGAGTATAAGGAAAGACACGATTCAGCCGCTAAGATACTACACCAAGAATTAGCAGATAAGTTAAAACTATTGCAGGTAGGAAAGGTGCCTTACTACAAATATAATCCAGAGCCTATACTTGAAAACAACGACTTCAGGTTATACTGGGATCGAACGGTCCTAACAGATCAAACAGTTGCTCATAACAGGCCAGACATTATACTAACAGATAAAATTTCCAGGCGAACTACACTAATCGACATCGCTGTACCGAACAACAACAACCTAAGGTCAAAATACAACGAGAAGATCGCCAAATACAGAGACCTGGAGGTGCAAATCCGCAGACAGTGGGCAATCAACAGCGTCCACACGATTCCTATAATACTATCAACAACTGGAGTGATAACAAAGAACCTCCTGCAGAACATCAAGGGACTGGGCCTTAGTGAACATCTGTATAAACCGATCCAGAAAGCGGTTCTCCTTGCAACCGCGCGAACCGTCCGAAAGTTTGTAGGAAGTGCAGAAGACCACGCCACCTAGGACCCGATAACATGGAAAGGGTCCCCACAGAGCTTCATACTTTTGATGTCTTTGCATACCTGGTATGAGTGAATAATCCCTGGAGGAAGTGCGAAGCCGTTTGGCTTGTAAATCAAAGTTTTATGATATATTATCTTGTGAAACAAAATTTGAGTCGATTGCATTGGTCAGAATGATCAAACTATGCCATACTTTATTTCCATTTATGCTATATTATATTGCTTGCCAGCATAAAGGAATACTAAGGTATTTGTTTTACATTAAACATTAACAATTTTATTAAATGTCCAAATTGCTTTTAATTTTTATATTCCTACGGTTCTGCCTATTTTCTATTGTAAAACATAGTACTTATTATACAGTTTAAAAAATAGAATATGGGCAAATATGAGTAAATATTACGATATTTAGGACATTTTTAGTTCAGGTTTAATCATAATATATTTATATATATATATATATATATATATATATATATATATATATATATATATATAATAAATTCAAAATTAATGCAGTAAAGTAGTTTGTAAATTTAAGACCATTTGTATACTTGAAAATGTAAAATATAAGTAATGAATACATAATTTATAAAGTTTATTTCTAAAAACACAAATACATCCGCATATTTTTTTTCTTCCGCTGTAAGAATATTGTACATTTTTAATTTGCTGGTATAAGAATCTGTTGTATATACTTGCAAATTAAAAATATATTTTTACATTTCAAATTTATGTATTACCCAAGGTTTAATATATATCTTATATTTAGTTGCGAGTCCATCCACGTCGGCGCTAATAATGGCAACAATTATTGAAGCAATGTATTGTCTGTTAGCACTCTATAGAGTATGCTTTCGCGAAGATTTCGATATCGTAAACTCTTTTTCATTTAAAAATGTTTTTTCTAACTGAAAGCGAACCGAGAACGCGTCGCGAGCGGAACTATAGTGAGAATCCAGCCTTAGCATAGCTTTTTCAAGTCTGAATCGGTTCTGCAGTTTCTGCAGTTAAGTTTGCTTTTGATTAGCACAGCACGTGTTTTTGTAATACGGTGTGGTAAGGTACGGTAAAAAAACTGTTAAGATTTTTCAAAATTGGATAATCAGGAGGGTTTAATATATTCAGTATGGATATTATTTACAGTTTGATAAATGTTAAACGATTTTTTCAATTCATTTCTGAAAAAAAAATAAAACTGAAGAAGTA
The DNA here is from genome assembly GCA_034092305.1 of Diaprepes abbreviatus. Taxonomy (NCBI): domain Eukaryota; kingdom Metazoa; phylum Arthropoda; class Insecta; order Coleoptera; family Curculionidae; genus Diaprepes; species Diaprepes abbreviatus. The sequence continues at coordinate 3,809,396 of JASJET010000105.1, forward strand.
AGGATGTCCTTTACCGGATATTTTGATTGAAAAAGGAAGGTGGAGACGAGGAAAATTTTCTGTAATAGAAAAAAATGCACTTTTTTGTGCATTTAAGCGGAAGAACGAAAAGGTACATCTGAATTGAACTGAATTATCTATTACTTATGCCAGGGTAGATTGTAGAAAAATAAGTGGGGCCATAATTCATCACAGCCGTTTCGAGAAACAAAAAATATATATTAGAAATTTTAATTACCATATCTATGACTACAGCAGAAGCTGAACTATCCTCCTCTACTGTAAAAAGAATAAAGACTTTCTTAAGAAATTCCATGACTGAAAAGAATTTTTTTGTATCATAGTGAATTTTTGATTAGTGTAAATAGTAAAAATGTAGGTAAGGGAAAAAATGTTATTTGTTTCTAAGTATATAGAAACCTCATTATCAAACATTTTTTATGCAGAGACAAGTGGGCAGTGCAGTGTTCAAAGTGTTCCTCTTTTCAAATGTTTAAACGCTATGTGGATTTGTAACAAAAGTAAGTTTCTTTTTGTCAATATGAAATTTAAATAAAGTGCAGAACCCATAATTTTTCTGATTACGAGCCTCCACTGGTACAAATCATAGATTCTGCCATTCACTCAATGTTTTATAGAGGTCGCGAAAATAAATATGGCTTAAAACCTATCAAAATAAAAAATCCTTGAAAATCTTTATATTTTCATCACCACTCAAAATTTAAATGAATAATAAAATATAAAAAAAAAAACTTTTTCTACACTATTTTTAATACTTACTGAAAAATTCACCGGTTGAAGTACATAACTGCGTAACTGTATTCGTAGAAGCGCTTAGCTGATTAAGAGATACCGACGGTAAAAAGTACTCTGGTATAAACAAATAATGGTAGCAGGTTAAACCGTCTAGAGATCTGAGAAGGTCTAACGTTTCGATTGTAAATCTAGAAAAAATCAGGAATAAAAATTAGTTTTTCGAAACTTGCAACCGCTATCTTATAAACTAGCCATTTAAAACTTACATATAGGTAGGCTCAATAGTGTGACAAAGCCTAGTTGCTCTGTTATGATAAAAGTAAGTAAAAACTTTTACATAAAGGTTATAGAAGATTAATATGTTTATATTCCAAAATTATTTTTGGTTATACAGCATAATATGGAAAAGTAGGAGAGCAAAAATATAATTTTTTTAAATGGACTTAATTGGGTTTCCGAAAAAATTCTCTATACAATTCTGAAATTGATTTAAAATTTTTTGTGGCGTTAACGATTTAATGAGAAACACCTATAAATTTTAAAAAACATCGCGTTAAAAAATTTGTGATATTTTCCAGCTCACAACAACAAAAACGACGTTTTTTTTTTGAAAAAATTCCCCTATTTCGAGGATGTAGAACATGATTCTGGCCTCGGTATTCCATAATTTTTCCTCAATTTTCAGAAAAACGGGGAAAAATCACTATTCACTTTAGTTTCAATTTTTTGCACTAAATCGTTAAAATTTTGTTACAACCGCAAATTCCACACCAATAGAAGCTTCTGTATTATATAAAATTTCAAAAATTTACCATTTTTAATGGGAAAAATCTAGAAAATTATTTAAAAAAATAATGAAAAAAAAAATTACCAGCGACATCACTCCCATGATTCTGTTAGCTGACAGCGATAAAACTTTCTGTACGGAAATAATTTCCGCTGTTGCCAACCCGAAAAACATATTTTTCCCATTTTTAATTTTTATATTACAGACGTGGTCTCTGATGGACATTAACATTTTTAATTATTAAATATAATTCAGTTTAGGTTAGTTTCAGTTTTAATCATAGATATAAAAGGTAAATATATAGGTTGTGGATCCTATAGAAGCAAGTTGGCTCACGCTTAGAAAGAGACAGAGCGTTTTCGATGAGTATTACCTCTCTTTCTAATCACCTACATTCAGATGACGGGTATCCAATGACATTTGGAATATCGTGCTTGGCTCCGCCATTAAAAAGAAAGTTACTGCTCACTGAAAACGCTTTGTCTCTTTCTAAGTGTGAGTCTATAAGATCCGTAGTCTACTTTCATGTCTTTGTTCCCGCCAGCTATAACCTTTACCTATATCTTTCCCTGACAGAGATTGTCCCACCTTTACGTGATCTCTGCTTGATAATAACATTTTTAAATTAATAAATCTAGATCAGTTTAGGTTGGCGTAGATTAGTTTCAATTTCCAACAAGTTTATCAAAACCAAAGTAAACCTGAACTAACCAAAAATTTTAGGTTGCTAAGATTAATTTTACCATGGTTCTTATACATTACAAAAAGTAAATTATATTGGTGCCTGAAATAGATATAATTTATAGTTTATACTACGAAAGTATGAATCTAGGCTAGTTTAGGTTAGTTTAGGTTAATTTAGGTTAGTTTCAGTTTTCCAAACTACACAAAACCAAACTAAACCTGAACTAAAGTGGATTAATCAAAACTAACCAAAAATTTCGTGTGGTTAAGATTAAGTTTACTTTTTTTCATACCTTACAAAAATTATGCTATGTTGTTGACTGAGACAGACAAATTTTATTTTATATCTAGGACGTAGGTAATTATTTGGAACGATGGAAACACCGAATTTTTTGACGATTTTTTATATACCTCCTATTTTCGAGTCGTAGAACACGATTATGATGTATTTTTCGCTAATCTCGAATGGTTTTTTCATTTTCACTCATAAAACTTGTATTTTCCGATCACTTCCTCTAAAATTTTGATATATCTAGTAAAATTCACAAACACAACACAATATTTAATTATTATTTTAACAAAATTTACAGAAATAACCGCAAAAAAATGCGTATTTTCCATAAAAAGTAAAGAAACCATTGGCTTGTCGTTTGATCACGTGCTTTATTATGCAATGTTGTCACATTGACGTGGATTTTAAATTTCAATAGGATGAAAAATTTGGTAATTCAAATGCAATTAATAATAGTTAGTAAAACTGAAAATGCGCCAACACTGGTGAAAATAAATAAAAATGAAAAGTAATTAAAATATCTTTATAGTAAACTAGATAAATACAGCGTGTCCCGTTTGAAAAAAGATGGTAAATGAGTTTGGAAAAAGGTAGTAAAAAAGCTTACATGTCCACAAAAGGCACTCTGTACAAAATATTAATTATTTTTTGGTTTAGACAGTTCCTTTAACTTTTGTCTATCACAGATACAGGTGTTTTTGTTCTCATTGAAGTTAGTTGAAAACTATTACCAATTTGATAATATATTTTTCTCATTAATTTGGCAGCGCAACAAAAAATGTAAAATCAATTTCAGGATTGTGGAAAGAATTTTTTGGAGAGCCCAAATATGTAAAAATATATAGGTTGTCTCGCTTGGAAAATTAAATTTTTGTTTTTCTATTTTTCCATGTAACCCTATAATAACCAGAAATAATTTTGAAATGTAGACCTATTAATCATCCACAACTCCCATATAAAATTGGATTTTGTCAGAATATTGGGCCATCCCGTATATAAAATATTTTTGTCTTAATTATACTGCAAATCGTCTTCTAAACTTTGCGTAATTAATTAACATCCTGTATGAGAAATGCGTCAAAAAAAAAAGGTGCCATTAGTGCCATCTGCCCAAAAATGATTAAACTTCGCCAGCCACATTCAATGAATATAACTGAAAAGATTCTTTAAAACTCAGGGCGAAAATCGATTAACAGTTAATTCTTTAGAATGATTTTAGATGGCGCAGTCGGGAAACAATACAAGGTATCTCAAATAATTGTCAATGGACGATTTAGCATATACCGGGTGTCAACGAATCTATTAGACAAGTCATAATTTCTAGAGTATTATGTGTATCAAAATGAGAATTGGTACAGGTAAATGGTATGTGAAGAGGAGAGTTTTCGCATATTTTCCACTTTCCGGTCACTTCCGATTTCACCGGAAATGGCCCCGGTTTTGAATTCTTAAATAGAACACCCTGTATATTTTAACATCTTTGGATTTCTGAGTTAATTCTAGATCAGAATGTGACATTTTAAAAACATTTTACCTTTGCTTCATTTTTTTAGAGCCACTTTTAAAATTGCATCTAGGTGGCCATGTTCGGACGCAAACTAATCTAACGGCCTTAGGTGATGTCAAAAAAATACAATCGCAAAGTTTTAGTGACTAGTATGAAAGACAGGAATTGGATTAAAAATTTAACAAAATTAACAAAAAACTAACAAAATAAACTAATAACTTAGATGACGCACTTAAAATATTGGAAAGTACAGTAGCTGAATTTGTTAAAAAGTTTAGTGTAGTAAATGTTCAAAGTGCATTCCTTCTTTTTCACGACACATTTCAGCTCGTTCAATTGTTTCTCTCCACACGTTTTGTAGCATTTGGGGCGTTATACTTCTAAATGCCCGTAAAATTATTTCTTCTAATATTTCAAGAGTAGCTGGGGCTGCTCCATAGTAAATCCTTTCTTTACCATATCCCCAGACAAAGAAATCGAGCACAGTAAGATCCGGTGAGCGGGCTGGCCACCGTACCGGACCATTGGTTGCAATAATTCGATTATTAAAATGTTCTATTAAATAATTAAGAACTTCTCTAGTATTGTGAGGCGGTGCTCCATCTTGTTGAAAGTAAATTCGCCGTAAAACTGCTTAAGGTATATCATTGAGATGATTTTCGATTTCATTTTGAAGAAAACCTAAGTATCTAACCCCTGTTAACTGACCTTGAAACAATATTGGCCCAATTATTCTGTTTCCAACGATACCAGCCCAGACATTGACGCCAAATCTTTCTTGAAAATTGCCCTCTCTCATTTCATGTTGATTTTGTTGGGCCCAGTACCGAGTATTTTGCTTATTCAACATACCATTATTTGTAAATCGGGATTCGTCGGAAAATAGAATAAAATCGATAAAATTTGGGTTAACTGTATGATTTTGAAGCAGCCAATCACAAAACACTACCCGTCTATCGCCATCCTCAGTATATAAATGTTGATGTAACTGATATTTAAATGCTTGATATCCATGCTTTTTCAGTATTTTTCTTGCTGATTCATAACTTATCTGCAGTTCTTGACTAATTTTTCTTAACGAAACTGTTTTATCAACCTCAACCATAGCAAGTACGTTAATTCTTCATTTATGATAAACTTCTGTTCCGCCTCTTGATTTCCTATTTGCCTAAAATGAGTCTCGACATACGGAAAATGCTGATGGGCTGGATGTTGCCGATTCGGATGAGCATACAACTCGGCAGCATTTCTATGACACTCTCCAAATATTAATAACATATCCACTTTTCACTTTGAGTATACATTATTTTAACGAAAATTTAAACTAAACTTAACGAAAATTAAGAAACTTTTCTTTTTAGAGCGTATGTCATTGTCATTATCTACTTAAGTGATTGCTTTGTTTTCCAAAGAAGACTTGATAAAAACAGTTGCAAATTATTATGCATCATGGCTGTCCATGGCGCACTTGTCATAAGTAAATAAATTATCCAGTATTTTGCTTAATAATATTTAATTTCTGTTCTTATGTCTAATCCAATCGCAAATAAATTAGTACCGTTAGATTCGTCAAAGAATGCTTTTTTGAAAAGTAGTTGTCAAAAATGGGTCGCCATTTGAAAATTAATAGTTAGAAATGAAAACGTAGTTTTGTCAACTTGTCTTATTCCTATCTTTCATACTAGTAACTAAAACTTTGCGATTGTATTTTTTGACATCACCTAAGGCCGTTAGATTAGTTTGCGCCCGATCATGGCCACCTAGATGCAATTTTAAAAGTGGCTCTAAAAAAATGAAGTAGACGTAAAAAGTTTTTAAAATGTCACATTCTGATCTAGAATTGTCTCAGAAATCCAAAAATGTTAAAATATACAGGGTATTATATTTAAAAATTCAAAACCGGGGCCATTTCCGGTGAAACCGAAAGTGGCCGGAAAGTGGAAAATATGCAAAAACCCCTTCACATACCATTTACCTGTACCAATTCTCATTTTGATACACATATTACTCTAGAAATTATGACTTGTCTAATAGATTCGTTGACACCCGGTATGTCCAAATTTATCCATCTGTGTTACGTATCAAACAACTCCTTAAATGATCTAGTACACACTACATCCTTACTTGATTCCACAAACATTGCTGGGTCTTTTAAAACCGATTGTATAATGTTCCAGAAAAGCGTATCTTGAATCTACGTTTACTGTGGTTATATCAGGATTAAATCCAAAGGATCTAATCTGACCTCTTGATTCAGTAAAATATTGAATGACGCCTTGTGGTGCTAAAATAATTAAAACAGATTTAGTTGAAATATGCTAACCAATTAAAAAAATTATATTTTATTTATTGTTTCATCCATTTATTTATCATTCAACAATGATAAAATCACAATGTGTGTTCAAATTTAGTGGTGCATTTTTGCGAACGGAATAAAGAGGATAATTTTTTAGTTTTTAACCGACTTCTAACAGAAAGAGGTTTTCAATTCGCTGTTTCTTTTTATGGATGTAAATCGACTAATCCGGAACGGTTTTAATGAATTTTTTGCATTATTGTTACGCCTAGCCCCTATTTTATCTCTATTTTCATATAATTTTTCCAACTTCCCGAGGGGCTAGAGCGTTTTCAGTTAATAAGGGAGAGCGGGACGAGGTCCTAGAATACTTACTACTGCTTTCAACTTCTTTATAAACCCTTTTCTTACCATTAAAACACTGATAGTTTTCTTAGATTAAGTTTTATTAAAATTATGTACGAGCGGCACTAGTTTACAAAAAGAAATCAACAATAATTTAACTTAATTAAGGAGCAACTATAAAGTTCTTCTATTTTATTTTTAACAAAATTAAAATTCACAAAACGCTCACTTTCCTACTAGTTACTACGTTTTAAAGTCCGCATTTCTCTTACCCATACGTTGCGGCTACGCAGGGCGAGATAAAAGTTTAGTTTAACTCATTTTAAAACTCCGCCTAAACTGTCTACGGGACTACAAAACATACCCGAAAATTTTACTGTGAGAATTATATTTAAAACCATATTTAAAACATTTTTCACCGTACTGCGAAACACTCTACTGGCACTGTTTCAACTCTTTCAACCAACCGTTCTTAACTCTTGTTCTTCACTAACTGCCTTTTTCATAGCGAGATGGCTCGTATTTAAACAACATTTGCCGTGACGTCTTGGAAAAAATCTGAATTTTTCGAATCTACTTGCAAGAAAAGTCGGGTGACATTCCTTTCTTGGCCTATTTTTCCAAGAAAAAGTCACATGATCGAGACCCTATATGTTGAAATAGTGTTTTTTTTTATCCAAATCTCGTGATTTTCGACGTCAGCACACGGACATTCCCCTCGTGGCCTACTTATTTTTCAGCTTTCCAGAACAAAATATGTCACATATCTCGTGGTTTCGATTTAGATTCTTTATTTTATATTTTATTCGAATGTAGTTTAGAGTCGAAACAAGAAGTGCGCATCTGTGATAAAGTTGGCACACGTATGACTTAGAAAAGTTTGTTCTTAAGTAAAGAAAAATAATTTAATTTTAATATTTTAAATTTAATAAAGTTTTTTTTCTATTGTTGAATTTTAAAGTAAATACTTGTACTATTTTTTAAGACTTCCGATTTATTTATTTATTTACTTTTTTATTTATTTTAAATAAAATAGATTTTTAATCCGATTTTTCCTTTTATAAACTTAGATAAATTTTTGCTTGTGAAGTTTTTTTAATATTTTTAATTTATTAACTTCTTTGAAAAATAAAAGTAGTCCCGGGGCATCACATTAGATTCAGGAAGTTACTGCGGTGGTCCCATATTATTTAAGCCGAAATTGGATTAGTGAAATCTAAGATGGCGCTGATAATATGGCAGACAACAAATTAATTCTGTCCGATTTATTCCAAAATTAGTATGGTACAGTTTTCGGGATCATATATAACGAATCTAAAATTATTTAAAAAAAATTCAATATGACATTTATATATGGCGTGCTAAAAATTTAGCATCTCTCGATTTTGTTCAATTTTTTTTGTTGTGAGGTTACTGAAAGTGCAAAAAACGAATTTAAAATTGTCCTAAAAATTTCAATGTGGCATGACGGTTTAAAAATTTTATATTCTCGAAATATGTCCAAAATTGATACTAGAGGGTTTTCTAGGGAGATTAACATTAGCTTAAGAGTTAAAATCTTCTTTTTTTTCTTAAATTCAATATACAGATCCAATATAGTGGGTTGAAAGTTCTCTGTTATTCACATTATTTCAAAATTGGTATCTGAGGATAATTTTTTACGATAGAAATTCATAAAGAGTGAAATTTTTTGAAAAATTATGATACATACCCCCTATTTCGAGGTCGTAGAACACGACTCGGTTTTCCATAATTTTTCTTCAATTTTGCAGAAAATGGGGAAAATAACTTTTTACTTTAGGTTCAACCACATATTTCACACTGATAGAAGCTTCTGTATTATACAATAATTCAAAAATCCGGAAAATTACCACGCCAAAAATCACAATAGATAAAACAAAACGGTCGCCACCAATAAAGAATAGCTTGCATAGTTCAGCTAAAGATGACGTACTTGTTGAAATCGGCGATCTTGCCAGATTGCAAAAACCATTTCCTTGAAATTCACATATATTCTCCTCTTTCTATTTAAATTGGAAAGAAAAGGTCCCAAAAAGAATTTTCCCTTTCCTTTGACTACTGAAGTACTATTAATTACACTTATGTCTAAGCCTTTGATGTGCTATTTTGACTCTAAATATTAAAGGTTTTAAGGATTATAGTTGCTTTTGTCTGTTTCTCTCCAAATACCAATAGTTTTAAGCGGATAATATGAATTGATCATAATGCTTATGTCCGTCAGTAGAAAGTGTTTTTTTAAATAAATCTAGACCTAACCAAAAATTTTGGACTGTTATGGTTAATTTTACCCTTTTTTATACATTACAAACATTAAACTACATTGTTAACTGTTGAGGATACATTTTAAAGTTTATACCAGGAAAGTATAAATCTTGGTCACTGTAAGTTAGTTCAGATAGTTTCTGGTTTCCAAATTAACCAAAATCATGTTAAACCTGAACTAACCAAGATAAATCAAATGTATCATGTATCATGTATCAAAAACAAAATCAAAATGACACATCTCTCTAGATTTATCCTAATTTATCCTTAACCAAAAGCGAGCAAAATTTTTGATTGGTTTAGATTATTTTTACTCAGAAACTGTTTTAAACATTTTTTAAGTGTTTTAAACTATGTTGTTGACTGAGAAGAACAAATTTTATAGTTTATATCACGAAAAAATTTTATATCTGGTAACGTTGCGCCTTTCTACGTGATCCGGCGGCTACTTTAGATGGTCTGATGGTTGATGGCGTTTCCGAAACGTATTTTTGATTTTTCGTTGAAAATATACGTTTTTCTAAATTGGTTTGCCAATATTTTTGCAAAAATAATTGAAATATATTACACAAATATATTTTAAGTAGTTCCGTTGAAGATAAATACGTAAATTCGGTTTTTAACTGAAATAAAAGTGCTTTGTGAAGTGACGCTACTTGTTTTGAGTTTTCCGGGAAAGTGTGGAAAAATAGTGAAAAATCAAGATCAAAATCGTATTCTATGACCTTGAAATAGAGGGTAAGTATCGAAATTTTTTCAAAAAAAACAATAATTTCCCTACTTTTCGCTCTTTACGAATTTTTACCATTAATTTCTTAAAATTCAAGATGGAAGATTCACTATAGCACATAAAATAATCCGCTTCAGCCCCTACATCCCGCATTTCAAATCCTTTTTCAACATTCCTTATGAATAAGTGCCCCCCTTTCATTCATACTAGCTTCGCCGAAATCAGGAAACATCTATCAATAATTCTGTCTTAAATAGATGAAATAGACACCCACTTATTCCCACCTTGGAGTCATTTCCCCATGAGTTGCAAATTCGAACTCACACTACTAAACAAAAAAGGAGTTACCCCGAGGATAATCCAATTAAAGTAACTTCAAATGATAAAACTAAAATACATTAATCACGAACTTATATTTACCAATGACACCAAAAAAGATAATGCAGTAAGCGCATCCAATTATATAAAAAATGCCGAAAAAATTTTCTCCCTTCATGAATCCTCTTCAATTCTTATCGCTGAGCTAGTCGCGATTCTTAAAGCCATACAGTATTGCATAAACACCTCCAAATCACACTGGCTAGTAATCTCAGATCTTCTAAACTCTCTTAAAGTAATTAAATCATACAACCCCAATTATCTAATAGCCCATGAGATTAAAACCCTAATAAAATACTCCGGTATCAAGAATGAATCCTTCACCTCCCTATGGGTATCAAGTCATATTGGAATACCAGGAAACACTAAAGCCGACGCCCATGCATCTAGTCGTCAAAACATACCTAACAAAATAACTAAAATATTCCACCACCAATATCTTAAAAACTCCTTACTCCACATATCTCTAAACCTCATATAATTAGAATGGGACCTCCAAGCAGGCGCGGATCCAAGGGGGAGCGGTGGGGGCCATCGCCCCCCCCCCCCCAAGAGCTTTGAGTTCAGGAAAATAGACCCGATTTTGCCTCTCATACTATAGTTTATTCAAGAACTAGAGAGAGTAATAAATCATTTTTTACCCTTTTTTTTTTCTTCGCACATATTTTTCAGAGGAATGGGTTGGAAATTTTATAATCAAAAATACCGGTCTATAATAATGGACCATTTGGGTTGGATAACAAAAGATATTTGGATGTGTAGTGTTAAAAAGGATTTTAATCCTTGTCATAGGCGTCGGAAGGAGGTTTATTTTATCACTAAGTACTTATGGCATAGAATATTATTTTATTTCTTATGATTTCTTAATAATTCACATACATTTCAAATTATAAACAATTTTGACATATTTAGCACAAATCACAATTGTATTTTTAGTATTTTAAATTTTGGCATAGAAACCGTTTTAGACACATTCAGACTAAAACGTAACCTTTTTCTTTCAAAAATTCTAAGTTATAATTTAAATACTTACAAAATACTCATTGTCAAAAATACAAGAAATTAAACATATATAAAAAAATAAATTCGTCCATATAATACTAAAATTTTTTTGGAGTCATTTGGTTATTAATTAAAAACATTTTTAGGACATTTGACATTTCAGTTTATTTATTTCTTAAATATTAAATATTAAAAAGGGATTCAAATGTAAATAATTTTTATAATTTACAGAAAATATAAATAATAAATTGTGTTTACGCTGGTAAACATTACGTATCTAATTCGTAATTAAAGTCAGTGAAGCTATTTTCGCTGAAATTAATAATAATTGGTTTCTCTATCTCACCGGTCAGGAGATCGAGTTTTCACATATTCTTTTATTCTTTTATTATATGGATTTTTTCCAATTTTCTGCAGTAACTTTATTCAAAAAATCTTTCAAAAGTTCAGTTAAATTCCTAATTTTGTAAGTTGTGTTATTTCTAGCAACTCTACCTTTTATTTGAGAAATATATTTCCTACTCCAACGGACCTTTCCGGACGATCTATAAGAACAGATTTCCTATCTGGTTTTTCCCAGGAAAAATTAAGTTCTCTGAGCAATTTCCAAAGCTCAGATCTTTTAATTTCAGGTAAATCCTGATCTTCATTGATTTTAGTTAGAATTTTGTCGACGGTTGGGATCGTAATAAGTTTTTTGTTGAGGAAAAAATGCTCTTATTAACGATTTTGGAATAAATATAGATGTAGAAGCTATATTTTTTGGATATCTCACTAATCTCAAATGATATTTAAATATAAGTACAAACAAGGTAAATCACTAAATACACACTGTGAGGTGTACTTTGCTCAGTGACAGAAATTAAATTGAACTATCATAAATTTTCTCATTGCAGTAAATTTATAAAAGCTTATAATATTTAAATATAATTAGATTTACGGCAGTCCTCAGTTACCTGCGGTACTGGAGCAGGTACGTTTGAGGTTTCGGTAGCAGTTTTATTACTCTCTCTAGTTCTTGAATAGAGAATAGGAATGTGTATGCTTGTGATCGCCCCTCCCCTTCCCAAGACCTCTGAATTCAGGAAAATAGTACCGATTCTGCCTTTTATATTAGGAATGTGTATGCTGCTGGCACTCCCCCCCCCCCCCCGTTGACAATTTATTTTCTTTGCGATTGCCCCCCCCCCACGAGCTTTGAGTTCAAAAAAATAGACCCAATTCTGCCTCTTATGCTAGGAATATGTACGCTGCTCGCAGCCTCCCCCCTGTCGACAATTTGTTTTTTCCTGTGATCACCCCCCACCTTTTCAAGTGCTTCAAATTCAGAAAAATAGACCCGAGCCTGCCTTTTACACTAGAAATGGGAATGTTGCTGGTGTCTCCCCCCCCCCGTCGACGACTTGCCATACTGTACTTTTGTGATGTCACCGCCCCTCGCCCCCCCCCCCAAAGAGAGAGGCTGGATCCGCCCCTGCCTCCAAGATCCAGTCAATAAACTTCAATCAGTTAAGAAGACGTTCTTTACTGGTATCCCCCTCCCTAATTTACCATGACAAGAACTAACTGTAATGACGAAACTTCGAATTAGCCATACGAAGCTAACCCATGAACACCTCCTGAACAAATCCCTGCTCTTTATAGCGAAATCTGCCAAACCACCCTATCAATCAAACATATTATTACAACGTGCAAAAAATACGAGCAACAGCTTTTCATTGGCTTATTTGACCTAATGTAGAACAAAAAACATACATAGCAAAGGAAACTAAACAATGGACGCTAAAAGACCTATTAGTTCCTAATTCATATCTCTCTCTCTCTCTCTTTCTCTCTCTCTTGTTGCACTATGTTAAAAATAAAACTAAAATAATCCATGTTAACCCGTTCGCAAAAATACACTGTTAAATTTAAGAGCACATTGTGATTTTGTTATTTTAGGGTGATCACGGATAAAACAATAAAAATCATTTAAGGCGAATGTTCTAAATCACATAATTAATAACCTAAAATCTGTTATAATTCTTATTATTCGTAATAAGATGTTGCATACTCAAAAATTCAGAAATTTTGACTCAAGCGTTTAATAAAATTCCTAAAAATTATATAATTTTTTATGATCTTGGAACCACATGTACCAACTTACCTAAAGCGTTAAAGTCATTGACAATACCATCATAGTCCTTAAATTTAAATATATCAAATTTATTCTTCTTCACTGGACATTCTAACTGAGTGAACTTAATTTTCCAAACTGGTTTTGGAAAAGCTTGAGTAGTATCACCTAATCTACTTGCCAAGTTGATATCTATATTAATAGCCTTATCGGTATCAGTACTTTGATTGACGTGAATGTATACTAAAAAATATTTTTTGGTATAAATAGAGTGAAAAATTTTAATTAATAAACCCGCCTAATACGATTACATCTAATACAATTTCCATAATACACCATTTTACATAGATCCCTGCAACTTTTCATTCATTTTGTCAGGTTTAAGCAGATTCGTTTTCCGCTTAATACGCCTGCTAGACTGACCACCACCTACGTGTTATCTCACGCATCAGTGGTAACGACAGATGATCACCTCTAGACATTTGGACAGATAACCCTGTTCATTAATAACTGTCCTACTCATCCCAAAGATGTTGAGCTAAGAAATATCAAGTTTGTTTTCTTACCTTCCAATGCGACAAGCAAGTTGCAACCGATTGACCAGGGCAATATAAAATTTCTCAAACAAGGTTATAGAATACGACTAATACCTCACTATCTGAGGGAAACTGACTACCCTATTTGCAAAAGACTTTTGACTTATTCTGGAGGAATTGTATACGACTTTAATCGTAACGTTTTTCATAGCCACCATCGATATATGGAACGCAACATAAAAAAGATAAAATATATAGAAGCAGCTCATATGAAATATGATAATGGAATCTTCAGTAAACCCAATTCATATGGCCTTAAGACAAAATGTTCAGTTTATATTTAATAATGATTAGAAATACAATTTAAATGAAACGTCGTAAAAATAAACAAAAATAAAGAAAATACAAGTCCAACAACCACATTTTGACTAACTTTCCTCTTATGTAAATTAACTTACAATGTTTGTTTGAAGGTCATAGACAATGATGTTTCTTGCGAAGTAGTAGATATCTATTGGACTTCCATTGTCTTTATTTTTGTTGAATATCACAACTGTTTTGTGAAACTGTTTCACTTGAAAACGGCTAGAGATAACTACTGGCCGAAATATCGTGATATTCAACAAAAATAAAGACAATGGAAGTCCAACAGATATCTACTACTTCGCAAGAAACATCATTGTCTATGACCTTCAAACAAACACTAGAAGCCCGATATGGACCCGGTATTAGTGACAAATTTCGAGACTACGAGAAATCCAAGATTAACCTTACAAAAGAGGAGATGCACATCCAGTTTCTACGACAAGCACGAGATCAGGGAATAATACCAGATGGTGCCGTATAAAATCTCCAGTTCCAGGACAACGGGCAAACAGGATATTGGAAAATGCTAGTAAGGCATTAATACGTTTAGAGATAAACTATCATCGTTTCAAGAAAGCAACACTACTAGAGGACATTCGCCACGGTTCGAAGATACAGTTTCACTTGAAAACGGCTAGAGATAACTACTAGCCGAAACGTCGTGATATTCAACAAAAATAAAGACAATGGAAGTCAAACAGATATCTACTACTTCGCAATTAACTTACAATGTTGATTGCTATTGTATCCGCACAGAACTGGAACTCCATAGTTATTGGGTGTTATTTTCAGTTCATCGTCAAAACAATTATACATCTCATTAGTTCCTTCTGTTGACCATTGTTTCATTACTGGTGGAGCTAGAATAAGTGTCTCGAAATCCAATCTAACAAAATAACGAAATTTATTTTAATCAATGCTGTTTCATAACATATACAGTGTGTCCCATGTTTTTCTCGGAAAATTTTTAAAAATTTGGCGGTCTACCCAAATCAATGAGGGCAATTCGGCTCATATATCTCCAAGATGGTGGTACATCTGGTTATACCGAAAGTTGATGCCTTCTTGCTTATTTTAAATAGAATACCCTATATATTTTTTCAATTTTAGATCCTACGCAAATATAATAAATAAATATAGGGTGATAAAAAACTAACATTTTTTAAGTTAATGTTTAATGTTAGTTTTTGATCACCCTGTATATATTTATTAATAAAATATCAACACAGTCCACTAAAGCATATTCCCTTCTAGAAGGGAACCAACCTTAATTAATTGACAAAGGGTATCACATAGAAGAGATTGATAATTATATTTAGGTCTACAAACGCGATTTTTGACATAAAATTTAAAATATGTCTAAAACAGGACATTATACATAAAATATGTCTATAATTTTGTTTCCTTTAAAATAAACAAGAAGGCATCAACTTCCAGTATCACCATCTTGAAATTATTTTAGCCGAATCGATTTTAGTAAACCACCAAATTTTAAAAATTTTCGAAAATCAATTCGTCCTGGGACACATTATTCCAAAACCGCCTCGTAACTAAAAGGGTATAAAATTTTTATAAAAATTTAAAAAATAAAGCCAAAAGACGATAAACCAAAAACAAAAAAAAATGCTTCTACAAAAAATAGAACTTTACATTTTAAATTTGAAACCCCCATTAAAACATTCTTAATATTATTGTTGTATTTAATATTAATTATAGATAAATAGGAGTGGGAAAGTCACTTAATTAAGTCTATGGAATTTTTAATTAAATCTCGCTAATTATGAATTAACTGAATTAAAACATATTTCATAAATTGCCTAAAATAGGAGAAAATGTCGCATAACCTGACAGTTGCTTCACTTTACAAGAATCAAGCTAGTAGATCTTTATGTCTGAATATATAATTTAAATAATCTAAAAAGTTTTCAAATGCAAGTGGAACCATACCTTACTTGACAAACATTTTTATTTCTTAGTTTTATGGTGTATTTACAATTTGTAATTGCTGTACTTAGATTAGTTACTTCAAAATATGATTGTTTCAGTTCAGAAGTTTTTACACAACTCTCTTCATCTAAAAAAAAAATTGAGAAAATTGTAAAAAACAGTATTTATTTTTGTTTTCATAAATTTGGAAAGTAAAACTAGAATATGTATCTAATATCTAAATATATGGATTTTCATTTTTATTAAAAATCATCCACTTGGAAGAGATATGTAATTTCGGTATTAAAAGTATCCATTATTACAAATTTAACAACTTCTAAACTTTCAAAAAAATTTTTTGAACTGAGCAAAGCAGGAACCTACCTACACATCTCAGAAAAAAAAAACGTTTCTTATTATTAAGGTTAAATATATTTATAAAAAATGTTCAAGTTGGATGTTTTTAACTTCAATCATAACTAGAATCTAAATAAAATATTTATAAGGTCATTTTAGGCTATGATGGATGTTTGTTAAACAAAAGAAAACTTACAAGAACAGCATGTAAACATAATTCCACAATGTCCATTTGGAGTTCCTCCTGTAAAAAGACATTTTGCCTTATCCATACATTCACCAGTTCGTGTGTTATCTATTTTGCATTCTGAGAATTTCTTTTGGACGGCTGAAAAAGAAACAATTGTTTACTTTATAATACTAGTAGTGTAATGAACAAATATATATGTGGATATATCCACTGCTATTGCATCTCACACGGAGGAATCCGTGAAATCCGCTTAAACATATATACGCCATCCGGCGGGAGGTCGGAGAAGCCGCGTTCAGTATTTGCATGCTTCCTTCCGATCTGTCCTTTGCACAGCCAGGTACATGTCGGTACCCTGATGAGTCTAGTAGAGACGAAACATGTACCTCTGCCGTATCACTGTGGCGGGGAGGGTAAGTTTTGACTTTCTTCTCGGTATGGTGGTACAGGTAGGCCATCATCTCGATGGTGGTGGAATAGGATAAATTGTGTTCCTTAGCAATTTGTTCTAACTGTGCAACCTCTAACACAGAAAGGATATGATGGAGAGAAGTTTGCATTTACTGTTCGCATTTTACTTCATTCATACGCGGAGCTGCATATAGTTGTATGCTTGCTGAATGTGATTTCAGCACTACAACGGCATAATGTGGATATATCCACTGCTATTGCATCTCACACGGAGGAATCCGTGAAATCCGCTTAAACGTATATACGCCATCCGGCGGGAGGTCGGAGAAGCCGCGTTCAGTATTTGCATGCTTCCTTCCGATCTGTCCTTTGCACAGCCAGGTGCATGTCGGTACCCTGATGAGTCTAGTAGAGACGAAACATGTACCTCTGCCGTATCACTGTGGCGGGGAGGGTAAGTTTTGACTTTCTTCTCGGTATGGTGGTACAGGTAGGCCATCATCTCGATGGTGGTGGAATAGGATAAATTGTGTTCCTTAGCAATTTGTTCTAACTGTGCAACCTCTAACACAGAAAGGATATGATGGAGAGAAGTTTGCATTTACTGTTCGCATTTTACTTCATATATATATATATATATATATATATATATATATATATATATATATATATATATATATATATATGTACAGAATTAAAGGAATAAATAAAGTGTCTAAAAGTTTTTAATTTGAACTTTCGTTGGGTTACTGACAACTGAAATACTCAAATTATATTTGATAAAACAAAACTTAAAAAGCTTATAATATTTTTATGTACTTTCACAATCAGTTTTGATAATGAACATAAAAACTATTGTTGCTATAACGTATCAAGTAAGACTTTGGTTCAAGGGCAAAAGAGTATTTTGCTAATATAGGCTCATATATGAGTCGGCTGAGAAAGGAATGTTTCAAAAATTTTTCAATTCATATCCGTGATTTTCTTGCATGAATGTCATGGATAAGGTAACCGAAATGGCCTCTCATCTCATGCTTAAAAAAAAATGCTTTCTTAAAATTATTTTGTTTCTATTTTTACCTTTTATTGTATTTTTTGTGGACAGGAAAAATGTTTTCTGTATATTATACTAATATAATAATATTCTAATAATTATATTTATAATTTGTTTCATTAATTAAATTTGGTGCGTTTAAAACTAGTATAGCTAATATTCTTCAATTTTATATAATATATATATATATATATATATATATATATATATATATATATATATATATATACGAGTAACGGATAGACACTCTCTGCGGTCTTTTTCAGGGATGCGACCCTGCCCACGTGAGCCATGAAATATCTCCCTTCCTAACCCCGGGAGATACTCATGTCCTATCCCCCTTTTAACCTAACCAAATCCAAATTATCCTCCCACTACCATCCTACCCCCAAATTCGCCAACACGCACGGCCAGCGTGGCGTCTTAAGGCCAATTACCTTCCAAAACTCCATGGTAACATGTCGAACTTCAAAAATAAAGTACCCCAGGTAGGTGGCGCACGGCGTTTTGAATCCCACACTGATTCGTCAGTCAGCCTCATGGATTCTGGGGGAGGCAGAAACTCGACTAACCATAAATCCCGGCAAAACAACAACAAATCCTCTAGATGCAGAAAAATGTACTTCACTACTTATAATATACGAACACTGAGACAAGACGAACACCTCGAAAGATTGGAGGAAGAACTTAATCACATTAAATGTGACGTCTTAGGTCTCAGTGAAACGAGACTCAAAGGAGAAATAACTATCTTATTAAAATCGGGGCATTTGCTATATCAAAATAACAGCGAAATAAAAGACTACGAAGGAGGAGTGGCAATACTTGTTAATAAACGTTTAAAACACAAAGTAACAAAGAGGCAAGCAATGTCTGACAGAGTTATCTACATAGTAATAGAAATTAATAAAAGGTATAGCATTCAGGTAATACAGGTGTGTGCCCCAACAAGCGCTTCAGAAGACTCAGAGGTTGAACAGATATATGAGGACATAACTACAGCAAAAACGAGAGAAAAAGCTAAATTCGTAATATTAATGGGAGACTTTAATGCAAAAATTGGTCACGACGACAACAACAATATCCCAAATATGGGTCGCTTTGATCTGGGTCAGAGAAACTCCAGAGGAGATATGCTGATTAACTACTGTAGAAATGAAAACTTGTATTGTATGAATCGACTATATTATAACTAACCAAAAAAACATTTGCGAAGATATCACTGTCCTTAACCAATTCGACACTAATAGCGATCACCGCTTGATCAGAGCGGCGATTACCATTAACACCAGATGGGAAAGAAATAAATTGATAAGAAGAAAACCCATTCCAACAAACGAAATACTAAAACAAAACAAGGAAAAATTCGAACACGTAACAAAGAATAAACTTAAAAGTAAAGAAGACCAGGAAGAAATGGACTTCAATGAATTAACACAACACATTAATAATAGCATACGAGCAGCAACAAAAGAGATATGCTTTAAAAATAAAGAAAAAAGTAGTAAAATCAGCCGAAACTATGAAGAATACAGGGACATAAATAAAGAAATTAACAAAAACATAAGGAGGGACATAAGAAAGCATAATACAAAAGTGATTAAAGACACGATAGAAGCTAACAAATCAATGAAGGTTCTGAGATCTCAATTGGGTAGGGGCCGGACAAAAATTTCCGGACTTAAAACTAAACAAGGCCAATTAGTTAATACCCGGGAGGAAATCACGATGGCTGTCCAGGACTTTTATACAGAGTTATACAGTCCAAAAACTCAAGGTCCTTACTACGAAAGAAAGGAAGTAAGAAATGTCGGTTCAGAAGAGATGCCCGAAATAAATACCGCAGAGTTAATGAAAGCGCTTAGTCAAATGAAAAATAATAAAAGCCCTGGCGAGGATCGTATAACCGCCGAAATGTTAAAAATAGGGGGAGAACAACTAAAAAAAAGCGTGAGAATTTTGTTGAACAAGTGCTTAATATATGGAAAAATACCCGAGGCATGGGAAAACGCAGAAGTCATCATATTATACAAAAAAGGCGATAGAAATAACATAGAAAATTATCGGCCAATTAGCTTACTGTCCCACTTGTACAAACTTCTTACAAAAATAATAACTAACAGACTGACGCAAAAGTTGGACGCATACCAACCTTCAGAACAAGCCGGATTTCGCAGGAACTTCAGTACAATAGACCATCTACAGACAGTACACACCCTTATCGAAAAAACCACGGAATATAATATACCTCTGCATTTGGCTTTCATTGATTACCAGAAGGCGTTCGATTTTATCGAATCATAGGCAGTTCTCAAAGCACTGGACAATGCTCGGATTGATTCAAGATACTCTGCTCTGATTCAGCATATATATGAAAACGCTTACATGCAAGTTACAATAGACGAGGATATAAAAACCTCGAGGATACCTATAAAAAGAGGCGTACGTCAGGGAGACACAATCTCTACAAAATAGTTCACGTTGGCACTTGAAGATGTATTTAGGGGCTTGGACTGGCATGACAAGGGAATTAAAATAGACGAAACACGACTAAACCACTTAAGATTTGCTGATGATATTGTTATAATCAGTGATTCACCAGAATAACTCCAATGTATGATACAAGAACTTCATCAAGCATCAGCTAGGATAGGACTCAAAATGAACTTGTCAAAAACAAAAATAATGAGTCTAGAACAAATACAAATTAAAGTTGAAGATAAAATAATAGAAAACGTAAGAGAATACATATATCTAGGTCATAAAATACAATCGGCTGAAATTCCTAGAAGAATAAGTCTTAGCTGGGCAGCTTTTGGCAAACTCGGATTCATTCTTAAATCCAGTAACACCCCCATAAGTCTGAAAAGAAAAGTCTACGAGTCGTGCATCCTGCCAGTTCTTACTTAAGGTATTGAAGCAACCTCCCTAACATGTAAAACCATTAATAGGCTTCGGGTTACACAACGAGCAATGGAAAGGGCTATGCTGGGAATTAGTTTACGAGATAGAGTTCCAAATGAAGAAATCAGAAGAAGAACGAAAATAACAGATGTGAGCAAACGAGTAGCGCAGCTAAAATGGAGATGGGCTGGACATATCGTAAGACATGACATAGACAGATGGACATACAAGATAACAGCATGGCGGCCAAGAGGAAACAAGAGAAGTGTTGGCAGGCTCCAAAAGAAATGGCGTGACGACATCCAGAAAATTGCCGGAAAAAACTGGATGAGGATAGCTACGGACCGACAGAAATGGAAAAATTTGGAAGAGGCCTACATTCAGGAGTGGATGAAAACGGGCTGATATGAATGAATGAATATATATATATATATATATATATATATATATATATATATATATATATATATATATATATATAGAAAATCATCGCCCCATCAGTCTTCTACCACATCCGTGCAAATTGCTTACAAAGATTGTAACTAATAGACAAGACTCCTATCAACCTTCAGAACAAGCTGGGTTTCGAAAGAGCTTTCGTACAACAGAGCAGATATAGGACATCAAATTACTAATTGAAAAATACCACGAATATAATATTCAAATCCACCTAGCATTCGTTGACTATAGCAAGGCTTTTGAATCTGTCGAGCTATAAGCGATATTTTAGGCAATGGACAATGCAAAGATTGATTCCAGATACAGAAATCTTCTGAAATATATTTACTATAAGGCCACAATGCAAGTAAAGATAAAAGAGGACTTAGAAACACAGCAGATAAATATTGGTCGAGAGATGCGACAAGGAGATACGATTGCCCCTAAACTCTTCACTTTAACACTGGAAGATGTCTTTAAACAACTAAACTGAGGACATAAGGGCATGAGTGTCGATGGTAGATATCTCAGCCATTTATATTTCGCGGATGACATGGTATTAATAAGTAAAAATTTAAACGAGTTACAGGAAATGCTCAGAGAAAGTTGGATTATACATAAGCTTAGCAAAAACCAAAATAATGTCTCCAGAAGATACGACATTTTATGTAGGAAACAGCGGAATACAAAGAGTCGAGGAATATGTGTATTTAGGTCATCTAATTAGACTTGCGAAAAAAACCAAGAAGTGAAAATAAATAGAAGAATTATAATGTCATGAACAGACGTCGGAAGGTTGGGGTACGCTCTTAAAATCCCCGATATTCCCATTAATTTGAAAGGAACAGTATTTGACTCGTGCGTTCTCCCAGTGATGACCTATGGAATGGAGACAACCACATTAACAGTTAAAGCAGCCAATAAACTGCGTACTATATAGTGAGCAATAGAAAGAGTCATGCTGGGAATATCACTACGTGACCGAATAAAGAACAAAGTAGTAAGAAGACACACAAAAGTGGAGTATATGATAAAACCCATTGCTGCTTTGAAATGGACCTGGGTGAGATACGTCACTAGGTAAGACTATACAAGGTGGATAAAACATATATTGCAATAGAGATCTAGGTCGTCAAAAAGAAATATCGGAAGACCCCCAAAAAGATGGTGTCATATTATTCAACATCTTACCGCCATCCTCCGGCCAGATTTAACTTCAAATAAGAAATCTGAACCTAAATAAGTACGACGACGTTTGTCTGGGAAGGTACCAACTTAAATCCCACTGACGAGTCCTATAGTTGGTACCGGGACGAAACGCCCACATTTTTAAAGAAAGAAATTCGTAATACATTAACCCGATTTAGACACGGCAGGTCTTTTTTAGGTTTTTCCAGCCAAATAACTCGATGATGACAAAACAGCCCGGAAAGAGAGACCAATAAAGACAACCCATATGAAAGACAAAGAAAGAAAACCGAACGCGCTTGTAATATAGGGATATACAGGGATAAGTCGATAAGTAGTAAGCTTGACTACTTTCTCCTATATTACAACAATGGATAAACGACATAAAAGGGAAAGTCGGTAGAAACTGGCACCGGATTACAGAAAATAAGTTGAAATGGAAGAGACTAGAGGAGGCCCATGTCCAAGAGTGGACCAAATTGGACTGCTAGAGAAAGGGAGAGATCCCAGATATTTAAATGCATTTTTTGAACAATAATTAATTTCTTAATTTACTTTTTTATATAGTCGTAGTAATTCAGTTATCACATGATAAAATATAATTAAAGAAAAAGACATTTTTTAGGGATGGAAGTGGTACGAAGAGTTTGAAAATATGCTAAAAATTGACGAGTCACCCGAAATGAAGAAAAAAAAAGTGAAGGCTCTATGTTACTTGGAAACCGAGATATTGCAGATTTTTCAAGCGCACTCCAATTTGAAGGTCCGCGTACCCTCACTTTGGCTAGCTCGTGAAGTGTTAATTTTGACGTTTTTTCTGCAATAACGTTTTTCTTTATGAAGTCATTTTAACATTCAAAAAGTCATTTTGTAGACCTTTTCAAGACACACAAACCATCTGTAAATTATTTTTCTGTATATTCTATAGTTTCTCCATAAAATCGAAAAAATCAATTTTTTGGCCTAATTGTTTAAGAAAAAAAGGTGCATAGTTTTTTTTTGAAGTACAAGAGGAGAAGCCTTTGCTGTTACCTTATCCAAGATATTCATGCAAGAAAATCACTGATGTCTTTTCTTCTGATTTTTAGGTCGTTTGAGAGCTTTCTTTCTCGGGCTAAATACATTCCGCAGCGCGCGAGAGCAACACTACAATGTTTTTGATTCATGGTTTCGATACTGTAAGTTTTTCATTGATGAAAATTAAACTTTTTAACATTTAAAAAAAAATAATAAAACGTGTCATATCTCAAATAGAGCATTTTTCATTTTTTTTTTTTGATACCGTACATAGAAAACTGAGGATTTTTTATATAGGAATTTTCCAGAATAGTTTTTTTGTTATTTTAGATAATTAAAGCAACAAACATCAGAAGACGAATCGACTTTGCGCGCGAAGCCGCTATATACTCAGCTTCATGATAATATTATGCAGGATGTCCGGAAAATACCTGTCTAACGTTTGACGTTAAAATAGGTTGACTTAAGCCAACTTAGTTATATCCGATACTGCTTCGTAGTGACGGTAGAAGAGCTGAAAGTTTAAAGAAAATATTGTTTTTTCTCCAATTTCTTAAAAACGTGGTAATTGAATTTTATGATTTTTGGTGTGTGGTCTAAAACTATAATACGATTTTTTTTCAAGGGTATAGCGATCGGCTATAAACTAGTGTTATAAAAGTGACGTCACTTGTAAACATCACTTCAAATTTTTTATATCATCAACGTTATGACAACCTAGATATTTCTATCGTGTAAAGGCACGTATTTGGAAGCTTTGTTACCTCTTCAAAAATATTCATTGGATAAGCGGTTTTGCCAGGAAAAAAAATATTTTCAATTACATGTCTACACCAGTTTGCTGTAATAATAAAACAATTTTTAAAATAAATGTTGAAAGTAGAGGTATATATTTTAAAAAGATTGAAAAAAATCGCTAAAAAAAATTATTAATTGAACAAATGTGCGAAATGGCATCTATTTTGTTGAATACACTTTATAGAAAATTAAACTGGATTGTATCGAATATCTCAGGATTATTAAGAACGTTGCCAGCATTTTAAATGTACATCAATAATTTTTCGCGGATGTTGACATGAGTCTTGTATAGTTCTGTTTCAAAAGCGCCCCACAAAAAGAAATCACACATAAATAATTCTGTAGAACCTTGCGGCCATCTTACTCCTCATTGCCCCTTCCAATCACTCCATTGGAATATTTATTGTATAAATATTGCCGAACAGAAATGGAAAAATGGAATAGGGCACCATCTTGCATATACCATAATTCTCGCCAAAGTTAAATAGCTATATTTTCCAAAAGAATTGATAATGTGTCTGGAGTCAAAATATAATCAATAAACTAGCGCTAAAAAGCAGAAAATAATAAACATTTTTATATGAAATCGAAACTTTTGGAGTCGGCGCCAAATTATTACCAATGAAACAAATAATTACTAACACGAGATACATACAAGCAGCAAAAAAGCAATTTCAAATAAAGGATCAATTTTGTATGTTAATGACATTTCGATTAAAATTTTTATTGTTATTTGTAGCTTTTTAGCGCTTTTTTAGAAATTCGTTTAATTCATTTTTATTTTTAACCTACTTTTAAAAGAAGGAGGTTTTCACTTCGTCGAGTATGTATGTTTTTTTTTATGTATGTACACCGATTCCTCCGGAACGGCGGCACCGATTTGAATGAAATTTTTTACGTTATGTTTAGGAAGTTACTGCGGTGGTCCCATTTTTTTGGATAAAATTGGTACAGTAATATCCAAGATGGCGCTGACAATATGGCGGCCAAAAAAATTAATTTTGTCTGATTGTCTCCAAAATTGGTATAGGGGAATTTTTAGGGTCGTACACAATGAATCTGAAATTATTTTTAAAAAATTCAATATGGCGGATCCAATATAGCGGACGAAAAAATCAATTTTGTCCGATTTTCTCCAAAATTGGTACGAGGGAGTTTTCAGGGTCGTACATAACTAATCTAAAATTATTTTTAAAAAATTCAATATGGCGGATCCAAGATGGCGGATTAAAAATTCTACATCTCCCGATTTTGTCTAAAATCAGTAGTGGGGTATTTTTGTTAGTGTTAATTATGAATTTAAAATATTTGTTGAAAAACTCAATCTGGCAGATTCAGTATGGTATCCTAGAAATTTTACATTTTTCGATTTTCTCCCAAACTGATATTCTTGAGGGTGTAAATTATTAATTTAAAATTACTTTTTTGGGATTCAATGTGGCAAATCCAAGATAGCGGACTAAAAATTTTAGATTTTTCGATTTTGTTCAAAGGTGGGACTGAATCGTTTTTGAGGATGTAAATAGCGAATATGTCTAGAAATTTTAAATTTCCGGATTTCATCCAAAATTGGTACTAGGGGGCTTTAAAGGATTTAGATTTAGATTAGATTAAGACTTAAAATGATTTTTTTGAAATTCAAGATAGCAGATGCAATATGGAAGGTTAAAAATTTTACCTTATTCGCATTTTTTCAGATTTTATATTAGAGGGTTTTCGGGGTCCTGTATTACGAATATGAAGTTAATTTTTTACAATTATTAGGTGGATAAGATACAATATGAGGGATAGAAAATTTTACATGATTTTGTCTAAAATCGATATTGTGAGGTTCTTGAGGCGACTACAAACTCAATATGCAGTATAAAATATATCGAGCTCAGAAATTTACATCTCAGGTTCTTTAAATATTGAAAATTGATATTGTGGGGTTCTTGAGGCGTATACAAACTCAAAAATTACATCTCAGGTTCTTTAAACATCGATTTTGGAAGGTTTTGGGGCCTATATTACCAATCTAAAATCAATTTGAAATTTAAGATAGTAAATAGATTTACTATGACAGACTAAATATTTGTTTGACACAATTTTACTGGTATTTGGAAAACTCTAAGAACCAAAGAATTTTTAGTGGTTTCTTTTTAGGGTGATTTACAACTTTGGATAAAATGAGTACTTTTTTACCACTTTGGAGTCATTGCGAGGTACACTAATTTCGATAAGTACTTAGTTCAAATAATTTATGGATATTATAATGAATTCTAAAATTAAAAATAGAAAAATAAAATTTTTATAAAAAAAATTGAACCGATTTCTAAAGTGCGCTAAAAAGTGAAAAATGAGTATAAATTTTTATATGAAATTGAACTTTTTGAAGTCGGTGCCAAATTATTTGTAAATGAAATAAATAACTTCTAATATATACACATTACGGTAAGAAAGCAACTACAAATAAAGTATTTTTAATCTGTTTATGCAAATCACATTTTGTTAGGTATTAGTTTGGCGCCGACTTCAACAAGTTCAATTTCATATAAAAATTTATAGTTATTTTTCACTTTTTAGCTCACTTTTAGAAGTCGGTTCAATTTTCTTATAAGAATTTTATTAAAAATTTGCATTTTTATTTGCATTCTGTAATCATTATATAAAAAAATTAGGTTTTTGTAACTGTAAATCAAAAATCAGTCATAATTTAACAAAGAACAATTTTTTCTATAGGAACTGTATGGAATACCATGAACAATTTTTTTTGATTTAAAACAAGTAAATAGTTACCTGGGATGTTCCATAACATCGCGAACGGATCTTCTACATCAGACAAATCGAAAAATCCACCCTCCACTAACACAATAAATAGGAAGGGAAAAATTAATTTTAACATAATATTTCGCTTGTTTGTAAAGTTTGCACAATTTTTAATTAGTATTTCAAAATTTATATGAAAAATTTTGCACTGCAAATCATATAGAACTAAATAAATAATTTTTCGTCCTAAGTCTTGTCACTTCAGATCTGAGTACAGTGTTAGCACGCACAAACTCTCAAAACTAAACTGTTCTTGAAATGGTATGCGACAAACATTTAAGCCTTTTTTAACTCTATTTACTTAACTGACTTGGGTTCCTTTTCCGAACCTTTTAGGCAAATTAGATTGTTCTTAAATGAGTATGTTAACGGTAATTGATTCTTCAGTCAATATTTTTTCTTCATAAATCTTAAGTTACAAGACGGAAAACATTATGTCAATAAAGCGATCTTCAAATATGAATATCCACTTTTTTCTGACTAAACGGAATTGACAAATTATGTATTTTTGATTTTGGTGACCGAGTAAGTAATGAATGTTTCTATGCGAGTAAAATAGTCGATGACCCTTTGAAAAAAATCCGTTATATTTTAAAAGCGTTAATTGCATTAGCATAATGATAATATGCCCGAAACACATAATTAAAAGTTTTTATAGCTGAAATTAATTTTAAAATAACAAAACAATGTTTCAAATATATAACTAAATAATAGTCCAGAGGACGTAACCCCTATATTAATGTTATTACCACGCTTATCTCAGACATTATGAATTGCTTCATTTTGACAAATCCGACAACTTTTTTATTTGCGAGAACTCTCGTATTCCGGGTGTCAACGAATCTATTAGACAAGTCATAATTTCTAGAGTATTATGTGTATCAAAATGAGAATTAGTACAGGTAAATGGTATGTGTAGGGGAGAGTTTTCGCATATTTTCCACTTTCCGGCCACTTCCGGTTTCACCGGAAATGGCCCCGGTTTTGAATTTTTAAATGGAACACCCTGTATATTTTAACATTTTTGGATTTCTGAGACAATTCTAGATCAGAATGTGACATTTTAAAAACTTTTTACGTCTACTTCATTTTTTTAGAGCCACTTTTAAAATTGCATCTAGGTGGCCATGATCGGACGCAAACTAATCTAAGGGTCTTAGGTGATGTCAAAAAAATACAATCGCAAAGTTTTAGTTACTAGTATGAAAGACAGGAATAAGACAAGTTGTCAAAATTACGTTTTCATTTCTAACTATTAATTTTCAAATGGCGACCCCTTTTTGACAACTACTTTTCGAAAAAAGCATTCTTTGACGAATCTAACGGTACTAATTTATTTGCGATTGGATTAGACATAAGAACAGACATTAAATATTGTTAAGCAAAATACTGGATAATTTATTTACTTATGACAAGTGCGCCATGGACAGCCATGATGCATAATAATTTGCAACTGTTTTTATCAAGTCTTCTTTGGAAAACAAAGCCCTCACTTAAGTAGATAATGACAGTGACATACGCTCTAAGAACAGACGTAAAAGTTTCTTAATTTTCGTTAAGTTTAGAGTTCTTAGAGCGTGTCACTGTCTACTTAAGTGAGTGCTTTGTTTTCCAAAGAAGACTTGATAAAAACAATTGCAAATTATTATGCATCATGGCTGTCCATGGCGCACTTGTCATAAGTAAATAAATTATCCAGTATTTTGCTTAATAATATTTAATTTCTGTTCTTATGTCTAATCCAATCGCAAATAAATTAGTACCGTTAGATTCGTCAAAGAATGCTTTTTTCGGAAAGTAGTTGTCAAAAAGGGGTCGCCATTTGAAAATTAATAGTTAGAAATGAAAACGTAATTTTGTCAACTTGTCTTATTCCTGTATTTCATACTAGTAACTAAAACTTTGCGATTGTATTTTTTTGACATCACCCAAGGCCCTTAGATTAGTTTGCGTCCGATCATGGCCACCTAGATGCAATTTTAAAAGTGGCTCTAAAAAAATGAAGTAGACGTAAAAAGTTTTTAAAATGTCACATTCTGATCTAGAATTGTCTCAGAAATCCAAAAATGTTAAAATATACAGGGTATTCCATTTAAAAATTCAAAACCGGGGCCATTTCCGGTGAAGCCGGAAGTGGCCGGAAAGTGGAAAATATGCGAAAACTCTCCCCTTCACATACCATTTACCTGTACCAATTCTCATTTTGATACACATAATACTCTAGAAATTATGACTTGTCTAATAGATTCGTTGACACCCGGTATACTGCGTTGTCGAACCTACAATTGTAAATACGTTAATTTGATGAGGTATTAAATTAGTATGACCAACACTTTTTTTGCAATTAAATTATGGGATAATTTGATGAAAAACGCGAAAAATATATGTCCAACAAAAATGTTTTACTGATCGTCACCGCCTGTAATATATCAAGATAACATGTAAATGTTTATTTATTACCAAATAGGTGATTTTTTCACAGTTGTTTAATTCATGTTTATACAATCAAGTAATATTGTCCAATAAATATTATAAGCAATCTTTCCAGTCCGACGTTCAGAATTTGTCAATTTCCCGAGATCATTTTACTGAATATCACTTGTCAAACAAATATATAACAGCTACAATGATAACCATTTTCAATACATTAGTATATACTGATACAGAGCATCAAAACAGTAATAGAAAAAAACTATCGTATACAATTCACCACTCGTTCTAGCTTTTGTGGATTTCCGTAAGGCCTTTGATACGGTAGTGCTTGACAAAGTTATGGAAGCATTACAAGCATGCCGCATTGACTATCGATACACAAAGTTAATTTACAATATAAACAGGAATGCAACTATGTCGGTGAAACTACACAGAAACACGGCTCATATCCCAATTGGCAGAGGAGTCCGACGGGGTGATACCTTATCGCCTAAACTCTTTACTGCAGTACTAGAATACGCCTGTAAGAAACTTAACTGGGAAAAAAGAGGGCTGAATGTACACGGCCAAAGATTAACAAATTTGAGGTTCGCGGACGACATAGTTTTGTTTTCCGATAATCTCAAAGAGATATGAACTATGTTGCATGAACTTCAGCTAGTGTGCGCCAATGTGGGTCTTAAAATAATTATATCAAACACAAAATGTATTATCAATCTGGTACCTAATGGAAATTTCAATATTGGAGACAACGAAGTGGAGCTTGTGGAAAAATACGTATACCTTGCACACGAAATAAAGCTCACAGAGATAATCAAACATGCGAGTTACGGAGAAGAGTAAATCTCGCATGGGCAGCCTATGGAAAACTTAAAGACATCTTTAAAAGAGGTATACCAATTTCTTTAAAACGTAAAACATTTGACCAATGTGTGTTATGACCTACGATGCCGAAACTTTGACATTGACAACAGCAACTTCTAAAAAACGCTGCAAATAGCTCAGAGAAAGATGGAAAGGTCAATGCTAGGTATATCGCTGCGTGACCAAGTTAGAAATGAAGACCTGAGACGAAAGACAGGAGTTACCCATGTAATTTTCCGAATTGCCCCACTCAAATGAAACTGGTTCGGACATGACGCCCGAATCAGTGATGGAAGGTGGACGAAGAGATTACTCGAGTGGTGGCCGAGATTAGACAAAAGAAGTCGAGGAAGACCAGCTACTCGTTGGACTGACGATCTCAAGAGAATTGCAACAAATTGGATGCAAATCGCTCAAGATAGAGCACAATGGACAAGAATGAGGGAGGCCTATGTCCAGCAGTAGACGCAAAGGGCTGGATGAAGAAAGAAGAAGAAGAAAAAGTATATACTGAAAAAGAATTTGCTTCTTCGATGAGTACTATGAAATGAAGTGAAATCATTTATTGGCCATAAGACTGATACTTCAGCATTGGTTGCGTCAATAGTATACAATTAAATGAAAAATATATAAATAACATACCTTAAAGCTAGAGAAAACAAAAACAGTTATATTAGTTGGTATCATAAAATACTTGTTATAATATGTAAAATAAACTTAATCTAATATTTTAATATTAAAAGCCACCGATCAGAATTCTAAAGCAACTAACACGGAAGAAAAAAAAACGACAAGAGCATAATCTGTCGCACTGGTCAGTGAAGGACGCAACGAGATAATCACTCGATACACAGGAAGAGATACTCTACAGATTCAAGTATTCATTAAAAGAATAAAATGATCCCTGAACAATACATTTTTTTATTTCTATTTTGAATTTATTACTGTTTGGTATGTTTTTCAATTTTGCAGGCAATTTATTAAACATGAGAATGAAATGATAAATTGTGGTTTTTTCAAAGAATGCCGTTCTATGTTTAGGTATACTAAGAATGTCACTATTTCGTGTATCAACTCTGTGACCCTAGCCAGGAGTTTTAAACTCTGAGTAATTTTATTTAACATATAAAATACATTTTAGAACATACATAGAATAAAAAGTCAAAGTGCTGTTTTCTTTAAAAATGAGTCTACACGAATCCGTCGGCTTAAGACCGAATATCAACCTCAGTATTCTTTTCTGAGCCAGAAACACTCTATTCACATCACATCCTTTTCCTCAAGATATGCCATTGTTTGGTAGATGACTGTATGCCAGAGAATAATACACAGTCAGCTGTCCAGCTTGGTCTAGAGATGATTTGATCTGCAAAATGGCAAAAAAGGCAGAATTTAACTTTTTACAAATATGTTCAATATACAGGGATTCATCAAGCCATGTGCCTAAAAATTTAGCATAATCTGAGGTTTCAATATTATATGTTGTTTTATCCTCTATAAGCAATGGTTTTTTAATATTGAAGTTTATATATACAGTCTTTGTCGGGTTCAGTATTAACTGATTGCGCTCTCCAAATCTTCAACTCCTCACACACCCTTCCCGCTAATACTTTATGTGAACTGCGAATTTTAAATTTGAACTGGAAACCTATGTTAAAGACATATTTATAAATTCAGGGTGACCCACGATGAAATGCCGTACTCTAATTCTCAGAAATTTTTTAAAATTTGGTAGTTTACTAAACTCGATGCGACGATTCGGCTAAAATATTTTCAAGATGGTCGCCTTTCCAGTTATCCCGGAATTTGACGCCTTCTTGCTTCTGTTAAATGGAACACTCTATATGGTATGTCATTTTTACATTCTACACGAAATTGTAGACGTATTCTATGTAGAAACGTACCTGAATTTGTAAATACGTTCGCAAACAATGTTGGCCAGGTACTCCTTGGGTTTATGTTAAATTCTCTAATTTG
This sequence comes from Diaprepes abbreviatus, assembly GCA_034092305.1. Taxonomy (NCBI): domain Eukaryota; kingdom Metazoa; phylum Arthropoda; class Insecta; order Coleoptera; family Curculionidae; genus Diaprepes; species Diaprepes abbreviatus. The sequence goes on from JASJET010000105.1 coordinate 3,841,839, forward strand.
AAGGACGATTTTATCGTCGATTGCCCAAAATGCAGAAATGTCAAGTCATTCAAAAAATGTTCCATTTTATTTTTTTACTTCAATTATTTGTCGAGCTTCATTCATTCATTCATATCAGCCCGTTTTCATCCACTCCTGAATGTAGGCCTCTTCCATATTTTTCCATTTCTGTCGGTCCGTAGCGATCCCCATCCAGTTTTTTCCGGCAATTTTCTGGATGTCGTCACGCCATCTCTTTTGGGGCCTGCCAACACTTCTCTTGTTCTCTCTTGGCCGCCATGCTGTTATCTTGTATGTCCATCTGTCGATGTCATGTCTTGCGATATGTCCAGCCCATCTCCATTTTAGCTGCGCTACTCGTTTGCTCACATCTGTTATTTTCGTTCTTCTTCTGATTTCTTCATTTGGAACTCTATCTCGTAAACTAATTCCCAGCATAGCCCTTTCCATTGCTCGTTGTGTAACCCGAAGCTTATCAATGGCTTTACATGTTAGGGAGGTTGTTTCAACACCATAAGTAAGAACTGGCAGGATGCACGACTCGTAGACTTTTCTTTTTAGACTTATGGGGGTGTTACTGGATTTAAGAATGAATCCGAGTTTGCCAAAAGCTGCCCAGCTGAGACTTATTCTTCTAGGAATTTCAGCCGATTGTATTTTATGACCTAGATATATGTATTCTCTTACGTTTTCTATTATTTTATCTTCAACTTTAATTTGTATTTGTTCTAGACTCATTATTTTTGTTTTTGACAAGTTCATTTTGAGTCCTATCCTAGCTGATGCTTGATAAAGTTCTTGTATCATACATTGGAGTTATTCTGGTGAATCACTAATTATAACAATATCATCAGCAAATCTTAAGTGGTTTAGTCGTGTTTCGTCTATTTTAATTCCCTTGTCATGCCAGTCCAAGCCCCTAAATACATCTTCAAGTGCCAACGTGAACTATTTTGTAGAGATTGTGTCTCCCTGACGTACGCCTCTTTTTATAGGTATCCTCGAGGTTTTTATATCCTCGTCTATTGTAACTTGCATGTAAGCGTTTTCATATATATGCTGAATCAGAGCAGAGTATCTTGAATCAATCCGAGCATTGTCCAGTGCTTTGAGAACTGCCCATGATTCGATAGAACCGAACGCCTTCTGGTAATCAATGAAAGCCAAATGCAGAGGTATATTATATTCCGTGGTTTTTTCGATAAGCGTGTGTACTGTCTGTAGATGGTCTATTGTACTAAAGTTCCTGCGAAATCCGGCTTGTTCTGAAGGTTGGTATGCGTCCAACTTTGGCGTCAGTTTGTTAGTTATTATTTTTGTAAGAAGTTTGTACAAGTGGGACAGTAAGCTAATTGGCCGATAATTTTCTATGTTATTTCTATCGCCTTTTTTGTATAATATGATGACTTCTGCGTTTTCCCATGCCTTGGGTATTTTTCCATACATTAAGCACTTATTCAACAAAATTCTCACGCTTTCTCTTAGTTGTTCTCTCCCTATTTTTAACATTTCGGCGGTTATACGATCCTCGCCAGGGCTTTTATTATTTTTCATTTGATTAAGCGCTTTCATTAACTCTGCGGTATTTATTTCGGGCAACTCTTCTGAACCGACATTTCTTACTTCCTTTCTTTCGTAGTAAGGACCTTGAGTTTTTGGACTGTATAACTCTGTATAAAAGTCCTGGACAGCCATCGTGATTTCCTCCCGGGTACTAACTAATTGGCCTTGTTTAGTTTTAAGTCCGGAAATTTTTGTCCGGCCCCTACCCAATTGAGATCTGAGAACCTTCATTGATTTGTTAGCTTCTATCGTGTCTTTAATCACTTTTGTATTATGCTTTATTATGTCCCTCCTTATGTTTTTGTTAATTTCTTTATTTATGTCCCTATATTCTTCACAGTTTCGGTCCACATTTCTTCGTTTTTCTATGAGGTTCTTGGTATATGGGCTGATTTTACTACTTTTTTCTTTATTTTTAAAGCATATCTCTTTTGTTGCTGCTCGTATGCTATTATTAATGTGTTGTGTTAATTCATTGATGTTCATTTCTTCCTGGTCTTCTTTACTTTTAAGTTTATTCTTTGTTACGTGTTCGAATTTTTCCTTGTTTTGTTTTAGTATTTCGTTTGCTGGAATGGGTTTTCTTCTTATCAATTTATTTCTTTCCCATCTGGTGTTAATGGTAATCGCAGCTTTGATCAAGCGGTGATCGCTATTGGTGTCGAATTGGTTAAGGACAGTGATATCTTCGCAAATGTTTTTTTGGATAGTTATAATATAGTCGATTTCGTTTTTTGTGATACCATTCGGGCTTTTCCAGGTCCATCTCCTATTTAAAGGTTTTTTGAAGAAAGAATTCATACAATACAAGTTTTCATTTCTACAGTAGTTAATCAGCATATTTCCTCTGGAGTTTCTCTGACCCAGACCAAAGCGACCTATATTTGAGATATTGTTGTTGTCGTCGTGACCAATTTTTGCATTAAAGTCTCCCATAATATTACGTCGAGCTTGGTAATTCATAATCCATGACCAATAATTTTGTCACGATCAGGAGAGGTATCACAAAAAAAATATTTTCCCAGGTCGATTAATTTGTCGCTTTCTTAACATTCAATTATTTTATTTCTAACAATGTTAAAAAAGTAAAATTCGTATCGCAGCCTCTGAAAATGTACAAAAATGCTATTATATCTTTTAGTTGTGGAAATTTGAAGCTATTGCAATTGAAAGATTTTAATGGTGTTTTGTCGGTAACAATTTTTTAGAAGACTATTTTTGATTTTTCTTCTGCTAATTGTGACAAAATTATTAATAAGTCGTTGTCATTGCAACCTATGATGACATTGCAAACTACACTGTTATAGTCAATTCAAGAACTAAAGAGTCGGTAATTTTTTTAATAATTAAAAACGTGTTTAGGACATTTGACATTTCGGTTTATTTATTTCTTAAACCATCTTCAGAATTACATTTAAACACTAAAACGGCCGTAAAACGTAATTAATTTTTATATGATATAATTAAAATTAGACTTACTTATTTTTATTTCTATTGCACTGACATCTTAACTTTAATTTACCTTATTATATGGAAATCCGATAATTCAAAGAAATAAAACAACGTGTTAATTATACACACTCAAGAAAAATACATAAATACAATAATAAAGTAATAAAAAAATTACTGCTAATGGGACTAAAATACATATAAAATTAAAGATTATGACACACTAAAATAAAAATATTTAAATTGTTAACAACATTAAACAATAAAATACAATCAAAGTAAAAATTTAAATAATAAGTTGTTTTTACACTGGTTCACATTAATCAGAGTCAGTGGAGCTATCTTCGCCCAAATTAATTATGGTTGGATCGAGTTACCACATTTTGCTTTCTTCTTTGATCACATGGTTCACACATTTTTTTTCCAGTTTTTTGCAGTAACTTAGTTCAGAAAATCTTTCAAAAGTTCAGTAAACTCACCAGTTTTGTAGCTTATGTTATTTTTAGCGACCTTAACTTTTTAGTTGAGCCCATATCAGCTCAACTGGGTTCAGCTCACAATGGTACGGTGAAAGACAAAGTATAAATATTTCTTTCGATGCAGCCATTTCATCAATTACATATTTTTTGTACTTATCTTTATGTACATTTGCTATATCTAAGAGCTCTCTTTTGATCATGTCATTTGTCAGCAAAAGACCTAAATTCTTGGAAAGCAGCCATTGTTTTGTCTCCTCTTTTTTCCAGGCATTTGCTGACAGTTCTTCTCTTTTGCGTAAGTGATACGGGGCGTTATCCATATATATTAATGATCTCTTTGGTATAATATCTAACATTTGTTGAAAATACTCCTCGAAAACGTCCCCGTTTATATTCTCGTGATAATCACCGATCCTGTTGGACAGAAGAGTTAATAAGCCCCCCTTAATAAAACCCTTGGAACTACTGATGTGTGTAATTATGAGCCTGTGGCCTTTTCCTGTAGGTTGTTTTAGTCCAGCAGACCAATCTTCCAATGAGGCTTACCGGTAGCTCTGAACATTTTTATCTTGCCATACTCTACATATCAAATACTATGTAAAAACAAGCTCGAACAGAAATTAAATTAAACTGAACTATAAGCAATTTTATTGTCGCAATAAATTTATAAAAGCTTATAATATTTAAATATATTTTAATATAATTTGATTTATAGCAGTCCTCAGTTACCTACTGCACTGGAACAGGTACGTCGGAGGTTTCGGTGACAGTTGTATTACTCTCTCTAGTCCTTTAATGGAGTGTAGAAGATCTACATCTTCATAGGCATGTTTAGTGCCATAACCTGCCGTATTCAATTTCGATTATAATAATAATTTTATCAAATTGAATTTGTTTTACTCGTTTAATAAAAATTTTAGTTTTATTTCTATTTTCGTAGCAGTAATAAAACAGATTTCGTCGCTCACGCTGGTATTCTACAGATGTAGGTACTCAGCAGTTTGGATGTCTTTTTATTTGTAACCATCGAACACAATGATACTAAACGAGCGTAAGTGAGGTGTATGAAAGGTAGCTGTTCTGGATCCGGAACATCATTGTTAAAATTATCAACCAATATATTCATATTCATTTTTCTCAATCCAGTTTCATCAAAGAGAGTTAACAGAATAACGGATATAGAGCCAACTCGTAACACAAGTGCATTTGCATATTAATTTTCTTGGTCAGATCTAGATAAATTTGTAAAGTTATTAATAATGGTTGTTCTATCACAGTTATTTTATTAATAGTAATTTTCGAATTCATTACCCGTAAAAGTAAAATTTTAATTTTTCTTTGAAATTTAAAGCTATCATATGATTTACTGAAATTCCCACGTACTAAACTAAAAGCAATCTCATACGCTTTGTGACTGTTAATATTACTGTTACCTGCTAAACTGAAATAAATAGAACTAATATTTTCTAAAATCTAAATTGGATCATACTCTTTACAAAAATCCACCAATATTTCTAGATCCCCAGCGTCTCTCCTTATGCAACTATTTCGACTATCTATGTGTTGCTCGATACTCTCATAAAAACAGAAACAAAAGTTTTCCATTTCAATGCATATTATATACTCTCATTGATTCCACTACCATGTACCAAACCACCCACAACTTTTAGGGAATCCATAAGTACCTTGATTAACGAATGTATTATAATCTTTTGGAATTAGTATCTTGCGTAATTGGAGCATATCTTGCAAGTACCGATGAGCCGATTTTGTATGGTGAAAGTAGCCACTCCTATGGAAATATGTCAGTCTGTGAAAAATCTCCAGCTTTCACAATATCGCAACTAGAATATTACGCTGGCAATAGATAAGACTACAGTTTTATTTGTTTATAAGAAAAAAAATACAATTTTTTTGACATTAGAAAACGGTATTTTTTATAAGAAAATCAACTTGTAAATAATATTTTATGAAAATATAAGGTCTTAGGAGTAAAACTCAGTTTGGTTTAGGTAAAAAAAAATGCTTTGTTTCCCACAATCAATTAATAAAAAAAAATATTATTGCATAAACAAATTAACGTATCTCAGCAACAAAACAATCCTTATCAGTACATAAATACTCATTTTTTGTTCCCTTGAAAGTTATCTTTTAAGATAATAAAACCAATGAAAAATTTATTTTTGCAGTAAAGGCTAATTTTAATGGTATTTTAGTCCCAACTAATTATTAGTTGCCCTAAAATATCTGAAAATGTTTACTGATTGGAGTAATAATAAGATAATCTGATTGATTTCTATCGAATGCAACATTTCATCTCGATACTTCGTTTTTCTTTATGATTTGAATTGAATATATCGCGTGGAAAAGTGGAAAATGTTCTTTGAATGTTACAAAAAGCTTATCTTTTTCAAAAATGACGAAGTTGTAATTGTATTTCGATACCAAATAAGTAGATACAAAAACATACTGGAACTGAAAACACTGGCTTTGCTTTCTGCATATATATATATATATATATATATATATATATATATATATATATATATATATATATATATATATATCTTCTTCAGGTGCCTTCTCCATTGCGGAGGTTGGCAATCATAATAGCTATTTTAATTTTTGAGGCAGTTGCTCTAAATAGTTGTTTTGAACTGCATCCAAACCATTCCCTTAGGTTTTTTAGCCATGAAATTCGTTGTCGTCCCACGCCTCTCCTGCCACTTATTTTGCCATGGATTATGAACCGTAACATGCTGTACCTTTCTCCTCGCATAATGTGTCCGAAATATTGCAGTTTTCTCTGTTTTACTGTTATCTCGACTTCCTTTTCTTTCCCCATTTTCCTCAACACTTCGGCGTTCGTAACTCGATCCACCCACGAAATCCTCTGAATTCTTCTATAGGTCCACATTTCAAAAGAGTGTGCTTCCATTCCATAATATAGAACACTATATACGTAACATTCAGTCAGTCGTATTTTCAGGGCTAACGTTAGATCTTTGCTGCAGATAACCTTTTTCATTCTAATAAAGTTGGTACGTGCTTTCTCGATTCTGGTTTTTATTTCGACAGTATAGTCATTATTTTCTGTTATTAGGGTTCCCAAGTAAGTGTATTTCTTAACTCTTTCTATGTGCTGGCCTCCTACCATTTTGTTTTTACTAATTATCATGAACTTGGTCTTTTTCGTGAGAGAGTCCATATTCTCCACTGACTTTTAATATTTTATTCATTATCTTTTCTAGGTCTTTCAAACTATCAGCTATTATTACGGTGTCATCTGCATACTGAATATTTTTGATCAAAACTCCATTTACTTTTATCCCTGCTGTTTCAGATTCAAGACTTACCAATATGACCTCTTCAGAATAAGCGTTAAATAGTAAAGGTGACAATATACAACCTTGTCTGACTCCCCTTTGTATTTCTACATCTCCGGATATTTCCTGTCCAAATCTTACTGCCGCTCGCTGATTGTAATACAGATTTGATATCAACCTTAAATCCCTTTCATCCAAATTTTTGCTTCTGAGAATCTCTATTAGTTTGTCATGCTTGACCCTATCAAAAGCTTGGTTGTAATCTATGAAGCAGACATAGAGGTCCTGATTGATATCTAAGCATCTTTGAGTAAGCACATTAAAAGCAAATAATGCTTCTCTTGTACCCACCCCGTTCCGGAAGCCAAACTGTGTGTCACTAATATCCAGCTCCAACTTGGAATGTATTCTAACGTGTACAATTTTTAAAAGGGTTTTCAAAGTATGTGACATGAGACTGATTGTTCGATAGTCACTGCATTCTTTTGAATTTGCTTTCTTTGGTAAACATATGAATGTTGATGTTAACATTTTTCGGGGGATAGTTCCTGTCGTGTAAATTGTATTAAATAATCTCACCAATAAATCCAAATTTTTGTCATTGATCAGCTTCAACAACTCACCTGACATTTCATCTGGACCAACAGCTTTATTAGTTTTTATCGACCTTAATGCATAAATGACCTTTGCTTTAGTAATTTCAGGCCCTATGTCACCGCCCAGACTGTTTATAGAAGAATTTTCGTGTCTTTGATCTTCGAATAGTTTTTCTATGTATTCTTTCCACCTGCCTAATTTTTGTTGTGTTTCCATAATAATGTTTCCCTCTTTGTCTAGCAATACGTTTGAGGTTTTTCTCTTTTCTATTTCCGCAAGTTCTTTGACTTTTTTATGCAAGTTGAAGTTGTCGTATTTGTTTTGCAACTCCTCTATTTCCTTGCATTTTCCAGAAAGGTACTCTTCTTTTGCTGCTCTTATTTTTCTTCTTATTACAATTTGCAACTGTTGATATCGGGTCTTGTTGGTCTTGTGTTTCCTTCTTTCATCCATCAACTCCAAAATATCATCTGTCATCCAATCTTCCTTTTTGTATCTATATATATATATATATATATATATATATATATATATATATATATATATATATACATTACTCTCATGTTAAAAAGTGCGAAGAACTCCAAGACAATGAAGAAACTCCCAGTCCGGAAAATTACGACAACGCTGTTTCGTGCTCATATGGGATTTATCAGGCCTTTACATCTCATAATAGTGCCCTATCAATAGCAAACAAGAGATGAATAGCGACATCTCGACTGATCACTCACCACCGTCCAATTATTTAAAAACAAATACTTTCAAAGTTTTATCGCAGTTTATTAAAACACAAGATTTTCTTTATTGCAATTTATTTTTTAAATCAGATTAAATAATTCTTACGAAGAACCTAAGCCTAATTACAATTATAACAAATAAATATTTACAAGATAATACAGTCGACAAAAATAATTTCTTTAATATTAAATATTTTTAAATACTCTAAACATAAAAATAAAGAAGAATATTTTGGATAATTGATACCATTATTTCACAATTTATATATAAAATAACTCGAAGTGGTTTCAAGAACCAGGCGTATCTATTATTTGGTATAATTTTCGCAAATATTTATATTTTTATGTTGAAATTGGCCCATATACCCTTTCAAAATTATAATTTTTTTCAAGCGTTAACTAGCCATTTTTAACCAACATAAAAACTACATTGATCAATATCTATATTCGCTTATTTGAAAATTTAATAAACTATCATGGTTTTGTACTCTATATTAAAAATAGAAATTAGGACGTAGTTCCAGTCAAAAAATATTGTCATAATATAAGATATAATTCCATTTATATAAATATAAATATATATATATATATATATATATATATATATATATATATATATATATATATATATATATGTATATATTCAGATAAATGAAAATTTTACAATTTTAGTCATTGGTATAATCACAAAATTTTCGTTGTCTATGAAAAAATTGATAAAATAAAAATGAACAAGGCAAAAAATACAAAATGTTTAGAATCTTATAACTTCACTCTACAGATAATTATTGATTTATTTGCATTAGAACTTTAGTAAAGAAACTATAGTAATTACAATACCAATTTACATAATTCTTTCTTAAAATATCAAAGTATAGTAAATACTAATTATTAAAACAAATTTCTTAGAATATTAATGAACGGTAAATATAATTAAGTTCAAATTTATTTAGGTTTTAACAGCTTCGCCAACTTTCTGTAATGTTTGCCAACTTGTTCCTTTTCAATAAATAAATTTATATCAGCCATACTCTGATATTTTAAGCCGTAAGTATCTGAATATTTGATATCCTTATTTTCAAATCTCTCTTAACGAGACCATGTAAGAAGTAAATTAATATCCATCTTCCCACTCAATCTCTTTCAACAAAACTTCAAAACAATGTCACGAAAATATAGCTTTAATGATCTCAAAGGATAATTTTTTTTTCTAGAATTTCTAAAAAATTGTAAATTTGGCTTCTATTAATTTAAACAGTATTTTGTTCTCTATTTTTGTACATATTCGTAATTGATATTTTCTTTGATATTAAAAGAGATTCTTAGACACATATTTTTTCTACACTTCTTGACACCAAATATTAAGTGTATATTAAAACCAAAACTACTGTTTAAATTGATAAGAACTAAATTTGGAAAGCTACAATAAAGTATAAAATTAAGAATTTTACAAATTTTTGATCAACATTAATGTTCTGTGGAAGAGCACGCTTATATATATATATATATATATATATATATATATATATATATATATATATATATATATATATATATATATATATATATATATATATATGTTATATCGTAGATTTTCACGGATGGTAGAATGAATAGTTTGGTTATTCCGGGTTTCAATCCGTTCGTTCAAAAAATCGTTTTCACGACGTTTCGCCAAAATCTCATTTGGCATTTTCAAGTGCGGTTCGTCTCGTTACTCGCTGAGAACTGATGGTGGCCTCTGAAGAATTTCGAGTTTTGTTTAGTTGGCTCGCTGCCTGATTGGGTGGGCGGCTTCGTAGGCTCCTCCCCTCTCCCGAGTGCGATATATTTTGTTCTTGTATGCAGGTCTCTCGTGTACTAGTTGATTTTTGTTGTTTTCTTTCTTGATTTTTTTTTAATGTCTTCCACGTAGATGAAAAATTTATAGCATCGTCTCGTTTATTTAGCTGTCCCGCTTTTTCGATTTCTAGGGCCTCTCTTATGACGCGTACCTTGTAGTTCTGTACTGGTGCTATTTCTTTTGTTTTTTCGAAATCGATGGTATGTCCGGTTGTTTGGTGATGTTGAAATAGGGCTGAGGTTGTCTGTTTGTTTTTGAGGCTATTTTTATGTTCTTGGATTCTTGCTGATATGCGCCTGTTTGTTTGTCCTATATAAATTTGATGACAATCTGCACATGGAATGCTGTAAACGCCATGATTTTCAAGGTTGGTCTTGTCTTTGGGATTTCCCAGGATGTTGGCTATTGGTTTTTGTGGTTTAAATATGAGCTGTATGTTGTGTTTTCTTAAAGTTCTTCCGATTCTGTCTGTTATTCCTTTTATATATGGTATTATGGCTTTGTTCCTTGTTTGATCTTGGTCTTTGGTCTTTGTTGTAGTCTTTTCTTGTCTTTTTATGGCTTTCTTTATGTCTGCTTGTGAGAAACCATTCCGTTCTAGAGCTGTTGAAACGTGTCTTATTTCGTCTTGTTTTGTGTCAGGTTCTGTTAGGCGGAGAGACCTTGATACTAATGTGTTGACTACTGCCTGCTTTTGAGAGGGATGATGATGTGACGCTGCATTGAGATATCGGTCAGTATGTGTGGGTTTCCGATATACGCTGAAGCCCAAGGTGTTGTTGAGTTTCCTAGTTAATAGCAGGTCCAAAAAAGGAAGTTTCTTTTCTTGTTCGATTTCTAGCGTGAATTGGATTCTGTGGTGGATATTGTTAAGATATATGAGGAAATCGTCCAGGTGTTCTTTTCCATGTGGCCATATTATAAAAATATCATCGACATAGCGTTTCCAAAATTTTGGTTTTAAAGGTGCCTTTTGCAGTGCCTCTTGTTCGAAATATATCATGAAAAGGTTGGCTATGACTGGTGAAAGCGAAGACCCCCATAGGTGCGCCATATATACAAACAAACAGATGGCGCACCTATGGGGTCTTCGCTTTCACCAGTCATAGCCAACCTTTTCATGATATATTTCGAACAAGAGGCACTGCAAAAGGCAACTTTAAAACCAAAATTTTGGAAACGCTATGTCGATGATATTTTTATAATATGGCCACATGGAAAAGAACACCTGGACGATTTCCTCATATATCTTAACAATATCCACCACAGAATCCAATTCACGCTAGAAATCGAACAAGAAAAGAAACTTCCTTTTTTGGACCTGCTATTAACTAGGAAACTCAACAACACCTTGGGCTTCAGCGTATATCGGAAACCCACACATACTGACCGATATCTCAATGCAGCGTCACATCATCATCCCTCTCAAAAGCAGGCAGTAGTCAACACATTAGTATCAAGGTCTCTCCGCCTAACAGAACCTGACACAAAACAAGACGAAATAAGACACGTTTCAATAGCTCTAAAACGGAATGGTTTCTCACAAGCAGACATAAAGAAAGCCATAAAAAGACAAGAAAAGACTACAACAAAGACCAAAGACCAAGATCAAACAAGGAACAAAGCCATAATACCATATATAAAAGGAATAACAGACAGAATCGGAAGAACTTTAAGAAAACACAACATACAGCCCATATTTAAACCACAAAAAACAATAGCCAACAGCCTGGGAAATCCCAAAGACAAGACCAACCTTGAAAATCATGGCGTTTACAGCATTCCATGTGCAGATTGTCATCAAATTTATATAGGACAAACAAACAGGCGCATATCAGCAAGAATCCAAGAACATAAAAATAGCCTCAAAAACAAACAGACAACCTCAGCCCTATTCCAACATCACCAAACAACCGGACATACCATCGATTTCGAAAAAACAAAAGAAATAGCACCAGTACAAAACTACAAGGTACGCGTCATAAGAGAGGCCCTAGAAATGGAAAAAGCGGGACAGCTAAATAAACGAGACGATGCTATAAATTTTTCATCTACGTGGAAAACATTAGTAAAAAATCAAGAAAGAAAACAACAAAAATCAACTAGTACACGAGAGACCTGCATACAAGAACAAAATATATCGCACTCGGGAGAGGGGAGGAGCCTACGAAGCCGCCCACCCAATCAGGCAGCGAGCCAACTAAACAAAACTCGAAATTCTTCAGAGGCCACCATCAGTTCTCAGCGAGTAACGAGACGAACCGCACTTGAAAATGCCAAATGAGATTTTGGCGAAACGTCGTGAAAACGATTTTTTGAACGAACGGATTGAAACCCGGAATAACCAAACTATTCATATATATATATATATATATATATATATATATATATATATATATATATATATATATATATATATATATATATATATATTTATATATATACATATATGTTATGTCGGATATTCTCACGGGTGTGATGTGTAACCGAAGGTTTTCGGGCATCCCGTGTATGTGCTGAGTCCCTCTCAGGACTGTAAGGCAGCTGACGTTTCGGTGAAATCTCATTCACCATTTTCAAAGCTCACTGTATGGGGTACGAGCGCCATACAGTGAGCTTTGAAAATGGTGAATGAGATTTCACTGAAACGTCAGCTGCCTTACAGTCCTGAGAGGGACTCAGCACATACACGGGATGCCCGAAAACCTTCGATTACATATATATGTATATATATAAATAATGTGAAAAAGAAACACTTAAACAGCTGGACACGCTCCAGCTGTTACAAAGAATTTCGTTCTGTTTTAATATGACATGTGCAGATTCTATAATAATTTACAGACATTTCCAATCAATTAAAAATACATTTTATTAAATGGTTACAATGAAGTCGTTGGGCTTTCTGATCGTTTTCGTTCAGAGTTAAAATCATCGTAGAGCCAAAAATCGTCACCTTTCCTATTTAGCTTATTTCCACCTATTCCAGTCAATACCTCTGAAGATACAAAATTGCCAATTAGTAGTCTTTTGGGAGAGAAAATTATTTACAAAAATAATGTGCAGAATTTTATAGAGAATTTATCAATTTCTAAAATACGGTGCTCTTCCATACGTACTCATGGGTATTCCACTTGCTTTATAGCCCTCATTTTGGTCGTAGTCAACATCGTAGTAGATACCACTTTGATTCTAAAAAAATATAAAATTTAGAGCAATGTTTCAAGCTATGCCAGAAAGTTTATTTAATTTATTCCATTAAAACCAATTAAATTTTGTGAATGTTATCCCATTTATGTATTCTATGAACTTTTTATCAAAAAAAAATGATAAAACCTTAAATCTGACATAAATATTGAATTACATATTTGGTCATCACTATCGTATACAATGAGATACAGAACCATCAGTACGCAGTAGAAAATTCACCATTCTTATTAACTGCATCAACTTACTTTACCTATGCGTATGTCTCGATATACCCTTATCGCAGAATGGGGCATTCCGGACTTAATTTTTGCAAATCAGTCTAAATTTTTGTTGCACCTAAACCAATTTTTGCTTGAAATTTCAATAATCGAAGTGTCAGTCGATCTTTCGAAGCTGATTTGTCAATGTGGTCTTGAATTATTGTGTACTTATAAGAAAATTATACTTTTTGGGGCTTTGGAAGAACCACGAACACAGTAAAGTGGATTTTGGATCCCCGTCGAATTGATTGAAACCAATTTTATCGACAGCTTTTAATCTTTTAATAAAAAAAAAATAATTTAAGGTCAAAGCGATTTTTTTGAACAGAGACATCTATCTTTAATCGTGAAAACTAGTAAAAGCTGGCCATTGAAGGCAAGGCTGGAATCCGGCCGTGCTTTAATCACACACTTACATCCTGTGTGTAATGTTTCTATTTGAAAAAATCACTTTGATCTTGAAATTAAGTTCAAGGCCACTTTCAAGGTTGCCGTCAACGTCACCGAAAAATCCCTTTTTTTATTTGCTACGATATTTGCATTTAACATTTTACCTTATCATTCTTAAGTTTCAAGTAATTGGTTCTTCTACCACTTTTTGCCCGGTTTGTTTTTGGCACCATAGACTCCCTATCAACCCCTTAAGAAGGAATTTTCTGAGCTTGTGCCCATAAAAAGATGAGGCTATGCAGAAAAATTTGGTGCCAGCCAATTCGATGGCGACCCAAAATCCCATTTACTGCGTGTGTGGTGCTTTCGCATGTGATATTTGTTCCTTAAAGTGCAAACCTTTCGGGTGACAATACTGTCGATCTTAAAATCGGCATCAGCTTTTTCAAAATTCAAAATGGTAGATTATAAATGAGAGTTGCTGGATGATGTAAAACCTTTTAATAAAATTTTCGTCAACCTTTGTAATTTTAACGGTAATATCGAAATTTTGGAAAAAATTATCAGTACCTTGCTTCACACAAACGACGAGTATACCACTTCCCCTCACGGGTCATTAAAACCGTTAAGTAATTTATATGACTAAATGTAAAAATTTCTGTAATTTACATTTCTACAAAAACAATTGAGGTTGATATTATATGCAGTCCAACGAACAATGATTTAAGCATAGTTCACAAGCGAAATCTCTCAAGTTAGAGAAAAAGGCATACTTTCCTTAAAAGTATGAAATAATTCATGACCAAATTGAGAAATCGGAACTGAGAGAGCAATTGGCAACAGAACTATCTATTTTAAGTAAAAAGATATTCAGCTATAACAAAAATAGAGGTCTCTCGCTTAATTTGAAAAAAAAAATTAAGTGACTATTCATCAAACTACACTATTATTAAAAGTGCATAAAGTGCCAGAAGTTATATTTTAAAACTGGATTACTTACTGCTATTGACGCATTACTCCTACTTTTTGGTCTTGGGACGTGAAAATTTCTTCCTAATAAATCGATCTTGTCTTCTTCTTCACTTGAGCTACTGTTGTCTAATGGCCGCATACCCTGAATACTACTAGTTGTTCTATTCGCCATCTGGTTCTAAAAAACATAGGAGTATTATTAGAATATTCTTAAAAATAATAAATAATCTCTACAATACATTTGTTTAAACATAGACCACCAGTATTTGCGCACTAAAATTGCAATTGCCAACTAAAAGATCTATTTTTCATAGCAACTAGATCGGATTTAAGTCTGGCTGTTATAATTTTTTAAAAAGTCAATATTATCGGCTGGTGGAAAATTTGCAAGTACATAAAAATAGAAAAAATAACATTATAAATAAATACAACTTGTTATAAAATGTGTCATGAAATAGTCGAAATACTTGAAATATGAACCACGCTCTTTTATTTCGTAGTGTGTTACTTTAGTGGGAATTCTTAGTGGCAGTTGATAATTTTTGGAAATGTAAACCAATATAGAATATAGTTTTTAAATAAATATATTTAAATTAACTCAATATAGCTACAAAAGGTAAATTTTTGTGAAAGGTGACTGATATAAGTTATAAATAAATAATAGGTTTTAGACCTAGATACTGTTAAACTGTCGTAACTGAAATAATGTTAACAAATTCTATAAATGTCCCCAGAATTTGTTGGGGTAATGTTGCCAGTTATTGACCAAATATGCCATTTTTCACATTCTTTTCGAATAATGGTGAATAAAAGTTTTGAACAGAAAATGTGCTACTTTTTGTGATGATTTTATAATCCAAACTGAAATTTATTTGGTAAAAGATTGCAAAATAATAAACTATCATTAAAAGCATTAACAGAAGGATTCACTAACATAGATTTATTTAAAACCGCCCTAAATTGACAGCAGAGGGCTTAAACTGACAAGAGCAACAATAAATCAAGCAACAAGCATGCAAGGAATCATTTTGTTTTACTACTGAACCGACAAAAATGAAGAACTTCATTTATTTTCGGGATACAACTATTTCTCATACATATTTCAAGGCTTTATCGCAAGGTTATTATCTTTAATATACCTATATAAGCATTTACTTGTTGATATATGTAATATAAATTTTTGGGAATATCATAAGCAAAACAAAACTGACCCACTATAAGATTTAAACTTCATGGCAACTATATCGCGTTTAATCTGAAGCCTTAGTAAATTTGGCTGTTAGTGTTTACGATTATTTTAATAATTTGATTCACAAATGATATTTTCCAACAAAATTTAAATTATTTAAAAATGCAATTTACTGGAAAGTGTGAAAAAGAATCAATTATATATTTTTGTATTGTGTTTTACCTGCAGATTTAATCTTGGTAAAGGTACTGGTGGTAATGTACCCGTAGTAGTACCCCCATACATCGATCCAGGATGCCGCTGCAAGGTATTATTTATCGGTAGAGTAGGATATCCGAATATTGCTGATGATGGACGGGTAGGAGCGAGGCCAGGTTCCGGCTATAACATATAAGCAATTAAAAATTAATATAGTAAATAAATTTACTTACAATATACTGTTCATATTTTTAGGATGCTTAATCATCGATCACTTCACATTTTACGCATTAATTTAATAATACTTTGAAAATGACACACAATTTGTTTTCAAGTCTTATGCTCTATAATCACCTATTATTCCAAACATTGCAGTAACTAATAAAGAGCGAAAGCTTTCACGGCTTTGGTCAAGTTGAAAATCATGGTTCTTGGGTTTAGATTGTGTCAAATTGGAATTATTATCCGACGTTTCGCCTCCGATTGCACGAGGCATCTTCAGGGATCTTTACTCCGCGAGATTAGAACACAGTGTTCTAATCTCGCGGAGTAAAGATCCCTGAAGATGTCTCGTGCAATCGTAGGCGGAACGACGGATAATAATTCCAATTTGACACGATCTAAACCCAAGAACCGTGATTTTCAAATTGCAGTAACTAGGTAACTTCTCATTCGCTCCAAGGTTTGTCAAGAAAGCACGAATAATGGTGAGGTAACATTCAACAGTCAAAATAACTGTAAATATAACACAAATAATGTGATTTCCTTACAGCATAATGATTTGCTTGAGCCATAACATCAGCAATCTGGGCCCATCGTAATCTATCTTCTAAAGTTAACTGGTATGGAGGTGCGCCTACTACAGGAGTTTTAACAGTATTACTAGCAGTTGCCATGTATCCAAAGACTGGACTTCCTACTGCTGCTTTCTGTTCTCTGCTCCATTTTCGACTAAAAAATAACTTTATTATTCATGCTGCTAAGAGCAGAATTTCAAAATCCAGGTGCAACCAATTTTTTTGTGTAATATAATTTTTTAAACAATCCAAGATATCTGAAATGCTTGTGGTGATTTTCTTACCTCCACATAACAAGGCATACTAAAGTCAATCCTATGATGATAATAGCGGCAACACTCGCTCCAATGGCAACACCGAGAACTTCACCATCAAGTTCACATTGATTTCCATAATAATTTCCAGTACATCTAAATGAAACATATAAATCGTTATGCAAGTAGCTTTTTGAGGATCTTTTTTATTTAAAATACCAAAAACGTAGTCGATCATATTCATTAAATTTGTGAAAAGTTTTGAATTTAATAAGAAAAAAGTTACTTCAACCCTTTTGTGTTAAATAATAGCATTTCAAATGCAGAGATATATTTTAATTGGTTGTAAAATTCATTCAGAATTTCATTAAAACTGATAAAACTTTCAAAAAGTTATGAAACCTGAATTGTTTTTGTTATTTTCCATCTTTTTTATTTAAGAGACAATAGACAAAAGACTACACATTTATCTTACTTACACGCATGTTTCTTGTCCATTTTGATATTTGCATTCTCCTCTATTATTGCAATGTGATGCCGAACATTGTTCACATTGTCTCCCTGCTCTGTGTTTATTATCAGCCCAAGGATCTCTCAATCCTTCAGAACACTCACATTTAAAACTTCCAAAAATGTTAATGCATTTTGCTTGAGCGTGACAGTCATGAAGTTCTGGTGAAGAACATTCATCCAAATCTAATAATTAACATTATATTAAATAAAAATCCATTTTTATACAATTATGACCTTTTTTACCTTGTAAACTTGATACTGATCCAGGAGGGCTATCTACCCACAGAGCACTGTTGCCCACATTATTACTTCTTCTTTGAATGACTCCCAAAAGATGTCGTTGGATATCACCTCGTACTGCTGGTCTGGAAGTATCAGCGTTTTCTTCTAACTGTAAGGTTATATTTACAAAAACACCTGCTTGACCTTGTGATCGATCTCCTTTATAGATGTTGTTTACTTTGGCACCCAGATATTCATCGCTAAATGGAGTCATAGACATTGCTGATTCGAGCTAAAATACACAAAAAATTAGTGGATTTAATTTAAGAAGCCTTAAGTCTAATATTATATTTCTTACCGCTCTTTCAGCTTCATATGATAACTGCTCATAACTCTCACTATTTTTCTCAAGTAATTCATTAGCCCAAACTACTCTTCTTTCATATATTCTATCTACTCTTAAAGAAATTAATACAGACACAATTTTTCTGCACGGATCCCTATGCTTTCTTCTGGCAGTTCCAGGTCGACAATGACAAGCGCTGACACCAGATTCAGTTTTACAAAGCTCGTGTTGCGATACATCGCATGTTGAGTCATCACCCACAATACAAGTGTCAATCCTAAAGAAAAACACCAATTTTAATTTAAATGAGGTCAACACCAGAAACATCTATACAAGTCAAATTAGTAATAGAAATAATAATAATATTATAGAAACCTATTACTAGAAGGAGAGGTAGCAACAGACATCTCATGTACCTAATTCTGATAATAAACATCTGACAAGCATCTTTAGGTGGAACGTACAACGGCGGGAAATCAAGATGAATGGAAATATGAAAGAAATAATCGACTTTATTAACGCCTAAGATTAGAAAAGTAGCAGTTTGTTATAAAATATATTGAAAACAAAATAGTCTGATATTTTCTCAGCGGTAGAAATACGTCTGGCAGGCCTAGATTAAAGTGGAAAAATACCTTTTATTACCGCTAATATTACGATTTAACCTTATATTAAGTTGCAGAAAATATCTTACACATTTGAAAAAAAACTAGTCTGATAGCATAGTCAGACGCTACAAAGGTTGAAGCGCGCTGCATTCATCACAACGTCTGACAATGCCTTATCCCACCACATATGTGTCAGACGAAATGCATACTATGACCTTAGAGTTAAAAATATCATAGCTATATTAACAATGAACCGCAATTATGTACCGGATGTTCCAGTACGAATAATGATAACCGGCTGTATCTCAGAGACCAACCATCATACGGATCTGTAACTTTTTTTCAATAAAAAACACCTCAAAAAAACTCCTAGAAATTATTTTGAAGTTTTTATGATTGCTTCTAGAGACGTTGCAATGATTAATTAATTTTGATTTAGTTTGTAATGTGTAAAAGCCGGTAACACATTATTAATGTCCATCGATACTCAAATCTTAACTGATGACATACCCACCACTATAGCATTGCTGTTTTTTTTTATTAAATAACGAAGTTTACATTAATGAAAACATTAAGAAGTATACAAGGCAAAACTCTACACGACAGAATAGGGAATGAAGATATCAGACAACAATGCGGGATATAGGACATAGGAAGATGGGTTAGACAAAGGCGAAGATTCTGGAACAAACATATAGGGAGAATGGAGGACGGTAGACTCGTTAAAAGCGCAAAAATGAATAACCCAGTACGAAAAAGATCACAGGGAAGACCACCAAAACGATGGCGAGAATGCTGGACCTCATCTTCCGGGGAAGATGTGATGGCAATGAACAGGCAATAGCTTACTAGCATGGTTAACTGTGTTAAAAAGAAGAAGAAGAAGAAGAAGAAGAAGTTTACATTACAACTGCAAATTAACGGCATGGTTGGGCATTCCCCTCTTGTAGTATATCATGCCTTATAATGTTATACATCGGTATTTTAGCAAAACATATAGAGAAGTTTTTAAGTTATTTATGATTATTATATCACATTAACTATAGTTCGTCCTATATAACCATGTTAAATGCTGCTTTTTTATAGTAATTATCTCGATGATGAGATGAGCCAATGCAAATCTTGCAGTCTTACGGAATATTATTTATTATTTCTTTATTTATTTAGCAATAGATTCCATCAGACTAAATCCCAATTACAAGAAATCTGGATTCATAAACTGTACATACTATTTTCAATTGTAAACCTTAAGTAACCCTAACACATCTATAAGAATACAACACTACATTAATATAATACGCACAACTAAACCAACCTTACAGGTAACCAAACGCCACACGTAGATGTCTTAATATTGTTGGGAGATTGTCAAGATGAATGTCACAAGGTACAGAAATTTTATTAAAAGTTGGGCTATGACAAAGTACATTTGAACTTGGGCACCCAAAAAAATGTTGGCTGATATCTGATACGTATATTGGGCACCTAAAAGAATACTTGCTGCAGAAAAACTGGACAATCAATTTTTGCTTGTAGGAGATTGCACAAAAATGTTACTGACTGGAAATCCCGGTCAAGGGTTAAAGCGAGCTCTCCAAACCTGGATACAAGAATTTATCATCAAAAACAACCCCCAGATCTCCCACATAAGCGAGCCTGCTCAAGACAGCAGCATTAGTTGAATTATTTAAAACTATAGGACACTTTGTGCGTCTGAAAGATAACTATATTGCATTTAGAGATATTCAGATCGAGTTTATTAGACACACACCATTGAGCAACTATTTCGATGTTGCCTGAAGGGACCCACAGTCATGCAGTCAGTGACTGTACCAATCCGAAGAAAAATTTTGATATCGTTGGCACCAATCGATCTGACCTCAAATCCTCAATCTCTACGAACTGGCGACGGTTTAAGAGGTAGGATTTTAATATTTTAAGAAGTGCATTAGAGAATCCAAACTGTTCAGAGGCCTTCCTCAGTAGAATGCACTGATCAAACTAATCGAAAGCCTTGCGACAATCAATGTAAATGACATTCTTCTGACTCTTGTCGCAGACATAAGAAAGAGAATTAGTCATGCATGATCTTCTAAAAAGGAAACTGTGTTAATAAATAGATAGTCTGTTCTGGATTTTGGAAAACAGAAATTGTTGTAATGTAATTTCGAAGATTTTTGAAAAAATACATAGTATGGAAATACCAGATAGTTTTCCACCAGAGATGGATCCCCTTTTTTAAGGATAAGGGAAACTTTCCTCTTTCCTGGTGTCCGGAAATATACCATCTTTCACCATCTAATTAAAGATGTGCGCAAGAGGAGAACGTAAGACAAAAAGCAATCTTTAACGAAAAAACCTGGCATTGAAAGTTGGATGTAAATTTGTTTTTACGCCTCCTGCAGGAGTCCGTGAATGTCGATTGGCTCCGAAATATACCTTGAATTAAAAAAATTCCATTCTGGTTGCTGCGATTATATCAACAATACTTGAAATTTTATGAAATATTTGAAAACTCGGTTAGCCAACCTTGAATGTATCCCCTTACCAACAGCAGGTTTTTTAGCTATAAAACGTTTCGGTAAAAGAAAAAGGTGCATTACCTTACTGGTGGTTGACTAGGTCTTGGCCGTCCGTATACTGGTCTTCTCTGTGCTGGCTTAACAGAACCGTAGTTTGGTTTCGTAGGTTTATCATTTTCAACATAACTGGTACCTTGAACCACTTGGTTATTTGATGGAGCACTTGGTTTGATCCCTACCGCACTTACTGAAGTGGTAGCTGGAGTATCTCCAAAGAGATTAAGATATGTTCTTTTGCCGTCAATAGAAACGAAACCTTCATCACCCACTGGAGATGTAATGACGTCAGAGTTGATATTTTCAATGTCAACTAGAAATCATAGGCTATAATATATCTTTCAATTTATTACCTAATAATTTTTAAATTAAAAAAATTTGCATGTGAAAAACATGTAACAGCGAAACGCAACATAATATTTATTTACCTGGTATAACATATGGCTGTCCTTGTCCTGTTGTTGAATCTCCTGATGGTCCCTGAATCGCAGAAACAGTAACATCGAATATATCTCCTATAGCACTGACTGGTCGAGTAATAATCGGTTGTCGATTAACTCCCCCTGGTTTATATTCTGTATCATCAAGAACTATTCCTGGTCGAGGTCTGTAAGGATTATAGGGAAAGGAAGTGGGAGTAGAATCATTTTCCGATGAAACTAAAACATATTAATTTTATTCAGAAATCATAAAGAATAATATTTGTCTGGTAATAAAGATAGTTTTGACATCTATTGTATTTATTTGTTGATAATCACAATGTCTGAATATTCAGTGATCCTCAGTGATTTTTGCATTCACTTAAAGACAACCGAAGACACTTGTCAATCAAGATGTTATTAAATTGTAAGAAATGATATATCGAAGTAGTAGATATCTGTTGGAATTTCATTATCTCATCGCACACAGGACAATACCTTAATTATTCATCTAATCACTCCAACAACACCAAACAAGGAATTATAAAAAATCTCGTAGATAGAGCCTTAACTCTCTGCAACTCCAACGAGAGCTTGATGAAAGAGATAGATTACATTAAAAATGATCTGACAGCCAACGGATACCCAGTATAGCTAGTGGATAAATTTCTAGAACAATGCAGAAATAGGACAATATCGACAACGAATGAAGAACGAAAACCAGTTTTGAACATCCCCCTTGTTAAAGGCATTTCAGAAAAAGTTAGAAGGATAGGAAAACGATATAAAATCAACGTTGTTTTCAATTCAAATAACTTTCTGAGAAGTCGGCTCATTAGGGTCAAACCAACAACTCAAAGGGACATAAAAAACTGTGTATAAATAAGAGACCTCTTTACGTAAGGATCAAAGAACACCAAATATGCACATCTCGAGGAGAAACAGAAAAATCTAGTGCCGCCAACCATGCCTGGACTCATGGACACCACATAAAATGGTCTGAAGCTAAAATACTACACCGAGAACAACATTGGAGAAAACGGAAATTCAAAGAAGCCGCGGTTATACATCAGAACCCGAGTTGTTTTAGTAAACCATCTTTAGATATAAGAGAAGTGTGGAAACCAGTTCTTAATAATTGTAAACTAAAACTAAATGCAGCATAAAAAAAGGGATTTTGCCATAGCAGGCATGACTGCACCCATTTCAGTCAAACTCTATTGCATTTACTTTCAGTATAAATAGTCATGTAGCTAAGGGATTTATTTAGTTTCACTTGAAAACGGCTAGAGATAACTACTAGCCGAAACGTCGTGATATTGAACAAAAAATAAAGACAATGGAAGTCCAACAGATATCTACTACTTCGCAAGAAACATCATTGTCTATGACCTTCAAACAAACAAATGATACGTCATTAAAAAATCAATAATTATTCTAACCAATCATAGGTGATTTAATACTGAAATTTTTGGGTAAAGCTTGGTCTCAAAATATATATAAGATCATAAGATCAAGTGGAATATACCTACAAAATTTTATTAATATGATCTTTCTAGATGACGCCAACCTACTTAAACTTACCTAGAACAGTTGAAGAGCTGTTAAGTAACTTAATTTCAGTCTTGTCAACACTTTCAGTCTTGGAAATAGATGGCAACTCTTGGGTTGCGGTACTACTTAAACTAGTAGTAGATGTATCATCTTTTTGTGTTGGTAACACCACTTCCTGAATCGATGATTCAAGAAGTGGTATTGTATTTTGTATTTCTGGTAAATTAGTTGTAATTGTCTCATTAGTGTTTTCATTTGTTATCGTGGAATTCCTACTTTCAGTAACAGAAATCTCTTCTTTTGTAACATTGGTTGGTGATATTGGATTTTCATCATTCGACTGAGTTGTTACTGTGGACGGAGATTCTTCAGTAACTAAATATATGGGTGTTTCTAATATAGATAATTTCGTTTTCATTGTTGGCGTTACTAAAGTAACCTATAATTAAAAATAGTTTATTACATTCTGTATAAACAGCATACAGTAATATTGTATCAGTACAATATGTACAAAACAAATATGAAAATCAGGCACTTTTGGCAATAAAAACTATCTCAAAAATTAATATTTATTTTGCCCAAGATGTATTAAAAACGTAAAATTAATAAATAGTTTCTATTTGAAATAAGTGGTTTTGATTAGAATTGTTCGGTAAAAATCAACCTACCTTGGTAGTTTTATCCGGTTTTGGATTTTTTTCTTTATTTTTCTCAAATTCCACTATTTCTTGATCTATTCCCTCTGATGTTTCCAAAATGATGTCAGTTGTTACTTCCACAGGAATATCTTCAGTTTTTTCCGATATATTTTTCATATCTTCAAAAGGAATTAATTTGAACAATCCGAAATACAAAAAAAATAACACAAAAATAAATAAAAAACAAAGAAAGTTGTTCTACCAGATTAATCCTTAAGAGTTCACAAGAACAGAAACAAATATATATATATATATATATATATATATATATATATATATATATATATATATATATATATATATATATATACATACATATATATATATATATATATGTTCAATTCAGGGGCGGATCCAGCTTCTCTCTTTGGGGGGGGGGGGCGGTGATATCACAAAAATTCAGTATATTAAGAAAGGCAAGTTGTCAACGGGGGGGTGCAAGCAGCATACTCATTCTTATTTTCCTGAACTCAAAGCTCTTGGGAGGGGGGGGGGGCGATCGCAAGTATACACATTCCTATACTCTATTCAAGAACTAGAGAGAGTAATAAAACTGTTACCGAAACCTCCGACGTACCTGCTCCAGTGCCGCTGGTAACTGAGAACTGCCGTAAATCTACTTATATTTCATTATATTACTGCAACATAAAAATTCTGATAATTTAATTTAATTTCTGTCAGTGAGCAAAGTACACCTTACAGTTTGTTCTTAGTGATTTATCTTGTTTGCGTTTGTTTTTATATATTATATATCTAGATAATAATGTTAAAAGCTCTTTTGAGATGTGTTCCAACATGACAGGAGTTAGAAAATCTACTATGTACCGAATACTGAAGGAGAAAAAACGACTGGAATTGTTAGTACTCCCAAGCCACATTCGATCACAAGCAGATGAAAAACCTCGTTGGAAGAAGAAATGAAAACTGCAGTTAAAGGGGTTGTATATACATTTTATTATGAGAAGGAGATCCCAACCGTCTACAAAATTCTAACTAAAATCAATGAAATTAAAAGAACTGATCTCTGGAAATTGCTCAGAGAATTTAATTTTTGCTGGGAAAAACCAGATAGAAAATCTGTTCCTATAGATAGTCCGGAAATTGTCCGTTAGAGAAGTAAATATCTCTCTCAATTAAAAGGTAGAGTTGCTAGAAATAACACAATTAACAAAATTAGTAATTTAACAGAACTTTTGAAAGATTTTTTTGAATAAAGTTACTGCGGAAAATTGGAAAAAATCCATATAATAAAAGAATAAAACGAAATGTGAGAACTCGATTTCATGATCGGTGAGATAGAGGAACCAATTATAATTAATTTGAGCAAAGATAGTTTCACTGACTTTGATTAGGAATAATATACGTAGTGTTAATTAGTGTAAACTCAATTTATTATTAAAATTTTTGTTTTTGTTGTATTTTATTGTTTAATGTTGTTTATATGTTTTTTTCATATATATTTTTATTTTAGTATGTCCAACTCTTTAATTTTATATATATTTAATTCCAATGAGCCGTAAGTTTATTATTATTTTATTATTGTATTTGTGTCTTTTTCTTAAGCGTGTAGAATTAACATGTTTATCTTATTTTTTTGGGGCTATCGTATTTCCATATAATAAAGTAAATTAAATTAAGATATCAGTACAATAGAAATAAAAATAAATAGGTCTAATTTTAATTACAACATAAAAAAGTAATTACATTTGAATCCATTTTTAGTGTTTAATTGTAATACTGCAGATGGTTTAAGAAATAAATAATCTGAAACGTCAAATACCCTAAAAATGTTTTTAATTAATAATAAAAAGACCGATAGCCCCAAAAATATTTTAATATTATATGGACGAATTTATTTTTTTATATATGTTTACCTTTTTGTATTTTTGACAATGGATATTTTGTAAGTATTTAAATTATAACTTCGAATTTTTTGAGAGAATAAGGCTACGTTTTAGTCTATTATTATAGATCGGTATTTTTGATTATAAAATTTCTAACCCATTCCTATGAAAAATATATGTGTCTAACTGATTTTGCTAAAGACACCGGACTAAAGAACACAGGTAGTTTGCGAAGAGAAAAAGGATAAAAAATGATTTATTACTCTCTCTAGTTCTTAAATAAACTGTAGTATAAGAGGAAACATCGTGTCTATTTTCCTTAACTCAAAGCTCTTGGGGGGGGGGGGCGATCGCCCCCCCCCCTTGGATCCGCGCCTGGTTCAATTAGAGATTGTATTGGTACAAAAATTTCAAGATATATCATTTTCTCTAATTAAAATTACCAACAATAAAATCAATTTATATGTACTCAAATTCAAATGGATAAATAATAAAAAGAATTAAAGCAATTATTTAGAAAATTTTCACTTTTACTGACACATTTACCCCAGAAAAAGAATATCCAGTATTCAAAAAAAAAATACTCTATTGAACCAAATCGACTAGTTTAAGTGGAAATAAGAACAACAATTCAGTTGAATAGAATATAAAAAACTTTAAACTCTATTTCTCGGAAACTTCTGTAGTTCAAAAAGTAAATTTTCTGCTAGAGGCTGTATTACAGATTTTGGAATGAGTTGTACCCTGATTTCGTAAAAATTTTAGAAGTTACAATGGTAAAATTTTACATATCAATTAAAAGTGTCCCCCGATTACAGAACTGATAAATGTTTTAAACTTCAATGTTTTTTTTTCCCATAATTTATACCCTCTATGTTATCACAATATCTATAAAACCTTCGACAATTGTTGAATATTTTGAAGTTCCAAATGTTTCAATTTGAGTTTTAAAAAATCACAATGTAACACCCAAGGAAAACATCAATATTATTTTACCATTAAAGGAATTATCAGTTCCCTCCGGTTTATTATCATCAACTTCATATTCCTGACCATGTTCATCTTCAACATCCTCAAGATGGGTTCCTAAATCTAATGTCAAAATATCTTCCATTGGTTTTTCTGATGTAAGACTAATCATATCCGAATTGCTCATGGGCGGCATTGGCTTGTAAGGTGGTATATTATGGTTGGGCCGTTTGGTGGGACGTCTTCTGTTCCATGGTGGAATTGCAACAGGTCTATATATCCTAGAAGGGATATAACCATATTAGAAGGTCAAAAAGATTGAACTGAAATTTTTGATGCTATTATTTTTGCTATTCACTTCAACAGATGTCTAGCATATCAGAACGGCCAGAACTACCATTGTCGCAAAGTTCGTAGCTCATGCGACCAGTAAGGAAAATCAATGAATATTTAATATCACACCTTCGATCATACTCTAGATTTAAACAACAATAGATTTATTTGAAGGCTGTTTATGGTGTTTGATGTTTGAAAGACATAAACATGTTTACTTATCCTTTCCTTCAGGTTAATTGTTTGTCGTGATTTTTTTCGGTATTTTTAAGTGTTAGAAATTACTATAAATACGAAGTTTACAATTAATATCATTAAAAAGAGGATTTCCAAACTAATTTTTATTGGTAAATATTGTTTACATGTTGCAAAATAACAATAATAGTAATTAGGCAACCATATATTCATACTTTGTGTATTCAGAATTGACGTACCGATTATCATATGATACTCGTTTATAAATGCAATTAGAAAAGGATAGTATAAAATCGACATGTGTGTACCAAAAAATTAAATATCTATTGTTTATCAACACTTTTTGCAATATAAATAAAAATATTATTACGTTATTCAGAGTTCAAATAACCGGGTCCTAGTTCTGACGTTATGCTAATTCTACAGGGGTATGTTCGAAATGTCACACTTATAAATTAAAATAATAAAATAAATGATATCGGACCAGATAGGTCCCATTTTATTTAATTTCGTTTTCAATTATATCTAAACTTCAAGCAAAAAAGACTACTTGGAAGTCACCGAAAGATTCATTTAGAGATTATTTTAGTTTTATTGTGTTATGAGTGTGAGATTAAATTATAAATTGTGTCTAAACTCACCCCGGCCTTTTATTTCCTAGTGGTTTATCCGGCATGGGATAGTTGATTCCAGAATTCCCAATATATGGACGTTTTGGAGACATATTTGAATGTGGTAGGTCAAATGGGTAAGGCGTAGGCGGTCGACTTGACATCGATGGTGGTACATGGCCTAACATTTGCAAAAAAATAATTTTAATAAATAAATGGCTTAATTAACCTGAACATTAAGAAATATTTTAAAACTATGTTTGTATATCTAATCATGTGAATTGACTTATAATGCCTTACTTTCCCTTGAAAATAATACTTACCTATTGGTGGAGGTGGTAATGGTGGTGCAGGAATATCAAAATCAGGTGGTAATGCAGGTACATCTGTTATTCTTGGAGGACCTCTATTATTAATTCTTGATGAAAGAGGCCTTAAGGGTCGACCAATACCAGGGCCAGTATTTGCTTGAACATTCACATTTCCATTAAGAAGTTTTACTATTCCAGTTATGATATCTTGAATATCAGGGTTAGCCTTGAAATTAAGAGAAAATTAACCAATTAGGGAGTAAAATCAGCTGATTCGGCAGAAAGGATCTAAAATACTTAGATCTATTATTTAAAGTAGCAATAATGGTAATTTGTTTTTGATTTATCTATTTAACTAACTAAAAAGGAAGGAGAAAGTTAACTTACTTTATCGCTGACTTTTTATCGGGTTAGAAATAGAAAAACATATGTAATATACAGGGTGATTCAAAAATCGATCACGAAACTTAAGGGGGTGATTCTACTTGACAAAATAAGGGTAGAGCTTCATATAATTTTTTTTCAAAATGTCATTCGTTTTCGAGTTACAAGCCGTCCAAGTTCAAGTTTTTATTTTTTGTTTTTTGAATTACTCGCTTACAGGAAAACCGATTTGACTAATATTTGAAAGATAGGCTAAGTCTTCTGCGCTTCATCATTTTAGTAACAATTCACATTGATTGTTTGCCGCTAGAGGGCACTTTACCTACATTGAAAATTGTTTTTTTGTCATAATTTTTTAGTGTTGACAGCTACAGTAGTTTTTGGCATAATTTCTGAAAGACTGATGCCAGGCCTTTAAAAAAGGTGCTCTTTATTTACATCGCTAAACCCAACGGTTTAGACGTAAATCACCCTTAAAAATTAAGTGGTAAATTTACTTTTCTCATTTCATTACCACCAGCTACCAGGTAAATAGCTATCAAAGTATACTAGAGCTGTCAGTTTAACATCAAATAAATTCGCTTTTTAAACTATTTAATTTATAATCTTAAAATAACTAATAATGGCTAATCAGTAAATATTCATATTATGGATTATTGCGATATACATTTAATTGATAAAAATTAATGAAACAGTACTAAACAAACTAAAAAAGATTCTCAAAATGTCCCCCATTTTCTTCTATACATTTCCTAACACTCTTCAAAAAATGTCGCCTAACTCGATGAAAAATTCCTGGTGTTTCTTTAATAATTTGGCACTTTTCGATTATCCTGAAGCGAAGATCCTCGACGTTGATTACTGGAATATCGTTCACCAATTGTTTCAAATGACCCAAAAAGAAAAAATCCATAGGATTAAGGTCTGGTGACCTCGCTGCCCATGCCAATGGTCCACTTCGTCCTATCCATCGCTCAGGATACGTTGCATTCAAATACTGTCGGACACGTATACTAAAGTGGGGCGGAGCTCCGTCTTGGAGGATCCACATGTTGGCCCTTACTTCCAATGGCACATTTTCCAGATACAATGGGAGACGATTTTGGATAAAATCTAAGTATACGTCACCAGTTAATGGGCCATCAAAGAAATGAGGACCAATAAGGTAATCTCCTATTATCCCTGCCCACACATTTAGTGAAAATCTACGCTGATGTTTCGTTTCTACCACATTGTTTGGGTTCTCGTAAGCATATGTGTGGATGTTGTGTAGATTTGTTATGCCATCACGAGTGAAACCAGCTTCGTCAGTGAATAATATGACGCCAATTAATCGATTATCGTGTTCATACTTAGCTAGGATCTGATTGCACATTTCCAACCGTCTCGGCCGATCATCGTCATAAAGAGCCTGCACCTTTTTTGAATGAAACGGGTAGAGTTGTTCTTCTCTTAGTATCCTCCATGAACTAGCCTGACAGAGCCGCACTTGATTCCCAATTTTTCTAGTACTAATACCTGGATTATCTTCAATAATTTCAAGCACTCTTTCTTCTTGTTGCACGATTCTAGCAGTTCTAGGTCTTCCCCTATTTCCATTATAACTTTTAAAGGAACCACATTCCGCAAGCCTCCTGTGCACACTGGAAAATGTTTGAGCATGAGGGATATTTCTTTCCGGATAACTCTCCATATAATATCTTCTTGCCAACTCTGCATTACCATTTGCTTTTCCATAACAAAAATGGATATCACAATATTCGATATTTGAATATTGGTGATTAGCCATTATTAGTTATTTTAAGATTATAAATTAAATAGTTTAAAAAGCGAATTTATTTGATGTTAAACTGACAGCTCTAGTATACTTTGATAGCTATTTACCTGGTAGCTGGTGGTACTGAAATGAGAAAAGTAAATTTACCACTTAATTTTTAAGGGTGATTTACGTCTAAACCGTTGGGTTTAGCGATGTAAATAAAGAGCACCTTTTTTAAAGGCCTGGCATCAGTCTTTCAGAAATTATGCCAAAAACTACTGTAGCTGTCAACACTAAAAAATTATGACAAAAAAACAATTTTCAATGTAGGTAAAGTGCCCTCTAGCGGCAAACAATCAATGTGAATTGTTACTAAAATGATGAAGCGCAGAAGACTTAGCCTATCTTTCAAATATTAGTCAAATCGGTTTTCCTGTAAGCGAGTAATTCAAAAAACAAAAAATAAAAACTTGAACTTGAACGGCTTGTAACTCGAAAACGAATGACATTTTGAAAAAAAATTATATGAAGCTCTACCCTTATTTTGTCAAGTAGAATCACCCCCTTAAGTTTCGTGATCGATTTTTGAATCACCCTGTATACTAAAATAAACTGTAAGTTCAATTCTTGACATAATGGCGAACATCAATTTTAGTAAATTCTATAGAAATCTTTGACGCTTTTTATTGAATTTCTAGATTTAGTAAATTCTGCAGAAATCTTTGAAGCTTTTTATTGAATTTTTAGATTGAAACAAATTTTAAATTTGTCATCTATTTTTGAAGTAAAATATCATTAATGTAAGAGTGACAGTTATAATAATACAAACAAGACTAATATTTAAAATGAATAGAGGTGTAGCAAGTAAAGACTTACCTGTCTGGGTTTTCCAGTATTATCTGAGAGCGTAGCAAAAGCCGTCGTCGTGGCAGTCGGCGCGATTTCCTGGGGCTCGTGCAGAGACCTGCCCTGCAGAGCCCCACGCCCTTCCCCCGAAGCCGGATCTGATGTTGAATGGAGACCACCGAGGTAGGGATCCTTGTCCTACAAACAGAAACGATCAGTTCTAGTTTGTTTACAATTTAAATATACAGAATAATATTTTTTTCTTATTAGAGTTGTTCATAATTTTCCCCATAATATAGTGTAAAATGTACGGTAATAGTTCATATGAACATATTATAAACCTAAATTAGGTAGTTTGTTATATGTGTAATTCTCCTTTCAGGCAGAGAATATGAAAAATATATGTACAAACAGTTTATTTCCTGCAAATATCGCTCTGGTCCTCTCTCCATATATAATGTTGCTCTCGGTCGGATACAGCTCCACTGACGAGATCATGAGGTTATCGAAACGCGTATGGAGAGAGGACCTGAGCGATATTTGCAGGAAATAAACTGTTTGTATATATATTTTTCATATTCTCTGCCTGAAAGGAGAATTACATATATAACAAACTATTTAAATACGGCAGAAAGATTTCTTTATTTCTTACTGAAATTTTGATTATCCCAAAATTTCACTTTACTCCGTTGATTCATAGATGTCGTTCGACTGGCGATATTTTTCAGTCTGACATCGAAGTTGGTAGACGGCAGGTGTAATATCCTGCCGATATATCTTGAAATTTATGGTTCATATATCAGTTATTTCCTGCTAATATTTCTCTCGGTCCGATACAGCTCCACTGACGAGATCATGAGGTGATCGAAACGCGTATGGAGAGAGGACCAAAGCGATATTTGCAGGAAACAAACTGTTTGTACATATATTTTTTATATTCTCTGCCTGAAAGGAGAATTACATATATAACAAACTATTTAAATACGGCAGAAAGATTTCTTTATTTCTTACTGAAATTTTGATTGTCTAAATTAGGTAGTTTTGGAGAGGAGGACATTTTTATGCTTTGACAGAATACAAGCTCTACCAATTTCGGTTGTTTGTAAGCCGCGAATGTCACTTCTTTCTGATCCTTTTTAACCGACTCCTAAAAGAAGGAAGTTCTCAATTCGACCCCTATGTATTTTTTGTATGTATGTACACCGATTACTCCGGAACGGCGGCACCGATTTGAATGAAATTCTTTACGTTATGTTCAAGAAATTGCTGCAGTTGTTTCATACTATTTTTGACCGGAATTGGTGCAGTAAAACTCAAGATGGCGCTGATAATATGGCGGACAAAAAAAATAAATTTGTTCGATTTCTCCAAAACTGGTATAAGAGAGTTTTCGGGATAGCATATGACGATATGAAAATTATTTTTAATAGATTCAATATGGCGGATCCAATATGGCCTAGAAAAAAATCATTATGGTTCGTTTTTCTCCAAAATTAATATGGTGACAAATCTGAATTTTTTTTTTAATTCAATGTGGCAGACAAAAAAATATTTTGTCCGATTTTTTCCAAAATTGGTATGGGGGAGTTTTTAGGGTCGCACATTACGAATCTGAAATTATTTTTAAAAAATTAAATATAGCGGATTAAAATTTTACATCCCTTGGCTTTGTCCAAATCAGTATTGGGAGATTTATGTTAATTTTAATTACGACTTTAAAATTATTTTTGAAAAACTCAATATTGGGGATCCAATTTGACGTCTTTAAAATTTATATCTTTCGATTTTGTCCAAAACTGGTATAGAAGGGTTCTTGAGGGTGTAAATTATGAATTTAAAATTATTTGTTCAAGATTCAATATGACGAATAAAATAGAGCGGACTAAAAATTTTACATTTTTCGATTCTGTCTAAAGGTGGGACTGGGTCGTTTTTGAGGATATAAATAGCGAATATAAAATTATTTTAAGAAAATCTAATATGTCAAATGCAACATACCGGTCTAAAAATTTTAAATTTCTGAATTTCATCCAAAATTAGTACCAGGGGGCTTTCAAGAGTTTGGATTTAAATTAGATTAAGTCATTAAAATTATTTGTTTGAAATTGAATATAATGGTGGGTTGAACATTTTTATTTATTCGTATTTTTCCAAATTTGGTATTAGGGGGTTGTAGGGGTTGTATATTACGAACATGAAGTTAATTTTTTGCAACTTAGTATGGAAGATACAATGTAAGGGACTGAAAATTTTACATTGTAAAATTGATATTGCGGGGTTCTTGGGTATATATCGGTATTGGAAGTTTTTGGAGGTCTATATTAATGATCTAAAATTAATTTAAAATTTAAGATAGTGGATTTACTATGACAGACTAAATATTTATATGATACAATTTATTCAACACCAGTATTTGGGGAAATCCAAGAATCAAAGAATTTTTAGTGGTTCATTTTAGAGTGATTTACAACTTTGGATAAAATGGGTACTTTTTTGCGACCTTGGAGACTACCTTAGAATTGTTGTTACCACCCGAGCGAGGAGAAGAAATTGGATCCTTCATATGATGCCTTAAAATCTTTGGAGCATTGTGAAAAACAAATACTTCCTATCACCAACACCTTTTTAAAAATATTTACAGCATTGGTTATTAGTTCTCGCAATGCATTTTATTTAAAAAATCACTAAAATCTTCTAATTCATTAGAACAAGTGTTATTATTAATTACCATGGGAAGTCAAGAAATTTGATGATATTTCTAACTGTACATTGTTCACGCATTTTAGCCATAATTTTAACTGTACTTCATTTTAATCTGACAATACAAATCAATTTATTTAATAAATTTACTTAAAATATTAGATCTATTTAATGTTTATTTAATCTTAGCATGTGATCACTATTTATTAGTAAAAGGTGAACGGATTGGTAAAAGTCAGAAAAGGTATATTTTGTTCATTTTTCAACATTCTATTATCATCGTTCTCAATATAAATAACGGTTATTGACATTTGAGAGAATTAATTAATTCGTAAAGATAAATTGTCGTTTATCGCTAAATATACATTACAATCATTTTCAGCCGACGTCTAAAAAAAGAGGTTTTAAAGTTGATCGCTATTTTTACGAGGGATGATCAAACAATAACGGGAATTTGAGTTTTTACTAAAGAATTTTTATTTATTCATCAACATTAATTTTGCTCCCCTTCAAAGTAAACCCCCCCAAATATAAAATATTTGTGCGGACGCTTGTTCCAATATTCTCAACAGAGAGAAATCGCAGGGGACCATGTCCGGCGATTAAGGAGGCTAGAGCAACATAACGGTGTTTTTGTTTGCCAAAAAATAACGAACAAGCAATGAGGTGCAAGCGGAGACCATTATCGTGATGCAATTTCCACGGGAGGTTTGCACTATCTCATTAGAATCAAGCTAGGGCGTCCAGGACAGTTAACATATTCAAAGTTTTTACGGCCCTCTTTGAACTGTCTGTACCACTCTTGTGTTACTCATAGTAGATTTGACGTCAAAACAGGTCCAGGTAAGCCAACTTAGTTATATCCGATACTGCTTCGTTTAGGCTGTTGAAGACGTCAGTCTTAAGAAAATATTGATTTTTCCCAAATTTCTTGAAAACGTGATAACGGAATTTATTGATTTTTATTGCGTGGTCTAACACTAAAATATGATGGTTATTACATATATATATATATATATATATATATATATATATATATATATATATATATATATATATATGTATATATATATATATATATATATATATATATATATATATATATATATAAATATATATAGGGTGTTTTTTATAGAGGTATAGAACTTTTAAATTTAATAAAACAAAGATAAATTTTTTAAATTGACATTCAATTTACTTTATTCGAAAGATAACCTTCTGGCATTATAATTTAAATATGACTTCTGGCATATGACCACCACGGCTGGCTCGGACGTAGTCTAATTTGGAGGTCCAATTTTCGATGACTTTTTCCAACATTTGTGGCCGTATATCGGCAATAACGCGGCGAATGTTGTCCTCCAAGTGATCAATCGTTTCGGGCTTATCGGCGTAGACTAGCGACTTCACATATCCCCACAGAAAATAGTCTAGCGGCGTTAAGTCGCACGATCTTGGAGGCCAATTCACGGGTCCGAAACGTGAAACTATGCGGTTACCAAACGTTTCCGTCAATAAATCAATTGTGGCACGAGCTGTGTGACATGTTGCACCGTCTTGTTGAAACCACAGCTCCTGCACATCATGGTTGTTCAATTGATGAACGAAAAAGTCAGTAATCATGGCTCTTTAGCGGTCACCATTGACTGTAACGTTCTGACCAGCATCGTTTTTAAAGAAGTACGGACCAATGATTCCACCAGCCCATAAAGCACACCAAACAGTCAGTTTTTCTGGATGTAACGGTATCTCAACATACACTTGAGGATTATCATCACTCCAAATACGGCAGTTTTGTTTACTGACGTATCCATTCAAACAAAAGTGAGCTTCATCGCTAAACAAAATTCGCTTATGAAAATCGGGATCAACGGCAATCTTGTTTTGGGCTTATTCACCGAATCTACGCCTTGCTAGGTGATCGTGTGGCTTCAATTCTTGCACGAGTTGGATTTTGTAAGCACGCAAACCAAGATCTTTCCGCAAAATCTTCCATAAAGTGAATGGACACATATCCAATTCCTGTGCACGATGGCGGATAGACTGATTCGAGTCTTCCTCTACGCTACGCTCTACAGCAGCAATGACTTCTTCTGTACTCACTGTACGACGTCTCTGTGGATGCGTATTATCATTTAGAGTAAACGTGGTGCGAAAGCGTTCCATAGTTAATCGAATTAATTGCTCTGATGGACGATTATGTTGACCGTAAAATGAACGTAGTGCGCGATACGTATTTCGAACAGAACCATGATTTTCAAAATAAATTTGTACAATTTGGAAGCGTTGTTCAAGCGTCAGTCTATTCATGTTGAAATACCAAACCAAACTAAAAAACATAAATCATTTGATAGCTGACAAAATGGCCGCCAGTTAAAAAAGTGTTGCCAACTTAAACTTCTATACCGCTATAAAAAACACCCTTTATATATATATATATATATATATATATATATATATATATATATATATATATATATATAACATAAGTTGACATAAATCGACCTATTTTGACGTCAAAAGTATACCATCAAACGTTGTACACGTATTTTCTGGACATCCTGTATATAATACATAAAATTCAAAATAAATACGAAAGTTCCGTGTTTTTTTCAAGAAATAAAAGTAACCTTGTGGTATTTTTGAGTTGTCCGGAAAGCTGAAGAGAAATTGTGGAAAACCAACTCCCGAATCGTGTTCTACGACTTCGAAATAGGAGGAGATGTAACGAAATTTTAAAAAAAAAACTTCTTTCCGCTAGACTTCACATAACCAAAATAATTACCAAAAAATCTTAATTTTTTTGCTGTATC
The DNA here is from genome assembly GCA_034092305.1 of Diaprepes abbreviatus. NCBI lineage: Eukaryota > Metazoa > Arthropoda > Insecta > Coleoptera > Curculionidae > Diaprepes > Diaprepes abbreviatus. Next base: position 3,878,804 of record JASJET010000105.1, read on the forward strand.
TTTCAAAATCAGTATCGATAGATCACTTGAACAGTAAATTGGGTACAGAACCCGATGGGATATCAGTCATATTTGTTAAGAATTGTCAAGGTGTTTTGTCCACAGTGTTGGCTCAGATTTTTAATATCTCTTTATCAACGGGTGTTTTCCCAAAAGTATGGAAAACTACTTACAATACGTCAATCCATAAGAATGGAGACAGAGCTAACGTCGAAAATTATCGTGGAATTTCGAAATTTTCACTATTTAGTAAGATTTTTGAGGGTATTGTTCACCAAAAGATTATGGCAGGTCGATCGACAACTACTACCAATCTGCTTGTTTATGAGCTGTACTTGGTGGAGGCTTTGGAGGGGAGGTGTCAAGTGGATGCTATTTACACTGACTTCTCCAAGGCTTTAGACAAGGTTAACCATCAACTTCTTATTTACAAGCTGGAAGTCTTGGGCATCCATGGATTATTTCTAGAATGGATAGTTACCTGTCTGGTAGAGTACAGCGAGTAAAAATTAATAACTGTGAATTAACGATATTGAGGACATCATAACTTTCGGTAGATGTCTTTTTTATGCAGATGATTTAAAGATATTTCGGGTTGTCGGGAGTAGCAACGATTGCGAGGGCATTCAGCAGGATCTAGCTCGATTCTCTGAATGGTGTAAGTTAAATTTTATGTATCTCAATGTTAATAAATGCTCCATTATAAGTTTTTATCGTAAAAGGGATTGGATAAATTTTGATTACTTTCTTGATAATAACATGATTAATCGCGTTGAATGTGTTAAGGATCTGGGTGTTACATTTGATCGGGCCCTTTGCTTCGACACACATATTCATAATATTGTGAACAGGGGTTTGAAGTTGCTCGGGTTTGTGAAGAGAATGCTTACAGATGTTAATAGTGTAGACTGTTTTAAAGTGATATACTGCTCTGTAGTTCGATCAATCTTAGAATATGCGTCTCAAGTTTGGTCACCTCATTATTTTACATACAAAGAAAAAGTAGAAAGAATACAAAGAATGTTTTTAAGTTTTATTACCTTTAAACAGGGAATGCAGCAGGAGCTGTCTGTATATGATGATACTGCCGATGCTTTAAGGTTGCTACCATTGTGTGTGAGACGCATATATTTTGACCTCGTTCTACTTTATAAGATTGTTAACTTTTGTATTGATTCTCCTGAACTACTCAATAATATTGGATTATCGATTCCTCAAAGAGCTTTTAGAGCGCACAATTTGTTTGAGCGGATATATCACCGAACGAATTATGGCATTAACAGTCATATTTCTCGAATGTGTAGGGAAATGAATTCAGTTCCTACCGAGATTGATATTTTTCATTTGCCAGTTAATGTCTTTAAATTAAAAATTTTACTATTCTTGAAAAACTAGTTTTGTCAATACTTGTTTTTTGAAGCAATTTAATGCATGTTTAGATTTGTAAGTTTTTTAATTCTGACTCTATTTTAAATAGTGTTGGTATTTTTTATTTTTGAAATGGATTGTATCTATTTGATCCGTTAATATACTATTATTAATGATACTTTTAAAGCAATTTTTGATATGAATTAAAAAAATATCTTACTATAACCTTAAAAATAAATAAAAATAATCAGAAACCTTTCCAAAATTTACGTGTGATTTTTCGTTCAGGTTTCCATCTAGATAATACATATTACAAATCGTACCGTTTTCGAAGGTTGTATAAAATTCCCAATTCTTCCAGATAATTCCACATCATTACTGTCCAAAGAATCTTCAATATTTTTATATATTAACAAATTATCTCCAGCCGAAGTTTTTGATAAAATCGGGATCGCTGATCGTTCTACCCTAGTTTTATCTGACTCAGTCACTTCTCCAGGTATTTTTCCATTATTTGATGATTGTTCGCAGTTTGGTACATTAGTGGGTTGAATGTTTTCTGGTCCTGAAGTTTTTAAATCTTCTAGTAATATTTTGATGTCTTTTTCCTCAGCTGAACTTGGTGATATGAAGGAATTTGAATAGAGGTCCGACAAAGCTGAAACAAAAAACAATATTAAACTAGAATAGAAATTGAATCTATATTAATTCTCCTGAAAATACCATACTAAAATCTGAATTCTTTACTAAAATGATGAATAATTAACAACAATTATCATTTTCAGTTTTGAATGGTTTAGTATACTTGAATTATGAAATTGCATGAATGAATAACCGAAAAATAAAGTTCGCCCAAATTATTTTACTGGCAAAACTCAATTTTGCTATCTAAACTTGTGATTATTTTGAGCTTTTTCTAAAATTCTATAAAATTGCACCCTTATGAACCAACTAATATAATATGTAAATGAATACAGGCTATAAATGCAAAAGCAAAACATATGTATAATGATATTTTGTTTGCATCCTCTGTAGTGTTTATTTATTTATATTTTAGATTGTTTGTCCTAAGTTTTTGGTCAAGTTTTAGTTTATGATTGGGTAATCTATCTTTAAAGCTACAAAAGTAGTTATAGTTAAAAAGTTATAGTGTTACATTGATTATTATATTATTAAACTGCTCTTAACTGTGCATTAATTATTTGTGTCAGTTGTGAAAAGGTATTTTTAGTTTTTTTTAATATGAATCCTTTCTTTTTAATTTATTTTTTTTATAGTTTGTTTCATAATCTATTATTTGGACGTTATTGAAGTTGAAATTCTGCAAGAGTTTTAAAGCATGTTTGAAAAGAGTTGTGGTATTTTTAACGGACTCTTAGAAAAAACGAGGTTGTACCCCGGTTACTCCGGAACAGAGGCACCTATTTGAATGATTTTTTTTACGTTATGTTCAAGAAGTTACTACGGTGGTCCTATATCATTTGGGTCGTAATTGTTCAGTCAAAATCTAAGATGAAGGACAAAAAGTTTATGTTATCCGAATTTCTCCAGAATTCGTATTGGGGTTTTCGGGAGCGCACATAACGAGTTCAAAATTATTTTTAAAAAATTCTATATAACGGATTCAAATTTTTAGGCCTCTCGATTTTGTCCAAAATTGGTATTAGGGGTTTTTGGGAATGTAAGTTCCGAATTCAAAATTACTATTAAAATGTTCAATATGGCGGACTCAATATGGTGAAGTAAAGTGTTTATATTCCTCAGTTTTGTTCAAAATTGGTTCTAGGGGGTTTCTGAGGGTGTAAATAAAGAATTTAAAATAATTTTTAAAAAATTAACTATTGCAGATATAATATGGATGTTTAAAAATTTAACATTTACCGATTATTTTTCGAAGGTGTAGATTAACAATCAGATTCACTAAGAAAGTTTAAGACTTAAACCCGATCTAGTTGTAATGAAAAATAAGTCTTCTGGTAGGCCAGTTGTGTGTTCCTTATGATTTTGTCATAATTTATATCAGATATGTCAACAAATAAACGCTTGTATAGGGATATTAAGGATAAAAACCTAGCGATAAAGCCTTGAAATATGTAAGAGAAATAGTTGTATCCCGAAAATAAATAAAATTCTCCAATTTTGCGGGTTGAGTAATAAAAGAAAATGATTTTTATGCTTGTATTTTTAGGATTAAAAACTTGCTTGACTTATTGTTCCTCTTTTCTGTTGTCAATTTAGAACGGCTTAAAGGTTAGACCATGTTGGTGAATTCAGGGGTAAGAGTTTAAAATTGGGACTACAATAATTGTTTTGCATTTAACCAAACTTTACAAAAAGCGAAATTTGAACTTTTTGGCCCATCTAAGTAGCAACGACCGAGTCCATTCGGTGAAACACACTATATATGTCACGACTCGATTTTGAATGGTTTTTCTGATGGGATAAAATAGGACTCGATACATTCTGATAGCGCACATTCCTCATGTCAACAAAATAAATTTAAAATTTCTATTTATTATCAAAATGTGGGTGGCCTGAGAAGCAAAACAAACGATCTTTTTCATTCAGTTTTATCAACAAATTTCGACATTATTGTAATTACAGAAACCTGGCTGAATACGAGTTTTTAAATACTAAACTTATTGATTCACGATATTCCGTATTTCGTACAGATAGAAATTTTGCTCAATTGGGTGTATCTAGGGGGGGGGGGGGCGGTGTGTTGCTGGCCACTAGGAACATATTTAATGTTTCTATCGAAGATATTAATAATATACCGGAAAATATTGATCTTATTGCTGCGAAAATATCTTTAAATAATAATGTTTTTTATTTGTTAGTGACTTATATACCACCCAACACGTCTTTTAGTGATTACAATACTTTATTTGATGAAATTAGCACGTATGAATACCTATATGACGCAGGATTTTTACCTATAGGAGATTACATAAACATGTCATCTGACAAATACAATATATCGAACAAAACTTTGTCTTTGGTAGGCTTTATGCAATTTTTAAACCTTAAACAGCACAATTTCATATACAACGATAATAATCGTTTACTAGATTTAATTTTAAGCAATAATGATTCATTTTCATGTAGAATTGGAAGGGCGAAAGACCTAATCTTACCTGAAGTGTTGCAACATCCTGCTTTATTGCTCTTATGCACATTGGCTCATGAAAAAAAAATTACTAAACAAAGAATTAACAATGTATACTATAATTTTAAAAAGGCAGATTTTATGCACTGCCCTAAATAAATTCGTACCTAAAACTAAAAAACGCAGAAGAAATTATCCACCTTGGTTTACATCTAAAATAATAAATAATATTAAGAAAAAATTTAAATCTTGGAAAAATACAAACGTTCACAAAAAAATGAAGATCTGTTAAAATTTCCACAGCGGAGAAGACAAATTAAGTATGACATAAATGATGCATATAAAAAATATTGTGAAAGTGTGGAAAACCGCATTGCTTTTAATCCATCAAACTTCTGGCAATTTATAAATAGTAAAAGAAATAATAAAGAATTACCTGAAAATACAATTTGTGGGGAAAATACTTATAGAAACCATGCAGATATTGCAAATGCATTTGCTGACTTTTTTGAATCTTCATATATTTCATCGAACAATGCTTTTAATAAAGATATTCAAAGTTCTCTCACTCAAACTATTCAAATTTGTTAGGTTAGTGAAAATGAAGTACTATCTTGCTTAAAAGAAATGAAACCAAAGGGAACAGTAGGTCCGGATAAAATTCCATCCTTTTTCCTGCGTAACTGTGCATGCGTATTAGCAAAACCTCTTTCCATTATCTTTAATCTCTGCCTAAATAATTCACAGTTTCCTGATAAATGGAAAACTTCTAGAGTTTTTCTAGTGTTTAAAAAAGGAGACAAACAAAATATAGAAAACTACAGACCAGTCTGTATAATAAATAATTTTTCTAAATGTTTTGAAATGTTTCTGCATGAACATCTATTTTTCAAGCTGAAACACCTATTTAGTGGTTCCCAATATGGCTTTATAAAGGGTAGGTCCACAGCGTCTAATCTTTTCTGCTTTACTCAGCTTGTGGCTGATGTCTTGGACAGGGGAGATCAAGTTGACACAATATACATAGGCTTTTCAAAGGCATTTGATAGGCTTGATCATGGCATTCTGCTTGATAAACTGCATTTTTTTGGACTTTCGCAAAAATTAATTCTATTTTTTAAATCAAATCTCTGCGATAGGCAGCAAATAGTAGAATGCTGTGGTCAATCCTCGGAACCCCTGTGTGTGACTTCGGGAGTTCCTCAAGGGTCAAAACTTGGTCCTTTATTATTTAATATATTTATTAATGAAATTGTGGGTGACTGTACAATGCTACTCTATGCGGATGAAGCTAAAATTTTTACTTCTGTAAAAAACGATGCTGATTGTCAAAGACTACAAATAGCAATAAATACCATCACCGATTGGTGTAGCGAAAACAGACTGCCTCTAAACGTTGGTAAATGCAAAGTCATGACTTTCACATTAAAGAACAATTTGCTGGTATATGATTATAAAATTGATGGAACATGTGTTCCACAAGTAGAATGCTTTAGAGATCTGGGTGTGACATTTGATAGCAGACTTTCATTTGTTCCTCATATAAATGATCTTATACAGGTGTGTTTTAAATCACTAGGCTTTATTATTAGAAACTCAAAAACATTTTCTAATCAAAGTACGCTCATTTTACTTTATTACGCTTTTGTAAGATCTAAATTGGAATATGCTTCCATAATATGGTCTCCATATTAATGACCTTGAGAGAGTTCAGCGGCGTTTCTTGAAATACCTAAGCTTTCGGATTGATGGACATTATCCTGAAACAGGGTTTCCGCATGAAATCTTACTTCAGCGGCATTCTTTTGGTTCTCTAGAATATAGACGTATCGTCACAGACCGCAAATTTCTTTATAAAGCTTTGCATAACAGAGTGGAATGTAGTGATATATCAGTATTGAAGGATTTTTGGGGACCTATATTACGAATTTAAAACTTTTTTTTTTTAAATTGAAGATAGCGAACTTCCTATGGAAGCCAAAATATTTGTTTGAGACAATTTCATTAAAAACTGGTATTTGGAAATTTCTCAGAATAAAAGAATTTATTTTTAATCAATTCAGTGTAGATTGGAAACATTACGAGGTACACTATATATCTTGCCTAGTACTGAATTCAAATAATTAACGGATATCATAACAAGTCCAAAACAATCAAAAAACAAAATTTTCAAAAAAAAAAACTGAAACGTCTTCTAAATGAGCAGTAATAAGCGAAAAGTAACAATTTAAATTTTTATATAAAAATAAAATTTTTGAAGTCGGCCCCAAATTATTACTAAATGAAACCAATAACTACTAACAACGAAATATAAAAAAGTTTCAGTAAGAAAGCAATTACAAATAAAGTATTTCTGGTTTATATTAGCGTTTTTGAGAAAGTTGGTCAAATTTTTTTATAAAATTGCTATGGTTTTTTTTATGTCATTTTTATGTTCATTTATTAACTTTATACCAAGGCAGATAGAAATTTTCGGTTTTAATTTAGTAATGAGTGCTTTTGTATTATTAAATGGTTTTTCTGAGAGATTTTATAGATTTTAAGATTTTTTTCAATTCTGTTATTAATTTCCGGAAAAACCGTATTGATATTATTTATTTGTTTTGGAATTATTCGATTTTGAATTAAAGGAGTTATATATTTTATTTATTCGGTTTTCAATGATCAGTTCGCGGAATTATTGTTTTATAGGACTTTTTAAATTATATTTTGAAGTCTGTACTCTCCATCGATTAAACTGAAACCTCTCAACTAGTGAATTAACAATTTTTTTTGGTTTTGAGTATGTGATTTAAAACTGAGATATCTGCAAGACCAAACGGGTTTAGTAAACCATTTAATGTTTATATTACGTTCTTCTCATAAGATATGGTAATGTCCAAGATTACTGATTTGTTTGTGCCGTTTTATATGAAAATCAACTATTTTAAAGAACACTGCAAATTTATAACGCCTTCTACTCTACAAGACGACATTATCAATTTCTTATTCTAACGTGGACTATAATTGACTTCTTAAATAAGGATATAATGATCTATTACACTGGACTCTAAAGTCAATGTTTCCCCATGTCCCATGAGGAGAGAGAGATAAAAAGATTGAGTAAGTTCTAGAAAGATCAAACAAAAAATAACATCGAAATTTTTTTTAAGGGCCAGTGATCATCAAATTTGAGAGACAAGAAGTCTTTTACAAATATAAGAAAATAGGTTCGTACATAGGATTGATGATTGTTTATGAAATTTGAAACGTCAAATGTAAAAACTTATAATGTCATCCTATTGAGGAGAAAAACTGACAAAAAAAAGTGTAGAATTAATTTTAAAAGATCTACCTAAATAAAGACTAGGAAATGTAATAACTGTAAAGTAGAAAATAGCAAAGGTTAGTCACTATAAAACTAGAGTACATTTATAATCCTAATAAAATTTAACTTACTAATGAAATTTCTTTAAAGTCGTCTAGAGTCGAAATAGTTAATTACAAACAATTCGTAACTCCTAGATAAATCTGCGAACTTGTAAATTTATTAAGAATATATTCACTTTGTGTTGACTTTGAAATTTAGCTTAAGAATTTTATGAACCTTTAAGTATTATTATTAATATATTTTAGTTTTAAGTTGGTAACAACTTATAGTACCAAATATTAGATTACACCTTGTATTATCTCGAGCTCTACAAAAACAGGCTATCGACAAAGAAAAAATATTGATAATTTGTCTCCCACAAATTTTGATTTTTGCCACAGGAAAGGTAAGGCCTCCACTGTAAGCAGACCTGGTATAAACATTGTGCATAATCGGACTTTTATATTTATTACACTTCTTTATAAATTTTAGAACATTTTTTAAAATACAATTGTCTGATAGTTAGAAGATCAGTTTCAAAGACAGGAATTCTTTCAGTTGGTAGAACTTGTAGATAGTCTTTCGAAGTTTTATAGTGATATAGTTTACGTGAACATCACATCTCAGATTCCTGTCAATGAACACCTCCAAGTATTTAACCTTGTCTGTCACTGACACAGATTCAATACATCCGCACTATTTCTCACTCATAACACATTCATAATCGTGTACTAAAAGATTAGAATATAAGGTATTAACTCTATTATTCATAGAAAAGGTTATGTGGACAGTTTTTCTGATATTAATAGTCAGAAGATTCTGATCCATCCACAATCGTACCCTCGAACAGTAATCCTCTGCTCTCTGAAATGTCTCCTGCCAAGATTAACCTTTAATTAAAATAACTGTATCATTGGCATAACAAATACATTAATTATTTTCACTTGGGAGAACAGTAAAGAGATCATTTATATATATAGAGAATAGGACAGGACCCAATACTGTACCCTTTGGTACCCCAAACTCCACACTACCGATTTCAATTAGTGTTCGATTTATTATTACTTTCTGTGTTCAATTAATTATGTATGACTCAAACAGATCATACACGACACCTCCAATCCCAATATTTTCAAGTTAATTAAGTAATTTTTAGTGCGCTACAGTGTCAAATGCATGAGCCAAATCAACAACAATCCCAGTGTCTTGAACTTGGTGTTAAACTCACGAATTATATAATCTCTTACATGCACTATTGCATCCTCCGTGTCTACTCCCGACCGAAATCCATACTGAGAAAGAGACAAAATGTTATTTCCTTTCGAAAAATCATCCAATTTGAGTTTAATACACTTCTCAAGAAATCGGCTGATCGAACTAGTCGTAGAAATAGGTCGATAGTTTTCCTTACTTATAAATTGGAACAATAACAGTTTTCTTTAAGATTGCAGCATATCCTTTTCCAAATATCAAATTTATTAAATTTAAAAGAGGCTTTATAAGGCAAATATGATTATCTTTCAATATTTTAAACGAGATATTGTCATCATTTTAGTGTTTAAAGAATTTATTACGTTAATTAGCTCGCTCTCAGTTAGGGGATTCAAAAACATGGAATTCAAAATACGTTTATTAAAAAAGTAATTGTTTGTTTTGATTTTGTCCCCCAAGCCCCTACCCATACCTCCAAAATAATCCAAAAAAATATTAACAATTCGCATGCTATCACAAACAAGCTCGCCCTCATCCAACATAACAATTTCTGCCGAAATCAAGCGCAATAGGAATTTTAAACCGTGCACCTCTCTGGTAGAGACAACGAATAATAATATTTTAATCTGCCATATTGGAACCGCCCTATTGAACACGCCATACAGGATCACCGTAATGAGCTTGTGAAATATAATAATACAAGATTTGTATTCTACAACTTTAATAGTCTGCGAAATTCTAATGGAAAATAAAATTTTTGGGCCCACCTAGCTGAATTGCCTAAAAACTACTCCCCAAACTTGGAAGATATTTTCATGGGACCAATCCGATAATATTTAAAACACGTAGATAAAATATATGTTAAATAAATAACAATATTGTTAATTTATTTATAATAAATAACGGGTACCTGATTACAAGTAACATAAAAATGCTTTGGAAAATTCACAAAAGTCGTGGGATTATTTTGCTTCTTATCTTGTTTTGTAAATTATAGATTATAATAAGGCAAACCATAATTTAATTATTATTAGAAACAGGGGAAAGTTATATAAAGAAAATAGAAAGTTAGATGTTTATCTACATATTTTAAAATAGCACAGTTATTTTTTTAATAATAACTTGAATAAACGTAGTCCTATCTTATAAAATATTATTCTTTGTTGTCAACATTTAACCTCGAGAATTAAAGAATAATTTTAGGAGGAAGACGATAATTTATGTTTTCTTTTTATTGGTTATCACACATAGTGCCTTAAATCTCTAAAGACTTTATTAACTAAACATGTATTACTACTAGATTATTCCAGTGTGATGACGTTCACATAAAAGAGTTCCTCAAAAGTGTAGTATGAGGAGTATTAAAGTGCATATGGGTTCGATAAAAACTTCTATGTATATAACCAATTTTTCTTCAAGAAAAACTGTTTTCCAAACTTACCACCAGAAGGCACTCAACCTAGTTACCAAAGTTTATTTCTTTTAATACTTTTCTATTTTGAGAGATATGATTAAAATATGGATGTCATTTTAGACATAGCGAAAAATTCATTAAATGATGTATTCTAACTTTACATAGGTAAATTTTACCATTTGACGACAAACCGACCTTAAAATATTTTATAAATAAAAAAAAATATTCAAAAAATTATTGATTATCAAAATATAAAGTTAAGATATATACTAATATTCTTTATATTTTTCTATGCATTTTCTAATAGCATTCATAAAATGTCTTCGAACTCGATGAAAAACAACAGGTGTTTTTCTAATATATTATCGTAAATCGTTAAGTCATCAATTATTGACCGCAGATATATACACTAGAGATTTTAAAAGTCCCCAAGAAATAAATCCAGAATATAAAGATTAGGAGATCTAGGTGTCCAGAGAGGTGACCCACCTCTGCGTATCCACCGTTCGGAAAATATTTCGTTTAGATTTTCGCGTACTCTAATACTGAAATAAGACATGCTACACTATGTTGTACAAACCATAGTCTTACTTTTAATTGAAAGGAAACATCTTCTGTTAGGTCTAGAAGAAAATTTTGTAAAAAAGTTAAATACGTATCGCCACAATCTCGGCATAAACATGTAACGCTGATGACCTCATTTTTATATAAGCACGTGAGTTTGCAACAACCTAATTATGTTTATTATTCAAATCTACAATCCCATTTCTTGTAAATCCAGCTTGATCAGTAAATAATACATCAATGAAATTATTGTTAATTTCATATTTATTTAAAATGCTATGACACATATATGCGCAAAACCTCATCACCATCGTCAAGAGCTTGAATCTTCTGCTTTATAGTTAAAAGAGATTTTCATAAAGAATTTTGGATCCTCTAAATTGGGTTAAATGATTTCTTCTGCCGGAGCTGTATGTACATATCTAGGTCTTCCTAAGTCAAATTTGTGCTTTTTAAACGGTCCTTATTCGTCAAGCCTTGCAAAAGTTTAAGCGTGTACAACGTCTCTGTTAGAATTGGTTTCGTTATAAAACTGGAGTGTTTTCTCTGCATTTCTATCAGGTCTTCCGTAGCAAAACAGCCTATCCCCTAATTCTGCATTTGAATACTCATAGATTGCTTTGCAAAATCGATTAACTGTGACATCTGGTTTTTGCTGGTAATAATAAAATTACCTTGACTTAATATTTTAAAGTTAATTTACGATAAACCGGTAAGATTTATCGATGTGAAATAGTAGTTTATTTTTTGATGTACCTTAACAATGATATCTTTATCATCCCATTGATTTTTTGACTTTTAACATCGTCAATTTACAATATAAAATCTTAACGAAATACGATTTAGAATCTAAACATAGAAATAAAATTGAAGTGTCTGTCCCTCTCCTGTCTGTCTGTTTGTTTTTCCATGAAACTTTACAGACATGACGAGGGGGTTGTCAGTACTGATAGAGACTGTTTTTTTTTCTGTTGTCTGCCTGTCTGTCCGTGTATCTGTCTACATCTGTCTATCTGTCTGAGCTTCTTCTCTACAAACATAAATAGAAAATTGTCAGGAGTAATATACGCTATCTATCTATCTATCTACTGGGCTTATCTTCGAAACGGCTAAACCGATTTCAATGAAACTTCACAGATAAGATTATCAAGAGTGATATAAGCTGTTTTTTCTGTCTGTCGGTTGTATGGGCTAATCTTCGGAACTGCTAAACCGATTTTGACGAAAACTTTACAGAAATAAAGAGGATTCACTAATACGGTCTAACTTTGAAACCGATCTAATCTGACAAGTACAATAATAAACCAATCACGTTAAATATAAAAGGATGAAAAATCATTTTCTTTTATTACCTAACACACAAAAATAAAAAATTTTGTTGATTTCCTAGACACAAATATTCCTTTTACCGATTTTAAGGCCAATTGTCTAGGTTTTTATTCTTAATATCCCTATATAAGGGAGTAATTTATTGACATATGCAATGTAAGTTATAATAGTCAACTAGAAGATCTATCTTTCATGGCAACTAGATCGGATTTAAGTTTTAAACCTTTTTTAGCGAATGTGTCTGTTTAAGTTGTCATTTGTCAAAAGAATACAATTGCTGCTGATCGTACTAACATTTTAATATGATATCTTGAAAAGTAACCAAATATAGTACCTACTAACGATTCATCGGCCACTCGATATAATAAAACAAAAGTTATATATCCAAAAGCCAAATATTTAAACGAGTAATTAAAATGCATTTCTTGACGTAATACCAACGGTATCATATCCAACGGGGAATTGGAATAGTTTTGAAATAAAACTTTGCATATAAATCAACTGGGGTCGTTCACCACCATTTTTTATTCTTCACGAAGTCGAAATATATTATCAAGAAATTTTTGTTTCTTTTTCTTGGCCGTGTAGAATTATAATTAAATTTGTTTTATTTTTTGTGGGTACCAGTATTTTTTTTTTTTTATTAAAAAATTCTTAGTACATTTGATGTTTCGGTTTATTAATTCCTTAAACCATCTTCAGAATTATAGTTAAACATTAGAATGGATTTAAAATGTAAAAACAATTTTTATATGTCTTCTTCTTTCTTCTTCTTCTTTCTAACACAGTTAACCATGCTAGTAGGCTATTGCCTGTTCATTGCCATCACGTCTTCCCCGGAAGATGAGGTCCAGCATTCTCGCCATCGTTTTGGTGGTCTTCCCTGTGATCTTTTTCCTACTGGGTTATTCATTTTTGCGCTTTTAACGAGTCTACCGTCCTCAATTCTCCTTTTATGTTTGTTCCGGAATCTTCGCCTTTGTCTAACCCATCTTCCTATGTCCTGTATCCCGCATTGTATACTTCTTAATGTTTTCATTTCGACTGTTCTCATCATTTGTAGGGTTCTGCCTGTATCTGTTCTTGTTTTTGCCGCGTATGTTATGATGGGTCTTAAAGCCGTTTTATATATCTTAGTTTTGCTTTGGGTATTAAGGTATTTATTCCAGACAATTTTTTTAGGCATCCCGAAATTCTAGCCGCTTGTTGTTTGCTCTCTTACTTCAGTTAAAAAGTTTCCATGGCTCGTTACTTCTGCTCCCAGATATTTGAAGTGATTTACCTGTTCGACAATTTTGGAGTCAATTTCCAACTTGCACCGTATTGGTTCTTTGGATGTTACTAAGCATTTGGTCTTCTCGGTGTTGATGAGCATATTTAATTTTTTCGCTTTAGTGTTAAAAAAGTGCAGTAGTCTTTGGAGATTATCTTCAGAGACTGCAATAAGAACAGCATCGTCCGCATAGCAGACGGTATGGAAGAATGTGTTTCCCATTTTGTATCCAGTTGTTCTCATTATTTCTAAGACGTCCTTTAAGCGTACTCTGTCAAAAGCCTTGATCATATTGAAGCACATGTACGCAGGTTTATTGAATTCTAGGGATTTTTCAGTTATTTGTTTGATAATGAATATTGCGTCAATAGTGGATCTGTTCTTTCTGAAGCCTTGTTCTTCTCGTATACTTATGATTTTGGTGATTTCATCCAGTATAGTTTTTGTGAATGCTTTGAGTATGCTATCAAGCAGTGTTATTCTTCGATAGTTTTCTGGGTGCGTTTTCTGTCCTTTTTTAAAAATGGGTATTGTTACACTATTCTTCCATTCATTCGGTAATTTTTGTTTTTCTATGATATTCTTGAATAGGGTTAATATTTCATTCCATAGATTTTTCCCTCCTTATTTAGGCATCTCATTAGTGATCTCGTCTGGTTCAGGGCTTTTTCTATTCTTAAGGGACTTTAAGTGTTTTCTATCTTGTCATTTGTTAGTTCAATGCTATCGTCCTCCTCATATTCATTTTTTTATATGTTATAAATTAAAATTAGATTTACTTATTTTTATTCATATTGCACTAAGATGGAAATTACGGGTATAATGACGGGACACATGGCCGTCAAAGTACATCTGAATAGAATGAATCTATATAACGGAAACCTCGGCTGCAGACTATGTGGATAAGCTGAGGAAACGGTGAAGCATATCATATGTGACTGTGAGTCACTGGTGAGATTTAGACAACAAACTTTCGGGTCAGTAAGATTGGAACCGGGAGAAATACTCCCTCACTCTTTAGCAGGACTGTACAGATTGAGCCAGGGGGCTAGATTGACAGAGTGGCTGTAATGTCTAGGGTGAGCACAATAGACCTGCTCTGGTCGCAGTGCATCCGGCTTTAGGACGGACCCGGGAATATAATAAAAAAAAGATGGGAATAGAAATCAGTAAGTCAAATTTTAATTTATAACATAAAAAATTAGTTACAATTTAATTCCGTTGTAGTGTTTAACGGTGATTCTGAACATGGTTTAGGGAATGAAAAAATGATTAAATAAAAAAATTAGCGATGCACCGGTTGTTTTCTTTGGAGTAATTATTCTAGACAATATTCTTAATATTAGAATTTTATGATTAATTTTAGAACACTTGCCACACAATAATATATATTTTTACAAAATTATTTTGTAAAAATATTATTTATTTTTGGTTAGTTATTTCAAGTACTTTTATACATTAGTAGACAAAATTATCGAATATTTTTGTGTTTAATTAAGTGTCAGTGATTTGTGTTTGCATTTTTCTCTATTTAAAACAACAGTATATTACCAGTGACTGTAATAGAACTAAAACGGCACAAGATATAATCATATATAACGAATAATATAGGGGGTGGCAGCAGGTCGAAGGACAACTGGGGAGTGTTAAGGCGGGTGGTATATTGTAGAAATTAATAAGATACTTTGAAATTTTTCATCTTATTACTATTGCACAAGTTGTTAAAAATAAAATTTAGCATTATATATAATTCTAATTTTTTAGTAACAAGTCTTTACATGTTTGTAAGTAATGGCAACTATTACGCGAATTACAGTTAGTTAACATGTTAAGACAAGAATATGGGCGTTTGTAATGACTTGTTTACATAGCGAGTACGCCTGCCTTGGAAACCAACGAAAATTTTCAAATCGATGCTTCCACAACCCAAATCTTCAAAAAAATAGGGACAACGACGTAGAAAATGGTCTGTAGTTACGGCAATATATATGGAACCCAACATGAAAAAAAAAAACAGCGAATTTATAGAAGCATTCTTACATTTGAAATAGTAATGGAATCTTCAGTAAACCCAGTGTTGAGATACCTAATTTTTGACAATCACTACTTTGTAACTTTAAATCATTGAAGTGTGTACAGTTAAGCGAAACTTTGCGCTTTAGTTGACACAATTATTATATAAGCTAGTAGCATTAAGACAAACATACAGTTTATACTTGATAACGATTAGAGATACAACCTAATCGAAACGTCGTAAAAATAAACAAAAATAAAGATAATGTAAGTCCGACAACCACATTTTAGTTGAAACTTCCTCTGTTCAAACGGAATCTCGGGAACATTATCAGCAGTGTCTGCAAAACGGGAAGATTTACTTTCTTAATGCCAACACTTGGACGTTCTTTATGCTAATTTCACTGATATATTCCACATATCGAGTGGGATTTAAGATTCATTGTCAAGCAATTACAGAAAAATCATCTAATATTAAAGGAGAACTGGTAAAACTCACAACTCGCGAAAAACTTAAAGAAAAATTCGAAAATGGATACCAAAAGTTCTGGCTTCAAAAATCAATATTAGAACTCTATCCTGGATTGTAGAAAATATTTCAAAAATTCATTTCCCTTATCATCTTTGGAGTATGGGTTCAATGCAGTCACAAATTTACTTTCTAAAAAAACAACCTACTGATTAATGAGCGACCCTTGTCAAAATTGAAACCCGATTTTAACAAATTGTTAAAACTCGACCAGTCTCAACCAGCTCATTTTTTTTACTTCTTATTGATTTTTATATCAATTTATTAATTCGTAATTAACAATTTTATTTTTTTATACCATATTTTAATATTAAGTTCAACCGCTTTGAGGGAGGGGGTTGTTGGATTCTTTTTTTGTAGCAAAGAGTGCAGTAGTCCAGAAAAAATTGGAAGCATATGATATAGACGCAAAGATATCGTACAACGCGTCATGAGAGGCCAGTCTACAATATCTAATATTTCAAAATAGTATTAAATTACAAATCAAGACTTCGCCAGCAGCGCAATAGGCATGCAACAGGCATTGATGACCATTTCTTAACCAAATTCAAAAAAATGAAGGTTCTAAATTCGATAATTCAATATTAATTTTTGGAATACGTCCGTTGGTTCTCTTGATTTCCTGTAGAAATGTGCAGGAATTTCGACAAAATCTCATTTAGCATCTCCTGTGCTTGCTGATTGTACATCAACTTTGTTTGTTGTCAGTTGCATTTCCCGATTATGTCCAAAATTGGCACTGAGGGTAGATCTGAACAATATCGTTGCCTTTGAGCATATCAGGCCGTATAAATCGAGCCAGTGTTGAAACATTTTACAGTTAATCGAAAATCAATCATAACTTATTGGCTAAAATGATCACCCGCGAAGCTGAGTGCTCACCCTAGTAACTGCGATTAATGTTAACAACTATTATTAGAATATTAAACTTAAGATATCATGGTCAATTTTTCTGAAGTTAACGTATTTTCGGACATCAATTATTGAACTAAGTTACAAGATAATTTGGTATTTAATCTAAGCAAACTAAAGATCTCGATCTTTAAAAACTTTGCTAGTTAAAATCTGAAAACAGAGCGCAGTAATATTATTACTAGGTTTAGAAAACAATCGATATAATCAAAAAATAAAAATTAATTTTTGAAATTCAAAATGGCGGACCCAATATGGTAAGTTGGAATTTTTCTTTATTCACATTTTTCAAAATTGGTTTTAGAGTTTTTTTAAGGTCGTAGGTAACAATTGGAGTTAACTTCACAAAATTAAATATTACAGAAACACGATGAGTGACTACAAATTTTACATTTTTCCGACTTTCTCTAAAATTAATATTAGGAGGTTCTTGGGGAGTATGTTACGAATGTTAAATTAATATCTTCAAATTTAATATTATGGATAAAATATGTCAGATTAAAAATGTATATATTTCAATATCGGTATTGGGTGGTTGTGGAGGCCTAGATTACAAATCTAAAAGATATTTCTTAAAATTCAAGATAATGGCTATACTAAGGCAGACTAAATATTTGTTTGGTATAATTTCATTCAAAACTGGTATTTGGAGAATTCTCTGGATCGAGGAATTTTTTGTTGTTCAATTTAGTATGGTTTAAAACTTTGAATAAACTGGGTACTGTCTTGTAAACATTGCGAGGTACACTACACATCTTAGTTCAAATAATTTTTGGATATCATAACGAGTTTAAAACTAAAAATCCAAAAATAAAATTTTTATAAAAAAAATTGAACTAACTTTTAAAAAAGTGCTAAAAAGCGAAAAATAACAATATAAATTTTTATAAGAATTTAAAAATTTGAATTCGGCGCCAAACTAACTAAATGAAACAAATAACTACTAACACGAGATACACAGGCTACACTAGAAAGTATTACTCTAGCGCCGACTTTAAAAACTATGATATTTAATTCTGTAATACAATTATGGTAAATTTGAAAACAATCAAACGATAATTATAAGAAGCAGGTTTTAGGCCATGATGGTCTGTCAAAGTCTCACGTCTTTATTTTGTAAAATACATAATTTTGGTTATTTTTCAAAATATTGAAATATCTGTATATGAATCATAAATATCAACCAGAATTAACTCTACAATTTTAAAGAGTAAATGAACACAAAAATAGACTTTAAAACTCTAAAAAGCTAATTAAAATTAATTAAATAGTTTTTCAAATAACATTCGTATAATGGCATCGTCCATTGTTTGCCAATTTAGTAGAAAATGAATAACGAGGGTAACTAAAAAAAGTAATACTCTCAGTTCACCGAAATGAAACTGGAATCTATAATTTAAATACCTTCCGTAAAAGAGATAATGAAACAAAAATGAAATATTGAAAAGGCAACTATTCAAACAAGCAATTAAAATGCATTTCTCAACGTAGTACCAACGGTACCGTGTCCAATTTACATGGAACGTTGACAATACATCAAAAGCATTCTTAATCACGCTTGGTTTACCCTCACTTTCTAGTCGTCTACGTAAAAACACCATCAAGAATATACTTGTCACAGTCTTAGAGAAAAATATGAAGAAGTGTAGCGAAGAAGTTGATAAGATTGTGATGTGACAAGCTTTTTAATGATGATAGATGTATGATTTCTTCGTGTGTGTGATTTGTAATTACCTTATTGTTTTTGAATTTATTTTATAATAGGGGGATATTGTTTAATATTGTTGTGTTAATCTTGTCTAATAAATAATTATAGTAGAAAATTTAGTTTTTCTACTATTTTAATACAAAATTATACCGTTGTCCCTAGAATTACACTGATTTATTAAGCAAACCAGTAATTTCACCTAAAATTTACTCCATGTTTCGCTACAGTGTAGGTTCTTCAGACAATGGATTCAACAAGATTTATTAATATATTTTTTACTCGTGTAAGGGTTATATAAATTCATATTTTTTTAAGGATTTTTGATATTATTGGTGGTCATTAAATATTAGTGGAATGAGTTTAATAAGGGGAAATTATATAAATCGATTTCTTCTTTAAGTAAGATAGTTTTATTTCTCAGTTTGGTTGTTTTATCTATATGTCTGAAACTTTTATTTTTAAAATGTACCTATTTGATGGTGGATGGCTCTAAAAGGTCTATACGAAATGTTAACACAAATTTCTGAAGCTCAGACTCTAAAATTTGTTCCTCGACCTTACCGGTTTCTGAAAGATGCCTTTCAACAGCGACAAATATTTGGTAGTTTGGTACGCGCCCATTTAGAAATATTTCTCTTTATACTTTCACTGACTCCTGACCATTTCCTTGACAATAACCGTAAACCAATATCATATGGGTCATTTCTGCATTAGTGTAATGTAAGGCAATGATGAAAAATTTAAGAATTAAATGATAAATTTCAAAATTAAACAAATTGTCTGACAATACTTTTTTGTAACTAATAACAATCCTTAACATTGCTAGGTCGTTCCTGTGTAAATTTTTATTGTTTCTCTGCCTGTTCATTCTTAAACACGCTCCAAATTCCTTGGAAAAGTCCTAAGCCTGGATAAAGTGTGAAGGGGGGCTATAACTTGTCTCAGCAGGCAATAAAACTTTTAAATAAGAATTTTCAATAATAACTTTAATATTCTGAGGCACAAAAAAGTTATGAAGCTTTAGATGTAGCTAAAGTACTGCTGATACATCAAAACTGTAATCATATATTGATTTTTCACTCTAAATACCTCAAAGTATCAAATTTAGCCCAAATCAAGCAATTATTAGGATAAATATTTACAAAAACTTTGACATCCTGCATTTCGAAGGTCTCAATTTTTAGACTAAAGTATGTTAAATTGAGCTAAAACTTTATATTTTACCTTCAGCAAGTGGCGGTAGCGTTTTGTACAGACCTTTTGGAGACAAAACCTTGTTTCAGTCATTTTATTGTTTTATTGTTCTTTTGCTTTTTCAAAAAGTTACATATCTTACTGCATCTCCCCACAGCTGCTCACCATAGCTCTAGAAGCTATATTTATAAAGCTCAATAAGGGTATTAATATGAATTGAGAAATGCTTAATAACCTGTTGTTCGCTGAAGATGTGATCTTGTTTGCTGATAAGAATGAGAACGTAACTCAAATATTGTCCATCTCGAGGAACCCTTAAAAAATTTTGGCTTAAAAATGAACATTTCCAAAAAAGAACATAAAATTAGACAACGTCACAAAATAAAGCTCGAGAAATTAAATAAAGAAACATAACTACATCGAAGAAGGCAACTATGATTGGCGGCACTTGTAAAACTTAAAAGCATACTATCCAATAAAATATCACAATACCTACGAACAAGACTATACAACCAATGTATCCTCCCTGCCATATCCTATGGAGCACATGACAGTACACAAATTGGAAATAAATTAGACGTAATAATGAGAAAAGTAATAGGTGTAACCATCAGAGATAAAACACAATGAATAAATAATACAAAGAACTAAAAAGTAATCAACAAAATGGAAAAGTGATAAAACTGAAATGAGATTGCCCAGGTTACACAGTTTGAATTAAATATCGAAGATGAAAAAAAACCAATACCGTGTTTAAGTTCATGCCAAGGTAAAACATCAAAAGGGTAACCAATTATTCAAATTTATATATTTTTTTGTATTATAATGATAACCTTAAAAAGGCTCGGCTCAATACTGAGCACCACAATGCTGAAGAAACCAGAAGAGGACATATCTAGTTTATTTTTCGCCTCTGTTTCTGTTAGATATAAAATATAAAACATATCAATGAATTGTTTATATATTTTCCTTCTTAATATTTTATTTATTATCTTAAAATTATAATGTGATTTAATGAATTTAGAAAACCAGTTTTATTTAATGGAAGTGTTACTACTTCGTGAAAATGTTGTAAAAATGGCAGAATTATATTGAATGGGCATGAATTATGAGCACTAATAGTATCTGTGAACGAAGGTTTATGTAGAACTGAAAGATTGTGTTTCATATTTTCTTTTCTGATGGTTAAGTCAAGAAAATTAGGTGAACGGTTTATTTTCGTTTCTACTGTAAATATTAATCTAAATGAAGATTTATCAAGTTAAGCATAATATTTAGTTCTTTCTCTTCCAATGAAACAAGTTAATACAGAAATTGTTTATAAAAAGGATACTGATCTTAGTATCCAAAATATCCATAAAAATTTCGACTAAGAAACAAATGAATAGGTTTCCTATTATTAGAATTTCTTTATTGTTGTAAATTATATTGTTAAATTCAAAACACTTTGGTCGGTTTTGAAATAAGAAGTTATTCTACGAAATACATTGTTTCCTTCTTTGTGCATTCCTTATTTTAAACTAGGTTTGCTTTTGTGAATGTCCTGTTTGTGTTCAGAGTTGAAAGCTTTAATTTTAAGTGTAGAGAGATATTTTGGTCATTAAGGCATCATCGGCAAACCTGAGATGATTCAGCTACGTACCATTAATAGAGGTTGTCTTATCTTTCCAGTTGACTATTAAAACCAAAAGGGATATTATATTCCTGTCTTGATCCTTCTCTTGATAGGAATTGTGCTTGTTTTTAGGTCATCACATATTTGTAAATCATATGGGTCAGGAATTTATATCGGAAATCGATCCCCTCATTCACCAAGGCCATTTCTATTACCCATAGCTCAATGCTATTGAAAACTCTTTCATAATCATTAAAGGCTAAATAAAGGAGTAGGTTGTATTTATTTGCTTTCTCCATTTGAGTTCACAGAATATGCAAATGATCACGGTACTATATCCTCTAGTTGCTTTCCGTCGAATTTATCAGCTTATCTATTGGTTATGATTCCAGTGAACTTATGGAAGAGAAGTACTACTAGGAGAAAATTGTCCAATTTTGTGGAATACACCTTCTTTAAATTAGTATAGTGTTTACTTTTTTCCACTTATCGGGTATCTTTCCTTCGAATCTGTACCTATTAAAACGAATGCTGATATTCAAACACTGTCTCACCTCCTTCTTTAAGTTGTTCTGCTAGGATATTATCTTCCCTTGCAACCCTATTTCTGTATATATCTTTAACAGTTTTTTTATGTTAAGTCCTATGCTACCTCTAGAATTTGCTTAGAACTAATGTTCATAACTTTTCTAGTTAGGTTTTATGTATTATTATTTATTAAAATGAATGCTGATATTCAAACACTGTCTCGCCTCCTTCTTTAAGTTGTTCTGCTAGGATATTATCTTCCCTTGCAACCCTATTTCTGTATATATCTTTAACAGTTTTTTATGTTAAGTCCTGTGCTACCTCTAGAATTTGCTTAGAACTAATGTTCATAACTATTCTAGTTAGGATTTGTGTATTATTTTCTTTTTCCCTAGTTTCGTTACTAATCTAACCTATTCACCACATTTAAATCCTCTCTCTAATGTTAATTTTCTGGTATTTTAAATTGCATCACAATATGAATGTATTTTTAATAATTTTGTTATCGTCTTGGCACTTTATAATGATTTTACTCTCGATTTACAAAAAAATGTGCAGAAGAAATATGTCTACAGTTTCCACTGCTATATATTTTAATACTAACTTTCAAGAAAAATTCAGGCTAGTTTCTTGAAAACAAGTTTTTAATTAATAACAGAAAACTAAACAATACATAGCTTTCCCCCCAAAAAACTAAAGTCTAGAATAACAATTTGAAAATCAAAAATATTAGCTGACTCTTCTTGCAAAAAATTTCCCATATACCATATAAATCCTTTTATCCTTCACGAATAAAATAAGTGTGCAGTCATAGATCACTTGTAGTTTTTCACTATTTTCGATTTTTTCTATTGAATGTAAGTTTTAATTTGTTTAAACTGTTTTACTCCCTGCGTATGTTTTAACAAGTGTCAAGGTTTTTCTTCATTTAAAAATCATAATAAAATAAGCCTTTTTAGGACACCTGTTATGGATTCCTCTGAATGAATTGCAATCTCAAAAAATACCGACAATACATTTAAAAAAAATGTAGGATACATTCGTACTATTACTCTTTGGCATGTTTATAACTATAGATGGAATTGATTAGCTCGTGGCACACCTTTGACCAACTAACGGAGGAATAACGGTTCAAGAAAAGAATTAACAACAATCATTGTGATTTTTATAGTTTAGCACGCACGATGGCTTAATTTATAGGAAGTGACGACGTAAGATTATAGTGTTAAATGTGACAAAATTTCGTAATTTTATCTTCTGTTAAGTTTTTTAGTTCAGAAAAGTATTTTCCTCTGTTTTAAGGTTGCAAAAGAAAATTTTATGGTATTTAAGTAAAAAGCCGAATTTTTATTATTGATTCTCTATTATTTATTCTTTTGCGTATCTTAAAAGAAAAATACGGATGTTCTATTCTGATTTATAAGGGTAGTCGTTTATATTGCGAGAATAATAAACAGACACAAGTATTTTTCATCGAAAATGGTTTTTTTGTTTTTCAAAATATTTCCCACGATGATCAATTCACTTTTGCATATGTTTGAACCTATTCGAAAAGCATTTTTTCACTGGAAAGATGGTATCCCCAAAATATAATCTACAGAAATTCACTGACAAAGCAGTTTGTTCTTCACATGCGGGAACAAAAAGAAATCATTGGGTACCAAATCAGGGCTGTACGGTGAATAATTCATCAACTCCACATTCTCAAGTCTCAAAATCTGATCCCACGTGTAAGAGCTCTTATTATCATGGGAAAAAATGAAATATCCAGTTTATTCTCCTTAATTCGACAAAGTCTTCTAGAAATAAATTGTTGTGTACCGTTCAGAATTGATCATTCTACGACTATCTAAAGACATTGTTGCACGATGGCCAGTTTTCCTGAACAAACAGGTTTGGAATGCTTCATGCGTGAGCAACTTGTTGTTGGTTTTGGTTCTTTTTAAATCAAAATCCGTAAGGTTTAGTGACGAGACCGTTCTCATTTTTTCCGACAATTATGCAGAGCTTTCAGGCTCACATATCATTAGATAACATCAAAACAAATTTGGAATTGTCTTCAAAACCTTATCACTCTGGCAAAACACAACAAAGTTGAATAACCAAGAGTTTGCATGGGTACCAGAACACAAGGGCATCATAGGGAATGCAAAAGACGACCTCCTTGCAAAGCAAGGGTCTGCTACCACATTTATTGGACCGGAACCAGTATTTGGCATTACTAAGACTGCCATTTCTGGGTGGTTATGCTGGTTGGATAAATTATCAACACCAGGTCCACTAGAACTACATTAAGAGCCATAGGCATAGTAAACTATTGCTGAGCAAACCATCCAGGAAATTAAGCCTAGAAATCCTGCGTTTAAGCAAACAACAAATTAGGTTCTGACAGGACTCTAATGGAACAAACACTAGTTATTTTATGCTGATCAACAAGAAGTATATTCTACTAAAATAAGTAATTAAATAATCACTCTGTAGATAAATTTTAATTATGGAAACTAGACAGTTTGTATCTTATATTACCACCTTAAACCACCCATTAATAAACTTAGTAATTTTATTACTTTTGAGTCGTTTAAATGTTTTCTTAAAATATATAAACCCAGACAATTTATGACGACATAAACTAAAAAGATTATTCCCTCTTTAATATTTATAAATAAATCTGTCGAAGAAATCCTACCTTGGTTATATAAATAAAGCCGAAGAGATAAATATCGAGGAAGGTCTTAACATGTGATATCTGCAAATACCGGTAAAATGCATTAAAACATTGAACAATTTTTACATTATTAGGAAACAAAAGAATAATCAAATAAACTCACTATAATATAATATATTGTTTGACAACATGTAAAAAGAATTCGTACAATGACTATTTTTTCTATTCGCAGGAAAGAAGAAGTTAAATATCTAAGAAAGTGAGTTTTTTTCACGGTCATTAAAATCGTTTTTCTTTTCGTTATAAGAAGACATAGATTAGTTTGATTAACTGTTTTAATATAAAAAAGATTAAGACGTTTAGAGGGCAAGTCCGGAATTAAGTGTTCGGTATAGAATGGCTAGCGCCCTCTACATTTCATGAATGAAATTGACGTTTACAGGGTTGCATGGGGTAAGATGGATGCCAGCGGGAACCCGCGGGGTACCGAAGAAATGCAATTTTGGCCTTTTAAGAAATAATAAACTCCTGTTACGATCTGGAATTCGTTAGAGTCGGTAGTCGGTTTTGAGAATAGTTTCTTAGAAAATTACATGACGCGGTTAATCAGTGATAAGATTTTTATTTTTGTTTTTTCATTTAATTTGGGAAGTTAAGGGAATATCCTGTGCTATTTTACTTGGGAAATGAGCGACTTTCATACTGAATGTTTAAGAAATATAAATAGCTGTTTTTTCGCGCTTTTATTCTTTTTTGCTTAATATTTTAGAAAACTATTTATACATTTTATTTTCAAAATTGAGTTTGTTACACCTTTCTCCTTATTAAAACGGACAACAGGAACAATTATTTTAGCATTTCGATATTGCTAATCATTATTATAAGTTTCTCATTGTAACTAGTTTCGTTTTCTATTTATTTTTGTTAATAGAGGTAAGTGTTTTGAGAAACTTGTTTAATTTATTAAAACGTTATCTGATCAGCTTTAGCTGAGTCCTGAACTTGTATTTGATGGTATTGGTAAGAGCCAAAAGGAGCGACCGGACTTCCAGAGTGCCTTTGTCATTGTGATTTTTATTTATAGGGTTTTAAAATAGCTATTAATATGAGACAACAGTTTGATTCTAGACGGAATGGCTATATGCTACCACAAAATATTCCATTCGCAGGAGTCTACGATCAAATGCTGTCTCACAGGACTAATACCGGGCTACTGCTACTTAAGGAAACATATATACTCAATAAGCATCTTTAATAAAGAACCAACATGTAGGCTACGAGACGGAGAAAACGAAACAACCTCACATATCATCTTCAAATTCGATGCTGTAATGTGCTGGAGGCACCTTCAAGTATCAATCATCCGGGAGGGCTTATACGCAGAGGACAAATTAGTGAACAGGTTACTAAATTTGATTAAGGCAACCAGCCTGTTCATATAGAACATATATAACAAGCGAGACAATAAGTCACTAGGTTGAAATATGAGGCTTTTCAACCATGGCCTCCTACTTCATCAAACAATCAAATCAAACAACATCTTTCAAAAAATAAAAATAACTGTGAATTACAAAAGACCTGAATAAAATTCATAAATAATTATTATTTACGATTTAGCGTTCAAAATTATAAATGTTCATCGCCCTCTTTCTCTAAATAAAAGATTATCTATTAAAATAAAATTAACTTTAATAGAACTAGAACTAATCTCATAATAATCAGAGATTTAGACGTCATATTTGACCCACAACTATAATTTTAAGCTCACATATATTTATTAAATCACTGTTAAACACTCCATGTAACTGGATTTGTAAATCTGTAATTTGTTGTTTAGATAAACAAATATTGGAATTAACTTTTAACTGATATGTCGCACTTGCATTATCACGTAAACAACTACTATGGCTGAAAAATATTTATTGCTGTAATGTTGATTTCAAATACGTAATTGTGATGACCTTTATACTTGTATGAAACAATTATAAAATTGTGCAATTAAAAATTTCATTTTGCTTGAAACGCTAATAGATTTTATTCGATAAAGAATTTCTAGATGGATGGTTATCAGCTTTTGCAAAGTTGTTCTTACTATTACAATTTAGAAACTAAAATTTTATCATTTTCTGAGAACTTTTGTAGCATCATTATATCCTACCTCTCAAATAGAACATAATCTATATCCTTCAAAGGTTATAAATCTGATAAATGTGAGGTTAAAGAGCGCCGGGCTCGGTTAATAGTTAGATGGGTGACCACTTGGGAAGACCGAGTGACAATGCTGCGGACCTTACTTTAAACTGTAGTTTCAGTCGCTAAACGGTCTCCGTTACCGATGCGATTTTACTCCAAATCATTACATTATTACAATATTTTCCGAAAATATGTTTCACATTATTCATAAAGTAAATGAAATGAAAAAGTTTTTACAAAAACCGACTTCTAAAAATGCGCTAAAAAATGAAAAATAACAAAATAAAATTTTATATGAAATTAAAATTTTTAAAATCGGCGCCAAACTAATGCCTGACAAAATGTGATCCGCATAAAAAGATTAAAACTTTATTTGTAATTGCTTTTTTACCGTAGTATTCTACAGAGACCAATTTTAAATGAAATTGTACCAAACAAATATTTAATCTGCCATAGTACCTCCGCTACCTTAAATTTTAAGTTAATTTTAGATAAGTAATATAGGCTCACAAAACTGCCCAATACCGATATTTAAAGAACTTGAGACGTAATTTTTTTGGTCCGACATATTTTATACTACATATTGAATTCGTATGCGTCCCAAGAACCTCCCATTATCAAATTTGAATTCAATCGGAAAAAAGTAAAATTTTTAGTCCCCATATTCTGTATGTCATATTAAGTTGTAAAAAATTAACTTCAAATTTTTAACCTACGACCCCGAAAACCCCGTAATACCAAATTTCAAATGTCTCAAAAAGAATTAAATAGATGAGAAAGTTACTTCACAAATCCTTTGAAAATAAGAGGATCTGTTATCAGCGAAAAAGTGTTCCAGAAAGCATTTTTGAAACTCGTACTCAACCTCCTCTTCTCAATACTCAATCTCACATAGAAGGTCTCACTGACAAATTGATGAAAATTTTCAAGCATACAGATATTAAAATAGCAAAAAGACAAATACTAAATCTCTCCAAAATTTACTCTAAAACGAAAACACCTTTGCAGTTGAATGACAAGTCCTGTATCGTTTACGATGTTCCTTGTGCCAACTGTCAGTTAGTGTACATAGGCCAGACATCCAGAAGCCTCAAAAGCAGGTTTATATATATATATATATATATATATATATATATATATATATATATATATATATATATATATATATAGTGTAATTGCTAATCGTGAGACAAGCAAGTCACGGAAATTCAATCATTCAACTTCAAAGTTGTTGCAACTGTATAAAAGCGCCTATAAATATGGAGAACCGCGACCGTGTCAAGCCTCCCGTGATCCTCCTTTGAATTTTGCCGACTTCAAAGGATGTCGCGCGCCTTCGGCAGCCGGTAAAAATTCGATCTAATCATATTCCTATTGTTCGCGAGCAGCGTTACCGTGGCTCAAATTATCTATTTTCTGTCGGGTTTTTGTGGCAACTTAAAGAAATTTTTTATCTAATTGGACAACTTCATGACACGTTCTTTCGAAAAAGTTTACTTTGCAGCGAGACTGGCGACACGAGAACTATGATGAATTTGGCTTGTTTCGATGACCTCAAAAGGTTTTTAAAAAATCCATAGAAGAAATAATTTCCCGGAGAAAATATAACGTTAACAAATTATCCTTGTTTTATTTCATGACATAGCTGATCTGTGGACAACTTCCGATTTGTCTTGGAATTTAATTTATTGGTTAAGCATTGATTGGTCTACAAACCATGTGTGATAATGAAATAATAAACACGATCGAATAGTAACAAAATTACTAAATCAAATGCATAAATACATTATTTTATAGCCATTGAAGTTCTGTGTTACTTGAGAAATTATTCTAAAAACGGTTTTATTTTGAAAATCGTTCCATTTTATTGACTCGTATAGGCTATGTTAATATTTTATCTTATAAACATACTTCTATAGTTCAAATACATTAATTTGAATTTTATTAATTACACCACATTAAATAGAAGATTTTTTCCTATATAATAATCATAAATAAGAAAATAGCCGTTATTAGTAATAGGTAATTCATTCATTTAAGAAGAAACAAACGTAGCAAGAAGCTTAAAAATCTAGTAAATGTTAAATTTATACCGAATGTTTATGCTCTCTTTAGCACATGTGCATTTGTTATTAACCATCGAACTATCGCCAAGCTGCTGACCATGACTGTGACTTTGCTTTGGAGTAAAAGTTCTCGGGGGCCAGTTAGCTATTAATATTTAATGATTTAAAGTCAATAACTCCTTGAAAGTCCAGATCGTTTGAAAAAATATATTTTTGGCTTTTTCTTCACATAGATAAACCAACCGTTTTGTTACAATCTTTTTATTATCATAAATGTCATAAAACTTTTTGGTGGAAATACTGATCAAGACTATTTTTACTTTTAAAGAATGATAAAGGTATTAAAACTTTTTTATTAAAGGGATTATTCTATGCCAATGGATACTTGTCTTTTATGACATTAATTCAGGAATGGACGAGACCGAATCTATGATATAAAGAGGACAATATGAAGCCAACGGAGCCACGAGCGTCCAAAGTTGCCAAAATACTTTTTTGAAATTGGAGGCCCGATTCTGTAAGCATATTTTTTGACATTCCGTTTCCTTATCTCTTTTAGAACAATGACATACTTATGCGTTACTACAAACGCAACAAAGATGCAATATCCTTATTATGACATTCTCTTTCCCTTTACTTTTATAGAATCGCAGCCCAGAAGCCAAGATAATAAAGTTTTAGTACAAAACTATAGATAGTTAAAAGATATTTAATTTGAGCACAATAGCTTAAATTTTATTTATTAGTTATTGCAACAAAGCTAAAAAACACTCGTATGTATATGAAATAATTATTCCGAAAATAACTTCTTTCCCCTTTTTGTTGAAATTCTCTCCCGAGATTTTTACTTTCGTGAAGTAATAAAAATAAATCGAAAATTTAATAACTAGGTTTTAAAAATGGGATATTTTTTTAAACAAATAGTTATATCATCATCCGTTGACCTTACATGTTTCTAAGTTTAGTATGCAAAAGCTGGTTTCACTACAAAAATTTTCAAAGAAAAAGCATTGCTCTACGACCAATAGAAGCCGAAAGAGGATTTTTTTTTCAAAAAATGTCAGTCGCTTTCTTTGTAATAATTAAGAATGGCACTGAATAGTGAAAAGCTTATATTTTTCATAAAAATTTATTTTTTGGCAAAACAACTTTCCCTTGATATAAAAAATTATTCATAAAATAGAACGTACTCATTAGAAATAACGGCCGAAATTGGGAACGCACAGACTATTATATTTTATGTCTATGACGTAAATCCCCTAATTAACTAACTTAAAAGTAGTCTGAGTTGATAGTTGAATAGTATATTTTAAAATAATATCGACTGACCACGTCATAAACTGAAAATACCTGCACTGTGCTATCCGCCATTGTCACAACAGTTCATTTATGGCAACCACGGATTTCTGAAAATAAATGGATGACAGGTGGTAATAGAACTGTCAAACGAAAAATGTCCGGAGTACGCTCTGCGCCATTTTGGGTAAAGTGACATTTTGGCACGTCAAATTAACCGTCAAAATTCAAAAAATAGTGTCATTGTTGTTATTATTGTGAAATAATCTTTGTTTTTCCTTGGATTAAATTTATTTTAAATAACTTAATAACCAAGTAATATGCACCAAGCCATCAGTCAAATATTTAAATGTAAATATAGACCACAAAATTATCTTCAATTGGCACTTTGGAACTGTTAAACAAAAAATGTATACAAAGGGCCAAATACCTTAGGAGTCTAATATACAAAGAAAAAGGCATATCAAGAAAAACAACTCATATATACAAAGCAATGTACTGACTTTAATAGGAATACATACCTCTTATATACAGTAATTGCAGGAAGCCAGCACTCATAAAACTTTAAACGGTAGAAACCACTGCTCTATGTAGTATTACTAAAATCCATCGTCCTAGCTATCCACCAATCAATTATTGTATGAATTCACTAAACATCTAGCCGATTATTGCAAGACTTCCTGTCCTGACAAGTAAGTTTGAAAGAAAACCTGAAACTTGACTGGTGATAGAGGAACTGTGTACGACCAGGGGCCGGAACAATAGGCCAGCCCGAAGACCCCCCCCATTAATGATATTATTCAACCTTTAATATACTTTTTTTATTTTTTTGGGAAGATTTGTAGGGGCTTGAAGACCGAACGTGCTATAAATAAGCTTTTTATTCTGAAGGACCTCGTTTGTTGGCTTGTAGGGTTCAAATTTATATGTCCTAATAAATTATCATCAATAATATTTATTTATTTGTAGTGTAGTATAGTGTTTAACACAGTCTAAGGAAGTAAAATGTTGCATTTAACATTATTTGAATATAAAATTGAATGTTACTTATTTAAATAAAAGTTTTAAATATCTTACAAATTGTTACTTCTCAAATTTTTTATAAGTTCTGTTGATGAAAACAATTATGTTACACTTAACTGTTTCAAAGTAAGATACTCGACCGTTTGGGGATATAGGGACACAAGTGTTTATGTTAAATCCATAATTAGAACTAGCCGTAGAAAAACAATTTTTAAACAGCACGCTCATACTATTGAGATATGAAAAGAATTTAGTGTAATAATTTTGTATGTCTATAATCTCAAATTTACTTGAAATTTGCGAAACATTATTCAACTTTCTAAGGAAATTTTAATTAGAAAATACTGAAAATAACGGGGTACTATCTAATTAACATTTCAACTGTTTTTCCAAAAAATAAATCATTTTGAAGAAACGGTTCGTCAACATATTGCTTTTTTTAAGGACTAGTTATTTTTAACAATCAAAAATATAGATATAATAAAAATTGTTAATTTATTTTTACGACCGACCAATAGTATGACAAACGTCCACACAACAATCAGTTGACACAAATTGGATAAGTTGGGTAAGGTTATAACATAATACTGTCATTTTATCTCTTTCTACCTATGTCGATGAAATTTCGGAAAGGTATGCAAATTGCTTCAAACTTGTCAGCGGGAGGTAAACGATTATGTTTAGTCGTTATAATTTTTCAGTGGTATTCACTGTTATTATAACTTCACCTTACCCAAAATGGCGCATAGCATGGTCCGGACATTTTCTGTTTATTTGACGATCAGTACATATACTTTATAAGTGCGTGATGGCAACACTGAATTCACTGGCGCCAATAAGGACGGGATATAAACGGTTGTCTAACTGACAAGGGTAGAAACAATTCACAGAACTTCTCGAATTTTTATCGACATATGTAGTTGAAAGGAAGGGATAGTAGAAAGAGATAACATAACAGTAATACGTTTTAAACTAACCCGACTAATCCAATTTTCTGGACGCCTGCGTTTTTGAAAAAACGTTAAAATTTTCATTAGGTATTTTTCCCATGATAAAATAAATTACACTGTACAACTGTCTTTTTTTCACACCTTAATATGAGGTTAGTTAAAATATGTGTATGGAACATTCACTTTCTTAGAAAAATATTTTTATTTAAAAAAAAAATAAAAAATAGTTCCAATTTGTAATGAAATTATTTAAAAAAAAAAGTTATTCTGAAGATTTTCCTGTTCGTTTGGCTTGTCTCTAACTGTAGAATGGATAATATCTTTTTAATGTCCAATAAAAGTCTGCAAGCAAAAGAGATATAGAAGAGAATGCACTTTTTTCAAGTCGATTTTGTTAACAAATATCACGTGTCATATCTCAGCAACGAATAACATTTTCGAAATAACCAAAAAAAGATTTTATTTCAGATTTCCAAATCTTTCATTTATAGCAACGAAAAATAAGGAAAAGTTATTTTTGCAATAATTATTTAATATGCAAAAAAGGGCAACTATTAAGTTTTTTTTTTTTTGTAATAATTAAGACATGAACTTTAGACTACGATGGCATAAATTAA
The DNA here is from genome assembly GCA_034092305.1 of Diaprepes abbreviatus. Taxonomy (NCBI): domain Eukaryota; kingdom Metazoa; phylum Arthropoda; class Insecta; order Coleoptera; family Curculionidae; genus Diaprepes; species Diaprepes abbreviatus. The sequence continues at coordinate 3,911,731 of JASJET010000105.1, forward strand.
AAATCTTTCTATTAACTATAGCTTTATACTAAAATATTTTATCTAAAGTTATTACCTAGGCTTCTAGTCTCTAAAAACTGGCCCTGTATTCAAATTTCCCCGGCAAAAATATTCTTTCATCCCTCTTTATATCGCCGAGTTGGTCCCTCCATTCCTGAATTAACTACTGTTTTTCTTACGTATTGATTGGCCTATAGACCACGGTATCTCCGATCTGTTCAGTCTTTTATGTTCTCGCCATAAAGTGAAAAATTGTATCTTGTTTGTTCGTCTGTATGTCACTTCTTTTGCATTACCATTTTGCAGACACCTGAGCTTCAATGACACAAAAACAAAAAAATAGGATAACTATGCTTGTGTGAAAAATAGGGATGATTTTTTTTGTTTACCCCATTGAGTGGGACATCGTTGAAAGGTCTTCAAAGATACAGATAAATATTTTGTTTTACATTTTTTATTCAATGACTTCATTCGTGAAATATGAGGCTCCAAAATGGCATTTGAGTCTACGGAAACGGTAATAATAGCTATCAAACTGCGCATATGAATTGCAGCTCGTCGTTCCCATATAAGTACAATTAACATATCACGAATTCCATGATGCATGTTTATCCTGCATCTATAAAGCCATAAAAGGCAATTCATCACTTATGTCTCTTAATACATTAGATATCCATTTTATACACTGTAAACAAATTTTGCTAGTTTGCTATTCTCGTTTAAGAAAAAATTTCCCAACAAACAACTTTTTAACAAACATCTTCATTACGATTGAGTACAAAGTTTTTATTCCACAACGTATCTTCTTATTTAAAACCCAAACGAATAGCAAATATGTAAATTACTAAAATGAAAAGAAGAAACGAATGGAAAGTTGAAAACGTCAAAGAACTTTTGTTCAGTAAACCAGTTTATGAGATCTGCAAAATATTTACCGCAGTAAATTACTAATGCATCGGATTTGCACTTGATGTATGCAGGAAAGTAGATTTATTGTGAAATAATAAAAAGCCACAAACAAGGCAATACACTAGATTTTAATTTTGTTTTATTACTTTGAAAATTAATTTGCAATAGCTTAAAGCAAAAAAAAAAGGCGGATATAGAAACAACAAAAGAAAAGAGATCTCGGTTTCCTATCATTGTTAATCGACGAGGGTGGTTCAATAGGTAAGTTAAATTAGTCACAGATGGCGCCACTATCATTTTTAAGTGCATACAATTATGCAGCTATACTCTTCTAAGGAACCTCTACAAATTTTTAGTATGATCCGATGCATAGTTCATATGTGGCAGTTATTTGAACTAGGTTGTCACACCATTGCTATAAATAATGAAAAAAGACGCGTTTGGAGCAGTGATTAAACCTTTTAAAAACTAATTTAACTATGATTTAAGTATTACAAAAATAGCAAAAAGTTTGTCCGGAACATTGTAAACAGTCCCCTCTCTGATTTTTTAATTACGTACCAGATCGTTGACAACAAACATAACAGCATTTATATGTAAAACCAAACGTAAATGCTCTAAAATTTGCAAGGTACCACCAAAAGCACGCCGACGCTCTTTTGTTTAGTGATGAACGAACTTTAGGCTGAGGAGCTTGGGTTAGTAAGTAATGGTCAACAATCCCCTGGTAACAGTTTTTTTGATCAGTATAGAATGTTTTATTTATTTTTCGAGTATTATTTCGAGTAACATAGTAATAAATTAATTTTGTACAGCAAAATAACGTGATACTTATACATTTTTGAAGATTTTAGCATTAGGTCAAATTAAACAGTCTTCTAGTAAAGTCCTCTGCTAGATTCTGTCAAAAATATGGAGTATAGATATGTGAGCGTTATTGACCATGTAAACGAAAACGATAGCAAAATTCGTGTGTGCTCCTTGAAGCTCTAGAACAACAAGGGATAGATGTTTAAATTCGATCTAGACGATGTATCAGATCTGACAATGAATCAAGTAGCAGAGAAATTACCTAATTCAAACATAATGTTGAAAGGGAATAGAGACTACTACTTATTTGATTCATTTGCGGATGTATTTGAAAAGTTATGCTTTTACTTTATTTACCGATACCCTTTAATATCTTTTTCACATGTTTATTTTTTGATATAAAATTCTGTAAACCTTTGTTACCATGACAATAGGTACGTTTTTAAGACTGATTATCTAACAGGTAATGATAGTTACTTGTATTTAGGTGATTTACACTGATATTTGTAGTTATGGATTACTGAATAAATTTAACTACCTATTCCAGTTTTAAATTTTTTAACCAGAAATAGGATAATTATAAAGATTATTGATATTTTCTTTTGTTTACTATTTAACCACTTAACTACAGAACCCCATGGGTTGAAATGATAAAGATTTAGTGACGGAATTAAAATATATCTTTAATATATATAACAATCCCCTGACATATGTAACAGTCCCCAGTGTCAGATATTTTGATAAGGCTTCGTATTTTAGAAAATAACAGAAACATTTTTGTCCCCTTGCTGTCTAGTTTTGCCTTTGCTGTCTATAATTTTTCAGATCATTAACTACTTTGTATATAATATATTTTAAATATAAATATAAAAAAGTTCGTAGAACAATTTTCTTATCATAATTTCCCAATATGTAAATGCCGAAATATAGTAATATCATATGAGGGTAGTTGAATAAGTAAAGTAAAACAGGAATAAAAACAATACTATTGTTTACTTTTTTTTTATTTTTCAACATAGTCTCCTTGGAGCACTTGGTCCAGCGGTATTCCAACTTCTTTATGCCTTCTGAAAAGTAAGAAGCATCCAAATCGTCAAAATAGTCTTTTACAATCCTAATAACCGCTTCATCTGATGAAAATCTCTATCTTCCTAGCCACTTTTTTAGATTAGGAAAGACGAAAAAGTCACTAGGTGCCCAATCTGGTGAATAAGATGGATAGAGTACCAATTCATACCATAATTCATTTAATTTTGACATTGCAACTGCACAAGTGAGAACTGGAGCACTGTCTTGATGAAAAAGACCTTCTGGCGTTGTAGTCTTGGATGTGTTTTCTTCAATTCTTCATCCAAATGACCAAGAAGTGTTGTATTGTAATCCCCTGTGATTGTTTGGCCTTTTTTAAATAGTCAATAAATATGATGCCCTGAAATTTCCAAAAAACAGTGGCCATAACATTTCCAGCCGACAAAACAATTTTCGTCTTTTTTGGCTCATTCTCATCGGACGCCCTCTACTGCTTTGACAGCTGTTTCGACTCAAACGTGTAGTGATGGATCAAGGTATCGTCTACAATCACGTATCTATGCCAAAAATCTGCTGGATTACGTTTAATCATCGATAAAAACTCCTCACAATTGATCTTTCAGGTTCGTTTGTTTTCAGCTGTCAACAATCATGGCACGCATTTGGCACACAGTTTTTTCATACACAAATGTTGGTGCAAAAAATTTTCTACGGCACCAATTTATATGCCTATACATTCAGTTATATGACATGATGAACATTTTCAACAATACGATATATATCTTCAATCATTTCTGGTGTAGTAACTTCAACTGGGCGTTTCGAGCGTGTTCCATTTTTTGTTGAATTTCAACTACGTTTAAATTCGTTTATCCAAAAACAAATAGTCTTTAAAGTCAGTGCAGAACTTCTGTGAATAGCATCTAACTTAGTTTTACTCTTAGCAGTTGTCCACTATTTATATATATATATATATATATATATATATATATATATATATATATATATATATATATATATACAAAATTATTTTATTACTATGCTACTCGAAACAATACCCCAAAAAATATATAAAAAACTTTTTATTGATCAAAAAAACTCGTACCAGGGGACTGTTGACCATTACTTACAACGAGAGCTTCTCAGTCTAAACTTCGTTCACCAAACAAAAGAGCATCGGCGTGCTTTTGGTGGTAACCTTGCAAATTTCAGAACATTACGTTTGGTTTTACATATAAATGCTGTTATGTTTGCTGTCAACGATTTGGTACGTAATTAAAAAATCAGACAGGGGACTGTTTACAATGTTTCGGAACAGCTTTCTGCTATTTTTTTAATATTCAAATCATAGTTAAATTAGTGTTTAAAAAGCACTGATCGATCATTTTCTAATACTAATCAAACTATGTAATAGTTTAATTGATTTTGGAAGTTGATATAATTAATTCATTGAATATCAGTAGCTTTGGTATTGTCACTCCAGTAAACTGTTATTTGGACATTTAAAGATCTAATAAATATTTTTTTTTAAATGAAATATTTTTTGTTATATGTGACAAATTACGGATATACATTTCTAAGTTAACGGTAATATTAATATTTTTTGACATTTATGCAAGATGTTTTTCAGGGACTATGAATTTTCCACTTTGCTGAGAAACACCCATTTATAAAATTTGATAACAAAATTTAATATTTCTTAAACTTTTCCTTCTTTAAAGCGATAGAAATTTTTATTTTTAAATTAAGAGTTAATTACGTTAATAGCAAGAGCAACAAAATTATAAATTACTGTACAGAAATACTGGTATTTTGGAAAGAAATCCTGTTTACTCAATGTAAAAATAATTAGGAAAAATTTATTTTAATTAGAAGTTATCTTTTTGATCTTACTAAATACTTTTCATTTGTACTGTTACATATTTTACCCTTGGCTGCACTATTACTGTTTCACCAACTTATAATATAAGCTAAATTATTCTTCTTGCAGCATTATAAATTAAATTCATATTAAGAATTAATTCTCGGCAGAGATTAGGAGTAAAACATATTGTACAGGAATAAGGACCTAAAGTTTTGGCGATTTAGAAAACATATTTTCCAAATGAGAAACTACGCCCTAATGCAAATTTTAAAGCTAGTAGCATTAAAATCATTTTTGTTTCATACAATAACTGGCATCTCCGTCATGGGTTCTCACGCACTATTTTTGTGTCTGCATCTTTAAAGAACTTCTTTCTACAAAGATATCTATACGATATATATATATATATATATATATATACGAGCTTACTTAACTACGAGAGAGGCTTTCCAAAACGTTTCCAGATAAAGCATTCAAATCTTCCCCAAACCGAATTTTTTTCTTTTTTAAAATAAATATGTTACAAGTAACTTAAGCTCGAAACAAACTATTGGTCATGACGAATGCTGCTGACAGTTGTTGTTGTTTGTAGCTTTAACCTCTATATTGCAACATAATTGAACAAATAGTGAATAAAATGTAAAACAAATGATGAATATATCATCATAGCAACATAACGAAGCGAAATGGCGACAGTTATGATTCATTTGCACCTCTATTCGATAGATGGGACTGTTAGCTATTTTCTCCAAGATTTTCTCATAATTGTATTTTTCCCCAATTATTTTCTCTATACTTTCGTGTTCCCCAAAAATTTCGCAATAATATTTTCCCAAAATTGCGAAATTTTGGAAATTGAAATCGTGTCGCTCTTCCCCTCTGACTTCACACAAACCACATAACTGATACACCATTACCGTTTTCAATAATTGACATCGGTTAATCAAAAGTTATTTCATCGTTCATAATACCCATCCTCAGCAGTGGTTATGACATAGACCATAAACAGCATTTGTGGCTTTTGCCGTACAACGACTCTGCAAGCCTCCGAACTGATCATTACATACAGATTTTTAGATCAACATTTAGACTATTCATTCGTTTTATTACAATTCCCTAAATTTTCGGGGACAGCGAAATATCTTTCCTGAATTTAAAGCTCTTGAGGATGAGGGGAGCGATCGCCCTCACCCCCACCCCATAAATCCGTCCCTGATTTAAAGTGGGAGAGTATTTCTTTGAAGTTCAAACCTTTGGCAAGTAGTGAGTTTTCCGCTGAGGTTGCTCCAAAAGAGGTTCCCATTCTCGATATAATTAGCGCCGCAGACTCAGCGAAAGTCAAAGACCCTTTTGCAGATGAATTCAGGTGGAAAAAAAAGAAATTCAAACATCAGCAAATACGAGAAAACTGCCCTAGTTAACCTACAGAAGGACTCCAGTATTAAAATTCTACCAGCGGATAAAGGAAATGCTACAGTCGTAATAAATGCTGAGACATACAATCAAAAAATTGACGAAGTTTTAAGGAAAGGAAATTATACATCTCTTGCTAAAGATCCCACATCTGCAATTGAAGGAAGAATTTATCGCGTTCTTAAGAAATATGAACGGTATATTACTGAGAGGATCCGGGCTCAGTTGACGCCACACCATAGCAAAACCCCACATCTTTATGGACTCCCGAAAATACATAAGCAAGACGTGCCCTTACAACCTATCACGAGTTCCCGAAACTCTCTGACTTCTAAACTTACCAAATTTCTCCTTCCAATTCTGAGACCATTGCAAGGAAATACATCGTCCGAGGTTAAGAACTCGCAACATTTCGTAGAAATTATACGTGAAATAGAAGTAAAACCGGAAGACCATTTTTTTAGTTTTGACGTGGAAAGCCTATACACCAACGTTCCAGGTAAGGAGTCACGAAAAATTATAAGAAAGAAACTTGAAGAAGACCAGACCTTAGCAGAAAGAACATCTTTACCACCGCACGCCATTATGGACTTGTTGGAAAGTTGTTTGACTAATTCCTATTTTCAAGAAAAGGAAAAATTCTACCTCCAGGATGATGGACTACCGATGGGATCTTCACTATCACCGGTGGTCGCAAATATTTTCATGGAATGCTTCGAGACGTTTGCAATTGAATTCATAACTAAGAAACCAAAGTTATGGCTCAAATACGTAGACGATACCTTTAATATTTCGAGTGAAAACGACGAAGAACTTCGAAACTTCCTTTTTCATCTCAACAATATCAGCCCAACTACTAAACTCACCATGGAGAAAGAAGTAGAAAAAAAATTACCATTCTTAGATGTCTTGGTTGAAAGAAATGGCAGACAAATTCGAACTTCGGTTTACAGAAAAGTCACGCACACAATACCTTAATTATTCATCTAATCACTCCAACAACACCAAACAAAGAATTATAGGAAATCTCGAAGATGGAGCCTTAACTCTCTGCAACTCCAACGAGAGCTTGATGAAAGAGATAGATTACATTAAAAATGATCTGACAGCCAACGAATACCCAGTATATCTAGTGGATAAATTTCTAGAACAACGCAGAAATAGAACAATATCGACAACGAATGAAGAACGAAAACCAGTTTTGGACATCCCCTATGTTAAAGGCATTTCAGAAAAAGTTAGAAGGATAGGAGAACGATATAAAATCAACGTTGTTTTCAATTCAAATAACTCTCTGTGAAGTCGGTTCACTAGCGTCAAACCAACAACTCAAAGGGACATGAAGAACTGTGTATATCAGATACCATGTGAATGTAGCAATTACTACGTTGCCGAAACAAAGAGACCTCTTGACGTAAGGATTAAAGAACACCAAAAATGCACATCTCGAGGAGAAACAGAAAAATCTGATGCCGCCAACCATGCCTGGCCTCATGGACACCACATAAAATGGTCTGAAGCTAAAATACTACACCAAGAACAACATTGGAGAAAACGGAAATTGAAAGAAGCCGCGGTTATACATCAGAACCCGAGTTGTTTTAATAAACCATCTTTAGATATAAGAGAAGTGTGGAAACCACTTCTTAATAATTGTAAACTAAAACTAAATGCAGCATAAAAAAAAGGGATTTTGCCATAGCAGGAATGACTGCACCCATCTCAGTCACACTCCACTGCATTTACTTTCAGTATAAATAATCATGTAGCTAAGGAATTTATTTAGTTTCACTTGAAAATGGCTAGAGATAACCACTAGCCGAAACGTCGTGATATTCAACAAAAAATAAAGACAATGGAAGTCCAACAGATATCTACTACATCGTTGTCTTTGACCTTCAAACAAACATCTACTTTTTGGCTGTAAATATAATGTGGCCATTTAGATTTGTTTCGAGTGTTTTACTATTACTTTACCAGATATAGGAGTTTTATTAACCTGAAAAACAATGATTTGAATTTTTTAACTTTCATTCGCTGTCACCAAAACGGCCGGTGAAATAAAAGCTACTTTATTAATTTTTTTAGCTGTTCAAAATTACCCTTTAAACATTAAAGGCAAGTTTTTAAATTTGACATTAAAAAGAAAACAAAATTAAACAATGCAGATCGAGTACAGTGCCATCTATTGTATGTCAAATTAAAGCTATCAAGTGACGTTATTCTGAACCACAGTTCGGTCCCAATTCGGCAAGCCAACCGCAGTCACTTTTAAAATAATAAAATACGGATAAATTCGTTATTCTTACTATTAATAGCATTATTTACTTTCTAAAAACATATGATGTATAAAAAATGTATCATTTACTCTGAATTTTAAAAGAGAATAAGAAAGTAAAATTTTGCAATTATAAATTTAGCAGTATCTTTTCCATCTGTTGCTAAGTAAGAGATAATTTTTTTAGATTTAAAATTTAACATCTGGTGATCGAAAAATCAACAGTCTAGTGTTTTTTCTTATTAAAATAAAAGTAATGGTTACTAAGTTTAATCCATCAAATGAATAGAAACCTTGATGTGAGATATTTCGGGACGATAACTACCTGCATGCACATTTTCATATGTTTCATCAACAACGATCCCGTTAATGTATATGTTTAAGTGTATTTTATTTAGTTCTAAACATATAACATATTCAAAATCAAATAAATTGTTTTGATTATCTCAACGGCATTTAGATACCAAAAAAAAAACTAAAGACGTAAAGAAAATATCAATAAAATTTTATTAAAAAATTGAACCGACTTCTAAAAAAGTGCTTAAAGGAAAAATAGCAATATCAATTTGTATATGAAATTGAAATTTTTGAAGTCGGCGCCAAATTAATACTTGACACAATATGATTAACATAAAAAAAATCAAATTATCAAGATTTGAATGTTACAGTGAAGAAAAATTAAAGTATATTTTTATGACTGATTGACATAATTCAGTTTCCTCTTTTGATTAAGGTCACAAGAGTTATAAACTTTCAAAAAAAAATTGAAAATAGAAAAATGGTGGTGGTTTTTCAAAAAAAAACAAACGCAATTTTTTCAAAAACGACGTTTTTCTTTTTGACGAATTTTTTTCGAGGGTTCCTTGCTATATGCTTCTTCAATTACAATTGTTTTCATGGGTGCTACAATGCAGAAGGAGACACAATAAGTTTTTCCCTTTTTTCAATGACCGATGCCATTTCAAATCAGCAATGAATTTTTTCCAAAAAAAAAATGCTTTCCCCCTGAAATATATCACTATAGAAACCAAAAAAGAGTACACGTATTTTGCTGTTTACGAAAAAAATATTTTCAACGAAGTTATCGAGATTTTAAAGTTGAGATTAGTGCTTTTGCAATAAAGAAAAATACAGCCATTATTTTATTCAAAATTTTATATTTTTACGACTAATCGACGTAATTTAATTTTCTCTTTTGATTCTAGTCACATGAGTCATGAACTTCAAAAAAAAAATTTGAAAGCTGAAAAATTTTCAAAATTAACAAAATGGTGGTCGTTTCTCGGGAATTTTTTTCCGGTTGCCTGTTATTATATAATTATCATATTTTTTTTATATATAATTTATTTACCAAAACCGCTTTTGTGCGATTACTAAAATAGTAGAATAATATGAGCAAATGTTTGCAAGCAACAATTTGTTTATGAAGTATTATTATAATAAATCGCCCGTGTCTCACAGTTACATGGGGATTTTTGGTTCTAGTTCTTCATTGACTTCCTTTCGCATCATTTGACGCCTATCTGAGCCAAGTTTCCTAGCTACTAGGCTTTGACTTCCATTCGTTCGTATACATCAAGGTACAGTTTCGGAAGTTGCAAGGAATAACGGAAATCTACGAAAATATGCCTAAAAAATTATCTAAACAAGTGGAATAGAAATGTCATAATTTGACATAAGACAGCTAAATGGATTCAGCGCACAACGAAATTTCATAGTAAATTTGTTACTAAAATTATTTGAGGTTGGCAGCACGGTAACCAGACAACCAGAGTAGGCTTTGCGGATGTGAAGGCGTCTCGGTGTAGTCGTTAGTGCATTTTTCGTTATTGTTAATTAGATCCGCGCCGGTTATAATTATGTTGATTTTTCTTTATTGTGTCATATAGCGCTATTAGTTGAAATTCTAAGATAGTATTTGTCAATGTTAACAAAACATTTGTGTGAAGTTTTTCTTTCAAAATATTTATCAGTATATGGAATTATTCTGCAAAACCCGCGGAAGGATCACCGAAATCAATTATTTTCAACAATTAAGGTTTTTGTATTTTTTATCAGTATCCAAAGATTATTCGTGATTTTAAACATTTTAACAACAATTTCGATTCAAGAACTTTCGACCGACCTAAGAACTGCAAGTTGATAAACACTACAAACGAAAGGGGCAGTTTTTAATTTGGAAATATCTAGTGATTACAGTTGGGAAGTTGACTGTTCGTAATAGAAATCCTAAAAAGCACAATATTTTTATTTATTTTTAAGGAATTTTATTTTTATTTAATAATAAAAATGTAATGCAATCTCCTTCGAGTCACGTGACAACGAACAACACTCAAAGTGAATGATGTCACTCCATACTAACGACATCTCTGGGCACTCCGTCTTGATGCGGTTATTCTATTGAGTCATTATTACTTTCAGTTCTATCACTTGAAGTAATCATGATCACTTCGACCTAATGACAAGCAAATGAATAGTCAAAAGAACATGGTTATCAGTTTCACTTTTTTCACTTTGATCACTTGAAATTACCCTAAAGAATATAGCCAACGTCATCGCTGTCACGAACTTGACATATAAATTTTTGGTTTTATGTGACATTCGTGATCGCTGTCAAGGGCTACGTTGCCTAGTTCATATTTTATAGACATTTTCATGTAATTTCTTTGAAGTTCGCTTACTTTTCCCTTTGGAAACGATTCTAAGAAATTTTCTCATGACGGAAATTGGATTTATTAACGCAAATAGTTCGAATTTGTCGAGAATTGATTGTTTTATGGTGGCCAATTTCTTCGCAACAAACAGTAACTTCTGCTCTACTGAATTTATAAATATGAAGACCTCCATATAAGTAATTTATTAAGAATTGTTATTTCCGCAACTGATAATGAATACATAATAGTAATAATCGGTATTTATAAGCTCAAAACTAAAATAAAACTGCTGAAGCTGAAACTAGCTGAAGCCACATTTCCCTATTATTTTCCGAACATGGAACGTGAATAAATAACTTTTCAGATGTTTTAATTATAGTACTTGTACACTGAGTCACCGTAGAACACTTAAAATAACTTAGAACTCATATCACAAAAATTACGAAAAAAATTTATATATCCTTGTCAGTTTACCAGTGTGACGTCACTTCGGTCAAGTGACAAGTATTGGCGTTTTAGCGGGAAATTTTAAACGGAATTTAAAATTTGTGATTTTTAAAGTACTAGTTGTATTATTGAATATTTTCGGGTCCTTATGCATGGTCTTAAACACTTTCCCAAACATCCCAGTTATGTCATTTATTTGAATAATTTTAAACACTTTGTTTCATTGTAAGTATTAATATTTGAATTAAGATTAGTTTAACAATATGACAAAATTTTTAAATAAAGGATTTATTATTGCTCTTTGTACCATTATTTAAGGAACACCCCGTATATACAGGAACAAATTTGCATCTATGTCCTAATTTAAATAAGAATAATATTAATTTCCTTCTTAACTAGGCATAATTTTACATAATTATTATAGTGTATTATCTTCTATTCAAATAAAAACAATTCCCACACCAGTTGTAGGCATAAAACTTGATGCCCTAGTTTTTGACAAATTCCAGTTAGATGGCTACTTGAACTATATTTTATTGTTTATTAAGCATAAAAATATATTATTTTTTGTCAACTCAGTGGGGGACTAAGAATATTTATGATCCGGTGCTATAAGGCACATTCTAATTTCAACTATAGCAAGTATACGATTATGTTATTAGTAAGTGGTATAGCTGTATTAAGAAATAATTTTAGGATTTCAAATCTATAAGAACAGTTTTTTTAATTTTATATGCGTCAAATCCAAGGAAGTTTGAGGGATAAAAGGAAGGGGAATACCGTAAAATAAATTCGGTCCGGCATGTAAAGTTGTACTCCTCTTAAAGGGGCTATAACGTACTTGCGCCAAAAGTCAGGGGACAGGACTGGACTTGGACAACCTTTTATTATGTTATTATATTGGAAAAATTACAATTTAGAGGTCATTATTAAGTGATAAAATATTGAAACACACCTACAAGTTGTTAACTAAAATCATAACCAACCGCATAACAAACAAACTTGATTTTTACCAACCTGTCGTACAAGCTGGATTCAGAAAACACTTTAGCACCACAGATCACCTATACACCATAAGAATACTAATTGAGAAGTGCACCGAATATAACGTACCGCTCCATATAGCTTTTGTAGATTTCTAGAAGGCATTCGACTCCGTCGAAATATGTGCAGTATTACAATCCTTAGAAAACGCAAGAATGGATTCAAAATACATAACCATTATAAAGAACATAAACGAAAATGCAACCATTCAAATAAAAATAGACGACAAGACGAAAACGAACCCCATAAAACTACAAAGGGGAGTGAGACAAGGGGACACTATCTCGCCAAAACTGTTCACTCTAGTCCTAGAGGAAATTTTTAAGGAACTTAAATGGGACATCAAAGGTATAAACATCGACGGAATATACTTGAACCATCTCAGATTTGCTGATGACATAATCTTAATAACAAGTAATCTCCAAGAATTGAAAAATAATTCAATTCCCATAAATTTAAAAAGAAAAGTATACGACACATGCATATTACCGGTGTATACGTATGGATTAGAGACCATGTCCCTCACCAAAAAGTCCGCTAAAAAATTAGAAACGGTCCAAAGAGCGATGGAAAGAAACATGCTTGGAATATCATTAAGAGACTGGATTAGAAACACCGAGATAAGACGCAGAACGAAAGTCAAAGACATCATAAAGGAGGTTGCAAAAATGAAGTGGCGATGGGCTGGTCACATACCCGATATGAGGGCAACAGTTGGACACGAAGAATCCTGGAACGGAGACCGAGGGAGACAACAAGAAGCACGGGAAAGCCTCAAAAAAAGATGGGTAGACGACATAAGGACAGTGGCGGGCAAACAGTGGATGAGATTGGCGAAGAATAGAGAAAAATTGAAGCAATTGAGAGAGACCTACATCCAGGAGCGGATGGACAGAGGTTGACAAAGAGAGAGAGAGATTAAGTGATTAATAAAATAAATACTGACATAAAACAGATTTGAACATAAATCTCTAGGTAAAAATTTGCATTATGTGAAATCTAGGAAAATGACGTTTTTTGAAAAAATTTCGGTACTTCCCCCTATTTTGAGGTAGTAGAACATGATTCTAACCTTCGTTTTCCATAATTTTTCCTTAATTTTGCGGAAAACAGTGAAAAACACTTTTCACTTTAGGTTCAATTAATCTAATCGTAAAAATTTTGTTACAGGCACAAAAATTTACACTGATAGAAGCCTGTGTGTATTATATAAAAATTCATAAATTTGCACATTTTTATCGGAAATATCAAGAAAATTAAACAAATTAAAACAAAATGGCTTCCGCAGTTAAATGTTGGTGTGACTCGTTCCTAAAACCCGAAAAATTAGCGCTGTCGCCCGATCGCCAAAACGATTTTTGTGAAATTCACATATATTCTTTTCTTTCACAGATTTTTGATCAAAAATTTTGAGTGGTTTAAATTAATTTTACGCTTTTTTATACATTACAAAAATTAAACTATGTTGTTACCTGTAATGGATAAATTTTTTAGTTTACATTACGAAAGACCAAGTCTAGGTCAATTTAGGTTAGTTCAGATAAGTTTCAGTTTTAAAAATTAACCAAAGGCAAGCTAAAAATTTTGGGTGGTAAAGATAAATTTTTCCCTGAGACTGTATAAAATATTACAAAAACTGAACTATATTGGCTGAGATGGTCACGAAAATATTTTACATCTAGCAACGTGCCAAACGAATGTTAGTCGTTTTCACGAGTCTGATGGTCGATAGCCTTTCCGGAACATGTTTTTGGTTTTTCGTTTAAAATACAAGTTTTTTAAAATTTATTCACTAGAATTTGTGCAAAAATAGCTGATATATATTACATACATAATATTTTAACTAGTACCATTGAAAATAAATATCTAAGTTCGGTTTTTCTTTAAAATTAAAATTGCTTGGTGAAGTGACGCTTGGTGTTTTTGAGTTTTTCGAGAAAGTGAGAAAAAGTAGTGAAAAATCAAAGCCAAAATCATGTTCTACGTCCTCGAAATAGGGAATAAGTATCGAATTTCTTCTAAAAAACGTCGTTTGCCCACATTTGCAATAATGCAAGTAATTGCCAAAACATAAAATAATGTACTTACCGAAAATAATGAATTAATGGGATTTACAAAACAATACCATACATTGATGCATTATTGTAAATAAAAAGTCTGCATAAATGTCTTGATAACATACACAAATATAAATTCCGAAATTTAACTAATGTCACTGCACGGCGAAACACAAAAAATCAAGAGAATTTTAAGCCTCGAGACGGTGACAAACAACCACATTAAATACAAAGAATAAGCCGGGATGCCGTACTTTTGCAAAATCCTGCTCTGTTTTCTGGTTCTCATATTGCCAACCTCATACAACAAATTTACTATGACATTTTTTTCTGCGCTTACTCCACATAGCCACTTGGTGTCAATTTATGACATTTATTTTCTACATGTTAAGTTAACTTTTTAGGAATCTAGTCAATTTTTATAGTTTTTCATATCCCCTCTAAACTCCTTGGTCAAATCCGAAGTCCTCACATTATTAGCTTGCAATACCTGTTATAATCTGAGTTCTTTCACGAGACTTTTATGGACTAAATTGTTTGTCTATACTAGTTTTGGTTCAACATCATAATTGTTTAATTTAGATTAGTAATACCATATGTTAACAATATCTACAAGAGCGCCAATTTCGTATGGAAACAAACACACGACGTGATTCACATCGAAATTTTTGTTCTGTACCACTTAATATTTCTTATGTTATAGATAACTTGTATAGCGCAAAACAGTGCAAGTTTTTGTTTGACAAAACGATGCTAAATTGCCATGGTTGCACAAGCGCCGCTTCTATAGTGCCTGCAATAGTTATACTAATCCACGAAAAATTGAAAAACTACGTTAAAGAGAGGTGCGTACCGCTGAGGGAGTTTTAAGCGTTGGCTCATGATACTAAAACTAAAAATATCTGTCATTAGGGGATAAAGAAACGAGCAAAACATAATTTTTTGTTAAGTACTTGATTATTTGCCCTTGCAATTGCAATATACAGGGTGATCCTCTGGGAATTTTATCGATCGATTGTGGGAAAACTATAATTAGGAAGAACCTGAAAGTCTTTTTTATTTAATTCGGGTTAGTTTTCCTGTAGACGAAGATCGACTTTAATAATCCTTTTATGATATTTTGAAAATTATTAGTACAGAGTGGGCAAAAAAAAATTATATTTAAAAAATCGTCAAAAGTCAATTTCTTCAAATAGAAAGCAGCTATTTTTATATTTTTATCATATTAAGCATTAAAAATAAGGGCAACTTTGTAATAGGTTGTCTATTTCAAAAATTTGTAATTTTCGAAATATTGGCAATTCAACATTTTTTTATTGTAAAAATGTTATACGGCTTTTAAGTTTTGTTATTAGTTGGCCATGACGGCGAAGCGTGGCGAAAATAAAACAATCGAACTCTACAGAATTGCCACTATTCCTTGCCATTTGGCATTCATTAATAATAATCATTACGGGGCGATTAAATTACACACACGAAGATTATTTAAACTTATTTATTATTTATAGAAAATCTGAGTTATTTCAAGAACATGCGATACATTCGCGATCCGATATCCGAAGAAACAAAAACCAACACTACCAACTGTGAAAAAGATTATAAAAAACTTCAAGAACTTTGGATGTGTAAAAGCTAAAAGAAATAGACATAAACCAGTTGTTAATAAAATAAAGTAACAAAAATTATTTGAGTAAATGTTCAGATTGTCTCCCTCGAACTTCCAAAGATTTTTCGCACCTAAGCAAGAATTCTTCATGGGTGGCTCTTCTTACTGACTGAGGATTAAGTTTCTCAAATGCTACTCTGACGCGCTGCATGCAATCTTCCATAGTGGTTAATGCGGTGTTGTATACTTTATTTTTAATTCTCACCCCAATAAAAAAATCAAGTACTGTTGGGTCGAGGAAGCGAGGTTGCCAAAGATGTGGCCCAGTCTTGGCTATCCTTTGATCATAAAGCAAGTTTTGCAAATGATTGTTAACTAAATGACTATTGTGCGGAGGCGCTTCATCATGTTGATAAAGTAGTTTTCTATGATCAGCCAGCGGGAAGTTATCTAAATAGTTCACTTCCAAATTTCTCAAGATGTCGAAGTAGCGCTCACTTATAAGTTGAAAAACGTATTTTGTATCTAGAAGTCTTCAAAAATGGCTAACTTACCGCTGAGATTATCTTGGTACAATTCAAGGGCGACGACGCCGTCATTTCTTATAGCACAATACACATTAAACTGCCAAGACTATTGAAAATTTAATTATCTAAATGGATTTACGTTTGAGTCGCTCCAATAGTGGGAATTGCGTCGATTAAACAATCCATTTTTTATAAATTTGGCTTCGTCCAACCAAATAATAGTATCCAAAAAACAGCATTTTCTTGTGACTCAAGTAAAATAAATTGACAGAACTCTACTCTTCGTAGAAAATCAGTGCCTTTTAAATGTACTGTGGAATATACAAAGGGATGAAAATTGTGTTTCCATAAAATCCTTAAAACTAATGTTTGAGATAATCCAGACTCTAATGCTACTTGCCTTCTAGATATTGTCGGATATGCGGCGAAATATCCTAAAATTGTAGTTTCAATATTTTCATTAGTAATAACTGGTTTATTTCTGTTTCTTTTTGCTTTTATGTATTCAAAATTCTTGAACTTTTCTATAATCCTTTTAACAGTTGGTGGTGTTGGTTTCTGTTTCTACGGATATCGGATCGCGAATGTATCGTATGTTCTTGAAATAACTGTCACATTCTCCATAAATAATAAATAAGTTTAAATAATCTTCGTGCGTGTAATTTAATCGCCCCGGCATGATTATTATTAATGAATGTCAACTAGCAAGAAATAGTGACAATTCTGTAGGATTCGACTGTTTTATTTTCGCCACGCCTCCCCGCCATGGCCAACTAATAAAAAAAACTTAAAAGCCGTATAACATTGTTACAACAGAAACATGTTGAATTGTCAATATTTTGAAAATTACAAATTTTTGGAATAGACAACCTTATACAAAGTTACCTTTATTTTTAATGCTTAGTGTGATAAAGTTATAAAAATAGGTGCTTTCTATTTGGAAAAATTGACTTTTGACGATTTTTTAAATATGATTTTTTTTACCACTCTGTACTAATAATTTTCAAAATATCATAAAAAGACTATTAAAGTCGATCTTCGTTTACAAAAAAACTAACCCAAATTAAATAATAAAGACTTTTTTATAGGAAAAATCCATAGTTAAGTTTTGGTTCGCAAACGTCAATTTTGACATAAAAATTCGAATATGTCCAAAACGGTGAGACTTAAGTATAGAACATTATACATAAAATATGTCAAGAATTTTACATGGAATAAAAATGTAATAATATATAGGGTGTTCCTTTTAACATAAGCAAGTTGACATCTACTTCCGGTATAATTCGAAGTGCCGCCATCTTGAAAATATTTTAGTCGGCTGTCCCCTATGCACGTTAGTATACTGTCAAATTTTCAGATTCTTCCTAATTATAGTTTTCCCACAATCGATCGATAAAATTCCCGAAGGATCACCCTGTATACTTATTATCTTATGTTAAAATGCTTTTTAAAACAAAATGTAATTTAAGAAATATGATTTCTTTTTTGTCAAAATTCTAAGAAAAAACAATTTGAAATATGGATACACGGTGTCCGAAAAATAATTGATTTCTGACTTGTCCTGTATCGCTTTGTGATCTCTTAGAGAATTTTTTTTAAATTTTATTTTAGAAATTTTTTGAAAAAGCTTTAGTGAAAGCAAGAAAAACGCATTTGTGGAATGTCAATATCCAAAATTTTTACAGGTTAATCAATTTTCCATAATCTTATCGAAAATTTCGTCATAGAACTTTGTATTTTAGTCACCATAACGTTGCTGATTCCTAAACCCAAATATAAAATATTTCAGCGTACGCTACTAATTAAAAATAGTTGGGTCTCTTATTTTTACAAATTGAAAACTTGAAGTGATTACTTACCTTCAGTAAATAGAAGAAAGAATAATAATCCTGCATACATCAGTACTCCCCAGTGTCTTTTAACTGACCCCATTTCGTTAAAGTCAGTGTTTACTTCTCATTTAGGATAAAGAACCCCTAAATGTTTATTTACCAAAAAACGACATCAACACACAATTAAAAAAAAAAGACTACGTATGCATAAATAAACGCCCGTATGCCTCTATGCGCAACAATATCCAGTCTTGAAGAAAAATCTATAAATTACTTGTTTTCTTCACACTCAATGTAACAACAGTAAAATAACTGTTTTTCAATTAATTACACAACAAATTAATAAACTAATTACACAAAAAAACTATTTGCAATACCGCCACGAGATGAAGCTCTTCAAGTACATCACTAGCTATTTAGGTCACTTCATTCTTCGGACCGGACATCAGGTCACCCGTATCTTCAATTCGCCGAAGGAACCGACTCTTTTCGTCTCATTTCTGGTAATCTTCGTAACAACTTTAAGCTAACTTTACTTCTAAACTACCAAATGTCCTTCTGAATGTCACACTACACCAACTTCAAGTCAACTTTTGGAAGAAAAAAGTTAAATTAAGGACGCGATGACGACGTGCGATGGTTCTAGCAGACTGGTGAACATAACGGAACCAGAACGAAGAAGTATACAGACATGTTAGTTGGTTGTACCTATTCGGATTCTTGTACTGCAGGTGGGGTTCCTGCAATCCATTTGACGAGCGAATGGGTTCTACTATGGTTTGTTATACAGGATCCTTGAAAAATATCTTCGTAGTACCCAGATTAATATTTAAAACAAACTTTAAAATTGATATTTATCAAAGTGTATAAATAGATTTAGGAATTTTGCAAAATAATTGGTCTTGTTTTCGCACTTGCTCCAATTTATTATGGCTACATAAAATCTAAAATCGAACGGATTTTTACTTAATATTTTCTTTTACGAATCGAAGAGGGTTATACATATATTCTTATTATACGGTAAAAACTTGCGCAAATGAGGAAGTTAGCGGGGAATCTACATTTCTTAATTTCCTTGGAAAGCGCTCTCGCAAATTACAGGAATTACAGAATTCGTTAAGCAAACTGAGAATTTTTTAATTTAGGAAAATTTAGAATCATATCGTTTTTTTTTTGTTTCCTTAGTCAGGACAGTTCCATGGATTTTAATTTCAAAATAAATAACAAAAATATGTTAAAAATTCTTAGACATTGATAATTTTGACCTTACAGGAGCTTAACAAAGAAAAGTATAGCAATAATTTCTCTTAATTTTAAAAAATTATGCAAAAATTATAAGAAATATTCGTAGGCAGGTAAGTCAAGAAAAATAACCTTTAAAATTGTTATTAATTATGCAGAATGACTCAAAAATCAAAGCAACTTACGACTATATTTTGTTTTTAAATGGGACACCCTATAATTTTATATTATTATTGAAAATCGTATGAAATTTTAAACATATGTCACTGTATTGTCTGTTTTAAAACGACTTCTAAAAGAAGGAGTTTCTCTATTCGTCGACTATGTATTTTTTTATGTATGTACACCGATTATTCCGGAACGGCGGCACCGATTTGAATGATTTTTTTTACGTTATGTTCAGGAAGTTCCTGCGGTGGTCCCATATTTTTTTGAACGAAATTGGTAAAGTAACATCCAAGATGGCGCTGACAATATGGCGACCAAAAAAATTAATTTTGTCCCATTTTCTCCAAAATTGGTATGAGGGAATTTTCGGGGTCGTACATAATGGATTTAAAATTATTTTTAAAAAATTCAATATGGCAGATCCAATATGGCGGACGAAAAAATTAATTTTGTCCGATTTTCTTCAAAATTGATATGGGGGAATTTTCAGGGTCGCACATAACGAATCTAAAATTGTTTTTAAAAAATTCAATATGGAGTATCCAATATGGTGGATAAAATTAATATTTTCCATTTTTTCTTCAAAATTGATATGGGGGAGTTTTTGAGATCGCCCGTTACTAATTTGAAGGTATTTAAAAAAATATATATGGCGGATACAATATGGTGGATTAAAAATTCTACATCTCTCGATTTTGTCTGAAATCAGTATTGGAGGATTTTTGTTAGGGTTAATTACGAGTTTAAAATATTTTTTGATAAACTCAATCTGGCGGATTTGATATGGCGTACTAATTTTACATTTTTCGATTTTCTCTAAAACTGATATTGAGGTTGTAAATTCTGAATTTAAAAGATCTTTTCAGGATTCAATCTGGCGAATCCAATATAGCGGATTAAAGATTTTACATTTTTCGATGTTGCTCAAAGGTGAAACTGAATTGTTTTTGAGGATGTAAATAGCGAATATTATTTTAAGAAAATCTAATATGTCAGATGCAATATGACGCTCTAGAAATCTTAAATTTCAGGATTTCATCGAAAATTGGCACTAGAGGGCTTTGAAGAGTTTAGATTTAGATAAGATTAAGGCGTTAAAACTATTTTTTTAAAATTCAATATGGTGGATCCCAATATGATGGGTTGAAAAATTTACCTTATTCGTTTTTTTCAAATTTGTTATTAGGGAGTTTTCGGGGTCGTGTATTACGAATGGGAAGTTAATTTTTTACTACTATTAGGTTGATAAGATAAAATATGAGGGACTGAAAATTTTACATTTGCCGAATTTGTCTAAAATTGATATTGTGGGGTGCTTGGGGCGTAACCAGAGTCAATATGCAGTATAAAATATTTCATCACAAGTTTTTTAAATATCGATATTGGAAGGTTTTGGAGCCTATATTACTAATCTAAAATTAATTAGAAATTTAAGATAGTGGATTTACTATGACAGACTAAATATTTGTTTGACACAATTTCACTGGTATTTGGAGAATTATAAGAATAAGGAAATAACTAGTGGTAAGAAAATAATTACAAATAAAGTATTTTTAATTTGTTTATGCGAATCACATTTTGTCAGATATTAGTTTGGCGCCGACATCAAAAATTTCAATGTCATATAAAAATTTCTAGTTATTTTTCACTTTTTAGGGCACTTTTAGAAATCGGTTTAATTTTTTTTTTATAAAAATTTTATTTTATGTATGTAAATTGATTACTCCGGAATGACGACATCGATTGAAATGAAATTTTTTGCATTGTATTCAGGAAGTTGTCCGATTTTCTCCAAAATTGGTACGGGTGAGTTTTCTGAGTAGCACATAACGGTTTTAAAGTTAATTTTTTTTTAATTCAATATGGTGGATCCATTATGACGCACTAAATATTTTATATCTCTCGATTTTGTTCAAAATTGGTTCTGGGATTTCTAAGAGTATAAAAAACGAATTTAAAATTATTTAAAAAAAAAAATCAATATGGCTAATGCAATATTGCGGTAAAAAAAATTTCATTTCCCGATTATGTCCAAAATTGGTACTAGGGGGTTTTCGAGAGTGTAGATTAAAACTAAATTAAGAGTTTGAAATTATTTTTTTGAAATTCCATATGGCGGATCTCATATGGTGGGTTGAAAATTTGATGTTAATCACATTTTTTCAAAACTAACATGGTGTCAAAAAGCGAAAAAGTCAGAGGCTCGCATATTTTTACTGAATAAATAATAATTTGTTAACCTCTAGGTACGTCTCTGGTACAGTTATAATTTAATATTTGTATTCGAAATATTCCTCTTCATAAAGGTATTTCGCACACCAAATATTTTTTACATTTCCTAAACCTCTTTCAAGTTATTTCAAAAAAATGGAAATAATTTAAAATCTTCAACAGCCTGTATTTAAGTATATAAGCCCCAGCGATCTCGCGTTCATACAGGGGCGGATCCAGCCCCTCTCTTTGGGGGGGGGGGGGGGGCGGTGATATCACAAAAGTATAGTATGTCAAGAGAGGCAACTTGTCAGGGGGGGGGGGGGGGGAGTGCAAGCAGCATACTCATTCCTAATATAAAAGGCAGAATGGATTCTATTTTCCTGAACTCAAAGCTCTTGGGAGGGGGGGGGGGCGATCGCAAGTACACACATTCCTATACTCTATTCAAGAACTAGAGAGAGTAATAAAACTGTTACCAAAACCTCCAACGTACCTGCTCCAGTGCCGCTGGTAACTGAGAACTGCCGTAAATCTAATTATATTTCATTATATTACTGCAACATAAAAATTCTGATAGTTTAATTTAATTTCTGTCAGTGAGCAAAGTACACCTTACAGTTTGTTCTTAGTGATTTATATTGTTTGCGTTGGTTTTTATATATTATATATCTAGATAATAATGTTAAAAGCTCCATTGAGATGTGTTCCAACATAACAGGAGTTGGAATATCTACTATGTACCGAATACTGAAGGAGAAAAAAACGACTGGAATTGTTAGTACTCCCAAGCCACATTCGATCACAAGCAGATGAAAAACTTCGTTGGAAGAAGAAATGAAAACTGCAATTAAAGGGGTTGTATATACATTTTATTATGAGAAGCAGATCCCAATCGTCTACAAAATTGTAACTAAAATCAATGAAGATCGCGATTTACCTGAAATTAAAAGAACTGATCTCTGGAAATTGCTCAGAGACCTTAATTTTTGCTGGGAAAAACCAGATAGAAAATTTGTTCCTATAGATAGTCCGGAAACTCTCCGTTGGAGAAGTAAATATCTCTCTCAATTAAAAGGTAGAGTTGCTAGAAATAACACAATTAACAAAATTAGTAATTTAACTAAACTTCTGAAAGATTTTTTTTAATAAAGTTACTGCGGAAAATTGGAAAAAATCCATATAATAAAAGAATAAAACGAAATGTGAGAACTCGATCTCATGATCGGTGAGATAGAGGAACCAATTATAATTAATTTGAGCGAAGATAGTTTCACTGACTTTGATTAGGAATTATATACGTGATGTTTACCAGTGTACATAATTTATTATTTAAATCTTTGTTTTTGTTGTATTTTATTATTTAATGTTGTTTATATGTTTTTTTTATATATTTTTATTTTAGTATGTCCCATTAATTAAAATTATTTTTTTTATTTAATTCCAATTAGCCGTAAGTTTATTATTATTTTATTATTGTATTTGAGTCTTTTTCTTAAGCGTGTAGAATTAACATGTTTATCTTATTTTTTTGGCGCTATCGTATTTCCATATAATAAAGTAAATTAGATTAAGATATCAGTACAATAGAAATAAAAATAAGTAGGTCTAATTTTAGATACAACATAAAAAAGTAATTACATTTGAATCCCTTCTGAGTGTTTAATTGTAATACTGCAGATGGTTTAAGAAATAAATAAACTGAAACGTCAAATACCCTAAAAATGTTTTTAATTAATAATAAAATGACCGATAGCCCCAAAAATATTTTAGTATTATGTGGACGAATTTATTTTTTTATATATGTTTACCTTTTTGAATTTTTGACAATGGATATTTTGTAAGTATTTAAATTATAACTTCGAATTTTTTGAGAGAATAAGGCTACGTTTTATTCCATTATTATAGATCGGTATTTTTGATTATAAAATTTCTAACCCATTCCTATGAAAAATATATGTGTCTAACTGATTTTGCTAAAGACACCGAACTAAAGAACACAGGTAGTTTGCGAAGAGAAAAAGGATAAAAAATGATTTATTACTCTCTCTAGTTCTTAAATAAACTGTAGTATAAGAGGAAACGTCGGGTACATTTTCCTAAACTCAAAGCTCTTGGGGGGGGGGGGGGGGGCGATTGCCCCCACCGCCCCTCCCTTGGATCCGCGCCTGCGTTCATATACACTTTTGGTTGTGTTTTTAGATGAAGTATCTCCACACCCTGTATATTGGATTTAAGTTTTAAAACAAAAATGATAAAGATTAATGAACATAGTGTAGAAATAGTAACACACGCTGTTCAAGTTCTCTTTCATTAAAGAAAAAGCGCGATTTACATTTGAATTTTGAAGACCCATCTATTAAACTACTTTATATAACATCAATTATTAATAACATTATTGATTATTGTTGATCAGTTTTATACTGGTAGGTAGTGTCGCAATTTTAGTACCGTCATGACGTGTAAAATCAACAATAGGAACCACTTTATTTAGCCTTCAACTTTCATTGTATCCGTTCGGGTATGACACACGGCGGTCGTGGAGAAAGTTTTATTTTCCCCAAAAAAAAATTGCGTTATTAAACGTTTATTGTTACATGCGAAATAATGCTTGTTCCTTTTGTAACAACAAGATTTCGAAGAAGTACATAAAACATTAATTATTTTTTTATAAGGAAGGAAACACTTGAAAGCTCTACTTTTTGGGAGGAAATGTTGTGTACTGCATGGTCATGACCTAAAGCTTCACGTTCAATAATTTTCTATCACAGAATCAAAATGGTATCCCAAACTAATTACTTACAAATGGCGATCAATGTCTCCTACAACAGTTAACATTTCTTATTCGAAAAATTCTCTACCAAACAGGGGCGGATCCAGCCGCTTTCTTTGGGGGGGGGGCGATATCATAAAAATACAGTATGGCAAGAAAAACAAGTTTTCGACGGGAGGGGGGGGAGGGATTGCCAGCAGCATACACATTCCTAATATAAAAGGCAGAATCGGTTCTATTTTCCTGAACTCGAAACTGTTGGAAGGGGGAAGGGGCGGTCGCAAGCATACACATTCCTATACTCTATTCAAGAATTAGAGAGAGTAATAAAATTATTACCGAAACCTCTAACGTACCTGCTCCAGGGCCGCAGGTAACTAAGGACTGCCGTGAATCTAATTATATTTCATTATATGTAAATATAATAATAAAAATAAGCTTTTCTAAATTTACTGCAACAATAAAATTTCTGATAGTTCAACTTAATTTCTGTCAGTGAGAAAAGTACACCTTACAGTGGGTTCTTAGTGATTTATCTCGTTTGCGCTTGTTTTTATATATTTTTTGAGATTAGTGAGATATCCAAAAAATATGGCTTCCACCTCTATATTTATTTCAAAATTGTTAAACCAGGGCATTTTTTCTTCAACGAAAAACTCATTACGATGAATGTTTATGATGCCTTAAGATATCAATATCCCGATAATAATGTTAAAAGCTCGGTTGAGATATGTTCCAAAATGACGGAGTTCGAAAATCTACTATATACCGAATACTGAAGGAGAAAAAAAACACTGGAATTTTTAATACTTCCAAGACACATTCGATCACAAGCAGACGAAAAACCTCGTTGGAAGAAGAGATGAAAACTGCAATTAAAGGGGTTGTACGTACATTTTATTATGAGAAGCAGATTCCAACCGTCGACAAAATTCTAAGTAAAACCAATGAACTGGAAAAACGCTCTTGGACAGAGAGAGAAGTGAAAACATAAGAAGAACATGCAAGGTAGAAAACGTTAGTGAGTGGGTACTGAGTAAAAAAAAGGGAATGGAACAAACACATCAGTAGAATGGACGACAGAAGAATAGTCAGAATTGTACGCGACAAAGCACCGTTCAATCGCAGGAGTTTGGAACACCTCCGAAAACGATGGAGTGACATCTTAGCATTGCAATAGGCAGAGAGACGACGAAAGGAAACAAGTAGTTCGCCTATATTGAAAAAGGAAGAAGAAGAAGAATCAAATTAAAGTTTTTGTTTGCCGCGATATCATACGCTAGATAAAACCTAATTTTTTTTTGACAGGATACTTCATGTATTAGTTTTCGATTAATCATGTCCACCTTATCCTAAAGCAGCTGTTCCACAAATTTCAAAAAATAAAATGGATGACAGATTAAATTGAGCTGTCAGATCAAAAATGTCCGTAGGATGCTCCCGCCATTTTGGGGAAAAAGTAGTTTTGACACGTCGTTATCGTTATTGTTGTAAAGTTATTGATTGCCATAAAAATCTTTGTTCTTTCCATGGATTAAATATATTTTATATTACTTAATAACAAAGTAATATGAACCAAGCCATCATATTTATATGTAAATATAGACCACAAAATTATCTAATTTGGCACTCCAGAATTGTTAAATAAAAATATATTTAAAGAGCTAATACTTTAGTAACGTAAGTAAAAAAGAAAAAGGCAAATATCATATTGTTATTTGAAATCAAGACGAGACGAGATTAGTCTGAGTTGAGGTAAGACGAGATCGGCTCTCATTCTCGTCTCGTCCCTTTTCGCGACGCTAGCGTTACTGTCGTAAAAAATAATTATAAAAGAAACTTATTTGAAAAATGATTAAGGACATTTAGTTGTAATAAAAGTGTTTTCAATATTCATTATGATAGCCTTCTTTCATATTTATCTCTAGATTAAGCAATACCAAAATTTACAATTTCAACTAATATTATTATTAGAAAAAAGACAATTAACTTTTTCAATTTTTTATTATCGATTCATCTATGCATCTATACATTTATACATCAATACATCTATATGTCTATACGTTTACACGTTATACGTCTATGCGTCCATATGTCCATAGCTCTACATATAAAAAAAATTCAAGTGTCTTCTAAAACAGCTGAACCGATTTCGATGAAACTCTATAGACATAAAGAAGAGGTGGTCAGGAGTGATACAGGCTTCTATTTTCATTGTTTGTTGTCCATAACAATTACATTTATTTGGAAAACTGTTTCTACCGAGTAGATAAAAATAGGGAGCTCTTAATAAACTTTTATTCCCCAAGTTTCGGGCGGACGAATTTGCAGGTAAAATCTAGTTATTTAATAAATTTTATATCAAAAAACCAAAGACCCGATTGCAATATAGTCTTGCTACCTGACAACACAAAAGTAACTACGTAACTTCGTTACTATTTTTATAAAATTAATATCGTAACAATTATTTTGAACAATTATTTCATTGGCAATGTCTGTTTAGTGAATTGAGTCGTCTTTTATATACACTAACAAAATTAATTATTTTTTAATCTTAGGCGACACTATGTCTGCGAATGTGGTTGATCCTTTTCTTTACGCTCTGTAGTAGACTCTGTACAAGGTTTGAATTCCTTTTTTTAGACATAACTTTAATTGATTGGACAATTGATGAGGATTATCAGCTTTCCAAGCTTTCGCATAAATTCGACTTTATAAAATTGCCTTGAAGTCCTTAATAGGTCTGACCATTGATACATTTGCAGGATTGTCTTCTTCCTCTATGAAATAGACTCCGTCCTGTTCCAACCAACAAACAATTCAGTGTAATTTAAATATCGCCTTTCCTAATCACAGTCATTATTTTTCTTGTTTTTTTTTATGACCTAATAAAGAAGTTCATACAAATATATATATATATATATATATATATATATATATATATATATATCAAAAAATTTACTTCAAAAATACTCATTAACCAGAAACATGCATGTGTGGCGATTAAATTTGTATTAGTGCTGCAGGAAAGAAGACAAGAGCCAGACCGCCAAGAAATTATTTATATGGACTCCTTTTTTTAACATTTTTAATGAACTGTTAAATGATAACGCAGTAATAACGTAATCCCAGAAGTGGTCATTAAGGTTTTTATTGTCACCAGATCTCAAATTAAATAATCATAAAAAAATTATATTCCATTAATTGTATCATTAAGTGATTTTTGTTATGGATTAACAACTTTTTAAAAGCAAATTCGCCGAACTATGAAAGCAAGGAACCATCATGACGTAATTAAACAAAATGTCATACTCAATACAAAAATTTTATGTGTCATATCTACTCCCATGTTAAAGTAACGATACTGATCGTCTAATAAACAGAAAATATCCAAACGATGCTATGCGCAAAGTGGAGTTATAACGACAGTTAATACGCTGTCGCCACTGAAAAATTATACCGACTAAACGATTACCTTCCACTGACAAGGTTTGAAGCAATTTGCATACCTTTTCAAAATTTCATCGACATAAGTAGTTGAACGAAACGAATGCTAGAAAAAGATAAAATGACAGTATTACGTTATAACCTCACCCAACTGATCCAATTTGTGTCAACTGATTGTTATGTTTGGATATCTGCCATACTATTGGTCGGTCGTAAAAATAGATTAAAATTTTTTATTATATTTTTGATTGTTAAAAATAACTAGTAATTAAAAAAGCAATATATTGACGAACCGTTTCTTCAAAAGGCTTTATTTTTTTGAAAGAACAGTTGACATGTTAATTAGGTGGTACCCCGTTATGTTCAGTATTTTCTAATTTTTAATTAAAATATCCTTAGAAAGTTGAATGTGTCGCAAATTTCAAGTAAATTTGAGATTATAGACATACAAAATTATTACATTAAATTCTGTTCATATCTCAATAGTATGAGAGTGCTGTTTAAAAATTGTTTTCCTACGGCTAGTTCTAATTATGGATTTAATATAAACACTTGTGTCCATATGTCCATAACAGCCAAGTATCTTACTTTTAAACAGTTAAGTGTAACATAATTGTTTTCATCAATACAACTTATAAAAAATTTGAAAAATAACAATTTGTAAGATATTTGAAACATTTATTTAAATAAGTAACATTAAATTTTATATTCAAATAATGTTAAATGCAACATTTTACTTCCTTACGCTGTGTTAAACACTATACTACAGTACAATTAAATATTATTATGATTATAATTTATTAGGACATATAAATTTGAACTCTACAGGAAAACGAACGAGGTCCTTCAGAATAAAAACCTAATTTATAATACATTTGATCTTCAAGCTCCTACAAATCTTTACAAAATAAAAAAAAATGTATATTAAATGTTGAATGTGAGATCTGCCAGTAACATTAATGGAGGTCTTCTGGCTGGCCTATATATATATATATATATATATATATATATATATATATATATATATATATATATATATATATATATATATGAGTGGTTTTTCTTGATATGCATTTTTCTTTATATATTAGACTTCTAAGGTAAGTGTCAATTTAAGATAATTTTGTGGTCTCTATTTACACCTAAATATTTGACTGATGGCTTGGTGCATATTACTTAGTTGTTAAGTTCTATAAAATAAATTTAATCCAGAAAAAAACAAAGATTTTAATAACTTCACAACAACAACAACAATGACACTATTTTTTTTTTACTTTTGACCGTTAATTTGACGTGCCAGAACATCACTTTCCTCAAAATGGCGCCGAGCATACTCCGAATATTTTTCGTTTGACAGCTCCATTACAATATGTCATCCATTTTATTTTAAGTAATCCGTGGTCATATCTAACCAATCAGGACTATTTTACTAATTCACATTCTCGCTTGTATTACCATCACATGGTAATACATTCAACGACTTTGTAGTCTACATTGTTTTTCGAAGTAAGCCAAAGCATTGGTTTATACCAGTTAACAGGGTCGATATATTTTTTTTCAAAGGCGGATATAAGATGAAAAAGATTCGCGTGATAGAGTTCATTAACATTCTTTACGGTTATATAAAGATGATGAAAATTTCCGATTATTCATAGAATACCCCCTAAGGCAAATAAGTGTAATGTTATGTAAGCAATGAATCCACTAGTTCCAATAAATAATTTTTTCTCTCAGCTATGCTAATTAGCACTTTTTCCTGACAATCTCGATAATTGATGTTCAGTTATGCATTGTTGACACCCTTTGTATAAGTTATAAAAATACTCGATGTATTCCTTCAGCACCTTTTTTCCGAAATTCTTATAGATTAAATCGAGGATAATAGATATCATCAATAAGTGGTCGCTAGCTACGTTTATCTCATAGCTTGAGACGGGATGAACCAAAAAACTAAAATCATGACAAAATTACTTTAATTTTATACTCTTGCACTACCTCTGCTTGGCTCCCTTCCCTGTAGGTGCTCTCGTCCTAGGCAAAATAGGCGTTTGTCGTTAATTTCTTTCCAGCAAGGAATTTTTTCTAATTATCTTATCGTATTGACACTCCTTATAAACAAAGAGGTAATGGTTTTGCTGCTGAGATAATTAGCCATCTCGTCCCACAGCCCGGTGCTTGGCTAGAGCCAAAGTCACCCTTCTGGGGAAGTTACTAAAACTCCGGTTTGTGGACATCCCCCACTTATATAGAAAGTTGTCACCTATGTGACTAACATTATTTAATGCATGAATTGCCGGATTTAGAGGCGATCGCACATCACAAGTATATCATTTGCTGTTAATGCGCGGAGATCCAATTATAAGGCAAAAAATACCCCTCGCGTACAATAGGAATTTCCCTATAACGAGCACTCCCACTAACACCGCTCATTCATCTCATATTCCCGCTTTCGTCCCCAAACGTCCCAACCACGTCTTTTCTTACTTGATGCAACCCCACATCGACAAACGTGTTGTCAGTTTAATTACCAAAACGGAATTGTATTTTGTAGTTTCTCAAGAGTTTGAAGTGCAAAGAGACCAGAATCTATAGAATGCTTGCAGCGTGGCTTCATACATTTTGGTTATGACCACAATAGCTCCGTGGCTGGGAACATATCCTTATAAAAAAGAACTTTGTGCACTTGAACTTTTTTCCTCCATTTTTGGTTTAAACTGATCCAGGAGGATAGCACTATATTCAACATAGATAGTCCCGATCTTTTCTAGAAAAGCTATCAACAAGATTCTTCCAAATCTATTGAGTTTGGACTTATGGAAAGCGAAACACTATTCTTAAACGATCGTACATTGTAGTTTTTAGTTTATCATCAACAAACGTGACACCTTCATGCTGACAGTTTTCTTATTCCCCTTCCTTTCGATTTTCCAACAATATCAGCAACCTTCGTCAGTTTCAATCGCAGGTCATTCACAATGCTTTTTCAACTTTTTAGTCGACTTCTCTGGTTGCGGCTGATTTTCGTCTTCCAAAACTTTCTGCATTTACAGTTAAAGCAGATGCCCTCAATATAGCGTCTAACTCCTCCTTCAAAAGAAAAACTTTCATCGTTTTTGCCTTCAATAAAAAAATATTTTGTGACGGCTCACACTCCAGTAGTTTTCCATATATGGAAAGCGACAGAATTGGTAAACTTTATAAAATTGCAAAATAAGAACAATCCTAAACAGCCCTCTTACGGTGATTTATGTAGATATTTCATCCTGATATGAATATCGGTTATATCCCATTTTTATTATATAGGGTAGGGATTTTGAAAGATATTTTTAATATTTATCCCCTCTCCACATATTACACTGTCAACTATCAGATGGAAAAGAATATATTTTTTTTTGGAAATTTTACTCTCAAAAATTACTTTTGCAAGTCGAAAATTTTTGCATTTGCTCCACTGGCTGCCTAGTTATTGTTATGGAACCTAACATCTTACCACCGCTTTCCAGCAAAACTGGACTTAAATAGAGGTCCAAGTTTGTGGAAAGTACAAGAATGTCTGGCAATTTACCGGTGAATCCCACAGATGAGTCCACCACTGGTATCAGGATGAAACATCCATACATTTACTACGGTGGTTGAAAATAGATCGCTAGCTACATGTCCTTACCGCCAGGAGCATTGCTAATTGCGACATGGCGCCCGAGCAGGGACGGCGGCAGACGAGGGTCTTAACCGCCGTTGGCTTTGATTAAGCCTGACCCGGCCATTGGAAGACCACCGAGGATATCCGTTCCACTTCCTTTTCAGGCCTGTGCTTTCTAACGGCTTGGCTGTCCGACAGTTTAAGCCAGAAAGCAAATGCCTTAGGGGGGGCATGTTGTGGAACCTAACATCTTACCACCGCTTTCCGGCAAAACTGGACTTAAATAGAAGTCCAAGTTTATGGAAAGTACAAGGATGTCTGGGAAAGATACCTGTGGATTCCACCGGTATCGGGACGAAACATCCGTACATTTAATACGGTGGTCGAAAATAGATCGCTAGCTACATGTCCTTGCCGCCAGGGGCATTGCTAATTGCAACATAATGATTTTTTTTTAAATAAAATATAGCACTACATTACAATTAATTTATCGAAGGGTATACTTTATACGGTGTAGAAAATGACCTCTATAAACTTCTAAACATTGTTAAATTTTTTGATAATAGTTTCGCACACGATTTATCATTTCAGGATCTACTAATCTACACTCCTGTCAAATCCGGTATTTCGTATTTTCTAATATAGTTGATGCCATAGCCATAAACTTTTTTTTTTATTAATTCCCGCAAAAACATTTAAGAGGATCAAATCGGGTTTTAAAAATCCGATACTGGAACTCGGATTTGACACCAATGGCATAAGTTGACAAAGACATTACATAAGTAATTCTCAATGAGGCCACCTATTTAAATTTAAAGTATGAAATACTAGATATGAATTTTTAGCCATTTTTTGAGTCGTTTTCAAGATTAATAGAGGCAGACGCGACAAGGAACTTTCCTATATACTTTATATAGGTTTATTACTGGTTTTCAATTATTTGTGCCAATGGTAAAATAGAATAATTCGTTATACAATAAGCATAGTATGTTATTTTCCCGTGATGAATATTTTTGTAAGTAAATGTATTACGATCATAATCATATTTTTTTCATTTTTATTCGGTTAATCTTCATTCAAGAGAACAGTTAAATAATATTTAAAATTTAAAAATACTTGTTTTTGAAATAGTAAAGATAGACAATGAAATGATTTTGATTACTTAAAACTAAAACCAGAAAGTACATAAATACAAATTAATGCAAAAAAGTTGCGAAAGGGACATCTTAACATCTATTAATCTTTAACGAGATAAACATAGTCAATAGATCTAATGCAAATATTGAACTTCAAGTGCTAACCTTGAAATATCGTTTAGAATGGCATTGAAAGCGTGGCTTGTTGCTCTAAAGGTACGATTCGGTGCAAAAAATCTCGTGTTGAAATCCTGAACTAGCACTATGTATTTTTAAAGCTTGTTGGAAAATCAAATTTAATAATAAAATATTCGTGCTCTACTGGCAAGGTATTTTATCTACTCTTTTGTACGACCGCTGCTACTGAAGCAACTTAGCCAGCTTTTCTCTCCCCCGTCCAGCACCTACATCCTCTTTGTCTGAAAACACGTCAGGAAGGTTTATACGTTAACCGGGTTTAGCAGACTGTTTTCTTAAGAGAAAAAAAACAGAAGGATGACCAGACGCCTCATCTAAGAGGGACTGGATATTGCCATCATTAAAACAGGTTGGTTGGTCACATGTGTGACCTACTATAACAAGAAAGTTATTTAACACATGTGTAACAGACTTTTACACAGAACGTGGAAGTGCTTAACATAAGTTAGAAAATATTATTATTTACCTATGAAAATGTAATTTTTATTATATTATTTTTTACTACTACTTGCTATTTGTTTTAAAACATCACTTTACACTATACATTAGGGCTTCCTAAAATTTTGATGTAATTTTCTTGAGAAATGTGTATTTTTTGTCAAAAATTTGATATTCCTTTAATTTCCTCATTACGGAATGTAAGCGATAATTTCGACTTTATAGGCCTAATCGCCGACTACAATAGAATATTTAAAAATTTTATTTTCCTTCACCATTTTGTCAAGGTAGATATTATTAAAGAATTTACTTAAGGTCTGTGTTATAAAATTAACACATAATTATGCTAAACTGTTATAAGACATATATCTTTGTAGCTAAGATTGTTCAACAGTTATGGAGGGATTCATGAGAACTCAAGAAAGAACAGATTTCAGACTTAACGCTATACTTGCTTTTTGAACATGTGTTATTTTAATATTTTTTTACAGTATTAATAAAAAGTTTCTGAAGAGGATATTTTCCATAAATCTAACTTATTAAATACGGCTCTGTCAATTTTAACTATCTGTTGCTCTTATCTATCATCCTTTTCTCCTTAAATCTTTTATTTGCACTATGTTTTAACTTCCTTTAGACGCCTCCATAAGCTGTAAGTGCAACAAAGATAGAACATTACCTGCCTCCTGCCGATTAAACTCACCAAAAGCAAGAAAAGGATAACAAAATGTAATGTTGGTTGCCGTTATTAGTTCCCATTTTCATTTCCAACTGTCAAAAAGTTTATGTTGTTAAAAAGGGAGAAACGTTTTTTATTATTTTTATTTTGATTTTTAATTAAGGCTTCTCAGCTTTATGTCCCAACTTTCTTGAATTTGTATAAGATTTTATTCAAGATCATTTTATTTAAGTAACCGATTCAAGGAGAAACGTAATGTTCGTTATTATCGGTTAAAAAAGCTTTGACCCAACAAACCGGATTAATACGATAACCAGGAGCAGAAAGCACGTTTTAAAAGGTAATTAAAAAAGCTTTTAATAATGCTTCAACTTAGTTTAATAAATTAGAAATAATGGGCACTGCACAGCTTTCTGTTTTTTCTATGTTTGCATAAAAAAATCGCTATTGAAAAACTAATACAAACATTGCTATTTGCAAATTTGCTGAGGTAATCCATTTGGCAAATTTTTTAATGGATGACGTTCCACATTACCGATTTTAAGTATCAGTATCGCAAAATTATAAATTTCTTCTTTATAAAACTCAGTCAAAACGATAGTTTCTAGCTAGATAATTTTTTAATGTTCCATTTTGCCTGTTTCAAAGCTTGGGCTTGACAAACAAAAGAGCTCATTTTAATTATAATTTCATAATGAAAAAAACCTCCCAAAAGGAGCCTCATATAGATAATTCCTTCTTCAAACTGTAAAATATTCCTTTGTTCATCATATGCTAACCCTTCGTGTGCTAATAAGGCTTTAATTTTCCTAAGAAACAGTTTTTAACTAGGAATATCTTAATAATCTAACCTCATTTTCATTAGCTGTGAAGGGTCTTAAAAATAGAAAAATTTTTTAAATACTGAATTAACCCTTACTGGACAGCCCTCGTAATTTATGAAATCATCCCCTCGCTTACTATAACAGTCACTAGTTTTACCTATTGCCCTTAATTAAAGTGTTAAAACTCTTTGGTAACTAAGAGATGCTTATCAAAATTTCATATTCTATAAAGGTTTTATATATAGCATTGTTTATTTTATATGAAATGTCATGTTATTTCTAACTCATAATCAATTGGGCCAATCCCTTGGCCAACCCCCTATAGAATTAGGATCTGTTTTATTTATCTGAAATATACAAAATATAAAAATATCCCAGAAGGTGCCTCACATATATAAATTCTATCTTTAACTTATAACACCCCTCGTATTTCTAAAACAAACCCTTCGTTTGCTAATAGAGCCTTAATTTTCTTAGATAAGGGTTCCCAGGAAGGTAAATCTTTTTAATATAACCTTATTTTCATTTGATGCACTGTGTCTCAAAAAGGGGCAATATGTTTCAAATTTTGAATTAACCCCCTCTAAACAGGCCTCGTAATTTATGAAATCATCCCCTCGCTTACTACAACAGTCACTGGTTTTGTTTATTGCCCTTAAGTAAAGTGTTAAAATCTTTGGTAACCAAAAGATGCTTATCAAAATTTCATATTCTGTGAAGATTTTATATACAGCATTGTTTATTTTGTATGAAATGTCATCTTATTTCTACCTCATAATCAATTGGGCCAATCCCTTGGCCAACCCCCTATAGAATTAGGATCTGTTTTATTTATCTGAAATATACATAATATAAAAATATCCCAGAAGAAGCCCCACATATATAAATCTATCTTTAACTTTATAACACCCCTCGTATTTCTAAAACAAACCCTTCGTTTGCTAATAGAGCCTTAATTTTCTTAGATAAGGGTTCCCAAGAAGGGAAATCTTTTTAATATAACCTTATTTTCATTTGATGCATTGTGTCTCAAAAAGGGGCAATATGTTTCAAATTTTGAATTAACCCCCTCTAGACAGGCCTCTTAATTTATGAAATCATCCCCTCGCTTACTACAACAGTCACTGTTTTGTACATTACCGTTAAGAAAAGTGTTAAAATCTTTGGTAACTAAAAGATGCTTATCAAAATTTCATATTCTATGAAGATTTTACATATAGCATTGTTTATTTTATATGAAATGTCATCTTATTTCTGTCTCATAATCAATTGGGCCAATCCCTTGGCCAACCCCCTATAGAATTAGGATATGTTTTATTTATCTGAAATATACAAAATATAAAAATATCCCAGAAGATGCCTCACATATATAAATTCTATCTTTAACTTTATAACACCCCTCGTATTTCTAAAACTAACCCTTCGTTTGCTAATAGAGCCTTAATTTTCTTAGATAAGGGTTCCCAGGAAAGTAAATCTTTTTAATATAACCTTATTTTCATTTGATGCATTGTGTCTCAAAAAGGGGCAATGTGTTTCAAATTTTGAATTAACCCCCTCTAAATAGGCCTCGTAATTTATGAAATCATCCCCTCGCTTACTACAACAGTCACTGGTTTTATCTATTACCCTTAAGTATAGTATTAAAATATTTGGTAACTAAGACATGCTTATCAAAATTTCATACTGTATGAATATTTTATATGAAGCATTGTTTATTTTATATGATAATTTCATCTTATTTCTACCTCATGATCAATTGGGCCAATCCCTTGGCCAACCCTCTCTAGAATTAGAATCTGTTTTATTTATCTAAAATGTACATAATATAAAAATATCCCAGAAGAAGCCTTACATATATAAATTCTATCTTTAACTTTATAACACCCCTCGTGTTTCTAAAACTAACCCTTCAATAGCTAATAAAGCTTTATTTTTCTCAGATAAGGGTTCCCAAGAAGGTAAATTTTTTTAATATAACCTTATTTTCATTTGATGCATTGTGTCTCAAAAAGGGGCAATACGTTTCAAATTTTGAATTAACCCCCACTAGACAGGCATTGTAATTTATGAAACCATCCCCTCGCTTACTACAACAGTCACTAGTTTTGTCTATTGCCCTTAAGTAAAGTGTTAAAATCTTTGGTAACTAAGAGATGCTTATCAAAATTTCATATTGTATGAATATTTTATGTGAAGCGTTGTTTATTTTATATGAAAATGTTATCTTATTTCTACCTCATGATCAATTGGGCTAATCTTTTGGCCAACCCCCTATAGAATTAGGATATTTATCTGAACTATACATAATGTAAAACCATCCCAAAAGAAACCTCACATATACAAATTCTATTTTGAAACATTATGTATATAATGAAAATAATTAAATTTAAAAAGATTCATCCTCTTAGAAACTAGCAAAATTAAGGCACTGTTAATGGGCAAAGGATTAGTTTTGGTAATGCCAGGGTGTTATAAAGTTTAAAATAGTTCTGGGGCTTCTTTTGGGATGTTTTTACGTTATATATATATTTCTGATAAATCTGACAGCTCAAAATTCTACAAAGGGCTGGTCATATTGATTATGAGGTAGAAATAAGATAATATTTCTATATAAAATAAACAATAATAAAATCGCTATAGATTAAGAGATTTTGATAAGTACCTCTTTGTTATCAAAGAGTTTAAGACAAATAAGGGTACATTAAAAAGATGTACCTTCTTGGGGTCTGTTATCTAAGAAAATTAGGGCTCTATTAGCAAGCGAAGGGTTAGTTTTAGTAATACGAGGGGGTTTTTAAATTAAATTATTTTCATTATATGCATAATATCTTAAAAAGGGGCAATGTCTTTCAAATTTTGAATTACCCTCTACTAGATAGCCCTCGTAATTTATGAGATCATCCCCCCGCTTGTTATACCAATAAATAGTTTTGCCTGTTGTCCTTAAGCAAAGTGTTTTTTTTTTTTTTATTTTTTTTTTATTTATTTATTCAATTACATACACTACAGAATGATACATTCTAAATGGTATGGCAAATGACAAAGAACAATAACAAAAAACAAAAAGAAAATACAAACATTGAAACAAAATTCACAAGAAAAAAAGAATAATGTACAACAAAGTATATCATTTAAACATTA
This sequence comes from Diaprepes abbreviatus, assembly GCA_034092305.1. Classification (NCBI taxonomy): domain Eukaryota; kingdom Metazoa; phylum Arthropoda; class Insecta; order Coleoptera; family Curculionidae; genus Diaprepes; species Diaprepes abbreviatus. The sequence goes on from JASJET010000105.1 coordinate 3,950,101, forward strand.
TAATTGTTTTAATCCTTCGCTGTGAGTCCTTGAAAATGTCACAGTCCATATAAAATCGGTTATAATTAACCATTAATCTATTTATGAAGGTGGACTGGCCGTAGTTGGTGCGATGATAACTTTCCTGGAACAGCCGTTGCAGCCTAGTACGCCTTGATGGGACCCTAAGATTAATCTCGCTCAGCAATATGTTGCAGTCAATTATATTATTTAATATTTTGAACAGGAATAAAAACATAGCTTCTCTTCTTCTGCTCTCCAGACTCTTGAGTCCACACAACATCAGTCTTGTTTCATAAGCTAAGCCGTGTGATGGAAAATGGTGCTTATATAGTAGATATTTCGTGAATTTATTTTGTACTCTCTCGAGTCTGTTTTTGTGGGTGACATAGTTGGGAGTCCATATAATTGAACAGTATTCCAAAATACTGCGAACAAGCGAGTTGTATAAGCATGTTAGAGCTCTAGTGTCATTAATATGTCTCGAGTTTCGCTTAATAAAACCCAGCATTCTTAGAGCCTTGATCGTGATGCTGTCAATATGAGCGTTGAATTGCAAATCTTTCGTGAAGGTTACTCCCAAGTCATTGATAGATTCGACGGATTCGACAGGTTGACCCAGTATTTCATATGAATTAACAATTGGGTGATCGCACTTGAAGAAGCTGATACATTTGCATTTGGAGACGTTGATTTTTAGATGATTTGAAGCACACCAGTCGACGAAACAATCTAGATCAGTTTGTAAGTGGTTATGATCTAAGTTAACAATGCTATAAAATTTCAGATCATCGGCGTATAATAGGACCTGAGAGGAAACAAAGCAGGAGGTAACGTCGTTGATGAACAGAAGAAACAGAACCGGTCCAATGTGTGACCCCTGAGGGACACCAGAAGTAGCCATTACTTCACTGGATAGGGACCCGCACACCTCCACGCGCTGTCGTCTATCGCTGAGATAAGATTTGATCCAGTTTAAATAATTTCCCGAGATACCGATCTCAGATAGCTTCTTGAGTAGCAGTAGATGATGAATGCTGTCAAACGCTTTAGACAAATCGGTGTAAATTGCGTCAATCTGATGCCCTTGTTCAACGGATTTGACTAGGAAATTCTGATAAATTGCGAGGTTCGTTACAGTGGAACGTCCCTGATAAAATCCGTGCTGTTCAGGATTGATATATCGCTTGTAGGTATTAAAGATTTCATCGGTCAGAATTGACTCAAGAAGTTTAGGAATTGCAGACAAGATTGAGATTCCACGATAGTTTGCTACATCACACTTATCACCTGATTTAAAAATAGGTAGAAGGATGGAAAATTTCCATACCGTCGGGAAATAGCCGGAGTCTAATGAACGCTGAAATATCCTTTGCAGTGGTGTGGCAAGAGAAGTTGAGCAGTTTCTTAGCATTATAGTAGGAACACCGTCGGGACCAGCTTTTTTAGATATATCAAGCAGATTTAGTTTTTCTAAAATTTCCTCAAGGCAGAAGTGGTGCTTAGAGAGAACGCCGGCAAATCCAACCGCGCCAGCACCATCCAATCTCGCATCAATATTACTCCCGGAATATGCCAACTGGAAATGTGATGCGAAGGCCTCAGATATGTCTTCAGGTCTGTCCAACATTGAACCATTGTACCTCATCTGAGCAGGCAGACCCGAGTCCTTTCTCAGGTTGTTGACAAATGACCAAAAGTGCTTAATATTTTGTGGTATAAGGTGTTCGGTGTTAGAAATATAAAGGAGGTAACACAAATCGGTCTTGAACTTCACTTCACGTCGAACGTTGGCATAAGCTTCGTAGTCAGATTGAAGCTGTGAATATTTATATTTCATGTATAATTTATTTTTAAGCGCTATGGATTTACGAAGATCACCGTCGAACCATTTTGGATATTTCTCGGTTGGTATTGTCTTCTTAGGAACGAATAAATCGATTCCTTCAAAAAGAGTGTCATAGAAGTGACGAATAATAGTATCGATGTCAACGGTATCAGAAATAAAGGTCCAATCAACACAATCAAAAAAATGATTCAGACCAGCAAAGTCCGCTTGACGAAACTGATAAACAGTTACTGTGCTGTTATTGCTGAGTTTTTTGATACATTGAAAGTGCAGTAAGGTTTCTATTGCTGGGTGATAGGCATCTATGGATAGGAGTGGAAGTGAGCAGCGGGTCACAACGGTTCTAATAAAATCTCCTACAAAAATTAAGTCCAATAATCTACCCAAAACATTATATACCGAATTGATTTGCTCAAGTTCGAGAAAATACATTGTATCGATTATAGCTTCGGCGTTTTGAGTGTTAACTTCTGCTGGTATCAAAGTTTCTTCTTCATAAATCCATTTGACGTGTGAAAGGTTAAAATCTCCACAAATCAAGAACTTGTGATTTGGATATTTGTTACGTAGATCCTCGCAGGTGTTTGAAAATGAATTATAAGCTTCATCTGGTGAGTGGGGAGGTATGTATACGCAGCCAATTATTACGTTAGTGTCAAATATACTGAGCTGAATCCAGATATCCTCGAAATTGTTAAAAACAGGTGTAGTAATCAAGGACGACTTCAAAACACTTAATGTGGCGATTAACACCCCACCGCCACGTTGAGTTACGAGATTATCATAGTTTCTGTCTCGACGAAAAACAGAGTAGCGTGAGTTGAAAAGTTCGGAGCTAAAAAACGTGCTGTTCAACCATGTTTCAGAGAAAGCTATTATTTCGAAATCACAGGCGATTGTAGATCTATATAGTTCGTTCGTTTTTGTGCGTAGACCACGGACATTTTGATAGTAAACCGTTACCGTATGATTTGGCACGGCAGGCGCGGCGTTTCGGAAAAATCCTTATTGGGTGTTAGAAGCGAAGAGTCATTATTCACGGAGGATGTTAGATTACCAGATTTATTACACATGTTTGTTGGATTGACCAACAAGAGGCACAAGTATCGGGATAGATTTTGTTTGATACTGAAACTTAAGAAGCCACTGTTTGTAGTAAACAAGAGTGGTAGGAAACATACTTTGTTAGATTTTTCAGTGATAATATTTGATAAAAAAAAGTTGTATTCGTTAATGAGTTGATTTAAGACGGGTCTTCCATTGTGGAGCGGCGGTCCTAAGATGATAATGTTAGTTTTCTTACCGAGTTCCGTAAGAGTGATGACCTTGTCCCTCATGGGTACATGCCCAGTCAAAGCATTTTCTGGCCCCAAAAAAAAATATGATATAGTCATTCCTAGAAAAATTTTTTGACAAAGTTATACACAAATCTACACCTTGTTCGAAACCAAGATGTTCTGACCATTGACAGTTAACATCGCTTGGGAGATTAAGTTCTTTCTTTATAAGACTCTGCAGACCCCTGATATTTCTGTCTCCAACTATTAGGATTTGACGATTTTTATAGGGGATGTCATCTTGAGGCTTATCACATACCTTTCTCACTTTTTGCCCATTGCTAGTCTCCGCAGATGATTTTATTTCTTGTCTTAACCTGCGCAATTCATTTAAATAAGTTTCATTTTGCGATTCGAGAACATTGATCGACGTAATCATCTCCTTACTAGTTATTTTCATTCTATCTAATTCAGTCATGTAATCATTCAATTTGCCCTGACCAGTCAAAATCTCATCTTTTAAGGTCCTATTTTTTTGTGTAATATCTATGATTTCAGTGTTTAAAGCGGCAATAGCGTCACTTTTCTCCTTAAGCTTTCTAGTCCATTTCTCCTCACTCTCGTAAACTTCATCAGTAAAGTCTTGAGTTCTTCTCTTTTCCCTCTTGTAGAACGCATCCTTGTCTTTTAACTCTTTTAGAACCTTTTCCAGTTCGCTCTCCAAGTTATTTATTTTTTCTTCTTTGTGTTCATTGGACTTTTCTAATGTCACAATAACTTGTTGTTTTTCATCAATTTCTTGCATTAAGAGGTAATTATCAAAATTTCTTAATGTATCAATATTTTATATTGAATATTGTTTATTTTATATGAAAATATAATCTTATTTCTACCTCATTTAGCTAAACCCATATAAAATTTTGAGCTGTTTAAATTTATAAGAAATATATATATAATGTAAAAACATCTAAAAAAAAAACACTGATACAAATCCTATTTTGAACTCTCTAATACCTCTGGCATGTTCAAAACTGACCCTTTACATGCTAATAGTGCCTTAATTTTTTTAGAAAATGGTTTTTAAGAACGTAAATCTTTTTAAATTAACTTATTTTCATGACATGCCTAATGTCTCAAAAAGGGACAATGTATTTCAAGTTTTGAATTAACCCCTACTGGATAGCCCCCTTGCTGAATATAGTAATAGTAATTTATAAAAATAACGAGGAGATACATCAAAATTTCAAAGTTTTTGAATATTTCATGTACAGTATTGTTTATTTGATATAAAGTGTCTTCCTATTTTACCCTCAAAATTAATTTGATCATTTCCTTGGCCAACCCCATACAAAATTTTAAACTTTTATATTTATCATAAATATTCTTAAAAGAAAAAGCTCTCAAAACAAGCCCCATATGTAAATCCTAGCTTGAAGTTTAAAACCCAACATATTGCCAATCCTTTGCCAGTTAATAGTACCTTAATTTTCCTAAGACACTGTTTCTTAGTAAATAAATATTTTTAATATAACCTTGTTTCCTTTAGATGCATAGTGTCTCAAAAAATGGCAAAACGTTTTCAGTTAAACTAAACAGCCCCCATATCTCATGAAATCAGGTTATTACTTGGATAGGCGACCGCTTAGGAACACCAAGTGCTGTAGCCAACAGTCGGTAGACATTAAAACTGACAAAGAGTGAAAACTCGGAGTTGGTTGAGTGTCGGGGACCGTAGTTCGGAACCCACGTTAAATTGTAGGTCCCGTCACTAAAAATCCTATGGGTTGATGTGTCGTTAATCAAAAACTACTACTTATGAAATCATCCCCTCACTTGCTATCACAGTGATAAATTATATTCTATCTTGTACTTTAACACACCTTACATGTTAGCAAAAATCAGCCCTTTGCAAGCTAATAGTACCTTCATTTTCTTAAAACATTGTTGCTAAATGGGTAAATCTTTTTAATAGTGTTTTAATTTGTCTAGAAAATGGTTCCTTAAATAGTTAATCTTGTTAACATATCCGTGTTTTCTTTAAATGCATAGTGTCACAAAGAGAGAAAAAATGTTTTGAGTCGTGAATTAATTTCTGCTAGACAGTCCTTGTAATGTATGAAACCATCAACTCACTCGATGCCAGTTAATATTACCTCAATTTTTCTAAAACATTGTTCCTAAATAGGTAAATCTTTGTAATAGTGCCTTAATTTTCCTAAAAAGGTATTTTTTTCATAAATAACCTTATTTTCATTAGATATATAGTGTCTCAAATGAGCAAGAAGTTTTGAATTAATGTCTTTTAATCAGCCCTCGTAATCTATGAAATTTTCCCCACCTTTAATGTAATATTGACTTATTTTACCTAATGCCCTCAAGTAAAGTGTTAAAACACTTTGATAACTAAAATATTTAAAATTTTATAGTACTTGAATATTTTATATACGGTATTGTTTATTATATATAGAAATATCATTTTATTTTACCCTTAATATCAATTGGCTCATTCCTTCAGCCAACCCTATTTAGAATTTTAAACTTTTATATTGATAAAGTTTTATAGATTTCCTTAATTTAAATGCATCATGCATATTATCTCAAAAAGTAGCAAAATGGTTTAAATTTTGAATTGGCCCCTACTAGAAAGCCTCGGTATTATATGAAATTATCCCTTTACTTGCTATAACAATCCTTGGTTTTGCCTATTGTCCTTAAGTAGAATAGACAATTTAGAGATTTCATATTCAATAAAGGTTTGATGTACAGAATTGTTAATTTCATATAGAAATTTAATTTTGTATTAACCTATACACCCTTGTAAATAATTTTAACTTTTTTACTTATCAGCAATATCTCTATAAAACCTTCCAAGGAGGCTCTACATATATAAATTTCATCTTGAGCTTTAAAACACCCCTCGTGTTACCATGATCTCTCCCTTTGCGTATTAATAGAGCCTTAATTTTCTCAAGAAAAAGTTTTCCAATAGATATAACCATATCTTTATTAAATGCATTTCGTAACAACAAAGGACAAAATATTTTATATCGAATTAACTCCTTTTAAACAGCCCCCGTGTTGCATAAAATCGTCCTCTCACTAACTATATCAGTGTCTAGATTTGCCTACTATTCTTAATTAAAGTGATAAAACTCTAAATGATATTTATCATAATTTCATAGTCTGTAAGAACTTATATGCAGTATGTTTTCTTTTTGTATGAATATCATCTTATTTCACCCTCTTAATCAATTTAGCCAATCTCTTAATTATCCTCTAGCAGAGTTTTAAATTTTTTTATTCATCAGACATATCCATAATGTAAAAAAACTACCAATATAAACTCCATATAGATCATTCTGTCTGGAACTTTAAAACATCCCCCATATTACTAAGGACTACCCCTTTGCATGCTCACCTTTCTTTATTTTTACTCAAAAATAGTTTTGAAGAAAAACCATACTTTTATTAGATTGAGTGTTTTAAAAATTTATATACATTTTGAAATCACCTTGATATTTTTATATTATATGAAATTACCATTACAATCAGTAATTTTTCTTATTGTCAGTAAGTAAACTATTAAAATTTTTTGATTATTTGAAATACTGATCAAAGTTTAATAATTTATAAAGTTTTTATATCTAGCTACCCTTGCTCAAGCTCTTACAGGGTTTTCATATTTTATATTATTAGATTTACAAGCCAAACGGCTTCGCACTCTCTCCAGGAATTATTGGCTCATACCAGGTATACAAAGATACCAAAAATATGAAGCTCTGTGGGGACCCTTTCCATGTTATCGGGTCCTAGGTATTCTGTACTTCGTACAAACTTTCGGATAATCCGCGCGGTTGCAAGGAGGACTGCTTTCTGAATCGATTTATACAGATGCTCCCTAAGGCCCAGTCCCTTGATGTTCTGCAGGAGGTTCTTTGGTATCACTCCAGTTGTTGATAGTATTATGGGAATCGTGTGGACGTTGTTCATTGTCCACTGTCTGCAGATTTGCACCTCCAGGTCTCTGTATTTGGCGATCTTGTCATTCTACTTTAGTCTTAGGTTGTTGTTATTATTTATAGCAATGTCAAACAAATTGTATTGTAGTAAGGCACTGTTCCTACCTGCAATAGTTTTAAACTTATTTGCTAATTCTTGGTGGAGTATCTTAGCTGCTGAGTCGTGTCTTTCCTTATACTCGGTTGCGGCAAACGCTTGGCATCCTCCAGTTATGTTCTGGATTGTCTGGTGTTTAACAGCCATATATATATTGGTCATTTTTTAGTGAGGAACCTTTGATGATGAGCTTCCGATAGTTCTTCGTCGGAAAACCTGATTTTGGATAGCTAACAAGAAGCTCTCCGTTTCCGAAAACATCTGTCCTGAAATGAACCAGTAGTTCGACGCTGTGTTGTCGGCGTTGTCCTGGATGGCCTCATTTGGATGCCGTCCATGAAGTGGTTTCTGTAGCCATGCTTGTAACTTTTCTTGGTCTGTTCGATGGTGAGAAGTAATATCCCTTTCCCTCAGCTGTAGCGGCTTTGAATCGTCTGCCTCGCATATTGCTCGATGTAGTGTGGAAGAGTCTGCTAACCTGTGAAAATAAGAACATACGTTTATTATTTGCTGATCGAGCTGCTTACCAATATCGACCAATCCTCTTGCACCTTGGTGTCTTGAAAACAGTGTACGTTCACTAGCACTCCGAAGGTGGTGTTTGTGTGCTTTTATTGAGAGTATTCTTATTTTCCTTTGTAGGTTTTCGATGTTAGTCTTGCTCCATTTCACAATTCCAAAAGAGTACCTAAGCGCAGAGGATGCCTACGTGTTGAGCGCCTTAAATAAATGTCTGCTATTCAGACTAGTTCGTAACGCCCGTCTTACCCTTCTGACAAATTCTATTGTCAATTCGACCTTCATAGTGTGATGGCCAATTCGTTTAGCCTATTTTATACTTAAGTATTTCTAGGTTTATTCTGCTTCCATTGCAGCTATAGCTTCACCGTTCTGCATCTCTATATTATGATTAATAATGTTAAAATTCTTTGAGAAAAATATTTATTCAAATAATTACTTTTGGCGCCACAGATGGTGCTTTAGTTTTCTTAAGGAATAGTGTTATATGAATAATTTTGGTAATATAACTTTATTTTTATTATTAGTCACCAGTCCTTTTCAGCTTCTCCATGAGAACAAGAACATTTTTTCTTCAGATTTAGGACGCAGCAGTGTGAAAGTCAATTCAGAAAGCAAACAAACAAGTTCGTGACTGAGAAGGTATAACGAATTTTATATTGATACGCTGGATTAAACTTATATATACTTTTTATTGCTTTGATTAATATATGAGTTTTCTTCTCTATTATTATTATAAGTATGGCTTTTTAATTAATCTGATTTATAGTCATAAAGGTTTTTATATAATGCTAAATGTACTTCGTTGTTCTTAAATGTTATTCCTTTTTGTTTGTTGGTTTTCGAAATTGTTAAATTTCAATATTTGTTCTATATTGTATTTTATTGTTACATATAGGAGGTTACATTTAAAATATTTGTTCATTGTGTTTTGTCAACATAATTTTTTTGGTAGTTGCCTATATGTTATTCTCCTTTCAGATAGAGAAAAGGAAAGAATATATAGAAACAGTTTATTTCCTGCAAAAGCATCTCTGGTCCTCCCTCCATACACGTTTCGACCATCTCATGGTCTCGTCAGTGGAGCTATATCAAACCGAGAAAAACATTCGCAGGAAACAACTGCTATATAAAATATAAATTCCGATACGTGTCGGCAGGATATTAAAAACCTGCCGACTTCGATATCGAGGGAAAAATATCGCCTGTCGAAACAACATCATACATTCACCGGAGTAGTGCGAAATTTTAAAAATGAAATTTCAGTAAGAAATAAATCTGTCGTATTTCAATAGTGGGAGATACAGCTATTCAATAGAATATTTTTTATTTTAAGTCAAAACAAGCTATAAAATAGTTGTTAATAAATAACACAGACTTTAAAATAAAGATGTTATTGTAATAGTATCCTGTAAGCACCGGAAAATTGCATATTTTGGCGTTCTTAAGTCTTCTAAATATATATATAAAAATACTATGCTATAGCTTTCTTTATAGTGCTTGGCACTAGTTGTTAATTGTTAGCCATTTAATCTGTATTTTTCAGTCTGCTATTTCAGATGACAATCAGTTATCTATCGATATTATTGTTATAAAAAGCAGTATACTTTCCGCAATAGTAACATCATTATTGTGAGTTGCCCACAGAAGAAACGTTAATGTATTAAAAGTTTTAATGGCCAAGATTGTAGCAGCGCTACGTGGATTGACCGCATTTAAAAAATCCTCTATTTTAGTACACTTAATTAATTAAAAACTTTTATTTTAGCAATGGCTCAGAGTAGCAATACACAAGAAAAGGCCAGTAGTACTTATGAAGCCATAAATAGAATTGGAAGAGGTAGGTTTTTTAAAATATTACACTAAAAAATATTCTTTTTAATCAGTTTATGCAAGTTAAACTTATTTTAAAGTTAGTATTATTATTATATGGTCCAAGAATATATATATATATATATATATATATATATATATATATATATATATATATATATATATATATATATATATATGTATATATATATATATATATATATATATATATATATATATATATATATATATATATTTTATTTTTTTTTACTTCATTCAAACACGGAGCTGCATATGGTTGTATGTTTGCTGAATGTGATTTCAGCACTACAACGGCATAATGTGGATATATCCACTGCTATTGCATCTCACACGGAAGAATCCGTGAAAGCCGCATAAACATATATACGCCATCCGGCGGGAGGTCGGCGAAGCCGCGTTCAGTATTTGCATGCTTCCTTTCGATCTGTCCTTTGCACAGCCAGGTGCATGTCGGTACCCTGATGAGTCTAGTAGAGACGAAACATGTACCTCTGCCGTATCACTATGGCGGGGAGGGTAAGTTTTGACTTTCTTCTCGGTATGGTGGTACAGGTGGGCCATCATCTCAATGGTGGCGGAATAGGGTATATTGCATTTTATTACAATATATTCTAACTGTGCAACCTCTAACACAGAAAGGATATGATGGAGAGAAGTTTGCATTTACTGTTCGCATTTTACTTCATTCAAACACGGAGCTGCATATGGTTGTATGTTTGCTGAATGTGATTTCAGCACTACAACGGCATAATGTGGATATATCCACTGCTATTGCATCTCACACGGAAGAATCCGTGAAAGCCGCATAAACATATATATATATATATATATATATATATATATATATATATATATATATATATATATATATATATATATATATATATATATATATAGGGTGTTTTTATAGAGGTATAGAACTTTTAAATGGAATAAAACAAAGATGAATTTTTTAAATTGACATGAAATTTACTTTATTCGAAAGATAACCTTCTAGCATTATAATTTAAATATGACTTCTGGCATATGACCGCCACGGCTGGCTCGGACGGAGGTCCAATTTTCGATGACTTTTTCCAACATTTGTGGCCGTATATCGGCAATAACGCGGCGAATGTTGTCCTCCAAGTGATCAATCGTTTCGGGCTTATCGGCGTAGACTAGCGACTTCACATATCCCCACAGAAAATAGTCTAGCGGTTACCAAACGTTTCCTTCAATAAATCAATTGTGGCACGAGCTGTGTGACATGTTGCGCCGTCTTGTTGAAACCACAGCTCCTGCACATCATGGTTGTTCAATTGATGAACGAAAAAGTCAGTAATCATGGCTCTATAGCGGTCACCATTGACTGTAACGTTCTGACCAGCATCGTTTTTAAAGAAGTACGGTCCAATGATTCCACCAGCTCATAAAGCACACCAAATAGTCAGTTTTTCTGGATGTAACGGTGTCTCAACATACACTTGAGGATTATCATCACTCCAAATACGGCAGTTTTGTTTATTGACGTATCCATTCAAACAAAAGTGAGCTTCATCGCTAAACAAAATTCGCTTACGAAAATCGGGATCAACGGCAATCTTGTTTTGGGCCCATTCACCGAATCTACGCCTTGCTAGGTGATCGTGTGGCTTCAATTCTTGCATGAGTTGGATTTTGTAAGCCAGCAAACCAAGATCTTTCCGCAAAATCTATCCATATCCAATTCCTGTGCACGATGGCGGATAGACTGATTCGGGTCTTCCTCTACGCTACGCTCTACAGCAGCAATGACTTCTTCTGTACGCACTGTACGACGTCTCTGTGGATGCGTATTATCATTTAGAGCGGTGCGAAAACGTTCCATAGTTAATCGAATTAATTGCTCTGATGGACGATTATGTTGACCGTAAAATGGACGTAGTGCGCGATACATATTTCGAACAGAACCATGATTTTCAAAATAAATTTGCACAATTTTGAAGCGTTGTTCAGGCGTCAGTCTATTCATGTTGAAATGCCAAACCAAACTAAACATAAATCACTTGACAGCTGACAAAATGGCCACCAGTTAAAAAAGTGTTGCCAACTTAAAGTTTTATACCTCTATAAAAAACACCCTTTATATATATATATATATATATATATATATATATATATATATATATATATATATATATATATATATATATGTATATATATATATATATATATATATGTATATATTTATATATGTATGTAATTGAAGGTTTTCGGGTATCCTTTGTATGTGCTGAGTCCCTCTCAGGACTGTAAGGCAGCTGACGTTTCGGTGAAATCTCATTCACTATTTTCTAAGCTCACTGTACGGTGTCTGCGGCAGCACAGTGAACTTTGAAAATGGTGAATGAGATTTCACCGAAACGTCAGCTACCTTACAGTCCTGAGTGGGACTCGGCACATACACAGGATACCCGAAAACCTTCGATTACACGTCACACCCGTGATAGTATCCCACATAACCTTTTCTATATTTTACATTTTTTAAATGATTAACGTTTCGGTAATTTATTTTATCTTGGTCAGAATATATAAAGTGTAGCTTGAAAAATGATTCACGAACAACACTGCACTTATGTGTACAAATCAATTTAATTTTGTTATAGTGGGAATTTAGCTTTCATAAAATAACAAAAATAAAGGTGACCATATGTGTCATCTTGAAGTTAGAATAGTACTGAAAGAACCAGGTTTAGTAAATTGATTTGTACACGTGAGTGCAGTGTTGTTTGTGAATCATTGTTCAAGCTACACGCTGTATATTATGACGAAGATAAAATAAATTAGCGAAAAGTTAATTATTTAAGAAATGTAAAATATAGAAACTACAATACCACTAATACATTTTGATCCCATTTTTAACGGACCATAATCCCAACTAATACAAACAAAAAATATTTCATTGAAGGTCCAAGGAATAAATAAGAAATACTTGATGTATATACATTTATATATATATATATATATATATATATATATATATATATATATATATATATATGTTTATTTACATTAATCTTCCCAATATAAAATTTTAAAAAATGACAAATACAATAAAAATTGCTGAAACATATTGCGTTGAAAAAAAAATTAAGAAAACCTCATCAAAAATACTCATAGTTTCTATAATAGTCTTGTTCTTAAAAACATTTGCTTAGATTTAATTCAGGTTGGTATAAAGATTACTAAAATAAATAAAAACTAAGACTTGTCTTAAATATAGAAAAGTAGTTGGATATTAGTTCTAAGTATAGGTAAACAAAGGCAAAATTATTATTTTTTCAGTAATAAACGTCATAAAAAGGAATTATTTTAAATGTTTAAATTATGAAGCTTTTAGAACCAATAAAAACAAATACTAATAACTGTACTCACTGCAGGATAAAAAAATATTTCTATAATGTTCCAAAATCTTCTGGTACTGGATCCATCTTAACCGCACGCCTCTAACTCCAATGGATTCCAGACCAAGATGTCATGCCTGAGAGTATCAAACGCCCGACTCAAAACAAAAAAGAGCCCAACTATATGCTACTTATTATTTAGGGCTTCATAGATGTGTATTGTCGCATGTGCTATGACTGTTATAATTGATTTTTTCCCTCTGTAGGCATGCTGGGTACCGGAAAGAAGATCAAGATTTTCAGCAGAAAACACAAATCTGCATAATACAATTACATGCATTTGAGCCCGGTTTTAAACGAAAAGTCTATCGACACTGTTTTGAGTGCCTTGTAAAGGGGACAAAACGTCTGTGGACTTTCTTTGGATCTTTCCAAGGAGTTTGACCGTTTTAACACAATATTATTTCAAAAAATCAGTATAACATTAGAGGAAATACATTCTTATTGTTGGGATCTTATCTCACTGAGCGAACCCAAACTATTTGTGGTTGTTGCACTAGGCGGCATCCTAGGACCGTTGATTTTTATTTTCGTTTTACTTAATTTACTGTCTACGGACACAATAGAGGCTTTAACAGTGTCATACAATAATCAACCATATCTCTTTGTGAATAGGTATTAGACGCTGGGGGCAAAATCTGGAAAATACGGTGGATGCGGAGGCCATGGGAAGTGCAATTCATGCAGTTTTGCTATCGTTGTGATCGACTTGTGACATGGTGCATTGAAAGAGTATTTTTTTTCTTCTTCTTTTAGGCCAGTTTTTTCGCGATTTCTTCCTTCAGACGCACCAATAACGCTAGATAATATTAGTTATTGATTACCAGCCGACTGTTGTGTTTTTGGTCGCTTCGGTTGGCTTTCATCTTTCGCTGTCTACTCAACAGATTGCCGATTTAACTCCGGAGTGTAGTAGTGGATCCACGTTTGACCCATTGTCACATACCGCATGAAAAAAATCCTCCTTATTTTGCTTATGTTCACGATACCGTCAGAGTTACAAATAATCTGCAAGATCTTCTGAAGAATGTCTTGGACGGATCATGTTATGAATCTAAGTACTGAACAGAGTGAATAAAAGTACGGGGATATTAACAACAATTAAAAACCGGAAATTACAATATTTTAGCCAGATTATGATGGGAGCCCGTTATAATATCTTATGATTTATTTTGGAATGCAATATAAGAGACAGACGAAATGTTGGAAGATGAAAAATATTCAAATGAACAGTATTCAACTTGAGCTCCAACCAATTGTTCTAATGATTTACAACCTCATATAGGAGATGATGCTTTAAGAAGAAGATGAAGATATTTCGTTTGTGTATATTTTTATAGAAATAGAGCATGTAAACTTATAAAGACCAGAAATTCCTCTTATTCTGTAAACCTATAAACGTCTCATGTTATGTAGGTACGTTAAGAGAACTGGATTCCTCTGAGGGTGTATAGGGGCCTCGATGGTTAAAAAAGGTTAAATACGACATTCAGTACTTCAGTATTTTGTAATAGTTAGCTCCACTCTCAACGCAAGGTTCTCTAACCCCTTCTTAAACTGTTACTACTTTGCTTAAAATTATAAAATATGCTATGAAGCTCTTCGTAATAGATCTTTTTCAGATGTAAGTTAAGATAACTTCATACTACCTCAGATAATGATAAATTTTTAAATATTACACTGGCGTTAATGTACATTAGTACATTTTGTATTACACTAGTCAAATCGCAGTCATTAATAATTGTAGTGAGCGAATGGTGTGATATTATTGGTTAAAACAAGTCGTGGGATGTATCATAGCAATTTAATTATCTTCTTCGTTTTTAGGTGCCTACGGTACAGTCTACAAAGCAAGAGACAAGCAAACAGGTCAAGAAGTTGCTCTGAAAAAAGTCTGTATTCCTCTTAATGAAGATGGCATACCCATGAACACCCTAAGAGAAATAGCTTTATTGAAACAACTAAATGCCTACGACCACCCCAATATTGTGAAACTTTTAGATATCTGTCACGGACAACAGATGGGAAAAGATCTTATGATGTTTTTGGTTTTTGAGCATGTAGAACAGGATTTAGCAATGTACATTGAGAAACATCCAAGGTAATTCTTCTTAATAGTAAGCTATACATTTTTCTGTTACTAAATCAGTTAACATATTTTTGCCGAATAATAATTCTCCTTAATGTCTTTAATTCAAACAGAAATAAATTAAGATTCGAAAAAAGAGATCAAATTTGTCATTGAGAAATACTGAGTAGGGATATTTACTTTCTCCCTGATTTAACTCCCATGCAAGACCATAAAATCTTAATTAAGAGGGGATCAAATTACAAAGTCCATAAATATTAATACAGAGACTTCAACGCCTAAATTTTAATTATGATTTGATGTCCTTTTAGTGATATGCTGCTCTTATTATTTTAAATTTATTAGATAAAATAATCATAAATCCCATATTAAAATAAGAACTGTTTTAGCACGTTATTAAATTCAAAGAATTCTGAATGTTAATACCTGTATTTTTAATAACCAACTCTGTAAGATATTGAAATAGTAAGATCATAAATATTTATTAGAGTTGCATGAAGTTTTCAAATTGATTCTCGTATTATAGAAATTTTATGTTATTTTGGTTTCCAAAAAAAATGTGATGGCTACCAAATTTTAAATGTATTCATTGGAAACATTCTAGAAAAGCTGAATTTATTGATGCAGTTGTGCTTAATTGTTTTCGAAGAAAACTATAAAAATCAGAATTTCAAAATATCTCGGCATATTTTTTGTAGTGAATCGTTATTTTTTAGTGTAAAATATTCTCTCAAGAAATATTTACAAAGAATAATATTAAACATTAGTTTTGGCCATAATGTTGATATTATGATAGTGTATCGAGTGCAAAGAAAAAAGAGTAAAATAAAATTAGTACAGCTCCAAAAAAAAAAAATAAAAGGGGGGCCCGATTGACACTGGTTGGAAACTAGAAAATCTATGTTTATTTGAAGATTCTAGAGATGCTGAATTTGTCGATACAGTTCTGTTCAATCGTTTTCAAAGAAAAATGCATAAAATCTGTATTTCAAAATATCTTGTGGCATACTTTTTTGGTGGTGAATCTTTGGTTTTTAATGTAAAATATTCAATCAAGAAATATGCTATTTAAAAAGAAATAATCGGTTTTTACGATTATTTCCTGAGTACCTCAATATCATAGGGAGATATTGTATGGTAGTGAATCAAGTCCAAATAAAAAATGAATAATGCAAGTTTAGTTACAACTCCTAAAAAAGTTAAAAGGGGGCGCAATAGACACTGGTATAAAAGCTAGAAATTCTATGTTATTTTAATTTCCAAAAAAAAAATATAATAGCTACTAAATTTTAAATTTATATCTTCGATGAAAACATTCTAATAAAGCTGAATTTGTCGGTGCAGTTGTGCTCAATCGTTTTTGAAGAAAACTATATTTAAAACTATCTCGTGGCATATATTTTTTTTTTAATAAATGGTTGTTTTTGGTGTCATGTATTCAATCAAGAAATATACTGTTTTGAAAAAAATAAATAAATATCGGTTTGTACAAAAATTTCGTCAGTACATGTAGGGGATATTGAGCTTATACAATGTGTCAATTTGGTTTTCAGGCATCCAAGGATACTAATAATGCCATATTCTCGTTTCTCGAAAGCATCTACATTAATATCGATAAAAATGAGGCTTTTGCAGCAGTATTTTACATGTCTGGGGCAGTGTTGTGGTAGTATTCTTTACCCTTTAACTGTTACCAAAAGGATATAAAAAAAAAAAATTTCTAAATAAAACCAGGAGGTTCCCATGGGACTTGCTATTTGAAGAAGCTGACGTAACTAACCATTGTATTTTAAAAGTGTTCTAAAATTTATAAAGAAGTGTGATACATATAATAAAAGTGTGATAATGCACAACTTTCATACAGGGGAGGCCTTACCTTTCCTGTGGAATTATATAAAGCTTCGTAGAGGCATATTATGTATATCGGTTCGAAATTATTTACTCTTAATTTGTTATCTTTAGAATTCAAATTTATTGTAAATGTGTATTCTTTTTGTGTAAGAATCTCTGAGTAGATAAAAGCAAACCAACATCAGATTATTTATATAGTGCCATTATTTAATTAGTATTGGGAATGGGGATGATTTTGAGTATTGTTTTGTTTTGATATCTTTCAGTGCGGGTTAATATGTATTTATATAATGTTTCCCTTTAGATAGGTGTAAATTTAATTCGTTTATTTTGTTATAGTTTATTAGAAAGTAAAATTTTGTTATCTTATATCCAGACGAGCTGCTTGTAGCTTATGGATACAACAAATACATGGATGTAGAAAATTATTGTAACTATAATCATTAGTGGTAATAAGTTTATTATTATTATTGCATATGGAGTTTGCAGTTCCTCGGTCGAAGTTCTTAAGTATTTTGTTACACCGATTAATACGGGCAATTTTTGTTTATGCAAAATCAAATGCCACATACTGATCTTCAATCATATGGGGCACAGCAGCGATGATTTATAGAATAACAACCGATTTTAGTCGACATTCACGAAATTCATCACTGACAGATGCACAACGACGACAAAACTCTACAACTGTAAACAGTCTTTTGTGATGGTGCTTTATTGTCAGAAGTTTAACGAAGTAATTCTATGCATTGTTGTCGAGTAAGGCCTTTGCAAAAATTTTTTTTACAATATTATTTTTTTAAACTCCCACTGCAAACAAATTACTTGATCAATTTCTAATGACGAATATAAGTTTTTACGAAAATACTAATGGCATATCTCAGTAGCGCCACCTATTGGTCATTTGTAAAAACTTAAAAAGTTGCCCTCGTATGACAAAAATTATAACGATTTCCTTGACAAAACAAATGACCAATTAAAAGGTCGAACTTCTATGGTAACTAAATCAGGTTTAAATCTGGCTATTATGTTTTCAGAGGATTTACAACTACTCAGATTCGAAATTTATCGAAAGAAATTGTAAATGGCGTTGACTTCCTGCATAGCAATAGAATAGTTCATAGGGATCTCAAGCCACAAAACCTACTAGTCACAAGTGATGGACACATTAAATTAGCAGACTTTGGACTGGCGAAAACTTACGATTATGAAATGAAATTAACTTCTGTGGTAAGTATTATGATAATTAAGTAATAGATTTATTATAAACCCATGCTGAGTGATATTTACTTTTTCATCCTAAATTTAAACTTATTTAGTACACTTTCTTAACACTAGTTGTACAAGAGCAATTTCAGTTCAGGTTTACCAAGCTTTAACTGATGGTTTTAGTTATATTGCTTTCAAACTTTACAGTAATCTATGTTAATGGAAACTTAGTTTGCCAGTTTTGTTTAGTAGAGCCAAGTTTTACAACAGAAGGTTAGCTTAGCTTTTGATAGAGCTAATAATAGAGTCTAATAACTAATTTTTAGGTGGTTACACTATGGTACAGAGCTCCAGAAGTATTACTAGGTTTACCATATGCTACCGCAGTGGATATTTGGTCTATAGGTTGTATTATGGTTGAGTTGTATACTCGTAAACCTCTATTTTGTGGAAAGTCTGAAAATGAGCAGCTCAGTGAAATTCTTAGGTAAAAACTCATTTTGAATTATTTTTTATATTACCTTAAAAAATTCAAGTAGTACACCACGTGATCAATTAAGGGTGGTGAGTGATTATCTCAAAAACTAAACATTATTTATTATCAGAATATCAACACAGTCCACTAAAGTATATATAAATGGGGATTTGCTGAGTGCTGGATTCTTGGGTGTCCAGATTGATCGTAGCCTTACTTGGGAAGCTCATATAGAGCAGGTTTCAGGGAGGCTCCGTAGCAGCCTGTTTGTTTTGAGACGTCTGGCGCTGTGTGTTGGCATGTCGGTTTTGAGGGCTTCGTACTTTGCCCTGTTCCATTCGGTAATGTCATATGCACTGCTTGTCTGGGGCCATACATCGCGGGCGTCTCGCGTGTTTGTGCTTCAGCGAAGGGTTGTGAGAGTGGTACGAGTGGTAGAGCAGCATTCTCTGAACTAAAAATATTAACATTGCCTTCACAATACATTTTGGATAACTTACTGTATGTTAAAAAATACAAAGGAAGTTTCAAAACGCACAGTGGGGTCCACAGCTGGGACACGAGGCACAGGGATAATTTGGTGCCCGCATATTTTCGTTTGGAAAGGTGTCGGAATGGGCCTGGTTGCCTGGCGATAAAATTCTTCAATGTTTTGCCTCTGTCATTGAGAGAGCTTCCAGATAATATTTTTAATTACAAAATAAAACAAATTTTAATCCAGAATGCATTTTATGGTTTTGACGAATTTATTCATTACAAATTTTAATCATAATTTTTAAACTAGACTTAGCCTAAGTTTCATGTATAATGTATATAATTACGATTTTAAATGTAAATGTATTTGTGGTGTTTTTTATTTTATATGTTGACGAATGTAAGTGTTGTAAAACATAATACTGATGAATAAAATGAAATTGAAATAAAGTAGATCCTCTTCTAGAAGAAAACCAACCCCAATTAAATAATAAAGGCTCTTATATAAGAGAAATGGATTGTTATGTTTAGTCCTGCAAACGTCATTTTTAACATAAAATTTAAAATATATCAAAAACACTTGGACTTAGGTATAAGATATTATACATGACATATGTCTATAATTTTGCGTAAAATCTAAAAATAAAATAACATATAGGATGTTCCATTTAAAATAAACAAGAATGCATCAACTTCTGGTATAACCGAAAGGGCAACCATTTTTGTCGAATTGCCTCAAAAAAAAAATGGCAAATTTTAAAAATTTTCCCAGGTTTATTTTCCGAGAAATTGATAGTGTTGGAAAAACCCAGCGACATACAGATTACACGAGCATATGAGGCCAATTTCACAAGGAAAAGGAGTGAAGGAAGCTGTCTCTCTCCAAAATTATTTAATTCAATCCTGAAAAAAATTTTCAAAAGCTTTTAGTAGCCAAAGTTAGACATAAAGGTGATCATATGAAAGCTAAACAACTCGGATACGCGGTGTGTTAAATAATTTCAAGGAAAGTTAGGTCAAGCATTTCATTTTGACAGGAATGAATAAGCTAAAATGAGAAGAACCAAACTGGGATGGTCGGCTTCTGAAAACTCGGCTTTATATTGATCAAAAAACGTCCAACATCTAAAAACAAAAGTGTTTAATGGGTGTGTCTTGCCTGCCTCGACATTTGGGGCAGAAAACTGGACTTTTACTAAAACTAAAATACAATGGCTCACAATCTCCCAAAGGGCCGTGAAAAGAGCAATACTCAGACACATGTTAATGGAAAAGTAATCAAACACAGATCCGACCAGAAACTAAAATCACAGACGTCCTGGAGGAGTCCCAAGTGGAGCTGAGCTGGACATATGCCAAGGGAAAGCGATGACAGGTGAACAAAAAGTTTGTTATATTGGATACCATAGTCCTTCAAGCAAAGTAGAGGTACACCACCTAATAGATGATCTAATAACATGAAGATAACTGTTCATCTAATATGTGAATAAGGGAAGCAGAAAATCGCGATCATTTGAAATTTATGAAGGAGCGCTACGTCCGAAAGTGGATTGAAAATGGCTGTGCAGAGAGGATATATGTATATTTGATAAAACGAAACTTCAGTTACAGTATTTTAAACCTTGCAAATTCTTGGAACAAGAGGAAACAGAGATTCTTTAAAAGTTTACTTCCCAAGTACATTTATAGGCAAATAATTTTCGGTACTTTTTGTAATTCTTCTTAAAAGTCTAAGATATCCTAAAATTCGCTGTTTTTCTTTCTGGGCGCTTAAGGTTGATGAAAATCATCCCAAATCTAGACTGATTGATTCAATATGGTGTTACAGAAAGCAATTCAAATGTTCGGAAATAACCTTGAATGGTTTTCTGTAACCATTTATTTCATATTAGCTTTTACCCGCGACTACGTGAACCTTGGGAAATAAAAGTATGTTGAGTTATAAAAGTTCTCTATTTTTATCTAATCAGTAGAATCAGTTTTCCACTGTTTATAACAAATTAATTTGTTATAAATAATATTTAATCATTAAAAGTAATAAAAAAGAACTTCTACAGTCTTAATCATATCCAGTGACAATCAGTAGAAACCATTTGTAATTGTTTATCACAAACTACATTGTTATGAACAATATTAAATTGTTATAACCAATACAGAATCGTTCACAATTAAGTTCCAGTTAATAATATCTAGTAATGACCTTTTCTATCTAATCAGTAAAAACTATTTTTGATTATTTATATTATACTCATTATTTAGTTATCCGAATTAATGGTAAACTGTTTACAATCATTTTCCTGCCATGCTAATAATATCCAGTCATTATTTCTTTCACCTTATTAGTAGCAACAACTTTTCGCTGTTTATATTAAACACAATTGTTATAAACATTAAACAATTAAAAAAACAACCCATAATACTCTTGACAACCTTCTCTTGATGTCTGTAAAGTTTCATTGTAATCAGGTAAGCCATTTCGAAAATTAGCCTCTACAGACAGACAGTTCAATTTTATTTATATGTTTGTATAGATGTTTAGATATAGCTTACTGCAACTCGAAAATTATGAATCAATTATTGTTATTTTAAATATTGAAAATAATTATTATGAAATATACCATTTCAACTATTTTTGTAGGATACTTGGTAAACCACCAAAAGAGGAGTGGCCAGAGAAAAATGCGCCTATTAAATGGAGTGCTTTTGATGTTACAGAAAAAGTTGACATAAAGACTATTGCTCCTAATATGTGTGAAAATGCTTATTCAGTTGTAATGGTAAGTTTTTTTGAATACTTTCTCTGAGCATTCTCCTACCATGAATGGAATTATTCTCAAACAAACTTAATTTTGTTATTTCCTACATTCAGCCTTTGCGTGAAATATAGTATAGGATTTTGAGGTCATAAAACTACTTAACAATAAATAAAAATTTATAAATAACACCATAAAGTTACAATATCCCGTCAGATACAGTTTTTCATAAAAGCCATTTGTAAATTTGGTGACTAGAATTGCAGAGATATATGCAGAATTTTTTTATTTTCTTGTTGCATACTTTTTATCCTCAAAATGCAGGCGTGCTATCCGAACAGCATGAGTTTTAAGTAGCGTTAGCAAATTTATTGGCCTATTTGAACTATCTGTTAAATATCCTCGAGAACAATCTTCTGATCGGCAATATTTCTACTGATTTCACAAGTGCGTTCAATAAAGTAGATACGCAGTTTTCTTACTAGAATTCAGAGGATAAGATTTGACAACTGTTTTACAGAGATTATTGTTCACTAAGGTGGCCCCACAAGTATCACATTGTGGACCCCTATGTTTCTTTTTATTTGTTAAGGATATAATTTCATGTTCATCGACAATATCAAAATTTTTAGACCAATAAAATCCTTACAAGATTGCATTTTGCAAGTCTTGTCAACATTTTTATTATCTCTATAACATTAATAATACCAGTCTGTTCAGGGTAGATAAAATTAGAGACCTAGGTAAACGTTTGCAAACCATTTTATCTCAAATAAGAAGAATTGATATTAAAATCCTGAATTTATATCTAGAATATGTGAAGATTTTTCATGTGAAACCTATAAATCGTTATACTGTTTGGTTGTGAGGTACAATCTGAAATACACTGATATGCTTCGATCCTCTTTCTATCAGACACATATACAGGCCCTTGAATGGGTGTAAAACTGATTCCTACTGTTTCTGTACTAGTAAGAGAACTATTTTTTTTTATTGGTTATTATTGCGACTAGTCATTGATCCTTAATACTTTAAATATGTGTCCATTATAGATATTTATTGTATAAATAGATAATTGACCAAAATAAAGAAATTTAAATTGTAAAAATATATCTTTTTAAATTTTAGTAATAAGCTCTACGACTGTTGTTTTTCTTGTGGGCACCATATTTGATTTTTATACCATTTGATAAAGCTAAATATTCTCTTTACAGCTATGTATAACACATTGATATACAGTTGTCAGTTGTTTCAAGGAAAGAATACCCGGGCGTCATCAATATTATTCATCTGAGCTAAATCAAAACTATTTAGACAATACAATGTTTATGTTCATGAAAGCATACCTATTGTACTGATGGATATAACTAGATAATGTGTTGACAATACTGTAAATTATATCAAGAAAACGAAAAACTTCCATATCGGCTTAGATAAGTTAAAAATATCATTGAAGAAATAATAATAATAAATAGATTTATTATGAAAATTTAAAAAAATTATTACATAACGCAAAGATTCGGAATTGTGCCTTCTGTCTTATAGGAATTTTATTACATAGTTTTGATATAATAAATCCAAATATAATTCAGTATTTTAACTTATTAAAAATCTTTTTTACCAAAAAATATTTTTAAGGCTGAAAAACAACACTTCTAACCATACAAAATTAAGATAATAATCCTTAAAAAAGTCTCCGTAAAAATACAAAAACTATTTTATAAAACTGCTATCATCACTTTCTAAGTCTGTGATTATTTGCTGCCTGACTTATTATTACTGGATCAACTTCCATATCTATCAAGCATTGTTCTCTGGTGTATCTGTAACAACCGTTCAGTGAGTTTTACACACCGTCTCCACATTTCAAGATTACACTGTTTTTAAGCTTCAGTCCATCTCTACCAATATGTTCGTAATATGATTTGGAATTTGCCAATTTAAATTCTATAGCGTCAAAGTCGCAGTGATATGGTGGAATTTGTAATACCTCGTAGTCATACTGACTTAACAACTCATTTTGCCACTTCTAATAGCTCGAGCTTGGTTAATTTATCATCAAAGTTGATATTATTTGCCTCCAGCCATGAAAATTTGATTTTTTTTGTAAATGGTGTGGCTATTTCTCTGTAGCAATATGATATATTATCTATAACTATCAATAATGCTTCTTCTTGATCCATTTTGATAAAATGTTACTGTTCATTTCACCATGATAATCTAAAGTCAAAGATCTGGGGGCAAACAGCAAACTTGCTCCATGATCAAATCGTCTCGCAGAGATACCATGAACAATAAGTCGTTTACCATCATATCCTTCAGGTTTGCATACATTTTTAATGTCATCATTTCGCCAAGAAAATATTTTGTTACTCTTAGAAGAAATCTCAGTCTAGTCTAGGAAAACTACTTCTCTTGGATAAGAATTAATGAGATTTTCGTTAGACTTTCTAAGAAAACGAACTCTTAGAGAAGCAATACTTCTGTTGCCATCCTTTTTGTGTTTGAACCCCTGCTCTTTAAGCAGAACACCTAAAGATGATTTACGTCAACCAATAATCGATAACTTTCAGCAGTTGTTTTCTTTAAATGAAAGAAGGTTATTAAACTTTCCCACAAAAAGTCTATTCCTGGTACAAAATTAGACATTTTCGAACCTATAAAGAAATATTGTCTACACAGTAACAATTGATAACAAATTGACTTTTAATGGCGAATGTTTACCTTTTAAAACACCATAGATGCCATTAGTATATACCAACAAATCTATAAGTGATGCCATCTCTTAGCAAAATCGACATTAATAACCGAAACACCTATTAAAAAAAGTGATTCGTTATAATGATGGTAAAAAAAGACCGGTATAATGTTTAAATGAAAGAATAAAAGCATCTTGTCATAATATTTAAATATATTTATTTTTTTTTTTCAGAGCATGTTGGCATTTGATCCTAATAAAAGAATAACAGCATTGGAAGCTTTAAGCCACGAATACTTCTTGGAGGAACCAATTAACACGTAAAATTTTCAAAAATCTCTAGAAAGGTTTAAACAAAAGAAAAATCCTAATATATAAAAATCCTGAAACAAAATGTAGGCAAATTAGAAATTTTAGTTATACAGAAGAATTGCTTTATGAATAGTATGAATTATTTAAAAAAAAAAACTTTGGCCTTAACTCAAGTTTGATATCTTACAGTCTTATTCAAAACAATTTTAGACCTGTGTAGGTTTACATATAAAAACATTTTAAAGTGTTGTGTTTCATATAAATCTAGAAAGAATGATATTTAGGGTTATATGCAGCTGTAAAGTTTTTCTTTGCCCTAAATAAAAGGTATCTTATATAAAGTCAGTGATCGTTTCAT
This sequence comes from Diaprepes abbreviatus, assembly GCA_034092305.1. Taxonomy (NCBI): domain Eukaryota; kingdom Metazoa; phylum Arthropoda; class Insecta; order Coleoptera; family Curculionidae; genus Diaprepes; species Diaprepes abbreviatus. The sequence continues at coordinate 3,975,360 of JASJET010000105.1, forward strand.
ACGTTCAAAATCGTTTCGAAGAAATAATAAGTATTATCAAATTATTACAGTTGATCCAATTTTTAACGTTGCTGTGTAAAAATTGGATCCTAGCTTTTTCTAAACCCCTTTCCATATATAGTCAACAAGATTCTCGACAATCGAAGATATTCAAATAATTTTTTACTTTAACTGACATTTAATATTAAAAAAACCCAAATTTTAAAAGTGTAAATTCCGCATGTAATTTGGGAGTGATTCTCAGTTTTCATTTTAATTATTGGATGTAAGTTGTAATGGTATTACAAAATCCTAATAGCCCAATTTGCCTGATTTCTAATATTGTACCGGGTGAGTTTATGGCTTATGAGTAAAATTGATGAATAACTTATATTAACTACAATTTATAGTTTCAATCTGTGTACGTTTTAAAAATATTTGCTATGCAGGAGACATCAAGAAAGTAGAGTAACAAGTAACTGTATGTGAGTCAATTTCTATCACTAAATATATATATATATATATATATATATATATATATATATATATATATATATATATATATATAAATAATTCAGTTTATAACATTCTTCATTATCGTCATTGTTCTGTCTTGCCAAAATTCCTCCTCTGGTTATTTTAATTTTATTTTGGTATCAATTCCTTCTCCAACTTTTTCTAAATCTTCCTCCTCTTTATCTTTCCTGAAGTTGCCATTCTAATATCTACTTGCGGAGTCGTTCTTTAGGCATCCTTTATACATATCCACACCATTTTAGTTGTTACTTCCATAATTGCCTTGATCCTTTCGTCAGAAAGTTTATCCATTTTTGATTTGCCTGTTGACTGTTGCCAATAGTCCAACTTCATTGTCCTTCCATTCATTTTTAGATTTGCCTTACTACTTTATTTAAATTAAATAATTTTTTTTACTATACTGTTGAATATTCTATGATTGTTCATTTTTGGTATATGTTGATCCCACATGATGCAATATGAAAATATTACTGTTTTTTTTAAAGGTTTCTTTTGACCTTGTTTATAGATTATTCAAAAAACCTTAATTTTTGTTAAGCATGTCCATCCAATATCAACCTTGAATAGTTTCTGAGATATTTCAGTCTGTCAGTCTATTTATTGACTTTGTGAAATTTTTGGCTCTAGTCGTAATAGCCACGCGAAAAAGAAGAAATATCAAAATGGAAGCCTGAAAAGCGGCTTTCCGAACATATATGAGATTGGAAACCGCAAAGAAGACAGACGAGGAAAACGGAGGCAGAAAAAGATGCAAGAAAAGGAATCGAACCCAAATCAGACTAAGAGAAAGACTTTTGGTAAGACCGAGACCAATCGTGACTGGAAATGGAAAGACGTCGGGAATTGTCAAATACTGACCCAATTTCTCAAAAATCAAAACTGGAGCATTTAGAAGTCCACTAAAATAAACTTAAAATTGCACAAAATAAGAATTTAAAACAGAATATTTGACTCAGTAAACTATAATACATATTAAAAAGTTGACACAATTTTGAAAGGCTTCGAGGAAGAACTCGCCAAGAGAATAATATATATATATATATATATATATATATATATATATATATATATATATATATATATATATATATATATATATATATATATATAGCTAAAAACAGCCACAGTGTTTTTTTTTTAATTTATTTCCGCCCGCAGCTCCTAATTCCGCCGGTAAATGATTAAAAATCTTTAAAGAGGTTATCGATGGACCCCTTGAATATCCACTGGTCTGAGAAAAGGGAATGTACAAATTATCCCTACTTCAACACTCAAGAGTTCACCTCACCACACTTACTCAACAAATTCAAATTTGCTTTTACGTAAGAAGCACTCTCCAGAAGATAAATACTAATAACTGAGAAATCTCTCAGCAAATTTACCCCTACAAGATTCACACTAGATCATACGGTACATGGTAGGAATTATTCTCTTCGGTGCAATCAAAACCCTGTGTATAAGCACAGAGGTACACCTATATATAATTCCATAGCCAGTATACAGTAAATACATAAAATGTCTCCAATACCTTCATGTCGACCTGATCTCTAATTTGTAATATGGCAAAATTTCGGGAAGCCAACTTAGTGCATAGAAAAGCATTATGAGCGTCTCAAGACAAGTGTTGATCAAAAGTGATCCCTAAAAACTTGTTTTCCTTTCGGTAATTCTATTCCCTTGATACTCGACCATGAAATCAAACAGATTTAACTCATATAAGGAGTACAAGCAATAAAATTAGATTTTAATGGGTTTAATACCTATCCATTCTTTTTCAATGAGATTGACACATTCAGTCGCAGCTTCACTCAAAATATCCTCGTAATGAAAAAAAGATTTTTTTATATATAGGTGCTGGAAAATAGGAATTTTTCCGTTACACTCTTTTATCTCAAAAACTAGAACAACATATAAGATCAAGAAAATTGCTTTATACATCAGGTACCCCATTTAAAAATATATATATATATATATATATATATATATATATATATATATGCTATCCTACATGTTTGACACACCCTGTATCGTCCCAAATATTTTTAAAATATATACTTTTAGTAGATATATATTGCGTTGAATATGGTTTACTGAGAAATTTTACCTATAAGCCATAAAATTACTTCATTCAATCGATGACTCACTTACATTAAGTTCTTGTTAAGAAATACCATAAATATTACTTTTTCTTTATACACTTTTTAACTGTTTTTAGGATTGATATACTTTTATACATTTCAAAAATATTTTTCTTTTGTTTAAACTGCAAAATATCTTTAATATTCTAATAAAGTGTTCTTATCTTACTGCCAGTGATGTTTACCCAGTTAAATTAATGAAGTTACCCGATTTTACATGAACCAATCAAAAATGTTAAAAACATATGTTTTTCAACTTAACTCTAACATGATAAGATGTAAAAGAATCGGTTAAAAATAATTATTGTTGAACAATAAAATTGAAAATATTATTTGGAATATCTTAACAGTTCAATTCACCAAATAATACACATTTTTTTTAGGTTCAGTTCCTATTTTATTTAAAAATTCAATTTTAGTTTAAATTTTTAATTTATTTTAAATCTTTGTGTTTTATTTAGAACATGTATTCTAAATAATATATTTTTTAAATTTATAAATTGAAAATATGGACTTTTTGATGAAAGTATTATAATTATAATTTGAATTTAAATTATTTTTATGTTCCGAACATTTTATAAGACTAATGAGAATGTGCCTTATTTAAAATTTTTGATAAAAATTTGGAATAATATAGAACTATGATAGGGAAAAGGTTGGTAAATTGACATATCAATGATAATACTACGAAAACCGAAATGTATTTGGTTAGCTTTATATTTATGGCAATTCTTCACTTCCTATACATTATAAAGAAATTACATATCTATGTGGTTACACGATCTTGTTTAATCAAATTATTTTGAGCGATATTTTTATTACCATGTTATTTTTAGATATATTATCTTACCAACATAAAGTACGTTTGTAAAATCTGAGGAAATGAAACATCGTTTTATGTTTAGTAAATTTGTTTTATGGTAGTAATTGTGCCGTCCGTCGCGTCACACAGGGGTTCCGTTAAATCTAGCTTAACAAGGTGTTAATTAATTTTATTTTAAAACGCTATTAGAATTATTTTATTATCCCGAATACCTCCATATCGTAATCTACTTTTTAAAAGATAGTACCCGTTAGAGCAGTTAGATGTCGTAAGTTACAACACATTTGTGACTTGATGGGCAACGTACAGGTGGGGAATGAATAGTAGTTTTTAATTTTTTATGCATTAAGTATGCAGATTCAAGGAGAGTGTTAAAATTTTATGTTTTATAAAGAAGGGCCTACATTGGTCATCATTTTCTGTTAAAATACTCCTGTCTTTTGTATTAGAACTTCACTATTAAATAAACACCTACAATAAAAACTCTAAAGCAAACACTACCTTAAATAAGATTCGATCAGGGCAAGATATACATTTTTAGCTACTGTTGCTTAGGGCTGATTGCTACTTACCTTAAAAAAATAGCACACAGAAGCTAGCATAGTACCCTTATGTGATTCTTAAACCTTTACCTACTATCTAAATAAATACCAGGAAATTTATTTTCTTTTAGATTATCGAGTGAAGTATTGGCAATTTAAATATCATTTAGACTACATTTAAACTACATAACAAACTTTTTATTTGTATTAAAGCTTAAGTCATTCAGGGGAAACACTAACTTCGATTTTTTATAAATCCTCCCATTCCTATTAGGCTAAGGCCATTGAAATCCATACCTTACCAGAAAATAATGGCATTGTCAGCAAATAATGTAAATTTGCCCCTAATGTCCAAATTAACGAGGTCATTTCTATACAGTAAATTCGGAGCCAAGATTGTCATATGGTACACCTCTTGTAATATTTAGATAATCAGAAAATTTTTGCCCAGTAATAAAAGGTAACCATTTATGGACTCCACCCCTGAAGTCGTAAGTCTCAAGTAGCACAGCATGATTCACACAACCAAATCACAGAAGACAGCGGCAACGAATTATTTTTCTTAAATGTAATGTTTCTAAAAATGAAAATATAGCATACAGTACATTAATTGAAAACCATACTGGCTCAAATTGTAAATATTGTGTTTTTTCAAGATCACCATTTAACCAACTTTTCAGCAATCTTGGATATTATTATTATTATTAATTAAGCTTTATTGTCCAGGATCTCATACACTCTTACTGATAAAAACCAACTCAAACTAATTAACAAACAATAGGTAATACATAATTATAGTTTTAAAATCCAACCAGATGTGGCTGAGCATAACATTTAAAACAATATCATATAAAGCCAGTAAAAGGCCGATAAAAACAAAATAAAATCCTGAACTGAACACTAAAAGCTGTCAGCATAATATTTCTCCAAGCCACCATGCTAATATTCATATTTGTCAAATGATTAACAGACAGCATGTACCAAATTGGACCAAGGACCGATTCCTGAGGTACACCATGGTCCACATTAGAAAAGGTAGAAGTGTCGCCAACTCTCACATGTGCCCTATCTGAATGATGGAATGCAAACTACCTGTAAGCTGCACCACGAACGCTATAATGTTGATGCTTTTGCAGAATCACCCCATGATTTACACAATCGAAAGCTTTTGAAAAATCAAAGAATACTACTGCATGTCTTCAAGAATCGAGGATATTGCATCATTAATATTTTTAGATGCCTGAAAATCTAAACTTGCATGCTGTTATTAAGTTGTTGGTCGTTAAGAAATAAAGTAACTTTTCAATAACCTTGGATAACGTGACAAGTAGTAATACAAGTCTATAGTTGGAAGAGTCATCCAAAATCACCCTTTATGTAAAGGAATTCCAACGGTCCTTTTGAGACATGAAGGAAAAGTACCCTGCTGAACATGTATTCATTGCACTAGCAAGAGCATCGAGTGCTCTCTCTAAAAGATTTTCCAACATTTTAAGAGAAATTTCATCAGCACCAGTGGTGTGTTTATTTTTTATTTGTTTCAATATATCCCGCAAGAATTAGTTAAGGTCAATGTAAAGCCTTGTAGATATATTTTCAGTGATTTTTTGAGCTATTGAACAGTAAAACTCATTAAAGGCATTGGGCTCTAATTCAATATCGGTCTGTAGGGTACTATTTTTTCCTCTTAAGCTGTTTATTATAGACCACTATACTGTGGATTTGTTTCCTGCTTTGATCATCCTTTCGTTGTAATATTGCTCCTTAGCTCTTTTAATGCGTTGGCGATATATGTGCCAGTACAAATTAAAGTACGTAAAAGCAACTCCCTTCAAAAGAGGAATAACTTTTTTTTTCAAACATGTCGAAGACACCACTAGTAAAAAAACATCTAACGCATTTTGGAAAGACAAGGCAATTTATTCATTCCATTCAAACGCATGCTTGTTTTTTAATTGAGAACACAAGGAGTACAAGTGACATTTCGTTTAGTCTGAGAAACCACGACCACTCTATATTTAATATTATTTTAGAGGGTCCCGTGGGGATATAAACTTTCAATTCTTACCAAAATTTTTATAGTTTGAACACACATATGTACGAAATCAATCTTGTTATACGAGGTTGCACTTCCAACTAATGAGCACCTATATGTATAAGGGGCAAATCCAGAAGATGCTTAGAGTACGAAAATTCTAGTATTTTTTTAGTACATTTACATATTTTGGAAGAAGGCCATTGCCCCTACCTGGATCCGCCCTTAATATATATCACTTATGATCTGAAATTGTGATGAAAATACAAATTGAACGGACAAAATACTAAACAATAAAACATAAAACAAATCTATGTGTCAACACAATCTGAATCAGTTTCCATAATGTTTTCTAGCCTTTCGGCAACTTCATCAGACCATGTGATGAACTAAAGGGCTAATCCGTAGAAGGTCACGAAGATCTTTATACCTTATGTACTTTATTTTGCACCTTTCTTCGTTAATTGCCAGTGATGGTAATTTTACTACTACATGTCGGAAGGTCTTCATATTTACTTGAAAGGACTGACGGAATTTTTGCAAAAAAGTGTCCACGGTGCACTTTTTCGAAGTGGAACATCTACATGCTCCAAACCTCTGTGACTGTGTTTCTGAAAATGCATCGTCATCTTAAAATAATTAACGGGACCACTGTGCGTCGTAGCAGAGCAGAACTTATGTTTTCATAAAATTTGTTCGTTATGTGTTGTTTACCACATATAGCTATACTGCAAATTTCAATCCCAAGGGTTTTTAAAACTTTGAAATCTGTAGTTTCCTAGGAGTATTAATAGACAGAAGTTACTTAAAAATGTGAAACTAAAATTAGTGTCAAAAATAAAATCTGTCATTCATGAGCATTGCTATCATATTCTATGAGTTTTTTCATTTTCGATATAGGTTTTGAGTATGTCAATTTACCCATCTTTCCCCTATTAATTTCTTTGTTCAGTATAATATTTTAAATATATGTCTCGATGTTAAAGTTTTAACGAATTTTAAATGTTTTAATATTTTTAGAATTAAAATATGTTGCGTTTTGTCTCGAAGAACAATATTTTCTCTACTAGCTATTTAGTTAAACAAACTTCACCTTCACACCAAAAATCTTTTATTAGTTATTTATATAATGACTTTTTATTTAACTTTTAAATGTGATTCTTATATTTACTAAATATTTTAAAGTGATTTTAAATTTTTGTTCCGGAAGTTTCGTCGTTTATGTTAGGATGTACGTGTGATTAACGCATTAAAAAATAAATAAATAAAACAATGCACGAATACAAAATGTATTTATTTTAACACTAGGTAAATAAATAAAAACCTAAAGTTTACATGTTAAAATGAAGGTATTTTTTGACCATTATACAACAAACTTATGAAAATATACTTTATTTTTTATGACATATATAGAATAATAAATATTTTGTACATATAAAAGGCTAGTTTATAGAGTTTAGGTGTATTTTATCAATAATACCCCATTGGGATTTTATTTAATACTAAGTGTATAATACATGATACAAATATACATTTTAATTTATGTAATCAGTGTGTTATTTATTGTTTGACCTTATTTACTAAATGTAATAATCAGTCCTTATTCAGGGTATTCAGAATCATGGAAAATATGCAAAACCTGAAATCACGGAAAAACCTGGGATTATCAGAAATTTTTTTTAACAACCCTGAACTTTTTAGACTTTCCAAGTCGATGTAAAAATATTCGCACTATCGCAAATAAAAAGATAGTTATACTTTCAGATCGCTGAAACTTCTCTAATAAATAACATTTACGTACCAACATATAAGGTTCGGTAAAATTTGTGCTAGAACTCTATCAGCTATTCTCCAATCCGATACATGGCAACCAAAACAGGTTTCTTCAAATCGATTGTCATGGCTCGGCAATGGAAGCTCAAATAGCCGAATCACGTCTTTCCATAATATTGTAAAATTATACAATTACAAAAATATTTGCAATAATAAATTGTAAATAAAGTGACCTGACTAAAATTAAATAGAACTAGCCTGACCCAACGAGAGCAAACCAGCATAAACCAAAACTAGCCAGAATAAAACAAACAGGAAAAAAAAATCAAAACAAACCTAAACTAACCAAAACAGACCTGAACTATCATTTTAAGTACGTGTAATGCGTGGAGCACTTTATACTGCCTCTAATAATATATTTCCGCAAATTTAACCTAACTTACCTAATCGATATAATTAATATCCATAGACTGCATTGCGAAATGTGAATAGTTAAGAAAAAAAGTAAATCTGGCAACTCATTAAAGCAATACTTTGATATTGCACGTATGACATTTGACTTTCAAATTTTTAACATTGAAATAATTTCTTTTATATTTGAAAAAAGTTTTTACATAGTAACTGTTTATACAAGAAAATCTGCGAAAAATAAAACTAAAATTTCAGAACGGATTTATTCTGAACCTATTGTTTTTCCTTTTTTGCGGTTATTATTTGTTCTTTTAATATTTCCAGCACTTCGTGGTCCTCCACTTCAATTTTCATTCGTTCTGTTCTATTGCCTCCAAACAATTCAATGATGTATTCCCTCGTTTTTAGTTTCTTGCTAATATCTAAGACCTACACGCTTACATCCTCGAGTATTTCCAATTCCCTTTTCTATTATTGTAAGTTAACTCTTATTTTTTTACGAGTGTTGAAACTACCACGTTTTCTCTGATATTATTCTATTTCTTCACATTGTTATCTTAACCGATTTTCTTTCGCTTATTTCATTTTATGTTTTATCTGCTTGTTTATTTGTTTATATTTCTGATTATATCTACTTCTGAACTGTCGTCTTTCGTCCATTAAGTTTAGGATTTCCTTTGTCATTCCCTATTTATTTTGCATCTTGATGGTATTTAAACTTCTCTTTGACTTTTAATTATTTCTATGCTCATTGAAACCTTCTATTTCAGTATTTAGGAGAATTTCCTGTTTCATGTTTGTTGATTTCCTCTGTCAAATATAGCTTTGTGTTTGTACCCCTTAGTTTAATAGGGTTTGCTCTTCTCCTTATTAGTCTCATTTTAACTTTGCGGGATTATGATCTGACCCAGTGGCGTAACTAAGAGTATGTGCGCTCCCGCAGATTTTTGAATGCGAACTATTTCGCACTCGTCTTGAGAATTGAGGGCGCCCATAGATTGGTTGCGTCCCGCCCCTGCACCGTGGGGCCTGCCGTGTCGTTATTTACACCACTGATATGACCGTATGTCGACACTCGGGTATGTTTTTTGCGACATAATTTTATTTTTGTATCTTTGTCCAATCGAAACATTGTCGATCTGGTTTCTTACAATATGTCCCTCTTTATCCCCTGTAGAGTCTGCCTGAACAGTGCACTCGTTATGATAGAGTTTTTGTTTTGGCATAATTCGACGAGTCCATCCTCCTTTCATTCCTAGCTCCCAGTACACTCCTCAATCTTCCTTTCTCCTACCTTTTCATTAAAATAGCACTTTAATCGATAGTCAAGACAACGTACTTCTTTGATAAGTTTCCAAAACGTCGAGACTTGTAAGATATGGAAAAGTCTGGAAATCACACAACTGCGTGACGTCACATGCAGCGATAACTCTTCTAAGTTTAACCGGAGTAGTTTTACTGCAAGCCTTGGAGGACGTCTTAAAAAAAACGCACGTTATGTCACTAAAAGTCCACTTTTTAATATAATTTCAGTGTACATTAGTTGAATTTTGTTACCACTGAAAATGACGGAGAGATGTGAATCACGAATTTGAATCAGGTTTTGCTCCAAACTCGAGAAAAGTTCTTCGGAAACCTTTGGGCACAAGTGTACAGGCAAAACACAAATAAAAGAGTGGTAAAAGGAATTCAAAGATGGCCGCACTTCTGTTGACAGTGATTCATGTTCTTGCCAACCTTCGAGCACAAAAACACCGAAAAATATGGAGTGTCTGCGATTGCAGAAAATCGTTGTTTGAGTGTTCATGAATTAAAAAGTGACCTTGACATTCCAAAAACTTGTATTTTGTAGAATTTTAAAGGATAATTTGAAAATGACTCGTGGTATGTGCGAAATTCATTCCCAAACTGTTCACAGTAGAGCAGAAAAATTTCTGAAAAGATTGCGTGACGCAATGAGAAGGAAACGGTTGTGTTTTTGGCAGAGTGTCGCCATCTCATTCGGCAAATATTATGCAACAGTTTTTGGAAAAGTATAACATCACACAACTACGCGAACCTCCATACAGTCTCGATAAAGCCTCCTGCGGCTTTTTGCTATTCCCAACATTGAAAATTCCGCTCAGAAGCCACTGGTTCGATGACATACAGACGATTCCAACGAATGACAGGTAGATTCAAGGCCATTCCAAAAATTGGCTACGCGAACTGCTTCACCATATGGAAACACCAATGGGAGCGTGTTGAATGGGAATTACTTTGAAGGATGCCACCTGCCGTATTACAAAACATAGTGTCAGGGTGAAGACACACCTCGTATTTTTGGGTTGACTATGAGTTTATATTATTAAATATGAAAAAGAGAAGTACTAAAATTTAAAAAATTACTACATATTTTTTGAATACCTTCTACGAAGATTTTCCTGAGACAAAAATTTTTTTTTTATAAATTACATTTGGGCCAGCCAAATACAAGATCATCCTATGGATGTTATTTATTTTCATACTCTATTATTTTGTGCGAAAACTCTGGTATTCACAACTAAATACAATGTATGGTGAACATGCTGAGTCTTTCCAGCCAAGAAAAAACAATTAACATGACATAATTGCTTTTGTAGATGAGGTGGTAATTGCACTAATGATTGATCTTTTAAAACATACAAATAAAACTAGCACTTAATAAGTAGTAAAGATAAATAAGCTGTTTTTAATTATACAGCCGTAAAATTATTATTTTAAAATTTTTAGCATTGATTATTTTTACTTGTTTACTTGATATAAACGTCAGACTCTTAATTTAACATGTGCAAGATATACCGAAAAATAAAGCTAAACAAAATAAGGTCAAAATGTATAATCCGCGCATCGTTGTATAATATTTCCGATACAGCTCCACTGATGAGACCATGAAATGGTCGAAACGTGTATGGAGAGAGAACCAGAGTGGTATTTGTAGGAAATAAACTGTTTATATACATTTTTACCTTGTTTCTGCCTGAAAGAATACATATATAATAACTATGAAATTCAGAATATATATTTCAAAAGAAACCCGATGTCTTCAGGACTTGCATTATCGCCCAAAAAATACATCAAAATATATTTTTATCATTAAACACCCTAAAATATTTTCATTGAATATAGAAAAATTTTCACGTAAAAATATAAAATTACATGTGTAGGAAGAAAAACCATATTAATGGTACAAACTTCGGCTGGGGATTATTTGAACTGGCGTGAAGTCAGCTTTCTTTTGAAGGTGGCAATGTATATATCTGAATTTCACTTACACAAAAGTTGTGGGACAAAATTTGAAAAAAACAGCACTAATTTGCAAATATCGAGAAAAGTAGCCAAGTTTGAGACGCCATATCTCCGTTACTTTTCATCTTACAGACTTCTGCAGGAGCTGATTTTAATGAGTGCAATATCAGCTTTCTTTTTCATGAAACCATATACCTAATTTCACTTGGAAAAGTAATAGAGAAAAAATTTTCAAAATTTTTGCATTTCCTTATTTTGTTTTTGAGGTGTATTTTTTTAAAAAATGATTTTTTGGAATTCCTGAGATATCGTTTTGTTTGGCAATTTTATTACCTATCACTTTTCTGTAGACCTATACCTACGAAAAATGCATAGTTTTCAAGTAAAACTAAAAAAAAACTGAAAAGTGGACAAATCTACCTTAATCTCAAAAATTCACCCCTTAATTTGGTAGTACTTTGTGATTTTGTTATATTTGTAGGTCAGATGAACGTACGAAACAATGAAAACACTTTATTTTTTTTAGGTTCTTTTACCCCTATTTTTTTGCCATACTTAACAGCATATTTTTCTAGATCAGTAAATTACCGCTGTATACCGTATTAGCCCATTATTGTACTACTTTGAACTCGTAAATAATTTTCTGTGTAATATTTCATTACAAAGAAAGTTGGTTTTCTCTATACTTTAATCTTTTACGCTATATATTCATTATCTTTAAGTGGAATTATTTTAAATAAAATGGCGGAGGAAATTTAAAGTCCGGTCCTGAAGTTTACACCAACATAATACCAATGGATAAAAGTTATATCAACAAGAACCACACTGGCCTGTCACTAATGTCATATGTTTTTTTCTAAGTTCATTCACTACTTTATCTATACCTATTTAGCGAGTACATTTTTACCCTAGACAAATTGTTACAAGGCTAAATTTTAAATTTTATTTTGTGCTTCAAAATATCAGTTTGATGTATCAAAAACTACAATTATTATTTAGCCGGCATTCAGTCGACCAATATTCGAGTTATCACAGAAAATCCTAAATGTAACTCATTTTTCTGTCTCCTTTTTATCTTCAACTATGCTGTCTTCATGATTTTCGATCTGCGGTTCAGCACTTAAAAACTTATTCACTCTTTGTTCATATTCAGCGTTGCTTTCCGATTTCGGAAGATCGTTATTTTCTTTTTTCGGCAGATATTTTGCCATTTTACCAATCGCAAAATTATTAATTACCTCTATTGGAATATTGCTTATGTTATTTTGACTTCCTTTTTTAATTGTGCTTATTTCTACTCTTCCCGTTTTCACCATTATGTCATCTGGATATGAGTTTCTCATTCCCTTATACGCTACTTTGGTGGAGATAAAACACCATATCACATTGAGAAGTGATAATACGATAATATAGACCGCCAGAGGTAATGTCAAAGGAAAAAAATCGTGATTCCCCGATTCGTATTCTTCCAAAAAATCAAATTTAATATTCAAACTTGTTAATATAGATATTATTAGCGAAATGCTTGATGTTAACGTAGAAAAACTACACGTTAGAAAGAAAAAAGTGATGTTGTGATCTATATACCAACGCTTCCAAGCAAAAATGCCCGTAATAAAAGCTAGCATATCACCAAATGCCATTAGAAAGCACCCAGCTATGATAAGAGCGGGTATATTGATATAATAATGTAAATAAGTTTGATTACTATACTCTAAATCTCTTCCCAATTTTTCACTTAGTCTTTTTAGAGATTCTTCACTTTGAGTACTATTTTCTTCCGAACTGATATCACCCGGATGTCCAAAAAGTGATATTTTCTGTATTATAAGTCCACCTATAAGTACAGAGCATAAAGAAAATTGGAGTAGAAGAACGCTGAGACCAAGCACCATTGATGCCGAGTACCTTCTTTCGGAGGGATATTGATTTGTTAGATCTTGTTCCGACTTGGTTTTTATTTTGAAAATACGCTCCATTTTGATGGTATTTTAGTCGGGCAACGTATTGAGAAATCTTCTTACATTATGGAGATCTGAAAAAATAAAATATATTTTAGAAACATGTAAAAAAATTTAACTCTTATTTGAAGTTCCGCTCTTTTAAAAGAGGGTATCATCGATTCAATATTAAAATCAAAAGCGTGCAAATTGTTATCCCATTTTTGTTTGAAAAAATTGTATCTATCCTCAAATTTTACATAAATGCTTTTTTATATTTCCTTCCCACACAGCACTAGACGTCTTATAGACGTCATTTTTATATCCAGATTATGTCTGAACGTCTTAAGACATAAATAAGGCGTCTTATAGACGTTGTTTTAAAGACGTCCGTAAGATGTCTATATACAACGTCTTTAAGATATCTTTTAAAAGTCTACATACAACATTTTATATGAAAATAAACACAGTTGTGTATAATTTAGTTGATAAAAACTAAAAAGCATTTCCTTCCCCATGGATTTTGTAGCAGTTGGGTAATAAGTTTGCAACGCCACACAGAGCTCAGCTGAATACAAGTTGAGGTTAAAAATTTTTGATTGAACGACACATTTTTAGTAGCCTAACTACGACCTTGGTTAATAGAACTTTTGCGTGATCTTTTTTACCAATACTTTGGTGTTTTTTGTCACAGACTGTTTGATGTACCGATAACAATGACACACATAAATATATATATATATATATATATATATATATATATATATATATATATATGATGCCAGCGAAACTATAACTTTAAAAAATCCGCCTTTTTTTTCTGTCAACTGTCATTTTTCAGTTTTGTATTTGTGTTTCGTCATGTCGTTATTTATTTTTAATGTTGTTGGGGTGCCGACTGTGAAAATTTAGATTTTGAAAGAATTTTATTAAAATAATTGATTTATCTATGTGCCTCTGAAAATCTTTTATATTCGTGTTTATGTAATACTTAAGGTGAGATCGAGAATCATATGTACTTAGGAAAAACAGTAACGTTATTTATAGGTTGTGTTATAGGAAATTCCTAAATGCTTTACCGCTTATATTTTTGTAGTAACTCTATGTTAGAAGTATGAAATGAAATCTTCAAAAATATTATCTGTGCGTAAAAGGCTTGCACATCTCATCCAGACCCGGTCCTAAATATTACAAGAAATATTACTAATGAAGTGGAAGACGAAATGTTTGTTTATGGAGTGCTCCACTAATGAAACCTGTAAGATTTAATTTGTTCCTGATGATTGGTTTATATTTAAAGAACATAGAAAATAGAGTTTTGTTAATTACAAGAAGTAATTTTGTTTAAGGTTTTAGAAATTTCAAAACTGGGAGTAAAGAGCATTTATGACTTTGTAAAGCGAGCTTGTAAAATTACCATGTACAGTTGATTAGTACGAAAAGGAAAGAGAAAGTTCTACGATTCCAACTTGGCGAGACTTATTATGAGTAAGTTCTGTCTTTCATTAAACATATTAACCTTGAAATAGCATACGTCATGATTCTATAGTAGAGGACAATTATAAAAATTCGCAAAAATATCAAAAAATTTACTCCCACAAATGATAAACTTTATCCTATAAAATTAAAGTCAGTTTGTTTTTAGGGTCTACAGAGACAACAGGACTGGCAAAAAGTCGGAAGAATGAGGTAATTTCAATCCGAACATGGCTGAAAAGGGCATCAGACCAGATTTGTTATTCGACTAAATAAAAATTCTTGTTTTTAAAACTATTTAAAGATTTGTGTACTTTTTATTTCAATAAACTTTTATTTTGTTGATAGTCTACCTTTTAGAGTTATTCTATCGAAGGGATAAACTAAGGCTTAAACTTGATAGGTTCACTTATAGTTCGAACAGTAGTAGTTCTGAAAATATTTGCTCTTCTACCTCACTTCCTCAATTTCAAATTAGAAAAAGTTTACATTATGCTTAAGTTATGTATTTTTTTGTATAAAGAGATTATGTTGAATATATTTTTTAAAGCAAATTATTCATGCGGAACTCGTAGTTATTTAAAATGGTAGTGTATATTTTGCTCTTGATTTTTTCTTAATTAAAGTTATTTCTTGGACTTTTCAATAATTACGGCTTGACTTTGTAAACAAGACAAACAAAAAAATTAAAGGGACCCTTTTTAATGTACATAATTTTATTGGTGGAATATGTTGTTTTAATGTTGGAAAGGGACGTCCATAAGACGTTGTAAGCAAATGTCTTAAAGACGTTACCTTTTGTAACATAAGACATCTATACAACGTTTTATGGACGTCATTCGTCTTTTATGGACATCCATAAGACGTCCTGAATGTTGAGATCAAACGTTTTATGGACGTCTTTAAGACGTATTTGTGCTGTTTGGGTATCTGGTTCATTAAAACGTAATAATTCTAAAACCTACATGACTTGTGTAACATTTAAGACTATGCATTTTGAGGTTAGGTACACCTTTTATTTATGATTTTATGTTACATAAATATGTGTGCGAGTACACAAACTATAGTTATGTTGTTTGCAGAAAGTAATTACATGCAGTTCAAAACAGGGTTGCAGGTTATTTCTAAACAGATTATTTCTAAACTATGCAACATTTAAATCTGAAAAAGGTTTGGCCAATTATAAATACAGCTAAAGGGTGTTTTTTATAGAGGTATAAAACTTTAAGTTGGTAACACTTTTTTAACTGGCGGCCATTTTGTCAACTGTCAACTGATTTATGTTTAGTTTGGTTTGGCATTTCAACATGAATAGACTGACGCCTGAACAACGCTTCCAAATTGTGCACATTTATTTTGAAAATCATGGTTCTGTTCGAAATACGTATTGCGCACTATGTCCATTTTATGGTCAACATAATCGTCCATCAGAGCAATTAATTCGATTAACTATGGAACGTTTTCGCACCACATTTACTCTAAGTGATAATACGCATCCACAGAGACGTCGTACAGTGGGTACAGAAGAAGTCATTGCTGCTGTAGAGCGTAGCGTAGAGGAAGACCCGAATCAATCTATCCGCCATCGTGCACAGGAATTGTATATGTGTCCATTCACTTTATGGAAGATTTTGCGGAAAGATCTTGGTTTGCGTGCTTACAAAATCCAACTTGTGCAAGAATTGAAGCCACACGATCACCTAGCAAGGCGTAGATTCTGTGAATGGGCCCAAAACAAGATTGCCGTTGATTCCGATTTTCATAAGCGAATTTTGTTTAGCGATGAAGCTCACTTTTGTTTGAATGGATACGTCAATAAACAAAACTGCCGTATTTGGAGTGATGATAATCCTCAAGTGTATGTTGAGACACCGTTACATCCAGAAAAACTGACTGTTTGGTGTGCTTTATGGGCTGGTGGAATCATTGGTCCGTACTTCTTTAAAAACGATGCTGGTCAGAACGTTACAGTCAATGGGGACCGCTATAGAGCCATGATTACTGACTTTTTCGTTTATCAATTGAACAACCATGATGTGCAGGAGCTGTGGTCTCAACAAGACGGCGCAACATGTCACACAGCTCGTGCCACAATTGATTTATTGAAGGAAACGTTTGGTAACCGCATAGTTTCACGGTTCGGACCCGTGAATTGGCCTCCAAGATCGTGCGACTTAACGCCGCTAGACTATTTTCTGTGGGGATACGTGAAGTCGCTAGTCTACGCCGATAAGCCCGAAACGATTGATCACTTGGAGGACAACATTCGCCGCGTTATTGCCGATATACGGCCACAAATGTTGGAAAAAGTCAACGAAAATTGGACCTCCAAATTAGAGTACGTCCGAGCCAGCCGTGGCGGTCATATGCCAGAAGTCATATTTAAATTATAATGCCAGAAGGTTATCTTTCGAATAAAGTGAATTTCATGTCAATTTAAAAAATTCATCTTTGTTTTATTCCATTTAAAAGTTCTATACCTCTATAAAAAACACCCTTTATTTTCGAGAAATAGCATTGTTCATTTTTTCAAAATGATTTTCCATTTATACCAATAAAATAGCTGAATTAGTGATTTTGAATCCATAAAAACTACTGAAAATTGGATAATTATCGAAATAAAATAAAATAAAGGGTAAATGTGACTTGACAATTTTATGTTTACAACATCGTGACGTCACCATAATTTTAATCAATCACAAAGGGTTTCAGAATCCTAGAAAATGTTGATTAAAGTTTTATGTGCAAATAATTCATCTTTTTCTTTTAAAAGTAATAATTTGTGATTACATCTATTTACAATTTATTTTTAAAATTTTGAAATACCCTATTATTTGATTAATATATTGATATTTTTTTAACCACTTATGTACATAGTTAGATGATCGTTTATTTATACATTATAAATGTTTTCTCTTTTCTATTGACTTATTATTTATATACTCGCTAAAATATATCTTTATCATATATCTATTAATTTATTATAAACTTTCCTCCATTCTCTTATTAACTATAACTTATTTTCCGATAATTATACAATAAGTAGTAGATGTTTGTTGGACTTCTATTGTCTTTATTTTTGTTGAATATCACAACGTTTCGGCCAGTAGGTATCTGTAGCCGTTTTCAAGTGAAACTAAATAAATCCTTTAGCTACATGACTATTTATACTAAAAGTAAATGCAGCGGAGTGACTGAGATGGGTGCAGTCATGGCAAAATCCCATTTTTTTTATGCTGCATTTAGTTTCAATTTACAGTTATTAAGAAGTGGTTTCCACACTTCTCCTATATCTAACGATGGTTTACTAAAACAACTCGGGTTCTGATGTATAGCCGCGGCTTCTTTGAATTTTCATTTTCTCCAATGTTATTCTCGGTGTAGTATTTTAGCTTCAGACCATTTTATGTAGTGTCCATGAGACCAAGCATGGTTGGCGGCACCAGATTTTTCTGTTTCTCCTCGAGATGTACAGTTTTGGTATTCTTTGATCCTTACGTCAAGAGGTCTCTATGTTTCGCCAGTGTACGAATTGCCACATTCACATGGTATCTGATATACACAGTTCTTCATGTCTCTTTGAGTTGTTGGTTTGACCCTAGTGAGCCGACTTCTCAGAGAGTTATTTGAATTGAAAACAACGTTGATTTTATATCGTTTTCCTATCCTTCTAACTTTTTTGAAATGCCTTTAACATAAGGGATGTTCTATCCTGGTTTTCGTTCTTCATTCGTTGTCGATATTGTCCTATTTCTGCGTTGTTCTAGAAATTTATCCACTAAGTGGATCAAAGAACACCAAAAATGTACATCTCGAGGAGAAACAGAAAAATCTGGTGCCGCGAACCATGCTTGGACTCATGGACACTACATAAAATGGTCTGAAGCTAAAATACTACACCGAGGACAACATTGGAGACAACAGAAATCCAAAGAAGCCGCGGTTATACATCAGAACCCGATTTGTTTTAGTAAACCATCTTTAGATATAAGAGAAGTGTGGAAACCACTTCTTAATAATTGTAAACATAAACTAAATGCAGCATAAAAAAAAATGGGATTTTGCCATAGCAGGTATGACTGCACCCATCTCGGCCACACTCCACTGCATTTACTTTTAGTATAAATAGTCATGTAGCTAAGGGATTTATTTAGTTTCACTTGAAAACGGCTAGAGATAACTATTGGCCGAAACGTCGTGATATTCAACAAAAATAATGACAGTGGTAGTCCAACAGATTACTACTTCGCAAGAAATATCGTTGTCTATGACCTTCAAACAAACAATTATACAATAAGTTGTATTATTTGAAGGGATTTTTTAATAAAAAAATAATGGACTTCTAAATGAAGGAGATTCTCAATTCGATCGCGATATATTTCTTTGTATGTATGTATGTACATGGATTTGAATGAAATTTTTTACGTTATTTTGAGGAAGTTGCTGCGGCTGATATTATGACGTACAAAAAATTTAATTTTATCCGGTTTTCTCCGAAATTGGTACTATCGCCGAGATTCAAATAGTGGCGTTCCTTATTTTAGACATCCTGTATAAAGTTTAGATTTCTTCTGTGATGTAAAATCTAAGTAAAGTCATCAGTAATGATGCGCATTAGTGAGTTATGCTTTACACCAATGTATACTATATTAAGAGTGTTATGTAAATACGTTTTCCTTAGAATTATGTAAAACGTACATAAAATATTTACTTGGGTTGTATAATCAAAATTATTAAACGACAAAGGAAAGAAAAGCGGTTTATAACTACCGTTTTTATGCTGTCTATGACCAAAACAAAACCATCAACAAATTCAGTAGAGCGTAAACTATGTCACAGAATATCTTATTCGTATTCTCACGATATTAAACTGAAAATCGTTTTTAATTAGAAAATAGTTTATGCTTTCAATTATACACAACTTGAATCCTTTACAATGTAAAATTATTTAGTAACAACATATTTAAAAATTACTTTTCATCTTACCTGTTTCATCACTACATAGTATAAAACAAAGTCGCTTTCTCTGTCCCTATGTCCCTTTGTATGCTTAAATCTTTAAAACTACGCACCGGATTTTGATGCGGTTTTTTTTCAATAGATAGAGTGATTCAAGAGGAAGGTTTATATGTATAATAACATCCATTAAATAGTGGAGAAATACTGTTATTTTTGAGGTTTCTAATGTGATGTCGTTAATTATCATATTTTTTTCCGCTTACATTGCAAACGCAGGCTGAACCCTACGAGATTTATCAAAATAATGTACTAATTATTTGTACACATTGAAAAGGTCTACAGAAAACTCCGCGATGGTATATGTCTATCTCTCATGGATATCCCACAATAACATTTTTTTGTCATTTACTTTTTACGACAAATAATGGCAAATTTTGAAGCGATTTTAACCAATACAGCATTAATCCTTATCCAATTAAATAGCTTAAATACATTGTTGATTTAATATAGATCTATATGGTCCTTTACAGCACAAGATTTAAATGAATATTTTCGAAGATATTACAGATTTAAAATTGCGGGAAGTAGCGCTTGCGGCGGTACTGGCCGACCGGGGCGGCGGCAGCGTGCCTATAAATAGCGCGTCGGAGACCGATGTAATAATTGTTGTAAAAATAAAATAAATAGTCACAGTTTTTCTGTAGTGTATTTAGTATCAGCATTGCACCCGTGCGAAGCCGGGGCGGGTCGCTAGTTAAATCATATAAAGGGCTTACTAATCGGAGAGCCCAGGAGAATTTTATAGCCGATAAAGAAACATGGCTGTATAAGGTAATTTCATAAAAATTACTATTTTTGAAAACGAAGTTTGTGTATAAAAGTAATATATATTAATATTAAGAAGAGAGTTTAATTGAAAAGACTCAAATTTTCTAATAAAAAAATCATAATATCAAAATTAAACCCATTTAAAAATCCACCTTTTTAATTGATAACAAATTATTTTTAATATTTGAATATTAAATTAAAAACAATTTAAAACTTAAAATTTAAAATTACATTTCTGTGTGCCTTCCATTAAAGTTCAATACAAACAATTGTTCTTCTTGACACATCTTTAATGGAGTTTCTGATACTAAGGGGCCTTATTTCTAAAATACAGTTTCGAATCACCGTTTCCAAATGATCAACATTACAGAAAGGTTTTGGTTCGTCGGCCGATTCTAAACAAAAAATGTCTTTTTTGTCACTCTTTAACATGAATAACTTTTGATTAAATAAATATTTGCCACACAACACTTTTACAGTTCTCATAAAAAAAATATTATTGTGTGATACAGGCGCGGATCCAAGGGGAGTATGGTGGGGCGATCACCCCCCCCCCCCCCAAGAGCTTAGAGTTTAGGAAAATAGACCCGATTTTGCCTCTTATACTAGAGTTTATTCAAGAACTAGAGAGAGTCATAAATCATTTTTTACCCTTTTTCTCTGTACAAACTACCTGTGTTCTTTAGTCCGGTGTCTTTAGCAAAATATACTACTAGATATTTGGAAGTGTTAAAAAGGATTTTAATCCTTGTCATAGGCTTCGGAAGGAGGTATATTTTATCACTAAGTATTTATGGCATAAAATATTATTTCAGTAATAAACTTAAAATAAAAAGTTTTTATAATATTATTTTATTTCTTATGATTTCTTAATAATTCACGTACACGTCTAATTTTAGACCTACTTATTTTTATTTCTATTGTAATGATATCTTAATTTAATTTACTTTATTATATAGAAATCCGATAGCTCCCAAAAAATAAGATAAACATGTTAATTCTACACGCTTAAGAAAAAGACACAAATACAATACTAAAATAATAAAAAAACTTATGGCTAATTGGAATTAAATATATATATATATATATATATATATATATATATATATATATATATATATAAAATTAAAGAGTGGGACACACTAAAATAAAAATATATTAATAAATAAGAAAATATATAAACAACATTAAATAATAAAATCCAATAAAAACAAAAATTTAAATAATAAATTGTGTTTACACTGGTAAACATTACGTATCTAATTTTCTAATCAAAGCCAGTGAAACTATCTTCGCTCTAATGAATTATAATTTGTTCCTCTATCTCATCGATCATGAGATCGAGTTGTCACAATTTGTTTTATTCTCTATTATATGGATTTTCCCAGTGTTCCGCAGTAACTTTATTTACAAAAATCTTCCAAAGTTTAGTTAAATTAGTAATTTTGTAAGTTGTGTTATTTCTAGCACCTCTACCTCTTACTTGAGAGAGATATTTACTTCTCCAACGGACATTTTCCGAACGATCTATAGGAACAGATTTTTTATCTGGTTTTTCCAAGCAAAAATTAAGTTCTCTGAGCAATTTCCAGAGTTCAGTTCTTTTAATTTCAGGTAAATCGCGATCTTCATTGATTTTAGTTAGAATTTTGTCGACGGTTTGGATCTGCTTCTCATAATAAAATTGATGTACAACCTCTTTAATTGCAGTTTTTATCTCGTCTTCCAATGAGGTTTTTCGTCTGCCTGTAATCGAATGTGGCTTGGGAGTACTAATAATTCCAGTCGTTTTTTCTCCTCCAGTATTCGGTACATAGTAGATTTTCCAGCTCTTATCATGTTGGAACACATTTCAACAGAGCTTTTAACATTATTATCTAAATATTGATATCTTAAGGCATCATAAACATTCATCGTAATAAGTTTTTCGTTGAGGAAAAAATATCCTAGTTTAACGATTTTGGAATAAATATAGAGGTGGAAGCCATATGTTTTGGGTATCTCACTAATCTCAAATAATATATAAAAACAAGCTCAAAGAAGATAAATCACTAAGAAAACACTGTAAGGTGTACTTTGCTCACTGACAAAAATTCAGGAAAATAGAACCGGTTCTGCCTTTTATATTAGGAACGTGTATGCTGCTGGCACTCCCCCCCCCCCTCCCTCCTCCCGTTGACAACTTGTTTTTCTTGCCATACTGCACTTTTTTTATATCACCGCCCCCACCAAAGAGAGAGGCTGGATGTGCCCTTGGTGTGATATAATATGTGATAGCTTTCAGAAGATGATTTATATGGGGTTTCATAAAACTACTCATAGAATGTTTCTGACTCGTTTTTAAATTCCTCATGAAAGCTTCAGTAAACCTTTCCCCCCTAATTCACTAACATGGTTTAACTTTAAAACCAGTCTAGATTCACTGTGGAGAATTTAAATTGACAAGGGTAACAATAAGTCAAGCTAGTTTTGAACCTTTACAATACAATTAAAACAATATCATAAGAAAAACAAAACTGGTCATCTAGAAAATCTAATTTCCAAGGCAACTAGATCGGGTCTAAGTCTTAAAACTTCTTAGTGAATCTGGCTATTCATGTTTTATTTTTGAGCGATTTCAATAAATCTTTAATGAAATATTGTTTTCGTAAAGATTTCACTGAAACCTTTCATGGAAATGTTTTATCCACATTATTGAAATGTTTACAAAATATTTCTGAAAATTTTCATAGAAGCGTTTCAGTGAAATCTTTTTAGAAACATGTCATCGTATCTGGGGACCTTGAACAAGTGACTTCCGAAAGGAAATATTGATTTTATTGGACAAATATTGTTTGGAAACCACTATCAAGATCAAGTTTTTTATATCTGAGATATGGGATTGGTGCCAAAACTCGTCTTTCATGCTACTACTGTACAGATCAAAGTTTTTATTTTAGTTACTTAAAACGTTTGGTATATACAAGATATTATTATTTACATTCTCCTCAAAGCCCAGGCAATTTTAACGGTTAAAAATTTCAACGACCTACCGGAAGTTCGAAATGTACGATGCTAGAAACCTAATATGTTTAGTCAAACTAAAACAAAACATTAAAGAGCGCAAAACAATAAACTACATGACGTAATAATATTTTAAAATTAAATTAATAGTTCTTAACACCATGCGAAAAATTTTAATGAGCGGAAAGTATTACACGACACTTGTTGCATTATTATTAGTACATACAGCCTTAAAATTTTATGAGAAACCACAATGTATAAAATACTTGAATATCTTGAGGTATATTTGGTTTGGCTAGCTACAAATTAAGAAATTCAATAAAAATATATTTGATTCTAAAAAATATCTTTTGTTCCAAAATGGAGTAGTATTTGTATATATTGGAATTTCAATTATTATTATTATTATTGCCATTACACAGGTCAAAAACCCACGTATTATTATTATATGATTTACAAGCCAAATGGCTTCGCACTCCCTCTAGGGAATATTCACTCATACCAGGTACACAAAGATACCAAAAGTATGAAGCTCTGTGGGAACCCTTTTCATGTTATCGGGTCCTAGATGACGTGGTCTGCTGTATTTCCTACGAACTTTCGGACGGTTCGCGCGGTTGCTAGGAGAACTGCTTTCTGCATCGGCTTATACAGATGCTCACTAAGGCCCAGTCCCTTGATGTACTGCAGGAGGTTCCTTGGTATCACTCCAGTTGTTGACAGTATTATGGGAATCGTTTGGACGCTGTTCATTGCCCATTGTCTTCGGATTTGCACCTCCAGATCTCTGTATTTGGCGATCTTCTCGTTGTATTTTGGTCTTAGGCTATTGTTGTTAGGTACAGCGATGTCGGTTAGTGTAGTTCGCCTAGAAATTTTATCTATTAGTATAATATCTGGTCTATTATGAGCAACTGTCTGATCCGTCAGAACCGTTCGGTCCCAATATAACTTGAAGTGGTTGTTCTCAAGAATAGGCCTTCTTATAATCCACGTAGGCAGCAAAAAGGTTTTTTCGGTTGTTACAGGCTTGGTTATATATGACAGAGTCAACAATCAATTGTTCCTTGCATCCCATTGCTCCCCTCGTGAATCCTTTTTGTTGAGTTGCAATGATGTTATTTTGCTCACAATGTGCATAGATGCGTTGGGTCAAGCAGGAGGTAATCACCTTATACAGTGTGGGAAGGCAGGTGATTGGCTTATGCTTAGCTGGGTCATGTGTATTGTGTTGGTCCTTTGATAGGAGGTACGTAATACCTTCGCTCAAGAACAATGACATTTTTGCTGGATTAAGAAAAACATCATTAATAAGATTAGCCAGCTGATGGTGCATACACCAGAACTTCTTGAGCCAGTAGTTCTGGATCCCGTCGAGACCTGGAGCTTTCCAGTTATGGGATTCCTTGATTATTCTTGAAATTTCCTCGGAGGTAAATGGCTCAAACTGTATCTGGCTGTAATCCTGGCATTCTTCATTGATCCAGCCAGCTTCGATGTTACAATCGGCTGGTGTGGAAAGTTGGTTTCCCCAGAACTCTTCTGCCTGCTCTCTATTGGGATATCTATTATCTGCTATATTAGGTGGAGAATTTAGCTTACGGTAGAAAGTCTTTTCTGATCGTTGGATGAGCGCATTGTCTCGTTTTCGGTTATAATGATTAAGTTATTTTTATTATAATAACATGAAAAATCAGACAGTCTGTCCGATCATCAGAGCTAAAATACTATAAATGCACACACGGTACAATTTATACGAGATGTATGGAAATACACTTTTAACCGCTCTGTCTAATTCGGAACCTATAAGAAATAGAGAGCTGTTTTTCGCATAATTCAATAGTGTATTACCCCAAAAAGAAATACATTGATATCTATAATAGGAATCCTTAAAAAATCGCAAAAATTACCTTTCTTTCGAGAGTCTAAAATAGGGTGTTCCCTTAATAAATATTACGATATGAACACCACAAATCTTTACTCTCAGCACTGAGTGATTGACAGATCATTAAAACTTTATACCAGATTCATCTGACCAAAAAAGATGAAATATGGTACTTAACTACATTGTAACGAAGATATGCATTAAATTTAATTTTAATAATTTATATATAATCATATATTAAATTTAAAGGTGAGTATGTACATCATATATACAGCGTTCATTGAATTTAAGACTTGTTATCACAATGATATAAGTTTAAAAAATTCTGAAGGTACCAGGGAGTAAAGTGGACATTTTTCCCATAGGTAGTGTCCGCCATCTAGACCGGTTCTGGACTCATTGATTCCTGTCAGAACGAGGCAAACATATACACCTCACCATAACAAAATTGAGGTCCTTTAAGCAACTTATCTCATATTTAACAAAAAGTTCAATACAAGTTACGCCATCTCCCGGAATCTTTTGTCATGCATATTGAATAATAATGTAAATTCCTTTAGTATTGATTTATATGTGAATTAATTTTAGTGTATAGAAGTTGAAATATCTTTTCAGTTACTTTATTGAAATTTAAGATACCATTTAATCAAATTTAATGTGCAAACAACTGATATTTCGATGAGTTGCTTTAAATTTAAAGTAAATGTAAATTATTCGCGTCTTTTGGTACAAAATCATCAAATTTAATGTAGAATGGACATAAAATTTGCATTAAATTTAAAGTTATTTTTAACAGTGTAGTATGATAGAGAGTCAGAAATTGGTTAAAATTTGTCAAGGCTAAGGTAGACCTTTTAAAACAGTTATTAAAGCAAATATTTTGTGTTTTCCTGGAAAGTGAAGGAAAATAGTGGAAAACCAGAATCGTGTTCTATGACCTTAAAATAAGAGGTAAGTGTCAAAATTTTTAAAAAAACGTCGTTTTTTAAAAACATTTATTACTTTCCTTTGTATAATTTTGATAACTGAAAATTAACTCAAAAGAATGTAACTTGACTAAAGGACCAAAATGCCAACCGATGTAGTGTAGTTTTGATAACTTTACCTCTTAGGGACGTTTGATATAAGATATCGACAGACTAACTTTTAATCTATTACTAAAAAATTTCAAAGCTAAAATGAAACTAAACAGGTTCAGTTTTTAAAACTAGACATACTTTATTAGCTCTTTTGCAACATTACCTTTGACATCATAAATTTTTTGTTCATTAGTTAAAAGTTTTACAGAATTTTAGAGACTAAATTTTATTTAAATAAAAAGTTCTAAAATAAGTCGTCAGATAATGCAAGAGAAATAAATAGTGGATCCAAAAAAGTGACTGACATAGGAAGCAAAACTTTATATTTTTTTCTTCATACTTTTTTAGTGTGGTGTTTTATTTTTAAAGGTATATTTAAAGTTTCTTTTTTAGGAGCTATTGTTATTCTTAAGTTTCGCACTGTGGTTTATTTTTTTGTCCTGTCAATACATCGTCGATAGTTACAATTTATGGTCTATGCGATTCAGAGATGTCTTCATTTTAGTACATTTGCTTGTTCTTTTATCCAGGTACTTATACTTTTTGTCAGTTTTGCTTTGTTTAACATACTATTGAATTCAAATCTATTCAATGTTAGCTAAATAATTTAATTAAAAAAAACACTCGAAAATGGAAACTGAAACACATACAGAATTGTAGATTTAAAAAGAGAAATAATAAAAAGTTTCACAGCAAGAAGTATCGAAATTAGATCAAAATATTATGTAAGTCTCATTAGACTATAATTGTAGCAAAAAAAAAAACAGTTGAAACCTAAACCAATGTTAAGTTCCATGGATTTTTATAATGCGGAACTTATCAATATTGTGTTTATTTAAAAAATCAGTGTGTTAAATTCAAATTACTACAATTTTTATGTGATATTTGGCAAATTTTTTTCGCAATTTATATTAGTTTGAATTTAATACGGTGATTTTTTGTTGATTCTAGTTGTGTCAGTAACATTTAGAGACTAGATTTACAGTTTAATATCTAGTCCTAATCACGGTCCTCTAATTCTAACCCCAAGTTTCTCTCTTTGTCAGTATTTGTGTCTATCAATTATTTGGACTTCATCTAAAAAAAGAAGGTTCTAAATTCGACCTCTATATATTTTTTTATGTATGTCCATCGATTAGTCTAGAAAGGCCGCACCGATTTGAATGAACCTTTTGTATTATGTTCAGGAAGTCCCTGTGATGGTCCCACATTATTTTGACGAAATTGGTTCAGTAAAATCCAAAATAGCGCTGATAATATGGCGGTCAAAAAAATAGATTTTGTCCGATTTTCTTCAAAATTAGTACGGGGAGTTTTCGGGGTGCTATATAACGAATCTAAAATTATTTTTTTTAAATTCAGAATGTCGAATCCAATATGACGGCTTAAAAATTTTACGTCTCTCTATTTTCTCCCAAATTGGTAAAAGGAAATTTTTGAGGATGTAGATTACGAATTTAAATTTATTGTTAAATAATTCAATATGGCGGACTAAAAAGTTTTCGTTTCTCGATTTTATTCAAAATTGGTATAGGTGGTTTTGAGGGCGCAGATTACGAATTTAAAATTATTTTTATAAAATGGAATATGGCAGATCTAATATGGCGGACTAAAAATTTTTCATCTCTCGATTTTATTTAATAATTTTGAAGTTTCAGTAATGGCACTATACGGCACAACAAAAAAGTCAAAATAAGCGCGGGGGACCCTAATAACCATGATGAACAAAAGCACTAAACTAGGCTATGCTCACGCACATATTAAAGTAACTGTAATGGTCGTCTAATAAACAGAAAATGTCCGGACCATACTATGCGCCATTTTGGGGAAAGGGAAGTTATAACAACAGTGAATACGGTCTGAAGCAATTTGCATACTTTTCCGAAATTTCATCGACATAAGTAGTTGAACAAAACGAATGGAAGAAAGAAATAAAATGACAGTATTACGTTATAACCTCACCTAACTGATCTAATTCGTGTCAATTGATGTAATCAGTGGATTTCTGCGATACTATTGGTCGGTATTAAAAATAGATTAAAAATTTTTATTATATTTTTGTTTGTTATAAATAACTAGTCATTAAGAAAAGCAATATGCTGACGAATCGTTTCTTCAAAACGTTTTATTCTTTGAAAAAACAGTTGAACTGTTAATTAGATACTCCGTTATTTTCAGTATTTTCTAATTTTTAATTAAAATATCCTTGGGAAGTTAAATGTCAAATTTCAACTAAATTTGATATTATAGACATACAAAATTCTGTTCATATCTCAATAGTATGAGCGTGCTGTTTAAAAACTGTTTTCCTACGGCTAGCTCTAATGATGAATTTAAGATAAACACTTGTGTCCATATGTCCATAATAGCCGAGTATCTTATTTTTAAACAGTTAAATGTAACATAATTGTTTTCATCAACACAACTTATAAAAAATTTGAGAAATAACAATTTGTAAGATATCTGAAACTTTTATTTAAATAAGTAACATTAAATTTTATATTCAAATAATTTTTAATGCAACATTTTACTTCCTTACGCTGTGTTAAACACTATACTACACTACAATTAAATAAATATTATTATGATTATAATTTATCAGGACATATAAATTTAAAGTCTGCAGGCCAACAAATGAGGTCCTTCAGAATAAAAACCTTATTTATAGTACATTTGATTTTCAAGCCCCTACAAATCTTTATAAAATAATAAAAAAGAAGTATGCTAATATCATCAATGGAGGTCTTCTGGCTGGCCTATGGTTTCGATCCCTGCTCGTACACAGTTCCTCTATCACTGGACAAGTTTCAGGTTTTCTTCCAAACTTAGTTATCAGGACAGGAAGTCTTGGAGTAAGAGGCTAGATGTTTAGTGAATTCATACAATAATTGAATGGATGGTTTATGTAGTGGATTGCTAGGATGATGGATTTTAGCCATACTATATAGAGCTGCGGTTTCAACCGTTTCAAGGTTTATCAGTACTGGCTTCCTGCAATTACTGTATGTAGGGGGCATGTATTTCAATTAAAATCAGTATATTGCTTTGTATATATGAGTTGTTTTTCTAGATATGCCTTTTTCTTTGTATATTAGACTCCAAAGGTATTTAGCTCTTTGTATACATTTTTGTTTAACAGTTCTAAAGAGCCAATTTAAGATAATTTTGTGGTCTATATTTATACCTAAATATTTGATCGATGCCTTGGTGCATATTACTTGGTTTTTAAGTCATATAAAATAAATTTAACCCTGGGGAAAAACAGAGATTTTAATGACAATCAATAACTTCACAACAATGATACTATTTCTTGACTTTTGATGGTTAATTTGACGTGCCAAAATGTCAACTTTCCCCAGTATGGCGCCGAGCATACTCCGGACAGTTTTCGTTTGACAGCTCCATTACAATCTGTCATCTATTTTATTTTAGGAAATCCGTGACTACGCCGCGACGCTGCCACGTCCGCAAGGCCTACACATTTTCGTTACTATGTTGCCAACCTCATGCAGTTTTAATAACAAATGTACTACGAAAAAATTATTTTTTGCATGTTAGAATAATTTTTTGGGTATTTAGCTAATTTCTGTAGCTTTCTGGTGTCCCCTTCAATTTCATCTGTACTCGACTCTGAGCTTTCCTCTATTACACCGTAAATTTTGCTCGGAGTTCCGCTTTTGTTGCCAAAGGTCCAAACCACATTTTTTCTCACTTTTCGTAAGAACACTCTTATAATTTTTCGGTAGTTTTATTATTGCAAACTAAAAATAATCATAAACTTTATCATGTTTCTGTGCCTTTTTGAGCCATCGTCTTTTTCATATTATCGTACAATTAGTGAAATTTCTTCACATTTTCACGCGTTATAAGGTATTAATTAAAAAATTAAATCAGTTTCTAATTTTTCAAAATTTAAGACATACTCCGTATATTTAAAATTGACCTTATCAGTAAAGATCGCCAAAAATAATCGAGATAATGCTGTAGTTAATTACACCAAAATTGCCTAATTTAGTGCTGCATCATACGCCATTTAATGTATATAATGTAATCGTGTAATTTAAGAGAAAGCGTTTTATATCAGCTTTGTTTTTTATGGTTAATACATTTTTAGGTTTACATAGAGGTTTTCCTTATAATTAATCAAATTTTTAAAGGGTACGTACAGGTTTACATATTACCAGGGCATAAAAATTTAGTTTTTCTCGGAAAATAAAAATTTTATTTTAAACTTCCCTCAATTTGGATACCTTCGAATTAAAAAAAAAAAGGCAAAGACATCATATTGATTGCTGTTTTGGAGAAATGACTTTAAAATATCGAAATTTTATTTTCGTTTTCAAAGAGTAATCCCAATTTACGTAGCTAACAATACAAGAGCTAATTTTGAACGATAGATACTGACTCTTTAAGCACACTAGTTTACAAGGTTTTTATGAAATTAAACATATATTTTATGTTATTTTAAAAATTCCTCATTTGGAGAAAAATATTTCGAAACAGTTACGCGATTACTCAGAGTGAAAATAAGCTAAAAAACGACAAAGTTACAGGACTTCCATTTAGTCTTTTCAACATCCCTTAAGTAGCCCTCAAATGTTTTACCTATATAAAATCGATTGTCAGCACAAACCATATTATATTTCTTGACTCACTGTTGAAATTTGCAAACAAACACGGTAAAAAAATATAATGTTTCTAAAAATACCTAAATACACATGGAATGTTTAGTTTAAGATAATGGTACTGAAGGGAGGAATGTATATTTACCTGATAAGAGCTAGACTCTGTTTAAATAATCATAAATAATTTGAAGGAAATTCCTAAAGATTCACACACCTAAACATTTTTTATACAGTTTATCCCAAATTCCAGTATCCATAAAGAAAATTTTATTGATAGGATGCTACAAAGTTGAGGGTTTCTATTAGGAGAATAAAAACTGAACAAAATTGAACAAAATTCCAAGAACAATTAGGAATCAGCTGTAGATTTTTTTAAATTTTATTACATTTATCAAGGCATTTGGTTTTTCAAAATTAACAACTCCCGTATACGGAGTGAAGAAAATAATTTTAAGAGGTAAGAAAAAATTTCTGTGGACCAAAAGTTCCGAGTTCCGAAATATATAAAAACGTATCTTTTGGCAAAATTCGAATTTATTCATGAACATAATCTTCTTCTAGAGCGAAATCTAGTTCAACACGGATCTTTTATTCAGCCGGGTCTCAAAACATACGTCAAAGAAGAAATCATCCTGTAGAAAAATAGAGGAAGAAGTTAGTGTAGCAAAATCTGAGGCTGAAAGAATTTTGTAAAATTATAAATATCATCCATACAAATTTAAAATGGTGCAACATTTACACCCCGGAGATGATGAGCGCCGAGTAACGTTTTGTCAATGGTATTTAGAACGAATCCGCACCAACGAATCTTCTGGCAGAATTGTCATCTGGTCTTACAAATGTTATTTTTCAAGTGCGGGAATTTTTAATCATCACAACACGAGACATCGGTCTGCAGAAAATCACCATTTAATTTTCGAAAGGGCACATCAAGGACATTTCGAGGTTGGTGTTTCGTGTTTTATTTTTGGCCGATACATAGCCCACAGGATGTATGAAGGGGGTCTCACAACACGTAGATACCTAGAAATCCTTGAGGAAATCATTCCAGAATTGCTTGAAAATGTTCCATTGGCCCATTTCAATTTCATTTATATTCAACAAGACAATGCCCCGAGCCACAACTCTGGGCTGTTAAGGTCATTTTTGGACAGTAAGTTTCCTCAAGGATGGATAGATACCAATGAGCCAATGAGATGGCCCGCACGATCTCCCGATCTTTCTGTTTTGGATTTTTTTTGTGGACTGTTATGCAAAATTAAGTGTATAAGACACGACATGAATCTATAGCGGAACTTCATGAGATAACTGGTTTGGCCTTCCAAACTCTTCATAATAGATCTATGATTCTATTAAATGCAATTAGAAGAATAACGATATTGCATTCGGGAAAACGGCCGTCATTTTGAAAACCATCCTTAAAAAAACTCTTGGTTGTTTTTAGTTTCAATGTTTCTTGTTTTTTTTTTACTTTAGTTTCATGAAATAATGTTGTTCTTGTTTTTTTTTTGCAATCAAATTTCAATATTCTAGTTTTATAATAACAACATTATTTAAAGTAAGAAATATAATAATAATTAAGTGTTTACAATTGAAAATATAGAAAAATATTCAAAATTAACTTTTAAAATATCTAATCTTTGGTATAATTATTATTGTCAAAATTTTGCATTAGTTTCTTATGAATTAGCCATGGCCTACTGTTACAAATAAAGTAAATTATTGAAAATATCGAATTCTGACCTTGTTTTTCAAAATAAAACAAACACATTATATTTTTTTCAAAAATCTAAACTTAACCAATATCTAAAATAATGTACAGGGTGTTCTATTTAAAAAATCATTAGTTTAGTTAATATCTCAAAAAATAAACTCTTTAGAAAAAAAACCTAACTGCACCACTGAACTCTACGCAAAAAACTCTAGAAAATTAATTTTTACCTTTTTGATAAATTAACGCATAACGGAAATCCAAGATGTGCCTAAAAACGAAGATTTTCAAAATCACCCTGTAGATTAAAAACAAATTTGACACCGGAATCTTTCGTTTCGTTAAAAAGTAGGACACTAAAGTTAAAACCGCAACACTATATCTTTGATAATA
The DNA here is from genome assembly GCA_034092305.1 of Diaprepes abbreviatus. Lineage (NCBI taxonomy): Eukaryota > Metazoa > Arthropoda > Insecta > Coleoptera > Curculionidae > Diaprepes > Diaprepes abbreviatus. The sequence continues at coordinate 4,008,764 of JASJET010000105.1, forward strand.
ACTCCAATACAATCTAAAAGTGCCGAAAATGGGACACCCCATACTGGGCTAGAAACATCTTGATGGAGAAGGCTTCATGATATACAGCTGTAGAAGCATCCGTCTCGTTATTTTATAGTCACACCTCGTATATATGTAAAAATGACCTATGCGGTAATAAAGTTTATAAAAACATAAAAAACGGAAATAATTAAGTGAAACAATAAATAAGAACATTAAGTAAATATAAGCCTATATTCCAATTTCAACTACGAAATGTTACAGTTGCTAAAGTACCCTACAGGGTGATTGGAATTTTTGGAAAAAATAAAAAATTTTTATTCCACTCGATAAAATAACGAAAATTAACTTTTAATCAAAAATAATGAGAACAATGATATTATCTAGAAATAAACCTATAAAAATATCAGATTTGTGGCAAATTTGTGGTCGTGCGTAAATTATGCTGAAGTGTTTATTATGTTATGTTATTACACTTTCTGTTGTTTTTATGACATGTTAACGTTATTCAGTTATTAGTACCATATATTTGGTATTTGGGTCGCTGCATTTTTCAACACATAACTACATTTTTTTGAAACTTCGCCATTACATAATTTTAAAAGATATTAAATAAAACCAAGATCATATTTGAATTTTTCTGATATCAATTTGTTTTTACAACCCGAGGACATCATCATTTAAAGTAAAATATATTGTTTTCATAATACTCGGATATGAAAAAAATTTATTAACTAAATTTAATTTTTAGGTATATTCTTTTGAGTAATTATCACTTTCAGTTCTGTCACTTGAAGTAATCATGATCACTTCTACCCAATGACAAGGAAATGCATATTAAAAAGAACATGAAGTTATCAGTTTCACTTTTTTCACTTTGATCAGTGATAATTTACTCAAAAGAATACAACCTTTATAACCGGCTTCTAAAATGAGATCCTAAATTCGATCGCTCTGTATTATTTTTATGCATGTACGTCGACAGATTTTTTTTGCATTAGGTTCAAGATGTTGCGATAGTCCATATCATCTTGACCGAAATTGGTTCGCTAAAATCGAAGATGGGCTTATAATATGACAGAAAAAAAAATTAAATATTTCTAATAAAAATTATTTAAAAAAATTCAACAGAGCGGATTAAAAATTTTGCATCTCTCGATTTTATGCAAAATTGGTATTGGGGGTGTAAAAGTATGTGTAAAAATTTTGATCTCCCAATTTGATCCAAAATTGGTGTTCTAGAGTTTTTAAGGATATAAATTACGAATTTAAAATTATTAAAAGAAAATTCAATATGGTGAGTCAATATAGCGTTCTAAATATACGTGTATTATTATGACAGATGCAATATGGCGGTCTGAAAATTTGATATTTCCGGATTATGCCCAAAATTGATACTAGAGGGTTTTCGAGGATGTAAATTAAGATTCAATTAAGTGTGTAATTTTTGTTTACATTCAACATGTCAGGTCCAATATAGTGGATTGAAAATTTTACATTATTCCCATTTTTTAAAAATTGGTTTCGGGATCGTAGGTTACAAATCTTAAGTTAATTTTTTACCATTTAATATGGCACATACAATATCGGAGACTAAAAATTTTATATTGTTTCGATTTTGTCCAAAATTTATATTTGGGTGTTCTTGGGGCGTATATTACCGATCTTAAATTATTTTTTCAAACTCATGATTTACATGTCTCAATTTTTTTAAATGTCGATATGGGAATGTTTTGAGGCCTAGATTACGAATCTAAAATTAATTTCTTAAAATTTAAGATAGCAGATTTACTATTACATACTGTTAAAAATAACCTTAATTTTAATGCAAATTTAATGTCCATTCTACATTATTTTGAGCCAAAAATCGTGAATAGTTTACATTTACTTTGAATCTAAAGCAATTCATTCCAACATCAGTTCGTTATACATTAAATTTGATTAAACGGTATCTTAAATTTCAGTGAAGTAACTGAAAAGATATTTTAAATTCTGTGCATTAAAATTAATTCATATATACCTTAATACTAAAAAAAATTACATTATTATTCAATATACATTGCATGAGATTCCGCAAGATGGCGCACATTGTATTGAACTTTTTGTTTAATATGATATAAGGTGCTTAAAGAATTCAATTTCTTATGATGTGGTGTATTTCTGCCCCGTACTGACGGGAACCGATGAGTTTAAAACCGGTCTAGATGGTGTTCACCATCAATGGGAGAAATGTCCAGCTTTTCCTAGTGGTTTCATAATTTTTTGAGTCGTATTAATGTTGGTGCGTTAAATGATAACATATTTCAAATTCAATGAACACTGGCTGTATACAATGTTGCCAATCCTATCGTTTTAAAAGTAGATTTGCCATTCTACCGGTTTTCATAGGTAACCTATCGCTTTTTCATTAACCGTTTCAGTTACAATTTTATTTAAAGTAATTACAAAAGACTTTATTATTATGATTCTACTAATTATACGTTAAGGAATCTAAACGATTTCATGCTCAAAGGTCAACAAATTTTCTTCAACTCACTAGGTGGTGCTACGTCCCACAAAGTCTGTTGTTTTTCTATCCTTGTTTACCAGTGCACAGTAAACAAGAATAGATACAAATCTGACTCTCTACACGTAGACATATGTTGTATATAAATTACGCATTAAATATGGTCAGTTGCGTGATTAAGCTGCGCAAAATATATTTTTAACTCGGCTTTTCGTTCAAAAGAAAAATAATAAGTGAAATTAGTCATAGTGATAGCAATTTAAGTTAGCACCAAAGAAAGAAACTCAAATATAACCAAAGATATAAATTCGAGTGGGAAGAATTCCCGAATTTAAAAAATGGGTTAGAAAAAGCAGCAAAGATAAAAATTTGGCATTATTTTAATAAAGATTCTAAATGGAAGTGGATGCCTGTTTAAATTGTAATAGAAATATTAAAATTTTACTTATTTTATAATTTACATTTTTGTTAATTTAAATGTAGATTTAAATATCACTGCACATATAAAGTTTTATTTAATGTTTAGCAAGTTCTGGGGTATATCCAGCCTCGTTCTTTGGGGAGAGGGAGATCACAAGAATACCATATGACAGGTGAAAGGGAGTTGACGATGGGGAGGGGGGGGGGAGTGTGAGCAACATTTACGTTCCTAATGCAGCGGGCAGGGGTGAGTGTATTTTTCTGAATTTGAAGCTCTGGAAAGGAGGGGAGGGGCGATCGCTCCTACATTCCTTGGATCCGCGCCTGAACCGATCTATTATTTTTTTCCAAATATACCGTTTTTTCTAAACAAATTTACCGATTTTTGTACGAAGTAAGTTGGCAACATTGCAGTAATGATTAAACTTTAAATTTAATGTATGATTACATTAAATTTAATGGAATAAATTAATTTAGATTAATGTAAATTATTAAATTTAATGCATTACATTAAATGTATTTAACGTTTGTAAAATTTGCTTCCAGCACATTTACGTTAAATTTAATATATTTCGTTTTTACAGTCTAAGTTGTTTGGTACAATTTAATTCAATACGGATACTTGGTTAATCCACCGAGTCAAAAGATCTTTAATATGGTTTACAACTTTGAATAAAATGAGTTCTTTTTTGCGACCTTGGAAACATTGCGAGTTACACTACACATATAACTTAGTTAAAATTATTTATAAATATAATCAAGAGTCCAAAAATAAAAATCGAAAAATAAAATTTTTATAAAAAAAAATTGAACATGCTTCTAAAAATGAGCTAAAGAACGAAAAATAACAGTATAATTCTTTATAGGAAATTAAAATTATTGAAGTTGGCGCCAAATTATTATTAAATGAAATAAAAAAAACTACTAACACGATATACATACAAATTACGATAAGAAAGCAATTGCAAATGAAGTATTTCTCTATCTTTCCATGTGGATCACATTTTATCAGGCATTAATTTTACGCTATTTAAAAAAATTCAATTTTACCTAAAAATTATATTGTTATTTTTCGCTTTTTAGTGTATTTTTAGGAAGGAATTAAATTTTTTGTAACAATTTTATCAATAATTTACTTGATTTTATATTTTGTATCAAATAGCTATTTGAATTTCCAATATGGAAAATCAAATTCCATACGTAATATCTGTGCATTAAAAACCAACTATTTTAATTATAAATTATACTTTAATAATAATAATACAAGATACTTTATTTGTATAAAAGGTTTATAAACCTGTACTACGACGCAAAAATAATAAACTAAAAAAAGAAACTAATTGTTATAATTACTTTTATAGTGCATTAATATAAACGAAGGAAGTAGAATAATAGATTGACTTTAACTCATTTTTATTCCAAAAATATTTACCTAATTCTGTTTCGTTTACGGTTGAAAATATTCCGGAATTTGTCACTAATTATTATTAATTAGGAAGTTATTTTGTTTAAACCGTTATAAAATTACCAACAAAAATGAACAGTTTTAAACCATTCCACATGTCTTCGACTTATTATTTATTACATTGTTTTGAATAATTTATAATTAAAAAATCGTCATAGTTCTGGTTATGAAAAATTTTGTATAGGATTTAAAGTGGGTGTTTATGCTAAAGGTCGTTAAAATTTTATTTTATTTTGGGGCACATAAAGACGAAAATCTTCAACAAAATGCGTTATGCGCCCCTACCCAGCTGGCTTTTCCAGGTAGTTTTTGATTTTAACAAAATGTGAATTCTATGAATTCGATTTGGGACTGTTTGGGAAGTTTCTCTTTCAACCCAAGCTTGTAGGTACATACAAAATATAACCCTAAAATTTTGTTGTGAATAAGTATACCCTGTTTTTACAAAGATTCAGGTTTAATGCTAGAAAATATTATTGTTTGACCACCTTATCACCTTTCTGTGGGTCTGTTTTTATCCATTACCTTTTCATATTATTTCAATGAAATTTATTCTCATTTTTAGTTCAACAGTCTTTCAATAATGTTTTTTTTTCAATATATTTAGACTGGCATATTTGGAGAGGTTTTAGAGAAACTTGAAAGTATAAAAAGTGCATAAGATTGCCCCCATTTTAAGTTTCGCATTGGAAAAATTTTAAATCTTCACAGTCGCCAATAGAATGATGTAGGTAAAAGTTGTAAAGTTTGAAGGGTTCCAATCTCTGATAATTTTGACCTAATTTCAGACTAAAAAGTCAAGGTCGACTCAGTTTTTTTCAAAGAAAACCTATCTTTGTTTTTTTTTTCTTTTGGTACGACTTTTTAATTTTAACTGAAAATTAAACTTACTGAAGTATAGAGAAAAGAAATTCTTATGATTTAGGATATGGTGATAGGGTAAGAACCCAAGAAGAACTGTATCAGTTATTTGAACAAAAATATTCTAACGTTGCGCCAATTTCACAATTGACCGTGAGGGGGCCTACTGAGTTCCAGGCTTAAAACTTTTTGACTTTTTTTGTTGGAAGCTTCGAACATACCCATCTAGAATCAGCATAAAGTCAAAACTAGGGCCCGGTTGTTTGAACGCTGAATAACGTAATAATATTTTTATATACATTTGAGTGTTGATAAACAGTTGATATTTCATTTCTTGGTACACATATACCGATTTTATGCTATCCTTTTCTAATTGCATTATTTAAACGAGTATCATATGATAATCGGTACGTCAATTCTAGAATATATAAAACTATGAATTTATGGTTGCCTAAATTAATATTATTGTTATTTTCAATATGTAAACAATATCTAACAATATTTACCAATAAAAATAAGTTTTTAAATCCTCTTTTTGGTAAAATTACTTGCAAACTTCGCATTTATAGTAATTTCTAACACTGAAAAGAGTCACGACAAGCAATTGCACTGAAAGAAAAGATAAGTAAACATGTTTATGTCTGTCAAACATCTAAAAAGCCTCTCCCCCACCGACCATAAACAGCGTTCAAACAAATCTCTTATTGTTTGAATCTATAAGGTATGATCGAAGGTTCGAAGCGATGTTGCCCTGACCTGGACCATCTGTCTACCATTCATTTCGCAGTTTGCGAAACTCTTTGAATGGTAAACCTTTCATAAATGATGACATTAAATCCCCCTTGGATCAGTTTTGTTGCTGATAAGGACCAAAAATTCTATGAGCGCGGATTCATAAAGCTGTAAGAAAGATATTAAAAAGTCATTGAACAGAATGGAAAATATATAATTGACTGTATTTTTTGTATAAAAAAAATGAACTTTATTTTACACTGCGAAGCCAAAATTACTCTCCAACTATTCCAATATATTCTAGGGTAGGCAAGTTGTACATGGATTTTTTTTACGTATTAATTTAGCGGCAACTTCAAAAATTTCAATTACTTACGAAAATATATTTTTTCCTGTTTCCTGTGCTTTATTTGAAGAAAGTTAAATTTTTATAAAAAATTAAATAATTTATTTCAATCTTTGTAGTTTATTTAATCTTGTAAATAGATAGGCCTAATGTGCATGCTTCAAGGGTAGGGAAAAAGGAGTAGAAATGCGGTAAACTTCGCCTAAACATATTTTTTTCTTTAGCTTGTAAACTACTTGCAATAAATTTCCTCTATTATATGCTAAAAACCGAAATACAATATCTTACTCTTATCAAAAGTTAAACATAAAAAAGTCCTCTCCTAATCAATGTTTTCTTCTTTTAGTTTTAAGCCTTTTCGCGTAAACATATCGTGCAGATCTCCTTAGAAATAGGTACCCTCTTTAATATACATATTAAAAAATCTCACTTCTATCAAAAATTATGCGCAAAAAGTTCATTTATATGATTATAGTTTTTAATCTACATGCAAAAAATGTATGCAACTTGAAGGGGAGAACTTCCCTTTTTTAAAATCGACTTAAAAGCTTGAAAAGAGCTTAAATAAAATCCATTTCTTTGTTATTTGTTTACTATATTATTATATCTAGATTTTTCTCCGTGAAAGATCAAGCTCCAAAAGTCCTTCTTCAAACAAAATCAGTTAATATTATTCACGATCTAAAAATTTTAGTAGAAAACCTAATGTAACAATCATTGGATTGACAATGGTCAACTGAAGCGTTAACCGGTTTAAAAATAATATTTATTTAAACAATAACAATAATACTCACCACAAAATAATCCATCATTGTCATAACTTTATTATTCAAAATAATCGGCACAATTCTTACTTCTTAAAAATCACCACACACACTTTTTAAGGGATTTCACCAAAAAAAAACACAAACATTACATAACTTCCTAGTACGGAAGAAAATTCACAACATTCACCAGCTGAACCTGAAATCTCCGACTACACGCGGTGCGAACATTAAAGAAATTCTACCTGAGGTTGCGACGTTGCAAGATAGTTCATGGTACCTGGTCTGGTACCTTAAAGTAACGGTGGGTACGACCAGTGCGCGTAATAAATTGGAAAACGCTGCGGTATCCAACAGTTCCATTGCTAAATTTAATTAATGCTAATTTAATTACTTTGTATATGTATATGTACCAGATGTACAGGGCCATTCTTCATATTTTCAAAGCTACGTTGTTTACTATTATATGTTTATACAGTGCGATAATAATATTAACATCTCCTTCCTCCTTATTCCCACAGAAGGGAAATATATATATATATATATATATATATATATATATATATATATATATATATATATATATATATATATATATATATATATTTCCCTTCTGAATATTACAAATATTGATTATCAAAAAGTACAATAAACATTATGAGCTCGTCATTTAAAATCATATACAAATTTACGCTCATGTACATATATACGTACATGTACATAGAAACATACATACAAAAGTAAATACAGGTATTTTACAAATTAGTCCAATAAAAGGCATTTGAGATTACGTACAGATAAAACAGTTTTAAATTAGTATTTTTTTACAATGAGAAAAAATCGTCTACTGAGTAAAAGCAAAGATTATATAGCGTTAGCTATAATAATCTTTGGTATAAGCATTTATCAATAAGAAAGGATTTCACTTTGTTTTTAAATGTAGGTTAGGTTGTCAGTTTCATTAAAGCATTTATGGAAGCACAAAGCATGATTGTAAGTTTTTATCCCAATGCATCTCGGACTTTTCTAGCCAATTGTTAACCTGGAAAATGGCACATCAAATGCGTTATTATGTCGTGAATAATAAGTATGCGTATTACATCTTTTTTTCCACAATCTCTCATTCTGTTTTACATATAACAATAATGAGTAGACGTATAGGGATGAAAAAGTCATAATATTCAGTTTTTTGAATAAATTAATATAAAACTCCTTGGGCTTTGCCCGCAGCATATATCGGACCACCCGTTTTTGTGCTAGAAAAATACCATTCGCGTCTGCAGCTGAACCTCAGTATATAATGCCTTATGAAATTACCGGCTGAAAAAAACCGAAATAAATAATCTTCAGTACATCCAGCGACACCGTATCCCGTATACTTTGCACCAAAAATGAGCAAGAGCTCAATCTTGGGAGGATCTGTATTACGTGATGGCTCCAGGTCAATCTAGAGTTTATATACAATCCTAGAAATCGGGTTGATTCTAAATTTTCTATGGATTTTCCCTCAACCTTTAGAAGTAAACTAGAATTAAGAGTAACGTTTTTTGTATGAACCTGCATTGTGACAAACTTATTTTTATTGAATTTAATGCCATAGTTTTTGCACCAGGTTTTCACATGCTCTATACTTGCATTTGATCTCTCAGATAGGTCTACCCTGGAATCACTATCAACCAAAACATTTGCGTCGTCTGCAAAATAATACAAACAATGTATCAGAAATCCCAACATTGGGCAAATTGTTAATATAGCAGTTAAAAATTGTAGGTGAAATACAAGAACCTTGTGGTGTTCCCCTATTCACAACCCGACTTGATGATCTGACGCCGCTGATGACAACCTGCTGTGTTCTATCAGAAAGATGAGATTTGATCCACGAATTGGCCGGACCCCTGACACCCATACAAGTAAGTTTTTAAGAAGTAAATCATGGTCGATGTACCGTAGGTTTTCACGGATGGTGAAATATGCACTGGTGTTTTTCCGGTTTTCATCCGTTCGTCAGTAGAAAAATCTTCACGATGTTTCGCCAATATCTCAACTGGCATTTTCAAGTGACACTTCCTCGACGGCTGTTCGACTTGGTCCTCCAAGTAAGTGATCGAACATGAAGTCTCGAGGTGTGTAGACAATATTTAATTTAAAAGTAAATAATATAAAAAATGTTTATATATATATATATATATATATATATATATATATATATATATATATATATATATATATAGGTTGTGTTGTAAACGAGACCGCCCCCGTGTCGAAGCAATCGGTTCGTCACAATCTACTTTTAGACCCTAAAAGAGGTGTCCTAGCTACCGACGGTGGACTCATCAGTGGGTCCGTCGGAGCTTTCCCCAGACACTTTCGGTACACTTTCTACATCTGCATACTGTTGTGGAACATAATATCTCACCACCGCTTTCCGGCAAAACTGGACTTAAATAGAAGTCCAAGTTTGTGGAAAGTACAAGGATGTCTGGGAAAGATACCGGCGGATCCCACTGATGAGTCCACCACCGGTATCGGGACGAAACATCCATACGTTTACTCCGGTGGTCAAAAATAGATCGCTAGCTACATGCCCTTACCACCAGGGGCATTGCTAATTGCGACATGGCGCCCGCGCAGAGACAGCGGTTAGATGACGAATCCAAAACCGCAAATGATGTGGTAAAACCATAGATGTGGATATAGGACAGAATGTCAGAAACCTCTGAGGGCTTTCATCAAGCCCAGCCCGACCATTGGAAGACCACCAAAGATGTCCGTTCCACTTCCTTTTCAGGCCTGTGCTTTCTAACGGCTTGGACTGTCCGACAGTTAAAGCCGGAAAGCAAATGCCTTAGGGGGGGGCATGTTGTGGAACATAACATCTCACCACCGCTTTCCGGCAAAACTAGACTTAGAGGTCCAAGTTTGTGGAAAGTACAAGGATGTCTGGGAAAGATACCGGTGGATCCCACTGATGAGTCCACCACCGGTATCGGGACGAAATATCCATACATTTACTACGGTGGTCAAAAATAGATCGCTAGCTACATGCCTTTACCACTAGGGGCATTGCTAATTGCGACAATACTCATATTTAAACCTTTCTGCGTCGGAACCTATAAATCAGATTCTGAGTGTGCCGCCATCTGCGACAGTTGTCTCACTAGAAACTAGTTCGATCTGTGGATAGAAAACTATATATAGGAAAAATATTGATATTTTAATGTCGATGGGAGCAATCCGGCTTAAATATTTTCAGGATGGTGACACTTCCTGTTATACCGGAAGTAGGTATCAACTTACTTACTTTAAATGGAACCTGTCAGAGTGTTCAAAAACTAAGATTAAAAATTAAATTGAAGGAATCGTCAAAAGTCAATTTTTTCACATAGAAACCCCCAAATTTTCTAATTTTATCTTACATAGCATTAAAAATAAGAGTAAGTTTGTGTAAGGTTGCCTATGGCGAAGAAATATTGCCAATTTAATATTTTTATATGGCGATTTTGCTGCCGATTTGTAGTTAAATTATAATCGTAGTTGGCTGTGATGTTTTACTCATAACTATAATGGCATTGAAAATGAATCAAATGCTAAAGAAATGTAGGGAGCTGTCTGTGGCTTACTATCTGAAAATTGTTAATAATCATGCGGTGATACTTAAATTATACGAACGAACGAACATGTCATATATACAAAATGCATAAATGACTAAATTCATTAATATTTATTGTTTCACACATATTTTGAAAATTTATTAATATTCGACAATTTTATCCATGAGTGTAGTTTGTTTTATACACAAATAAAATATTATCCTCGAAAATAATGACCGAATAATTAGATACAGCCGATTACCCGAAATAAATATCCTGAACTAAAAACAAACAGCTTTGTTAACAAATATTTTAAAATAATAACACAATACCCAATAAAATGCTTTAAATAATTACAAAGAGAAAACGTTTTTATAAGAAAAGTAATTCCCAATGATCCGTATCCAACGAGCGACAGCAAAAAAATATTTGCGGTTGGAACAAATTTTCATCAGCTGGATTTTTACTTTCCCATTATAGATAAATGTTTTGATGTTCACGGTGTCCTATATCTTATTTATACAGGGCGTCTCCAAAAGGTTTATACAAAACTCTAGCGAAAATTCCTGAGGTTAAAATATGAGAATGTAGCCCAATTTACCCTCGTCCAAAAGTTGATCGTTACCGAAATACAGGGAGTTAAAGTTCTAAAATTTTTAAACCTTTTTGTAAATATTTATCTGAATAATAACTTGATTTGATCAAAATTTGGTACTTTCAGATTTTTTCAGGATGAGAAATCAAGATCTGGTTACAGTTTCCGTGAACGTTGCAGAGGGCACCACCAACAGCCTTTCGCCTACACCTAAACCTACATAGCTTTTTCAGTATATTAAATTTCTAATTAAAAATTCCTATTTGTTGACATCTTTTATCCAAAAAAGTTATACCTAGTAGGTGTCGTTTCGAGCAGCCATTTCTGTGATAATCAAATTTAAATGTTGCATTGTCGTAGCCCTGCTTGACACTTTATCCAGGTTTAGGACTGGTCCAAGAAAATTGGAACGTGTTTAAGGGCAACAACGATAAAAATTTACATAGTAATGGGCTAGCAATGTTAAGTGACGTTACTAGTTATGAAAGAGTTTTATGAAACTATTCAATCTGACAATCCTTTATCGTTTGATTTTAAAATTTATCATTTAATTCTTAATAGTCCAGTGTTTGACAATAAAAACCTTTAAATTCTTATTATATTTTCCAGATTCTTAAACCATAGATTATATCATTTTTTTATTTTGTCTTTTCTTGGGTTCTTGATTTAATAAAAAATCCAAACAACTAACGTTTCACGCTTTATTTAGGGCATTTTCAAAATTTTTTTTTTATTTATATACCTTCTTCTAAAATATTTTTTATATAATTAAAAACATTCATACAAAAACATATCCACAATTTTAAAAAACAAACACTTTAAAACACTATTTTAATTTTTAATTTTACCAGTACACAGCTTGACATTTTGTTTTTTAATTAAAAATGAAATGCAACTTTTACGTCATCTATTTATGTACTGAAGATACATGGAATGCAAATGTGTTTTATTTTTTATATTTTACAATACACTAAGAAAACGAAAAACGCATACATTTAATTTTATGTTTAAGAGGATATACAATTTTTAATGTTTACTAACAGGATCGAATACTTATATGTGTGTGTGTGTTTGCGTGTGTGTATGGGAAGTAGGTGAATATAGACACTTTTATAAAAGTAAAACAGAGGTTCATATGTATTCATAAATGCTCTAAAAATGTACCCGAAAAAAAATCGATTGGTTTTTCAACGATAACTTCCTTAATTTTTAAGTTATCCAAGCGATTCAAAAACTGTTTTATATGGAATTTCAAGAGCTATAAGATCTTGACCCTTTAATTTTTGAAAAAAAAATGAAGTTAAAGATTCAGAAAATGTAGTCCTCATACTCAAATATGAACTTCAATTATTTTTCATACTACAGAAGTAAAAAAGAAAACATAATATTCGCAAAAAAAATTAATTTTTGTACTTTGGGACTTTTCACGTATCTTGTATAGGTTTCGACTTATTTTGAAAAAAAAAGAAATTTTTGAAGAAAATGTAAATGTCAATCGATTTTTTTTCTAAACTAAACACTTTAAACTAGTCAAACTGCTGAAACGCCATTGGTTAAAAAACTGATTTTTTCGCTAAAAAAGTTAGTAAACAGTTTTATTTTCATTATAACTCTCTTATTTTTTGAACTAACCAGTCCAACAGAAGTTTATTTTAAAGATGCTTTAAAAAAGGTCTAATCAGTTTTTTCCAAATTATTGTGCATTTTCCGTTATTCAACTACTTCAATTGTCCGCGAACGAAACGTCACTTTCAACGAGCTATAACTCGGTTAATATTGCATCTACAGAATTGAAAGAAAAATCAATCTTCTTATTTTTTTATAAACTTTATTTTTCGTACTTATATTTCTTAGATAAAATTTAAGGTTTTCGAGTTATTCGTGAAAAAACTGTTCAAAAACTTACATTTTTTTGATGAAAGAAGTATTGACTTTTCGAAAAAACTTTATAGACATTTTTTGCTTAGAATTTGTAGCTCTATCGATTCTTGTAATTATTTAAATGTTGCAATTTTCAACCCCCCCCCCCCCCCGCGTGGTATCCACACCCAAGGTAAAAGCACATCTCGGCACTATATAACTTTTGATCCTTGGGTCATTCCCTAGCTACTGTACAAATTTCACGTAAATCGATGTTATCTGAAAGAATTCGGACCTCAAAACCGTAAAAAGTTAAACTATAAAATTTTCGCTATAGCGCACAATACACTAACGCAGAAATGACCTTTACCACTTCTCATTAATCTACCTTAAATAAAAATATATAAGTTACTAAAAAACTATAGTATCGTCAGAGAATAATGAAAATAATCAAATTCGCTATAATTCAAAGAATTAATTTTTTGATCTTTCTCCATTAATTGAACTAACAAGTTAAATTGAACTGAGACCAGAACTATGCATTTCATACAAAATCATACCAGGTCTTGCTATTAAATAACGAGACTGCTTATGAAAAAGAGTTTTGTTTTAAAAATTATTCTATAATTGATTGCTCCCTTTCAATATACTCCTCTCCCCTCGCCACACACCGTTCCATTCGTTTCTTCCATTGGTCAGAGCAATGCTGGAAGTCTTCTTTTGTAAGAGCATTTAGGAGCTTCGCCGATTTTCGCTTCGCCTCTTCCATCGACTCGAACCCGATTCCTTTTAAGGCAGACTTGATCTTCGGAAACAGGGAAAAGTCACTGGAGTGCCTCTAGCGGCTAAATAAAGCTTCACAGACAGTACATTATGGGCAAGTGCGTTGTCCTGATGCAAAATCCACGACTTGTTTTTCCACAACTCCGGCTGTTTCTTACGAACTTGCTCTTGCGGTGTTGCCAAAACTTTCAAATAGTAAGTTTGGTTTATAGTTTGATCCTTTGGAATCCATTCAGCCATCACAACGCTGTCGATGTCAAAAAAAAAACGATGCCGGAGTTTTTCAGTACATGGATTGCCGTTTAGTTTCAACATCGTATTGGAATATGCAAGTTTCATCGCAAGTGATGATGTTTTCCATCAATTTCAAGCTCTTCATCTAACCTCTCAGGAAAATCTGAGAAGATCTGTTGCCGGACGAGCTTTTGGTCAGGGGTAAAATTTTTTGGGACAAGCTTCACACAGACTTTCTTTATGTTCAATTCGTCATGTAAAATTTTTAAAAGTCTCAGCAATCATCCGAATGCTTATAAGTACGACGATCTCTGCGCACAGTTTCATTAATTTTGGTCACTGTTAGCGGAATTGAAACAGAGACAGGTCGACCTAGACGTTGGTCATCTTCGGTGCTCTCTCGGTCTTCAGAAAACCGTTTATACCATTAGAAAACACGCGTACGAAATAGGGGATTCTCACCATAGGCCTCTTTCAACAACTTATAGCACTCAGTCGGGGTTTTTTCTAATTTAACAAGAAATTTCACATTGATTCGTTCCTCGTGTTTTTCATCACACATTCTTATCGGCCCTAGAAAAAAACACGTTCGTTTCTAACCTCTATAAAAAAAATACTACTACAGTGACAAAAACGTGTTTTCGTACTGGAATAGTAGATGCTTCCAGCCTATCCAACGTTGCATTGGTTTCCCCCCCCCCCCCTACTCCTATAGAACGCCTTCGTGACGCGCATAATAGCCAGACCTCGTATTTCATAAAACATGGTGCGGCTTTTTTCTTACATCTTATGGATGCGGCAAAAGGATTTTCTTCAAAAGCACATTTTGACCTTGCTTGTCTAGCGACACTTGGAGAAATAGTTCAGCAAAAGGCGTTCCCGCCAAAAAAAAAATTCTTTCCTGGTTTCTATTCGATTGAACCTAACTTTACTGTGTAAATTTCGCCTTATTTTATGTGAAATTATCATATATAACATATTTTTGCTAAAATTGTGTGAGGAATTTCATATGCTTTTCGTGACTGCATATCTTATACTGAAGAAAATTTAGTCCTTTTTAAATTCTCTAAAAATCCTTTCAGGCAAGCGTTTGGATATTGTCAAAAGTAACAAGAACACAATAAGTGATGCACTAGTCCAAAATAACAAAATTTAACAAATGAAATTTTAAGGGTACCACCAAAATTATCGCATTTGTAAGGTAATAAAACATGTAGTATTATCATGGCTTGTACTATCTTAAACCAATCCATCTTATTACTTGAAATATTTTCAAGAAAAGTACCAATAACTATTTATTACTTCGATATAAACACACAAATAATGTCGAGGCAAACATGCACACCTAGACCTCAGGTTTTTTTTAAGTTGTCATATGTTGTCAAGGTCTGATTAGTTCGCAGTAAAGTGCAGATGCATTGTTATTGTTATTAGCCCGTGACTTGACGATTCTCATAGTACACGCTTTTTCATTAGTTTCACATGTTAACTTTACAATATTTTAAGACCGTAGTTTTAACCGACTTCTAAAAGGAGATTCTACATTTTTTTATGTGTGTACGTCGATTACTCTGAAACAGTTTCTGCGATGGTTCCGTATCATTTTGGCTGAAACTAGTTCAGTAAAATCTAAGATGGCGCTGATAATATGGCGGACAAAATAATTTATTTTGTCCAATTTTTTCCAAAATTGACAAGAGGGAGTTTTCGGGGCAAATCCAATATGTCGGACCAAAAATTTTCCATCTCTCGATTTGGTTCAAAATTGATACGAGGAAATTTTTGAGAGTGTAAATAATGAATTTAAAATTATTTAAATGTTTAATGTTCAATATGGCAGATGTAATATGGCGGTCCAAAAATTTTAAACTTCCGGATAACGTCCAGAATTGGTACTTGGGGGTTTTCAAGGGTGTAAATTAAGATTATATTAACGGTATATAATTAATTTTTTGAAATTCAATATGGCGTATCTAATAAGGTACGTGAAAATTTTACGATACACCTTTTTTCAAAGTTGGCATTAGGAGGTTTTCGGATCGTAGGTTATAAATCTGAAGTTAATTTTTTACAGTTTAATGAGGGACTAAAATTTAACAATATTTACGATTTTGTCCAAATTGATATTGGGGGTATATTACAGACCTTAAATAAATTTCTTCAAACTCAAGTTCAATATTGGTATTGAGTGATTTTTGTGGCCAAGGTTATGAATCTAAAATTAATTTCTTAAAATTCAAAATAGCAGACTAAATATTTGTTTGATATTATTTCATTCAAAACTGGTATTTGATGAATTTTCAAGATCAAAGAATTTTTTGTTGTTCAATTTACTGTGTTCTAAAACTCTGAAGAAAATAAGTCTTAGAAACTTAATTCAATTCAAAACCGAAAATAGAAAAATAGAATTTTTATAAAAAAATTGAATTGACTTCCAATAAAACGCTAAAAAACGAAAAATAAAAATATAAATTTATTAATGAAATTATAACTAAATGAAACAAATAACTACTAACACGATATACATACAAGCTATGGCAAGAAAGCAATTACAAATAAAATATATTTCAATCTTTTTATGTGAATCATATTTTTTCAGGAATTAATTTGGCGCCGTCTTCAAAAATTTCAATTTCATTGGCCCTTTTTTTGAAAGTCGGTTCAATTTTTTCGTAAAAAGTTTATTTTTTTTAATTGTTGGAGCGATTAGAATTAGCATTATTGTATATTTAAAAAATTCATAATATTTAATTGATTTTACTTTATTTGGTCTTATTGCAATTATAACTTATACTTAATATTTATGATTTCCTGCGGTATAAAATTTCTGAAAGCGTCCAGCTGCTTTTGATTAAGGAAAGGCTCATTATCACAATATTATTTAAATTGAGATAATTATTTTGTAATTATTGTTACTTAGAAGGTACGTATAAAAAGCAAAAAAAAAATACTGCGTAGGCTATTAAAATTTAAATTCAAAATTAACTTTTACTTCATTGTACCTGATATGGAAAAATGGTGGCTTAATTACTAAAATGATTTACAGGTCCAATACATTCAAAACACAAACAGCAATGTACAGAGGGATCTAAGTTAACATACGTGGATATTTAGCGAAGATAGTGGACAAGGTCTCTGAAAAAACTCACTTTCTCAAATATAGAGTTCAAAAAAATGCGACTGCAATAAAGCATATAGCTGAAAATTCTGATTATATTATACAAGCGCGGATCCAGAACATTTTTTGGGGGGATCTAGAATCTAGAATATTGATTCCTATTTGGATCCCAAAGAGTGGACTGCGACCTGCAAGGAATCGACGTCAACGAGGGGTGCATAAGATGTAAATGGGATAATCACCAAAAAAAAAAAAAAAAAAAAATATATATATATATATATATATATATATATATATATATATATATATATATATATATATAAATATATATATATATATATATATATATATATATATATATATATATATATATATATATATATATATATATATATAGTGTGAACAATAAATTCCACATCACATGAGATTTTTATTCGAAATTTGACTTTGGCATCATACCTTATACAGGGTCAAAAACAAATAAACTTTTAATCATAGGTGACCAAATTTTATGTAGGTTGTGTTGAGTCTCATTTTGCAACAGTGGTGCAATTTACAAAAAATGTGCAAAAAATCTAAATTATCTTATACAGCAAAAATTTTGCATATGGGCTAAAAATTGCATTTGGAAAAACTTTTTCTAATAACTTTTTTCGGTATTTTGAGATATAACCCCACTTTTGAATTTTTTTTGCAGGACTTCAACTTTCCAGACTTTATAGTTAGTATGAATTGAATCTTTCTAATGGTTTATGTAGGTTTTAACAATAATTGCCGAGTACTGGTCTAAGTAGACAATAAATGTAATAAATTGGATAAAAAAATTAATACATAACACCTCTAATTAGTTTTAAGGATGTTTTTATTTAAAATGCTATAAAAAATTTTACAATGCATTTACAGAGTAATTTTATTTTGAAATAAATTATAATAATATAAATATACTCTAAGGAATGATTTGTAACATTATAAAATTTAAATTCACAATAGACTTATGAGCTAATTAAGTACGATAGAAATATTTTAACAGATTTTATTACTTTGTACAGACTATAAAGTGTGACTAAAACAATTGTCTTTTCTTTGGTAAACTAAGTCATTTTTATAATTAATTAATAGTAATTAAATATGAACAGTAATTATTCTTAAAACAAAGCACAAGTTTTTAAATTCGTACATGATATGAAATTTCGTTTTGTTAAAAAATAATAGTTAGAGAGATATTAATTATATATTCCAAACATCAGAGAATTTAACAACTTATCTTACATGCTAAAAGGACATATTTGATGAACAGGGAACAAAGATCTTGCAACAAATGATATCAATCTTATTATTTTTTCTACATCGCAAGAAAACTTGAAATAATAAAATAATAATAAATTATTTAAAATCAGCGAAAGAAAATTTTAAAAAATATTTTATGAACAGGAACGAAATAAGCTAAAAACAAAATTGTAGGCTGTAATCGTTTGAGTTCATCAAAGATCTTACAAGAAATGATACCCACATTATTATTTTTTCTACATCGCAAGAAAGCTTGAAATATTAAAATAATAATAAATTATTTAAAATCAGCGGACAGAAAATTTTAAAATATCTTTGATAAACAGGAACAAAATAAGCTAAAAACAAAATTGTAGGCTGTAATCGTTTGAGTTCATCAAAGATCTTGCAACAAATGATACCAACATCATTATTTTTTCTACATCGCAAGAAAGCTTGTAATATTAAAATAATAATAAATTATTTTAAATCAGCGGACAGAAAATTTTAAAATATCTTTGATGAACAGGAACAAAATAAGCTAAAAACAAAATTGTAGGCTGTAATTGTTTGAGTTCATCAAAGATCTTGCAACAAATGATACAAACATTATTATTTTTTCTACATCGCAAGAAAGCTTGAAATATTAAAATAATAATAACTTATTTAAAATCAGCGGACAGAAAATTATAAAATATCTTTAATGACCAGGAACAAAATAAGCTAAAAACAAAATTGTAGGCTGTAATCGTTTGAGTTCATCAAAGATCTTGCAACAAATGATACCAACATCATTATTTTTTCTACATCGCAAGAAAGCTTGAAATATTAAAATAATAATAAATTATTTAAAATCAGCGGACAGAAAATTTTAAAATATCTTTGATGAACAGGAACAAAATAAGCTAAAAACAAAATTGTAGGCTGTAATCGTTTGAGTTCGTCAAAGATCTTGCAACAAATGATACCAACATCATTATTTTTTCTACATCGCAAGAAAGCTTGAAATGTTAAAATAATAATAAATTATTTAAAATCAGCGGACAAAAAATTTTAAAATATCTTTGATGAACAGGAACAAAATAAGCTAAAAACAAAATTGTAGGCTGTAATTGTTTGAGTTCATCAAAGATCTTGCAACAAATGATACAAACATTATTATTTTTTCTACATCGCAAGAAAGCTTGAAATATTAAAATAATAATAACTTATTTAAAATCAGCGGACAGAAAATTTTAAAATATCTTTGATGAATAGGAACAAAATAAGCTAAAAACAAAATTGTAGGCTGTAATCGTTTGAGTTCATCAAAGATCTTGCAACAAATGATACCAACATCATTATTTTTTCTACATAGCAAGAAAGCTTGTAATATTAAAATAATAATAAATTATTTAAAATCAGCGGACAGAAAATTTTAAAATATCTTTGATGAACAGGAACAAAATAAGCTAAAAACAAAATTGTAGGCTGTAATCGTTTGAGTTCATCAAAGATCTTGCAACAAATGATACCAACATCATTATTTTTTCTACATCGCAAGAAAGCTTGTAATATTAAAATAATAATAAATTATTTAAAATCAGCGGACAGAAAATTTTAAAATATCTTTGATGAACAGGAACAAAATAAGCTAAAAACAAAATTGTAGGCTGTAATCGTTTGAGTTCATCAAAGATCTTGCAACAAATGATACCAACATCATTATTTTTTCTACATAGTAAGAAAGCTTGTAATATTAAAATAATAATAAATTATTTAAAATCAGCGGACAGAAAATTTTAAAATATCTTTGATGAACAGGAACAAAATAAGCTAAAAACAAAATTGTAGGCTGTAATCGTTTGAGTTCATCAAAGATCTTGCAACAAATGATACCAACATCAGTATTTTTTCTACATAGCAAGAAAGCTTGTAATATTAAAATAATAATAAATTATTTAAAATCAGCGGACAGAAAATTTTAAAATATCTTTGATGAACAGGAACAAAATAAGCTAAAAACAAAATTGTAGGCTGTAATCGTTTGAGTTCATCAAAGATCTTGCAACAAATGATACCAACATTATTATTTTTTCTACATCGCAAGACATATTAAAAAAAAATAAATAAATTATTTAAAACCAGCAGACAGGAAATAGCAATGTAAAAGTTAAAAAATTTTCTCAGTTGTGAATTAGTCCCAGACTAAAGCCTGATTGGCGAGCTCAGTTGCTACAAAATTTCCTAAGCTTAAAAAAATCCAAAAACTGATTTAATTTTTAAAAAATGATTTGTTACGTTATTACCGAAATCTTTTATTTTAAAAAATATCTTGTTAAAAAAGCTAATAAAATTTTTCTTTTTTTACATGGTAGTATCGGTTTTTATTTGAATTTTTTTTAAAATATACACTGAAAAAATACAGTGTTTCTTTTTGGTAAATATGGGAAAAAAATAAAAGTTAAAATTGGTTCTCAGAACTTTGGTTTTAGAAAATCATACACATAAAAATAACTTATAACATTTGTTAATATTAAAACAAATATTGACATTTTCTGACTTTTGAAATTGTAGATGACATTTTCATATTAAAATAAAATATTATGTGTCAAATATTTTAGGATATTTATGGTCTTTATTCAAAAACAAATTACAAAAATTATTTTTTTAAAACTAAAGGGATATAGAGATTTTCCATGCGGTGCAGAATTTTCCACGGATACTGTATATTGTTAAATAAGCAACATGGGAAACGAAACAAAAAATAAATTTCATTGCTTATGTCGCCACAGATTTTGACAAAGACCATGCACTCTTCATTATTATTTACTCATTATTTTATGAAAAAGAAAAAATAATTTTTACTTATAGTAAACGTGCATAAAATTAAAATATAAATGGAAAAAAGATAGAGATTAGTCCTTAAAAGAAGAAGAAGACAAAATTGGATATAATGGAACTAAAGGAAATGGAAATTTAATATAAGAATACCTTAAATTTTTGTCGGGATATCAACGAAAGAAAATATTGGAATTTGACTTTAGAATGACTTCTAGAGTTAATATCTTTAATAAAGAGGTTAGTGACGTTGAATGCCCACAAACCACATCTGAAGTGGGCGCGAAGAAGCCGAATAATGTCATGATACTAAAGGGAGAGACAGAGTGAGTCTGGCATCGGCTTCGCAGAGCGAACAATGCCGTCATCAGCTTCTTCTCAATTAAGGATTTTTCTATTGACTAGGCTCGGTATTATTCTCGATAAAGTCAAAAGACGTGTGACGATGGGATTAGTGTTATATTATTGTACTGCTGTTCCTGCCACAGTTATATGGTTAATTACTGAATTGAGACTTTCATCTTTCTTAAGGTATCGAAAACGTTGTATGTAATTCTCTTTTCAAAATTTAACACACTGAATTATCTAATCGAGTGTAATATTTTGCCACAAATAATCTGTATTCCGGCTGCATCACAACAGCGGGGAGAACTTACAAAGCTGGTCCTGACTAATTACACAAAAGCCTTTCGATCAATTAAATCATATACTTCTGGTTGGCATTTTGAAGTATCTGATTGTCAGGGGAGTTCCTATAATTTAGTTATAGAATACTTAAAAACTAGAGATTGTAGAGTTATGTTATTATCACTATCGAATAATTTATAACATAGCATTCCTCAGGAGTCAATTATGAAACCGGTAAGTTACTGGAAATTTTCTGAAGCTTATTTTTACGCTGGCCACACTTAAATTTACGTATCTTCTCAACCCAATGAAATTATAGATATCAATAATAAAAAATGATGATTTGAGAGTTATTTTAATGACCTCATACGCGCATTGTCACGATATAGATTTTGAAAGTGCTCTAGAGCAAAATGTTTAGTTAATTAGATAATAGGAGATTTAAAATTCTTGATCGGCAAACAATATGGACTTCTTCAAGTGTCATACCCTATTCGAGCGTTGGCGACGCATAAGGGTTTTTTTTGCCTCCGACGAGATGTATATGATATGCACCCCTAATCCCCCATACTAGGGAATTGTGGCTTACGTAGAGGTTTTCCTTTGCCTTGCAGGTAGTTTCGTCATGTGGTGAATTTGTTGAATAAGAGAGCTTGTTCCCAACTCTCCGAAATGAGTCGATATAAGTGTATCCTTGGTCGGTACCGTGTCAACCAGCTGTCGAGATATTTCAGAAAAATGGTTTCGCCAGCGGAAAGACTCGAACCAGCATCCTTCCAACCAATTCGACTGGAGAATGGACAAGCTAGTAGATACAAAACTTAGATATTATGAATACATAAACAATTGAATTAAAACCGCCTTCGGTAGCTTCACGGTAAATTACAGTCAAATGAATATTCTTAATGAAAATTTAAAATAATACTTTGTGGCTTCATTTTCCGTCGCCTTTAAACTTTCCTAATAAGATTTATGGACTATTGGGTTCAGATGCACATCGAATTCAGCTTATTCAGAACCATATACATAATATAAAGATACTAGAGTGTATAGAAGAAAGTTGGCTCACGCTGAAAAAGAGACGTAGCGTTTTCGTTGAGTAGTATCTCTCTTTCTAATGGCAGAGCTAAGCACGATACTCCAAACGCCATTGGATACCGCTGTCATATGACCGATATTAAAAAGAGAGGTGCTATTCACCGAAAATGCTCTATCTCTTTCTGAGCCTAAACCAGCTTTCTTTCATAGGATCAGCAGTCTATATTAATTACTCTTATGTCTATGTTCACAACTGATTTATGCGCTTAACTGGAGGCATAAGAGAAAGAGAAAGTGTAGTTTCTGCCAAGCTACAAAATATGGGATACTTGAGAATGAATTCCCTAATAGTTTTTAATAAAATTATAGTGAGAGTTCGAAATATTTATATTTAAAATTCAGATTCTGCAATGGGAGCCGACATAATAGCATTAGTAAATTTCCGATCTCCGATATTTTAATATTCGTTCTGAGAAAACAATAATAAAAAAATTGTGTATAAAGTTATATTTTGAATAAAACAATAAAATAATATAGGAAAAATATACTGCTTCAGAACCCTAACGTAATGAGTGTCCAACATATACTGGCCGGTTTTTGACTAAATAAGTTAACTTCATGTAACAAAGAAGATAAAGATCTGTTGGCACCGTACTAAGTCGAATCTAATGATTTCAGTTCAAGTTTTGCAACACTTAAGATATACATTATAAAATGTTATAAACTTGCCCTAGAACCAGTTTTAAATGTTTATTACTTCATAATTTATATTTAATGATTTCCTGAATTCTGCATTTCTGCCTTGATTTATTTCTGCATTATACAATATTAAGATTTGCTTTTTATCTTTAATTACAGAATTTTACATTTAGATACACTGAAGTCGATTAAGAAATGTTAATTAATTTTTAGTAAATGGCTTTTAACTAGGTTAAAAAATTATATTTGTTTGTATTCCATTATTAGATGCTTGTGAAGTTTGCAACTAATTGGCACACTTGTGTACCAACATCTTGTAAATGTCATATTTACATAGTTTAATATTTGAGAAAATTACACACAAATATAATTGGTTAACTAAAAATAGGATATACAAAAAATTGACATCCAAGTAATATGCAATTAGTATCCCCTGACTTTCTTAAGCCTCGACTGTAAAATACGCATCAGTGGCTACGGTCACCAGCAGAACGTTACAATTTACTTTTCCAAGTTCTTTATTTACAATCGTTTTTAGCGGTATTTAATTCAATGACCTATGGTCGCTTCCATTCATTAATTGATAAAATGCTAACGCCAATCAATTTGTTTCGTGAACATAACCTATTTATATTAGGAGAATATTGGGTCGCAAGAAAGTATTTATGGTTGTCACACATAGAGAGCGTTGTAATTTTTTTAAGGACTTCTATCAGTGTTGTTTTTTTTTCTTTTGGCATTTGGTATCAGCCACATTTAGGTTACTTTAGAAGCATGTTGTATGTCATTTTGTTTGTAGCTGTTAGTTTAGGGCATTTTTAACATAGAGTGCAAAAATGAACATTTCGGCTATTTTACTTTTCATTTCCTGCTGATACTCACACATAGATACGTAAAGCTTCTGGTGTTGATTATCTAACAGAACTTTCATATCAAAATTTGTTTAAAAAATTCCATTCTGGGGATTTTTCACCTAAAGATGACCAACGTTCTTGTCGACCTACTGAAATTGATGATGGACAAATCAAAGCCATAATTGAGAAGAATCATCATATAAATATAGGAGAAATTGCAGAAGTATTGCACACAACAATTGAAAATCACTTAAAATGTCTTGAACTTGCTAAGATGCTCTATATTTGGGTTCTATATAAATTGAAAGAGATTCACTTAACACAATGAATCAATATTTGCCATATGCATTTGACGCGCAATGAAAACAACCCTTTTTTTGAAAAGATTTATCATGATGATGACAAATGGGTCATCTGCACATCTAAAGCTGAAATGAAACCAAAGAAAGCCATACTATCAATTTGGTGGAGCTACAAAGGTGTTCAGTTTGGCTTTAGAAATGGACTTGGAACACGAGAAGCTCTATTTTCTATTCAAATTTTGATACAAAGAGCTCGGGACGTAAACTGCAATATCTATGCATGTTTTATCGATTTCGAGAAAGCATTCGACAAAGTGCAACATCACAAACTGCTTCAAATATTAAATGAATCTGGTATCGATGACAAGGATTTACGCCTTATTAGAAACCTTTACTCACAGCAAAGGGCGACTGTACGTGTAGGCAACGAAACATCACAAGAATTTACAATTAAACGGGGAGTTCGTCAGGGCTGTATTTTATCGCCGACGTTATTCAATACGTACTCGGAAATGCTGTTCAGGGAAGCTATCAGTGGAATGAGAGAGGGCATAAAAATTAATGGTGAAAGCATTAACAACTTAAGATATGCAGACGACACAGTTCTGTTGGCCGATAATGCAGAGGATCTGCAAACACTAATAGACCGCGTAGTGGAAGCCTGTGAAAGATACGGCATGAAATTAAACTGTAAAAAGACAAAAATCCTTATAGTAAGCAAAAATGACGAAATACACCACCAATTTAGAGCAAATAATGAAACTTTGAAAACTGTTGACAAAGTTACGTATCTAGGATGCAGTCTGAACAGAGAATGGGACCACTCACCGGAGATTAGATGCCGCATAGAGAAGGCGAGAGCTGTCTTCAACCGCCTCAGAAAGATCTTGTGCAATATGCACCTGA
The DNA here is from genome assembly GCA_034092305.1 of Diaprepes abbreviatus. NCBI lineage: Eukaryota > Metazoa > Arthropoda > Insecta > Coleoptera > Curculionidae > Diaprepes > Diaprepes abbreviatus. Next base: position 4,034,550 of record JASJET010000105.1, read on the forward strand.
ACATTGATATAAGAACACGAGTCTTGAGATGTTATGTATTTTCAACTCTTCTATATGGAGTGGAAGCCTGGACTTTGACAGAAACAACATCTAAACGACTGGAAGCCTTCGAAATGTGGTGTTACCGCCGCATGCTCAGAATTTCATATATCCATCATGTCACAAATAACACCGTGATGCAACGTATGAAAAAAGACCCAGAAATTATGCGCAATGTGAAAATCAGAAAGATATCATACTTAGGGCATGTAATGCGCAATGAAAAATACCAACTAATTCAGTTAATTTTGCAAGGTAAGATAGAGGGTAAAAGAACTCAGGGTCGCCGACGAACATCATGGCTGAGGAATATCAGACAATGGACAGGAATGACGACGGTACATTTATTTAGAACAGCTGTCAATAAGGTCATATGGGCCAATGTGATTGCCAACATCCACAGAGGATAGGCACCAACAGAAGAAGAAGACAAAGGTGTTGTGTATATTGAGGTTCATCCAAGACGCTGGACGATCAATTCATATGTTTCCTGTCAACAACTTATAAACTGGATGAAGCAATCAAAGAAAAACGGTCAGAATAGGCAAATTTCAAAGGAATTGTATTCCATCATGAAAATGCAAAGCCTCCCTCATCTCGTGATAAATTATTAGAGCTTAGTTAGGATATGATATCGCATCCGCCATACAACGCTGACTTGGTTTCATCTAATTATCATTTATTTCGAAGTTTGCAAAACTTTCACAAATGATGATGACCTTAAATCACACTTGGTTTAGTTTTTTGCTGATAAAGACCAAAATTTCTATGAAGCTGCAAAAAAGATAGCATAAGGTCTCTGAACAAAAGGGAAAATATATAATTGATTAAAGCTTATTCCTTGTATAAAAAAGAAGTTTTATTTCATACTACAACCTGATAATATTTGGTAGTATACTGTCAACTTTCTGACACGCTGCATAATATCTATAGACAGTTTTTTCTACCTAAACACAAATAGTATTTCGTTATAGGTCACTGAACTCATCATTTCTCACACTCCAAAAAAAGCTTTGTTCATATATAAACTATTGCGGTTTTGATAAATTTAACAGTTTATCGAAATTATCATACTACATATTATTCTAAAGAAGTTGCTTCACAGTATATATTCTAACCAGTTTGGGATATTCAAGTTTTGTGGTTGGTGGAATTAATTAATTTAATTGAATTCTCCCAACCATTCTCAAATTCGGGTTAAATTTTGTTTATATTAATTGGTACATCAGTCTGATTTAAAAGAATTTATACGTTTATTCTAAAAATTTGGGGCATATTTGATCCCTTTTTAGTTTCTAAAACTATCATTGAATTCTTTATGGCTGGTTCATACTTCTAAAAATGATCAACTACCACTAAGAATTTCCTTCACACTAACACTTCCACTCCGAAATAAAAATGAGTGGCTCATACTTAAAAATTCGACAATATTCTAACCTAAAAGTCAAATGTAAATTTTTTGCTTTTCAGTTGTGGTTGTTTACCTAGTTTTATTCTAAAGTGTTTCGACAATTTTATTTGTGTTAATTTTTAATTAGGACTATGAACAGATGAAAGTAAAGTTGTCATTTAACTTATAGGTGAAAGTTGATAGTAGAAATTCTTAGTGGTAGTTGATAATTTTTGGGAGTATGATCTTACCATTGAAATAAACATAAAAATATCTTTATATTTAATTGATATGTCAAAGACTGTCCAATGCATAGTACCAACACAAATTAAGGTCAAAAGTCATCTGTAAATTATAACTAATTTGCAACGAAAGAGTGTAGGCGTGTCTCGTCCTAATGAAAACAAGAGAATCAGTAGTACTTTTCAATTAGAGAACGAAAATGCAAAAAAAAATACTACTCCTGTATTTTCTCACTTTCGTTTATAGTATGTCATGGACTCAAGTTCTAATTTTCAAGCAATCAAACTCAACTTATTTTTTTATCAATCACAAATATCACCTTTCGCCTTCCAGTAGATAATTAATTATACTGTAAATCCTGGGGAACAATGTTGCACTCGGTTATCTGGTGGAGGATATTTGCAACAGTAACTTGAAACCACTCCAGTCAGAGCAAGTAAAAGTGTCAATACTGAAAATCCACACACAGCTGCTGATGTCATATCTGCCAAAGGCGTCCCTGGACGTGGATTGTAAACAAGAAGCACCAAAAGGCCCACGCAAGTTAAAAGGCTGAAAAGGCTTAACACCAAATAACCTGAAACAAAAAGAAAATCTAAATGATTTTTTTAGCAATATGAGCCGAAATTTAATCTGATAGAATAATAAACAATTAATTTAAAAATAACTAGTAGTGGTGAAACTTAGGATTAACTGATATCTTTTAATTCACTTTTTAACCGTCAACTGATTTAATTTCTTAATATTTGAATGGTATTAAAAACAGTCCACAGAATAAAAACGCAAAATTCATTAACAAGCGATTTTAGAAGAGCTCGAAAATGAATAAGTTTATTTCCACTTTCTGAATCTGAACAATGATAAAATAAATACCTTGAATGAATATGATGACCTCGTCATATAAAAAATTTATATATATATATATATATATATATATATATATATATATATATATATATATATATATATATATATGAAGTAAATGCGAAACAGTAAATGCAAACTTCTCTCCATCATATCCCTTCTATGTTAGAGTTTGCACAGTTAGAATAAATTGTAATAAAACACAATTCACACTGTTTCACCACCATCGAGATGGTGGCCTACCTGTACCACCATACCGAGAAGAAAGTCAAAGCTTACACTCCCCGCCACAGTGATACGGCAGAGACACATTTTTTGTCTCTCACTAGACTCATCAGGGTACCCACATGCACCTGGCTGTGCAAAGGACAGATCGGAAGGAAGTATGCAACACTGAACGCGGCTTCGCCGACCTCTCGTCGGATGGCTTATATATGTTTATACGGATTTCACGGATTCCTCCGTGTGAGATGCATTAGCAGTGGTTATATCCACATTATGCTATATATATATATATATATATATATATATATATATATATATATATATATATATATATATATATCTTCTTCTTCTTCTACCTTCTATTATAGGTCCCTGACCTGTTCCTTCTTCGATTTTCCTCATTCTGGACTAAAATTATCGCTCCACCTTTTCCGTGGTCGACCTCTACTGCGTGTACCACTAGGAGATTTTTCTCGTGCGATCCTTACCAGTCTATCCTCTGTCATTCGGCTTATGTGTTTGTTCCATTGTGTCTTACGTTGTAGGACCCACTCATTAATGCAGTCTGTGTTGCATAATTGCCTGATGTTATCGCTTCTTTCTCTGTCTAGTAGCGTTTTTCCTGTTATTCGTCGAAGTATTCCCATTTCTGTAGTCTCCAATAGTTGTTTCGTTTTTGTCGTCTCTGGCCGTGTTTCTGAGGTGTATGTCATAATAGGTCTAATTGTGGTTTTGTAGATCCGAACCTTTGTTTCTTGTTGTGTTTGTTTCGCCAGATCACGTCGTTGAGACAACCCGCCACTTTATTTGCTTTGGCCACCTGCCCTCTTACTTCATCTTCGATGTTGCCATAACTAGTTATGTCGATTCCTAGATATATATATATATATATATATATATATATATATATATATATATATATATATATATATATAATGCAGATAAAATAATTTAAACTGCACATTATTACCATGAAAAAACGTCTACAGAGTGAAAAAGCACTTATCAGTAAGTAAGTTGGTGGTGTCGCAGATCTATGTATGATATAGTCGACACATACAGAGATAAGTGCGAGAGATTGCCTACGCTCTTGAAAGGACACGTCACTTAAAAAAGAAGAAGATTCTGCAAGTATGAAAATTCTCAAGTACTTATTTTTGCCCAAAGAGCACGTTAACATTTTATGCTGCTAAATTGTATCACTCATTTAATTCAACAAAATTTGGGTTTTCTTTTATTACTATTAGCTTCCAAAGAGAGGAGAACCTGCTCCATAAGAAATGACTGAGATACTCACCTGAAGTGTAATTTCGATTCGGTAACCAGTATACATTTCTTGATCTGAACCCCAAAAGTCCCATCACAACACAAGCAAATCCCGCTATAGTACTAAAATCTAAATAATATAAACGTCCCTTCAGAGAAATCATATAAAAACATAGTCCCGATGTCACCATCCCGCACAAAAACATAATTAATGCTGCTACAGCCAAAGCTTGTCCTGCAGCATTTCGTTTCACACTAAGATTCATCCAAGATTCTGATTTTTGTGAGTACGTGGTTTCACTATAAACACTTTGTATTGGACTGGAACACATCGGGGTCACTATTGCTGTATGTCTTTTATCTTGGAGTAATTGTTTGGAACCTATAGCGTAGTTCAGCTTCTGCTGTACTTTGGAGTTTGTTGGAGGTCGTACGGTTTTCTGAGGTGAGCGCTTTGGTGTTTCGAAGGGGTCTTTGTTGATTGGTGATAGTGGAGGGGAGGCTATTCGTCTTGGTGGTTGTGGAGAAATTACCTACAAACCAAAAAATGCTTAATTAACATTATACAAATCAAAAACATTATTTTAATTTAATATCTACAGGATTTTGAAAACGTCCTCGATTAAATACTAAGTACCAAAATTTGGAAATATGAAAGGGGCAAAATCGTCAATGGGTGCTGTCAGTGTTTATCAGTGAGGCAGCGCCTCTCACTCTAACTCGGAAATCAGTAAAAAGGTTGAAAGTGGTACCCCAGATGGAAAAATCTGTTAGGTATCATGCTTCATGAAAGTGTCCCAAACCATGTTATACGATAAAGAACAAAAGTCGAAGATTTTGTTGAAGAAGTAGCAAATCTAAAACGTATTTCGCAGGTTATCTAACAGGAACGCCTGGCAGCTGAACCAGACGAATATTGGAATGGCGACTTAAAGATGATATCTACAGAAATAAAAAGCGTCCTTCAACTTAACGGATGAACAATATTAAACGTGTTTGCTCCAACTAGATGCAAAGATCTCAACACCGTGCTAGTTAGAAAGAGAAGGAAGACCTACGTTCAACAGTGGATAAAAGTAGTTGACAGATGATGCTGAACAAAATTTAGTATTTTTTTACGATATCAATATTTGAAAAAATATTTGCAATTTTCAGAATTGGTAGGATCCAAATAGCTCATCTAAGAGTTTTCGTAATCCTGTTTAGTTTTTCATTCAACACAACGAATTTATAGTCAAAAAGTTATAAATTTCATAGTATATACTTATGCAAATTAAAAAAACGAACTTCACAACAACAATGGGGAACAACTAGTGAGAAAATATATGATTTATTTAAATTATTGAAATAACAACGAAAGGGAACAGGAAATAAAAAAACTCACTTTTTGAAGTGCTTGTCCTTGGTTTAAATTTCTAGTTTTCTTAGGTGTAGACAGCAATTCATGTAATCTTTGGGTGGCAATAGGGTTGGTGCCAGGTCTTGGCGAATTTGGAGGAAGATAGTCATACCGAGTGCCGGTTTGGGTCTGTGGAACTGATTGTGAAATATATTCGTATCTAGTGTTGGTTTGTGTTGGTGAATTTTGAATGTATTCATATCGATTATTTGATGGGTTTGATGGTTCTTGTATTTTCTTTGCTGGTGGAGAGTCTTGGATATATTCATACCTACAAATAGAAAAACAAAGGAAACTAATAGAGATAAAAAAAAAATACGCATTCAGTATCATACAATATTGGTGTTTTTGCTAAAATTATTTGTTTAAAAGAGTGTTTCATTAATTAAAAATCTCAATTCTTTCTTTTTAATGAAATATATAGAGAGATTATAAAATAAGAAAAAAGGTTAATGATAATTATAATTATTACATTTAAACAATGCGGAAACGGTCTTTATTAGGAAACTGAAAACATGTGAAAACGTATAATGCATTTATTTGCATAACCTGATTAATTGAAAGCCTGATTTTTAAATACCGACATCGAACCCTACCTGTTTTTATTCTGCGTAGAAACTACACTGTTTAATTGGTTAACAGGTACCAAGGCATATCGTTCACTTTTATTAGTCAATTCAGTTTCTTCTTCAGCTTCGATAACTGCGTATCTATGAAAAAAAAATAGTTAAAGCACAGAAGGCTGGTGCACAATTTAAAGTATTTTTACCACCCAAGATATATTACTGACCCGTAAAAAACTGAAAATAGCCTATTTCATTTAAAGCTTTTCCTTGGTTTATTAAAAAAAAACACTTTGAAATAAATTGCACATTCTTATTTTCACTTTTTCTTTCTTACAGGATCGTATTAACAGTTTTTAAACCCTACGTTTTAGATTTTATGGACCATCAACAATTTAGTTTCTTAAAAAGAGGCATGGCATGTTTAAAACGTTTTAAAAGGTTTTTTGTTTCTCAAATTTAATGATGTACTTTAGGCAAAGTAACTATTATTTCTTACCGGTGCACAACTCCTGGAAAAACTTCCACATGCTCTTCCTGCACCTGTTGAACCTTTTTGGGAGTTGACCTCGCCGAAGCTGGAATAAATCTTGGATCTTGTTCCTGCATAGGAATATATTCATATCGGGATTTTTGATTATGAGATGCGGAGGAGTTTAAGGGACTCTGATGAATTTTAGGTACAACCCCATATCTATAAAAAAAAAAGTAAAGTTATTATAAATACGTTGAAAAACATTTATCAGTTATTTGGCTAATAAAAATATTACTGTAAGAGATGTACATGCACTGGATCCAACAACAAATAGGGCTCAAAGGTAAAAAATTTCGAGAAATTACAAAAAACAAAAGTGAAGACTTCTGTGGTTATCTCAAATTTGAGAAATATTTTTCCAAAAGGTGAACCCAAATAGTATTTTCAGAAATGAAAAAAATATGGTATTTAAATCTGTAAACCTGGCTATGATATAATAAACAGGGTAAGAAAGGATTTCCTGCACGTATGTTTCATCAATAACATAAAAATGCACCTACAACTCGAAACTTTTGCTTAATTAGTTTCATAATTTTATATTATTGTGGACAACTACGGTCAGTTTTCTCACAAAACTAAAGAACTTTACAAATAATTTGTAGTCAAAGTAAACAAAACTGTTATACCTGCTTCCTTTTCGCTCTTCTGGAGGTACTTGTATATACTTTCTTCCTTCATTATTCTGCGCTACAACCACCACCTTTTTTCCTTTAATGAATCCATTATTGTCAACTATTACTTCTTCGTAAAACTCTTGTTCTTCAATATCATCCACTAATTCCTCTTTTTCATCTTCCTGATGTAAGGCGGGAAAAGAATTATCCAAAACCACATGACTGGTTTGGGCACCTACTGGAGAATGCCTAACACTACCTTGAGGACTCAGAGCTCTTTTTTGAGAGTAGAATTCACTTTGTTGACAGAAGGCAGGGTTGGAATAATAATTCGGTTTGGTTTCCATGTTGCTGGATAGTTTTTCACATGGTAGTCTGTGAAGGCTGAAAAGTTGCATTAAAATTTACTATATCAGTAGCATTCAAGTCTCATTATTTGAGGCCAAATAGTTAAGGACCTATGAGGACGAAGTGATATTTGAAATATATAAAAATCAATGAAGTTTAAAGAAAAAGAATGGCATTTTCTAGAACCTTTTTTTATTAACCGACTTCTAACAGAAGGAGGTTCTAAATTCGACAGCTATATATATATAAATATATTTGGGTTAGTAAAATCCAAGATGGCACTGACAATATATGCACAAAAAAATAATTTTGTCTGATTTTCTCCGAAATTACTAGGGGGGAGGTTTCGGGGGCCATACACAATGAATCTAAAATTATTTTTTAAAAATTCAATATCGCAGAGTAAAAATTCTAAATATCTCCATTCTATCCAAAATTGGTATACCGGATTTTTGAGGTTTTAGATTACGAATTTTAATTATTTTTAAAAAATTTAATATGGCGGATTAAAAATTCTAAATATTTCCATTCTGTTCCAAATTGATATACAGGGGTTTTTGAGGTTTTAGATTGCGAAATTTCAATTATTTTTAAAAAATTCAATATGGCGGATTCAATATGGCAAAGTAAAAATAGGCATAGGGGGGTTTTTGAAGGTATAGATTACGAATTCAAAATTATTATAAAAAATTTGGATATGGCGGATCCAATATGGCCGACTAAAATTTTTACAGCTCTCGATTTTTACCCAAATTGTAATAGCAAGGTTTTTCAGGGTTTAAATTACGAATTTAAACTTATTTTAAAAAAATTCAATATGCCGGATCTAAAATGGCGGACTACAAATTTGATGCCACTCGATTTTGTCCAAAATTCATATGGGGGTTTTTGAAGGTGTAAATTACGAATTTAAAATTATTTAAAAAAAATCTATATGGTGGATTCAATATGGCAGACTAAAAATTCAATATCTCTCGATTTGGTTGTGCGTTGTGGTATTAGGGGGCTTCTGAGAGTGTAAATGACGAATCTAGAATTGTTTTTCTAAAATTCAATATGGTAGAAGTAATATGGCGGTCTAAAAGTTTATAGTTCTGGATTATGTCCAAAATTGATACTGGGAGATTTTCAAAGATTTAGATTAAGGTTAAATTAAGAGTTAGTTAGTAATCAATACCCGCAAGTTTTTTGCGTCACCATTTTTACAAATGTTATGTTGGCTTCAGGCCGGCCGTGTAAATGCAGAACCTGATCTGACTGTTGTGGAACTTAACATCTTACCACCGCTTTCCGGCAAAACTGGATTTAAATAGAGGTCCAAGTTTGTGGAAAGTACAAGGATGTCTGGGAAAGATACCGGTGGATCCCACTGATGAGTCCACCACCGGTATCGGGACGAAACACTTGTACATTTTAGGTGGTTGCAAATTAGATTGTGATTATATGTCTTTAACACCACGGATATGATTGCAACAAGACTCAAACTTTCAGATATCGAACCAAATTTCGAATTTATTTGTTGCATCAAACAGGCACATATATCCCATTGAAAGGTATTGTTAAAGTTCTGTATTATGGTATTAATTTTGTATTAATTCTTTTTTGTAGGTTAAGCTTTCACTTTACTTTTAATAATATTAAGTTTGTCTGTAAATGTATTACGATTATGTTTTAGTTTTTCATTATGAACTGTTATTAAATATGAAAAATAAATTTTAATAACCCATTTTACTGTTTCTTTTACTTGTTCCTAATGTCTACACAGGGGGTTCCCTAATTTATTCCTGTTTTTAGAAGGGGTTTGCAAGAAGAAAAAGATTGGGAACAGCAGCTCTAGACTAACAAATTTAAAGTTTTGAAAACAATACTGGAATGATACGAAAAAAATACCTATCCACCTATCAAAAAAATTCTAAGTTTAGTGAATTTACCGCAGTATTAAACAGTCTTTAATTTAGTTATTTTTGCCAGTTTAACTAAAAAATATATTAATTTTGTATCCTCTATCATCGCTTTTAAACTTAGACGATAATATCCAATTTTAACAAATTCCTGAAATTTTGATTTTGAAATACCCATAATTTAAATACAACACACCTCTCACTCCCTTCCCTTACCGCTTTAGTATTATTACATTATTTTGTTGTCATATTTAAGCAAATATCTCCAAAACTAATTTGTGTAGCCTTACTTTCGGAGAGGTAAATGAAAAAGTAAATGCTTACCTAACGATGTTTTTTTTTATTAAAAGCACTTTGCTCCTGAATTAATATATTTCAGTAATAAGAAGTACTTTACAATATCTAAACATAACACAAACCCAAGAACTAGGAGCCAACATTAATAAAAGTTCAATACCAATCACAAAAAAAAAGAATTTCTTACCAACACTAAAACACTAGGCTATTGTTCAATAATGTTTTATTTGCTCCAAGATATCACTTCTTTATCAATGAACAAAAGTTAATAAACTTTATTATTGACACTTTTAACGATAATTTAAAGTTCACGTCAATTGCCGGTTAGAAAGACGATTTCAACGGTCGTTTATGTCACTGGGGATAGGTCGGGTCGAACTGGTGGTAAGACAACGTAACGGCAGTTCTAAGCTGGGGGCCCTTCGCAGCTGCATATGCCCCGCGTCATGTGTGTATACTTGGGGTAGATTACATAGGCGTACTAATAAAATTCTAATATTTAATAAAATTTTAATAATTATTAATTGAATGTTATTAATTTATTCTTATCGGCATTATCAATTCTCATGAACAAGAGGTATCGAATGAATAATTGAATTCTACTCGCATCTGTAATATTTTTATGGTTTTTCAAATTCCGCTGAACATAATGTGCTCTGGCAAATTCTAATCGGCGAGTATTGTGATTTTGGAAAAAATGTGAATATTCTTTTAATCTTTGTCTTAGTTTTCAAACTAACATTAATGTGTCTTACAAAATGTGGATTTTCCGCTGCATAACAATGGAAATTGTGTCTGTTAACATTTCCATTCCTATGAAACGGAGCCTCATCTCCAAATAGTATTAAATGAGCAAAATTTCTGTTCACTTATTCGGTTTTGAACACACAGACAAAACTCCAATCTTCTCTGATAATTTTCGGGGAACAATTCTTGAAATAAGTGATTGTAATAGGGATGCATATATATTGTTGTAATTATGCCCCTGCGTTAAGGACATATAATCACAAACTTATTTGTGACACCTTCAAAATGTTAGGATGTTTCGTCCCGGCCTCCGTGGTGGACTCGTCAGTGAGATCTGCCGATGCCTTTCCCAAACACCCTTATCGTACTTTCCACAACTTGGAACTCCTATTTAAGTCAAATCTTGTCGGAGAACAACGGTAGGATGTTCTGTCCGTAATATGCCCCCCACAAAGCACTTGCGTTTTTAACCTTGACCGAAATCCACGCTATAGAAGCACAGGCCTGATCAGAGAAATTGTAGAACGGACATCCTAGGTGATCTTTCCAAGGTAGGGTACCGGCTTTAGCACAAAGCCACGAATTGACTTCCTTACGTCGCATCATCCCTGCTCGGGCGCCATGTTGTAATCATGCCCCCGGCGTTAAGGACATATAATCACAAACTTATTTGCGACCACCTTCAAAATGTTAGGATGTTTCGTCCCGGCATCGGTGGTGGACTCGTCAGTGGGATTCACCAATGCGTTTCCTAGACACCCTTATCGTACTTTGTACAACTTGGAACTTAAGTCAAATCTTGTCGGAGAACAACGGTGGGATATTATTTCCGCATTATATATATATATATATATATATATATATATATATATATATATATATATATATATATATATATATATATATATATATATATATACAATCCAAAATTATTTTTGATTTTGCAACCGGTTCTCAGTCTAAAATCCAAATCCATAGCAAAAAGGAAATAAAGAACAACAGTACTGGATCAAATTCTAAAACATGAAAAACGAAAATTAACGAAAAAATTGAGGCAACGAACATCTAGAAATGTATGTCTTAATATTGAAACTAGGACTACCTGAATAGACCCTGTACTTATAGAAATACCATTTCGTTAGTCATCATTGTTAGTCATATTTCTAGTCAGATTCTAGACTTTTATTCTAGTATGTTCTATAGGTATATATAAGTTGGTAGCGTATGAGATAGGTGTTAGTTGTCTTTTAACAGTGAAAATATAAAAAACTGAAAAGTAATTGGTGAAAAGTGTTAATATTCGGATCCGGTGAGTAAAAAAAGGAGAGAAAGTCGTAACAATATGTTTATCATATAGCGTGCCATAAAGGATTACGGAGGAAAACTTTATATACAAAAATTTTAAACAGCGCTTTTTATGGTAATCTTAACTTTAATCACGACCTTCAGGATCATTTGAATGTCATGCAGGCGCAGAACCAAAGGGGGGGCGGTGGGGGCGATCGCACCAGTGATATATAGGCATGGTGTCAACAACCATCATAAGTCATTGTCGGTCATTGGTCATTATTTTCAACTAAGGTAAGTTTTGTTATAAAATCGTTTTCTCAGACAAATCGTATTTTAAACTTAAAGGTAAACTAAACTGCCACTATTTTCGATATTGGAGTAATGAAAGTCCTCATTGGTTGCTTGAAGCACATACACAGACACTTCAGAATTGAAATGCGTTCGAAGTAATTTATCGCAGTCGAGTGTAAGCCTTATTTTATTGATGAAAATTTGGATAGTCAACAATACTTAAAATTACAGCAATTTTTTTTTGTTTTGGACACTTTCTAGTAAGACTTAATGTTTTATTTCCGTTGTAATGTTTCAGTTTGATATGACCTTTAGAGATAAAAGATCTCATGAGATAAAATTTGCCGCTCTTTCAATTTTCGAAAGTATGTGTTTCTATTTTAAAAAATCAAGTTGACCTTGACATAACCCTGAAGCTTATAGTCGAGGTCTAATCCAAGATCACTATCAGATAAGAGACAGCAATCATATAGCTTTTCTATGAAACATTTTCCCGAGAATTTATTCCTGACAAGTTGTTCTGCTGTCCTGATATTGGACCTTTAACCCCCCAAGTTGCTCAAACTCATATCTGGAGTAAAATTTGGCGCTCTTTTCATTTCCGGAGCCAGAAATATAATTTTACACCAATTCAGGAAAAAAGAGCATTAATCTTTCAAACGAGCTTTAGATGTGATTTGATCCTATATGTTATTTATGCCATTAGGTAGAAAATTTTCCACACTATTCATTTCTGTAATAAAAAAGGGGGTTGACTTCCAAATGACCCAAAGGGTATAGTCAAGGTCACCATGAAATGCGCTGTTAGATCTCCTAAAACATTTGTATTGAAAGTTTCTCTCCATAACCCATTATTTTTGAGTTATTTGACCGTTCCTATCATTTTATGCCACTCTGTTCAAGTCCCTTTGATAATACAGAAAGTTTAAATACTGGTTATGCTGTTGATTAACGTGAATATAAATTTTCTGATGAATTGTAATTTATTTTTTCTTGCGTTATTAACTGCTTATTTATCATTGTGAAGTTAAAGATAAATGAGATTGTCTTTAAGAGCTACTTGCTGGCCATTTGTAAAAAATAATATAATGTAAATAAAGAAAATGTTTGTTACGCCATTGGTTTGGCGGCACGATCGTAATACTTGACGCTTGCCATTCTTTACAAAAGGTAATGGAATTGAGTGCATTATTTTAATTCTTCCCGCGTATATACGTATATATATAAGGCCCGTCGGCGGACCCCTTTAATGGAAACGTGTATACTATTGTTTGCTACTAGTCCCAACGGACTAACACAATTACTTAAATGATAGTATGGCTGGTAATCGGAGCTGGCTTAAGGGATTACATGGGTTTCAGAGGCTAAAAAAAGCGAATTTTTACAATTTTTTTTTCATATAAGGCAATATTTATTGTGGCCAAACTTTTTACAGGTGAAAGAGCAACTACTGAACTGCTATCAGTAATAATTTGATCTAAAAATCTTGAGAAATGAGCCGGTGCGACCTGATTTTCAGACACGCTTCAAAAAAAAGGGACTTTGCGGTGGACATGATAACTCGAGATAACCTTATCAGAAATCAAAAAACCAAATATTTCTTGTTAGTACATGAGTATAGCTAGGGAGTGGACGAAGAATTTTGCAAAAAATTAAAAATTGCATTTTTGGCAGAGTTGAAAAAAAAAATTCAAAATTTCGTTAAAATTGATGCCAAAAAGCTCTGCCAAAAATACAAATTTTATTTTTTTTGCAAAATCTTTCGTTCACTCTCTAGAAACACCTTTAGAAAAATCATGTAAAATTTGAAGAAGATCGGTGCATTCATTTTCGAGAAATCGTGTCCAACGCCTTCAAAAATGCAGTTTTGAGAAAAACGCGTTTAAAGTTTCATGTAAGAAAAAACCCGATAAATTTTTTTTTAACTTACATAGAATTACCAATCCCAGAGCCATACAGAAAAGTTTCTGCGTCAATTGCACAAGGATTATTCAGAAAATTATAACAAAAATTTTCAGCAAATTTTTGCCGAAAATTCTTTGGAGATAATTTTTACAATAAAATACCACTCTGTTTGATACGTACAAGAAATCTGAATATAATTTTGGTGGTAATTTTGTCGATGCTCATGCGCAATTTCATAACATGTGACGTTCAAGCAGTTAAATAATCTGGGAATAACCTTAAAATGTCATAAATATGAAAGTTTCCAAACATATATAATCAAAAAACCACAAAATAAGGGATATTTTGTGCAAGAAACAATGAGTAAACATTGAGATTAGGTTGATTACCAAACGCGGGTTGTCAATTCACATATTTTATTCTGCGTTGATTTTCGCGTACTTTCTGCATTTTAGTCATAAAAATATAAAACACGTTCTATATTTTTATGCCGAAAATTTTCACCAAAATTTTGACAATAATTCTTTGATGTGTAAAACAGCAAATTAGTTTTATGAAAATTTTCAACATAATTATCGGATAAATTTTGGCTATAATTCTTGTGTGTGTAAAACGGCTTTAAAGGATCCTTTTGCTTTCTTTTTAAATCGAATTCGGGCTTCTCGAGTCGTGGCCTCTGCTTTTTTGTCGGCCAAGGAAATACGATGCTCGTCTATTATCCGAGCATATTCATGGCAATTCCGGCGGACTTTCACATCCCTATTGTGGAAAAACATCAAAATAGATAACATGTCTTCATTGAAAATAGATGCAGCTATGTATACAGCAATATGAACTATTTTGGAGCCAGCCGGAAGTATTTTCGGAGTTATGTTCCCAATTAGTTGATTGAAATTTTCGTTATTATTTTGTGTGAATTCTCCAACACACCGCTGCAGAAGTTCGTCTTTGCTCAGCTCATCGTAGATCGGCTTGGTAGCTGCCAAGACATCATCGGCCAAAGGTTCATAATCATGCCTGAAACCTTCGAGGCTATCGGTAGCTGTAGCACGTTGCCAAACACATCCAGAGTTAAAGTTAGAACCTGCTACGCGCGAACCGACCGAGATGGGCGGACCTTCTATAGGCTCTATTTCTGAAAGTTTAATCCCGATTGACTTGTAATTTTCAAAGAATATTTCCGAAATAGAGTACTTTCCAATGGGCCAATAAAAAAAATTATTTTTTGAAAATTTGAAACCCATGTAACCCCTTAAAAATATCCATTATGATTCAGAAAAGCCTTTTTTGTATGCTCCTATAAATGAAACTATTTTAATGTAGATGTTTGCTCTATGATTTTTTTAAAAAAATTTGCTATTTCTCGTTCTACTGGTCGTAGAAAATTCTTTTTTTTTAAATGTGTATTTTTCAATAAACTTTCGAATAATATTCTTGTCAATTAATCGAATGAAAACAAAGCAGATATTCAATTTGCTTATAAGATAAAAAGTATCACTTTCTCTTCAGCGATTTTTCATGAACTTGTGAATAATTTTCATAAATATTTTGAAAGTTATTAACAATTATTAAAAAATGCTCATTTCGGAGGATTTTTTACAATAATTTTTTTGTTTATGGAGCGAGTAAAAATAGTTATGTTTATATAACCACCAGTATCCTGCTGAATAAGAAATATAAAATATTTGCTGTGCATGAAATAATCAGTATCAATAGCTTTATTTACTTTTAATATCGCACGGCAAGAAATATTCTGGGAACTACAATAATAGAAATAAGATTTTACAAAAGATGCATTCATTTCATCTGTTTTTCTGTTCAAGAAGACGTAATTTTAACCGATTTCACTGCCCACACAACAGACATAGTATTTAGGGCTATGTTATATTTGTACGTCCGGACATTTAAAAATGAAAATGTCTCCTTACAGCCATCCACGTCCTATTTTAACTTTTTTATTTCTCTCTAGATATAAGTCACTTTCTCTACTATTCAGGTTATCTAATCGAGGTTTGTTTATTGCGGCAGTTATTCAGAATAGCGAATTTTTCAGTGATTTTTTACATACCTTCTATTTTCAGGCCGTAGTACACAAATCTGAATTTTTTTTAAGGTCATAAATAATCTTCCCAAAAAAAATTATTTTTCACTTTCACGTGTCATTTTGCGTATTTTCCGACCTATTCCGTTACAATTTGCCACTTTCACTAAAATATACATAAACATTTTGAACTATCACACATTTTTCTTAAAGTCGTACATAATATTTATTAAAATATAGCCGAAACCACCATAAATTGAATCGGGAAACGAAGAGCTAACAAACTTCAATCATTAGACAATAACTGAGCAGCGTTAACAAATGTTTTCCTATAAAATTGCACTGGTTGTTCATTTATATACGTCCTACTTTTCTAGTTTTTGAATAAAAAACAGAATGATTTTTTAAAAGGTGTAGACAAAAACAAAGAAACTGTAACGTTATAAAGGGTACATCAGGCTGAATTTGTAAATTACTGAAGTCCTGCATTAAAGATAGTGTTGCTTTAGTGCTTCAGCTATTAAGTCGTGGCTAGAGGTAGACAGGAGTTTTGCGTTGGTCGTTTTCGAAATTTCATGGAACAAACAAACTTAAAAAATAACCAGAACTAACTTTGACAATCCCTTAAAATACGATCGGCGCTCACACCACATTACAGTTAACCACCACATCTTTACGGACTACCAAAAATTCATAAAACGAACATACCATTGAGGCCAATAACCAACTCCAGAGGATCCCCAACAAATGTACTGGTGAAGTTTCTTTTAAAAATCATACAACTTTTAGAAGGTAAGACGAACACATATGTTAAAAATTCTACACATTTCATGAATGTTATTAATAGCATCTGTTTAGAGCCAGACGACAGACTAATAAGCTTTGATGTGGAAAGTCTGTATACTAATGTACCATTAAGGGAATCACTAGACATAATCAAAACTAGACTTTCAAATGATACTACTTTATCAGATCGAACCACACTACCACTGGACCTTTTGGAGTGTTGCCTGCGTAGTGTTTACTTTCAAGTAAAGGGCAAGTTCTACGCTCAGGACGACGGGCTTCCGATGGGTTATTCACTCTCTCCAGTCGTCGCCAATATATATGTGAAATTGTTTGAAACTCATGCCGTAGAAACGACAACAGTAAAACCGAAAGTCTGGTTGTGATATGTCGATGATACCTTTATCGTATGGAAGGGCAATGATTAAGAACTTAGTGATTTGTTGAAACATTTAAATACCATTCGACCTACAACTAAGTTTACCATGGAAAAAGAGGTAAATGATCAATTGTCTTTTCTAGATGTCATGGTGAACCGTTCAAACCAAACTATTAAAACTCCAGTATACAGAAAGCCAACACATACTGGACAATATCTTAATTATGGTTCTAATCATTCTGTTGTAACAAAAGGGGGAATTATACGCAACCTCTATAATCGCGCTATATCTATATGCAATAATGCCGATTCATGGAAAAAAGAGGTAGCAAATATTAAATCCATTTTACAACAGAATGGTTATCCTTTAAAACAAATTGACGATGTTATAAATAACTTTAAAACAACGAACACTGGACAGCCAGAAACACATTTCTTCTTCACAATTCCGTACATTAAGAGAACTTCGGAGAAAATAAGACGAATTGCCAGTAGTTATAATATAAAAACAGCCTTTAAATCAGGAAATATGTGTTTACAAAATTCCTTGTGAGTGTGGTGAAATGTATATTGGAGAAACCAAACGACCACTAGAAGTTAGAATTAAGGAACGTAAAACTCATACACAAAAAGGGGAAACGTCGAGATCAGGTATTGCAGAACACGCCTGGGATAAACAACACCATATAAAATGGTTTGAGGCTGCGGCAATATATATGGAACCCAACATGAAAGAAAGAAAATTCATAGAAGCAGCTTACATCAAAAACAATAATGGAATCTTCAGTAAACCGAGTGTTGAGATACCTAATCTTTGGCAACCACTACTTTGTAACATCAAATCATTGAAGTTTGTACAGTGAAGCGAAACTTTGCGCTTCAATAGACACAGTCCCTATATAAGCTCGTAGTCTTAAGACAAAACATTCAGTTTATATGTGATAACGATTTGAGATACAACCTAATCGAAACGTCGTAAAAATAAATAGAAATAAAGACAATGTAATTCCGACATCCACATTTTAGTCAACCCTTAGAACTTGTAGAACTTGTACAACTTTCCCAATTCCCATTTATACTGGCAGAGGGTTCTTCGCCTCTCCGTTGTCTTTGCTGGTCAGCAATATTTTTTAATGGGCGTGAAAAAAAAAAAGAATGCGAGCCCGCAAAAAAAAAACTTCGAGTTCGTGTTGTATGACCCAAAATAAGAAATATGCAAAAGATCAGCGAAAAATTCGGTGTTTCCACTATTCCGAACAATTATGAAACTGTTTTTCAATTATTATTATTATTATTATTATTATATCCCTCTATCTTTATTCGTCGTTTTCCTTAAAATATCTGTTTGAAATTATACTTGATGCTTATTAAAGATCATTTGGTCAACAGCTGTACCTTATTGTTATTTATTGGCACGTGCCACCAGCTGCTGTTACCTAGGCGTAAGGGAAACCTCCCATTCGCCAAAATCTTTGTCAGAAAACACCCTCCATTAGAGAGGAGACTGCAATGTTGAAAGTTTGTAGTCAAGAAAGCGCCATCTAGTAATTATTCGGGAAATAAGTTAAGTCGGAAATTAAATTACCCGTAACAATTTATTTACTGTATATTTTATTACAAGAGGCGACAGGAATGAAGCAAAATTTATAAAATATATCTTAGTATTATTGTATTATATTGTTAAATATTTATTAACAATATGAACTTGTTGAAATTACATTTTTAGTTTCATGAATCCCCAAAAATTGGAAAACGCAATAATTTAAACCATGAAATTTTGACCTTGGTCAAATAATCGAATTGTTTAAAATAAAGCATTTATTTAACCGTTTGTAATGGCATGCAGAAGGATGTATATTTTTTCAAAGTGGCAAAGAAAACCACGATAAATTTCATTAAGCGTATATATATATATATATATATATATATATATATATATATATATATATATATATATATATATATAACTTATAGGTTATTCACCTCTGAAGGTTATGTGAAGGTAAGTAGAATAGACAGTATAAAGATACTAGACCGCCGATTCTATAAAAGAAAGTTGGCTCACGCTTATAAAGAGGCAGAGAGTTTTTGATGAATGGTACCTCTCTTTGTCATGCCGGAGCTAAGCAGGATACTCCAAACATCACTGGATACCCCTGTGTTACCTGACAGAAATTAGAAAGAGGTACTACTCATCGAAAACGCTCTATTTCTTTCTAAGCGTGAGCTGACTTTCTTCTATAGGATCCGCAATCTATATTAAGCACTATTAATTACTCTTATGTCTATGCCAAGTAGCAGGACAGAAAGATAACTCGAAAGTTATAAGCTATTAAGAAGAATAAAAATTTGTATATGAAGCAAAAAGGTTTCAGCAGTAACCTTGACCCCAACTTTCAAGTCGTTTTCAAGGTCGATGTGGTCGTATTGATGGAAACACAATTCTGTGTAGCGTTCTTGAAAACGAAAAATTTTTCGTTTATGAAAAACGACTTCCTATCACTTTGACGGTGGTCAAAAAATTAGATCGCATAGTTATATGTATATGTCCTTAACGCCAGGGGCATTGCTAAATGCGACAGACCATACAAAAGAGTTGTAGGCTATTATGATCTCTAAGGATCAATTAAAAGTGAAATACTCATTCCTCGTCAACAAGTGTGGTATTTCGAAAAAGATATTGTTGCATATTGTACACAAAAAAGCTCTCATCAGTGACCTTCCCCACAGCAATGATGACCTACTAACACTAATCATGTCAAGAACAAACATTCTTTCCCTGTAAATTAGTAGCAAAGCAACAAAATGACATTCAGTGTTCACTGGACTTTTGAGGTCTTAAGCGAGTAATTCTGAGAAGTATAACCTTAATGCACCATAACACTGAGATGGTACAATTTGTGTGTGTTTCGCAGCAGACGAGTGGAGGGTGTATTTTTTACGAGTACAAAACTCATGATATCAAGTAGAATAATTTTGAAGAGAATACCATCATAAATCTGGAAGACCACCCAATATTTAGTTTCATTATTTACTATTATCAATTCTTTCGAATTATCGTTCTATCCTGCCACTTACCTACAAATAACCTCCATAGGTAGATATCAATTAGAAATGAAATAATGAAATATTGAATTTGGCAAGATCATACTTCACAAAATCGTACGACAATCGTATATTTTGTAGAGTTATTTTTAGTTTAGTCCGTTATCCATGTGGACGTTATGCAACCCAAAATTAATGTGTAAATTTCAACTATTGAAGAAATCTGTTTATACTCATATTTGATGAAATATAATATTTCTCTGAAGTTAACGCTTCGTAGGATAGATGGCGCCATAAAAACAGATCAGTGAATTTTATTTTAAAAAATTCCTGGTTATAATATATATAAAAAGTACAATTTTAGATTCATTTGAAAATGATTACGTCTTTAGCTTACTGATAGACACTATTTTAATACATTTTAATTTTATACAGAAGTACATAGTTACTATACATGATACTACCGTACAAGGTATATACTATACATAAAATATAATATATACTATATAAATATCCTGCCGCCAGATGGTGCAGGGTGATAAAAATTACTTTATACTTTACATAAAAGATTTCTCAATTAGAAAGAAAATATTAAATTTGACAAGATCATACTTCACAGGATCATTTCTGTAGTATATTTTCGCAATCTCTCTACTCATACGTAGAGTTGTCGCAACCATGAGGATGAGACATAGTCTCGTTCCCTGAGCGTGAGATATGGCCAGGGCTGTCAATTTGCCAGTAATTCCTGGCATTTGCCAGGAATAATTAGCTGTGCCAGTAATTTTGCCAGGAATACTATCATGCCAGGAATATATAAAATATTAAGGCGAAAAGTACATACAGTTGATGGCAAGTGTGTGAAAATCGATAAGAAGCCCCATCTCTAAAATTAAATCTTTCTATCTCTTTTTGCTTCTCACATGTAGTTATTTCTTTTTTTGTTTAATGGTTTTGCAGTCTAAAATTTAAGGGATGGACAATCTTATTAGCATCTGTATTTTTTTAATATTCAGTTTAATTGAGCAATATCCAGCGTTTTCTTATCATACGCATTTTGCCAGGAATAAATATAAAACTTGCAAGTATTTTTTTGTGGAACATTTGACAGCACTGGATATGGCTTCAAACTGTTCTTTACTGAGCAGATTGATGGTCGCCGATGATCGTTCAACCTATCGCTTGCGATAGGGTATGGGAATGAGGCAGTCTGAGTGGTTGCACTTTTTAAGAATGTAAAAAAAGGTTTTCGGGCAAGGTGGCTTCAAATGAATTTGCACATAAATGTTGTTTACAACAAATTTTTTATGAATTAGAAAGGAACAACACAAATTTCAAAAATACAACTGGCATTACGGATGATGATGATTACCTCATTATTTATATAAAATCTATGTACATATCTAAAATCATTGAAAAAATATAACTTTTTTTCCAGAAATTCGCTTTCACCTTTGTTTTAAAGGCCAAAAGTTTAATATTTGTATCACTTAAGTTTTCCAAGACTTTGCTTCAAATCAACCGCAAAATGCTTTCATCTCATTTCCCACTCATTTTTGAAGGAAAGTAATCTAAATGCCATATCGAATTTTAAAACTTGAATAGGTTTGTAATCTACTCCATAAATCCCCTAATCCCAATTTTGAAAGAATTGGCAAATATAAAATTTTTAGACCGCCGTATTGAATAATAACGAAATAATTTTATCTACGTTCCTATAAACCTCTAATATCAGTTCTATCAGGTACCGATGTTATTTTTAGTCTAATGTAGTTTATAATCCGTGTTGACGCTATGCAACCCAAAATTCATGTACAAATCCCAACTACTAAAGAGATCTGTTGATTCTCTATGCAACCATACTCATGTCTTGAAATATATTTTTTCACTGAAATTAACGCTTCGTTGGATAGATGGCGCCATTATAACAAGGCGGCATCGAACTTACGAATACTTATTTTAAAAACAAATCGTATAATACATGTACATATATATCCATTTCAGATCAATTGGACAATAATAAGTTTTTAGCTTACTAATGTACACTTATCTCTACTACATTATGAGATGCTACTGTATGTACATAATGCAACAAATTATAAGAAATTTACACTAAATAAATATCGTACCGCTAGATGGTGCAAGGTGATAAATATTACTCGACATTTTACATAAAAAATTTTCAAATAGAAACGAAGAATTCGAAGAGTCAAGATCATACTTCACAGGGTCATTTCTGTAGTATATCTTCGCAATCTCTCTATCCAACCATAGAGTTATCGCAACCATGAGGATGAGATACAGTCTCGTTTCCTGAGCGTGAGACATGACCTCAAACTGCTCTTTGAGCAGATTGATGGTCGCCGATGATCGTTCAACCTATCGCTTGCGGTGGGGTATGGAAATGAGGCAGTCTGAGTGGTTGCACTTTTAAGCCAAAGAAAAATAAATTTTTTAGTTCTAAACCTTATATAATCTATATTTGTCTGGAGTGTTCCTCATGAAAATGACAAATTTGAATGCAAATTGGCGTTAATTGACACTAGGTCAATTTAATAAATTACAATTAGTCTGTTTAAACAAAATCTTACGGTAATCAGCAGGTAGAGGTGGTGGATACCAAAGGCCCTTAACATCGTTTTCGAACCTAGGGAAAGTCTGGAATGTAACATTTAATTTGAATTATAAACGTAATATTTAATATTGTGGCTCTCTCTAACAATTCCCAAGTTTGCTATAGTATAAGAAAAATAATTCAAATTCTACCCTGTGCCGTGCCGTATCGAATTTTAAGAAATGTGTTACATGTTTTGTATCAATTAATCCCAATTTTTAGACCTCCGTACTGAATTAAAACGAAATAATTTTATCTACGTTCCCATAGACATCTAATACCTATTTTGCATGAAATCAGAAAATGTACAATTTGTAATCTGGCATATTAACATTCCATTTTTTCTCTTGTACCGATGTCTTCGGGTTTGAAATGTCAGTGATTTTTCTGGAGATTATTTGGGAAAGCAATATATTTTTTTCACAGCGTTTACATTTCCCAGAATTAGTCATGATAATGTCACATCACACACATAACCAGAAAGAATTTTTTTACCCTACAAAAAAATGCATTCGCGAAACTGGAATACCTTTCTTGATCTAATTCTGGAACTGGAACCGGATTTGTACAGTTTTAATCACGAACTTGACATAAACATATTCGTGGTTTTAAGTTTTGTGTCTTAGTACCCTACTTACTTCCATCAAAGCTTATAATAACTAACGCTATATAATAATCCTTACGTCTATTTATAAAACAGGACATATTTGTCTTTTATGTATAATCAAATTTCAGAAATAACTAAAATAATATAATTACTACAACTATATATAAACATAAACCCTCTCAAAAATTTAAGTAATCTCTCATAGTTTCTAACGGCGCCATCTATCCGACGAAGCGTAATTTACATGTTTGAAGAAACGAGCGCATGGGGAACTATAGAATTGATTTAAAACTTTATGTAATAAATACAAAATGTTGCTAGAGGTATTTCAAATTACACTATTTATCCCACTTTTGGATGTACTTAAATTTGAAACTATTCATCTAAAAAAATAACATAATTATGCAAGCATATCCGCAAGTTAGTGTGAGAAAAGGCAGTTTTACGATTCTAAGCAGAGGTGGGTCAAGATCTAAAAGATCCGTTCTTTTTGCCCTGATCAATTTACAGTCCGAAATATCCGATTCAATAAAATTTAAAATACTAGACTCTGATCGATCAAAAATTATATTTGAACCCATCAAGCCTGTTAGTTGAACCGGACGGTGTCCTGCTTTCGTCGGATCTTTGTCAAAGAGGATTCATATGTGTGAATAATCTTTTTCTTTGTTACTTTCGGAGCAACGGTAAAGGTAATGACGCAAGCAGTGGTACTGCAGGACAAGAGCAAACGATTCGGCTTACGAATTGTTAATGAGGGAGCCTCAATACAAAATTGTACGTTATTTAAAATTGAAATTAAATATTAAGTTCAAAAAATATAAATTTTTTCAATAAGTTGGGTATATAATTGGACTTTATAGAAAAAAAAAATTAAAGTGTAACCCACTCAGACTGCCTCATTTCCATACCCCATTGTGGTATTAACGGAGTATAAATGTTTTTTTTTTAAGTTTTCGCAATATCAGTAACAATCACGTCCCTTTTCGGATTCCATGTTGTATTAACGGTTTATTTGCCGAATTTTAGTTAACTTTTTACAAGGGTCTTTTTCAACTATCTTTCACGACTTTAACTCTTTTTCCATTTTTAGCGAGACGTCAACGCACCTCGCCATTATTCGGTATTTTTATACACATCTCCGAGAATATGAACTTATTTACGTATTTAACGCGTTTATTGGAATAATTTTATCCTTCATAAAACGTAATACCTAAGTTTTTTCACAAATCAGGGGTTGTTGCAAGCGATAGGGTGAACGATCCTCGGCGGCCCTCAATCTGCTCAAAGAGCAGTTTGAGTCATATGTCACGCTTTGGAAACGAGACTATGTCTCATCCTCGCGGTTGCGATAAATCTGCTTTTGAATAGAGGTTGCGAAAATATACTACAGAAATGATCCTGTGAAGTATAAATATCTCCAAGTTCAATATTTCTTTTTAAACTGAGAATTTTTTTATGTAAAGTGCCAACTAAAGTAATTTTTATCACTCTGCACCATCTACCGGCACGATATATTCATATAGTGTATATTTTGTGTTAGTATAAACTTTATACGATAGTAGATTCTGTATAGAATTAGGATATGTAGGATAGTGTGTTAGAGTAAGCTGAAAAAGAAATTTTTCCAATGAACCTAACACGATATATATTATATTACATTCGTTTTTAAAAATACTCCGATCTTACCAGTGTCAAAACCGCTTCCTATACATCTTATTCAGGTACAATATTTCAAACTAATGGTTTTATTTTCATTTGTTTAAAGTGCAACCCACTCAGACTGCCTCATTTCCATACCCCATCACAAGCGATAGGTTGAACGATCATCGGCGACCATCAAACTGCTCGATAAAGAGCAAAGTGAAATCATATCTCACGCTCAAGAAATGAGGCCGTTTCTCATCCTCATGGTTGCGATAACTCTACGGGTGAGTAGAGAGATTGCGAAGATATACTACAGAAATGATCCTGTGAAGTATGATCTTGTCTCATCGAGATTTTTCGTTTCTATTTCAAAATTTTTTATGTAAAATGCTGAGTAATTCTTATCACCTTGCACCATCTAACGGTACGATATTTATTTAGCGTAAATTTCTTATATTTTGTGGTGTAGTATTTATGTATAGTAGGATCATAATGTGGTAGGATAATGTACATTAGTGTAAGTTGAAAACTCAATTACTCAGTGTCCAACTGATCTGAAATGGATGTATATGTAAAGGGCTATTCTTTTGAGTCATTATCACTTTCACTTCTATCACTTGAAGTAATCATGATCACTTCAGCCCAATGACAAGTAAATGCATATTCAAAAGAACATGAATTTATCAGTTTCACTTTGTTCAGTTTGATCAATTGATAATTACTCAAAAGAATATAGCCGTACATATACTATAATTTTTTGTTTTTAAAATAAGTATTCGTAAGTCCATCGCCGACTTGTTATATTGGCGCCATCTATCCAACGAAGCGTTAATTTCAGTGAAAAAATATAGTTCAAGATATGAGTATGGTTGCATGGAGAATCAATAGATCTCTTCAGTAGTTAAGATTAATGCATACATTTTGGGCTGCATCGCCTCAACACGGATAATAAACTACATTAAACCAAAAATAACTCTCTAGACTGTTCTAAAATAAAAAAGTGTTAACATCTCTGTCACCACCATCGTAGTATGTTTTATTTAATTCGACTAATTACAACTCAAATAATATGATTCCGTAAACTGTACTAGACCGTCATTCCCAACTTATCTTTTGTTGCCTTGGTGAATCGGACTACAATAAGTATTGAAGACATATTCCTTGCAGTTGTTTTTTCAATCCACGTGATACCTACTTTCTTACTTTATCCGTGTTAACGCTATGCAGCCCAAATTTCATGCATAAATCTCAACCATTGAAGAGATCTATTGATTCTCTTTACAACCATACTCATGTCTCGAACTATATTTTTCCACCGAAGTTAACGCTTCGTTGGATAGATGGCGCCATTATAGTAAGTCGGCGACGAACTTACGAATACTTATTTTAATACCAGAATAATATAGTATATGTACATATACATCCTTTTCAAATCAATTGGACAGTAATTAATTTTTCAGCTTACTAATGTACATTATCCTACTACATTATGCCCCTATTATACATAATACTAGACAAAATATAAGAAATTTACACTAAATAAGTATCGTGTCGCTAGATGGTGCAAGGTGATAAAAATTACTCAATATTTTAGATAAAAAATTCTCAAATAGAAACGATAAATTGAATGCGACAAGATTATACTTCACAGGATCATTTCTGTAGTATATCTTCGCAATCTCTCTATTCAAAATTAGAGTTATCGCAACCATGAGGATTGAGACTAGAAGTGGGCAAAACGGACTTTTTGGTGATTCGGACCGTCCGGATCACTAATTTTAAAGATCCGGGTCAAAGAACCGGTTCAATTGTCCGTTTCCCGTCAAGAATTCCAAAGTTCGAACGACTTTCCCATTTCATATTTTTAATATATAATTTTAGGAAATAGTACACCACAGATAATTACATTTCGATCCTTTTTTTTTATAAAATCCAATTACATGCCTCATTAATTTTTTTTTCAAAAAAAAATATTTTAAGCTTAAATTTAACTTCTATTATAATTTAGGAGATAAAATAAAAAGACAAATGGGACATTTAAGCTGTATTTTAAACAAATAGTAGTATTACGGCTCTCTCATTTAACAGCATATGTTAATATTTGCGCATTCACCGTCTCATATGAATTATAGAAAAAAATGGTGTTTGGCATAATTTTACTGCCATTGGAAAAAATTGGGTCAAGTGTGAATTATGTTTTAAGCAATTTAGGTGACTACCGAAAATTTCGCTAGACATCTTAAAAGTAAGCATCCATTAGTGACTCTACTTGAGCCACAAGACATAACGTATAGTAATGCAGCACCAGAAAATCAACTAAATTTAGAAATCAGTTTGCATGATACTAATATGGACCGATCACAACAATCGTCGACAAGTATCGCAAAATTGTAAAGCAGTCATAATTTTAATTTTTTGTTTAATAACAAAAATTAAAATTATGTTTTATTGTCACTTTTCCGAGAAACTTTATTTATGTTTAAAAAAATCGGTTTTAAACATATTCTTTATGTTTTGTTAATAATTTTTAATTAAAAACCAACCTTTTTTGTTTGGATTAAAAACCCAAAATAATAATTGATCGTCATTTTTATGATTTTACAATTTCTGTCACTGTTTTAAGGGCCAGAACAAAAAATATACGGAAAAACAGGCTTCTCTATGTGCCTACATCATACCATTAAATTATCATTTTCAGCAAAATAATATATTTATCTACTTTAACAATCGTAACAACATAATTCGATGATGAAACAAAACATTTATTATTATTATTACATTTTAAATTATATCCACTTTCCCCAAAATTGCAGTTAAATATCCCTATCATACCCAATTAAATTTAAAACAAGCGAAAATAGGCATATAGGACTAAAAAAATTTTAATCACGTTCCTAATTCATATTTTAACTACCGAAATACTAGATTCGTAAGTATATATTCTACAAATGTCCTAAAAAAACATAATCTAAACTAAAGCAATCCTAAATCCTTGTACTCCACGGCCATTGCCTTTAACGTATTTACTGTTCCCGCAATTATTAACTGAACGAAATGAGGTTCGCCAGCGGACCCGAAACATCAGTGACCCATCGTACTATACCGAACCGAATGTTCGAAAGATACAAAGACCCGTAAAAGACACAACGAACACCGTCCGATTAAAACGGTTCAACGGATCTCGGCTCATTATAAGTCCGATGTAACATATGACCAGTCGGAGGGCGAACTTTCGTACTGTCCGAGTCCGATGTTTCAAATTTTAGTGATCCGGATCTTTCGGACTGTAAACTGATCCGGGTAAAAAGAACGGGTTTGTTAAGTCCGACCCACCTCTAATTGAGACACAGTCTCGTTTCCTGAGCGTGAGACATGACCTCGAACTGCTCCTCGAGTAGATTGATGGTCGCCGATGATCGTTCAACCTATCGCTTGCGATGGGGTATGGAAATGAGGCAGTCTGAGTGGTTGCACTTTAAATAAATTAATTTAGAATACCATAAACCCCCACCGTCTTTGTAGTAGTAGCGTCATACAAAATGTTCAGTATTTATTCATGGGTCTTGAGTAGACGGAGTTCGTTGAGTTTATTTATAAGCTTTCTGGTCGAATTTGGAAATTGACGTTGTTTAAAACTAAAACTGTATATTTATCGAGTTTGCAATTAGTCTTGAATTAACAAAATAATACGATATTCTTCAGCTGATGCCAACAGTTTTCGAACCCCCAGGACAAGTCTACAGAAATATTTTAAGTTTAGTAGTCTATTATCCATTTTGGCGCTATGCAATCGAAAATTAATGTCTAAATTGTCAATCTTTAAAGAAATCTGTTGAATAAATACATACTCACGTCTGAAACATTTTCTCAAAATAGGATTCATTTTAGATTCCACGGAAAATAGTTACGTTTGTAGCTTATTTGGTATTAACACTATTCTACTTATAATAATGGTATACAGATATAATAATTATTATAAATAATACTATACAAAATATGTTTAATTATACTATATGAATATCGTGTTTCTGGATAGTGCAAATTAATAAAAATTACACTTTATATAAAAAATTTCTTAATCAGAAACGAAACTGATTTTGGCAAGTTCAATTTTACAAGATAAGTTCTGAATATCTTCGCAATTTCCCTTCTCAGTAGTTACTTCTTTCAGTGTTTAAATATTACTACAAATGCGAAGTTTGCAATTAATATAAAAAAAAGGATTTAAAAAGTTATTTTTAACGGTAAATATTGTAAGATAGACTATGTCAATGGTTAGATGTTATTTCCACATTGACAATAACAATAATAACAATTTAGGCCACCATAAATTCATATTTTATTTTATTCTAGATATGACCTATGGATTAGGACGTTATACAAGTTTAAATAATTCAATTAGAAAAAGATAGCATAGGACTAGGAATAACCGATATGTTAATTTTACGGAGAAATTCGTTGGTTCGAATACACGAGAACCCATTCTTACTAATTTTACTTCAAAGGTAATAATTTAGTGTTAATATGTAACCAATGCTATTCTACATGAATCTCGAACCACAACATATCCAGGATATCAAAATAAAGTCACATAGCGTTTTAATAATATGAATAAGTATCTAAGTGGTTTACAATATTAGAAAAAATCTAACTGTGACAAAACTGTAAAAGTAAAAGAATGAGAGCTATTATAATCTTTGGTTCTATTAACGAATATATATTCCATATGGAATCTATATTCGTTGCTTCTATTAATTACTTTTATGTCTATGGGTGACTGAATTTGCGTTTTTTAGAAAAATTTAGGTTAGGTTGCTTTGCTTTGATTTTAGTCTAAATTTTTTAGTTTTTGATTTTGGTATAATTTCAAAGTTTTAAATGTAATAAATACTATGCATTGCAAAATTAAAAGCTTAAAATGCCAGTGTTGTTTAATACGTGATAAACTCTTAGGACAAAAATGAAAACTAACGTATTCATATTCAGGAAATAAGTTTAGCTTTGTTTGGATTGTGAGTGCTATTTGAGAAATGGTGATGATCTTACTGCTCACTTACAAAATAAATATTCAGTTAATATTGAATAAGTGAAAAACACTTTCAAAGTATAGAAAGCATTGTTCTAAATATGTTGAATATAATTTTTTTTCCCCGAATGTATATCCTGTGAACCTAATCTGAAAGGTAGAGAGAAATGCAATAAAGTAATTTATGGAGGAATAAATATTTTAGCTTCAGGTGATAAAGTATAACATTTTTGTTGTATAACTGTCTATATAAAATATAAATTCTGAGGTGATCGAAACACATACAGAGAGTTGAATTTGCAGGAAATAAACTGTTTGTATATATTCTTCCCTTTGCGTCAAAAATACATATAGGCATATTTCTTACTGAAATCTTAAGTTTTTATATATTTTTTTTTTTTATTTCAGTGATCTACCACACATCAAACACATTTTAGTCAAACTGTTTTTGTACAAAAATAGTTGCTTTTGGTGATATGTAATAAAATATGTTTTATTTAAGGTAAGGAAAAAGCATATTTAAAAAGTATGGAAAATGGCGCTGATCGAAAGCAAAATATAGAGTCAGGACTAGACAAATTACATTGAGGAAACGTGGTGATAAATTTGGTGTGGAAAGAATTAATAACACTATGGTCATTCAAATGACATCCAACATCTAAAAATAAGTAAAATGACAAGCAGCATTTGGCAGTAAAATAATTGGAAAATAAATTCTAAACAGTTGTAAGCCCTTTATTTATTTATTTAATACAGTATCAACAGCAGAAACCAATCATAATACCACTTAAGTAATAAATGCGTAATCTAAAATTTGCTATTTATAATTTTTCTTAAACTTATTTAAACTAATTAAACCTATATCTACATATGTCTGAAGCATACAAATAAACAAGTTACCCATATTATACACTGGACTGCTCCTATATAAATTTGTCCTTGGAAAATTCAAATAGAATGTGGTTCTGTTTCGATTGCTTTGTCCTGGATTGCAAAAGGCAATTGTGATAGAATATCCAGGGCATTAATTGCACTCTTGATAATCCTAAATAGAGTGCAAAGACATATGGGAATTCGTCTTTTCTCAATAGACACTCTCCTAAAAATATTTAGTAATATGCTTGGTCACGTCCTGTTTCTGGGTGATATCCATATTTTCTATAAAATATATATTTTAAAAATTTTCTATGAACTCTTTCAATAAGTTCTTTCCAGATATTGTAATATGGTGACCACACACTACTTCCATATGGGCAACCAGTGCATCAAGCAGTCTAAAACTGACGTCAATATTACCATATTTAAAGTTTCTAATGACAAAACATATTGTTTTTTGTGCCTTCTGGACCATTGTAACAATATGATCAGAGAAAGATAAAGTTGGATCGGAGATTACTCCTAAATCACGCTGGCTGCTTGCTTGCTTGCTTAAGTTCATTATTTCCAATTTTATAATTATATGGGATAATGCATCTATTCTAGGTCAAAGTCATACAGGAACACTTACTAACATTTAATTTAAAACCATTAGTATCACACCATTTTGCTATATCACAGAAACCAGATTACAATGTAACACAGTCAGTATCAGAGTTAATCTCTAGGAACAGTTTAAAATCATCAAAATATTTGTAATATCATTTATTGCTATTATAAAAGGTAATAGTCCCGAATTACACAAGTATGATTTCAAGACGCTGACAAATTTGAGGCACATCAATGTCAAGCTTTTAAAATTTGACAGTGTCTAACCGTGTCAAATGCTTTCTCGAGCTTTCTCAGTGTATATAACATCCTCCTGTGACTTTCTTTTCAGAGACTTATGAAGATATTGACAAAAAGATGCCAAATTTGTTCATTTTTTGGGCAGAAACCCATGCTACGGAATAGATAAACTTGATGCAACCAGCGTATAAATACTTTCAAAAGAACTGTCTCAAATACCTTAGAAACGGCACACAAAATACTAATTGGCCTATAATTTTTTATATTTGTCTTGAATGCACTCTTTAAAATAAGGAAAACTTTACTGGTTTTCCACTTAACAGGATACTCTGTAGTTTGTAGGCTAAGATTAAAAATTACATTTAATGACCCTTCAGAATGCATGCAGGTATACCATCAGGGCCCACTGCCTTATTTCCCTTAAGCTTTCGAATAGCCATAGCTATCTCTGAATTATTAATATTTTAATTTATCGAATTCTGTGTGCTTAATTTAGATAGGTTACAAACTGAAAAGGCTTTACTTTTTTAACTCTCATTTTCACTAGCATATTAGAACTGATCTCTTTAGCAAGAAATTACTGTAACAAATTAAGAAATATTGATGGGAAACATTGTTGAAATTTTATATTGGTTTTTATAGAATCAACGCTATGTTTTTTCTATTTTCAGAATACTAGAAGATGTTCGTAACTTCATTGTCATGAAGAAAAGTTTGACATGCTGACCTGCTACATTTTGTGCCAGAAGAATACTATAAATACTGCAGCTATGTATCTAAATAAATTTCCAGATAGAAAGCAACCATGTAAGTCCATTTTCTTACAGTTGGCGCGAAATTTAAAACAATATGGATCATTTAAAAAGCCAGTTTCATCCCGAAAAAAGGATTCTTCCGAAGAAACCCAAAATAACGTATTACAAGCAGTTGTTGAGAACCCTGACATCTCTTCCAGGCAAATTGAAAAAAATATAGGAGTAGCCAAATCCACTGCTCAATTTATTTTGCGTAAAAATAGATATCACCCCTATAAATTTAGGATTTGCCAAGCACTTAAACCAAGGGATCTTGAACGACGCCGGCATTTCTGTGAGTGGTATACACGCGCATGTGAAGATGATATCAATTTCCCTGCAAAAATAATATGGTCTGACGAAAGTCTAGTCACTAATAATGGTGTCTTTAACCGCCGGAATACTCATTACTGGGCGCAACAGAATCCGCGTGTTCAAAAAATTTCAAGACATCAGGAGCGTTTTGGGTTTAATATGTGGTGTGGAATTTTCGGTACCAAAATACTAGGTCCATTTATCTACCATAGTTCGTTAACTGGAGAACGATACCTTCAATTATTACAAAATAATTTAGAAGACTGCTTGGAGGATTTACCTCTGGCACAGGTTAATACCTGTTGGTTTCAACAAGACGGTGCTCCTGCACATAATTCTAGGCAGGTTCGCGAGTATCTTACGCAGCGATTTCCTGGAAAATGGATTGGAACCTCCAGTGAAGTGCCTTGGCCAGCGCGATCTCCGGACTTAACCCCTATGGACTTCTTTCTTTGGGGGTTTCTTAAAAGCCAAATATACCATCATTCTTTTGAGACTGAGCAGCAGTTACGAGAATGTGTAACTAATGCATTCAACAGTATTACACCTGACATGTTGCGTGATGTTTTAAATTCTACCATAAGAAGATCATATTTATGTCTGGAAAATAACGGAAATCTGTTTGAACACCTGCTTTGAATTGAATAAAAAAAATTGTTAATTTATTTGTTGTTTTAGTTATTTTTAAATAATTTATCATTCTTTGTATATCATTAAAATAATGATTATCTTATGGTTAAATTTATGGTAGATTAAATTTTCTTGTTTCTAAGTAGTACTATGCTCCATTCAGCTTCATTGCTCTGTAAATAGATATTAACTAATATGTGAGATCAATAATTCATAACAGGTATTTACGTCAAAGTGTCAAAGCATTATTTGTTTGCAAAGCCTACTTAAAAATATGTTTTAAAAAATAGAAAAATCGCATTTATTCTTTTATCTAACAAAAAAAATGTGACATGTGATACATCGTTGAATTTGTAATAAAAAAGGGAATCAGATACAGGGTATACTTTTTTTTGGCCCTTATAAAAAAATAAAGTTGATGATGGTTTCTCGAAAACGAAACGTCGGATATAAAATTTAAAAACTCCATCACGTAGTACCTAAAAACTGCTAATGAAAAAGTTTTATTAGTTTTTTAATATCTTTTAAAATAAAGTCACAAAAAAATAAAATCTATTTCATCAAATTTTCGTTTTTCCCCAATATCTCAGCTGGCCATGAAAATTTTTAAAGATTCTCAACGGCATGTAAATACGCTTCAAAGTATGCAACTTTTTTCTAATTTAACCTAAGCTGTAACTCCAACAGGTACTGAGATCCCCATGCTTAGGATCCAGGATTTAGCGAACATCAAAACCAGTTACATTATCCAGCAAGTATAAAACATTCAAATGATGCCACTACTGTGGAGTTATGGGTGGACGAACGTAGAACAGCAAAAAATTGTTTTAATTCTATAGACTCCAGTTTTTGTCTTATCGTTATGAACAAAATACAAGCATTACTACTGTCCCAATTTGGAAACAATATGTCTTGTATATATCCTTTATATATTCTAATTTCAAAAAAATAAATATCTATTGTACCTGTTTTTAGTTTATATCTCCCAGGGGAATTTTTTTTAGTTTAATTAATATGCAATAATACAAAATATTTCAAAATCATTTTTATCAGTATAATTCCATTTATATGCGACCTTAGTATATGAATTAAAATTAGGCGTGTGGCGTTATTGTCAATACATTTTTAGCAACAATTTGTTTTATTCCTAGACTTTGTTTTCTATGTAAATATAAATTTCAAAGAACTTATCTCGTTAATATTAGGACTATTTAATTTTTGAGGAAAAACATTAGTTATATCTATCCAAAAAACAAAATACCGATTCTTAATACAATCAATAGCAGCAGATTATTCACATGATAGGTTCTAACCGATAGAATCTTGGAATATGAAGCAATTTTTAGCGCCTTGTAAGTAGGAAACTAAAAAATTAATTATTATATAATTTTTTTTCTAAAGTATTTTTCTCCAAAAACTTGAAATAGACAAATCAAACAAAATTGTTATGGCTATCCTTACTTTATGGGAGTGTTTTTTTAATATGTAGGAACATAAAACGAAAAATTTCATTTTGAGGACGTTTGACTTGACAATTAAACACTCGAAGAGTGTATGATAAGCAATTATTATATTTGACTTTCCTATTCGTATCTAATAAAAATAGAAGTATGAAACTTAAAGAACGTCTTTACCAACCCATTTTCAATTTTTATTTTGGCGCTATTGACATGACCTATAATAGCTCCAAAATAAAGCTATCTAAAATTATTATAAAAGTTGTTTTATATTTAATATAGTAGGTATACCTATTTAAAAATTCCAGTTTATTTTTTAACAATTTCCACGTTCAATATGGAGCATGTATTAATCTTGAAGCGATTGACGCAATTACAGGGAAGTTCTGCCATCTCTCGTTCACTATTTGAATTATATATTAAATCGTATAAATGAAATTTTATTGCTGGTGACGGGTATTATTATGAAATAAATTAAATAGGTTAGTATATTTGTTGAACATGAATGATCTGCCGAAAATCACGATTTTAATTAATTTCTTAAAAATATATTTTAACAGTGATTTATTTAATTTTTCCTTTGTAGCTTTTAAGATTCGATGAATTTTATTCTATGTAAAGCATTGTATGTATTACAGTAATATAGAATATTTGACGAAAAAGTCACAAAAATAAATTAGTTCATTGCCATTAATTAAATATAGGTTATTTAGTTAAATATTTTCATTTTTTTTACATCCTTAAACCCTTCAATAGGAAAATATTTCCCTCTAAAATTCTGTAGATTTAGAGGTAAAACCCTTCAATCTGGCAACTTTTATTTTTGTATGCTAAATAAAATGCAGAACTGCTAGTGACTCGTGGATATTTTGTTCTCTTCAAAATTCATTAAAAGATGAAAATATATAGATATTATTCGCCGACTATTTCCTAATTTTTTACTCGTCAATCTCTTAGATTTTGTGCTAGAAAATTACAAAAAAAAACATTAAATTAGGTTTTATTGAAAATGTAAAATTTGGAACAAAAAAGGTTTGTTCAGGTTAGATGTAAAATAATTTGGCACACTGCCTGCATGCATCCTTAGGATTTACATTTCAGGTCAAGAACTTTTTCCGTTCTACATAGGGGTGACATCTAGTATAAAACTTGAGAACTAATGATGAATGTCAGATAAATTGGCAAAGATGGCGGAATTAACGCCCCTTTCATGTTATAAATTATAAAGTTACCTGGTGTTAAGGTTTTCGTAGAGATGGCGCCACGGCCTATAATGCACTATATCAACTTGATAAGTTTGTGTGAAAGAACAAAATTTAACGTCATATCGTTAGCTTTGCGCAGTGGCATTATCGTAACCAATGAGGTTTATCCGAGGTGCGATTATTGCTAGTTGAAAACTTTAACCAATACCCCGCCATGTGCACGTGAAATACCGTGCGCTACGGCAATTTTTGTTAGCCTCTGAGGAGGCTCTTTAAATAATTAAACAAAAATTTTAGGAAATTAGTATTGCTTCCGAGAGGTGTCGCACTTTCGATAAACGGGTTTTTCCTGTGGTTTTTTGGTCAAAGCACAAGTGTACTTCTCGCACAAAATGATCCGGAAGGCCCAATGTTTTTCTTTTTCGGAGATATTGATCAACGCGCCACATAGATCTATGGAGGATGTTTTGTAACCAAACGCCAGCGCTGTTAATCCAAATATACTTGTTTTTTAAAAGAAATTAATTTTAAAATATTTGTTGAAATTGAACCAAGAAAAAAGGGAGAAACAAATCACGTCTTGGAACTTTTAAATTAACACCCACCATTTTGTCAAGAATCGAAGTAATAGCGCCATTCATTTTTTGAGATGCTGTTATCTGTATAATATCTGTAGCTAATTGATTAACTGATATGTCATATTGACACACGATGAGATGTTACATATTGTGGATATTACTTTTAGGTATCTGTTGCACAAGTGAATCATATAGGTTCAGTACTTTGGAATCAAGAATCCCTTGCAAAATACGGGATTAAAATTTGATGGCATATTCAGAATTTAAAATTATACTTTTATTGCTGCTTTATAGTTTTCGACCCTCATTTGTGCTTCTATGTGAAAAAAAATAGACTCAATACTGTATACTCTCTATTCATGAGGAATAATGAATATGGTTATTTATTTATGAGAGATTTTTAAATGACAATTATTTGTTAGTATAAATTTAACAATTACCGCAGTATTTATTTAAAATTTGTAAATTACAATTTATCAATTAAAAGCTTTATCAAAGCTCGAATCTGAAATAGAGAAGGCTGTTTCAAAGTGTTTTACTAAGATTTTATTTTTGATTTTTGAAAACGTCAATGTCATACCTCAGTATCACGTAAATATAAAAATTAATTAAAAGAACATGAGTTTTCTTAGAACAGCCAATGTTTTTACCCGAGTAGTGAGAAGAATGGGATATATGGCTGACAACAGAGATAAATATTGGCTGCAAAGAGTCGGTACAAGAGAAATGGTCGGTTTTGGTAAGAAAATATTAACAGTTGTACTTCGATTTGATGTTACAAAATTTTCAATTAATAATTAATATAATTATAGCATATATTATTTTAGGTTACCTTTACAAAAATTACATTTCAAAAATAAGATCTTATCTTTGCTTAGGTAGTGCATAACTGTTTGGGGTGGTGCCTACAATGCCACTTTGAATATCTACCAAATAAATTCTCAAAATAACATTTAAAAAACAGCACAAATTTCCGAATGATCAAGCTTGATTTAGCATACAATCTATTAAACCTAAGAAATCTTTATACTTTACATTTTATGTCCAATAAGTAAACACAAACAATTTTTTTTCCTCTAATACCAGGCTTTAGCCGTGCTTTTGGTATGACATCCTACCGACTTAACGTGTGGGGAAAAACTGTTGGAATCTTTTTTTTTAGCTTTTCAGTTCAGCTATTCACCTTCTACTACATTTACATTTTTTTAATTTACAATAATTTAACTATACAGGGTGTCCGTTAAGTATCTCCTAATTTCGAGAGAGCATACAGGGGAGATCAAAATAACCCTACTTTGTCAAACAAAAAAAAATTCTGCCCCTTAACGGAGATAGAGAGCCCTAAAGGGGTACCCAGCGATTTACCTTATCGGATCTAAGTTTTGAACCGACTTGTATAATTTAATGAAATATGAATATTTTATAGACGCCGTAAAGACTCATTAAACCATACTACAGTAGATGTTTTAGATCATCAGAGAAGTCAGGAACGGATTTGCAGCCACATTCATTGGGCCTAATTTTTGACCGGTGCCATTTTATAGAGCGGAAAACTGATTTTTTAAATACTTTGCTCATTCCTCTTCAAAAAAGATATCTTAATTTATTTCAATAAACCTGGAGGTTTTCGGGATAAATCGGTTTTTATGCGAAAAGCTCAAAAATTACTAATGCTAAACACAAATAGGTAAAAATAAAATACACAGGGTGTGCTCATGTGCATTAATTTATGTGGAGGTGCTGTCTTACTCTTCGAAGGCAAGGAAATGTTATGCTGAAAGATTTCCAGCTCAAACATTGTCAAGTCTAGAAACCTTTCAAAGTGTTGATCAGGGTTCAATTAATTTACAATGTTACTAAAATGCAAAAATAGTGAAAACTTAAATATTAGTTTGGCAAATTTTCAATATGGGCTTCCCGTACTTCAATATATTTTCTTATTCTTCGAATATTTTCCTGCTGCACTGCAAATAATATTCCGCCATTACGAGGCTAGTTTGAAAAGTCCGTTCAAAGTCAGAGAGATGACACTACTGGTGCGAGGTTATTTTCAGTTAGTAGCATCTCTTGGAAGAACATACACCAAGTTGCAGCCAGCTCGGTCTATTTCTTTGTGTTTGACATTAGTTTGAATCGAGGAAGTCGAGTGGATTCTCCAAAAATTGACGAGAAAGAATTTCGTGTGTTGATTAAACATTACTTTATGAAAGGTAAAACGTCTCAGGGGACTAAACAGAAGTTTGATAAACATTATTGTGACTGTGCACCTTCGCTTAGAACAGTTTATAAGTGGTTTCAAAATTTTTGGGAGTGGGCATATGAGCACAATAGACGCTGAACGTTCTGGACGCCCTATTAAGGTTACTACTCTAGAAATCATTGACAAAATCCATCATATGGTGATGGATGACAGAAGAGTGAAGGTGCGTGAGATTGCTAGTGCTGTGGGCATTTCAGCTAGATGCGTACCGCGATTGCTCACGATTGACCTAAAACGAAATCGTGTAAAGTGTTGCAAGAATGGTTTGCAGCTCTTCCAGCGAAATTCTCAGGAATTTAAGCTTCGTTTCGTTACTGTAGATGAAACATGGATACATTATTAAACTCCTGAGACCAAAGAACAATCTAAACAATGGACTGTCAAGGGAGAATCTGCACCAAAAAAGGCGAAGACCATGTGAATATTATTCATCGTTATTGCACCGTTTGAAAACCGAGCTGCAAGAAAAATATTCACAAAAAAGTCCTTTTCCATCACGAAACACATCAGCTCACACGCCTCAGCAATTGTGGCTGCAAAATTAATGGAAACAGGGTTCCAACTTATTTCACATCCTCCCTATTCTCCAGACTTGGCTTACTCGGACTATTATTTGTTCCCCAATATAAAGAAATGGCTGGCGGGAAAAAGATTTCATTCAAACGAGGAGGTGATTGCAGAAACGCATGGCTATTTACAGACTTGGACAATTCGTAGTATTCGGAAGGGATCAACAAACTAGGGCAGCGTTGGACGAATTTTATAAGCCTAAAAGCAGATTATGTTGAAAAATAAAAAAGATTTATCCAAAAAAAATTAAGTAGTTTTAATTTTTGCACGGAATTTCCAAACGACCCTCCTATCACGGAATGCTGTGCTATTCTCGCTAGTAGTTCTTTTCTAGTGTTTACTGGTGTTGAATAAACTAGTTCTTTTAGATGTCCCCAGAAGTAAAAGTCTAAAGGATTTAGGTCTGGAGATCTTGGTGGCCGTAAAACAGGCCTATCTTGATCTATCCATCGAGGACCAAAAACGTTTGTTAAGTGTTGACGTATTATACCGTTAAAATGAGGTGGAGAACCATCATGCATGTACCACATTTGCATTTTTCTATCAAGAGGTATCTCTTCCAATAAATTATTTTAATTTTGCTGCAAAAATTGTAAATAAATCTTACCATTGGGTCTTCCTTCCAAAACAAATGGATCTATAAGGTTATATCCGATGATGCCAGCCCATACATTTCCAATAAACCTTTGTTGGTGTTTGTTTTGAATTATAGCGTGCGGGTTTTCATAAGCCCAGAAATGTAAATTACGTGAGTTTATTATGCCATTTCTTGTAAAACCTGCTTCATCGGTAAACAAAATAAGGTTAGAAAAATTTATATTATGTTGCCATATAAACGAGATGGAGTATTGAAGTCTTGCGGGATAATCATCTGAAGACAGAACGTGTACTTTT
Source organism: Diaprepes abbreviatus (assembly GCA_034092305.1). Lineage (NCBI taxonomy): Eukaryota > Metazoa > Arthropoda > Insecta > Coleoptera > Curculionidae > Diaprepes > Diaprepes abbreviatus. The sequence continues at coordinate 4,075,040 of JASJET010000105.1, forward strand.
TCAACGTGGTAAGGGTGAAGTAACTGTTCCGTTAGAGTTTCATTTACAATCCATTTTGTAACATTTTTTTGTGTTGCGAGCTTTCTTATGCTATTTGGGTTATCAGCAATATCTTGCAAAATTTATTCCCCTAGGTCAGGCTCTCGTGCTCCCCTGCAAGGGCTCTCACCGCCACTTCGCGGCAAGAAAAAATATTAAAATTTTATTAAATTATACAAGTCGGTTCCAAACTTAGAGCCGATAATCATTTGATGTGGATCACTAAATAATAGGTAAACAGTTCTTAGGTTTGGTATAGGAATGACTGTATCTCTTACTACTTGATTTGGCAGGTTTTGTATAGTATTGTTACGATTTTGTCTCTTTAAAACCGCTCACTGGGTTCACAGATAAAACAAAACACCTTTCACTAATACTTCCAATACTTATATTATCACAACTCTCTTATTACTACTACTTAATCTTCACTATTTAAATACCATTAAACAACTCTTAACTATACAACTATATACGACTCTTAATAATACAATTATATGACTTTCCCTACTACGTTTATCCTATCTCTATTTATATATCTATGGGAAATTCCGATATAAATCTAGAGCATAAAAGTTGAGATCTATCTAAAAACATGACTCATTGATACACTATTCCTTTCGGCACATTATAATAAAGATGACTCATCGCGTCGGAATATTTGTATATATATATATATATATATATATATATATATATATATATATATATATTAAGGCGTATGAATAAGTTACTTTCAGTTATTCGTAACAGTATAATAAAAATTTTTTCCCATTAAGTGTCAATACAATTTTGGATATTAGGGATGTTGTTCTGTGAATTTTCCGTCTTCTTACGAATCAGGGGCCTTGAATAATCGCTATGAGAACTTTATTTTAGATTATTTGGATCCTGGCTCTATGAGTCTTCGATAGGTGCGCCCAGGTTTGACACGCATGTCATTTCTCAACGTATTATTGATGTATTAATAAAGTATCAGAATTTTTTGGACAGAAAATATTTTAACACAATAAATGCAAATTAATAATTGGTTAAAGTTTATTATGCACAGCGTAAATAATACACAAATAAAAAACAAACACTTTTATAAGATACAAACTTTATATGGAGCATTAAATTTTTATTTTTACAAATATTATATATATATATATATATATATATATATATATATATATATATATATACATATATATATATATATATATATATATATATATATATATATATATATATATATATATATATATATATAATCATTAACTTCTGGTTTTTTAATATTTTTCTGCAGAACAAATTTACTTTATTACAGATGGTGACGATTTTAAATAAGAATAAAATTCTAGAAGTTTTATTTACGTTTGCTTTTACAATTATAATAGTTTTAAGCGCTATTACCTGTAACTACGTCTTTTCAACAGTCCATATTTAATTAATTAAACTAAAAATTCTTGCAGTCGATGCAGTCGTTCCAGATAGACACAAAACATATTCAATAATTGTACAAAAATGCAAATGATTTCAATTATTATTTTTGAAATGGTTAAGTAGTTCCACCCAACGATTTTCTACAACTACATTTTAAGTTGTTCCATTCTGAAACCTTCTCAAATTTCACATAATTTGTAATAAATGAAAATTCATCAAATATTTCGATATCCTTTTCGGGTTGATTAAAACCTGATTCCTTTAAAATATCTTTTTTATTCCTTCCCATGTTGGAACCATGGAAAAGTTAATCCACTCAGTGATGGAAGTCTTCATAGTAGGACGTTGACTGGCTTAAATATTCATGCAAGTTTTAAAAATGTATTGTAGCAGTAGCCTTCACACTTCTTCCAACTACCAAGGTGGAAATATTAAACATTTATTAAAATAAGTTATTTTCCAGTGTAGATAAGCTGTTTCGCATTTTTACAATATAAAAATGTTAAATTGCCAATATTTCGAGAAATGCAAATTTTTGAATACACAATGTGATACAAAATTACCCTCATTTTTATTGCTAAATAAGGTAACATTATAAAAATAGGAGGTTCACATTTAAAAAAATTGACTTAACGATTTTTAATATTTAATTTTAGTTTTTGATCACCCTGTATTCCATACGCAGTCAGCCAGAATGAATCAACATCCAGTATAACTGGAAGTACCACCATTTTAAATATATTTGAGCCTAATTGCCCTCATGGACTTTAATAAATTGTTAAATTTTAAAAATTTTCCAAAGTCTATTTCCCGTGAAATCGATCGCGGTGGTTCGTCATGAGACACACTATATATAGCATACCTGATTTCATATTTTTCCTGTATATTAGGAATTAATGGCACTCCCATCTACGTGGATGGGGCCGATTTTCCGTTTCCTGCTATAAGATGGAAAGAGACTACCCCCGAAATTCAAAGTCTCTACGAAAAGCAAAAAGGGGACTGGAGACTTCTCGGACTGGAAGACAAAAAAGCTCTATATAGAGCTAACTATTGTCAAACTTTTGCTGAATTCAGAGCATCAAGAGGTAAGACAATCAGTATTTACTGGGTTACCCACAAATTATTAGCGAGAACACCATTTGGTTTCTTTTCGAGATTTATTCAATAATACCTTTATTTTGCTAGGAGACTGGATGGAACCCGTCGGTTACACTCTAATCCTTTGCTCTGTGGCAATATGGATTTTTATCTTCTTACGTCTCTATGTTTACAGCGAACTTCCCCCATCTTTCAAGCCTTCGTCTAAAAGAGCTCAGCTGAGAAGACAAATCGATCTTCAAATGAATCCAGTTTTAGGTATAGCTTCTGAGTGGGATTATGAGAAAATGGATTGGAAAAGGAAGACATGGTTTACGCCTCCAAATCCTTTTGTCAAGTGTGATGATGATTAAAAATATGATATTATTATGTAGTTGTAATGTGACCCTTATCAATAGTTTATTTTAAATGTATGCAGATCAGTATCGAACTCTAGGACATCTATTTTCATAATATTATACTATGAGTATTGGTTGTTGCTAAATGTTTGTTCTAAACTTCTGGAGAATAAAAAACTTGTAAAAATAACTAACACAATTTTTTTCTCTATACAGAAAGTTTAAAAAATATTACAAAAATACAACTACATGAAGGGTAAAAAAATTGGTTGGATTGGAAACAATAAAGTCTGGGTATTTCTTCACTAGTGAGGACTCGGATAACATTCAGTTTTACGATATTCGTCATTATCATCATCATCTTCATCTATATTATCTGTGATCAGGATGATGTCATCCATACAGGCGCGGATCCCCCCCAAGAGCTTTAAGTTTAGAAAAAAAGACCCGATTTTGCCTGTTATACTATAGTTTATTCAAGGACTAGAAACAGTAATAAATCATTTTTTACCCTTTTTTTCTTCGCAAACTACCTGTGTTCTTTAGTCCGGTGTCTTTGGCAAAATCTGTTAGACACATATATTTTTCATAAGAATGGGTTAGAAATTTTATAATCAAAAATACCGGTCTATAATAATGGACTATTTGGGTTCAATAACAATAGACATTTGCAAGTGTGAAGTGTTACAAAGGATTTTAATCTTTGTCCTAGGCGTCGAAAGGAGGTTTATTTTATCACTATTTATGGCATAGAATATTATTTCGGTAATAAACTTAAAATAAAAAGTTTTTATATTATTATTTTATTTCTTACGATTTCTTAATAATTCACATACATTACAAAATATATATAATTTTGACATATTTAACAAAACCACAATTGTATTTTTATTATTTTTAATTTTGACATAAAAACCGTTTTAAGCACATTCAGACTAAAACGTAACCTTATTCTCTCAAAAAATTTTAAGTTATAATTTAAGTACTTACAAAATATCCATTGTCAAAAATACAAAAAGTTAAACATATATATAAAAAAAAACATTCTTAGGACAATTGACGTGTCAGTTTATTTATTTCTTAAACTCTCTGCAGAATTACAATTAAACACTAAAAAGGGATTCAAACGTAATTAATTTTTATATGTTACAGTTAAAATTAAATCTACTTATTTTTTTTTCTATTGAACTGACTTCTTAATTTAATTTATTTTACTATATGGAAATAAAATAAACATGGTAATTCTACACGCTCATGAAAAAGACACAAAAAGAAATAATAAAAAAATTACGGCTAAATGGAATTAAATATATACAAAATTAAAGAGTGGGACACACTAAAATAAAAATATATAAAAAATATATAAACCACATTAAACAATAAAATACAACAAAAATTTAAATAATAAATTGTGTTTACACTGGTAAATATTACGTATCTAATTCGTAATCAAGTCAGTGAAGCTGTCTTCGCTCAAATTAATTATAATTGGTTCCTCTATCTCACCGATCATGAGATTGAGTTTCCACATTTTTTTAAATTCTTTTATTATATGGGTTTTTCCTAGTTTTCCGCAGTAACTTTGTTCAAAAAAATCCTTCAAGAGTTCAGTTAAATTACTAATTTTGTAAGTTGTTATTTCTAACAACTCTACCTTTTACTTGAGAGAGATATTTCTTTCTCCAATGGACAGTTTTTCTGACGATCTATAAGAACAGATTTCCTATCTGGTTTTTTCCAGCAAAAATTAAGCTCTCTGAGCAATTTCCAGAGCTCAGTTCTGTTAATTTCAGGTAAATCCTGATCTTCATTGATTTTAGTTGGAATTTTGTCGACGGTTAGGATCTGCTTCTCATAATAAAATGTATGTACAACTCCTTTTATTGCAGTTTTCATCTCTTCTTCCAACGAGATTTTTCGTCTGCCTGTGATCGAATGTGGCTTGGGAGTACTAACAATCCAGTCGTTTTTTTTCTCCTTCAGTATTCGGTACATAGTAGATTTTCCAACTTCTTGGAACACATCTAAACAGAGCTTTTATCATTATTATCTAGATATTGATATCTTAAGGCATCATAAACATTCATTGTAATAAGTTTTTCGTTGAGGAAAAAATGCTCTGGTTTAATGATTTTGGAATTAATATAGATGTGGAAGCCATATCTTTTTGGTATCTCACTAATCTCAAATAATATATAAAAACAAGCACAAACAAGATAAATCACTAAGGACACACTGTAAGGTGTACTTTGCTCACTGACAGAAATTAAATTGAACTATCAGAAATTTTACTGTCGCAGTAAATTTATAAAAGCTTATAATATTTAAATATAATTAAATATAACTAGATTTACGGCAGTCCTCCGTTACCTGCGGCAGTGGAGCAGGTACGTTGGAGGCCTCGGTAACTGTTTTATTACTCTCTCTAGTTCTTAAATAGAGTATAGGAATGTGTATGCTTGCGATGTCCCTTCCAAGAACTCTGAGTTCAGGAAAACAGAACCGATTCTGCCTTTTATAGTAGGAATATGTATGCTGTTAGCACTCCCCCCCCCCCCATTGACAACTTATTTTTCTTGCAATAGCCGCACCCCAAGAGCTTTGAGTTCAGGAAAAGAGACCCGATTCTGCCTCTTATACTAGGAATGTGTATGTTGATGGCATCCCTCCTCTCTAAGAGCTTCAAATTCAGAAAAATAGACCCGACCCTGCCACTTACACTACAAATCAGAATGTTTCCGGTGTCTCCCCCCCCTCCGTCAACAACTTGCTTCCGCTTGCCATACTGTACTTTTGTGACATCACCGCCCCCCCCCCCTCAAAGAGAGAGGCTGGATCCGCCCCTGCGTCCACGAATCTAAGATGATTTAGACATTTGCCACCTATATAGATTTTAATATTATCCCAGTTCAAAGTTTGTGCTATTGTGTATTGAAAACCTTCCATCAAAGGTATTTTTATGTAAACCGGACTATAACTCGCAAGTTATTTAGAAATATCATAGTAAAGAAGAATGTTCTCTGCAAGTAGAAAAAATAAATATTTTTATGCTAGTAACCCATATAAGCATGAAAGCTTCCACACGCCGCATGAAAGCTTTCCGATACAAGTTTGATGTAAGTTTCCTAAGTAACTTTTCAAGAATTTTCCAGGAAACTTATGAATAAATTTTGTAATATTTCATAAAAGATTCCGAGAGATATAAAAAAATGCTACATGGAAGATTAACGTGAAACTAACGGTGAAAGTTTCGTGAAACCTTCCTGCAAGTCAAAATGCGAAACAATATTTCCTGAAGTTACTCCTACCGAAAGATTAAATTAAAGATGCCATCTGTAACAAAATTTGGTAAAATGGTAACTTCGGGAAAACTTAGTCTTCTATATAATAAAGTACAAGTGATATTATTTGTCATCAAAAATTGCAATTTCTTTTACATTATATTGGTAATGCGTTTTCTTAACAATTTAAAACAATTCTGCTACTTATCTGTTTGTAACTACTCGTTCTTGGGCTACAGTTATCAAAGGATGGTCTCGGGCAAAAGGAATAAGCTTGAAAACAGCACAACACATTGAATGATTTAATAAAATAAAGTAAAAGTGATTTTATCTGTCATCAAAAATTGCAATTTCTTTTACATTATATTAGTAATGAGTTTTTTTAACAACTTTAAACAATTCTGCTACTTATCGGTTTGTAACTACTCGTTCTTGGGCTACAGTTATCAAAGGCTGGTCTCGGGCAAAAGGAATAAGCTTGAAAACAGCACAGCACGTTGAATGTTTTAATAAAATAAAGTAAAAGTGATTTTATCTGTCATCAAAAATTGCAATTTCTTTTACATTATATTGGTAATGCGTTTTCTTAACAATTTAAAACAATTCTGCTACTTATCTGTTTGTAACTACTCGTTCTTGGGCTACAGTTATCAAAGGATGGTCTCGGGCAAAAGGAATAAGCTTGAAAACAGCACAGCACATTGAATGTTTTAATATAATAAAGTAAAAGTGATATTATTTGTCGTCAAAAATTGCAATTTCTTTTACATTATGTTAGTAATGCGTTTTTTTAACAACTTTAAACAATTTTGCTACTTATCTGTTTGTAACTACTCGTTCTTGGGCTACAGTTATCAAAGGATGGTCTCGGGCAAAAGGAATAAGCTTGAAAACAGCACAGAACATTGAATGTTTTAATATAATAAAGTAAAAGTGATATTATTTGTCGTCAAAAATTGCAATTTCTTTTACATTATGTTAGTAATGCGTTTTTTTAACAACGTTAAACAATTCTGCTACTAATCTGTTTGTAACTACTCGTTCTTGGCCTACAGTTATCAAAGGATGGTCTCGGACAAAAGGAATAAGCTTGAAAACAGCACAGCACATTGAATGTTTTAATATAATAAAGTAAAAGTGATTTTATTTGTCATCAAAAATTGCAATGTCTTTTACATTATATTAGTAATGCGTTTTTTAACAACTTTAAACAATTTTGCTACTTATCTGTTTGTAACTACTCGTTTTTGGGCTACAGTTATCAAAGGATGGTCCCGGGCAAAAGGAATAAGCTTGAAAACAGCACAGCACATTGAATGTTTTAATATAATAAAGTAAAAGTGATTTTATTTGTCATCAAAAGTTGCAATTTCTTTTACATTATGTTAGTAATGCGTTTTTTTTAACAACTTTAAACAATTCTGCTACTTATCTGTTTGTAACTACTCGTTTTTGGGCTACAGTTATCAAAGGATGGTCCCGGGCAAAAGGAATAAGCTTGAAAACAGCACAGCACATTGAATGTTTTAATATAATAAAGTAAAAGTGATATTATTTGTCGTCAAAAATTGCAATTTCTTTTACATTATGTTAGTAATGCGTTTTTTTAACAACTTTAAACAATTTTGCTACTTATCTGTTTGTAACTACTCGTTCTTGGGCTACAGTTATCAAAGGATGGTCTCGGGCAAAAGGAATAAGCTTGAAAACAGCACAGAACATTGAATGTTTTAATATAATAAAGTAAAAGTGATATTATTTGTCGTCAAAAATTGCAATTTCTTTTACATTATGTTAGTAATGCGTTTTTTTAACAACGTTAAACAATTCTGCTACTAATCTGTTTGTAACTACTCGTTCTTGGCCTACAGTTATCAAAGGATGGTCTCGGACAAAAGGAATAAGCTTGAAAACAGCACAGCACATTGAATGTTTTAATATAATAAAGTAAAAGTGATTTTATTTGTCATCAAAAATTGCAATGTCTTTTACATTATATTAGTAATGCGTTTTTTAACAACTTTAAACAATTTTGCTACTTATCTGTTTGTAACTACTCGTTTTTGGGCTACAGTTATCAAAGGATGGTCCCGGGCAAAAGGAATAAGCTTGAAAACAGCACAGCACATTGAATGTTTTAATATAATAAAGTAAAAGTGATTTTATTTGTCATCAAAAGTTGCAATTTCTTTTACATTATGTTAGTAATGCGTTTTTTTTAACAACTTTAAACAATTCTGCTACTTATCTGTTTGTAACTACTCGTTTTTGGGCTACAGTTATCAAAGGATGGTCCCGGGCAAAAGGAATAAGCTTGAAAACAGCACAGCACATTGAATGTTTTAATAGAATAAAGTAAAAGTGATATTTGTCATCAAAAATTGCAATTTCTTTTACATTATATTAGTAATGCGTTTTTTTAACAACTTTAAACAATTCTGCTACTTATCTGTTTGTAACTACTCGTTCTTGGGCTACAGTTATCAAAGGATGGTCCCGGGCAAAAGGAATAAGCTTGAAAACAGCACAGCACATTGAATGTTTTAATAGAATAAAGTAAAAGTGATATTATTTGTCATCAAAAATTGCAATTTCTTTTACATTATATTAGTAATGCGTTTTTTTAACAACTTTAAACAATTCTGCTACTTATCTGTTTGTAAATACTCGTTATGGAGCTACAGTTATCAAAGGATGATTTCGGGCAAAAGGAATAAGCTTGAAAACAGCACAGTACATTGAATGTTTTAATATAATAAAGTAAAAGTGAGATTATTTGTCATCAAAAATTGCAATTTCTTTTACATTATGTTGGTAATGCGTTTTTTTAACAACTTTAAACAATTCTGCTACTTATCTGTTTGTAAATACTCGTTATGGAGCTACAGTTATCAAAGGATGGTCTCGGGCAAAAGGAATAAGCTTGAAAACATTGAATGTTTTAATATAATAAAGTAAAAGTGATGTTATTTGTCATCAAAAATTGCAATTTCTTTTACATTATGTTGGTAATGCGTTTTTTTAACAACTTTACACAATTCTACTACTTATCTGTTTGTAGCTACTCGTTCTTGGGCTACAGTTATCAAAGGATGGTCTCGGGCAAAAGGAATAAGCTTGAAAACAGCACAGCACATTGAATGTTTTAATAGAATAAAGTAAAAGTGATATTATTTGTCATCAAAAATTGCAATTTCTTTTACATTATGTTAGTAATGCGTTTTTTTTAACAACTTTAAACAATTTTGCTACTTACCTGTTTGTAACTACTCGTTCTTGGCCTACAGTTATCAAAGGATGGTCTCGGGCAAAAGGAATAAGCTTGAAAACAGCACAGCACATTGAATGTTTTAATATAATAAAGTAAAAGTGATATTATTTGTCATCAAAAATTGCAATTTCTTTTACATTATGTTAGTAATGCGTTTTTTTTTAAACAACTTTAAACAATTCTGCTACTTATCTGTTTGTAACTATTCGTTCTTGGGCTACAGTTATCAAAGGATGGTCTCGGGCAAAAGGAATAAGCCTGAAAACAGCACAGCACAGCACATTGAATGTTTTAATATTTCTGTTAACCAATCATGAAGTTTTTTTCTACGTAGTTGGTAATTGTAGCTAAAATAAAAACAGACGCAGGCGCAACATATTCGCCAGCAAACGCTACTATGTTGCTAATTTGGCCTACTTTGTATCTATAATAATAAAAGAATTAGCGATAGTTCGCACTTAATTTGGTACACCTTGTATATAGTCATAAATAAAATGCTAAACACGCGGAAAATTAAATATTTTGAAAACAATCTTGCTTCTTAACTTATTCTTTAATTAAATTACAGCAACAATTTTACAAAAGAAGCATCAATGAATACAAAATACAAAAGTGATTAAACATCAGGATTAAATGTAGGTTTATATAGTATCAAAACATTGAAATATGAAACTATCTCAGTTCTCTTAAAACGCTCAATGGTACCAAGATCATCGCCAACTCCTGCATAACCGTCGATCTTCAGCAAGTAAAACATGTAGTTAATTTCTGTTGTGAAAAATACAATCTGCACAATTTTTTTTGTCGTTAATTTATTTCATAAGGATTTAGACTTTTGAGAAGATATAAATTTTGATAAAACAAGAAACGTGACATTTTAATAATTATGCGTCAATTTGGTGTGAAAAACTAAGGAAAAATAACATAACTTCAGTTTAAACAAATTATGATGGAAGAAAATATAAAATTGAACTGAAAAAAATATAAAATTGTTATTTTTTCGAACTTTTTTCTTTGTAAAAGTTACTTTAGGTTGGTTATGGTTAGTTCAGGTTTGGTTTGGTTTTGATAAGAGAAATTTATTTATATATTATAAGGAATAACTGTGAAAAATCAAATAGTGTTCTATAATCTCGAAATAGGTTATATTATATAAACGTTTTTTTTCTCCTAAATTTCGCTTAAACGAAATAATTACCATCGAATCTACTAAAAAGCTTAAATAAAAGCTATTTATTTATTTTTTTTCATAAAAAATTATATAAACGAACCACTTAGACCACCTTTTTCCGTGCCATAAATATTTTCCATGCATATAACCCGCTCCCGCTCATCGTGCTTTGGCAAAACGAAAAGACCGTTTCTCAAGTAGAGGGGTGGCATTCCACTCCATCAAGGTTCTTCAGCGAGCCGGTACCGGCACCGTGGGCAACTAAGAAACGCACTAAAGAAAGTCAGACAAAGACAGAGGAATCATCAAATGGCCGTCGATGGTCCATTTCGGACGCTGACATCTCTTCGTGTATGAGTTTAACAGTTCTTGGACGGTACCGACGGTGCTAACTACCTGTTGTTACCTAGTGATAAAAGTTCCTAAAAAGGAACCGTGTACGGTGAACTCAGTGGTACTCGGGACTAAGGAATTTTTGCGATTTGTAGCGGGTACGAACTAGTTAGTTTAACTCGTTGGTGTTGTGTGTGCAATATATTTGTTGAAGCATATTTTTTAGTATATCTTAAGTGTAAAATAACCTTTATGTTGAAGTTCTTAGTGTTGATGCACTTGTTTGAGGAATAATACAGTTTATAATTAAGATCTGCATTGAACAGAAGGTAGGTAAATAATTATTCTTTTGGAATGTGGTTCTAGTTTCAATTAAAATAGTTTATTATTGGGATTAATATTAATAACAGTTCATTGCTATCATTTAAGCAATATTATAATACGGATAGATCGATAAATGTTCAAATTTAATATTTGAATATAGCGGGAAGACTGACTTTTATGGTCAATCTGTTTTCGAATGAGTTAATTAACGTGAACTAACTAGAAACTAATTATTTTTATGGCTTCCGTTGGATATACTATTGTCGATTTTACACTTTATATAGCGCAGTCTTTAATACTCATTTTCATTCCTTCAAGTTTTAACAATGGATATAAAAAGTCTCAGATTAGTTGAAAAAATTTTGGAATATCTCTGACGTGTTAAATTGCGTTAAAGATACATACATGGTGGGGTATTTTAACTTATGTACCCAAATTTCTCCTTAAATAAGCCAGAAAACGAAAAATGGTTCAATTAAAAGTTGTTTAGGATAATGGGGGTCGCTTGTCTGTGTTAATGACTTTGACCTTGAGTTCAAGGTTATTTGAAGGTCAAGTTGAGTTCTTTAAATAGAAACCTCCATTTTTCATTGCAGAAATGGAAAACGGAAAAAAAATTCCTCTCCCAACAGTCATTTACATAGGGGGTAAAATCGCCTTTGGAATTCATTTGAAGGTCAAAATATTTTTATGCCATGGATTAGTGTAGATTATCCAATAGCTGGGCAATCAAGCGTGACGGAGAAACCTTTGTCCTATAAAAGTTTCAGGAAATCAGACGACGCATCTCAAGGTGATCCTAAATTTGACCTTGACTTTCAAGATTATTTGAAGGTCAAGTACGTTTTTTTCAATGGATTTCCATAATTTCAACATCGAGAATGGAAAGAGCGGACAATTTTACATTCAGATAATTATGAGTGACCCTCCCTTTGATTTTGTGGTGGACTTTTTGGAACGATTAATAAATAATTGAGTGAATAATTCATTTGTATCATTGCTTTTCTGTGATATCAGTTACAGGGAAATTCTGTGTTAGTAACATGTACCTGCTCCAGTGCCGCATATGTATTATAAGCTTTTATAAATTTACTGCAACAATAAAATTTCTAATAGTTCAATTTAATTTCTGTCAGTAAGCAAAGTACACCTGTGTGTGTCCTTAGTGATTTATCTTGTTTGTGCTTGTTTTTATATATTATTTGAGATTAGTGAGATACCCAAAAGATATGGCTTCCACATCTATATTTATTCCAAAATCGTTAAACCAGGGCATTTTTCCTCAACGAAAAACTGATTACGATGAATGTTTATGATGCTTTAATAGATAATAATGTTAAAAGCTCTGTTTAGATGTATTCCAAAATAACAGGAGTTGGAAAATTTACTATGTACCGAATACTGAGGGAGAAAAAAAAACGACTGGAATTGTTAGTACTCCCAAGCCACATTCGATCACAGGCAGACGAAAAATCTTGTTGGAAGAAGAGATGTAAACTGCAATAAAAGGAGTTGTACATACATTTTATCATGAGGAGCAGATCCCAACCGTCGACAAAATTCTAACTAAAATCAATGAAGATCGGGATTTACCTGAGATTAAAAGAACTGAGCTCTGGAAATTGCTCAGGGAACTTAATTTTTACTGGGAAAAACCAGATAAGAAATCTGTTCTTATAGATCGTCCGGAAAATGTCCGTTGGAGAAGGAAATATCTCTCTCAAGTAAAAGGTAGAGTTGCTAGAAATAACACAACTTACAAAATTAGTAATTTAATTTTTTTAAATAAAGTTACTGCAGAAAATTGGGAAAAATCCATATAATAAAAGATTAAAAGAAAATGTGGAAACTCGATTTCATGATCGGTAAGATAGAGGAACCAATTGTAATTAATTTGAGCGAAGATAACTTCACTGACTTTGATTACGAATTAGATACGTATTGTTTACCAGCGTAAACACAATTTATTATTTAAATTTTCTGCAACATATAAAAATTAATTACATTTGAATCCCTTTTTAGTGTTTAATTGTAATTTTGCAGATGGTTTAAAAAATAAATAAACTGAAACCTCAAATGTCCTAAAAATGTTTTTAATTAATAATAAAATAACCGATAGCCCACAAAAAAATTTTAATATTATATGGACGAATTTATTTTTTATATATGTTTAACTTCTTGTATTTTTGACAAAGGGTATTTTGTAAGTATTTAAATTTTAACTTGGAATTTTTTTGAGAGAAAACAGCTACGTTTTAGGCTAAATGTGCCTAAAAGGGTTTCTATGCCAAAATTAAAAATAATAAAAATACAGTTGTGATTTGTCTTGAATATGTCAAAATTATCTATATTTTCTAATGTATGTGAATTATTAAGAAATCATAAAAAGTAAAATAATATTATAAAAACATTTTATTTTAAGTTTATTACCGAAATAATATTCTATGCCATAAATACTTAGTAATAAAATAAACCTCCTTCCGATGCCTATGACAAGGATTAAAAATTAAAATAGTCCATTATTATAGACCGGTATTTTTGATTATAAAATTTCTAACCCATTCTTATGAAAAATATATGTGTCTTAACAGATTTTGTCAAGACACCGGATTAAAGTACACAGGTAGTTTACGAAGAAAAAAAGGGTAAAAAATGATTTATTACTCACTCTAGTTCTTGAATAAACTATAGTATAAGAGGCAAAATCGAGTCTATTTTCCTGAACTCAAAGCTCTTGTCTGCAAATTTGTACAAAAAACCAAACGAACGAATGAATGCGCACTTTCTGCCGGTCACTGTATATACAGGAACGGCGAAAAAATTTAAAATATTATTTTAATGTAGTAAATTTTACTTAAATTGTCCATGTTTCATAAAATTCTTTCACGTCATTTTAAGGTTAAAATATATTGTGTATGTTATTGTTCTCTACCCAATTTTGAGCTATCTGTAAAGCTTAAAAAAGGTTTAGGTCACGAAATTTAAAACAGGTAGTAAGAGAAAACTCTGTTGTTAATGGGCCTGTTCGTAGAGAAATCACAAATCAGTCCGTGTCAATCAGAATTTACAAAAATACGCCTTGAAATTTAGGAGATAGACTTATGGGAACTTCTATACATCTGCCCTTTAATGTTGGAATCAAAGATTGTTCAACATGCTTAATATTTATTTCATATGTATATTTATGTATGTCTTTTCTTCTTTGAACCTTTTGTAATGTAACCTTTCTAACGGTAAAATGATTTTAATTACGATAAGATAGTAGAATTCATAAAAAATGTGTTGATAGATACGAGCGCGTTGCAGTTATAAAACGAAAAAATACCTCGAAAAAGTAGCAGAAGAGTAGATGAAGCTCCTATTAGCATCAACGAAAAAAAATTCTATCATGACATTAGAGCAAATAAAAAGAACTTCCTGCAGAAACCAGTATTTGATTTCGAATTATAAAAAGAGGCGCCTTGATGACGCCGGATTGTTTGTAGAGCAACAAGGAAAAAGCAACTATGAACAAAAAAAACGTCCGGCTAGAGCGAAGTTCACTAAAGACCATATCGATTGAAATGTAAATGATTTAAATAATATCAGGTATTGTGACCTGACGAAAATAAGATTAACGGAGTTGGAAGTGATAGCAAAGTATTGGTGTGTCAGGCGAAATATACAGGGTGTCCGGGAAAATGTAGGAAATCTCCCGGATTTAAAAAAAAACACGGTAAATGAATACTACAAGTTCATATAAACTTTTTTCGTATAGGCCTCCTCTTCGGAGATATGGGCTCCCAAAGAGCTGCAATGGAATCAAGTTTTTTACACATGATCATTGAACAACCAGGCATATTTCAATTTTTTTTAGTGTGATGTATACCAGGTAAGGCCGTTCAAATTACTGTCCAAGAAAGTGTTGTGAATTACTCACAGCTGCAGGGACCTACTGGTGGTGATACTCATGACCCCATTTTTTTACTCCCTGTGTGGTAAGACTTTTGGACGTTTTTTACATACCTTTAACTATTGACTAAAAATTAAGTACTCTTTATTCATCGCTAATCCTAACCATTTTCGGAAAAACGTCATTTTATTTACACTGTTAGTCTCCTAACTTCTGTCGGGTTGAATATGACAAAGAGGAGTTTTCTCCTGTTATCATAGTGTCAATGAAAGTTAAATTAACTGCTTAGTTAAAAACTTCGTAAGAGGATTTAACATGGGCTCCGTGAAGTCTGATACACTCGCGGGCACAACGAATTGAGGACTGCTGTCCCACTACATTAACTCAGCATTGTTCCTTATTTGATTGCAATGAAATATCATTCTCCGTAAAAGTTCCTCCCTATTATTGATCGAAGCTGAATACACCAAAGATTTGAGGTATCCCCACAGGTAAAAATACAACGGCGATAAGTCGGAAGATCGAGGAGGCCAGGCAACAGGTCCTCCTCTACCTATTCAACGATTTGAATAGAAGTTATTTCGGTGCTCCCGCACAGCAATGCTGAAATGAGGTGGTGTCCCAGCGTGTATGTAGTACATGTTTCGGCGGGTTTGATGTGGTAAGTGCTCCATTAAATCGTGAAAGGCATTTTGGAGGACCTAGAAATAAAGTTCTCCATTCAGTCGTGCCGGCAATACAAATGGTCCAATAAAAAAATTGACAATGATTCCCGCCCAGACATTAATTGATTGGAACTGATGCTGACGATGCGAAACAATAGTTGTATGAGGATTTTCATCAGCCCATACATGTGAGTTGTATAAATTTATTGTACTATTTTTGGTAAACTCTGTTTCATCCGTAAAGAGAATAGTGCTAATGAAGTTTACATAATTTCATTGCTAATCCAAAAGCCAGTTTGCAAACTACATTCTAAGGGGAAAATCTTCAGAAATTAGTTCATGCACTTTTTTCAAATGATATGGATATAACAGCTGCTGGAAGAACTTCATGTACCATTGTTTTCGACCTATTAAACTGCGCTTATAATTTTCGAGTGCTCGTTGAAGGAGTGTCATGTACAGCATTTAAAATATTTTCCTCTAATTGCAGCGTACGTATTATTCTTCCCCGACCAGCATCAGTACTTCTTTTCATAAAATTTCCTAAAATTATGAAGAAATTTAATAATATTACCCTATTAAATAGCTTACTATTCTCCCTTAGACGGTCAACTCGTTGAATTTTTTTTTGGTCTGAAAGAGTACGATTAGTACATCTGTCGTGATATAATTTCCTGGCCTCCAAAGCAGTATGCATATCTGCATACTCAATAAACGTGTATTCTATATTTCGAATTATTTCACAATTAATTTCACTACGAAATCCAAAAGTCACTAAATTCATATCGAAGTAAAGAATCAATATGTCAGCGATGTGAAAGTTCTAAAATGCAGGATTTTTATTTCTTTCGTACCTAGCAACGTTTGCAACAACAGTACTTTGTTTTTGATGCCGATAAAATAAAACGCACACTTTTTGTGAACCTAGGTCGAACTGCAATTCACAGAATTAGTCGTTTTTGGCTAAAGAGGTAATCTCTAACTTAGGATCGGATTTTTTTTTATCCTAAGGTTGAAGGTTGAACATTTGATAGGAACAAAGATGTATCTTTTATCGAAATAAGCCAAATACATGATATAAATAAAATGATGTTTTTTCGAAAACCTTTAGGATTAGCGACATGAATGAAGAGTACTTAATTTTTAGTCAATAGTTAAAAGTATGTAAAAAACATTGTCGAAATTTCTTATCATACACGGCGTAAAAAGACGGGGTCATGAGTGTCACAGATAGTTCATCCCAGCAGCTGTGACTAATTCACACTTTCTTGGATAGTAATTTGAAGGGTCTTACCTGGTACACATCATATTAAAAAAAATTTAAATATACCTGGTGGTTCAATAATTATATGTCAATTATTTGAGTGCGCTCCGTAAAAAATGATTTCTGAAAAATTTAGTTTCATATATTTTACTGGTCATCATGTAGACCTTCATAGAAAACCTTTTTTTTTGTTAAGTAAGAAACCGAATGAGAAAAGATGAGTTTTCCTGATACACCCCCCCAAGAGCTTTGATTTCAGGAAAATAGACCCGATTTTGCCTCTTATACTATAGTTTTTTTTAAGAACTATAGAGAGTAATAACCGTTTTTTTTTATTGCAAACTACCTGTGTTCTTTAGTCCGGTGTCTTTCGCAAAATATGTTAGACACATATATTTTTCATAGGAATGGGTTAGAAATTTTATAATCAAAAATACGGGTCTATAATAATGGACTACTATTTGGGTTGGATAACAACAGATATTTGGAAGTGTGAAGTGTTAAAAAGGATTTTAATCCTTGTTATAGGCGTCGGAAGGAGGTTTATTTTATCACTAAGTATTTATGGCATGGAATAATATTTCGGTAATAAACCTAAAATAAAAAGTTTTATAATATTTTATTTCTTATGATTTCTTAATAACTCACTTACATTAGAAAATATAAATTATTTCGATATATTTAACACAAATCACAACTGTATTTTTATTATTTTTAATTTTGGCATAGAAACCGTTTTAGGCACATTCAGACAAAAACGTAGCCGTTTTCTCTCAAAAATTTTTAATTTAAATACTTACAAAATACCCTTTGTCAAAAATACAAGAAGTTAAACATTTCAGTTTATTTATTTCTTAAAGCCTTTGCAGAATTACAATTAAACACTAAAAAGGGATTCAAATGTAATTAATTTTTATACGTTACAGAAAATTTAAATAATAAATTGTGTTTACGATTTTGGAATTAATATAGATGTGGAAGCCATATCTTTTGGGTATCTCACTAATCTCAAATAATATATAAAAACAAGCACAAGCAATATAAATTACCAAGGACACACTGTAAGGTGTACTTTGCTCACTGACAGAAAGTAAATTGAACTATAAGAAATTTTATTGTTGCAGTAAATTTATAAAAGCTTATAATATTTAAATATAATTAAATATAATTAGATTTACGGCAGTCCTCCGTTACCTACGGCAGTGGAGCAGGTACGTTGGAGGTTCCGGTAACCGTTTTATTACTCTCTTTAGTTCTTAAATAGAGTATAGGAACGTGTATGCTTGCAATCGCCCCCCCCCGTCCCAAGAGCTTTGAGTTCAGGAAAATAGAACCGATTCTGCCTTTTGTATTAGGAATGTGTATGCTGCTGACATTCCCCCTCTTTGACAACTCGTTTTTCTTGCGACAGCCCCCCCCCCCTCCCCAAAAGCTTTGAGTTCAGGAAAATAGACCCAATTCTGCCTCTTGTACTAGGAATGTGTATGCTGCTCGCATCCCCCCTATCGGCAACTTGTTTTTTCTTGTGATCGCCCCCCCCCCCCTTTCCAAGAACTTGAAGTTCAGAAAAATAGACCCATCCTTGCCTTTTACACTAGAAATGGGAATGTTGCTGGTTTCTCCCCCCCCCCCCCCCGTCTCAACTTGCTTTCGCTTGCCATACTGTACTTTTCTGATATCACCCCCCTCCCCAAAGAGAGAGACTGGATCCGCCCCTGTTTGCAATAGGCTTGATGGTCTCTATTTTGATCTAAAATCTCTATGGTCCCCAGATAATTTATTTTTAAAAATACCGTTGCATTGTTAAAATTGTTTTACAAACTTAATTGTGTTTAAGTATTTGATGGATTTTAAATAAAAGGGATTTTTTATAGAGGTATAAAATTTTAAGTTGGCAACACTTTTTTAACTGGCGGCCATTTTGTCAGCTGTAAAGTGATTTATGTTTAGTTTGGTTTGGCATTTCAACATGAATAGACTGACGCCTGAACAACGCTTCCAAATTGTGCAAATTTATTTTGAAAATCATGGTTCTGTTCGAAATACGTATCGCGCACTACGTCCATTTTACGGTCAACATAATCGTCCATCAGAGCAATTAATTCGACTAACTATGGAACGTTTTCGCACCACGTTTACTCTAAAAGATAATACGCATCCACAGAGATGTCGTACAGTGCGTACAGAAGAAGTCATTGCTGCTGTACAGCGTAGCGTAGAGGAAGACCCGAATCAGTATCCGCCATCGTGCACAGGAATTGGATATGTGTCCATTCACTTTATGGACGATTTGGCGGAAAGATCTTGGTTTGCGTGCTTACAAAATCCAACTCGTGCAAGAATTGAAGCCACACGATCACTTAGCAAGGCGTAGATTCGGTGAATGGGCCCAAAACAAGATTGCCGTTGATCCCGATTTTCATAAGCGAATTTTGTTTAGCGATGAAGCTCACTTTTGTTTGAATGGATACGTCAATAAACAAAACTGCCGTATTTGGAGTGATGATAATCCTCAAGTGTATGTTGAGACACCGTTACATCCAGAAAAACTGACTGTTTGGTGTGCTTAATGGGCTGGTGGAATCATTGGTCCGTACTTCTTTAAAAACGATGCTGGTCTGAACGTTACAGTCAATGGTGATCGCTATAGAGCCATGATTACTGACTTTTTCGTTCATCAATTGAACAACCATGATGTGCAGGAGCTGTGGTTTCAACAAGACGGCGCAACATGTCACACAGCTCGTGCCACAATTGATTTATTGAAGGAAACGTTTGGTAACCGCATAGTTTCACGTTTCGGATCCGTGAATTGGCCTCCAAGATCGTGCGAGTTAACGCCGCTAGACTATTTTCTGTGGGGATATGTGAAGTCGCTAGTCTACGCCGATAAGCCCGAAACGATTGATCACTTGGAGGACAACATTCGTCGCGTTATTGCCGATATACGGCCACAAATGTTGGAAAAGTCATCGAAAATTGGACCTCCAGATTAGACTACGTCCGAGCCAGCCGTGGCGGTCATATGCCAGAAGTCATATTTAAATTATAATGCCAGAAGGTTATCTTTCGAATAAAGTAAATTTCATGTCAATTTAAAAAATTCATCTTTGTTTTATTCAATTTAAAAGTTCTATACCTCTATATAAAAAACACCCTTTACAATATTATATATTTCTTCATACTGACATTATTGGAACCAAGGTTACCAACACCACTGCTTGCAAAACATTTTACCCCGAATTTACGATTAAGTGTGCTGTAATTTCACAAGAAAAATTTGCTTATCTTCTTGATCGATATCAAACATTTAAATTAATTATTTTTATTTATCTTCGACAGCTGATAAATAGCTCTAATAACATTTATACTTAATTTACTTTCCGGTATTAGATTGAAGATATAATTACTACCAATAATTTCTTGAGCTCAACTTATTAACGTTATTTGAACAGCCTATAATTTTAACTTCATTGTACCGTTTAACATCGCAATTAATTACAAATCTTTTATGTAATTATTTTATTGGTTTTTAGGTCTTGATTAAAACTTCGTACGCGTTGATATTGAGTTTATATTTTAATTCTGTTTTATATTGATACGTCTATGACTGTACTTTAGCTGTTTCTTAGTATGCAGAGATTCTATGAAAAAATAGGTCCTCCATTTACCTGCCCCCCTTTCACCTGTGGTAAAATTTCGAAAAATGCTGAAATTCGTGTTAAGCCGGTACATCTAACAACTCTTAGAATACAAAGACACAGCGCTGATTTGGGACGTCGTCGCCTGGCGGCCATTAAATTAATACTTTATTATCTGCGTTGGATTTATGTGTTCTATTACTTTTAAGTTTTCTTTGGAACTCTAGATGATCGTTATTTAAATAGTTTAAACATATGTTTATATTTGTTCCAGAGAAAGAATACTCATACCTCATTAATAATATTCGTCTGAACTAAATCTAAATTAATGAGTGAAAACCTTTATGTTCATAAAACGTGCAAATACGTTATATTTGCAATTTGTTTTAAATTTATTTAATAATTTTATATATATATATATATATATATATATATATATATATATATATATATATATATATATATATATATATATATATATATATATATATATAGAAAAAGCCAACTAAACCGAGAGGTTCAAGGCACTTTTGTGGGGCTGTAGTCAAAAGGATGGTAGGCCAGAAAAGAAAAACTCTTTTTTTTTTAGTCCAGCTTTCGAGAAATTTTATTCCCTTCATCAGGACTTCTACAAAAGAGAAAATAACCTTCCGTAATTCTATTCTTATAAAATAAAAATAAAGAAAAAATACCTACCAAAGTGTTAGTTAAGTAACTAATTTTTAGCACATGGATGTCATTGAAACGCCATTTTAAATTCATGAATGAAATTGACAGTTGGCGTCAAAAGCCAGTTTTAATAGGTAAAGTTTACACTGCCCAAGAACAGGTAATCGTTCTGGGAGCGGAGGTTAACAGTTCTTGAAAAGTATTATATTTTTAAATGAAAAGCTAATGAAAAACATGACTTAAATCAGTCATAATTATTAAAGCATGATGTAATTGAGAAATCAAGAAAGGCGAACTCCGCCCCCAGTTGGAACAGTGTAAAAGTAATGTTCAGAACAGTGACTATAAAGTACCCGACTGAGAGAATTGAACAATTGGGGACCGATTTCCATTGATTTCTAGTTGTAGTAAGTAGTTATATATTATTCTGAGGTTTCCTATATCTCCTCTTTTGATCATGGAACGTGGTTCGTTGTTTATGTGAACCATTTCTAGGATGACAGTTTTATGAAAGTTATTTTCTTTTGCTAGGATTCTCTCAAAGTTCATTATATCCTTATTTAGCACATATGTCATAAATTTATGTATGCCCTGATACTCCAGTGCTTGGTTTTTTCTTTGTATTACTGGATTCAAATCTGTTGAATTCTATTCATAGAAAGTTAAACATCGTTCAAATCCAATCATCCTTTGCAGTTTTTTCTCCGGAGCCAGCAAACTCACTTTGCTGACAATTTTTGCATCACCTAAATATCGGTTAAGCTATGACGTGCTAGTACTTTAGATATGTTAGTCAGGCGCGGATTCAAGGGAGGAACGGTGGGGGTGATACCTCCCCCAAAGAGCTTTGAGTTCAGGAAAGTAGAACCGATTCTGCCTCCTATACTAGGAATATATATACTGTTGGCATCTCCCCCCCTCCCCCCCCCCGTGCATCTTTTTTTTTGTGCGATCGTCCCCCCAAGAGCTTCGAATTAAAAAAAATAGACTCGGTCCTGTCTTTTACACTAGAAATGGGAATGTTGCTAGCGTCTACCCTCCGTCGACAACTTGCTTTCGCTTGCCATACCGTACTTTTGTGATATCACCGCCCCCCCCCCCCCAAAAAAAAAAGACTGGCTGGATCCGCCCCTGATGTTAGCAACATGAGCTACCTCAACCAGTTTCAGTCGGCAGTCATTCATAATATTGTTCTGGACTTTTTGAATGATTTTTTCAATTGGGGTTTTTCAAAATGCGTATCATTTTGAATGTTGAAGTTGAAGTCTATTTCTATGGTTCTAAATGAAGGAGCAGACTCACCTAACGAAGTGTATAATTCCTTCTTATTCTCTGGAGTCCATGGAATGATGTTCCAAGGTGGCATAGTCGATATGGCCCTGCAAGCTCCATCTCTTGGATAGACAGGTAACGTTTCATCCCATCCTGCATTATCATCGAGAATAGTTTTGGTGTACTGATGAGCGGGCTAAAGATAAAAAAAGCTAAAGCTAAAGTTTCAATGCTCAACTTCGCTTTTCTTCTCTGATCGCCACTTTTCGAGGTTCAATTTAGCAATTAAGAGGCTGTCATATAAAGGGTTTTCCAATAAGAGGTGTTATTTTGATATTCAAAGAAAAATGCCATTTTTTAAGATAAATGATCGGATATTTATTACATTATAAAGAGGAAGGTATGCCGTTAATGATGGAAAATAACATCAGCCAAATGACCACCACGACCATGCCTACAGGACCATATCCTTTTCATGAAATTTTCCATAACCAAATCGCAAAGTGGCTGCCCTATGTCCTCGATAGCCTCACGAATTCCATCTTTGAGGTCTTGAATCGACGCTGGGCTGTTGGCGTAGACCTTGCCTTTCACGTGGCCCCAAAGGAAGAAATCGCAAGGTGTCACATCACAAGATCTCGGTGGCCAATTGTGATCACCTCTTCGAGAGATAACACGGCCCGGAAACTTTTCCCGTAAAAGATCAATGGTTTCGTTGCTTGTGTGGCACGTAGCGCCGTCTTGTTGAAAATAAACGTGGTCCAGATAAATACCATCCAATTCCGGCCATAAAAAATCATTAATCATCTCTCGATAGCGCAATCCATTCACCGTAACTGTTGCTCCAGCCTCATTTTCGAAAAAGTAAGGTCCAATGACCCCGCCGGACCATAAACCGCACCAAACAGTCACACGTTCAGGATAGAGAGGCTTTTCAACAATAACTCTTGGGTTTTCCGAGCCCCAGATGCGACAATTTTGTTTGTTGACGAAGCCACCGAGGTGGAAATGGGCCTCATCACTGAAGATGATTTTTCGATGGAATTCCGGATCATTTTCATGCATTTCAAGAACCCAATCAGCAAAGGCACGACGTTGTTGATGATCGGCCGGCTTGAGTTCTTGCGTTAACTGAACTTTATAAGCCTTAAGACCCAAATCTTTATGCAAAATACGGTGTAATGACGTTTGTGGAATCCCTAATTCCAAAGAACGACGAGGAATGGACAAACCTGGGTTTTCTTCAACACTTTCGGCTACAGCAGCAATATTCTCGGCTGTTCTTGAGCGACGTGCACGGGTTTTCTTCTTCACATAACTAACTTGTCCCAACAGCTCGAATTTTTTCACCAATTTCTTTATTGCGCTCCGACAAGGTGCTTCATGACGACCCAAAAATGTTCGAGTTTTACGAACCGTCTCTGCCAAATTTTCACCATTTTTATAGTGAATTTTAATAATTTCAATACGTTGTTGAAGCGTGTATCGTTCCATCTTTATTTATGGCGTAGTTTTTACTTGTCAAACGTCAAAAACTTACAGCTTCAAAAGTGACATCTACCGAAATAGCGGGCTTTTCAAAATGACACCTCTTATTGGAAAACCCTTTATAACCAAAAAAATTTAAGTAAAATTGCATCAATCGTTGACTTAGTAGGATCGAGCAATTTTTCAGCATTAAAATCATTAAAAAGAGTTAAATTGTGCAATATCTCAAACAATACTTCGAATCTTAAGAAAATATTTTTAAGTTCTTTGGGGGCATCAGCGGTGGAGCCTTTGGGTACTTCAATTTAGTTTCATATGAAAAACGTAATATAGTATGCATACATCACTTAAATGAATGAGCCTACTTTAAAGAACAAAATATTTGCAAACTTTGATAATTGCCAGAACCTATGGTAAGCTAATGCTGGGCACTACACCCTGGCTCTGGTACAATGATGTAAAGAGGTATTTCAAAATATAAACAATCGGAGAAAGAGAAATGTTAAAAGTCGAACCCGAGGTTATATCAGTCGTGCTTACGTTTAGCAATAAAATTATTGCAAAACTTTCGTTTATTCTTTTAAGCCATTCGATATTAATCCAATAATCTCTTGACTTTTCCTCTTATTCTAAATTAACTTATGTTCCAAGTATGTATAGATTTCTTTAAGTAATACACAGTAATTCTGATTACACAAAAACTGCTATCAGTAAATAAATTATCACTGCACAAAGTCTACCTTCAATAATTAAGGTATTATTGTACAAAGAAGAGATATGTTAGATTAAAATAAAGATAGTAAAACTTACAATTGTGTAACAGAAGGGGTGTGAAAATATTCTAAAATTTGAGTGTGTTTGAAAAAAAAACTCGAATTTTTGAGTTGAGTCGAGTTAAATAAAAATTCGAAACATCGAGAGTTTATCTCCATTCAATGAGAGTGGCCACCCATGACGAACGAACTTGTAGATGCGAAAAATGTTTGGAAGTCCAGGGTAAGCAGTTTTGAACATTACCACAATTTTTATGATATAAAAATGTTAAATTGGCAATATTTCAAAAACTGCAAATTTTTTGCATAGACAACCTTATACAAAGTCACCCTTATTTTTAATGCCATATAACATAACATTATAAAAATAGGGGGGTATTATTTAAAAAATTGATTTTTAAAGATTTTTCCAAGTTAATTTTTAATGTTAGTTCTTGATCACCCTGTATTATAAAAATATCAAGACAGTGCACTAAAGTAGATCCCTTTCTAGAAGGAAACCAACGCCAAATAAATAATAAAGGCTTTCTTATAGGACAAATTGATAGTTATATTTTAGTCTGAAAACGCCATTTTAGACATAAAATTTAAAATGCATGAAAAACAGATAGGGTGTTCGATTCAAAATAACCAGAAGGCTTTAACTTCCGGTATAATAGTTCCCAGTACAGTGACCTGAAATTTTGCTAACTCATGTAAATGCTAAATTTCGTGAGCGCCTTCCCTATAACGAGTCCGACAAAGTTTTCCTCTGGAAAAATTTTCGACGACGGAGCCTTTCGGTGCTGTCAATTCGCGAAATTGTCATTTTGACGGTGTATTACAATGCGATACATGTAAGTTTCTTTTTCATTGTAATAGACAGATTTTATGATAAAATCGATAAAGGAACGTTTGTCCGATAAAAATCATAGGACGTGCGTGGGGTCTGACACCCTTAATAAGTCGATATGACGTCATTATGATTCTCGATTTATGTAAGTCTGATTTTTGCAACAGTGTTTAATTAATACGTCTAAAACACAGTCACATTGTCCGACAAAAGTCATGAGGCATACGTGGGGTTCGCCACCCTCAATATGTCAATATGACGTCATTATGTTTTCTGATACATGTATGTCGGACAAAAATACACATGATATATGAGTGCATTTTTGAGGGAAATTTAGCACTGTCCGACAAAAATATCAAGTTTAATCGTCAGTTTGACAAGAAAACATAAAAAAAAAATTATTACAAAATCATATACTACTTATTCCACATGTATAGTTAAATATAGATATATAGATCGTAGATATTGTGAAAAATGTAAGAAACACATATACTTAATGAATAATTTTTGTTTATACAATCACAATATGTTGTCAATATAGTGTAATTTCCATCGGAAAAGCTGAAAAATGAGGAATAATATTTTTTTAATCAATACTTATTTTTTCAGCACTCCGTGCGGAAAGTGCGTTTTTCCGCACCCAAGCGTGCGAACAATAGCTCTTCCTGCACGTCGTACTGAAAAATTGTATACGAAACTCGTGTGAAAGTATTTTTCTAAACGAGTGTGATTGTCACTCACGTCTAGGAAAATAATTTCGCACTCGTTACGTAATGTACTATTTCAAAGTGGGGAAATTAAGAACTTAAAAAATTTTTCAGTTTTCCGTAAAATTTTTAAACTCTCAAATTATTATTTACATAGAAAAATATTACTTTAATGCTTTAATATGTGTGTTTAATTACTTGTACTACGTTATCAAATAAAAAAATGCCCAACAACAATTATTTTTGAATAATAAAAAAATGTATGAGACATATAAATATAATAATTTATATAATTATTCAACAATAGAAAAGTAAAAACATGAATATTTTCTGCGTTTTCCATATTTATTCGTTAACAAATGAGTATTATAACTATTTTAAAAAATATATAATGCAAAAAAATGTATACTCCGAGTAATATTGATCATTTATATAGTCTTCCATGTATCCCACTTTCGCATATCCTATTACTGACTTAGAAACATTCTACCGTACCTGCATAAGAATCTTTCCGCGAAAATTTGAATAAATAAAGTTTCAGGTTATGAAATGTTTTAGAACTTATTTTTAAAGAAAGAATATTAATAATTTGCTCACAATTATTGACTTATTCAATTTAATTTTGGAGCAATTTATTGTGAGTAATAACATGAATAATGAATTTTTAAACGCATTTAAATTAACAAACAAAATACGACATTATATTCAGAAATTTGTTATTAAAAAGTGAATTGTTAATAAAGAAAAATTAATTTTTCGCTAAAAGAATATACTTTCATAGTTTTTGGGCAATTTTCAGCCAAAAATATCTGTTGTTAATTTTTCGTTCGACGTATTGTTTTTGAGTAAAACATTGATGAACATTTGAAAAATGAAATTTTTCGTCAATTTTGATCACATACCAACAATTGATTGCTCAAGTTAAGAACTACAAACTGTTGAATTAATACATGAAATACGACTGGCACGATTGAAATTTTTGAGAAACGTTTTTTTAATTTATTATTGATTTGCCCTACGATTCTTGTCGGACAAATATTTTTTTGTTATAAATACTTCATTACAAAACGAAAAAAGTAAAAAAACGGACTTACATGTAGCAGGAAACATAATGACGTCATATTGACATGTTGAGGGTGGCGGACCCCACGTACGCCCCATGATTTTTGTCGGACAAGTTGACCACTGTGTTTTAGACGTATTGATTAACCACCGTTGCAAAAATCAGACTTATATGTATCGAGAATCATAATGACGTCATATCGACATAATAAGCGTGTCGGACTCCACGCCCTATGATTTTTGTCGGATAAACATTTTTTCGTCGATTTTATCATAAAATCTGTCGATTACAATGAAAAAGAAACTTACATGTATCGCATTGTAATACACCATCAAAATGACAATTTCGCGAATTGACAGCTCGGAAAGGCCCCGTTGCCGAAAATTTTTCCAGAGGAAAACTTTGTCGGACTCGTTATAGGGAAGGCGCTCACGAAGTTTGACATTTACATGAGTTAACAAAATGTCAGGTCGCTGTACTGGAAATGCCACCATCTTGAAAATATTTTAGCCGAATTGCTCCCATCGACTTTAGTAAACTGTAAAATTCCAGAAATTTTCTAAAGCCTTTTTTTATGAGAAATTGATCGCGGCAGTTCGTCGTGGGACACCCTGTATATTCTTAAATGTCTTAGTGTATCAATATTTATTTTTCCAAATATAAGTTTGGAAAATTTATTAATATTTAATAATTTTGCACATAAAAGTTAACAGAGTAAATTTTTATTGATTTATTAGATTATTTATTACTAAAATTTGTTCCAATCCGTTAACTCATAAATTCATTGCTGCAGGAACATAAAACAATGGTTATTGTTGCTTATTATAAGCATTAGTAGCGAATTTTTTATTCGATAATTAAAAGCCATATTGCCTACTTTTTCATGTTTTCCATAAAAGTATTAGTCGGTAAAAACAGTAAGGAAATTCTTGGTAAGGTACTTAGAACTAACAGTATATAAAAAATAAATAAGTGTTACATTTTGCAGATGACGCTCATTTGACCGTTAAAATCAATAATATGGATTTGATATCGTTTTCAAGGATAGAAATATTATAACGATACTAATTAAATCTATGATGATTAAGACATATAAAGTGCTACTTCGATAATATAGGAGAAAATAAATTTATAATTATTACGACTGTTTTTTAATATTTCTAATTAGTAGTATATTGTTGACCACTGTAACAATTTTTACGCAATTTGAAGAGCACGTAAGTACGGTAAAATTGTAACTATGCATAAAATGTATAAAAGTGCAATAATTTGTTTATTGCTATGTTTAACAATAATTTGATTACAAAAACATATCATCCATTCAAACGAATTTGAAGTGTTCGAGTCACGTTTTTTTCCGCGCGTCGCAGACTGAAAGAACGCCCCTCTCTTCACTGCTCACTTTCAGACTCTCGGAGTAGGTGCAACTATAAACTATTGCAACATCAACAATACTGAAATAATTGAGTTGAAAGCTGCTGCATTCAATAGTTTAACCATCTCCTACTTAAACAATTCCTTAATGTTGATAAACAACTCGGCAGCGATTTTTTGAGTAAATCTCAGCTTCCAGTGGTCCTACAGAATTTTTTTTCAAAATATGCGCCAAAATCTCAACTGTCATGTCCACTTATCGTTATTTCAATATCAACAATTATCAAAGAGTTATTTTTTTACAATGAAAAAACGAGCCCCAACTTTGTTTATCTGTTTCAACAATTTAAAATCAACAATTTATTTGGTTCTTTTTTGTTATTGTTAGTATAAGTTTCGAACTTTCATTAGCGCATTCGCAGACCGCAGTACGACCTCTAGATCGCTGAGAATAAACAATCAAAAAAAAACATAAAAAGTTATTAACAAATTAATTGTACAAAAAGTTGTAAATATCTTTACTTGAAATATTGCACACTTATTGTATGCAACAAGAAGCTTATTTCGATGCAGTATAAAGTTAGTGCAATATATTTTTCTATTGTTTTTTTTAGCACGTTTTTTTGCAATAACTAATGAATAAATTATCCGATTCGCGCACAACTTTTGTTCGAAACTTTTTTACTGTAAAGCAATAGCTTTTACTAGAACTAAAAAAAAACTGTTTTTTCATATCTTAATTGTTAAATAAAAAATTATCCCCAAAAAAGAAAATGAGATATAACCTACTAAAGATTTCAAGCCAAACGGCCTCGCACTCCCTCCAAGGAATATTGTCTCATACCAGGTATACAAAGTTACCAAAATATGAAGTTCTGTGGGAATCTTTTCCATGTTATCGGGTCCTAAATGACGTGGTCTGCTGTATTTTCTACGAACTTTCGGATGGTTCGCATGGTTGCAAGGAGAACTGCTTTCTGAATCGCTTATACAGATGCTCACTAAGATCCTGTCCCTTGATCTTCAGCAGGAGGTTCTTTGGTATCACACCAGTTGTTGATATAATTATGGGAATCATTTGGACGCTATTCATTGCCCATTGTTTTCGGATTTGTACCCCACATCTCTGTATTTGGCGATCTTCTCTTTGTATTTTGACCTTATGTTGTTGTTGTTAGGTACAGCAATGTCGATTAGTGTAGTTTGCCTAAAAATTTTATCTATTAGTATAATGTCTGGTCCCAATATAACTTGAACTGGTTGTTCTCAAGAATAGGCTCCGGATTGTATTTGTAATAAGGCACTTTTCCTACTTGCAATAGGTTTAACTTCTCTGCTAACTCTTGGTGGAGTATCTTAGCGGCTGAGTCCTGTCTTTCTTTATACTCTGTTGCGGCAAACGCTTGGCATCCTCCAATTATGTACTGCATTATCTCTGATGTTCGACAGCCATATCGACATTGATCATTTTCTATTCAGGGATCTCTGATGACGAACTTCTGATAGTTCTTTGTCGGAATAACCCGGTCCTGAATAGCTAACAAGAAGCTCTCCGTTTCCGGAAACATCTGTCCTGAAATCAACCAGTAGCTCGACGTTGAGTTGTCGACATTGCCCTGATTGACCTCATTTGGATGCCGTCCATGAAGTGTCTTCTGTAGCCAGGTTTGTAACTTCTCTTGGTCTGTTTAGTGGTGAGAAGTAATATTTTTATCCCACAACTGTAGCGGCGTTGAATCGTCTGCCTCGCATATTGCTTGATGTAGTGTAGAAGAGTCCGCTAACCTGTGGAAATATGAACGTAAGTTTATTATTTGTTGGTCGAGCTGCTTACTAATATCCACCAATCCTCTTCCTCCTTGATGTCTTAGAAGCACTGCACGTTCAATAGCATTCCGAGGGTGATGGTTTTGTGCTTTTGTTAGGAGTGTTCTTATTTTTCTTTGCAGGTTTTGGATGTCCGTCCTGCTCCATTTTACAGTTTCAAAAGAGTAGCTCAGTGCAGAGCAAGCGTACGTGTTGAGCGCCTTAAACAAATTTCTACTATTTAGGTTAGTTCGTAATATCCGCCTTACCCTTATGATAAATGCGGTTACCAATTCGGCTTTCATAGTGCGATGGTCAATTCTTTAAGCTTGTTTCATACCTAGGTATCTGTATGTTTATTTTGCTTCCATTGCAGCTAGAGTTTCATCGTTCTGCATTTTAAATGCTCCTGGTTGAATCTTACCTTTAACGATGTTCAATATAAGGCACTTTTCAAGTCCAAACTACATTCCGATATTCCCGGAGAACTCATCTACAATTTTAAGCATTTGCTCCAGCTGGTTTCTGGTAGCAGCCATTAGTTTAAGATCATCCATGTATAGAAGATGATTCACTCTTACTATCTCTTCGTTGTTATTCTTAATACTAAAGCCCTATTTGGTGGAATTCAAATGGCGTGACAGTGAGTTCACTGATATATATATATATATATATATATATATATATATATATATATATATATATATATAAATATGTAGATACGTTTTTGTCCGTGTAATTTAAATAAAATAGAATAAAATATTGGCGAAGCGGACGTGAAAATTTGTCAATCTACATGATTCTCGTATTAAAAAGTGCGGAGCACTCCAAAGTATGGAATAACTCCGGGTCCGACAGATGGCGACAGCGCTGTTTCGTCCTAATACGGGACTCGTCAGGCCACCGCAGTCGGTACAAACCTTTGGAGTGCTCCGCACTTTTTAATACGAGAATCATGTAGATTGACAAATTTTCACGTCCGCTTCGCCAATATTTTATTCTATTTTATATATATATATATATATATATATATATATATATATATATATATATATATATATATATATATATCCGTCGACCTAATGAGAGTATTAAAAAATAGTTAATTGTGTTTGTTGTTAGTGAATTTCTATTGACTTGGTAGATTATTTATTACTAAATTTCTGCTTTTTGTTCTAACCCGTTAGGAACTAAAATCATTGCTGCAGGAACATAAAACAATGGTTATTGTTGCGTTTAATCAAAGTGTTAGTCGGTAAAAACGGTAAGAAAACTCTTGATGAGGTACTTAGAACTAACAGTCGATAAAAAATAAATGTTACATTTTGCAGATGACGCTCATTTAACCGTTTTAACCAATAATATGGATTTGATATCGTTTTCTAGCATAGCAATATTATACCGAGATTAATTAAATCTATGTTGATTAAAATATATAAAGTGCTACTTTGATAAGATAAGAGGATAGGAGAAAATAAATTTATAATTATTACGTACTACAAAATATATTTAAATTTTTAATTAGTCTACTTTAATAATTAAAATCCTTAAGACTTTAATAAAAAGTAGCCAACTGTTGTTAATTGTTAAACCTGTTAATTCATGAGCTACATATGCTTAGTAGATTAATGAGCAAAAAAAAAACTGGAGCCTATTAAAATACAGTAGTCATCTAAAATAATGAGACATCCGTTGTATGTGTGGGTCTTGAGCATAGAAGCAACAACCTGTTTGGTATTGGCAATTTCATCAAATGTGCAAATTGATGTATAGTACAAGCGACATTGTCCCGAGTGAACAAATTCTATATTTTTTAATTCACGAGGAGCAGAGGCGAACAGGTGCATAAATTGTTTTTAGATTTTCTCGACCCCTGTTGAAGTTGCGATAGAAATGATACTACAACTTTGCCCCTTATGAATTTTGTCGTAACTGCAAAAGTTATTGATTGGGGGATTGGCAAACTTTTTCGGAGCAAATTTTTTTTACTAAACATCACTTATTTGTAACGTAATTTCACCATTTTAACTATTTTGTGATCATTTTATTAGTTTACGAAGTTAATAATGGCTATAGTTAATTGTTTATTCCATTATGATCACTGTTTAACACTGTCACTGTTGTGCAGTATTTCTAATCGTACATTACTTCAATACAAACATTTAAATTATACCAATTCCAGAAACTTCGTGTATTTTAATCTGTCTCGTAACACTCAATCTCATGACACTACCTGACCAAGACCAAAACGAATTTAAAGATCACAGTAAAATATCACTGAATAATATATATCTATTCGGGACATCACATAAAAACTAATGCGCCTTGGACTTTACCTCTGTGGTGGTGTTGGGAAAGAGTCTATATGAAATATATATTAAATTTTAATGTATTAGTAATATATACAGGGTCCGGCAAGTACCTAGGTTGGATCTTCCGTGTGGTCATATGATGAAGATGTCGTCCTAGTAACGTTTTCAGAGGGATGGTTTTGTTTTGGTTTTTCTTAGAGCTTCTGTTTCAAAATATTTTATAAAAGGGTTTGCGATGACTGGTGATAGCGAGGATCCCATAGAAGTACCATGTGTCTGTCGGTAGAAATTATTTTCATGGGAAAAGTATGTGTTTTTGAGATAGTGTTCTGAGAGGTCGATGAAGTGGTATGGCCACCCGGAAGATCCAACCTGAACATGTTCTTAGAGGAACTAAACAGCATTCATCACTGCATTCAGTTCACATTGGAGGTCAAAATTAACAAGAAACTACCTTTCCTTGACCTTCTAGTCACCAGAAACGACGACCTAAGCATCCATTATATGGTCTACAGAAAACCCACCCATACAAACAGATACATGAACGCCGAATCACACCACCATCCATCACAGATGCAATCGGTTGCCAATTTGTTCAAACTGTGCAACCTGTAACACGGAAAGGATATGGTTGGAACGCAGTTTGCATTTACAGTTCGCATTTTACTTCATTCATACATGGAACTGCATATAGTTGTACGTTTGCTGAATGTGATTTCAGCACTACAACGGTATAATGTGGCTATATCCACTGCTACTGCATCTCACAAGGAGGAATCCGTGAAAGCCGCATAAACATATATAGTTCATCCGGCGGGAGGTCGATGAATCCGCGTTCGGTATCTGCATGCTTCCTTCCGATCTGTCCTTTGCACAGCCAGGTGCATGTCAGTACCCTGATGAGTCTAGTAGAGACGAAACATGTACCTCTGCCGTATCACTGTGGCGGGGAGGGTAAGTTTTGACTTTCTTCTCGGTATGGTGGTACAGGTAGGCCATCATCTCGATGATGGTGGAATTGGATAAATTGTGTTCCTTAGCCATTTGTTCAAACTGTGCAACCTCTAACACGGAAAGGATATAGTTGGAACGTAGGTTGCATTTTACTTCATATATATATATATATATATATATATATATATATATATATATATATATATATATATATATATATATGTCAAAAGCATAATCACCTATGGATTAGAAGTTTGGTTCCCAAAGGAATCGACAAAAAAACTCTGGTAGCAACAGGCACGGACTTCGGGAGGCGAACAATAAGGATAATTATTACAGACGACAAAAAACACACTGTTGATCTGGTTTGGATAGCTACAGCAAATAACTAAACAAGCAGATATCAAAAAAGGTATTCGACTAACAACCCAGGTGATTAGCACAGAGGGCACAAACAAGAAAATAAAGGACCGCCATAGGAAGACGTCGGAAAACAATGTAACATAGGTTTTTACGAATGGGGAAATGGGCACTAGTGTTTTTCCGTTTTGAATATTCTTGTAGTGTCAAATGGATTGAAAATCGGAATATATATATATATATATATATATATATATATATATATATATATATATATATATATATATATATATATATATATAGAGAGAGAGAGAGAGAGAGAGAGAGAGAGTTTTGAAAAAGCGATGAAAAAAACAGTAGAGCACACCAGACATGTCACTATTTCTCGCCAGTTGACAATTAT
This sequence comes from Diaprepes abbreviatus, assembly GCA_034092305.1. Taxonomy (NCBI): domain Eukaryota; kingdom Metazoa; phylum Arthropoda; class Insecta; order Coleoptera; family Curculionidae; genus Diaprepes; species Diaprepes abbreviatus. The sequence goes on from JASJET010000105.1 coordinate 4,109,795, forward strand.
TAATAAAAATCATGCCAAAGCCCCTTCGGGACTTAAAAAATATAGAATATTGAGCATCTGGGCACATATGCAAAAAATCAGCGAAGTAGGTGGATTTATCAAAAAATCATACGAATAATCTTCCTGTCGTCTGTCCTAATAATGTCAAAATATTTTATTACATTGGCAACTAAAGTTATATATAGTATCAACTAATTTTAATTCTCTAAATATGTAATAATGTAGCCGACTAGCTAAACCATAAAAAGGTTATTCTCTACTGGGATCAAATTAATTAAAAGGTCAAATGTAACGTCTCCTTGCTGTAATTACTTTATAAAATTGCCAGCGTAATGAACTAAAATTTTATATTTCATGCAGACAAATACCGTAAAGCACTGACATTTTTATAAAAATTATTTTTCTAAAAATAACTTTCATCTGGATGTTTAAAAAAACGATACTATTTTATCAAAAAAATATTGTGATTCTTTTGATCTATAAATCTAGGAAAAATAAACTGCCTGAAGAAATTTTTACCTTAAAAAATGTGAAACTAGTGTGGTATTAACTACAGAAAGTAATTATATAGAATGTTTTTTTGAATACTGTGCATGTTTTCTTCTATGTCATGAGATAATTTAAAAACAAATTGTGTTTAAAAATTGCGTGTTAAACATAATTCTACGAGGGTGTGCCGATAACCGGTTCGGTAAGCCAGGTTTAAGAAAATTATTTCACGGTGTACTGGTGGTACTCGGTAATTGCTAGCTATAAGGTTTATGCGGTCCCTTAAGATAGGAATCAGTATGGTAAAGAAAAGAGCTTTTGTGTATTAAGCAAATATAACCCTGCCAGTAACTGGAAAGTTAACAAAGAACGTTTATTTCAGTTGCAAAAACCCTGTTAGGGTAGATCGATTTGAAATATAATTTAGTGAAATATTTACGGAATCTATCGAGATGAAATAGAGAATGATTATTATATTTCCCTACTTCAACAGCGTTGTTTCGTCCTAGTATGGGACTCGTCAGGCCATTGCAAGTTTGTGTATCGAGTTTTGATATATTTATTTTTTAATTTACCGTCGCGCCCCCACATGGCGGTTTTATACAACCTTTGTTGATTTGTGTTATTCTTATGTTATTGAGTGAGCCATCGAGATGTCGCCATTGTGTCTTATTTACTATTTTTCAAATGTGAAATCTGGTTATAGGACACGGATGCGAGATGATGGTTTGTACCGAATGCAATGGCCTGACGAGTCCCATACTAGGACGAAACAGCACTGTCGTCATTTTTCGGACGCGGAGTTTTTCCATATTCTTTGGAGATCTCCACACTTTTTAGCATGAGAATAATACTTATCAACGGTCTTAGTCCGCATAGCCGAGAATTTCTATATATATATATATATATATATATATATATATATTCCGATTTTCAATCCATTTGACACTACAAGAATATTCAAAACGGAAAAACACTAGTGCCCATTTCCCCTATGTTACATTGTTTTCCGACGTCTTCCTATGGCGGTCCTTTATTTTCTTGTTTGTGCCCTCTGTGCTAATCACCTTTTTTGATATCTGTTTGTTTAGTTATTTGCTGTAGCTATCCAAACCAGATCAACAGTGTGTTTTTTGTCGTCTGTAATAATTTTCCTTATTGTTCGCCTCCCGAAGTCCGTGTCTGTTGCTACCAGAGTTTTTTTGTCGATTCCTTTGGGAACCAAACTTCTAATCCATAGGTGATTATGCTTTTGACTGGTGATGTATATGCGTGCTTCTCATTTTCTTTCTAGTTGATTTATTTCTGTGTCAAGTAGTCCATCTTTCACCATTTTTATGTTCAGGTATTTGTATTCTGTTATATGTTTGATAACGTCCCTATCTTAAAGTATAAGTTCTTGCTGTTGTCCTTTTATTGTCATATATTGTGTTTTCTATAAATTACTTTCAGTTCCCAATTCTTTCAGTTTTTCCATCAGTTTTCGGATCATATAATTCGGATCATCATAGTCTTGGACAATTAGTTCTTGGTCGTTAGCAAAGCTCAAGGTGTATAATGTGTCATTAAGAAGCAGTATTCCCATACTTTTCCATTTTTTATTTTCACCTCATTAAAACTTCTTCAAGGTATATTTTAAAGAGAAAGATGATAGGCAGCAGCATTGTTCAATTCCTTTTGTGTTTTTCCTGCTTCAGTCTTGGTTATAGTTCGGCTTTATAGACTTTTAATGACTCTAATAGTTTCGATGTTAATATAATTGTTTCTAGGATCTGCCAAAGCTTATCATCGGTTCACTGTCGCTAGCCTCTTTAAGATCTACTGATATGTGTTTTTTGATTTGATTCTATCTTTTTTTCTATTGCTTGAGTCAAGATGAATATACAGTTCATTTTTGATGTACTAACTCAGAAACCTGCCTGATCTACTTCCATATTACTATAGTCTTATTCTATTCAGGTTTTTAAAACATTCCCGTATTCTCTGCTCACTTCTTCTTCTCTAGGTGCCGTCTCCGCTTCGAAGGTTGGCAATCATCAAGGCAATCCTGATTTTTGAGACCGCTGCTCTAAATAACTCGTTGTTACTGCATGCAAACCACTCTCTAAGGTTCTTCAGCCATGAGTTTCTTCTTCTTCCTATGGATCTCCTTCCTTGGATTTTTCCCTGCATAATAATCTGCAATATTTGGTATTTTTCTCCTCTCATGACATGTCCCATATATAGTAGTTTTCTTCTTTTAATTGTTAGAATCACTTCTTTTTCCTTATGCATACGTCTCATTACTTCCTCGTTGGTTATTCTCTCTACCCATGAAATCCTCAGCACTTTCCGGTATATCCACATCTCAAATACCTCCAGTCTTCTCATGTCAGACATTTTCAGTGTCCAAGCTTCCATCCCATAGTACAGTACAGACAGCACATAGCATCTCAGCAATCGTACTTTTAATTCAAGGTTTAGATCTCGGCAGCAAAAAAGCCTCTTCATTCTTATAAATGTGTTTCTGGCCTGTTCGATTCTGATTCGTATTTCTTGGGAGCTGTCATTGTCTTCATTAATGGTTCTGCCAAGGTACTTGTATTCTCTTACTTTTTCAATAGGTTGATTCTTTACACACACCGTACGAATGTCCCGAGTTGTTTTTGTTACTAGCATATATTTTGTTTTGTTTATATTCAGTGAGAGTCCATATTCTTCGCTTACTGTGACCATTCTATTAATTAGCATCTGTAGGTCTTCATGTGTTCCAGCTAAAAGAACTGTATCGTCGGCGTATCTCAGATTATTTATTGTCATGCCGTTAATTTTAATGCCTATGTCCTGATCAGCAAGTGCCTTATTTACTATATCTTCCGAATACAGATTAAAAAGAATTGGTGAAAGTACACACCCTTGACGAACCCCTCTCTGTATTTCTATTTCCTCTGATGTTATGTCTTCTATTCGCGTTGTTGCTTTCTGGCCATAGTATAAGTTTGAGATTATTCTTATGTCTCTGAGGTCGATCCTTCTCCTTACCAATGATTCGATGAGTTGAAAATGTTTAACTTTGTCAAAGGCTTTATTGTAGTCTATAAAGCACACGTGTAGATCTTGATTCATGTCTAGGCATCTTTGTGACAAGACATTAAGTGCGACCAGTGCCTCTCTTAATCCTAGGCCTTTACGGAATCCAAATTGTGTATCGCTGATGTCCACATCTAGTTTCCTGAATATTCTGTTATGGATCACCTTCAACAGGACCTTCAATGTGTGAACCATCAGGCTTATTGTACGATAGTCGGAGCAATGCTTGGCATTTTTCTTTTTTGGGAAGGGTATAAAAGTTGATAACAACCATTCATTTGGTATTATTCCTGTTTTATATACGGTGTTGATTAACTCTACCAGAATATGAATCTGTTCATCCTCTATCAGTTTAAGAATTTCTGCTGACAGTTGGTCCGGACCTGTAGCTTTTCCGTTCTTTAGCATGTTTATTGCGTATATCACTTCGTCTTTAATTATGTCCGGGCCTATTTCCGCTTCAATATTTACAAGATTAGTTTATTGTCTCTCATCTTTGAAGAGTTGTGTAATGTAATTCTTCCATATTTCCAGTTTTTGTTCTATTTCCAGGACCATTTTTCCGCTGTCGTCGTATAGTAATATTGAGCTGCTTTTGTTTGGTGGTGCCGGCGAGTTCTTTGACTTTTTTGTGTGTATTGAAATAGTCATGCTTTGCCTGTAACTCCTCGATTTCCTCACATTTTTGTTTGTAATAGTCTTCTTTTGCTTTTCTGATTTTTGTGCGGATTATTTGTTGTGTTTCTTTATATTGCTGTTCATTTTTTCCTTTATAGCTTCTTCTCTTATCCATCAAATTAAGAATTTCGCTAGTTATCCATTGTTTCTTTCCTGTGGGTTTTTCTTTCTGCAGAACATCTATTGACGGTTCCATTAAGGCTTCTTTGACTCCGCACCATTTTTCGTTTATGTTCTTGCAGTTTCGGTATTCCTCCTTGCTTTCGAGTGTTTTTAGATTTTCGTTTATTCTAGCTTGTAGCTCATTCCTTACGTCTTGGTTCTTTAAGTGCTCTCTATTTATTCGAGTTTCTTTTTGCTTTGGAATTCTTTTGAGTTTGATGTGAATCCGGGCCACTAAGGGATTGTGGTCTGAGGAGACATCAGCGCCTGGGTAGGTCTTAACTGACTTTATGTTGTTTCTATATCTTGCGTTTATTAAGATGTAGTCTATTTGATTTCTTATTGGGTTTTGGTCATGGTCCTGTGGGGACTTCCATGTGTATAGCCGTCGTTTTGGAAGTTCGTAGAAGGTATTCGTTATTGTCATCTCTTCCTCTTGGCAAAATTGCACCAACCTATCACCTCTTTCATTTCTTGTCCCCAAGCCATATTCACCCATGTACTTGTCACATCTCCCTTTTCCGACCTTCGCATTAAAGTCTCCAAGTATAATAGTGATATCTCTGGATTTTAAAGACTCGAGTGTATGTCTGATTAATTCGTAGAAGTGTTCGTTTTCTTCTTCAGGTTTGTCTGCCGTAGGGGCATATACTTGTATTATGTTTAGTTTCCTTGAGCTGGTCTGTAGTTGTAAGAGTATGACACGGTCTGAGACAGGGACAAAACTGGTAACTGACGCCATAATATCTTTCGAGACGGCAACTGCGACACCATGTCTGTGATGATTATCATCGTTTCCAGAAAAGTAGAGCATGCCTCCATCTGTTGGGATCTGGCCGTGACCGGGCCATCTTGTTTCACTGATTCCTAGGATGTTAAGTTTCAATCTTTGCATTTCGTGCATAACATTATGCATCCTTCCAGATTCGTACATGGATCTCACGTTCCATGTACCGATCTTTAACTTGTTTGTTTTCAGTCTTGTTCATCACTGTTCCCCCCGGAGATCCGATTGGGGAACTTATTACTCCGGATAATTTGGTGTTGAACATCGCCATGATGATTTATACTAAGGATATCCGTAAATCTTTAATGCAGTAGTTTCCTCTTGCTTTCTGCATCCTTATGCCGTTGACTATTAATAGTTCCTCCGTCTTTGGGATCAATTTCTTGACCTCAGGACAAAAGAGTGCCCTTACACTTGCTGGCTCTTCCACCCGAAGCTGTTGGCCAGGAAGTGGGGATTGCTTATTCCGGCAATCATTCGGTCGTCAGAGCCTCGTCTGTTATCTAGCAGGGTGCACCGGATAACCGAAGTCATCGCGCGAGCAGGTGAGGTTGACATTTGGGCTTGTGTTTCTAAACTACATTCGCTTGTGTTTCTAAACTACATTCGCCCCTTACACCCTCTCTCTGCTCACAGTACTCGTTAATTTTCTCATTTTGATTTATCACCTTTCTTAAAGATAATTGTGGTATGATACTATGCATTCAAATAAAGGGTCTTACCATCATTTTAAAATATAAATCTCTTTCTGACGAGTTTTCCACTGAGTTACTTCTATTTTTGTCTGACATTACTATATGTTCTTTTCTTCATCGTAGTTAATGATGAATGAATTCATAGATCTTCATCGTCCTTGTAAGCATGTACTAACACTACTCTAGAGTTTCTAAGGTTTCAGAGTAAAGCTATGAAAACTATATCAAATTATATAGACAAGGGAAGTGAGATGGGAGGCAAATAAACCCCCACTTATGTGAATGTTTCCGCACCGTAGTCGATCTTTCTAAATTTTTTATTTTTAAATAAGTTGCAGGTAGGTTCTTGTATTTTCGGAACAATGTTTTAAAGTGTTCGAATAACTACTAAAAAATGGGCATTAATGTTAATTTTTGCAAACAGAACTTGATTTAAGATTAGTAAAGTAATTGTAGATACAAATTCGTGTTCTTGAGATCTTTAATTTCATACCACAGGCGAAATGTTTCGCAAATTTGAATTTTGACAGACCATACCAACGAATTCCCCCTTTAAATCAGAATATTGTCAGAACTAGGGCCTGTTATTTTGATGCTGAATAACGTAATAATATTTTTATTTATATCTTAGCACAAAAAACTCTACCACACCGACCATAAATAACGTTTAAATAAGTTTATTGTAGTTTAAATTTACTGGTATGATCGAAGGACCATACAAAATGGTGTTTGATCCATTGTGATTTTTTCTTAATTCAATTCAATTCAGTATTTGTCATTTTAGTCCAACCTAGAAATGACTCATTTATAAAAGTCGATCAAGTCGTTCAAGCTCTACGACGAAATAAATATATGGGACGTTCGAAGCAAAATCGGTTTCGATTAACCGTCATGTCTCAGATTGAATTCAAATTTAGAGTCGATAAATACACCAAAATAATGAAGAAATTCAAAATTTGAGCACTCTTAGTAGATTTTCGATATCAATAGTAAAACGAGGAAAAATTGTAAAATAATTTACATGCATTTTTTTATAAACTGTTTTTTAAACAAAGTTTTTTTTTCAATTTTTGTCTCGAAAGTTAACAAACAAAATCGTTTTTTATAAAAAAATTGATTTTCTAAAAAATTTCATTTTTTAAAAATCTGATAAACGTATAATAATAGCTCTAAGTTTTGTGCAAATTTTGCTAATTCACCTGTAGGGTGCACTCAAAAATTACAAAAATTATTAATTTTTTTGCAAAGCGATGCTTCACGATCTCATTGGTAGTTTTTTGTGACAAAAAACGATTCTACATATCTATTTTGACTGTGACGATACTACAATTAGAAAGCTGAAGGAATTTAGCTTGACCTTTCAACATTTATACTGGTCAAAGATATTTTAAACTGTACTAGTAATAAAAATCTTATGACGATGATACTATGAATTTAAATTTTTGAATAATTTTTTGTTTTTTGTAGAAAATCACTCTCTAAAATCTGAAATATTTGAAATTACATTTGTATTTGATTCGGCATTCTTTATGGAATAAATAACCATTCTTTAAATCAGAAACATTTCTTTTTGATAAATAAAATAACTAATTAAATAGTATATTGTAATAATGAAAATAGTCATAATGTTGACCTTGAATCGTACTTTTAAAAGTGGAATTTCCTAGACAACCAGTCGCGTATCGAATGCCATAAATTAAAATAATATTTAATTAAATTTTTCCCATAAATTGTGAATTATCTATGATCACGAACGACGAAATATGCAAAACGATTATGCTGTGATATAAGGTTCAAACTCCTCTAGGTTAATATGCTTATAGCGCCCTCTATCCATCACTAACAGCAATACGTCTCAAGATGAAAGTTTTTTCTACTGTCCAGTCCAGCAACTGAAAATAATAAAAAATTGCTAAATCTGCTTATCCGGAAAGTTACAGTAATAATCCAGAACCCGAATGCTTTAAAAATGTCGATGATCCTCCTGCATTTTCTGAGAATATCAATATCCGGATGTTATAAGGGTTACCCGGCTCCTGTCAGTCAAAATGATTCAGGTTTGTGTCGCTTTTTACAATTTCCTCAGTCCCTTTCATAAAAAGGAAAGTAACTAATCGTGGGGAAAAGACTTCTAAGTCTGAAATTATAACGTCTTCTCCTTACAAAAGTGAATTAGAAATATTTGTTGGAAAAATAAAAAGTAGTAGTGGAAAAGGAAACGGAGACTGTTGAATCGTCCTACTCTGAGAATGAAGAGGATGAAATATTTTTTCCTGATGATGAAGATAATGACATGGAAGAATTCGGAGCTGGTCCTGAAAATGAAGATGCAACGTGCCTTTATTGTGGAGGAGTTTTTTCTGATGACGCCAAGGGCAAGTTGTTGTGTGCTGTCTGATGTGTCATATGGGGTCACATGAGGCTTGTGTGGACACATAACTTGACGAACATATTTGCGATTTTTGTAAATAAGTACTTTTCTACGATTTAATACTATTTTTGTTACTTTTTACAGAGTGGCTCATATTTAAAGCTTTCTTATTAGTATTTTGACAAACACACAATTAATCTTAACGATTTTTTCAGAAATGTGTTTATAACTTTAAAGTAGATGTTCCCAGCAATTCATTTCTCAACAGGTTACTTAGTTTAAAAATACGCCACTTTCGTGATCACATGATAATACAAAGTTTTCATTATTTATAATTTTATATACTGAAGCGGTGTAATATATATATATATATATATATATATATATATATATATATAATTTTTCTTTCCTTTATTTTGTCTTTTCTTGGATTTAGGTTCTATATTTAACAAAAAATGCAAAACAATTGACGCTTCGCCCTTTATTTAAGGCATTTTCAAAATTTTGTCTTCCCAAAATTATTTTTATATAATTAAAACATTCACATAAGAAACATATCTACAATTTTAAAAAACAAACAAGACACTTTAAAAACAGTTTTTAAATTTTTAAAATTTTTTAAAAATATTTAATTTTACCGGTACACACCTTGACATTTTGTTACTCTATTACTAAATAAAATTCAATCTTTACATCGTCTACTGAGGATACATGGAATGCGAATGTGTTTTATTTTTTATATTTTACAATGCACAAAAAACAACTAAGGAATACGTTAAGTTTTATGTTTAAGAGGATATTCAATTTTTGATTCTTATTTGACAGGATCGAATACTTAATATTTTTGTTTAAATTAGGCTTGTGTAAATGTGGCTCAAATTTCCCATATCTGTTCTGTCGTTAACAGTGTTTTTATCTTATTTAATTTCAATCATTTCCTTTATCTGTAATTTTTGGTAATTCATATCTTTGTTTTTTATTATGGTACTGTTATAATTAAAAGTATGTTTTTCGTCCTGTGTGTGTTTGTTTAACGCTGTTGAGGCATTTTTCGTATATTTATGGACATTTAATCTGTTCTTTAGCAATTGGCTCGTGCAAAGGATCGAATATATTACATTTGATTTATTCATGAGAGAAGTTTTACTTTTGAAATTTGTGAATAATGTATTTAATTTATTATGTGACTTGTGGCATGACAATTATAAGTAAAATGCGAACAGTAACTGCAAACTTCGTTTCAACCATATCCCTTCCGTGTTAGAGGTTGCACAGTTTGAAGAAATTGCTGAGGAAAACAATTTATCCTATTCCACCACTATCGAGATGATGGTCTACCTGTACCACCATACCGAGAAGAAAGTCAAAACTTACCCTCCCCGCCACAGTGATACGGCAGAGGTGCGTGTTTCGTCTCTATTACACTCATCAGGGTACCGACATGCACCTGGCTGTGCAAAGGACAGATCAGAAGGAATATATATATATATATATATATATATATATATATATATATATATATATATATATATTCTTTATTCTGATGTAGAAATACTTTATGCAATCCTGTTGCATTCCCAATATTATCTATAGTTTGTTTTTTCAAGCAAAAGTTGTAGATTCTCTCAGTAGAGTGGTATTTGATTTGTTACCGTTCTGTCAAACTATTTTTTTCAAACTAATTTTGACAGAGTCTCTAACCTCCATATTTAATGCAGGAGTCTTTAATTGGCTCATTTATGTTATTAAAGTAAAGATCGTGGTCCATGCTAAAAAATCCTATATGATTATTTTGGTGGCTCCAAAAATACTGATCTTTGATCTTGTTCTTGTATAAAGATATGAGCCAAGAAGATCTACCTTTGCTTTTAACAAATTAAAGTCTTCTAGTTAGTGAGTTAACTCAGGTTAAGACTGTTCTCAGGACAGAAATTTGAGCGTTTGATTGTCTAACTGCATTATTTGTAATTTATCAGCGTACTGCTTTTGTAGCATTCTTAGTAATGCATTTTTTATTATTCTGTTGTCATTCTTACACACTAAAATAAATCAATTGATTCTGCAGAACGAATGATACAACCGTCTTACGCAATAATTTATTCAAAATTCGTTCACCTACGCGGTCGGCAGAAACAAACCAGCTTAGCAAGGTCGGATAAAGATAAAACATTGCATTCGTTTTATACAAAAAGAAAGCAGTAATTCATCGGAGATCTGTATATAAAAGTTATATTATTTACAAGACCGTTAAGAGCTTTCACGCCTTTTTTTAATTAGCTATAGATGTAGGTGTGGTCGCTACAATCACTATCACTTATAAGATCCGGAAATATTTAGATTTTTTAATGTTAGCAATAAAGATACTTTTATAATAAACAAAAAATGTAGCGTTAATCCTAATTGCTTAGTGGTTGAAGGTCTATTAGACCATCCTAACTGAGATATAAACTGAATTCAGTGTGGGGTAATAGCATTTGGAGCACTAAAGAATCTAATTAGGAAGGCTCTTAGGAACCCTTCATGTTGATGGAGCTTCATTTTCTTTATTTGCTTATACAAAGTGTCCAGGAAAATGTGGGAAATCTCTCGGATTTTGAAAAAAAAACACGTGAAAGGAATACTACAAGTTCATTTTTCGTATAGGCTTCCTGTTTGGAGATATGGGCTCCCAAAGAACCACAATGGAATCAAGCTTTGTACACATAATTATTAAACCACCAGGTATATTTCAATTTTTTTAACATGATGTATACCACGTAAGACCCTTGAAATTACGATCCAAGAAAGTGTTGTGAATTATTCACAGCTGCAGAGACGGACTAGCTGTGACACTCATAACACCCTGTGTGATAAGAACTTTGGACAACGTTTTTTTAATTCCCTTAACTATTGACTAAATATTAAGTATTCTTTATTCATGTATAATCTCAATCGTTTTCGAAAAAAAGGTCATTTTATTGTTATCATGTATGTATGTCACAGCTAGTCCGTCCCTGCAGCTGTATGTAAGAGAGAGAGAGAGAGAGAGAGAGAGAGAAGATTGAAAATTTTTCTGCATCTCTCTTCAATACCGCATATGCACGGTGCAGACAAATCGCCTTATTAATTAATATATATCTAAGTATACCGACAAAATCACCAAACCAGCCTAAACCATAATTTGATCCAAAACTCTTAGCCCTGAATGGTAAGAAATAGTGGTTTTCTCGGAACCCCAGACTCTATGGATTTGTAAAGATCCATAAACAGAATGCCTCTCTAAGACCCATCGTTGGCTTTTACAACTATCCCAGTTGAAAAGCTGGAAAAATACCTTGAGGCCTCATACAATGACGCGTGAAGAATGTCACATCTTACGTGAAAAATTCGGAACAGATCTTAACCATGACATCATTGCAAGCTTCGACGTAAAATCTTTGTATCCGAGCATACAGATAGATGAAGAACTGAACCAGATAGAATTTCCCAACTTACGTTATGAAACTTACCGGACATTGTCTTAAGAAAGCCTATTTTTTATTACAGACACATGGCGCTGCGATGAGCTCATCACCATCTTGAGCTGTTTTAAATCTATTCATGATCAAATGCGAAACCAAAGCTCCTGAAGAATCTCACTTCAAATCCAAACTCTGGTGTCGCTACGTGAATGATATATTTGTGATATGATCCAATGGCAAACAACAATTGCTTCCATGATTTTCTTAATTCTATCCACCTGGAAGGTTCAGTTCACTATATAACTTGAGGAAAATAATAAGTTTCTGTTAATAGACGTTCTTCTGACCAAGAACATGGATGGACACCTGTAACATACAGTATATCGAAAACCAACACACACGGACAGATGATACTTTAATGCTGATTCTGATCACAACCCCTCACAATACAGGACGTAACCAGCACCCTAACATAAAGATTCCACCGTGTAACCGACAAGCAAGGAAAAGAAAAAGAACTATAACACACAAGAAAACATTCATAGAAAATGGTTACAAACCACCAAACAATAAATAAAGCAATGAAATTGAAACAAAAATCCACGCAAGAAACAAAACCAAATCACCATACTTCCATATATACATATCTATAGCCTACAAACCTTACAAAACAATAGGCTCATCCCCAAGAAACCCAAAGGATGAAATGTATCTGGAAAATCAATGCGTATATAAGATGATATGCAGAATCTGCGATACTACATAGTCCGGACCAACAGATGAATATCGGCAAGGCCAGAAGTACAGTTGCAGGCAAAAGTTTCTGGCCAAAAATAACTATATGATTAAATAACGTTTAAAGGATTCAAAATGAAAACACAAATATATCTTCGTAAAGTTCTTTTATTATGCAATCAAAATATGTAATTCAAAAATTGTTCATAACGCTTAACGATTATTTGTAAGAAAAATGATACGTTTTGTTCCTTTATACATGTCTGGCTAAATTCCAAGAAGATATAATTCGCTTCGCTTTGTTTACTTTAGAAGTCGCAAAATCATAAGAGCTATGTTTCTTTTGCATTGTACGATTAGTAGCACTCAGTCAAGATGCCAAAACGCACGCCTTTATAATATATATATATATATATATATATATATATATATATATATATATATATATATATATATATATATATATATATATATATATATATACGTATAGTGGTTATCAAGTTACACAACGAAGGGAAAGTTTCACGGGAAATAGCCAAAATCCTGGCGATTAGAAAATCGACTGTTAACGATATAATAAATTCAAGACTACAGGTACTCTAGAAGATAAATACTGTCCTGGGAGACCTAGGAAAACAACTAATCGTGTCGATAAAGTGACCAAAAGAAAAGATGTCGCAGACGTAAAAAAAATTGCTGCAATTATTGCACGTGAATTACGCGAAGAAAATTTGCTAAAGTACTGTTTCACGTATACTGGCAGAAGTGGGACTTTTTGGACGTGTTGAAGTTAAAAGAAGATTGGAAAAAAAACTAGAAATGATTCGCGGTATCAAACATCAACTGTGAAACACGGTGGAGGTAGCATTATGCCATGGAGTGCATTCTCTTGGAAAGGCGTCGGCCCAATCTTTAAAATTAAAGGCACTGTGGAGTGTGCTATGTATAGAGATACTATATTAAAAGAAATGCTGCCTTATGCTCATAAGAATATGCCACGAGGATGGATTATTCAGCAAGATAATGGTCCCAAACATCGATAACAGCTCCTTCAGTCGATGCCTCACCGATGTGCTGCCGTGATAGCTTCGAAGAGTATGGCTACCAAGTATTGATGAAAGTCTTAGATTTATTACCGTTTTCAATTTTTTTGTCTTGAATTACTATATTTTTTCTTTGTATATAGTGCGTAATTCGTTCTTGGTCGGATAGTTGTGAATCAGCCAAAATTATTATTTTTGTTATAAATAATTATGAATAGTTATATCTAATTTTTCAATACCACATTCCATAATAAAAGATGATATATTTATGTTTCCATTTTGCATCTGGTAAATCATAAAATTATCTTTAGCCGGACACTTTTGCATGTAACTGTACATAAACTTAGCATAAGAAATATAAAGACATCAGCCCTTTTTCAATTTCAGCTCGAAACAGCTACCAGCAAATCGCTGACAAAAAACAATGTAAGGCACGATTGATGCGCGTATCCATTGAAATTGAAAAAAACAACACTTTGAACAGAAGAAACGATTCACTTAGTCTTCCTTCTACCTCGAAAACTCTCCTCAAACGAGATCATTGTACCGACATGACGCGTAAGTCTAGACTAACACCACCAACGGCTCTTAAAAAGGGAGCAGAGCTATCGCCAACAGGAACGATCATCTGCGACTACGTATGAAGCATTTCCTCAGTTAATCTACAAGCACGGAAAATGCCAAATGAGATTTTGGCGAAACGTCTACAAGAAAAAAGAACTGGAAAGAACATTATAACTGGCACATGCAGGGGCGGATCCAGCCTCTCTCTTTTGGGGGTGGCGGTGATATCAGAAAAGTATGGCAAGCGAAATCATGTTGTAGACGGGGGGGGGGGGGGGGTGATACCAGCAACATTCCCATTTCTAGTGTAAAAGGCAGGGTCGGGTGTATTTTTCTGAATTTGAAACTCTTGGAGAGGTGGGGGGCGATCACAAGAAAAACCAAGTTGCCGACAGGGGGGAGGATGCGAGCAGCATACACATTCCTAGTATAAGCGGGTCTATTTTCCTGAACTCAAAGCTCTTGGGGAGTGGTAACTACCGCAAGAAAAACGAGTTGCCAACGCGGGGGGGGGGGGGAGTGCCAGGAGCATACACATTCCTAATATTAAAGGCAGAATCGGTTCTATTTTCCTGAACTCAAAGCTCTTGGGAAGGGGAGGGGAGATTGCAAGCATACACATTCCTATTATTTGAGATTAGCGAGATACCCAAAATATATGGCTTGCACATCTATATTTATTCCAAAATCGTTAAATCAGGGCATTTTTTCTCAACGAAAAACTTATTACGATGAATGTTTATGATGACTTAAGATATCAATATCCAGGTAATAATGTTAAAAGCTCTGTTTAGATGTTCTAACTAACATCAATGAAGATTGGGATTTACTTGAAATTAAAAAAAACTGAGCTCGGAAATTGCTCAGAGAACTTAATTTTTGCTGGGAATAACCAGATACGAAATCTGTTCTTATAGATCGTCCGGAAAATGTTCATTGAAGAAGGAAATATCTCTCTCAAGTAAAAGTAGAGTTGCTAGAAATAACACAACATACAAAATTAGTAATTTAACTGAACTTTTGAACGATTTTTTTGAATAATGTTACTGCAGAAAATTGGGTAAAATCCATATAATAAAAGAATAAAAGAAAATGTGAAAACGCGATCTCATGTATATACATGTATACATATCGGTGAAATAGAGCAACCAATTATAATCAATTTGAGCGAAGATAGCTTCACTGACTTTGATTACGAATTAGATAAGTATTGTTTACCAGCGTAAACATAATTTATTATTTAAATTTTCTGTAACATATAAAAAATTAATTACATTAGTATCCCTTTTTAGTGTTTAATTGTAATTCTACAGATGGTTTAAGAAATAAATAAACTGAAACGTCAAATGTCCTAAAAATGTATTTAATAAATAATAAAATGACCGATAGCCCCAAAAAAACTTCTTGTATTTTTGACAAGGGTACTTTGTATTATTTAAATTATAATTTAGAATTTTTTTAGAGAAAACGGCTACGTTTTAGGCTGAATGTGCCTAAAACGGGTTCTATGCCAAAACTAAAAATAATAAAAGTACAGTTGTGATTTGTGTTGAATATGTCAACATTGTCTATATTTTCTAATGTATGTGAATTATTAAGAAACCATAAGAAATAAAATAATATTATAAAAACTTTTAGTTTTAAGTTTTCTACCGAAATAATATTCTATGCCATAAATACTTAGTGATAAAATAAATCTCTTTCCGACGCCTATGACAAGGATTAAAATCCTTTTTAACACATCACACATCCAAATATCTATTGTTATCCAACCCAAATAGTCCATTATTATAGACCGGTAATTTTGATTATAAAATTTCTAACCCATTCCTATGATAAATATATGTGTCTTACAGATTTTGCCAAAGACACCGGACTAAAGAACACAGGTAGTTTGCGAAGAAAAAAAAGGGTAGAAAATTATTTATTACTCTCTCTAGTTCTTGAATAAATTATAGTATAAGAGGTGAAATCGGGTCTATTTTCTTGATCCCAAAGTTCTTGGGGAGGGGGGGGGGGCGATCGCCCTCCCCCCCCCTGGATCCACGCTTTGGCACATGGCCAAAGCAGTTGAAGAACATTCATCAAAACATGAAATGTAAAACCCTGAACCTTAGGGTAAAGGAGAAATTACCTTTCCCTCAGAAAGTACTAACTTTTGTAATAATTTTATTCGCTAATATCGGAAGGTTATGCACAAACGGTTATAAAAACATATAATTGCTACAATCAAGTGAATAGTTTTGCTTACCAACATATATAACACATAATGAGTTTTTGGCACATCTTTCTTCGACCACCGTTTAATTTTCGTAAAAAAATATTTTGGAAATAAGAGCCCAAATCAAAACTCTTGTTTAGTAACTCCAAATTAACTAAATTGTCATCAAAGAACATTTTCGGCTGTTGCCTTATGTAATTCAAGATGTTTTTTTGTTAAATAAAATCGACTAGAGGTAATAAATCTCTAATAACTCTTACTTCAAATTTTGAACATATCTCTCAATGCAAGAAATAAGGCGTGGTGTGGCTTCATTTTGAGCGAATAATAATCTTTAAATTAACGAAAATATCGGGCACGCAGTGTTGTAAATTTAGGATTACATGAAAACACATTTAAACTTTCAGAGAGAGGCATTAGGGATTAAGGCCTCTTTAAAATTATAATAAATATACAAATGAGATGTGCATTTATACATAAAGAAAATCAAAAAACGTTAAAATTCCCAATCAGTAAATTAAAAGTCAATAATCTTTTACATATTTATGCAAATAAAAAACAGTTAACATCTGTTTGAAGCACATACTTTTCTTACCACATTTTTCCTACAAGTTTCTTTATCATTTATTTAATTAATAACAGTTTTTAAAACCCATTCGATTTATCAAAAAAGGTAATGTGAAAAAACTGTTTATTTTTTCTTGTTTAATTAACATGAAAATGTCAATCACTTTGAATAAAGTAATTTTTTAATGAAAGTACGGTATTTGTTTAATGGTACTCGAGAAACAGTAGGAGAGTTTAACAAGTAGGTACAACTGAATCTTATTTTAAGAGCGGAAGTTTCTATTATGGTGAATGACTGATATACAGGGTGTTTCCAAATAAGTGCGAGAAATTTTAAAGGGTTATTTTTGAGCAAATTTTAAGCATAAAAGTTTATAAAGGGTGTTTTTTATAGAGGTATAGAACTTTTAAATGGAATAAAACAAAGATGAATTTTTTTAAATTGACATGAAATTTACTTTATTCGAAAGAAAATCTGGCATTATAATTTAAATATGACTTCTGGCATATGACCGCCACGGCTGGCTCGGACGTAGTATAATCTGGAGGTCCAATTTTCGATGACTTTTTCCAACATTTGTGGCCGTATATCGACAATAACGCGGCGAATGTTGTCCTCCAAGTGATCAATCGTTTCGGGCTTATCGGCGTAGACTAGCAACTTCACATATCCCCACAAAAAATAGTCTAGCGGCGTTAAGTCGCACGATCTTGGAGGCCAATTCACGGGTCCGAAACGTGAAACTATGCGGTTACCAAACGTTTCCTTCAATAAATCAATTGTGGCACGAGCTGTGTGACATGTTGCGCGGTCTTGTTGAAACCACAGCTCCTGCACATCATGGTTGTTCAATTGGTGAATGAAAAAGTCAGTAATCATGGCTCTATAGCGGTCACCATTGACTGTAACGTTCTGACCAGCATCGTTTTTAAAGAAGTACGGACCAATGATTCCACCAGCCCATAAAGCACACCAAACAGTCAGTTTTTCTGGATGTAACGGTGTCTCAACATATACTTGAGGATTATCATCACTCCAAATACGGCAGTTTTGTTTATTGACGTATCCATTCAAATAAAAGTGAGCTTCATTGCTAAACAAAATTCGCTTATGAAAATCGGGATCAACGGCAATCTTGTTTTGGGCCCATTCACCGAATCTACGCCTTGCTAGGTGATCGTGTGGCTTCAATTCTTGCACGAGTTGGATTTTGTAAGCACGCAAACTAAGATCTTTCCGCAAAATCTTCCATAAAGTGAATGGACACATATCCAATTCCTGTGCACGATGGCGGATAGACTGATTCGGGTCTTCCTCTACGCTACGCTCTACAGCAGCAATGACTTCTTCTGTACGCAGTGTACGACGTCTCTGTGGATGCGTATTATCATTTAGAGTAAACGTAGTGTGAAAACGTTCCATAGTTAATCGAATTAATTGCTCTGATGGACGATTATTTTGACCATAAAATGGACGTAGTGCGCGATACGTATTTCGAACAGAACCATGATTTTCAAAATAAATTTGCACAATTTGGAAGCGTTGTTCAGGCGTCAGTCTATTCATGTTGAAATGCCAAACCAAACTAAACATAAATCACTTGACAGCTGACAAAATGGCCGTCAGTTAAAAAAGTGTTGCCAACTTAGAGTTCTATACCTCTATAAAAAAAAACTTTATAAACATAGATCCGATAATGCTTAGTTTTTAAGATACAGGGTGTTAAATTTTATTACTATTATTAGTTTTTTAAATTTATATCAATTCTTTTTAAAGATAATTAAGTCATATTTGGAAAACATAACATTTTTTACAGTTCTCATAAAAAATTATTAATATATAGAGTGTTATTTTTTCCAGGTTGATTAAAACAAATATGAATGAAAATTGATTAAAACAAATACGTTATGATTTTTTATATACGTATTTTTTTTTTTTGTGGAAAAACTATTATTAGAAGAAAACTTAAGGGACAAAAAAGTTTTACAATAAGATGGGAAAGCTAACTGAGTAATAAAATCGAGTCAGTGGCGCCCGAAAAAAAAGCTCGAAAGGGTAAAATTTTCCAGACAGGGAAAAAGTAATACTCTATATATTATTTCACCTCATAATAATTTTTTTATGAGAACTGTAAAAAGTGTTATATGTTCCAAATTTGACTCAACTATCTTAACTATTTTAAATTGCTTTGCTTGGTTTTGAAGGAAATTTTAACGACAAAAAACCTTTTTAAATGTTAACGCAAATAAATTTATCAATAAAAAAACATGGGCCCATGTAGGAGTCGAACCTACGACCTCCGAGTCAACAAAGTTAGTTCGGCGCTCTAACCAACTGAGCTAACGGGCCACCGAAATTTCATAATAATTTTATAGGAACAAATTCTTGTTTACGCTGAACCGCGATCATCATTAAGAGTCCTACTACTTTTAGTTTAAATAATAGCAAAACATAATTTTAATGAAAATTTTGATATCTCACGTGTACAAGATAAATCTGTAATACTAAATTTCTTGGAAAGTATGGAAATCAACAAATTAAAAAATGCAAATATATTGTTAAACAATCAATCAGACTTGAATGGTTCTCCATTATTGATCGATCTTGTAAACACTATACCCTTATTTGGGATTTCTGATAATAAAACATCTTGTCAATAGTTATATAGTTTTAAGATTCAATTGCATCACATAAATTTAGTTAGTTTAGGCTCGCTTCTCATTTTTTTTTTGATTTTGTTCCGAAGAAGGTACTGTAAGTCGAAACAATATATTTGTTGACTGTATTCAAATAAAAATATAATTTTGTAGCGAAACGGTAGTTTTCATAATAGAAATCCTAAAAAACACAATATTTTCTTTTTTTTAAGGAATTTAATTTTTATTTAATAATCAAAATGTAATTAAATTAAATTACTCTCAAGTCACGTAATAACAAACACCAATCAAAGTGCATGACGTTACTTTCTGGTAAACATCATCGTTGTCAAAGTCTACGTTGTTTGATTAACATTATTTTATAGTGATTTCCGTGCAATTTCTTCGAAATTTGCTTCCTCAAAAACGATTCTAAGAAGTTTCTCCATGATGGAAAATGCATTCATTTAAGCAAATAGTTCGAATTTGGCGAAAATTGATTGTTTTACGGGAGCCAATTTCTTCACAACAAACAGTGACCTTCGCTCTGCCGAATTTAGAAATGTGAAGACTTCCATGTAAGTGATATACGAAGAATTGTTACTTCTAGAACGGACAATGAATACGTAATAGTAATCACAGCTATTTATAAGCTTAAAACTAAAATAAAACAAATACGGAACATTGCTACCCAACTTTGATTATTTTATTTCTAACCTTAAAATTCTAATTTTGATCTATGAAAACTTGAAAAATTATAACTTTTAATATAAGAAAAATAAAGGAATATTATCAAAACTTACATCAAAATGATCTTCATAAAAATACATTTTAAACTGTGGTGCATAAGTACCGGATCCCTGCGGGTTAGCTGAAGCCATATTTTCCTATTATTTTCCGAACTTGGTACGTGAATAAATAAGTTTTTAGGTGTTTTAATTGTACTACTTGCATACCGAGGTAGCGTAAACCACTTCTAAAACTTAGAACTCATCTTTTATTATATAAATTACGAAAAAACTTTATATTTCATTGTCAGTTTACTAGCCTTTGGCAACATGTGACATCACAGCGGTCAAGTGACATGTATTGGCTTTTTGGAGCGAAATTTGAAACGAAATTTAAAAAATTATTTTTCATTTGCCTCTAACAAGGTATGAAAATTTAGGCCTTCACGAAGAGATTGGGTCTTTGTGGAGGTCAAAATGTTCACCCAAAAAAAAGTTATGGCAATCAACATTTTGCGTCTTGGGATAAACAAATACCAATATCTCAGCAACAAATTATACAATTTACTATTATAAAATATTGTTTTATTCAGAAAGCAAAAAGGTGCAAAAAAACTTAATTTTGCAAAAAAATAATTGATATAAAAAATGGCCGTTTTTGAGGATTTTTGCAATAACAAATTAACAAAAACGATAGCACAAAAACTCAGGTTTTTAAAACCTCTAAAACTTTTTTTTGAAACTTTTTTCCAAAATGTGTTCCTGGGCTTGTAGATTCGAGAAACCTGTTTTAGCCAACTTTGACCCCTCCTCCTCTTAGCCCCTTGTTTTTAGATTGCCCCCACCTTTGGGTAGGTCTCATTCATCTCGGAATTTACGTCACTATATTTACTTACAGGTTGGGCTACTTGGAATATACTGGGGACCTACTCAAGCTTTCGTGATCTATACACTTTTATCCCGTTTCCTCCGTTGTTTTGGAGCTATCTGTATAGCATTTAATGGATTTTCTATTAAGTTTTTCACAATGTTGAATTCCTTTTTCATTTTATATTGAGGCATGTCCCAGATTTGTTCATTTGTACATTTCTTATAATTAAAAAAACTGTCATCTAATTTAAAACGAATTTAAAACTAATAACAGATATTTGTTTATAATATCAAAATCATCAAAAATAACTTATTGTATCTTATTGGCAAAAAAAAAATCTTCCGCAGACTGGGGTTATTGACGCACGTACTAGGTGCCATGCCTATTCTTATAAATAGCTATATCTGTTTAATACCAAAGACGATGGTATACATCGTCTATGCTAATACATTATTTATAATTTTAGGTTATAATAATTAGACACGGAAGGTTCTTAACTATACTACACGATTTTCTATTTTTCTTGCATTTTTATTTTACTGTTTCTCATACGCATGCAACAGGAAATCTTAAAATAATAATTTATTCTTGAGATAAGTAGTTATATATTAGTACTGCAACTGCAACTTAAGTATCGCAGGAAAATAACATTTTTTACTTTGTGAGAAACAATTTGCTTCGAACATATAGGAATGTTTTAAAATAAATTTGTTATTAAAATAACTAATCGTTTTTGACCATTAAAGATATTTTTTAAATTCGTACAAATGTTCTTTTTTGTGTCTTCGAATATTTATAATAAAAATGAATATTGTGCTCGCTAATTTAAATAAATTTAAAAATTATTATACTTTTAGAAATAAAAAAAGTAAATTGCCTCCTGTGAGGATTGAACTCACGACCCCTGGTTTACGAGACCAGTGCTCTACCACTGAGCTAAAGAGGCCCATGGTAAATAAGATGCCAAGGTTGTAAGTCAGGTTCACTCATCTTGAGATTGTTGAGTTTTTTACGCGCGCATGAATCTTGGTACAGGGGTTGTTCGATATGAAATAATTTCTTGATTTGTTACAAAGACAGGTTAATAAATTAATCAAAGCAAATATTTTCATATATTAAAAAAAATTAATAAGTGTTATTTGTAGTCTTACTTTATTAAACTTATACTTCCAGATTAACTTAAAAGGTTTAGCTTTTATACCAGACCCAGTTGCCATGGAAGTGAACGCTTCTAGTTGGTGAGTTTTATATACATACAAAAAATTTTATAAAGAAAAAATGGGTATAAAAACCTAGAGATAAAACTATGGAATCAGTAAAAGGAATTGTTACTTGTTTCCCGAAACTAAACAAATTTTTTATTTCTTGTGGTTGGAAACTGTGAAAAACAATCACTGAAGTTATTTGAGTAAAAGTAATGTGTAACAAACTCGCTGGACGGTATGTTCCGGAAGCTGGATCATCGTCCATTGTAACATCATATAAATGAAATATAATAATGAAATTTTCATGTCATTAAAAAAATACTCGAAGGGTTCTAAGTTAAACTTAAAGACGTCCATAAAACGTTTGATCTCAACATTCAGGACGTCTTATGGATGTCCATTATAGTCGAATGACGTCCATAAGACGTTGTATAGACGTCTTATGTTACAAAAAGTAACGTCTTTAAGACATTTGCTTACAACGTCTTATGGACGTCCTTTCCCAACATATTCCACCATTAAAATTATGTACATTAAAAAGGGTCCATTTAATTTTTTTGTTTGTCTTGTTTACAAAGTGAAACCGTGATTATTCAAAAGTCCAAGAAATAACTTTAATTAAGAAAAAATCAAGAGCAAAATATACACTACCATTTTAATAACTACAAGTTCCGCATGAATAACTTGTTTTAAAAAATTTATTCAACATAATCTCTTTATACAAAAAAAAATACACAACTTAAGCATAATGTAAACTTTTTCTAATTTGAAATTTAAGAAGTGAGGTAGAAGAGCAAATATTTTCAGAACTACTACTGTTCGAACTATAAGTGAACCTATCAAATTTAAGCCTTAGTTTATCCCTTTGATATAATAACTCTAAAAGGTAGACTATCAATAAAATAAAAATTTATTAAAATAAAAAGTACACAAATCTTTAAATAGGTTTAAAAACAAGAATTTTTATTTAGTCGAATAACAAATCTGGTCTGATGCCCTTTTCAACCATGTTTGGATTGAAAATTCCTCATTCTTCTAACTTTTTGCCAGTCCTGTTGTCTCTGTAGAGCCTAATAACAAACTGATTTTAATTTTATAGAATAAAGTTTATCATTTGTGAGAGTAAATTTTTTGATATTTTTGTGAATTTTTATAATTGTCCTCTACTATAGAATCGTGACTTATGCTATTTCAAGGTTAATTTGTATAATGAAAAACAGAACTTACTCATAATAAGTCTCACCAAGTTGGAATCGTAGAACTTTCTCTTTCCTTTTCGTACTAATCAACTGTACATGGTAATTTTACAAGCTCGCTTTACAAAGTCATAAATGCTCCCTACTCCCAGTTTTGAAATTTATAAAACCTTAAACAAAATTACTTCTTGTAATTAACAAAACTCTATTTTCTATGTTCTTTAAATAAAAATCAATCATCAGGAACAAATTAAATCTTACAGGTTTCATTAGTGGAGCACTCCACAAACAAACATTTCGCCTTCCACTTCATTAGTAATATTTCTTGTAATATTTAGGACCGGGTCTGGATGAGCTGTGCAAGCCTTTTTTGCACAGATAATATTTTTGAAAATTTCATTTCATGTTTCTAATAACATAGAGTTACTACAAAAATATAAGTGGTAAAGCATTCGGGAATTTCCTGTAACACAACCTATAAATAACGTTACTGTTTTTCCTAAGTACATATGATTCTCGATCTTACCTTAAGTATTACATAAACACGAATAAAAAAGATTTTCAGAGGCACATAGATAAATCAACTATTTTAATAAAATTCTTTCAAAAGCTAAATTTTCACAGTCGGCACCCCAACAACATTAAAAATGAATAACGACAAGACGAAACACAAATACAAAACTGAGAAATGACAGTTGACAGAACCAAAAGGCGGTTTTTTTAAAGTTATAGTTTCGCTGGCATCATATTTATGTGTGTCATTGTTATCGGTACATCAAACAGTCTGTGACAAAAAGTACTAAAGTATTGATAAAAAAGATAATGCAAAAGTTTTATTAACCAAGGTCGTAGTGAGGCTACTAAAAATTTGTCGTTCAATCAAAAATTTTAACCTCAGCTTGTATTCAGCTGAGCTCTGTGCGGCGTTGCAAACTTATTTATTACCCAATTGCGACAAAATCCATAGGGAAGGAAATGCTTTTTAGTGTTTATCAACTAAATTATTCACA
This sequence comes from Diaprepes abbreviatus, assembly GCA_034092305.1. NCBI lineage: Eukaryota > Metazoa > Arthropoda > Insecta > Coleoptera > Curculionidae > Diaprepes > Diaprepes abbreviatus. The sequence goes on from JASJET010000105.1 coordinate 4,134,263, forward strand.
ACTCTATTTATTTTCATATAAAATGTAGTATGTAGACTTTTAAAAGATATCTTAAAGACGTTGTATATAGACGTCTTATGGACGTCTTTAAAACAACGTCTATAAGACGCCTTATTTATGTCTTAAGTTGTTCAGACATAATCTGGATATTAAAATGACGTCTATAAGACGTCTAGTGCTGTGTGGGTGTATTCTCACTATAGTGCCGCTCTCGATACGCCCTTGCTTCGATAAGATATTTTTAAATGAAAAAGACTTTGCAATTTCAGCCTAATTGTAAAATGTATTTTGACCACAATAAATTTTAATTTAAAGAAATTAACTTTTAACGATTTTTTCAAGTTAACATTTAAAGTTAGTTTTTCATCACTGTATTTATTTATTATTAAAATATCAACACAGTCCACTAAAGCAGATCCCCTTCTAAAAAAAAAAACTAACCCCAATTAAATAATAAAGGTTTTCATATAGGACAAATTGGTAGTTTTGTTTAGACCATCAAACGCCATTTTTGACATAAAATAGGTCAAAAACAGTTAGACCTAGGGTGTTCCAAATAAGCAAAAACTCATCAACTTCTAGTATAACCAGAAGTTCCACCATCTTGAAAACATTTTAGTCGAATTGCCCCCATCGATTTTGTAAAATGCTAAATTTTAAAAATTTTCGGAGAAATCGCGGTATTTCATCTTGAGATACCCTGTATATTTATATATGACTTTGCCCTATGTTTTCAATTTGCAAACCGTGAGAAAAAAATCAGTGAATTTATGAGAGTAAAATTAAAGTGCAACAAACTGACTTGACAATATGTCCCTAAACAAAAACGCATCTAAATCATCCATTCCAACGTCACGTAAATGAAATATAATAACAAAACATTCGTCGGTCATCAAAAAAACACCCGAAGGGCCTTAAGTAAATGGCGTGAAAACACACCTTTGTTACAGAACAACACTCGGCAGGTTATTTATTCTCATTATTATGTGTACAGAGTTACCTGCCTGAAAAATTCCTTTATAATGCCAGGTTACTTTGCCCTAAAAGGAACATTTTTATAAAAACCTATATAATTATTTGTGCCTTTTGGGTTCTGGTTTTAGAAAACGAATTCCGATTGGTATTGATGCATTCATGCATTGGATTTTTTCAGTTTTTTGTCTCTTTACGACGAGAAAAGATATTGATAGGTATTTTTAAAAGGCATGGTAGAAAAAATATATAAGAGGAATGTCTTATTTTAACCTATACTTATAAGCAGCGTTGCCCTGATTGACTGACTGATATATGACTATTAATGCACGGCCTAAACAGGGAAAAGGTTGTCAACATTACATAGGCATTCACTAAAAAAAGGACTTTTAAAATTCGCACTCCAAAGGGATGAAAAGGGGTAAATTGTCATTTGATAAATAGAGAAATAGACTAGATTTTGGTTTTAAAAAAAAAGCTCATATTCTTCTTCTTCTCAGCATTTCACTTCCAACTTTGGAGGTACGCCTCTTTTTTCCATTTTCGACGATTTAGTGCTTCTTTTATCCGGTTAAGTTCCTCTGACAGCTTGAGGTCATCTGTTCACCCCATACATGGTCTTCCTCTTGGTCTTCTCTTATCATAAGGTCTCCAAGTCAATATCAGTTTCTACCACTTCTTTGTGTTACCACGAACTACATACCAGTAAATGTCCATTTCATTTTGGCTACCTTTAATAATAATAAGCTTTATTGTTGTAAATAAATCAATCTTGTTAACAAAGCACTATGCAGAACAAAAACTTAAAAATAAATATAAACAAAAACATATGCAACACAAGAAATTGTGACAACAAAAAACTAAAAAGAAACTCAGATCAATGATAACAATAAACACGTGATTAAAGTTAGTAATCAAAATAAACAGTGTAAATAAACAAAAGTCCATAATTAACAAAACAGGTAACTAAAATAAAATAAAATAAATGTCTACTAAATTAATTTAAATCAAATAAAATAAAGTAAAACAAGACAAAAATAGCCATAAAATTACACCATTATACCCATTGTGAAAGCACAAACACACCTTGTCAAAAATGATCAGCAAAATATTCTTCCAGTGAATAATATAATACGGTCGTGTCACAAGAAAGCCCTACTTAAGTTTTTTCCTAAGCAATTTATCGTCCATAATATTCCTATACTTTAGAGGAATTTTGTTATATATTTTAATTCCCTCAAAAATAAGAGACTGTTTAGTGAGAGTAGTCCTGGGAATGGGCAATGGCAGACCACTATTACGTGTATTATATGGGTTTGGAGCTGAATAATTTTTATCTTTTTTATGAATCAGTCCCACTATTTCTAAAATGAAAATGCCTATCACTGTTAATATGTTGCCCTGAATAAATAAAGGCCTACAATGCTCCTTCATTTTTAAATTAAATAAATAACGCACTGCTCGCTTTTGTAAAACAAGAATCGAATTTAATAACTGCCGGCTACAGAATCCCCAAAATGCAATTCCGTATCTCAAATGAGATTCAATCAACGAAAAATACACTGTTCTAGCCACATTTGAATCTAATTCCCTTGACACTGTTCGTACCGCATAACACCTGGCAGCCAACTTCTTATTTAATGCCATTATGTGGTCAGTAAATTTCAACTTATCGTCAATAAGTATACCTAAAAATCTAGTCACTAGCTTATTCCCTATAAAATGATTATTCAAAGTTAAACTATCACAGGTAAACTTGAAACTTAACACGTTGGTTTTAGTAAAATTAAAACTTAAACAATTTGCAGCACACCATTCATTCACTCTAATCAAGTCACACTCGATAATATGTTTCAAATTACAGCCATTCTTTCCACGTCATAAAATTGTTGCGTCATCTGCAAATAATGTAAATGTTCCTCGGATATCAATTTTGGTCAGGTCATTTATATATAAAAGAAAGAGCAGGGGCCCAAGAACAGAACCTTGTGGGACGCCACAACTCAGAGGAGAGACACTGGAAAATTCTCCATCGTACTTAACCATTTGCTGCCTATTCGAAAGATAGGAAGCAAACCAATTTAATGCCACTCCTCTAATACCATACAATTCGAGCTTACTCAAAAGTACTTCGTGATTCACACAATCGAACGCCTTTGAGAAGTCACAAAAGACCGCAGCCGCGACATCGCCCTTATTCAAACTGATGTAGAGTTTCTCTAAAAAAGAAAAAACTGCGTCCGTAGTGTTCTTGGACGTCTGAAAATCAAACTGACATTCAGACAGAATGTTACATTGGCTAAGAAAATTTGTTATTCTTCCTTTAACCAGTTTTTAATTATTTTAGAAAGAGTGGGCAGGAGAGATATTGGGTGAAAGTTTGTCGGTTTCCACTATATCCACGACTGTTGTTTTATATTGAATTCATTCGTTGGTTTTTCTGTTTTGTAGAGATATGCCCACCATATTTTTCTCTTTTGCATGTTGTGTCACCCTTAGGATATTCAAGTTCTCCCTAATAAAGGTCCAATTTTGAGCACCATAGATTATCACCGGAATTTACAAGAATCAAATTTACCTAAAGTGAACTTTTGTCTTAGATAAATATATTCATTTACTTTTTCGATTTCCATATTAGTAATTTTAATGATTTCATTGTCGACAGGTACTCGTATTACTTTCGATTTGTTTATATTCATGCTTATACTTGTCTTCTTTGATGCTTGGTTAAACTGATTTAATATTTCTGTCAATTTTTCTTATTTGTTGCAATTATAATAACATCGTCTGCCTATCTCAGATTAGTAAGTCGTTTTCCATTTACCTTTACACCTTTATTCAACAATTCTAGTCTTTTAAATACCTCTTCGAGGGTTAGGGTAAATAATTTTGGTGATTATATATCCTCTTGTTTAACACCTACAAATGTTGCACTCCCTTCCTTTATGGTTTCACCAATTAATTGGATATACTTGCTGTCCATTCTGCAGTTATGCAATGCTTGTTAAGAGATGGTCTGATATCCAGTAGTCTTTTCTAAAGCCTACTTGTTCATCGGTTTGATAATCTTTGAACTTTCTTGTAAGACAAGTAGTCAATACTATCATTACCCACACAGCACTAGACGTCTTATGAACGTCGTTTTTATATCCAGATTATGTCTGAACGTCTTAAGACATAAATAAGGCGTCTTATAGACGTTGTTTTAAAGACGTCCATAAGACGTCTATATACAACGTCTTTAAGATATCTTTTAAAAGTCTCCATACTACATTTTATATGAAAATAAATACAGTTGTGTATAATTTAGTTGATAAAAACTAAAAAGCATTTCCTTCCCTATGAATTTTGTCGCAGTTGGGAAATAAGTTTGCAACGCCGCACAGAGCTCAGCTGAATACAAGTTGAGGTTAAAATTTTTGATTGAACGACAAATTTTTAGTAGCCTCACTACGACCTTGGTTAATGGAACTTTTGCGTGATCTTTTTACCAATACTTTGGTGCTTTTTGTCACAGACTGTTTGATGTACCAATAACAATAACAATATGATGCCAGCGAAACTATAATTTTAAAAAACCCGCCTTTTGTTTCTGTCACTGTCATTTTTCAGTTTTGTATTTGTGTTTCGTCAGGTCATTATTCATTTTTAATGTTGTTGGGGTGACGACTGTGAAAATTTAGCTTTTGAAAGAATTTTATTAAAATAGTTGATTTATCTATGTGCCTCTAAAAATCTTTTTTATTCATGTTTATGTAATACTTAAGGTAAGATCGAGAATCATATGTACTTAGGAAAAACAGTAACGTTATTTATAGGTTGTGTTACAGGAAATTCCCGAATGCTTTGCCGTTTATATTTTTGTAGTAAGTCTATGTTAGAAAGTATGAAATGAAATCTTCAAAAATATTATCTATGCGAAAAAGGCTTGCACAGCTCATCCAGACCCGGTCCTAAATATTACAAGAAATATTACTAATGAAGTGGAAGGCGCAATGTTTGTTTATGGAGTGCTCCACTAATGAAACCTGTAAGATTTATTTTGTTCCTGATGATTGATTTATATTTAAAGAACATAGAAAATAGAGTTGGGTTAATTACAAGAAGTAATTTTGTTTAAGGTTTTAGAAATTTCAAAACTGGGAGTAGGGAGCATTTATGACTTTGTAAAGCGAGCTTGTAAAATTATCATGTACAGTTGATCAGTACGAAAAGGAAAAAGAAAGTTCTACGATTCCAACTTGATGAGACTTATTATGAGTAAGTTCTGTCTTTCATTATATATATTAACCTTGAAATTGCATAAGTCACGATTCTGTAGTAGAGGACAATTATAAAAATTCGCAAAAATATCAAAAAATTTACTACCACAAATGATAAACTTTATCCTATAATATTAAAATCAGTTTGTTATTAGGATCTACAGAGACAACAGGACTGGAAAAAGTCAGAAGAATGAGGAAATTTCAATTCAAACGTAGCTGAAAAGGGCATCAGACCAGATTTGTTATTCGACTAAATAAAAATTCTTGTATTTAAAGATTTGTGTACTTTTTATTTCAATAAACTTTTATTTTGTTGATAGTCTACCTTTTAGAGTTATTTTATCGAAGGGATAAACTAAGGCTTAAATTTGATAGGTTCACTTATAGTTCGAACAGTAGTAGTTCTGAAAATATTTGCTCTTCTACCTCACTTCTTAAATTTCAAATTAAAAAAAGTTTACATTAGGCTTAAGTTATGTATTTTTTTGTATAAAGAAATTATGTTGAACATATTTTTTAAAGCAAATTATTCATGTGGAACTTGTAGTTATTTAAAATGGTAGTGTATATTTTGCTCTTGATTTTTTTTAAATTAAAGTTATTTCTTGGATTTTTGAATAATTACGGTTTGACTTTGTAAACAAGACAAACAAAAAAATTAAAGGGACCCTTTTTAATGTACATAATTTTATTGGTGGAATATGTTGTTTTAATGTTGGGAAGGGATGTCCATAAGACGTTGTAAGCACACGTCTTAAAGACGTTACCTTTTGTAACATAAGACGTCTATACAACGTCTTATGGACGTCGTTCGCCTTTTATAGACATCCATAAGACGTCCTGAATGTTGTGATCAAACGTCTTATGGACGTCTTTAAGACGTATTTGTGCTGTTTGGGTAATAGCTTGTACCGATGAGATAGAAGACTTATAGGATGGTTGTCACCTTTTTTAAATAGTAATATTGTTTTCGCCCTTTTCCAGCTTGATGAGGTCTGTCTTTGATGGACACATTCAGTAAACAACACTGGTATAGTGTTCCATAATTTTTCTTTTCCTATTGCTTTAGTGCGTTATATTCCATATATTTGTTGTGTATAAATTTTTATAGAATGTTTCTATAGTTTTCAGTATCTCGTGTTTATTTTAGTTTCCTTTCCTTTGCTATCTATTAGGGCAGTTATTTGTTTTCTATATTTTGTGTATACAGAGCTGCAAATTGGAATTTAAATGTGGAGATCTTGCTCTGAATTCAGTTGAGTTTATAAAGAGTAGTTGCCCGATCATTTTTTTATTCATAAGTTTTTACAAAAAATTCTCGTAAGTGTATTGTTTCAATTTAAAAAAAACTTATTACAGAGTATTACTATATCTTTACATATTACTTTTATTGTTTTCAGATCAGTTTGTGCCGATAACAACAGGATGTAGCCACAAATTTAAATTTCAATATTTTAAAAATGTCATCACCATCACCAGATCCATCCAAGGTGGATCATCATTATCAGTCCAGCGAAACTAGTGACCATGTATTGCTTAGCCATGGACATACCTGCACGTGCTGCCGGGAGGTAAAAACTTGATATAAATTTAATCAAGCAAAGAAAGAAAATCTAAAATAAAATCAATTCTTTTATATTCAATATTCATATAAAATTTTTCTCATTATTTTAGTGTGCGGACAAACCTGAACCTCCAAAGACTGAACACATTTCTCCACATTGTCACCCGAAATCATCGCAGCATCATCAACCTCATATAATTAATATAAGTCATCCGCATCATCCGACAACTCACGTCCATCCAAGTCATCATCATGTTCCATCATCACCAAAGACTGGAGCGCAGGCTGCCAAATTAATGGGACCTTGTACTTGTCATATTAAGGTAAGCATTAAACTGTTTGTGTATATATATATATATATATATATATATATATATATATATATATATATATATATTTCATATTCTCTGCCTGAAAGGAGAATTACATATATAACAAACTATTTAAATACGGCAGAAAGATTTCTTTATTTCTTACTGAAATTTTAATTTTTTTTTTCAAACATATTCAATATTGCATGTTAAGAAACTATGACGATTTTTTAAATATAATTTTTATTCTTCTTTTTTGACCACACTGTACAAATAATTTTCAGAATATCATAAAAAGACTACTAAAGTTTTGGTCCGCAAACGTTAATTTTGACATAAAAATTTATATATAGCCACAACGGTGAGACTTTAGTATATAACATTATACATTAAATATGTCTAGAATTTTACGTAGAAATCAAAAATGCAATAATATATAGGGTTTTCTATTTAAAATAAGCAAGTTGACATCTACTTCTGGTATAATCGGAAGTGCCGCCATCTTGAAAATATTTTAGCCAGCTGTCCCTCATGCACGTTAGTACAATGTCAAATTTTCAGATTTTTCCTAATTAAAAGTTCCCAGAAAATCACCCTGTGTATAGATGGCTTTGTTTGATAAGGCCACGTCGAGATTTAACCCAAAATAGAATTTTTCTGTTTTACTTTACCGAAAAGCACTTAGCTAAGTGAAGCATTTCCTACATGACTAAGTTTATATTACTTTATATAGGCTGAAAATGAAACCGATGATAGACCAACAATAGAACCAACACCTCAAACTAGGAAATTAGATGAAGATAGGATAGAAGTCTCGCCACTGCCCCCAGCATTACCACCAAGACCTCCCCCTAGGCCTAGATATGATGGAAGCAGTAGTTTGAATTCTAGATATAGACCTCGAATAGGTAAGTCATTTATGAATATTGCGCTAATTGAATTAATCTTTAGAGACCATATATAAATTCATCATACTATTTACTTCTTTCTAAAATACTTCTGATTTTTATTATTTTCTAAAGAACCTATAAGAATTCTTCTTTAATTCAAGTTCTACAGAATGTTGAATAACATTGACTTTTTTTTTAAATAAGGATTAGCAATATTACCACTTCTTACCTTTGGTTTACTTTTCTTGGCGCCACCTTCGGAGGTCGCTTATTTATTATTTGCCCAGAATAAATTATCTTGTTTAATTTTGTTAAGAACATTTTTTTCTATTTACTTTTCTCGTCTTGCTAATAAAATTGTAATTTACCAAACCCAAGCAGACGTTAAAGACGGAAGTAAAGTAAACTGAAAATTTACTTGAAATTGAAAGTCGAGGTGATGTTGCAATTAGATAAAATTGATAATTTAAATAGGTAATAACCTTAACTTCTTTTTAATTTGCCCTAGGTAAGAATTGTAAACGTTTGTTTCTCTTCGAATAACGTTCTAGAGTAACGAAAACAATTTATATACTGAGGCTATTGTTATATAGTCAAATTTTTTGTGATCTTGTCGAACATAATCTCGAAACAACGGTATTGACATTCATTACATCTTAGTGACTGGATTTCCTTACTTGTACTGACAAATGTTTTACGAGATATAAATGATGACGTGTGAACAATATCATATATATGTTAACATCTATCTAACAAGGAGTCATTAGGAAATGTAAGATATATTAAAGAAAATAGTTGGTATATTTCAAAGAAAATCCCCAAAAATATGCTTTGGAAAAAATCATTAAAATATAATTTCTTAATTTCATTTTTTTTAATGCAAGACAAGCCTGGGTTAAACGATGACAACGTTGAACAACAGTGGCAGTTTTTCAAAACGTCAATTATGGAACCAAGCAAGAAACTACTTACAACATCAAGATACAAGAAAGAAGGTTGGATGACAGATGATATTTTGGAGTTGATGGATGAAAGGTGGAAAGAATACATAGAAAAACTATTTGAAGATCAAAGACACGAAAATTCTTCTATAAACTGTTTGAGCGGTGACATAGGGCCTGAAATTACTAAAGCAGAGGTCATTTATGCATTAAGGTCGATAAAAACTAATAAAGCTGTTGGTCCAGATGAAATGCCAGGTGAGTCGTTGAAGCTGATCAATGACAAAAATTTTGATTTATTGGTGAGATTATTTAATACAATTTACATGACAGGAACTATCCCCCGAGAAATGTTAACATCAACATTCATATGTTTACCAAAGAAAGTAAGTTCAAAAGAATGCAGTGACTATCGAACAATCCCTTTTAAAAATTGTACACGCTAGAATACATTCCAAATTGGAGCTGAATATTAGTGACATACAGTTTGGCTTCCGGAGCGGGGTGGGTACAAGAGAAGCATTATTTGCTTTTAATGTGCTTACTCAAAGATGCTTAGATGTCAATCAGGATCTCTATGTCTGCTTCATAGATTACAACAAAGCTTTTGATAGGGTCAAACATGACAAACTGATAGAGATTCTCAGAAGCAAAAATTTGGATTAAAGAGATTTAAGGTTGATATCAAATCTGTATTACAATCAGCGAGCGGCAGTAAAAATTGGACAGGAAATATCCGGAAATGTGGAAATACAAAGGGGAGTCAGACAAGGGTGTATATTGTCATCTTTACTATTTAACGCTTATTCTGAAGAGGTCATATTGGGAAGTCTTGAATCTGAAACAGCAGGGATAAAAGTAAACGGAGTTTTAATCAACAATATTAGGTATGCAGATGACACCGTAATAATAGCTGATAGTTTGAAAGACCAAGAAAAAATAATGAATAAAATATTAAGAGTTAGTGGAGAATATGGACTCTCTCTTAACACGAAAAAGACCAAGTTCATGATAATGAACAACACCAATAATAATGAAACCCTAATGGTAGGAGGCCAGCCAGAACGAAAAAGGTTAGCTGCACCAAAGATTTAACGTTAGCCTGAAAATACGAATGACTAAATGTTACGTATACAGTGTTCTATATTATGGAATGGAAGCATGGACACTGAATCGAGAGGCAATGAGAAGACTTAAATCTTTTGAAATGTGGACCTATAGAAGAATTCAGAGGATTTCGTGGGTGGATCGAGTTACGAACGCCGAGGTGTTCAGAAGAATGGGGAAAGAAAAGGAAGTCGAGATAACAGTAAAACAGAGAAAACTGCAATATTTTGGACACATTATGCGGGGAGAAAAGTACAGCATCTTACGGCTCATAATCCAAGGCAAAATAAGTGGCAGAAGAGGCGTAGGACGACGACGAATTTCATGGCTAAAAAACCTAGGGGCATGGTTTGGATGCAGTTCAAAAGAACTATTTAGAGCAACTGCCTCAAACATTAAAATAACTATTATGATTGCCAACCTCCGCAATGGAGAAGACACTTGAAGATGAAGAACTTGTGAGAATGACAAAAAAGCACAAATAATATTAACTTTTCAAAAACAATGTTTGTTCATCTAATAATGACCACAGAAACAAATATACACTATCTTATTGTAACTTCAAAACTGGCTCTGTTAGCTTTTTGCTAGTTGAAATCATCAGACCCTGTGTGTAGATGTGTAACAGAACATCGTAACGTCGTAAATCTGCTTAGACGCCACTCTGCAACAGATCATCGTAACATCACACCGTCCTATCAGGTGTGGGTCGTTGGCGGTCGCAGAAGTATAACGGTTTCACCACATGTTTGTATGTGTGGTATAATATTGGGAAGCGGAGTTGCGCTACGGTATTCTATACGCAGCACACACGTGACTCAAATTTTTTTCCGGTTATATTGTCTTAAAATCTTTGTATTATAATAAAACAATAATAATAACGATATGAATATGTTAAAAACAATTTTAATATTTCTGGCAAAAATCTACATCCTATAATATCTAGAGTGTCTCAGGGAAGTAGGCCGGCAGAGTTAGTCTCATATGAGGTGATTTTGAAATTTATTGTTAGTAGACTTCTAAGTACGTTGAAACTTTCAGAATGATAATAGTAATTATGTAGTATCATATGTCTCATTTTCTTTCTTGGGGAAAATTTTTTATTTAACAATTAATATGTGAAAAAACAGTTTTTTCGAGTTTTAGTTTTTCAGTAAGATAGTTTCAAACAAAAATTGTGTGCATTGAAAATACCTACAAAATGAGCTAAGGTTCATCTGAATTGAGTAATTTGTTCGTTAGTTATTGCAAAAAACCTGCTAAAATGGTTGATTTTTCAATTGTTTATAAACAATAGAAAAACGTATTGCATTTATACTGCAACTAAAGGAGTCTCTTGTTGCATACAAAAAATGTACAAAATTTGAACTAAAATATTCAGTAGTTTTTTGCACAGTGAATTTGTTTATAATTTTTTATGTTTTTTTTTTGATTGTTTATTCTCAGCGATCTAGAGGTCGTACAGCAGTCTGCGGGTACGCAAATGAAAGTTCCGGACTTATACTAACAATAACATAAAGAACGAAATCAATTGTTGACCTTAAATTGTTGAAATAGATAAAGAAAATTGGGGTTCGTTTTTTTCGTTATAAACAAATAGAATAACTCTTCGACAATTGTTGATATTGAAATCCCGATAATGGGACGCGATAGCTAAGAATTTGACGTACATTCTGGAAAAAAAAGTGTTGTGTACGACGACCAGGAGCTGAGATAGAGTTTTTTTTTCAAAAAATCGCTGCGGAGATATTTTATAACATAACAGAGATTATTTAAGTAGCAACTCATAGGGAGATAGTTAAACTATAGTATGCAGCAGTTTTCAACTCAATTATTTCAAAAGTATTGATGTAGCAATAGTTGAAAGTTTCACCTACTCCGAGAGTTTCAGAAAGTGAGCAGTGGACGGGGTCGTTCTTTCAGCCTGCGGTGCGTAGAAAAAAGGGTGACTCGGACGCTTCAAGTTCGAACAATGGATGATATGCTTTACAAATTGCGGAAAAATTGTTACAGGAGTCAACAATTACATTGATTTTTAATGCACTATTAATATTTATTGAGATATAGCATGAAACAAATAGCAACATTTGTTGATAGCATTATTACTTTTTGAAATGTAGAATAAACTACATTTGACTATTATACTGTAAGCGATTATCCAATCAAGAATTATTCTAATATTACTTTCAAAGACGATGCAAGTAATAGGGGAGAAATTAATTATGATTATGATAATAATGATGAGAGTAATAATGATGATGTCGATGAGAGTGATAATGATGATGATAATTTTAATGATAATAATGAAACCGATAAGGGTTTCGAATATGAGTGTCCATCGATGTCTAGGAAAAGAAGAATGGAATAAATATTTTGTATAGATTTAAGCAAAAAATATGTATGTAGGCAAAAAATTTAGTATTTGAAAAATGTGCGTCCAATTAAATAAACAAAAAAGTTACCATGTGTTTTTCTTGTACAATCAATAATTTGGCGGTAAATGACAGCAGCAATTTGTTTCATGCTATAACTCCATAAATATTAATGGTACCTTAAAAATTAATCTGATTTTTAATATTGCTGATTAGTGGTATACTGTTGACCACTGTAACATTTTTTTTCGCAATTTGAAAAGCACGTGCGACAATTTGTTTATTGCTATGTTTAATAATAATTTGATTACAAAAACATATCATCCATTGTTCATGTCTCGTCGAGAAACCACGAAATTAAAAAAAAAAGATTCTACGACCAATATTCGTCGAGATAATCCAAATTTTTCCAGCGAAATGAATATGAAGCGTCCGATTTACGTTTTTTTCCGCGCGCCGCAGACTTTCTGAACTTGGAGTAGGAACAACTTTAAACTATTGCAACATCAACAATTTTGAAACAATTGAGTTGAAAACTACCGCATACAATAGTTTAACCATCTCCCTATGAGTTCCTACTTAAATAATTCCAGCAGCTGCGATTTTTTGAAAAAAAAAATCTCAGCTTCTAGTGGTCGTACAAAATTTATTTATTTTTTCAAAATATGCGCCAAGATCTCACCTATCACGTCCACTTATCTGCATTTTGATATCAACAATTGTCGAAGAGTTATTCTATTTGTTTATAACGAAAAAACCAACCACAACTTTGTTTTTCTGTTTCATCAATTTAAAATCAACAATAAATTTGGTTCTTTTTTGTTATTGTTAGTGTAAGTCTCCAGTTTTCATTTGCGTACCTGTAGATCACTGTACAATCTTTAGATCGCTGAGGATAAACAATAAAAATAACATAAAATATTATAAATAATTTCACTGTGCAAAAAAATATTGAATATTTTTACTTGAAATTTGGCATACTTATTGTATGTAACAAGAGATTCGTTTCGGTGCAGTATTAAGTTAATGCAATATATTTTTATATTGTTTATTAATAATTGAAAAAACTGCCATTTTGGCAGGTTTTTTGTAATAACTAACAAACAAATTATCCGATTCTGATGAACTTTAACTTATTTTATAGGCATTTTCAAAGCGCTCAACTTTTGTTTGAAACTTTTTTACTAAAACACAATAACTTTTCCTGGAACTCGAAAATACTGTTCTTTCACATCCTAATTGTTAAATAAAAAATTTCACCCAAAAGAGAAAATAAGACTAAGATACTACATAATTACTATTATCATTTTGAAGATTTCAACGTAGTCAGAAGTCGACTAACAATTAGTACGTTTATATCGACAGTTCCGAGCGCGCTTGAAGTCAAGCGCCTTCAACAAACAGCTTAGAAATATCGATTAAACGGGCGAGATTATATTTGAAGCCCGAAACGATTTAGGATTGACTTGACCCAAGCGCTTTTCGAGTGTGAAATAAACACCCCAAGCGCGCTTGAAATCAGCTGTTGACTTCTGAACGATTACGTCATACGTCAAATGGCCGTTAGTATACTATTTCGAATTATTTTTATTTTTTAAAAACACTCAAGTTGAAGGCTAAATGCAGAATAAAACATTCTACCCTTCGCAATAGTCAACATCTGGTTTTTAAATAAAAAAATATCAAAACAAAGCGTTATTTTGAGGTTAGGTACAGACAAGATATCAAGCTTGTGCGAAAATGACTTGAAGCCAAGGTCAAGTCATGTTTAAATTTGTGAAATAAACGCCTAGAATTCAAGTAAGATATGAGGCGGCTTCGGTTTGAAGCTGGCTCGAAAAACGTCGATTTAAATGAAGTCAATTATTTTATTTCAGATGCTAATTCCGCTAAAGGGGTCTCGGCCCAAAGATTTATCTGCTATTTACCGATATGCCAAAAACTAGGCATTATGGCCGATGATATAGCAGTACTGTCTTCACATTCTAATCCAAATTTGCCAGTGATGTCAATCTGTCAACATTCTACATTGTTTTAATTGCCAACTATTAAAAAATGTAGATGATATCAAATATTTACGAATTTACCGAAAACTGGATTTGCTGATTAGGCTTAAGACAGAAATTCTGATAACATTTTTTATATACATCCGTGATTAAAATTTGCTCTTCTAGTTTGATTCGCCCCCTTCCGACAATAGACTCACGAGACGGCACTGATAAAAGATTTTAATAATCAGATTTGGACCAAAATAAGATTTACAGGTCGGATTTTAAACGCCGTGTGAAATTCTTATTAGAATTCTTCACGGTCATTTATCAATTTAAAAGAAAAAAAAATTAGGTAATCATCAAGTCACTCACAATTCGCCGCAGGCTGGAGAAATCTGAAAACATAACGGACGGAATTCTTTAATCAAAATTATAAACTCTTTGTTCTGTTGTAAAGTTATTGTACTGTAGTTTACTAAAATAATGAGTTGTTAAATTTGTTGATTTGTTCTAGTTGTGTGATTTGCTGTCTTCTACATTTTTCCCAAGCTTACGTCCTCATGATCGCGGGGACTTACATTTTTTATAATTTTAACATTTTTGTACACTGTCATGTTATTATTCGTGTTATACTTTAGTCGGATTAGATCCAATAGTGGCCTCGATCTGGTATGTGATAGACATCTTTATTTCTGGGATAAATTACTCCGGAACAACGTCAAAAATGATTATTTAGGTACGTGTATGTGCCAGTTGGATAAGATGAGCCTGAGACGTGGAAAATTTGGTTATTTATAAAATTTTTATAAAAAAAATTGAACCGACTTCTAAAAGTGCATTAAAAAGTGAAAAATAACTAGAAAGTTTTATATGAAATTGAAATTTTTGAAGTCGGCGTAAAAACTAATACTTGACGAAATGTGATTCGCATAAACAGATTAAAAATATTTTATTTGTAATTGCTTTCTTACCATAATTTGCATATATTGGTAGTTATTTATTTTATTTAGAAATAATTTGGCGCCGACTTAAAAAATTTCAATTTCATATAGAAATTTATAGTTATTTTTCACTTTTTAGCGCACTTCTAGAAGTCGGTACAAATTTTTCCATTTTTAGTTTTGAATTCATTATAATATCTATAAATTATTTGAACTAAGTATTAATCGATATTAGTATACCTCGTATTTTTTCTAAAGTTGCAAATCACCTTAAAATGAACCACTAAAAATTCTTTGATTATTAGAGTTCTCCGAATACCAGTGAAATTGTGTCAAACAAATAGTTAGTCTGTCATAATAAATCTACTACCTTAAATTTCAAATTAATTTTAGATTGGTAATATAGGCCACAAAACCTTCCAATATCGATATTTAAAGAACTTGAGATGTAAATTTCTTAGCCCGATATATTTTATATTGCATATTGAGTTTGTATACGCCCAAAGAATCCCACAATATCAATTTTAGACAAAATCGGAAAATGTAAAATTTTCAGTCCCTCATATTGTATCTTATCAACCTAATAGTTGTAAAAAATTAAATTCATATTCGTAATACACGATCCCGCAAACCCCCTAATACCAAATCTAAATAAATGCAAATAAGGTAAAATTTTCAATCCATCACATTGAATTTCAAAAAAATAATTTTAACGTTTTAACCTAATCTAAATCTAAACCCTTCAAAGCCCCCTAGTACCAATTTCGGATGAAATTTAGCAATTTAAAATTTCTAGTTCCACCTGTGAACAAAATCGAAAAATGTAAAATTTTAATCCGCTATATTGGATTCGCCATATTGAATCCTGAAAAAATACTTTTAATTTCATAATGTACACCTTCAAGAACCTCCTATATCAATTTTGGAGAAAATCAAAAAGTGCAAAATTTTTAGGACGCCATATTGGATCCGCCAAATCGAATAATTAAAAAATATTTTAAATTCGTAGTTAACACTAACAAGGATCCCTCAGTTCTGATTTTAGACAAAATCGAGAGATGTAAAATCTTTAATCCGCTATCTTGGATCCGTCATAATTAATATTTTTTAATAATTTTTTATTCGTAATGTACGATTCCAAAAACTCCCTCATATCAATTTTGAAAAAAATCGGACAAAATTAATTTTTTATCCGCCTTATTGGATACGCCATATTGAATTTTTTAAAAATAATTTCAGTTTCGTTATGTGCGACCCCGAATACTCTGCCAGACCATTTTGAAAAAAATCGGACAAAACGGATTTTTTTGTCTGCCATATTGAATTTTTTAAAAAATAATTTCAGATTCGTTGTGTACGACCCGGAAAATTCCCCCATAGCAACTTTAAAGAAAATCGGACAAAATTGATTTTTTTATCCGCCATATTGATTTTTAAAAAATATTTTGGATACGTTATGTGCGACCTAGAACACTCCCCAACACCAATTTTGGAAAAAATCGGACAAAATTAAATCTTTTTGTCCGCCATATTATCAGCGCCATCTTAGATTTTACTGCGCGATCTTAGATTTAACTGCACCAATTTTATCCAAAAAAATATGGGATCACCGCAGCAACTTCCTGAACATAACGTAAAAAATCGGTGCCGCCGTTCCGGAATAATCGGTATACATATATATATAAAAAAATACATAGTCAATAAATTAAGGACCTCCTTTTAAAAGTCGGTTAAAAATGTTAAAAATCGATAATTTCCTTATCCATAAATAGAAATTGTTGTGCGAAAACTGTTGGATCAATCGGGATCTTTTCGGAGGGGGGAGGAATTTATTGGTTGAAATGCGAAATTTAATTGACCCATTGGCCGAAAATATTGGTTGGGTTTAAAGTTATTTGCCGCTCAGTTGAAAAAATGTCTTTGTTTCCATACTTCTTTCACGTGTTCTCCCATTTGCGATGTAAATTTGCATAATTTGAATAACATCGAGGGAGAGGTCTGCCCATCTTTATTTTATTTAATTCCAATATACTGGTTATCATTAGTGCCTTTTGAAGTCAACAGACCAATCCTCACTTATGAGTGGTGAGAAGCGCAGAGTGAGTATTGGCCTTTAGGTGACTCGATTAATGAATTTGAATGTAACATGAGCTTTAAATGTGGTCACTATCAAAATGGCATTAAACCAAAGTTTATCTTACTTGGAAGAATGCATAAACTAGTGTGACGAAATAGTGTTGCGCGGGGCAGCTACCCAGCGTGGCTATGTTGCACTTCTATTTTTATCACACCGGATCTTCTTAGTGTAACATTAATAATTACTCTGTGGAATTCGGTCACGGTGTTGCCTGTGTATACTTACCTTAATTTTTCTACAAAAAAAAGTTATCATGGGATTTCAAATTCAAATAATTTCATATCAGTTCGTGTTTGTTTTAAATTTGACGAAGGTCGCATGACGTTCTTCCTGGATACGCCATTGGTTTTCTTTTTAAATCATTAATCAAGAAATCCGAGCACTATGGAGATTTATTTTTGTAACTATTAATAACTTTTCTGTTCTTATCTTTGTTTGATCAAACTTCTTGTAATATGATCTTTAAAATCAACAGAAACTGATTCAAAGCATTATAATAATATCAAAAAAGGCACCGTTAAAGCAGTCGCATATTGTGGTACAAAATACTAGCGATAGTAGTATCACTCTTTTTGCACAAAATTTGACAAATTGATATAAAAATTTGTCAGCGATTTTAATGCCTGAATACACGCGAAGGCAATATATTTTACTCAGTCCAAATTAAACTACCTGCTATTTTATGATAATTAATTAGCTCAAGTGAAGTCAGCCGTAATATTTTTGCGTTAAAAGTTTGTTAGCCCCCGGTCATTATTTTAGCTTTTAAACATCTGCGTCACCGTACCCTCCCTTTACTTGTCTCTAGTTATAATTTAATTATTGTTAGGATCTATAATTCATGAGCGTAGAGTTTTTAGTTTCTTGTCCTTTTTCTTCTTTTGTATTTGTGTTATCTATACGGTAGCGAGCTTTCATATATTTTTTCAAACTTCATAAAGCGGAAGACTTTCTGAGAAAAGGTCTAAAAGGTTATTTTAGAATGAACTTCGCATATTATATATATATATATATATATATATATATATATATATATATATATATATATATATACAGTAGTGGAAAAATGTATGGAAACTTTCAATTATGTTCGTATTAATTAATACTGAATTTATCAAGAGTTTGTTTTTTACATTTCGCTAAAATGCAGAAATGCCCCTGATATAGGGAAATAAGTATGGAAACTATTTATATTTTGGATTTAAAGTGTTTAGTTTCGATTCTACAGTGCAAATATCGTGTAAAAATATTAATTTATCATGCCAGAACTCCATTATTTTTCATGTGGTTTTAAACAAAAAATTTTGGATTATTTAGAATGGGGAGAAAAAAGGTCTTAATTGCAAAATATTTAAATATTTCTCAAAGGCCTTAATGAAAATAATACAAAAATATGATAGTAGTGGTGATGTAAGAAATGCGCCTAAGTCGGGAAGACCTCGTAAAACTACTTCTCGAATCGATAAAACTATTTTAAGGATCATCAAGTAGAACGGTACGCAATTGTCCACTTGATGGAGGTCTTTATGGAAGAGTTGTTGTTAAAAGGCCTCTTCTATCAAAGAAGAATAGGAAGGCCCGAATGGAGTTTGCTATAGATCATCTTTCTTGGTCTACAGAAAAATGGAATATGGTGCTTTGGAGTGACAAAAGCAAATTTTCACTATTTGGATCTGATGGCAGGGAGTATGTAAGAAGACCGGTTGGCGCAAGATTCAATGCAAAGAACCAAATTCCAACTGTGAAACATGGAGGAGAAAACATACTGGTCTGGGGATGTTTTTCTCGATTTGGGATAGGACCCATCATTCAAGTGCAGGATAAAATGGCCCGATTTCAATATAAAGAAATATTAGAAAAAACAATATATCCATTTGGAGAAGAAGAGATGCCATTTCAACAGAATACTGATCCGAAGCATTCGTCTAAAATAGTAAAACAATGGTTTGATAAGTAAAATATAACTGTACTTGAGTGGCCATCCCAATCCCTAGACTTAAACCCAATTGAATATCTTTGAGATGTCTTAGATCGCCGCATTCGAATGCATTCCGATAACAAACATCAACAACAACTGTTTAATATCACTAAATTAGAGTGGGCGCAAGTTACTCCAGGAATTTTCCAAAAATTAGTTGACTCGATGCCTAGAAGATTCCAGGCAGTCTTATATGCTAAAGGGTATTCTACAAAATACTAAAAAACTGTTAGTCGTATGTTTAAAACAATGTGTTTTGAAGAAATTTTTAAAGTTTCCATACTTTTTTCCAACTGTCATTTGAAATTCCTTATAATTTAAAAATGTGAATTTCACGGAAAATAATTTTCTTTAAAAAATAACCAAATATTGCTTTACAATACATTATATTTATAACTACACTGCAATAATTTGCAGAAAGAAATACATATATATATATATATATATATATATATATATATATATATATATATATATATACATATATATATATATATATATATATATATATATATATATATATATATATATATATATATATACGAGTCTCTTATTACTTTTAGTTCTAAACAGGCGCAAAGGGATATCTTTGTGTTTGTATCTTTCGTTACATACAGCTTTAATTTGCATGGCTTCAGCGTCTGGTAGTATACTCTTATTTAAATAAAGGAAAAGGAAAATCTCTGTTACTTATGTCAAAAATGTCAACATTTTTAAAACAAATGAATATATCCGCCTATTAGATAATTAACATCAGCACCTATTTTCAAGCAATAGTTTGGCCACTGTTTGGCCTCAACAATATTTTTCCCATCATTGTTTCACTAAAACCAATATCATGAAATTTTAAAGGTTAGTACTATCCAGAAATCATGTAAGTATGTCAATAGACGTGCTATCTATGGGTCAGACTGGGAACTTATTGAGCGATGTTTCAATTAATAATAAAATTTTTATAAAAAAAATTGAACCGACTTCTAAAAGTGCGCTAAAAAGTGAAAAATAACTAGAAATTTTTATATGAAATTGAAATTTTTGAAGTCGGCGCCAAACTAATACCTGACAAAATGTGATTCGTATAAACAGATTAAAAATATTTTATATGTAATTGCTTTCTTACCATAATTTATATATATATATATATATATATATATATATATATATATATATATATATATATATATATATATATATATATATTAGTAGTAATTATTTATTTTATTTAGAAATAATTTGGAGTCGACTTCAAAAATTTCAATTTCATAGAAACATTTATAGTTATTTTTCACTTTTTAGCGCACTTTTAGAAGTCGGTCTTATTTTTTTTTATAAAAATTTTATTTTTCGATTTTTAGTTCTGAATTCATTATGATATCCATAAATTATTTGAACTAAGTACTAATTGAGATTGGTGTACCTCGCAATGATTCCAAGGTGGCAAAAAAGAACCCATTTTATCCAAATCACCGTAAATTACTAAATATTCTTTGATTCTTATAGTTTTCCAAATACCAGTGAAACTGTGTCAAACAAATATTTGGTCTGTCATAATAAATCCACTATCTTAAATTTCAAATTAATTTTAGATTGGTAATATAGGCTTCAAAACCTTCCAATATCGATCTTTAAAGAACTTAAGATGTAAATTTCTTAGTCCGATATATATGTTATACTGCATATTGAGTTTGGATACGTCCCAGGAACCCCGCAATATCAATTTGAGACAAAATCGGAAAATGTAAAATTTTCATTCCCTCATATTGTATCTTATCAACCTAATGGTTGTAAAAAATTAACTTCAAATTCGTAATACACGACACCGAAAACTCTCTAATACTAAATCTGAAAAAATGCGAATAAGGTAAAATTTTGCAACCCACCATATTGAATTTCAAGAAAAAAAAATTTAACGTCTTAAACTAATCTAAATCTAAACCCTGCAAAACCCTGTAATACCAATTTTGGAAGAAATCCGGAAATATAAAATTTCTAGACCGTCGTATTCAACGAACTCCGATACCGGGCCTATGGTCGTATTGCATCTGACATATTAGATTTTCTTAAAATTATTTTATATTCGCTATTTATATCCTCAAAAACGATTCAGTCCCACCTTTGAACAAAATCGAAAAATGTAAAATTTTTAGTCCGCTATATTGGATTCGCCATATTAAATCCTGAAAAAATGCTTTTAAATTCATAATTTACACCCTCAAGAACCCCCTATATCAGTTTTGGAGAAAATCGAAAAATGTAAAATTTTTAGGACGCCATATTGAATCCGCCAGATTAAGTTTTTCAAAAAATATTTTAAATTCGTAATTAACAGTAACAAAAATCCCCCAATACTGATTTTAGACAAAATCGAGAGATTTAGAATCTTTAATCTGCCATCTTGGATCCGCCATATTTATTTTTTTTTTAATAATGTTAGATTCGTAATGTGCGATCCCAAAAACTTCCGCATATCAATTTTGAAAAAAATCGGACAAAATTAATTTTTTTAGCCTCCATATTGTCAGCGCCATCTTGGATTTTACGGCACCAATTTCGTCCAAAAAAATATGGAACCACCGCATTAACTTCCTGAACATAACGTAAAAAATTTCATTCAAATCGGTCCCGTCGTTCCGGAGTAATCGGTCTATATACATAAAAAAAAATAGATAGTTGACGAATTGAGAACTTCCTTCTTTTAGAAGTCGATTAAAAGCAGAGCCTTCTACGGTATAGTCGGTATTAGCGTAGTGAAAAAAAAGACAGGGGTTAGAATAGATCAAAGTTACATAGAAAATTAAATTAACTTAAAAATTTGAATTAATCTTATTATGAGACGCATTGTTAAATACAAAAAAAAATCGCTGAATAACAAGAACTTCATCATGACTGATGAGCAGCGTTTAGGAAATACTGCTCTAACTTATGTTGTTCATACCAAAAATATGTAATTTACCACAAATAATCGCTTTCCAGCTTTAATCATTTATTTTTCACGAAGCTCTGAAATCCACCATTTGCCCTGCTACTAAAGAGAAAATTACACTTGAGATTTAATATTTCATTATAAGATTAGTTTTCTTCTTAGTAAACAATATCCTACCTTTATCCGCCCACCGCTTATGATTTTAAATTGTAAGGTGCAGTAAGTAAATGAAATCAAATTGCGTGTAGCGGTATAAGTAATGAAGAGGGTCCGTGACAGCAGGGTAGCTTACGCTACTTAGGGCTGCAAAACGATAGAAAATGCGCCCTTGGAAAGATACACTTAACTCATTGTGAATTTATCATACTGTCACTTTCTATAGCTATAAAGTAAACAAAGACGGAATGGATTATTCGGAGTGTATAGGGGACATTTTCGAAAGTGCCCGAGGAACAGAAAGAAGTGAGAGGGGGAGAAAATATTGACTATTGGAGTGAAAAGTCGCCAAGCGTCGCTATAGAGACAGGTTTAGGACAGAGTTGTAATGGGAAGAGTTTTCCAGGATATGGAATAAAGCGAAATAAACTTTTGGCTTGGAAATGTTGAGTTGTCACATAAATACATCTTAAATGTAGTTGTTGCGTCATTTTTATTATGTTTTATAAATGAATTATAAAAACGTGTGGGAAACAAACATGCTCTTGCATGTTTATCTTTTTTTAGATTTAAAATATTCATCTTTAATTAGGACCGCCACCAGATCTGTTGGTATTATTTTTGATATGTATGGAAATGTAGCTTTTTTCATGTTTTAAAGATTTTATACATTTATCAAGAATGAAACAATGGGTGTGGAAGAGCTCGAGTGTTAAAAGAAGTGTTAATAATTATTTTGTGCAGAGGAGTAATATATTTTGGGCAATTTCAATAAAATGACATATCATCAATAAATAATACTAATTTGTAGTCACTGACTCTTTTTGGTAATTTTTATTGTGTTCGAAAGAATAAAGTGTTTCCTAATTCGATGCATACATTTTTAAAATTTTTGTTTATATGTAATATTAGACAGTAGTGAGGTAATTTCATACAAAATGTTTTATGAAGATAGAGAGGGATACAAATTGAAAAAAAAAACAGAAAAAAAAGGTTTACAGTGAATTTTTTTAAATACGAGTGTAATCGTTCATATTTCTGGAAATGGCAATTTCAAAGGGGTTGAAGTATTTAAAATATGATGAAATTTCAACAGATTTGATAATAAAGATCAAGGAAAAGAACTGTAAATAAACGCCATCAAGAGACAAGCAAACAAAGCTTCGGAAGAGATACGGCTAGAGCTTCGGGACGCTACTGTCGGACCCGCAGGACAAAGCCAATGAATTTGCAGACTAATTTTATGATCAATTACAGCTAAATCTAATTATTGATCGTATAAAGAAATTTAACATTGATTGGATAATTTTTTTTTATAGTCTGTCTAACATGGCTCTGAAGAGAGTTCCAGAAAAGACCCATTCAGCTAATATAGACAATTCTGATTAGAAAGAAAGGTGAGTAGATCACTGATATCAACAGTTATAAGCTGATTAGTCTACTTTTCAGGCTGGGGAAACTGATAGAAAGAGTAATGTTAAATCGATTGAGGACTTTACAGCTGAAAAGGACGTCTTGCCTCCAATACAATTCGGGTTCAGAGGGAGCCATAGCAGCGTTCAACAGATCACCTGGTTGGTGTCGTTTATAACTCAGGGTTTCAATAGGAAATTTCATACTGGGGCAATCTTTTTCGATAGTAGCAAGGCTTTTGACAAGGTGTGGCACAATGAGCTTATAATTTAGTCTCTGTCCGCCAATCTATTCAACCTATAAACGTCAGATATACTACATGACCAATATAGCAAATTCTTTTAAACGCCGATGATACTGCTTTTGAGACGTCTTCAGAACAATTTCTATTAATTATACTGAGACTATAGCGATATACAAATAATCTGGAGAAATGGATAGCCGATTGGAAGAAGTTGAACCCTGCAAAAACATAAACTGCCATGTTCACTAAATCTCGATTTCCGATCCCAGACGATCGGTTATCGATTTCTAACACTCAAATTCCCTGGAGAAACCACGCGAAATACTTTGGACGGGTCTTCGATGAGAGACTTAATTGGCTTCTAAATACCAGCTATTTACTCAGTACAGCCAAAGCTTCTTTGATGGTTCTTTACTCTCTGCTGAATCGTCGCAATATGCTAAATTTAAAGCTGAAACTTATGATCTATAAATTTTTCATTTGCTCAATCTTTTCCTTTGGTGCTTCTACGTAGATCACTAGGGGCAGATCAAAATTTAGCAGATCAGAAAGGTTTCAAAACAAAGTCCTCCGTCTAATCTGTGAAGTCCCATTTTATGTCAGAAACATTATAACCTACCGAGATCTTGGATGTGAAACTATAGCTAGATGCTTAGATAGAGTTGAATACTTTAACAACGATCTTATAATAACATAACACAACCACACCGCCATACCGCAACAGCGTTACAGGTTTGTTCGAAACTGGTTACTCAGCCATTGACTGAGACAATTTTTTCTTAATTAACTGGCTTATAAATCGAATAAAATCACTCTCAAACCTTAATTGGAACGTCTAATTCGAGAAAAGTCTATGGACCATCTCCGACTTGAGAACCAAAGAAGATCATTGAAGACTGGCGCTTCTATAGGTACTATCTGAAATATCCATTGTAAAGATTGATGTTTTATACGGTATACTTACTCATACAACTTCAAAATTTCATCTCGGCCAAAATGTTGTGTTAACTCGTGAACATTTTCGTGCGATTATTTTTAACAACTTTTGACGCAGTCTAACTCAACAAGAGTGCATCGATGAACCTAATTTTTTATATTGCCATAAAGCACATCGGTAATTTAGTAAATTCAGTTGTGACCGTCGTTCGCTCATGGACGAGTCGCGTGAAAGTCCAAAATTGAAAGAAATAATCGATGTTGTGCGGGAACTGACAAAAACAAGAACGTCATGTGACATGTCAGTCAATTAATATTTTGATCTGGTTTTTAGCATGTTGTTGTGGATACTCTCAAGAGAAAATATTTCTACTGTAGGTTTAATACACGGAGGTGTGAGTGAGTATGACATTTATTAAGCAGGATTTGAGTACATACGATTCAAAATTATTTTTTATATCAAGAGGTATTTTTTTTTGTCTATGCAATTATGATAATCGTGCAGAAATATTATTCAGTAAAGAATTTTAGTATATATAATAATACTCGAAAGTGCACACACCGAACAGCAATACTGAATTTCCGCCCAGCTGAAAACATGGCTCCTTATTATATTTTGTTTTTCCGGATCTGCAATGAATTAATTTTATTACTAAAAATCAATTAATATTTAGAAATCGAACATCTACATTTGCTGCAATTTGTTACTATACGTGTAATTTAACAAAGGCATTTGACTGTGTTTCGCCAGTGTTACTACTAGATAGACTAAAGTATTACAATCTTGCTAAACCTATTAAAAAACAAGAAGCTTGTAATAATAAGGTTTCCAGTGTGAAATATGTACTGTTTCGTTTACCTCAAGTGTTAGTAACGGGGCCACTTATTAATGATTTGATAACTTTTGAACCTAGTGTTGAATTCATCTTCTTTGCAGATGATACCACTGTCACTATAGGAGAAAAAAATGCTCCCCAGTTATTGGCGAGTGTGACAGTCATGCAGACAAGACTGGCTTCATGTCAATAACATCAATGCGAATGCGCATAAAACTGCATTGAAAATAATCCAGAGTGTTTTCAATTTTTTCGCTTTATCATATTGATCGAATATTAAAAAAATAGAATCCATATATGTGACCTTCTATATCATCATTCAGTCATTAAAGTACAGAGATATTTTTAAACAACTTAGAATTATGACAGAACCTTCTATGTATATGTTTTAAAATATATTACAAACATCTTGAACGAGTATGTTAGAAAAAACACCCTTGAAAAGTACAACTAGAGGAAAATCATGGATGACAGGAAATATTAGAACTAATGGACATTCGGAAACTTAAGAACTCTGACCCTGATAAATATAAAAAAAATTATAGCAGACTAAACAGAAATTCATCAAGCCATGGAAGCCTGGATGAAGGACAGTCACCATGATATTGAAGAGCTTAACAGACAATATGACATTTTTAACGTGAACGATCAAAGAGACAATTGGGGAAATTAAATCTCAGTGCACCGGAAATCTAGTACATCAACAAGGTGGAAACATTTTTGAAACTTGCTTGTTGGGAAGATTATGTTAGAAAACTATTTTTAGGCGAACAAAAAACTGTTAAATCACAGGTTGCTAATTTTGAGGGTCCGAAGATCACTGTTACGAAAGTGAAAACTTTTATTTGAAAATCAAAAAATAAAGGTGAAAGATCTAAGTTTATCAAAACTATTATATAAATGTACAACAAGATCTGTAGGGTATTATTTCAGAGACCTGGCTTCTGTCTGCTTTTGTGACTATTCCCAAGAAGTCAAGAGCTAAGACTTGTGACGAATTTAGGACCATTAATCTTATGAGCCAAGTTCTGAAAATTTTCCTTAGAATGATTCATTACAAGCTCTATAGAAAGTGCAAAGAGAATATCAGTAACAGTAAACTCGGCTTCTGAAGTAGTTTTGGTCCAAAAGAACCATCATCTTCAATTCAGGTGTTTATACAAAGATGTCGCAATGTTAGCTGCAATGTGTATGCCTGTGTTAGAGATTACAGCAAAGTATTTGACAGATGTCAACATTGACAATTAGTCAGCATCATAAATTAAGTTGGTATTGACTGCAAGGATATTCATTTCATAATCAATCTTGATTGGAACCAAAAAGCGATGGTAAGGATCGATAATTAATTGTTTAGAGCTATGGAGATAACTCGAAGAGTAAGGCAGGGATGTATATTGTGTTCACTTTTTTTTTAATCTATATTGGGAGGCAATATTTAAAGATGCGCTTGATGACAATACACGTGGGATTAAGTTTAATGGAGAAGTCATTAATAATCTTCGTTATGTTGACGATACTGTATTAGCAGGAAATTGAGCTGATTTACAAATACTATGATGTGAGGTTATGATGTGAATGCAGAATATAGACTGGATACGAATGAAGAGAAAACTAAATACAAGGTCATGCCGTGGGCATCCGTTGACAAAAATTTAAAAGTTTTGACACTTGGGATGTATCCTGAATAATAAGCAAATGGATAAAACAAGGTTTGTATTTATTAAAATGAAGCAGCTACTGTGCGCTAGAAATCTTATCATGGTATTAAAAAAAATGTATAGTCCGTTGCTACATATATCCTGTTGTATGGAGTTGAAAGTTGGACTATAACTGTGAATACAGAAAAAAGAGAAGAGTTCGAAATAGCTGTGATAATAGTCTACATCCGAAATCGATAAGGCATAAGAAAAAGTAGAAGATGTTAGATTTAGTGGTATTCACTCTTATCAAACTAAAGATGGGGATAGTTTTTCGATTGCTTTTCGTAAAACTCATAAATTTAGATTTTCAATAATTTATCATGTTTTGAAGAAGAAGTTTATTAATCTTCCTACAGATGTTCAATACAAAATCACGCCTTAGTTATTATTAGGTCTATTCGTTTATAGGATTTTATGTGTATAGTAATTTTTTATTATAGTAGTTTCTTGAATTAAACAAACAAATAACTAAGTAACGAATTTGTTTCAACTTCTTTAATTAACTAAGTAAAATTAAACTTAACATGACAGCTTCGTATAATATTATTATTCGTCAATGAACCTGGAAAACATGTCTTATTACACCCCTGTTCATTTCTCCTATAATCAAAATTCAGACATCAGATTTCCAGCATCAGTAAAAACCACTTTCCGCATGGTTATTTTTCAGTCGATCGCGTCATCCATCCAATGCATTTTCGTGATTTTTCTCAATTTCTTATCATTTTCAATGTTAAAAAATCCATATTTTTCATGGCGAATCATGGAAAAACGTAGTAGTGTCGCAGAAACCGGGTACTGGAAAGGTTGTGTTTCCAACGTGGTTTGTGACGTAAAATACAAAAAATAGGAGTGTAAATATTAGTGTTGTTATATGTTCTATATAGTGTAAATTTTATAAATTCCATTTTAAGAATGCTTTGAAATATAAATAAGAAAATATTCTCACAAGAGTTTTATAAGTAATGCATTTTTAAGTCGAGCAATTTAGTCAATATCCTGTCATTAACGTTTAAAGGAAAAATTACTCTAAATGGGTCACAATTTTTATGACAAACACATTTTTTCTTTTCTTTGTGGTGCCGTCTTTTAATAATTAAAGAATTGTATTACGTGCAGTTAGTCAGAACATTCTTAACATTCCTTTATTTCTTGTAAACATTGATAAAAAGTGTAATTATTGTTCTTTTAAAATAATTCACATTTCAAAAATATTTTTATATGTACCGGATGTCACCGCAGAGTAGCAACTATTAAGGTTCATAATAAATATGTCTACTGTCAAATTTTTTTTTTTTTCTTTTATTAAGAGGCCGTGTAAATTTTCCTGCCATTAGATAAATATTCTTTTTCCGATTTTAAATACACTATTCTGGACAAGATATTCTTTCTATTTCTTTTATTATTTATTTCAGAATTTTGTAAAAGCATAGACCGAAAATTACAATGAAAAAATTAATAAAACCAAAATGTATTAAAGTTTATAAACAAAGGAAAACTAAATATAATAAAATAGTCAAAATAAACTAAGAATACGTGCACATGTAATAATACGCTTTTAACCGGAACTTGTAACGGTCTGTATATCTCTGGCAAATATATTTTTGCAACAGTAATTACAATGCACGGGTACCCAGTAATGCAGGTGGTGCAGTACCACATACCACCTGCTATGATGCCTCACTGTGCGACACACTTGCCTCATACAGGTAATTTAACTCTATAAACTAATTGATTGTAATTAAAATATAACAACACCCCTATTTATTTTAAAATAGATTATAAGAAACATATGAAATATACAGAGTAGTGAGTTATAAATGAGTCATAAAATAATTGTTAATTCTAGATATAAGACAGAAGGTGTAAAAGTTTAATTTTTAGCCGACTTCTAGAAGAAGGAGTTGCTAAATTCGATGGCTATGTATATTTTTTTATTTATTGGTACTGAAATGACGGATTTTCTGCAAAATTGGTATGACGGAGCTTTTGGGATCATACATAAAGAATCTAAAATTATTTTTTTTTAAATGCAATATGGCAAGTTAAAGATTTTGCATCTCTCGATTTTGTCTAAAATTGGTATTGTGGGGTTTTTGGAGATGTAAATTACAAATTTGAAATCATTTTTGAAAAATTCAACATGGCATGTCCAATATGATGGATTAAAAATTTTACATTTCTCTATTTTGTCCAAAATTAAGTTAGAGGAATTTTTGAGGGTCAAAAATTAAGAATTTAATATTACTTTTAGTAAATTCAATATGGCAGATGCAATATGATGGTTTAAAAATCTTACTTTTTCAGATTAAGATTTGATTAACAGTTTAAAATTATTTTTTTGAAATTCAATATGGCGTATCCAATATAGTGGGATGAAAACTTTGTGTTATTCACATCTTTTCAAAATTTGTATTAGGGGTTTTCGGGGCCGTAGGTTACAAATTTGTAGTTAATTTTTTACAATTTATTATCGCGGATACAATATGCGGGACAAAAATTTTATATTTTTTCTATTTTTTCGCTGTCAATTTATTTCAACCAGATATTTCTGGCGATGAAATAGTGACGTCACCTTAAAATTGTTTGCAAATATTTTGAAACAATTACAGATATGCTTTCAAATAAGTGAACATACGCACTTCGTCATTATCTTATTCGGGCGGTCGGAAATAGTAACATCATTTCAAGTATTTTCAAAACAGATCTAAACATATATTAAACCGGATTACCCCGCAAAAAAACACCTTTCGTTTGCCTGTCAATTTCGTACTCGTAGGTATTTGTTGTGCGGTACGCTATTGTATTTTTTTTTACGTTTTGCGTTTTGCTTTTGGTAAAAACAAAAATAAATTCCATTCAGACTTCAATTGCAGAGCCATTTTGTGGTCGGTCATCAAGTGATAAGGCTCAAATAAAAAGGCTTGCAAGGCCTACTCCGAATTTAAAAATAGAACAATCCGTGTTTAGCAAAAAAATGGACTTTTTCTACGACATATAAGACGGACTTTTATAATAAACATACGTGGCTTGGTGGTTGTGAAATACTCTATTTTGTTTTTATTTTTTATTATTTTGAGGAGAAACTTCTTGGATAAAAGTAGGTTTTACCGACTTATATCACTTGGGGGATCGCATTAAAAAGCATACGTTGTCGGCAAAACATAAAAATAAAAAAAAAATCAAAATTTCAGTAAAAAATGAAGAAAGTTTCCTGCCGTATTTAAGTAATTTGTTATATATGTAATTTCCCTTCAGGCCGAGAATATGACAAATATATATACAGTTTATTTCCTGCAAATATCGCTCTGATCCTCTCTCCATACGTGTTTCGATCACCTCATGATCTCGTCAATGAAGCTGTATCGGACCGAGAGCAACATTAGCAGAAAATAACTAATATATGAAATATAAATTTCAAGGTATGTCGGCAGGATATTGCACCTGCCATCTACCGACCTCGATGTCAGACTGAAAAATATCGCCAGTCGAACGACATCAATGAATCATTGGAGTAATGTGAAATTTTGAAAAAATCAAAATTTCAGTAAGAAATAAAGAAATCTTTCTGCCGTATTTAAATAGTTTGTTATATATGTAATTCTCCTTTCAGGCAGAGAATACGAAAAATATATATACAAACAGTTTATTTCCTGCAAATTTACTAACTTTTCGAGAAGACCTTAGTGAGGCAACAGATTTTCGGGTGATTTTGAGTGACGGAGGCATGAAGAACAGACACAGTGCCTCTCTTGAGTTGCTCCAGCCCTTTTCTCATGACGACTCGGGGAACAGCTCTAGCTGAAGTGTGGTCTCAGACTTTACTGGAACTGAAGATGAATGCGCAATGTAATAATCTAAAAAAAGGCAGAAAAGATAGTTTTTTAAACAATTTTCTTTGGCCATTTGCATTTCTCTGAGGACCTTCATATTTGGATAAATGAACCTCATATTATAATAAAATACCGATAGTTTTTGCATAATAATTTTGCAATTCAATTTTTTTTTCAAAAAATAGAGAGTTTCAAATTTGATTTAGACTTAAATCAAAAAGTCACATATTTGGTATTTATTTCACAAACTAGAGATCTCAAGCTTTCAAATGGCTTTTTGAAAATTAAAATCTGATAATTAGGATCTGCTCAGGAATTGTTTAAAGTTATTGTTAAAATGTTTGCTTATAAACAAATTTTCGTGAATTTCCGTTGAAATTTTTTTTTTAAAAACAACTTTTTTTAAATAATTTTTTAAGATTATCTTTTTCTTTTTATGTATGGTGTATGAATGAATTAATTCCAGAACAATTTATTATATATATATATATATATATATATATATATATATATATATATATATATATTTGTTTAAACGGTTATTATTTAAACAATTTTAGAGATTACAATCACATGTATTTGTATTAAATAAGCTAAAATATAAATCAACAAACTTTTTCCTTAAAAAAACCACATACCATATGTTACATTGTGTAGTGCATATAATGCATAAATGACATAATTTGTTTATAACCAAAAAAATGCTTAATGGACACTCGGTATAGTGATATTTGAGCTCCTCTATTCACGGACATCCGTTTAAATAAAAAATGATCAAAATTGTTCCATTAGAAACCGCGATGACATTTGCGCTTACGTATTTTAAACCTGCAAATTCAATATTAGAGCGAGAGCTCTCCACCCATCCTTTTGTCATTTTTTACTCACATGGATAATTTTTTTTTCAATTTTCATTCGTTGCCGATAACGTAAACATGTGAAAATTTTTGCCCGAAAAGGACTCGGAAAGAAAATTAATGATGTAAGAGTTAGCTCTAAATTGTTTATAGATTCGCTGTAAACGCCTGGCAGCTTGTGTTACGGAAACCAGTTGACAAAATTTGAACTTTTTTTTTTCAAAAATTATATTTAAGTGCTCGAAAAAAATCGTTTAAAAAAATTTTTTTTTCCGTATTTTTTTTGATTTTTACTATTTTGCAATAAGGGTGATAAATTTTGAGATTTCTAACAAATTTCTATTTTGTAGAGAATTTAATTACGAAACTTTTTTCTCGTTACAATTTTTCTCTAAAGTTAAAACTTCCAAAGTTATAAGGCTGAAAAGAAGAGAAAAACGTTTTTTTTTTCATTTTTTACTTCCTCATGAAAACAGGCACAGAAAAGATCGAATTTTAAAAGTAAGACATAAGGGCAGAACCTTCATAATGGAAAAATGTATGGAGTAGTTTAGTGTTTATATATTAAGAGTAGTATGGAACTTTTTTAGTGGCAAATAGAAACTAATATTTACTTTAAAATCTATTTTCAAATAAGGTTTTCGTTGAAAAGTGGTTCCACAATGTTATGTAAATAAGGCTAATTTTGTTTATGTATTAAAATAATGAAAGTACTTTTTTCCAAATATTACTAGCACATTTTGAAATATTCTTATAGAAATAGGTACAAACAAGGAGGAATTTAAAAAAAAATTAAGGACAAAATTGCTTTGCATTTAAATTAATATACTCTTTGATTATTGGTAAAATATCAATTAGAACCTGAAGCATATTAAGGAGCCCTTTTTGATCGATGAAATTTCCGTTCACGGATGTTACAAATAATTATCTTGAAATGCCAACTTCCTTTTTTTATTAATTCAGTAGAAATACTTGTTCAAACCATTTACAGTTCATTTTGAATCTTGTTTTTATAAATAAACGCAAATGAGTTCGAATTTTTAAAATAAAAATTAGGGATTGCAACACTTACGATTCAAATTGCATCAGATAGTTTAGTTTTGCGTTAAAAGTAAAATGCTATTTAATTATTTGCAAAATATCAGTAAGAAGCTGAAGCATACTGATAAACCTTTTTGGAGGGTAATTTTTCGTTTAAAGGTGGTTTAAGAATATAATCTAGAAATGGTCAACTTTATTTTTGTATTCAATTGAGGAATATATGTTTTCTAATTTTGTTTAACTCATTTTGAATTTTTTTATGCAAATAGACAAAAAAGTAGATTTTTCAATGTAAAAATTATGGGTTGCAACCTTTATAGCCAAAGCTACATCAGTTAGTTGCAAGTTAACACCAGAAGTAATACAAAATTTGTTTCATTGCAAAATTCCAATTAGAACCCGAGATATATTGGAAAATCTATTTTCGAGGGGGCAGATTTCATCCCCTTAGAGTATTTTTGTGTCTCTTATTTCATCGTGGGCTACAACATATCAAAAAATTATTGAAATCAGAGGGGTCGAGTTGGAATACATTCCTTGTAAGATTCAGACATGGTTTCAATAGATTTACTACTGTTCACCTTTATAATATTTATTATGATTAATGACAGATTATGTATCAGGTAGACATAAAGATTATTGGCAACGCAAACAATAAGTAATGACATTAATTTCTAAATCCCTGTTTTTTCTTGATTTTAATCGTGCATGCATCGATTTGTATGCACTCATTTGTTTGCGATGCCGGTACACGCGCTGTGTAAACAAGTCATTACAAACGCCCATTTTCTTGTCTTAACATTCTAACTAGCTCGATTGTGTAATCGTTTAATAATTAGTTACAAACTCTCAAAAACTTTGAAACAGATAAAATTTAAAATGAATTATATTGCTAAATTTAATTTTTAAAACCTTGTGCGATCATAATAAGATGAAAAATTTCACAGTATGTATTATTAATTTTTTTTATTACGGCGCCGCCACCTTACCCAGTTTAACTCCCTCTAGATGCTGGAGCCACTGCCGCTCCCCTAAAAAGCTTCAGCATCCATTGGGGGGCATTACCGCCCTCCGTTGGGAATTCTTTCTGTAAATTTATTTTTCGTGTTATGATGTACTGGTCTTTTCTTTTTCATAAAATAATAATATTTATATCTTCTTTTTCAGCTAGCCCACCTTCGGGAGGTTTTACAAAATATGTCTTGTGGTGCTGTGTCTGCGGAGGACTGGCCACCATTTTAGGATTTTTATTCCTGGCTGTTTATCTTCTTCTCAGAAGTTACACGTCCACTTTGGGGTACTTTGAAACCATCCCTACGTTTGTACCTGCTACAATGGTAAAAAATAATTATAAAAACTTTCATTTATTTTTTTTTAAAGATTATGATATAATGAATTATTTCTTCGAATAAATTTTTATCATTGTTTTTCCTTTTTTTTAGCTTATATTGACTGGACTATGTGTAATAAGCTTAGCCAGGAGAAAGAATAGATACAGTTACTTGGTATGTAGATAGTTACGTTTTTTTTTTAGTTAAATAAATGAATAATTATAAAACTGTATAATTTTAATACTTTGCTTTCCACTCTAGTTTTTTTTTCAAATTTTAAAAAACATAGTTTTCAATAATTCTTCTTCCCAATATTTTGGATCTCTAAATACGCATAGGTATGATAATATCGAAACTTAAATCAATGTATAAGCTTTAAAATTATTTCAAGAAATACATGATCGGATCTGTAACTGCAACTAAAAAATATATTGATCGATCCCATTCAAAATCATGCAGTAAAAATAGTCAAAAAAAAAAAAAAATGATTTCTCCGTCAAAACTATTATTCTAGAACCCAAAAAAGTGTAAACGTATTTTGCCATTTTGCGCAAAAATCATTTTCAAGAAAGTTGCCGAAATTTTAAAGTTGAGCTTAAAGCTGTTGCAGTTATGAAAAATTGAAGTCGTTTTTTATTCAAAATTGTTATAATTAGTCGACGTAATTCAGTTTTCTTCTTTGATTAAGGTCATGTGAGTCATAAACTTTTAGAAAAAAATTTGAAATCGAAAAACTTTCAAAATTAACAAAATGGTTGTGGTTTTTGAAAAAAAAAAACAAACGAGATTTTCTTAAAAACTACATTTTTTATGTTGATGATTTTTTTTTCGAGGGTTCCTTGTTGTCTTCTTCTTCAGGCGCCATCTCCTATCGGAGGTTGGATGTCATCATTGCCATTCTCACTCTATTTGCCGCTACTCGAAAAAGTTCTACTGAGCGACAATTGAACCACTGTCTCAAATTTCTCAACCATGAAATTCTTCTTCCGATATTTCTTCTTCCTTCTATTTTACCCTTCATGATCAATCTAAGCAACTCGTATCGCTGGCGTCTCATTATATGTCCAAGATATTGCAGTTTCCTTATTTTTATGTTGTTAATTATTTCATAGTGTTTGTCCATCGCTAGCAATACTTCTACGTTTGTTTTTCTCTCCGTCCAAAATATTCTCAACATGCTTCTGTAACACCACATTTCAAACGCTTGCAGTTGATTTATGTGTTCTTGTTTTAGTGTCCAGCCTTCCAACCCATACTGCAGCACTGAAAATACATAACATCTTAAAATTCTCATTCTTAGTTCTAGAGTGCTGTCTCTGCTGCACAGAATGGTTTTCAGTTTTACAAACGCACCTGTTGCCATTTCTATTCTCGTTCTTATTTCTGTTGTTTGTTCATTATTTGGTGTTATCCATGTGCCCAAGTATTTGTATTTTTGCACTTTTTCTAAATTCACACCTCGTAACTTTATGCTTGTTTGCATGTTTTGTTTTTTAGTTATTACCATATATTTAGTCTTTTTGGTGTTCATTTTTAATCCGTGTTGCTCGCAATTTGTTTCGTTCACTAGTTCTTGGAGTTCTTCAGCGGAGCTAGCTATGATAGCAGTGTCGTCTGTAAATCTTATGTTGTTTACAGCTCTTCCGTTTATTATTATTCCCTTACTTTTCGTTAACAGTGCTTCTTCGAAAA
Organism: Diaprepes abbreviatus; assembly: GCA_034092305.1. Classification (NCBI taxonomy): domain Eukaryota; kingdom Metazoa; phylum Arthropoda; class Insecta; order Coleoptera; family Curculionidae; genus Diaprepes; species Diaprepes abbreviatus. Next base: position 4,170,694 of record JASJET010000105.1, read on the forward strand.
TCGATTCACTGTATACATTGAATAGTGGGGGTGACAAAATACATCCTTGTCTCACTCCTCTCCCTATTTCATTTTCTGGACTTGTTTCGTTATCTACTATTATTTGTGTGCGTTGATTCCAATACAGGTTAGTTATTATTCTTAAATCTTTGTTGTCTATTTTTTTTTTCTTAGAATCTCGACTAGTTTTTCATGTCTAATTTTATCAAAAGCCTTCTCGAAGTCAACATAACAAATGTGTATATCGGTGTTCATATCCATACACCTCTGTGAAAGCACATTAAGTGCAAACAACGCGTCTCTGGTGCCTATACCATTTCTGAATCCAAACTGACTATCATCTATTCCCTTTTCCAGTTCTTTATAAATGCGTCCGTGTATTACTTTTAAAAACACCTTGATTACATGGCTTATCAAAGATATTGTTCTATATTCGCTGCAGTCTTTTGCATTTTTGTTTTTTGGAATAGCGCAAAAGGTGGAGAGTAACCATTCTCTGGGTATATTCCCCGTTTTATATACTGTGTTGAACAGATCTAACAATATATCCATGGTATCATCATTCATGCATTTTAAGATTTCTACTGGGATTTGATCTGGACCTAGTGCTTTTCCATTTTTGTTGTTTCTTATAGCTACTTTTATTTCATCTTTCAGCATCGTTAATGCCTCGTTATCTTCTACTTCAATCTCCATCTGCTCTACTCTATTGTCTTTAAACAGGTCTTTGATGTATTCTGTCCATTTTTTAAGTTTCTCTTGGGTGTCTAAGATTAGATTGCCTTTTGCATTCTTAAGCAGTGCCCTTGTTATGTGTTTCTTTAATTATAATTATTTTCATGGGTGCTAAAGTGCAAGGGAAATACAATAATTTTTTTTCTTTTTTTAATGACTGATTCCGTTTCAAATTATGTAATGAGATTTTTTGGAAAAAAAAATGCTTTCTTCATAAGAATGTCATTATAGAAACCAAAAAAATTTACACGTATTTTGCCATTTCGTGAAAAAATTATTTTCAACGAAGTTATTGAGATTTTAAAGTTGAGGTTGGTGCTATTGCAATGAAGAAATATACAGAGATTGTTTTATTCTTAAAGTTTACAACTCGTGAAACCTCAATAAAAAGAGAAAATTGTATTTGTACGATATGTCTGGCGCATTCACCAAATATCATATCTCAAGGGTTTAAAGTTTTTTTTATATCTCATATATTATTGGATGACACTTAACTCTAATAATTTTCATTGAATATATTTATTAAGGATTATTATACCAAATTTTTTCATATTTGAAAAATTTACCGTTGGAAGGAGAGACGGACATATTTTAAAAACAATTTTAGAGGCTCACATTTCGCGAAAGATGCGATAAAAAATTTTTAAACGATGACATTGGCATCAATTTCTGCTTCGATGAAATGAACCAAAAAAATACTAGTCACGTGATTAGCATTATCTGTCAAATTAAAATTTGTTTTTAAATTGAAAAGTGGGGCTCCATTTCAAAATATCGAAGAAAGTTTTTAGAAAAAGTTTTTCTAAATGCAATTTTTAGCCTATATGCAAAATTTCAGCTGTATAAGATAATTTAGATTTTTTGCCCACTTTTTTGTAAATTGCACCACTGTTGCAAAATAAGACTCAACGCAACCCACAAAAAACTTATTTGTTTTGACAATGCTTCATCCCAGACATATTTTGTTTAAAGTATTGCCATATTAAATGTGTGTTTTTCTACAAAATCCAAATAGGGTTATTAAAATTTGGTCACCTGTGATGCAAGGTTTATTTGTTTTTGACCCTGTATAAGGTAACTTCATAAAATAACTATTTTTCAAAACGTAGTTTGTGTCTAAAAGTAATAAACGTTATAATTAAGACAAACAAGTAAACAGTGTCATCAGTAAAGTCACTTGGAAACGATTATTCGAAACTGTATTTTAGAAATAAGACCCCTTAGTATCAGAAACTCTATTAAAGATAAGTCAATGAGTCTTTTTTTGCAACAGTGGTGCAAGTTACAAAACATGGGCAAAAAATCTAAATCATCTTATACAGCTGAAATTTTGCACATAAACTAAAAATTGTATTTAGAAAAACTTTTTCTAATAACTTTTTTCGATATTTTGATATATAACCTCACTTTTGAATTTTTTTTGGAAAAAAAATTTAAATTTGACAGATATTGCTTATCACGTAACTACTATTTCTTTCGAATTACTATTTCGAAAAAAACTATTAATAAAAAAATCCCATATGATGCGGACTTACAGTATATATATATATATATATATATATATATATATATATATATATATATATATATATATATATATATATATATATATATATATATATGGCCGTGTGTCTGACGGACGGATGGACATGGCGAAACCGTCAAGGTTTCTAGCCTCCTATGGAACTTTAAAAATTGAGATTTATTGATTTTTTTTTAAATTTTTCTTTTGATATTTATGTTTTTATAATTTTTAGAATTTATTTTTTGTTTTGTTATATATTAATGAAAAAATCACCTAAGACCGTTTTACAGATAAAAGTTTGCGGTCTTTGCTGTCTAGTGTGTGCCTTAACGTGTGTCCTGGTCACAATAACTACAACTGTCATCCATATGAACCGTCTGCAAACGTTGAGAGAGTGTGTTTATACTCAGAAAACACAAACTTGTACCTGTTACTCTGTCCTGTTGGAAGCTCAATCAAACGCTGATGATGGTAAGATGAAAATCAGTTTTCAAAGAAAATATTTTGAAATTTTGAGCGTTTTGGAATAATTTTATGGAAAATCACAAAATACTTTTGGAACATGTAGTACATATAAATAATAAGATATTTTAATTGTTTTTTCTATTTAGGGATGAGATATGTGTTTGATTCAACACCAGACTGTGAAGTTATTCATGGAGCTTTATACTCGTGCTTAAGAGCTATGTTTGGATTATCAGTTAGTGGAATCTTAGTTTGTATCTTCTCCTGTATGCTTGTTTATCAACTTTTAAGGTAATGTATTATTTAACGAAAATTAATGCATGTTTTTGATTATTCCAATTTTCAATGACCGCAGATTGACTTAACAAAAGGAAAAACTTTTTGAGGTTGCGAAATAAATCGATTTTTTAAAAATATTCTTGCTTGTAAAATAAATAAGATTGACATCAAGTATTGTTGCTCCAGATGTACAGGGTGGCCAGAAAATAAAAATCATGAAAGTAGTTTAAAATTAATGTACCTTTATTTCTAATTTTAGAGAAAAACACTAGATTAAAAAAATTGTAACGAAATTAGAATCTTAAAACCAAAATTTATGCCTAATTCTCGTAGAATTTATAAAGAATGTTGTAACGTTACATAGATTTTTTTACAGTTGTATTCAAGCAGCTTTCTTAACTATGAGCACCTAAATTTTAAGACTTGTCATACATTACCTTACTTTTAAAGAAAATATTTATTGCGTACAGTGTTGCCACACACTGAATAAAAAGATTTATTCTAGTAATATTGATTTCACAGCCCCTTTTGTACAATTTTCCAAAATCTCAACATTATGTCCTATGAATGTACTATAAATAATTTGCTTTAGATACCCCTGTAAGTAAAAATCTAAAATCGTAAGATTGGGGCTTCTTGGGGGATTTAATGAACAGTTTCGTTCATAGACGAATGTATACCTTCGTCTGTAATTTAACCAATCTGATATATTTCTGATAAAACAGCCTGGAGAGCTATCATCTTGAAAATGAAATAAGTTCCGGTATTCTAGAGGTAATTTTTCTTATGTGTAAGTGAATTAAGCTGGTATAGGTATACTGGATGCAAATGTCTTCAAAAAAATATGGCCCTATTATTCAGTGATATCTGATCGCGCACCAAACATTAATTTCTTAAAATATTGGCATTGACACTGAATTGAAAAATGAAAATTATCCTCTCGAGTGTCTGGCTTGTTTAGAAGCAACAAATCCATTCGTAGTGAAAGTATCTTCTTCAGAAAACATCACTCTTTGTGGAAAATTTGTGTTGAAATAAATTTCACTTCCAAACTACAGAAAAAAACACAGATATTTTGCATCATCCCCTGCTACCAGGTTATAATTAAAATTTTTTTTATAAGGGTATGTTCATAAAATTAAATTTTTAGAATGTTTTTACTTACCTATTTATTTCAAATGTAACGACAATATTAACTCTGTAGAGGCATAATTCTTATCATACGCCTTTTTAGTTTTCTTTATATTGAATGCAGAATCAGTTTTCTGAAATGTCTTCATTAATTAAAACAATCCTGGTAGTGAAATGTCCCTTTTGGAAAACTTTCCGTGAAAAACTTTAATACCTCAGATGAGGGTTGTTCCATGCTATAACACTGTATCACATTTCTGCCTTCAAAAGTAATCATATCCTCATAAATATGTCAGTATGACAACTATTTCTGTTATAAATTTCATGCACTTTTATGTGGGAAAGGTGCTTTAAGAGTATTATAAAAAAATCCGTTAAAATCATTTAATTTTTTGATTTCATTAAACTTTTTTTATTTTGTGTTGTTCTGCAAAATTCGAAATAAATTTTCATACTTCAATATTTTTTGGTTACTTTTTAAATCTGAGAAAAAAATATTCGATGCCACTCTATTTACAAGCAAAAATTTTTATGAAAAATTAATCTTTTTCAAAAACTCATAAATAAAAATGTTGACTTGTCAACTCAATCCGCAGACATGCTGTATAAAATGAATGTAAATTATTTCTCCTTCCATTCTTCTTCCATGTTGATTTTTTACCATAAATTCACTTTCTAAGTTATAATATAAATCTGTGTTTTGGTGCTAAATTAAATTATTTAAAAAAGTTTGTTTCCATTATTTGCAAATAAAATTTCTTCAATGTCTATTGATTTCTTCGTATAATAAAGTGAAATTTAAATATGAGGAAAAAGTTGGCAAAAAGAATAATTTATACGCTTCGATTCTATTTTTATAGAAAACAAATTACATGCTTACTTTTAATATAATACTTCGCTTCGTTAAACATTTATAATCAAGAAATTTAAAAACTGATAAAACTTAAACAAACACAAAAATTTGCAGTAAGCAGAGATTAAACCAAAGCCATAATATTTTTATATTTATAATAACTTACTTTCAATACTATATTAACTACTTCGTAACACAGTCAAATCCCAACTGTCTAATTACTACTTCTTAATATCTTCAATATTCAAATACAACTATACAACTATCTTAAAACTCGTCCTATCCCTATTTATATACCTATAGAACCTCCTAGAAATAACAAGACATATACTAGCATAAAAGTTGAGAACTTTCTAAAAAGATAATGACTCATCGATATAATATTTCATCCGGCACATTATAATAAAAATGACTCATCGCATCGGAATATTATTCGTCTATGAGGGCATATCAATAAGGTTCTCCTAGTTCTTCGTAACAATATCATTATATTAAATATTACAGCCGTCCATAACATTTTAGTTGGCCGAGAAGGTCAGTTTGTTTTCTTTTTCTGTTTAAGTAATGAAAGTAATAAAGATTTTTTTCTTTAAATTAGTTACCAAGGTAAGGGTTAAAGTTTTGAATTAAAATGGTTATTGTTTGGCAAACCACAATCCTTGATTTCCAAGTCACTTTTTAACTCCTACTGTAGAATCGAACTACTTTTACTACTGAAACCCATTACCCTATCCCAAAACCTTAACTGTTGAGCCCTGCTATGTTATTTAAAAGAAAAATTTAACATTTTTATTTGTTTTAGTCATGAGAAGAAGAAAATGTACTGGGAACAACTGGAGCTACGCTGTAGGTCATTCTATCAGCAACAATCAGCGCCACCTTCAAGTGCCCCCGGTTCTTTGAGGGGGCCTCCAGTACCATCTACTACGTACTGTAGTTGTTGTGAGGAGTGCAGATATTCTTCTGCGTCTACAGGACCACAAGTTTATCCTTGGGATACACATCCTCCAACTGATCGGTCAGTATATTTATAATTATGGCTTATGCATTACCTCGAATTTGAGGTCTCAGTTATGTAAACATCCAAAATCTCTGTAAATTTTTTCTTAGGTTTTGGACTCCAGGAAGAGTAGGAAACTTTTATTCACCCAATCCCGAAGATGGACCTCCAGTTAATCCAGATGTTAGTCGAGGCAGGCCTGGGTGGAGCTGGAGAAGATTTCCTTGGGCTAGAGGAAATGTGGAGCAAAATGATCCTCCGAGGTATTATTAAGAGTTAACATTTTTTAGAGTAATCATTGTTCTTGAACTTAGATCGTTTCATCTTAATTACTTTCCATCTTTTCACATACTCCATAAAATTTGAACGTTGCACTTCGGAAATGTGAAAATCCCTGAAAATACCCAACGGTTGTCTAAGGTAAAGATGTTTCGTACACTTGTGTGTATTTTTCAATATCAATAATGTGAACTGCTGATTTAATGGGATGTACTCATACTTCCTACCAAGATTCTAAAATATTGGTCACTTCCGATTAAACTAGGAATATATATTTTTCAGTAGATAATAATCAAGGTGGGATATTGATGAATTTATTGTATCTCCTTTATATCTGATCTATATGAATAGATTGGTTACCTTCATAAGTTTTAACCCCTGATCATTAGTTTGTCTTCTGTTAGGTTCTTTGAAGGTGTCCCCAGTAGGGTTACAGCTTCGCATTCGAAGATGCTGTGTGAGGGTGTTTCGTTCTTTTCATTATAGTCTACATGTTGGTTCTTCATTTAAATGTCCATTGTGTGTAGATGTTCCTTTAACCTACAGTGCTCTGTTAGTAGCCCTGTTACCAGCCTAATCTGTTGTCTTGCTCAGCGATAGTTTTTGGTGCCTGTAGCTCTCAAGGTGGTGCCAATGGGTCTAGTGATGATAGATATCAAGATATCCACCCATGAATGAACCCTTAATACGGGTTCTGGCAAAATAAAAGTGGGAGCATATCCTATTCTTGCAAGTTGGTCTGCTTTTTCATTTCCTAGGATACCTTTATATCCTGGTGTACAAGCAAGAGTAATTTTGTTGTGTTTTGCCAGAGCGATAAGATTTTTGAAGAAAGTCCCAGAACTGTTTTAATGTTATCTGATGACATGGAATGCTTTCAGTGCTGTCTGACTATCGTAGTAGATGAGTCTTGCTCCTGTAACTCCTTGTCAGATTCTCTCTCCATGTATTCCTGCCTGTAATATGTTGTTTGGTACCTCACATATATTGAGTCTAGTGGTGACTCCATGTATTCCGGCTTCTGTACCGTGGTCAGTTTTGGACCCGTCTATAAAACAAACGATGTTTCATGTCTGATTTACTGATCGATCGGATCCTGTCTTCCAGTTAGTTTGAATGATATGGGGCTCTCGGCATGTCTAACAATGAGTTCGTCACCATGCCTTTGATGCTGGTTTGTCCGAGGGCAAGTCGAGTCCACCAGCCCTTGTTTTGTTCCAGCCGTATGCTCCTACCGTCCTTAGCCTTTATTATTATATCAAGGGGATGGGAAGGTTTTGTAGGGCTTCCAAGGCTGCTGTCTCAATGATTTTTAGGTCTCCTGTAATGAAAAGGCAGTCCAATCCCAGCTCCAAAGGTAGCCCGCCTCTGAGTAGTCTTTATCCATCATAAAACTGGGATTAGCAATGGTCACTTCAATATACAATCTATGTATAATGTATGGTTTTAATCCTTGTATTTGGCACAATGCCCTCCTTGCTGCCATGGTGACCAATCTAGGAATATGCCAAGCATTTTAACTATTTATTTAATTGTGTCGACTTATATTGTTTTAAAAGTTGTGTCTAGTATTTAGTAGTTTTGTATAGTTAATAATTTATTAAGTATTTATTTTTAAAATCTTGTCCTTAGGGATCATTCGTTAACATATCAAGGAGCTGCCAGTAGTGCGGACAGTCAATATGGTTTTAGTAACAGATCAGGCGAAAATGCCATGCAGAGTGACCAGGTTTCTGGTTCTACCGGATCCTACAGCATGTTAGATAACAGACCACCAATTGGAGGAGTTTACGTATGGGGTCCACCACCGCCATATTCCAACCCTAATTCGCCAGCCAGAAGATATTTACACCAATCACCAGCCAGGTAAGACATAATTTGTCAACTATAACCTTTTTGTATTCTTGTAATCGAAAGCGCTCTCTGTTTACCATTTAAGAAGTAAAATAAAAACTATTCTTTTTTGTATTATAACTACCCTTATGTTATCTATATATTTTATACTATATTCCAAGACTTTATCTTGTAGGCTGAATCAATGCCTAAAAAAATAATTTTTCGGGAATTTGTTAGAAGTTGCGCAGTTTAATTCTCATTCATACATATATTTTTTATTTGTAGATATCATCATAGCCACCATCATCCTCACAGTCATGAATCCCATTGTCAAATGAATGAAACCAACCAGTTCAGAACATCCAGAAGAACAAGACCACATATCAACAATAAAGACAACTATGAAAACACAACTGAACCTGAAATCCATCAAGTAAACGAAAACAGTGAAAGCACTGATACTTCCAGTTGTGTTGAAAGAGTGTCCCATACATTGCCTGTTAGAAAAGTTAAGAAAAGATCTGTAAACGAAATGGCATCAGTTAAGTCTACTAATCAACCATCCAACCATAGAACAAATATTCAAAACGTTTTTTCACAAAACAGTCAAGAAGAGTGTCGTCAAGAACAGGTAGAAAATGACTATCATGAACCTGTAGTACCTGAAGCAACAAAACCAAATAATTCTGAAAATCCGCAGTGTAGATTTTTGCCCAGATTACAAGGCGTAGAGAATGCCGCTTTTCAAAAGCAAGAAAATAGCCCTCAGAAACCAGAAGCTACAGAATCTGAAGTTTACTTTGCAGATGTAAGTAGTTGTTGCAACATTTCGTTAAGGAATGATGGACAAGATTCTTCATTATATGATGAAGCATTAGAATCTAATCAAAAGCCAGGTAGACTATTATCATTACAAAAGCCAGTAGAGGGTAAAGAAGAAAAAAATAAACAAACTGGTAGCGCTCAGGAAGTATGTCAATCCAATATTTCAGAAGAAGAAGACTATTTAGCTCAAAGAATGGCCAATCGACAAATGTCTACTAGAAGTAGAATGCCCTTCCCCTTGCCAAGTTCTGATGATTTAGCAGAATTTAATACTGATCCTTGCCTTCAACTCTTGCCAAAAGACATTTCACAAAATAGTTTGTGTAGTAGTGTCCAAACTCCAATGACTGAGACCACAGATGATACAATATCCCCAGATGAATGTTGCAGTAAAAATTATTTTCAAGATAAAACTAAAGAACAAATTCCAATACACAGAGGATTTGTAAGTACAAATATGGATCAATTTTTAGCTCCTGATGCTCAATATGAGATTATTCCAGAAGGTGATTCTTTCAGAAATGGTAGCAACCTCACGAACACAATCTCTGGAGTAAACTATGACCAGAACTATTACAACCAAGCCAAAGGAAGTTATAATTTTACTGCATCAAGTCCAAAAAGTATCCCTCCAAAGAGTTTAAATCTGAATCAGCCTAATAGAAGAAATATTGGTTCAAATATTTCAGCACTCATTCAGAATTTAGGTGGTAATCCAGCTGGGTTACTTTATGGAGATGCCAATGTGGAAGAAGAGATTCAGGGACAAGGGTGTCATAGTGATGGAACAATGGATTCAGGGTGGCAAAGCGGTTCAGAAAAAACGGAAAATAGGAGTAAGCAAGAGAGTAATTGTGATAATTCGCAAAGACCTGTAAATGTGTAAAAATGTGAATGTTTAATTAGGAGTTACTTTTGTAAAATTCTATAGTTAATATTAAACAAACACAGGGTGGCATAAACTTCTGGATTTAAGCATATTTTGAATTTGTTTAAAAAAAAGAGAAAGATCGATGTGACAGTTATTAAAGTAAATTTTTGTAATAAAAATAGCGTTTTACACTTACAATTTAAGTGTTATTAAGTTATTTGGATAAAAATTTTTAAATCACTCCAGTCCGATTGAGATAAAATTTCGCTTTTAAGCATCAGTTTGGGAATATAATAAGTCTGCCCCTATTAAGAGGAATGAAAAAAAAATTCCCACCTTTACACATTTACATGTAAATGTTAAAAATTTTTAATCTGCTTTTCAAAGTCCAATACACTTAAAATTTTGTCTGGTTGTAATACAATATTCAGATTTCAGGTAGTCAACCTACTCACTCATCAAATAAATTTATTTTAAAAAACAATTTGCCCACTTTATTTTTACGAAAAAAAAATCTTCGTTTTGAACTCTGGTTTTCATGCTGTTTCTCTGGTTTAATCCCTCGGTATCTCCTTTTTTGGTGGCGTGTCTCTATCCACCATCTGGGAAGGTGTTCGATGGGGGACTAGCAAACCTGGCACGGGTCTATGTCAATGTCTGCCTGTGTCTGTCTGTGTCTATTTCACGTCTGTCTGTGATTCTTTAGTCTGTTTCTATTTGTGGCTTAAACCTGTAATGTATATAATTTTCAAGTGCGGTTCGTCTCATTACTCGCTGAGAACTGCCAAATGAGATTTTGGCGAAACGTCGTGAAAAACGATTTTTTGAACGAACGGTTTGAAACCCGGAATAACTAAACTATTCATTCCACCATCCGTGAAAACCTACGATATAACATATATATATATATATATATATATATATATATATATATATATATATATATATATATATATATGTATATATACTTATTTAATTATATAAAGGAAAGTGATTTTATGAAGTATAAATATTTCTGAATAACTGTCTTTGTGGTAGGATTTTACTTTCTTTTTATGCAATCCTGGAAACAACAAAAATCCAGAATTTTGAGCAATCCTAAATTATAGATATATTAAGTTAGAACATTTGTGTTAAATAAAATAAAAAGACTGATATATTGTACGGAAAAAGAACGAAAACTTAAAGATGTAAAGTTCATATTTCGTTGACGAATTAAGTGAAGTAAAAATATAAGACAGCTTCTATGAAGCTCTTGTGAACAAACTTATTTGGTTAAATAAGGATTTAAGAAATTATTTAGAAGAAATCTTGACGAAAACTAGGGCAACAAGCCATTTTGATAACAAACCAAAAAATGACACAAAACTAAATGAAGTAATAAATAAATTGGGTGTTTGTATTTAAAATAATAGTTAAAGATTATGAGTTTTTAAATGATGCTAAATTTGAATATAAAACTCTAAAAAGGGTTATTTCGACTTTTTTTGGGTTATTTATTAGATATTTTTTAAAATCCTTAATTTTATTGTACAGTGTGTTCTTTTAATAACAGTCATAATACATCAGATGTTTAGTACATTAAATTATCTCGTCCTTGATATTTTGGTTTTTGTAAAATTTTTTATTGATAAAAAAAGATAGTAGAAGTTCATTATTATGTTTTTGGAGCAACATAGGTTCAGTAGTTTTTTAGAAATTGTGGTTATTGATTTGAAAAATACAACTTTGATATATTTTGGATTTTATATTAACTGAGAGAGAAATAAGTTGAAGTCTTCCTTCCTCACCTGTTTTGTACCCAATTGTTAGAAGCCTCCCTAATATTTTTCAACATATCCCTATTTTGTTCTACTTGATACCACATTTGCCGTTTTTTTTTTCAGGTGGTCGTTCCACTGCAACTATTGTTTTACGACGTTTCTTCTACTTATTCACTGTCTTCACTGTAATATGTTATTGCTCCACTTGTTCTGTTTTCTTGCCACATCGCTAGTCCAGCTTAATTTCAGTGATGCAATGTGATAATGGCATTTTTCTCCTTTTTCGTATTAAAAAAATCTATATGTAATATGACCATCATTCACCTATCAATGTCTCTTTGGTTAGTTTTAGTGAAAGTTCACATTTGGACTTTATAAGTTCTGACCGATAAAATGAATTTATTATATATTGACTTTTTAGTGCAAATTGGACTCTCATGGTTAGTATATCCTTCACCTTGTTGTAGGATGCCCTAGTCAGACTTATTCTTTTCTTTGATTTATCTCCAGTTCTGGCTTATTTTTCTACTAGTCCTAGATATTTACATTTGTACACTTTTTCGATCTCATTCTCTTCCAGCGTAATATATGTATTGATTCTTGATTATCAGTCGAGACATATTTTATTTTCTAGAAATTTGTTTCTAAGTCAGGGCTGATGGATACTTTATGGACATCTTTTACTTCACTTATTAATTCTTCTTCTGATTGGATAAAAAAATATGATGAAATCTCTCACCACTGACATTAATGCCTCGGTTTTCCCAGCTCATTGATGTAAGGGCATCTGGCAACATCAGTAAAAAATTTATGCGAAAATTTCCTCACATGTCTCATGCATCTGTATTTAAAATGTGATATCTAATATTCTTTATCAGATTAGCATAACGATGATCAATCCTTGCTTTTTTGCTTATCCAATTGTCAATAATTCAACGGTGTCGAAGGCCTTTCCAAAATCTACAAATACTAACCAAAGAGTATATTTGGAAGTTTTTTTTTTGGTAGTGTTCTCATTATTTTTAAATGTTCAAATAATATAATATTTCCCCTTACAAAATTATTGACATAAACATATTCTAGTGGTTAAAAATTTTTTGTAGATCGAATACTTATCTGTCGTATCATATGTTATTCGACATTAAATCACAACAAAACTTCACCAGAGAGCATTTCGGAGACTTCTGTTAGTAGTGTGTTGTTAAACTTGAATTACCTGCTTGACAACAGTAGTCCAGTCAGTGGCGCAGGTAGCCAGTAATGAGACTAAATTGAATATGACACACTTTTTTAAATAGTCCACTTTTTTGGGCAATGTAAATAGATTGGCTCAACAAAATATTGTTAACAAAAAGGACAATATAGATACCCCCTGAAGGATTGATGTGATAATTATACAGGGTGCTTTGAAAATTGGGGTAACAGCTGTTAAACTCGTTGAAATATTAAAAAGAGATAATCCCGTTTAAGTTACATTGCGTACATGTCATTAAATATAAAAAACAGTTTTGTAAAGTTGGTTAGATACTTGAGTAAATATTATAATCAGTTAAAAAGAAACTCCAGCCATTGAGCATACCTTGTGTATATGTAAATACATATGAAAGAATAGGCGTACATAATGCACTAAATTATTTAGTTAATAAAAATTAGGAGATCTAGATGGATTAATGTAAATGTTTATAAACTTAGGTGTTAATTATTTATTTAGATTTTTGATGTTCAGATTTAGGGTAGATTATTTAAAGTTCTAATGTTAGAAATTATTGTGTTTGTATGTAAAATTTATTTATATACGTATGGAGCGGAAAATAGAGCCATTAAATAAAAATTTTGTATTGTTGAAAGTATATTTTAATAAAAATGTGCTTTGAGTTGTAATTATTGCTTATGTTTTCTCAAAAAACCGATCATATGGAGATGGGATAAGCGTTACGTTAGGTTTCTATGACAGTTAATTTTTGTTTATTATTTTAACTACATTTTTTTGTATGGTTAGAAAATTAAGAGAAACAACATATTCATTATAAGCAACATTGTAGGCTTATAGTTCGTGAGTGAAGCAATTAAGTATAATATATAATGCTATATTTGAAACCCTATTCAATGATATCGCACTTGTTGGGGAAGGCAAAGAAAATGTCTACACAAATAATATAACATAATTTGAACTGATGAAGGAAAATTTAAAAAAAAAATGGCCTTTTTACTAGACACAATCCCCATTTTTGGAGACATTCAAATCCACATACAGTAAGATTGCGGAATTTTTTCACTTCAGACATTTTGTTTCATCTTAATGGTATCTTTCTTATCAGAGAAACTATTGTAGGTCTCAACCAACTGAAAAAACTGTATTATGTTCTAACACCGAGACAGAGCAATTTGTCTCTAACTGTCTGATTTTGTTTCCAGGTCCGGAGTTTTTCTTTTATGTGACTCTTTGGTAATCCACAGAAAATTTCCGAACCGAGAGTTTTGCCTGTTTTAGAGCTTGTATGTACGAAGGTGGTTCGATGAGTTCTTGTCCTGAAAGAGGGCGCTAGTAGGATCAAATAACTATAATATTTTGTAAGCATTAACCTTGAGATGACGCTCTACAAAGTTTCAGATGTTTGCGTTCAGTTGCTTGTTTGTGGCGATCAAGTGAACATATAAGGTTCGATATTTTGTGAAAGATAGATAAAATTGTTCGAGCGGTTATAAAGTGCTTTGTTGTAAAGGGCCTAACTCCTACGGACATTAAGAATGAGTTAGATTCAGCTTTAAAGGGTTCTTCTCCTCCGTTTTCAACAGTAAAAAAATGGGCTGCTGAATTTAATCGCGGTACTATATCAATTCAAGAAAATGAGCACTCAGGACGCCCAAAAACCGCTACAGTTGACGAAATTGTCACAAAAATTCACAATGTCATACTTCATGACCGCCGACTGAAAGTACGAGAGCTTGCTGGTATAGCAAACATCTCGATAGATCGTGTCAACTACATTTTACATGATGTTCTTGGCATGCAAAAGCTTTCTGCGCGATGGGTGCCGCGTTCGTTCACAGTCGACCAAAAACGCCTTCGAATGAACACTTCGCAAGAGTGTTTAGACTTATACAGACGTAATCCTGCCAAGTTTCTTCGATGTTTCTCTGTAGATGAAACATTGATTCACCGCCAGAGACAAAGCAGCAGTCTAAACAGTGGGTGGGGGCAGGTGAGAGTGCGCAAAAAAACACAAAAACAGTTCTGTCTGCAGGAAAAGTCATGACAACAATTTTTTGGGATTCACATGGCGTGGTGTTTATAGACTATTTAGAACAAGGCAAGACCATCACCGGGGAGTATTACGCTTCACTACTGGACCATTTGCAGCATGCGATTAAGGCTAAACGTCCACATCTTGCCAAAAAAAATGCTCCTTCATCAGAATAACGCGCCTGCACACAAATCTATGGTTGTTGCTGCAAAACTCCATAACCTGCGTTTCGAAGTGCTTCCACATGCGCCATATTCGCGGGATCTGACTCCCAGCGATTACATTCTCTTCCCAAACTTGAAAAAATGACTCGCTGGACGAAAATTCCTTTCAAATAACGAGGTCGGAGCAGCGACAACCTATTATTTTGCAGAGTTGGACAAATCGCATTATACTATGGGTATTAAAATGTTAGAACATCGTTAGTGTAAATGAATTGAAGTACAAGGGGACTATGTTGAAAAATAGATAAAAACATTTTCAAAAATCTTTTGTTTTCTTTATCGAACCATCCTCGTATATAATCCCAGGTCAACTTAGAGTCGTATGTATTTGACTTAACATTTAGTGCTGTGCAATTTGATAATATGTATATTTTGGGCCTTCCTAGGGTTTTTATTCGGATAGTCATTTGTACAGATTTGAATTGCATCCAAGTATGGGGTAAATGAAGCATTAAATCAAATAGACTCAAATCATTCGAATGTGAGAAAAAACTACAAAATCCAAAATTCAGTCTTTATTTTTGACAAATTCCTCAAAATACAAATCGAATGAAATTCTTAAAAACATACATTTTTAAAAAATATTCCGCCTTTAGAAATAACAAAATTGTGAAACATTATGTATCTAAAATTATAAAATTACAAAAAAATCTTAACTAAGCAGTAAAGTAGTAATAAAAATATTAAAAACTTATTCAGCATTATTAAAAAATCTTAGTTCAACAAAAATACAGAACATTTAAAGTGCATATACTTAAAATATTGGCAGAAATGGCTTTACTTGTTCCAAAAATTGTTTAATTGAAGTTTGAGGAAAAAGTAACATGAACTTTTTTTGATATAAATATATTTTCGGACTTATTATCTGCCCATTAAGAATTATTAATAAGCCTGAATAAACATATAAATTCAATAAAATTTAACATTTGGTGGACTAGTTTGTAACACTCTAACTAGTTAAGTGCCTGATTACAAAAATTTAGTTTAAATATATTATTTTCATTATGTAACTTTTTTTGAAAACTTCAGATAAATTTACACTTAAAAATTACTTTTTAAATAGTTTGAGGCACTTATATTCTCGATCGAATCGAACGTAAAACGCTTTATCAAAAAACATTACTCCAGTTACTTTTTTTTTATTTTTGTAAATATCCAGATATAATAGATTATAAAAGATCTGTGTATGTGATAAATACCCATAGCCAAAGTAATTACTTACATACAGGGTCGGTGTTAGAGAGAAGAGCAACCGGAGCACATGCTTCGAATGCCGAGTTTTACCGGACCCTAGAAACTTTTCCGAAACTAAGCACGTTGTAAATAATTTATTTACCAAAGTTATTAATAAATCAACAATTGTTTTTATTAAATTAGATTATATCAAGTTACATCCAATAGTCTGACTACCTTTTTATTCCAACTCGGAACTGGATTAGACTTGATAAAAATTAAAAGATTCATCTTATAATTATTATTATTTTATAAAACAATCCCGAAACAATTTAATGTAGGAGAAACGTCAATTTGAATCTTAGTCCTGGGTAAAACTAGATTTACTTCCGACACTGTCTAAATAAATTAATTGTGACCAGTACACGGGAGTCTAGTCTACATGAATTTAGGAAGGTGAATGTAAAATATCTTTCCGTTTCTAACTTTTCCTATTTATATTAGTTTTTTTGTGTTTTTGATCTAAAGATTACAAAAAATATTGTCAATAAAACTTAATTTCTTGTTTACATCGCGTAACGAAATAGCCAATTCACGCTAGATGTCGTTAAAGTCAATTGTTCCAATCCAATCCTGAATAAATTTACGTAATATAATAAAACTGTACAAAAATCTTATTATTCATTATCCCAACGTTATTTTAAACAAGCTTTTCAAAAAGTTTACAAAATTTTCTTTAAGTTACTTTAAATAAGTCTGCAAAGTAGTTGTAATAGTTGTAGTAGTAGTAGTAGTGGTTTACTTATATTGCAATAAATACTTTACATGTTGCAATATAAATAAAAAAAATCTATGTTTCATATTTTTTCAATAGAAATATTTTATTTTTTGACAAAATCTTATTTAAAACATAATTGCGATTTGATATCGCTACATTACAGTTTTCTATATTTTTAAAGATATACAGAGATGTTCTAGTCTTCCAACAGAGAGCAGTAAAAAAAATTAGGAGGCATGTACATTTTTTTAACGTAAATTTATTAACCTCGCAAGAAATAGAAAAAACTTATCTTACCTAAAAAAGTTTAACCTAATTTCGTAAGGTTAAACTTTTTCTAGTAATTTTTGATTTAGTAAATAACCTGATATACCGAAAAGAACGTAATCTAACAAAAATAAATTAAAAAATGCAACATCAATGTTAAAAAAAACGAGAATCGCTAACATAACTTTTTATTGGCAGTTGAAATCGTCACCTGCAGGTTCTTCTTCCGCTTCGTAATCATCATCGCAAGTCGCTTCCTGGTACTGTTGATACTCTGATACTAAATCGTTCATATTTGATTCGGCTTCAGTGAATTCCATTTCGTCCATACCTTCACCTGTGTACCAGTGGAGGAAAGCTTTTCTTCTGAACATGGCGGCAAATTGTTCTGAGATGCGTTTAAAGAGTTCTTGGATCGCTGTGGTGTTTCCTGGAAAAATATATCGTATAAATACAATAATTTTTTAGCTTTTGTGAGGTTAGATTTGTTGCCGATGGCGATTTAATAATTGCGGGGAATCATCAGAAACCATTTAACGCTAATTATATCGTTAAAAAATAGTTATCTGATTATCACCTGACTGTTCTTATCTATTCTAGTGGGCGTTGTTGGTTTGTGATTTCTGTAGGTGTTAAATAAATCTAATATTTAATATAAATTTTATTTTACGTTTTATTGATAGATTTAGCTACATTTCACCCTTAGTTTATTTATTTATATATTTATTTATCGACGGAGACACTGTCCATTTTACAATAATTAATTACAGAGCTAGAGTGAAACATAACAATGTGAAATCAATAATAGTATAACAAAAGGGTGTTTACAAAAGAAAAAAAAAGTGTACACCTGTCAATTAGTAACAGAAAAAACACAAAACATCAATCGACAATCAAGTCACCCAGCCCATTAGCATATCCAGCCACTTTTGCTACATAAGAATGGCTTGCATAATTTGTTCTGTGAAAAGGCCGGTGAAATTATATGGGAAGTACAAGTACTCCTGGGAGAGACCCACAGACCAACACTTGACAGCAGGCGCGGGCAATCGGTGATACTGTATATAATTTTAAAGAGAAGTTGTAAATCTCGACCCTTCCTTCTATTAGCAAGGGGGGAGCAACTTCAACTCGGAGCACAAAGCAGCATAATCAAGATCAGCATCCCCGTTGAATTTCAAGTTCTCTGTACCTGTTCGAGCCGGTACACATGTGATTCATATTGGGGATTCCAAACACAAGAAGCATATTCAAGGTGTATTCAAACCAAGTAGCAATAGAGTATTTTAAGGAACTTCACAGTGAGGGACTTACTCACAATGTCAGCGATGTGAGGAATGAATCAAAAAGGACTGTCAGGTCCTGCACAGAATTAACCGAGGTCAGCGACCTACCATCCTAGTGATAGCGTAAGTCCAGTTGATAACGCAATCTATTAAACTTAATGAATTTACACTTAGGAACATTCAAACTGATCCCATTCCCTCCACACAAGGAAAAAATCTATCAAGGTCCCCCTGAAACTCCAAGCAATCACTGTAACTGTTGATGACCTTACATACCTTCATGTCATCCGCAAAGAGTAAGAACCTGCTTGACTTAAAGCAGATGGATCCAGCATTAATGAATAGGTTGAACAATAATGGACCGATGTGGGATCACTGAGAGACCCATATATCTCAGAAGATATAAAATCATTCACCCGCACTACCTGACGTCGATTATTCAGAAAGGTCTCAATCCAACCAAACAGTCGACCAGAGACACCCACCCCTCGAAGCTTATCCAGCAGAATCCCTATCAAAGGCCTCCGAGAAGTCAGTATACACCGAGTGGACCTCAGATCTGGTCTCCAAGGTCTCAGATAAAACGTCCACATAAGAGGTCAGATTCACTTCAGTGTTCCTGCCAGCACAAAAACCAAATTGCTCCTCAATGATGGCACACTTAAAAATAGAGTTGAGAAAGGCACTAACCAGCTTTTGGAAGATTTTAGGAATATTATTAATTATGCTGATGTCAGTAGTTTAGTTAACTTATCTTCATCATCTGCAAAACTAACAAGAGGCAATTACGAAAGTACAAGGTCAACATTGCAAGTTTAAGGCTTCGTATGAACTTTTCAAAAACTCATTTTTAAAGCTTTGTAGATGTTTGCAAAATTAGTAAAGGATGACTTTTGAATTTGTTTAAATGGGCGGGTTGCATTAATTTAAAAATTTAAGATTATACGGGAAAAATGTTGTTTACTCCATATATTTTCAATAATATTGCGGTGTAGACAAATCTGAATAATTTAATACTAAAATTAAAAATCATATTAAATAAATTTTAATGGTGTAGACGGAACTAATTAATTCACCAATAAAATTTAAATATACTAAAACTTTATTCAGGAAAATTTATCTATAATATAAAATTTTCAACAATTTGTTGTATTTGATTTGTATGATTATACATTTATGTAATAAATTTAAAATAGTTTATTAATTATAAGACAGATATATTACCGATTTAATCAATATTAATGGGATATTTAACTATTATTTTATGTAACAACATATACATATTTACCTTCCTTATCGATTAGCAGTGGTTTATTTTACTTTTAGTAAAGTTTAGTTATATATCTTGTATATATAGTATAAGTTGATATTAAGAGGTTCAAAGAGACAAGAGCAACGATGTGTTAATGAAGTTTAAAATATTAAAAATACCAGAATAAAAATCGTTTTCTTCTATTATCAAACGTACAAAAATGGAAAACTTGGTTTAGTTTCAGCAGGCAACTATTCTTTTTACCAAATTCGAGGCTTTGTAGCTAAATTTTAATTTTCCTATATCAAGATTTGTCTGTTGCCATATATAATACAAATTATAGTAAAATCACAAGCAAAGCAAAGCAGGCCAAATAAAAGATCTAATTTTAAGGCTACGAGACTTAGTTAAAAGCGAATTTCACTGTAAAAGTTTAATTTGGTCCCATATTAATGAAACTTTTTGCTTCTTAACATACTTTTAAGCTTCTAAAATCTCTTTGTACCTGGAATAAATTAGGACTAGGGATCAAAATTCAGGATATTTTGGGAAAATTTGGGTCAAATCTTGTTATAAATTAAAAAAAATTGACATTGTTATCCAAATTTAGGTACGTACCAATAAATGTTGAAGACATCTTCAGTCCGACAGGTGGAATGTCACAAACAGCAGTTTTCACATTATTTGGAATCCATTCTACGAAGTAACTACTATTTTTGTTTTGAACAGCCAGCATTTGTTCGTCTACTTCTTTCATTGACATTCTTCCTATAAATTATATAAACAATACAATTACCTTTTTGTAGTAATGCAAATGTGTAATCAAATTTTCTTATGACAATAATATTTCGATAAAAATGGTTAATCGATTACCGTAGCCGCAATTTTCGAAGTCTTGAGATTGCAGTAGAGCTTTTCTTAAGGGGAAATTGTGAATTTTAGGTTATATTTTTCCCCGAAAAAATACAAATTCGGTCATTTTGAAACGTTTTGCAACTTCCTTTAATATAATTGGAATTTTCATTATAAATTATTATTTTAATACGTTTGTTTTGAAGTTGAATAAAAGGTTATGAAATAATAAGTGTGTATAAAGATCGGCCGTCCGGAACAATATAATAAAATATATTTTGCACAGCAGTATCATTGTCCATCTTGTTTTTTGTTATTGCGATATCCTGAACTTTCACGCGTTTTATGAACGATAATTAGGAGATACACTGCACATTTTAAATATTGAGTGGAACGGATTTTATATTCTATTTCGGCTCCTGGATGAGGGCTACTTTTAACTAGGGGGCGACATAACACAGGATATTGAAGAGATGAGTATTATTAAAAATATACTGGCATTTGAATGATTTATAAATTGTTTAGGAATTATAGAAATTTAAACCAGAGTTATGCGAAGATAACAAACAGAATTTTTATAATCACAAATATATCATTTGATGTGTGGATTTATTATTTAACGGTAGCATTTTTAAGATAGTGAAGTTTTCATTAATTACTTGATTATAGCGGTTCAAAGTATAGCGGACGTTTGGATTATAAGGGTGTATGTTTAATATTTGGTTCAAAATCATATCTAATATTTATAGAATTATTAGTTTAATATATGTATAGGAGGTGTGGCATTTAAGATCCGGGAATTTAGTTATAACTCGGGAACTGGTAATACTGCGTCGTTCGTCAATATCTATCTAGAGAGGGGGAACTTCTTTTTAGTTTCAATCAAAGGTTGAAGTCGATAGCACGCCTGATTTGTATTTTATGCGCATTTTTCGGAAGTAACTTTTTTAGTGGCGTCGTGAAATCGATCGGCGATCGGGTAGTCACTGGAAATGATATTTGATTATGACCTCAAGATCCGTAAACAAAGTCAACAATAGGTGTAAAAGGGTGGGAAGCGGCCAACGAAAGCGAAGATGCCCAAGTCGCAACTGAAGGTAATGTTGATCGTTTTTTTCGATATGCGCGGCATCGTTGATCGTGAATATGTTCCTGCCGGCCAGACAGTGACTGGACAGTTCTATGTTGGCGTCCTGGAGCGCGTTTTTCTTGTGCGACCCGAACTCATCGAGAACGACTGGATCTTGTACCACGGCAACGCGCCAGCTCATTCCTCGTTCATTGTGCGGGAGTTTTTGGCGAAAAAAGGCATTCCAACGTTGCCGTATCCACCCTGTAGCCCGATATTGCTCCCTGTGACTTTTTTCTATTCCTCAAAATGAAATCGCACCTCAAGAAAACTCATTATGGCGGTGTACAGGAGGTCAAAGAAGCTGTAACCATGGTGCTGAATGGGTTAACTTCGGACGACTACCAAGGGTGCTTCCAATCGTAGGAGCAACGTTGGAATGATTGTATAGAGTTAGAGGAAGACTATTGTGAAGGTCGATAATAAAATTTTGCCCAAAACTTAATTTGTTTGTTTTTTATTGACAAATTCCTGGAACTTAATTGCTACACCTCAAATAATCAATGAAATATTTTATGCCAGTTATATTATGTAGGTCCACTACAGTTGTATAGCGACCTGATAAGTAGTAAATCGTAAAAATCTATTTTGCACTATTTGGAGACTTGCAAACAGGATGGTGCTAATAGAGCACTATAGAGACACTTCATGAACTGTATCGGTCTAATTGTTTGTTAATATAGAATAGATTTATTAAATGGTTATAATACTGATCTGGCATTCAATAGAACGTATAGTAGTTGTATTGTAACACATGTTTTATTTAAAGTAGCCGTTGTATGGTCACTCCAAGAAATTTTACTGTATTTTTCAGATATTCCTCGCTATACTGGTTGAAGCGCCATATTCATTTAAAACGAGGTTTGCATGATACTATCTCCGCCAAAAGTTGTTTTTGGAGATATGTAACTTTCAGAAAATCGTTCTGTTTTGTAGTCGCAGAGTAACAGTTACTGTTATAAGTCGTTCACTTGAAAATGTACGTGGTATAATAATTTCTGGATGAACTGTTTACTGTAAATTATGTAAAGAGGGATTGATGCCACACCAGCTGCTTGCCTAGCTTTACTCTCAGCTGATGGTGCTCAACAATTTAATTTTGTCTATGGACATTGACACTGAACTGACGAAGAGTGGGGATGTATATTATTCACAGACGAATCACGTTTTTCTTTGCGAGGAGAACGATTTTTTGGATGTTACATATCTTCAAAAATACCTTCTGGAGGAGGTAGTATTATGGTGTGGACTGGAATTTCAATACAAGCTTAAACGAAAATGGTATGTCAAATGCTGATCAATATAGCGAAGAATGTTTAAAAGATTGCGCTATTTCTTTTAATGATTAGACTGGTCTTCCAGTATTCCTCATTTAAATCCAGTCGAGCATGTCTGGGGAGGCCTATTCGAAACCGACAACCAGAAACAATTCCAGATCTTCAAATGGCTCTTCCCGAAGAGTGAGAAAACATTACGCAAATAGCAATTGACAATTATTTTCAAAGCTTACCATATTCTATTATAGCAGTAGTTATTAGAACACTAGGCGGCAATATACGATATTAGTGTTTCTTTATTTGTTTAAGTTAAGTTATTTGCAATGCATTCAATTTTCGTTATTGTTGTATAAAAATTGTATGGTTTTCTTTTTTTTTTTTCGTTTAGAATAAATATATTAATGGGTATCAAAAAAAAAGGAAATATTTGTTAAGACATAATAAGACTTAAAAATTGAATAAACCGATATAACATTCTGTCGTTCAATGCGCCCACAGGGTGTTTAGAAATGTAGGGCAAAATGCAACTTCTGGTGCCACCCTGTATAACACCAGATCCAACAAAACTTTTTTTAAACTCTATATAAGATAAAAATTAAGAAAAAAGCGTCAATAACTTAACAAAAAATGATCAAAATCGATGTAAAGCTTAAGAAGAAATGTAATATTAAATTTGAACAAAATTTTCTTTGTAATTTTTTTTTGTTCAGGAGTGTTTATTACAAACGTGCAGTTACAATAATAAGCATCTTAATTCACTTTTTGATACTGTGTCTGCAACTTTGTCAGAACGGTGTCGCCTTGACGGCTGCAAATATATTTGGATTAAATTTTGTAATTATAGTGTACAATAAATCATAAATTTAATCATCACTTTAAAAATAAATGTCATCTTGTGATTTATATACTTTTGTTTTGTATGTAAATATATTAGGACAATAAACAATTTTAAGATGATATCTTGAGAGGTAACAGAATGGAAACAAGTTAAGAGTTCTGGGACACTGATTATAGAACGTTTTTAAAATGTTTTTGTGGATTAGTGTTATTATAATGGAAGAAAATTATTTTGTTACGACGTCTTGATAAAAAATTATTTTTAAATACATGAATATTAAAATTAAAGCTTTGTTTGCCACATTTTATTCTATAATATTGGAATGAATACAATTAATTAGAATTAAACCACTTAGTTTTCGATCCAAATGAAATTTAAAAATCACGTCAACGTTGAAAATTCATATTTTTTGCAGTTTTTAATGTTGATTTTGTTGTAAAAGTTTTTGAATATTTTGTTGTTTGTTAATTTTACTAAAAGTAACGAAATTTGAAAGTAGAAATCGGAAAGCACGATTTATACGTATGAAAGTCATTTTTTTTTAAGACAATGTGCGACCGCTAAAAAACCTTCGTAATTTACGACTCCAAAATGGGAGGTATGCAAAAAATCAGCGAAAAATTCGACGTTCAGATTGATAACTTACCTCTAAATACTGCGGCAACGGTAAGATATCTTCCGTGCCTTGGATCACATGCAGCCATCATATTCTTAGCGTCAAACATTTGTTGCGTTAGTTCCGGTACAGTCAGAGCTCTGTATTGTTGACTACCTCGTGACGTCAGTGGTGCGAATCCAGGCATAAAGAAGTGGAGACGGGGGAAAGGAACCATATTAACCGCTAATTTACGGAGATCGGCGTTTAGTTGACCAGGGAACCTAAAAAATAAAAATTGGAAATAAAATTGCAAATAATTGACATTAGGGATCAGGAAAAACTAGAAATTAGTTAAGAGTACTGTTAAACACAAGTTGCAGTAATTTTTTTTTTAAACTCTAAAGTAAAAAATTGGATGGAGACAGATCTAAACTGTACGCGGTTGGTGAAGCTACATTTGTCATAAATATTTTTAACCGACTTCAAACAAAGGAGGTTATCATTCGACGTATACATAATTTTTAATGGGAGCGTTTCCTTTTCCATTTCGTGATGCAAAAATTGAAATAGGCATTTCGATTTTTTCCATTTGGATATGAGTGTCAAGTCCTTTTAACTCCAAACATAAGAGAGGTAACCAAAATCTAAGAGCATGACACTTTAGCACAAACTTCAATAGACAATATCTCCCTAAAAATTCGTATCTTCAGGTTTAATTGAAGGGTAAGAGTTGGTTTACGACTGCATGATGGCTAGTTCACGTGCCATTTTCGCAGATTTAAGCTAAAATATCTGTAAATCTTGACGTGATGGAGCAATTCTGCGACAAGATTTGAAGTCAGCGCAAAAAATTGCTTCGGAAATGGATGTTGGAGTTCGTACTATAAAAATTTGTTGACTTGTGTTATTGCTAATTTGGGGACTTTAGCATTACCGTGAAGGAGAAGGATATTTTCATGATATATATCTAATTCTTTATGTAACAATAATGACAAATTGAAGAAATTAACCTTTATTTTGTTTTGGTAAAAAACTTTAAGTGATAACAATCGTTTTATTTAAAATACTTGATCTTACTTCCTGTACAGTAAAATGCGAATTCATATTTTAAATCTTAAGTATTTAAAAATTCCGTCTCTTCATTGTTTAAGTCTTCAATAATAATTTCAAGAATTGTGATTCATTTAATTGTTGCGTGTAATTTAAAAAATTGTTTTTATTGCTGTTGTTTACTACTATCATGGTCTCAAATGTTTTATTTCTATTTTTAGCACTAATTAATACCATTATGCAAATAACGACCGTTAAAAATAATTCCGCCAATTTGAATAAATTAAATCTTAGAAATAATACTACAATAGTAGCGGTTATAAGGCCAAGAAAATGAGATCGATAATAAGTAAACATAAACATAAAAAGCAAAGATAATTTCCTTTATGGCATAATTTTTTCAAGGAATACAAAACGACTTTGTCTTTAGTGTCTCGAATTTGGTTGTGCAAATATTTTTTTATTAGAGTAAAGTGATCAAATGTGAAATAGTATCTCTAATATGGAATACCAGCATTTCTCGAGAACGAACAGTTGAATACACAATATAAGGCCATATTTATTTCATTTATTCACTTTAGTATTGCACTCATTTCATCTTGACATTTCGGTGAACGTCCTCACTGTATGTAAAGGGTTTTCCAATAAGAGGTGTTATTTTGATATTCAAAGAAAAATGCCATTTTTTAAGATAAATGATCGGATATTTATTACATTATAAAGAGGAAGGTATGCCGTTAATGATGGAAAATAACATCAGCCAAATGACCACCACGACCATGCCTACAGGACCATATCCTTTTCATGAAATTTTCCATAACCAAATCGCAAAGTGGCTGCCCTATGTCCTCGATAGCCTCACGAATTCCATCTTTGAGGTCTTGAATCGACGCTGGGCTGTTGGCGTAGACCTTGTCTTTCACGTGGCCCCAAAGGAAGAAATCGCAAGGTGTCACATCACAAGATCTCGGTGGCCAATTGTGATCACCTCTTCGAGAGATAACACGGCCCGGAAACTTTTCCCGTAAAAGATCAATGGTTTCGTTGCTTGTGTGGCACGTAGCGCCGTCTTGTTGAAAGTAAACGTGGTCCAGATAAATACCATCCAATTCCGGCCATAAAAAATCATTAATCATCTCTCGATAGCGCAATCCATTCACCGTAACTGTTGCTCCAGCCTCATTTTCGAAAAAGTAAGGTCCAATGACCCCGCCGGACCATAAACCGCACCAAACAGTCACACGTTCAGGATAGAGAGGCTTTTCAACAATAACTCTTGGGTTTTCCGAGCCCCAGATGCGACAATTTTGTTTGTTGACGAAGCCACCGAGGTGGAAATGGGCCTCATCACTGAAGATGATTTTTCGATGGAATTCCGGATCATTTTCATGCATTTCAAGAACCCAATCAGCAAAGGCACGACGTTGTTGATGATCGGCCGGCTTGAGTTCTTGCGTTAACTGAACTTTATAAGCCTTAAGACCCAAATCTTTATGCAAAATACGGTGTAATGACGTTTGTCGAATCCCTAATTCCAAAGAACGACGAGGAATGGACAAACCTGGGTTTTCTTCAACACTTTCGTCTACAGCAGCAATATTCTCGGCTGTTCTTGAGCGACGTGCACGGGGTTTCTTCTTCACATAACTAACTTGTTCCAACAGCTCGAATTTTTTCACCAATTTCTTTATTGCGCTCCGACAAGGTGCTTCATGACGACCCAAAAATGTTCGAGTTTTACGAACCGTCTCTGCCAAATTTTCACCATTTTTATAGTGAATTTTAATAATTTCAATGCGTTGTTGAAGCGTGTATCGTTCCATCTTTATTTATGGCGTAGTTTCTACTTGTCAAACGTCAAAAACTTACAGCTTCAAAAGTGACATCTACCGAAATAGCGGGCTTTTCAAAATGACACCTCTTATTGGATAACCCTTTATTTATGTTTTGTTTTGTCGGCGATAAAAAGTTACTCAAAGTATGTATAAGTTGGGCATTTTTTGTTAATTGATTGGAAATAATACTGTGATTATATATTTAGCAAGTTGTATACGCAATGTTTTATTATTTTCAAGGCGTTTGATTCTTTGTGTATTGTTACTTGTAAAATACGGAGAATCGGTCTAAAATGCTGAATATGAATTGGGTTCTAAGACTTGGGCGATTAGATTCCTCCTATTTTAATAGTCTATATGACTTCTTTAAATACCATCGTTGCACTCAAAAGGAAGACAAGATGAGTGAAGGGGGGTTATTGACATACATCATCTGCTAACCTCAAGTGACTCAAGTAGGAACCGACGATATGTAAACTTTTTCTGTTGTAATCTAATGCCCGAAATACGTCCTTTAATCGTAAAGTAGATAGTTGAACCCCTTCATCAACATGTATCTTACATATTTGTTTTATTTTCTTCAATTTTTATCTACCAGAGCGGCGTTGTTTTTATATCCTACACCAGGTTTTCCTAAACTTTCCAAAATTTACCAACCCCTGCCAGTCTGGGGGTCGGCACCCAGACTGGCATGATCCCGATTTGGATGGCCAGGGTGTAACCAAGACAAGAAGGGGTCCGACGCTAACGTTCTCGTCCGCGAAGAGGGAGGGAACTTTACGCTGCTGTCTTCTACAGGGCAACAGCGGGAAGACCAGCAGCATCCAAAGTCGCCTAACCCAAAGTAGAAGACATCGTGCGGATGGCTACATGCTACATAAGGTAATGTATGTATCTCAATCTCTGCAGAATACTGGGCTACGTTCCGGAGTAAATAGCCTTATCCCAGTAAGCGACTCTGCTGGGATGAACCAATTTTTTCGACGTACTTATGGGAACTGTATGGAAACCCTAAACAAAACTCGATCCTCTTCCCCAGAAGCGACTGTAGAGGACCCAAGGTCAAACCACGAAGCAATTGAAAGAAGCCCGACCTGGAGAAAGTAATATTGGTACTACCCCAAATCGAAAACCATACCTGTAGTGCCAAGTTCGCCTGGGAATAATGGATGAGGTGTTGAATAACTTAAACCTCAATAAAATCTCTCTCGAGGACAGTGCCGGAAAATAACCATTTCGACAGCCAGGGCCAAAGGGGAATGAATTAAACCAAAGAAAGCCCGGATCAACAGGAAACCGCGATGGGAACAAACAAAGGGGAACTAAAAGTCTCACTGAAAGGTTTGAAGAAGCAGAAAATCCAGCCTCAACAGTCGACGAGTCAAGAAACCGAGCAGCAAGTGTATATCCAGCTGCTCCTAAACGTGGTAGCTCTGAATCCAGCACGCCGTCTCTGAGGCAGGTGCGGTACAAGAACCAAGTTTGATGGGCCAGCTGAGGAAACACCCACTGTATCAACTCGGGAAATCTAAAGCCAAGCACTTGCTACGCTAAAGATGGCAATTATTTCGGACAAATATTCAGAGGAAAAGCTGACACCGAAGCAGGTTAAACAAATTCAGGTAGTACTTAATAATGAAATTTGGAAGGGGAATAGAGTCTGCCATGAATAACGAGAAAATAGCAGAGTATTCCATTACATATACCTCCTTCGTTTCCACGTTAATGTCTGCCAGAAAACATGGCATTGAACACATTTCATGTAGGTGAATACAAAATATGCTTTAGGGCCAACGAGTACATTCAAAATTGTTGAAAAAACCCGTAGAGGTGTCGATAGCCAAGACTGTCTACACGGAGGGGTTTTATCTCCTTTTCTGCGGGATCTGATGGTCGACGAACTTCTGGTAAACCTCAAGGAACGAGGTTATTATATCTAGTGGTATGCTCAGGATATAACCATACTCATTATGGAGAAACATGGCAAAATAATATCATAGCTTATGCAAGGGGGTATGACTATAGTGAAAGAGCAGTGAACTTAGGATAAACCATGGAAAAAATACACTAATAATCTTCACTAAAAAAAGAAAGTTGGGTGAATTAGAATTACTAACTGTCTTCATAACTGCAGATGGACCTGGATCTCATACCTGCAGAGAGTTCTCTATGAATGTAAAATGTCAATCATAGTAGCCAAAAGGGTACTGGGGATTACAACCATATATTGTACACTGGCTGTATACTGAGGAAGTATGATCGTTTGTATGGTGGACAAAAATTACTCAAAGACGAATCGTTCTGGAGCTATCCAGACTCCAGAGACTAGCCTGCCTATGCATCATGGGTACCATAAGAAGCATCCCAACATCGACCATGGAAACTCTACCAAACCTTTCTCCCTTGATATAATAATCAGGGCTGAGGCAAGGATAGGCTTAAACTAAACAAAATCTGATGGACTGGACTTGCTTTCGGACACACGAGCATGGACGGCATGGTGGCGAACTTATTGTTGGAAATGAGCAATCACGTCATGCCAAGAACTTATAAATTTGACAGGCCTTACACCATTCAGCTTGACTGGAAGGTAGGTTCTGACCGATCAGTAAGTCAGCCAGGAAATCTGGTCCAAAACTGACTATAGCATAGTCATAGTGCACGGGGACACATCTACACTTAATATAAGTGAAGCACTGGGGCAACATACAATGGTATTAAAGGCAGCAATACATGCCATCGAGGTCTGTCTCCGGGAAAATCTGGGAAGGGGTTATAGAGGCAGGACCGTTCTCATTTTCTCTGACAGGCAACGCTGAAAGCTCTAGCATGTTATCAAATAACATAAAAACATATCTGGGACTATTTCCAAAATCTTTTCGATCTGACAAAACACAACAAAGTTACTCTTACATTTGTGCCAGGACACGGGCCATAAAAAAAGGAACAACTTGCAAAACAAGGGTCTGCTACCACATTTAGTGGACCAGAACGAGTATTTGGAACCACCAAGGTATTCATGAGTGATTATGCTGGTGGATAAATCAATAACACCAGATCCCTAGAAACACATTGCGCGCCACAGGCACAGTAAGTTATTGCTGAGCAGATTACCAGGCAAACTAGGTAGCGAAATTCCGCGTCTAAGCCGAAAACATATCAGGCTGGTGACAGGACTTGTAACTGGCCACTGCAGCCTAAGTAAATATCTACATACAATGGGCATATACAGGAGATAGCTTCAGTGATCGATAAATCTGCAAAGTTTAGACCAACAAGACGACAAACTAATGAACAGACTGGTAAACCTAATCAAGACAGCCAACTTGTTCACCTTGAACAGATATAAAAGGCGACACAATCCAGCTCCTTAACCTTGCGCTGCAATGTCACTCAATCAATCAATCAAAATTGACCAAGTTTCGAGTCAAAGGCCTTATACTAGTCAACAAAGGTAGATGTATTGGGATATTATATTCGATGGTTTTTTCAGTAAGGGAAGTAGAGTTTCCAAGTCATCGATAGTGCCAAAGCCTCTTTAGATTTCTACCTACTCTACTAGTTGATAGGAGCCTAGTTTATTAGACAGTCGATTCGTTACAATTATCATCAATAAATGGTACATATGAAGCAATAGACTATAGTTTGCTAGGTCTTTGTTATCTCCTAAGTCTATAGTTTGCTAGGTTGCTCCTTACGTGAGTTCAAAAAGCAGCCAAAATTCATCCTTCGCTAGTGTAACTTTCTCTAACATTAATTTTTAAAAATTTAACAATGTTAACTGATAATATATACCTGAGACAAGTAGTTACTCCAGACATTGTGAGGGAAACAAGATGATTTAAATCGCTGTAGCTTGGATTGGGTACTTTCAAGGTCCTAAAGCAGATATCGTAGAGAGCTTCGTTGTCTATACAATATGTTTCATCTGTGTTTTCTACTAGTTGATGAACTGAAAGGGTTGCATTGTATGGTTCCACTACTGTATCTGAAACTTTAGGACTAGGCATTACGGAATATGTGTTCATTATTCTATCTGGATATTCCTCTCTGATTTTTGATATTAAAAGGGTCCCCATACCGGATCCTGTACCACCTCCAAGAGAATGTGTGAGTTGGAAACCTAAAACAGAAAGTGTTTCAAAACTTTTATATTATTTAATGAGATAACTAATTGTGATAATTACAAACCTTGCAAGCAATCACAGTTTTCAGCTTCTTTTCTTACTACATCTAATACTGCATCAACTAGTTCAGCTCCTTCTGTGTAGTGACCTTTAGCCCAGTTATTGCCAGCTCCTGATTGGCCGAAAACGAAATTATCCGGCCTAAAAAGTTTTCCGTATCTGCCTGATCTGACAGCATCCATGGTGCCAGGTTCGAGATCGAGGAGGATTGCTCTCGGGACGTATTTGCCTCCATTATTGAGTGATGCAACTGAAAATTTAAATAATTTGAGTTAAAAAAAAAATAAATAAAACAGTTTGCAGAAGAGCTCGTTTTTACTGGACAATATCTTAACCATATTCTAATCATTCTGCTGTAACAGAACGGGGAATTATACGCAACCTCTATAATCGCGCTACATCTATATACAAGGATGCTGATTCACTGGAAAAAGAGGTAGCAAACATTTAATTCGATTTACAACTGAACAGTTATCCATTAAAATTAATTAATGATGTTATAAATAACTTTGGAATAATGACCACATTCCTTCTTCACAGTTCCGTACATAAAGGGAACCTCGGAGAAAATAAGACGAATTTCGAGCAGTTATAATATAAAAACAGCCTTTGATTGTAGCATAGCTTTTTTCAAGTCACGCTGTATGATTTATTAATATTGGAAATAATTCATACCAAAAAAACAATGTCGACATATCAAAACGATTTTTTAAAAAAATCCAGCGTTTCTTAAATATTAAATTCCTTACCACACTTTACGTCTTCACTGTATAATACAAATTACAATAATATCATGAACAACATAACACTAGCTAGCTAGAAAATCTAGCTTCCTCGGCAATTAGGTCGCGATAGTTGAATCTGGCTATTAGTGACTGTCATTGTTATAACAACTGATCGTTGATATTACATCATTATAATAATGACTATATTATTAAAATAAGGATCTCGTGATGATAATGAATCATTAAAGTTAAAAATTAGCCATGTTAGAATTCTAGACTCCATAAAGAAATTCTTAGAAAAAGTTATAAATGACCGTAATACTAAATATAACAACTTTTTCTAAAAATATGGTAGGATACTAACTAGTAAGGTGGAAGGTAAAAATAAAAATATACCTCTTTAAACACCTGTATTTTTAGTAAGATGGGGCGATGCTGTCAGTATTAGAAAAACTTGGCTAGTAATGTTTTGAAGTCATCAATAATTTGTTTATTTTTTAACTATTATTTTAATTGCAGTATTATAGAGGATGTAAGGAAATTCCGTTCATATGCTTTGAAAGGAAAACTTGAAAGAAAATTCATATAAACATAGTCATGCGTCATAAGGCTATAACTCTCTTATGAAGCATTTGCAGATCTATTTTGATATGAAATTTTTTTCATGTTTCCATATGTAGAGTTTCCCTTCAAAGCATATGAATGGAATTTCCGAACAGCCTGTATAAACATGGGTATTTTTTGCTTTCTTTTTATTGAAGAAAAGGTAAGTAGAAACGTAGCAAATAAATTTGAGGTTATGCTTATACTTGTAGTATAATATTTTTTATACTATTTTTTAGCCATACTAAACAATACTACTATTCTTTTTTTATAGAGCGTTATAATCGATTAAAAATATGAAATAAAACGTTGATGGAAAACGTTTCCATAATGCTGTATTTTAAATGACTATGGTTTAATAGTTTTTTATTTTGCGTAATTAAGTAACGAAAATTATACGTTTTCTTTTCGATCTTTTACGATATTTATGGAATATTTTATAACATCTATTTAATGTATGATCCTGAAGGCAGTATCAGAACCCCACATGCATTACACTATTGACGTCTGTCTTTGCCACCATTTTGTTAACTTTATTTAATATTTTATTTATATCAACTCCCAGGAATTCGCAAGCTTTATAAAGGGGTTCGCGAAAAAAAATATTGTAACGGCGGTATTTTTAAGTGAACATCGCGATAAGCAACAATCTGTAACGCGAGAAGTTACTACGCCGTTGGCGATGCAAGTACATTCTCGAACGAGCCGGCAACTTCTACTTCGGCGAACCAATACTTTTTCCGAATGCGCACGAAAGAACGAGAATAACGTCTGCTAAAATAAAAGTGCCGTACTGAATGGTTGGTTGAAAACAGGTAGTGTTGTCAAGTTCGACGAAAAGTTGGATGAGCAATCAATTGCTTATTCTACTTCAGTCCCTGATTTGGAACCGATACAGGATGGCAGTAAGCTACCGTCTTGCCAGACTGAAAGCAAAGCAAAAGTAGGCGAACAGAATAGGAAAAAAGGAAAGAAACGAACATATGACAGCGATTATTTACAA
Source organism: Diaprepes abbreviatus (assembly GCA_034092305.1). Lineage (NCBI taxonomy): Eukaryota > Metazoa > Arthropoda > Insecta > Coleoptera > Curculionidae > Diaprepes > Diaprepes abbreviatus. The sequence goes on from JASJET010000105.1 coordinate 4,204,578, forward strand.
ATGGGTTTCTATTTTATAGGAGAGGAGTTAGAACCTAAACCGTTTTGTGTAATCGGTAATGAAATCCTGGCCAACAGCAGTTTAAAACCATCTCTTCTTCATAGACCTCTTGAAATAAGACGTTGGGGTCACAAGGATAAACCTGTTGAGTATTTTAAAAGAAAATTGGCAGGTAATAAAAAGTCTAGTGTTTCTCCTTTTGTAACAGATTTAAACGAAGATAGTAAAATGGTTCTTGAGGTATCATTTCGGGTAAGTTACAGATTTGCAAGATCTGGACAAGCAGATACAGTGGACCGTGTGCTAAGAACATCACAAAACTTACTATTTCTTTATAGGTTAAGCCTTCCCTTTAGTTGTAATAATGTTTGCTGTAAATGTTTTACGATTATGTTTTAGTTATGAACTGTTATTCATTATGGAAACCCATTTCTTTTGTTTCATTTACTATTCCTAATGACTCTACAGGAGGATCGCTAATTTTTAGAAGGGGTTCACAAGAAAAAAAGGTTGAAAATCGCTTAGTTAAAGCATGGATTCCTAATAGGAGCGGTAACACCATCCAGTGGGCGTTGAAACCTTCCAAAGGGTAAACACTGGGGAACTCCAAAAATTCAGGGTTCAAAAATGGCTACAGATGACAATTTTGATACACTTAATGATTTTTTTTAAAAATATTTAATGGATATAAAAAAAGGACTGTTTAGCCGAATTTTTAATAAATGTTATACAAAATATTACAATCGAACAAAAATTTTAATATAACAAAAAAGCATTTCTTCAAACAATTCACAGTCACGTATAACATAGTTTAAAACTGTTTAAACAAAATTTGAGAGAAAAACTGTACTAAAAAAGTTACAGTTTAAGAGGTCTTTGTACATTTAATGATACAAATTACTTAGCAGTTAAAATGGTTCACAAAGCACCACAACTCTTAATGTCCATGATAATTTATGGTGTAAGACATGGGACGTATTAACCAAAGTGCTAAAATACCATTAAATTGTAACAGTATTAAGTTACAACTTTCATAGACCAACATATGCGTCTCAGTTAACGAGGATTTTTACTGTAAATGATTCATTAGAATAAAATTATTCTTGTGGTTAGTTTTAGAAAACCAAATTGGAAGTTGGTGTGTGGTTTCCATTTTAGTATTTTGCGGTCACACTACTAGTTTTGCGTTAAAACACTTCCTTTATATTATTAATTTGTTATTATATTAAAACTATTTTTTATAGATACTAAATTAATATTTAACACGTGCTAATGTTGCGGATACTATGAAGTGTCGTAAAACCCCCATTTTTATTGTTAGAGTATGTTTAGCTGGTTTATAATATGGTGCAACTATAGGTGAGACAAATTTAAAATTGCATTATATTCCTGATGACAATTTTTATAAATAAAATTGAGCCGACTTCTAAAAAACAATCTACATTTAATATGAAAATTAAAATTTTGAAGTTGGTACCAAACTAATACCTGAAAAAATGTGATTCACTAAAAAGATTGTGAAATGCTTTATTTGCTATGGCTTTCTGACCGTAGCGTGTATGTATCTCGTGTTAGTAGTTATTTGTATCATTTAGTATTAATTTGCCGTCGATTTCAAAAATTTCAATTTTATATAAAAATTTATATTGGTATTTTCCGCTTTTAAGAGTTTTTTTAGAAGTTGGTTCAATTTTTTATAAAAATTTTATATCGATTTTTAGTTCTGAATTGAGTTTCTAAAGTCGTAAAAAAATGTAACTATTTTATCCAAAGTTGTGAACCACAGTAAACTGGACAACAACCAATTCTTTGATTCTGAGGATCCTCCAAATACCAGTTTTAAATGAAATTGTACCAAACAAATATTTAGTCTTCTATAGTAAATCTGTTACGTTGAGTTTTATTAAATTAATTTTAGATTCGTAACCTAAGCTCCCAAAAACGTTCCAAAACTGATATAGAAAGAACTGGAGGCATGTTATGTTTTTAGTCCGACGTATTTTATCCTGCGTATTGAATCTGAAGAAATTAATTTAAGATCCGTAACATATTCCCCAAGTATCCCCAATACCAACTTTTTTATAAAACCGGAAAAATCTAAAATTTTTAGTCTTGTATATTGTATCGGCCTCTAGTTCCAAATTTATAAAAATGTGAATAATGTAACTATAAACAACTCAATTCGTCATATTGAATTAAAAAAAAATACGATTACAAGATCAATTGCTTAGATTGCAACCAAACATATGCCGGTCAAACCAAACAGTATTTAAAAAATAGAATACAAAATCACAAATACAGCATTAGACATCACAATAACGATAATAAAACCGCCTTAGCCAAACATGCAATAGATAACATGCACAACATCGATTTTAACAATGTGGAGATTTTAGATAAAGAAATTAATTACAAAAAAAGAACAATTAAAGCAATTATCCATATCCATATTAAAAGAACACCCTGTACAATGAATTTCAGAACGGACACAAATGACCTGAGTAATGTATATACCAATCTAATAGGGCAATAAAATTGCAGATGGTCCAGAAACTTTCAAACCCTTTGGTAGTACTCTATCAAAAGCAAAACAAACCAGATGTGTAAAAAATGCATTCAAAAAATTATAGTTTTCTATATTTATATTTATATTAAAAAAGAAGTTTTTAATTATACTGTATTAAAGTAATAAAATAGTTAAATGTAAGTTATTCAAGTAAACCACCTGTTAACATTAGGTAAGAAATTAAAATTTTCAGTTTATATAACATAAATTTACATATTCCTTTTCATATTTACAGTAATTCTCTGAAGATGGTTTAATCAATAAAATAAACTGAAACGTCAGAAAAAAAACATGTGTTAATTTTTTATAAAGTAATAATATGACCGAAACCCAAAAAAGTAAAAACTAATGTATAAGCAAGGTAAAAGAAGAATAAAAATAACGCTTTTGTTTACTTTTTTAAAATTTTTCAACGTAATCTCTTTGGAGCTCTGTACACGTAGTCCAACGGTATTTCAACTTTTTTATGTCTTCTCAAAAGTAGAAAGTATCAAAATCCTCAAAATAGTTTTAAACAGCCCTGATAACCGCTTCATCTGATGAAAATCTCTGTCCTTCCAGCCACTTTTTTAGTTTAGGAGAGAGGAAAAAGTCACTAGGTGCCAAATCTGGTTATTAAAGTGGATGAGGTACTAATTCAAACCGTAATTCTTAATTTTGACATTGCAAAATCACAAATGTGACCTCGAGTATTTGTCTTGCTGAAAAAATTTTTTGCGGTGTAGTTTTGGACCTTTTTTTTTCAATTCTTCATCGAAATAGCCAAGAAGTGTTGCATAGCAGTCCCCTGTGATTGTTTGACCTTTTTTTTTTAAATAGTCAATAAGTATTATATTTTGAGAATCCTCAACGACAGTCGCCGTGACCTTTCCGGCCGACACCACAACTTTCGCCTTTTTGGAGCATTCTCATCGGACGCTCTCCACTGTTTTGACAGCTGCTTCGACTCAGGTGTGTAGTGATGGATCCAGATCTTGTCCACAATCACGTATCTGCGCCAAAAATCTAGTAGATTACGTTTAGTCATCAATAATCACTGCTCAGAATTAATCTTTCGAGTAAGCCTGCTTTCAGCTGTCGACAATCGGGACATCCGAATGGCACCCAATTTTTTTTCATACACTAATATGCCTCCATATTCAGCTATAGGACGAACTTTTTCGTCGATCGTTGTCATCAATACGATATATTTTTTCAATCATTTCTGGTGTAGTAAACTCAATTGAGCTTCCAGAGCGTATTTCATTTTTAACCACATATAAATTTGTTTATACAAAAAAAAACAGTTTCTAAATTCAGTGCAAATCTTGTGTGAAAGGCATCCAACTCAGTTTTAATCTCAGCAGCTGTCGACTGTTTCATACAGAAATGTTTAATCACTGCTCGAAACTTATCTTTTTCCATTATTTATAGTAATGGGGTGATGACCTGCTTAAAATGACTACCACATATAAACTAAGCATCGGAGAATGCTGAAACTTTGTAGAGGTTCCTCCAAAGAGTACAGCTACATACGTATAATAATAACTGATAATGGCGTCATCTATAATAAATTTACTTTACCTATTTGAACCACCCTCGTAATTTTAAGCCCATAAGCTAATCTTAATCTACACCCTCGAAACTCCTCAGTACCAATTTTGTAACATAATCGAGAAATGTAAAATTTTTATACCGCTCATATGGCTTCTGTCCTACTGAATTTTTTTAAAGCAATTTTAAATTCTTTCAGAAACCCCTGCGCCCAGGTACTAGTGTTAAATAAAATTAAGAGATGTTTAATTTTTAGTTCACCATATTGAATTTTTTAAAAATTGTTTCAAGTTCGTAATTTATACTCTCAGAAACCACCCATACCAGTTTTAGACAACATCGAGACATGTTAAATTTTTAGTCCGCAATATTGGACCCGCTATATTAAATTATTTAAAAATAATTTTAAATTCATAATTTAAACCTTCAATAACCACTCTATAACTATTTTGGACAAAATCGGGATATGTAAAATTTTCAATCTGCCATATTGGATTCGCCATATTGAATTAAAAAAAATTGATTCGTTATGTACGATTCGAAAACTCCCCCATGCCAATTTTGGAGAATATCTGTCAAAATTAATTTTTTTGTCTATCATATTATTAGCGCCATCTTGGATTTTACGGAACCAATTTCGGCCAAAATAATATGAGACCATCACTTCTTGAACATAATGTAAAAAAATTTATTCAAATAGGTACCACTGTTCCGAATGAATCGACGTACATACATACAAACATACATAAATATATATACATATATATATATATATATATATATATATATATATATATATATATATATATATATATATATATATATATATATATATATATAGCGAACGAATTTAGAAACTTTTTTGTTTAGAAGTCAGTTAAAAAGAATGTTTTTTTGCTCGAAATTGTAATGTTCTCTAGGTTCCTCGTCTAGTTTTACAAATGAGATTGTTGATTTAGGAGAATTGCTACTTCTTTTAGTTTTATTCTGTTTCACATTGATATTAACCTTCTTTTGCAGAAATATTAAATTTATTTAAGTTTGTCTCTTCTTAGAGAGCATTTTTTTATAAGGATTTATATCATTTTCAAAGAATTTAATTAAAGTAATATTTTTGAAAAATTTAAATCATGGAATAAAAATATCGTAGTTGAAAAAAATTTAAATCGAATAATCAATATCACAAAAAATATTTAAATATTGCTTTGTTAGAGCTTCGTCCACAGCTTACTGCAAATGGTGTTTCTTGAATGTCCGGTGTCATATTTCAAGAAAGGTTCGAAGCTAAAGGCATCTGCTTTATTTTCGACTAAGTTCAGTGGTCTAAACTACCGTGTGCAAGTTCTAAATTTGAGATGTCTATTTTTGTATGGTATCTTTAATATTGTCGCCGCACTTCTTAAGGGGCCTATATACAAATATTTTTAGGCACTGAAACAGGTAGAGATTAAGAATAAACCATAAATAAAATAAGAAGAACGCTTTTTATGTTTTATAGATTGCAGGTATACACCGGTTTAGAGTTAATACTGACTATGCGAGTAAAAAAACGAGCCACACTTAAAAATGCTAAATGAGATTTTGGCAAGACGTCGTGAAAACGATTTTTTGAACGAACGGATTGAAACTCGGTATAACTCAAACATTCATATATATATATATATATATATATATATATATATATATATATATATATATATATATATATATATATATATATATATATATATATATATATGAAATTAGCAGTAGACTTGGTTGCCAGTACCGAAAAATGCGACCCCTATCCTTTGGGCAGCGCGTTTCGTTTACTCGATTTTACATATTTGTGTTTTAATTCACCGTCGCGCCACCATATGGCGGTTATTTACAAACTTTGTCAATCTGTGTGGTTCTTGTGTTATCAAGTGGACCATCGAGATGTCACCTTTGTCGTCTTGTTTGCTGTTTTTTGATTTTAAACTCAGCTTTATAGGATGCAAAGGCGAGATGATGGTTTGTACCGAATGCGGTGACCTGACGAGTCCCATATTAGGACGAAACAGCGCTGTCGCCATCTGTCGGACCCGGAGTTTTTCCATATTTTGGAGTGCTCCGCACTTTTTAACACGAGAATCATGTCACGTCCGCTTCGCCAATATTTGATTCTATTTTATTTTATATATATATATATATATATATATATATATATATATATATATATATATATATAATAAATTGTCCTTTTTTTTCGCGAGGTTCAGTACATAACGGCTCAACCTACCCAAGTATGTAAACTCACAAACCACCACACAAACATTAATACAATGTTTACACTAATGCAAATTAAATATTTTGAAGAATTATCAGATAAATAACATGAAAATGCAATTTAGCATCATGTTATGATGCTCAAGTTAAAATACTTAACAATATCTAAAAGTTTTATACATGTATATATATATATATATATATATATATATATATATATATATATATATATTATAGCATTTTTTCTTCAAAGCGGCCACTTTCCTACCCCTTTTCTAAAATACAAAGCGTTCAGTAACTTTCTATCAGACCTTAAATATATCTCAAAGAAATTATTTTCAGGTTTAAATTAGAGCTTTCCAACCTGCTCTTATTGTACATAGAGACTTTTTTAAAATGAAACTATGCGCATTCAATTTCGCTGCAAAAAAATCAATAAATATTGGCTTTTCATGTTTTATCCGTCATACTGTATTGACCATTGTAAATTTTGACACTCATAGTGTAGGTCTTCTAAGTGTATATAAGGGAGCACAGTTTGGTATACCTTAAGTTTAATTCGAAATGATTTTCAGGGAAAAATTTTCATTTTTATGACATTTTAAACGATATATCGAATATGCCACGCTAAATTTCAATAAAGTGTCTATTAACTATAAGAGCAGATTCGAATGCCTACAATTTAAACCAGTAAAGAATTTCTTTGAAAATTATCTTTATCTCGAAAACTCCTTGAAGTCCTCTACTTTTTATAGTCATATTGGGTCTATCATATCATTTCCTCACAAAAGGACACTTGGCAAAAAAAGTAGAGGCCATAAGCTAAATTTGAGCCCTGACATTACCCTGACTGTTAGACAGACGGAAAATAATTCTATAAACTTTCATAGGTAATTAAAATCTTTGTACTCTACCAAATTAATACTTAATGAAACATGTGATGGATGACTAACATTAGATATAAACTAGCTAGTTAGTGTAAGTATTTTTTTTTTCAATCGTATATTAATATGAAGACGACTTGAAGAGGAATTTTTTGAAACTCCTTTTTAAATTAAAACTATACAGGTACATTTCTTTTATATTTTTACCTTATTTACCTCTGAAATTTACATAAGGGCTCTTAAAAATAAATTTAAATGGACAATTAAGTTAAATGTAAAATAATTTGTCTCTTAACAAAATAAAATAGGTAGAATAATGGTGAGAATTGCGTTTCGTTGTAGTTAAAATTCACAAGATTAAAAATGATGTTTTATATTTTATAGTTACAGCATACCTTGACCAATATTTAGCTACAAATTATATTTGTGGCAAATAAGTTCTTTTTAAAGTGAAATGGACTACGACAAAAAAGTATTTATTTATGTTAGTTCTAATGTAGATTTCAAAGAAGAGTAAATAATTTAAATTTTAACTTCTCTCAGAGGTGGCAGAGAAATAAAATCCTACAAACTATGCCTTTTCCTCCCCTCTGTCCCCCATTATTTTCAAATTATATTGAAGTATAGCGTTGTAAGTTAAAATAAAAACACATAATAGGAAAATTACAAGAGTAAATTTGAAATAAATGCAGTCTAGGACAAGTGAAATTCGCGCGCCATCATCATCGACGAAAATATTCAACTTTATTGGGACCATGTCAATTTTCTTAAAAAATTACAATTTCTTGACCACAAATGAAATATATGAGAAGGAAAATTTCTTTCTGAACATTATTTTTTTGGGAAACCACAAAACTCAATCTTTCCTGCAATTTGTACATGATTCTATATCAGCGCAAATTATTTCAAATTTTTCGGACCGAGATGCGGGAGAAACGGATTTATATCGTACATTTTTGCTTTTAAATCAAAATAAATGCAGTTTTAGACTACTTAAGAAGTCAGCTTTCATTTAACATCTAGTTTTTACCCCTTTTAACTTAATAAAAACAGCATTTTTCAAATTTCGGCTCTTGAACTAGATAGCACAAAATGTGGTATGCCGCATGGGCATGGAAAATGACAAAATACTTTCTAAGCCACTGCCCTGCAGCTTTAAGGGCAAGAAATAACATTTTTGGAAAATGCACCCTAATGCTCTTAACAACTCTGTTCCTAAGAGAATACTTATTTTCCAAGAGGCTTATATTTTCAAATGGTCACCGACACATGTTTTTTTATCCAAATAATGATAGTTTTGTTAATGTGTTTATGGAAGAGAATATAAAAATATTCTTGTTGTGCTTTGTTTATTTATTTTTTCATATATTCTCAAATTACAAAAACAATAAGGCTAATGTAGGAAAAATTGGATTAATACTTTTAATAAGTAACTTAACAGAAATTTAACTTAAGACTACATGAATGATATATATATATATATATATATATATATATATATATATATATATATATATATATATATATATATATATATATATATAGTTTTGCATGGCATAAAATAAAGATTAAAAAAATGTCAGTAGGGTCAGGTGAACTTATTGGTACCATAGCTAGGCAATGATAAAAATTCGTTAAACTGAATAAATAATATGTTTTACTGTATCTCTTTTCTGGCTTTTTAAAATCACGCATTGCTCATTTCATTAGGAAGTTTGTAAGCATATTTAACAGGGTTTAGACTAATTTTTGGAAATAAGAAAGTGCCACCAATATTTAATTAAATACATATGTTTTGAACCAAATAATACCATAAGATATAAAGAGACTGAGAAAGCGGTAAAACCAAACTCAAGTAATAATAAGATCGCGGTAATTGAAAAATCTAAATTTTACATTTGTCAACAGGTTACAGTGTATTTCTTCATAGATAGGACTATTGTGGTTAGACTCTTGTTATTGACCTTTTTTTCCTAATTACTTTTCCATAGTAGTGACCTTACACTTATAAAGACGTATCAGAGAAAAACCGATATTAACGCAGGGTTGAATATGTTCAGCCAATTTGGTTATGCCCAAAATTTCGGTTCACTTTTCAGTTACTCTGTTGTTGATAACATATCTTCACAGCTTAAATAATACTTGTTCGTGTATAAGAATGGCACATGTACGACGCCTATTAAAATGCGAGACAGTGGATATGTGCACTGTTTCCAAATTAAAAAGACCGGATACCAAGACGACTTAAAACGGTGAATCATTTTCATTTAAATTCTAAATATTTTTATGAGCCTTCTTTATCACAATTAACAACAATAAAGGAACGGTATAGCACAAATTTCGTCATTAACATTTTTAAAAAATTAAAGCAATTAAGTTGGTAGAATTATAAAGAAGACACATATTATAAAAACAAGTATTAGTTCCGCGGCAAAATCTTTTTCGCACCTCAGGCAAGTAACGTGTTTATTTTTATGTTATTTTCAAAATTGTCAGTTATTCGTTGTGTGGCAGGGTAATTGTAATTCAAATAATTCATACCAACCCTTGAACATCAAATCTGCAAACAGCATCTATATAAAAAAGTTAAGTTCCACTTCAAACAAAATACAATATTCGGTCTTGATGATATAGGAATTACGGATATATACGGAAATCGATACAAGAACTCGTTTATCTTAGCCAAATCATACTTGGTGCTGATAAAATGTCAGACCCAATCCTTTACTAACCTATTAAAGGTCAAAATGAAAAAATAAAAAAGAAAAATTAAAACAAAAAATAAAACATGAGAAAACTGAATATAGTAACGTTTTAGCAAAAGTGAACCAGGAATTAAGAAATAGAGAATACAGTGATATAGCTAAGCTGTTGGTGGAACAGAAAAATGCAGTAGATAGGATCAGTGAGACGCACCTATCAGCCGTTAAGACCATCAGGATTAAAACATGGATGACTGACGTAATCCTACAAATAATACACAAAAAAAGACCTTTCAAAAACAAAAATAAAATAGAATTTCGTAAATTTAGAGAGAGAGTAGGATAGAGGAAAGATATGAAAGCAGGCACAATAATTGACAACTAGGGCATAGTTATTTTAGACAAGCACAAGAACTCCTTCATGATATATGGCCACGATATTTACAGATAAATCATGAATTAGGTCCTTCAATTACTAAACATGAAGCCTGAACAATCGTTAGTATTTGAAGGAAGGAAAAACACCTGGGCCAGATAATTTTTCTTCAGAATAATTTATGTAATCTTTACACATATGAATAATATTGAAGTGTCTGTATGCCTGTCTGTTTGTCTGTCTGTATCGGTAAATGTGATGGAACATACAAGCATGAAGACGGGACTGTCAGGGATGATATAAGCTGCCTTTTTTTGTCTGTCTAAGTGTCTCTCTGCACGGGATAATCTTCGAAACGGCTAAACTGATTTCGATGAATCTTTACAGACATAAAGAAAACGTCGTTAGGAGTGATATAGGCCACTTTTGTCTGTCTGTATGTTTGTTTGCACGGGCTAATCTTCTAAATGTTTGAACTGATTTAAATGAAATTTTACAGACAGGAAAAAGAGGTTGTCAGGAGTGATATAGGCTACTTTTTTGTGTTTCTGCCTGTACAAGCTATTCTTCAAAATGGTTGAATCGATTTCGATAAAACTTTGCAGACATGAAGAGAAGGTTGTTAGAAGTGATATAAGCTGTTTTGTTCTGTAAGTTTGTTTGTCTGTGGGAACGTGTTAATTTTCGGAAGTGCTGAACTGATTTCGAAGAAACTTTACAGACATGAAGAGGGGCTTGTCAGGAGTGATATAGACTGATTTTTTAAATTGTTTATTGTTTATTGCAATGGCATTTATTATTTATTTCCCAATTTTCTAGAGGATGAAGTCGCGGATAAAAACTAATAATACATAACATTTTATAATGACAATGTATTTCCACTTGTGCGAAATTTAATTTAATTTGTTCATTTTGTTCTATTTTATTAAATATTTTGCAATAAAAAATGAGTTTTGTGATATTGAATTTTAAATTCATCGCAGCCTAATGAATTTTTAAACGACGAAACATAATTATTCCAGAAATATTCATGAACAAATGGTTATATGGACAACGATCATATTTCAATGATAAATATTGGTCTAAACAATTTCCATGGGTCATAAATCCATTGACGAAGACCCAAGAAGTGAAAACCTTCAGATGCAACAATACAACAAAATATTAAGTAAAAAAAGTACATATGCGACAATAAAGAAGGGAAAGTAAGTATATTTTAAGAAGGAATCTCTCAACTACTAGATGTTTTTCCAAAATTTGTATTACAAAAATGAACGTAATTTACGACTAAAAATATTTTCGGGAAGAAATTGTTAATTTTGACGTAGTACCAATGATTATTATAGCTAAAGTGTTAGCTATTAAAGTCTTTGGTGGTATACAATTACCCAGATTTTTATGTATTATAATTTAAAGGTAGTAGAGCAAGGAGATAAAAGAGTATACAGACATACTGAAACACAAAATAGAAGAGTCCTTGTTCTGTTTAGAATGTTTAGCAAAGAATCGAAACAAATAAAATATTTAAATAATATTTTTAAAACCTCAAAATTTGGCGGAGATAAGATTAACAGGATCACCTGATATTAAAAAACAAAGGGTAATCTATTAAATTAACGGACCAATGATGCGCAACAAGAATTTCCCCAAAATTAATTACAATCTGTAATCAGCAACCTAAGATAAAAAAAAACTGATTTTGGTAAAATAATATATTATTCTGATTATGATTCAGAAGTACTGTATAGTCTGGGTAAATAAATAAGATATGTGTAGAGGAACAGCAGAAATATATTAATATTGAACAAAAAAAAATGAAATCGAGACAAAAATGTAGTTCCTTTCCGACAATTTTAAATTTTTAAATAGCATAAAATTGTGTTGTCTTCCTTATGCCAAGGAATTTCTGTATTTGGAGTGAAAATCTACAGTTAAATTTCGGATCTAGTTGCCAAGGAAGAAGGAATATATTTTCTAGTTGGTCAATCCTGTTTGGCTATAACTTCTATTATACAGTGTGTCCACCGCAATATACAGAAAGACTCTTGCTTTAAGCTATTCAAATAAAATTGGAGAAACGTATACTTGACTATGAAATTTATTTTAATAAAAAATATGAGATATATGTAGCAGAAAAAGAGTATAGTAAAAGTTAAACTATTCGTCAGCGAAAATTGCAATTTTCTTCACATAATATATGTTGTTAATTAACATAATTAAAACTAGTTTGTGGCAAATTTACTTGAAATGGTCATTTTACAAACACCAAGGTTGAATTTATATTTCATATAGCAACTTTTGTACAGGGTGAGTCAACGATTGGATGAAGTAGGTTTGTGCCTTTTCGGTGAAATTAACAAAGAAACTATATTTATTTTTTGATACAGTTTATTTTTACGCAGATTTTAAAAATATTTAGGACTCTACAGGGTGAGCCAAAAAACTAGGACAGCATAAAGTTGTATTTTTTTAAATAGAACACCCTATATACGAATCGTATTTTCGATTTAGCTTATAATTTTAAATCTTTTTTATTAAGGGTTTACTATAACAAAACTTTATAGTTTCTGAGATAATTAAGTTTAAAGAAAAAAAGGTCACATTTTCAAGCATCAATTCAATCCTAAATAACGTTTTCAATTTTGTGACAAATATATTCAAATTTGGAATTTAGCAAGGCCAAGGACAAGTTAGTATAATTTATACCTAATATTTGCAATAAAAGCTACAGGGTGTTGAACACATCGGCTCAAATTTGAACAAGTTTAAATGAATAAATATCTTTTTTTTTAAATGGTGCACCCTGTATATTCTCATGTTATTTAATAGAGTAATAAAAACCCTAAAAGTTTTGTTCAATATATCCTATACCTATTTATAATAGTTTTTGAGATATTTCAGTTTTTCTTATTTTCCATTCTTTTTTACAAAAATAGTCTTCATTATCATAGTAGCCATGTAAAATAATAAAAAGAAACTACAGAAACAAACAGAATGTGGTTAAATATGATGAAATACATTATTCGTTATATTACAACGGCAATAGTTTAATTAAACATAATGTGAAAAAATTAACACAACAATAACGACAAGGCAAATACATATTTACTTTTATACTAAATTGAAACAAAAAAATTACTTATTAAATACTGAGATTAATTATTTCTTTTTAATAAGTGTTCGAATAAACGACCCTCTTGTGCAATGCACAAATTTAGTCTTTTTTGCAGATTTTCTCGGACCCTGGACAAAATTAGTGGCGTTATTGTTCTACAGGTATCCCTAATCCTTTTTTTTCGCATATCTTCCACTGTTGTTGGTGGATTAACATACACCTTATTTTTAATATAACCCCACAGGAAGAAATCTAATGGGGTGATGTCGCAAGACCTTGGTGGCCACTCAATGAAACCCCCACGTCCAATCCATTTTTGCGGATATCGTTGGTCCAAAAACGCACGAACTTCACGATGGTAATGCGGAGGCGCACCATCGTGCTGGAACCACATACTGTCGAGCTCATCCCTATCGAGACCTTGAAGCAGTTGGGGTAGTTCTTCTTGTAGAAAGTTCAGGTAACTATGGCCATTTAGTGGTTCATTAAAAAAGTGGGGTCCAATAATTCGATTATGATGAATATCATACCAAACATTTAATGACCAGTGGTTTTGATGTTGCACCTCTCTAATCCAAAATGGATTTTCTGTGGCATAACAATGCATGTTGCGTCTATTTACGGCACCGTTACTTCTAAAAGTAGCGTCATCACTAAACATTACCTTGGATAATAAATTTGGATTTAATTGAATCTCCGCATTTATTGTACGACAAAAGTTTACACGACTTTTAAAATCCTGTCCATGCAATTCTTGGTGTAATTCCATGTGATATGGATGATACCTATATTTCTTGGTAGTACGATTAGCGGTGGATTGTGATGTTTCACATAATGCTGCTAACTGACGGCTACCAATATAAGGATTTTCCTGAACATTTAACAATACTTGTAGTTCTTTTTCTTCATTAGTTACTGGTTTGTTAACAACTTTACGTTTTGGATAATCAACAGTACCAGAAGAATCAAATCTTTGCATTAAGTTTTGAAAAGTATGTGTATTAGGCTGGCGTCGATCAGGATACTTCATTTTGTAAATTCTTTGAGCAAGAAGGCAATTTTTTTTGAGCCTCTCCTATTGTATAAATCATATATATTAACTCATTCTTTGGAAAATTCATTTTACAATATAAGATGAATGCAAAAAAAAACAAACTACACTACATAAAAACCAAAAGAAGCGATTACGGTTATAAATTTGATACACAGAAAAATGTTCTTTTACATTGTTTTTGCCCTGGCTACTATGATAATGAAGACTATTTCTGTAAAAAAGTATGGAAAATAAGAAAAACTGAAATATCTCAAAAACTATTATAAATAGGTATAGGATATATTGAACAAAACTTTTAGGGTTTTTATTACTCTATTAAATAACATGAATATATACAGGGTGTACCATTTAAAAAAAATAGATATTTATTCATTCAAACTTGTTCAAATTTGAGCCGATGTGTTCAACACCCTGTAGCTTTTATTGCAAATATTAGGTAAAAATTATATTAACTTGTCCTTGGCCTTGCTAAATTCCAAATTTGAATATATTTGTCACAAAATTGAAAACGTTATTTAGGATTGAATTGATGCTTGAAAATGTGACTTTTTTTCTTTAAACTTAATTATCTCAGAAACTATAAAGTTTTGTTATAGTAAACCCTTAATAAAAAAGATTTAAAATTATAAGCTAAATCGAAAATACGATTCGTATATAGGGTGTTCTATTTAAAAAAATACAACTTTATGCTGTCCTAGTTTTTTGGCTCACCCTGTAGAGTCCTAAATATTTTTAAAATCTGCGTAAAAATAAACTGTATAAAACAATAAATATAGTTTCTTTGTTAATTTCACCGAAAAGGCTCAAACCTACTTCATCCAATCGTTGACTCATCCTGTATATATTCTTTCCTTTTCTCTCCTTGAAAGGGTCGTATTTTTCTTTTGATTTTAAATTCTTTGATGTAAAAACCCTTTTTTTTTTGATGAAGTCACCTTAAATTACAGAAAAATTATTAGGTGGTAAAATAATTACGTTCTAATGAATGAAAATTTATTTTCCAAGAAAATATTAGTTTGACGTTTATTTAAATTATTCACCCGGTAGACATATTAAATTAATTAGCTGTTTTTTTAATAGTAAAAGAAATCACGCCAATAATTATTGAACTCACGAAACCATTGAACTTTTTGCCCAGACTAAACACCCGGCTGTAGTCGACCATTAATTGGAATTAAAGTTATTGGAGCGCGAAAGCTAGACCATAATTAAAAAGATTATAGTTTAACCAAAGTCAAGTGAAACAATTATTAAATATGCTAAGGCGTAATGTTGTACTTTCTTAAGCTGTACGAGAATATCTTGTAAAATTATCTGGTTGTTTATCATCTCCAATTTCTTGGTTTTCTTGGACTTAAAAACAATAATCACGTAATAATTCAACGATATTCCCTAAAATTTTTGTACCCAGATTTACTCGAACTAGTTGTCATGAAAGTTAGGTGTTCCAGCTCGCCAGTTTTTGTTTGCTTATTATAGTCTTACAATTTGTATTAAAGTCATAAAGTCTTACATACAACCAATAAATTTCTTGTTACTATATATAGACTTAGTTTTGCTACATATTTCCATATCATAGTTGTTTGTTTCTGTTTACTCGGTACGCCCAACACTCACGGCTCTACATTATTCCGCGCTGTGCATAGATAGTTAGTTGCTTAATATTAGTGAAGTCTATCAGACATATTCAGAATGAGTGAGAAATGTCATAAAAGATTCGAAGCAGTTTTTCTGTGTAAAGACGAAAGAGGTGCAAATATAACTTATCCTCTTGCTGCAAGTGTTCCAAAGAAATCCGCATCTTTATCTGCGACAAGGAAGCCAAACTGTTCATTAGCAACGATATTTAGATCTAATGTCATTTATTCTTAAAACTCTCGAGATGCTGTTAGATAGGCATATTAGAAACTAACAGCCCAAATCCCCAAAATGCTTACCTCTCGGTCCTGGGAGATCTACTGAGACAGCGCTTCACGAATTAGTCAACATAGTAGAAAATACGCTGGAAAACTGCTCCTAGGAGCATGACCACGGCAATAAGGAACATCAGTTTAGAAGAAGCCTGTTGCAAGTGGATAGAAAACATTACTCATTAAGTGCTAGTGCTAATGACTTGATAATCTTAACCTAAGGTAAATTTAACACAACTGCGAGAGAAAGAATGCAACAAGCTCTCAGGGTTGTAGAAAGATGGATAGGACAGGAAGGACTAAATATAAGTTCCCAAAAGATTGTGCTAATTCCCTTCACAAAAAGGAGCAAACAAAAAAACCTCGGTTCCATTGTCCTACAAGGAAACACAATACCACTTTTCCAAGAAGGGGGGGGGGGGGTAATCTTGGACTCTAGACAGACCTGAAATGAGTATATGGAAAAGATAACAAGAAAATCGGAAACAACCTTTATGATTGTTAGAAGATTGTGTGAGAAAACATGGGCTATCTCACTAAAGATGGTGCATTGGTTATACACCAGTGTGGTGAGACCAGCAATTACATATGCAGCTTTGGTATGGTGGCCCAAGGTACTGCAAAGGGCAGCTATTACCAAGCTAGTCGGCATACAGACCTCTGCAACTGAGTTCATCTTAGACCTCCCTCCACTATATTTAATGATTCAAGGAGAGACAAGAATGTGGTTTCACCGGCTGTATCATTCAATGTCAACAACACAAATGCTGATGACAGGACATAAAAGTTTTATGCGTCACAATAAAGTCTGATACTTCCCAAGCACCTCTTCTTTTTTCGAGAGATGCGTGTACTTCACACATTTATTTATTTGTTTGCTTTTGCAACTTACACAGTATTTGGCATTTTTTACAATTTAATTCGTTTTGTTTCACAAAAACCGGCCTATATTTTTAAAAGAGTGCTTAAAGATCGATTGAATCACGAGTGTAATAAATGGAAGTGTTAGTTGACTTTATTCAAATAAAAATATAATTTTGCGCGAAACGCTGGTTTCCATAATAGAAATCCTAAACAACACAACATTTTTCTTTGTTTTTAAGGAAATCAATTTTTATTTACTAATTAAAATGTAATTAAATCACTTTAAAGTAACGTTACAAGGAATACCACTTGCAGGCAGGCATCGTCGCTATCAAAAGCAACGTTCTTAATTTGACATTATTTTATAGTGATTTCCGTGCAATTTTTTTGAAATTTGCTTACTACTCTACTTAAAAACGATTTTAAAAAGTTTTCCCGTGATAGAAAGTAGATTTATTAAGGTAAAATAGTTCGAATTTGCCGACAATTAATTGTTTTTTGGTGGCCAATTTTTTCGGAACAAACGGTAACTTCTGCTCTGCTGAACTTAGAAATGTGAAGTCCATGTAAGTAATATGTCAAGAATTGTTATTTCTTCAATCGATAATAAATATATAATAGTAATAAAAGATATTTATAAGCTCAAAATTAAAATAAAACAAATACAAAACATTGTTACCCAACTTTGATTAGTTTATTTCTAACCTTAAAATTCCAATTTTCATCTTTGAGAACTTGAAAGATAATAACTTTTAATATAAAAAAATACTCAAATATTATCAAAACATGCATCAAAATGATCTTAACAAGAATACATTTTAGACTGTGTAGACACAAGTGCCGGATCTCTGCGGGCTAGCTGAAGCCACATTTTTCTATTATTTTCCGAACGTGGAACGTGAATAAATACCTTTCTGAGTATTTTATCTGTAGTACTTGTACACTGAGGCACGGCACAATACTTATAAAACTTATAACACATATTTATTTTAAAAATTACGAAAAAATTTAATATCTCCTTGTCCTTTACCAGTCTCTGGCACCATGTGATGTCACAGCGGCCAAGTGACAAGTATATCCTTTTTGGAACGAAATTTGAAACGGAATTTAATATATATGTTTTTTAAAGTAACAGTTGTATTAAAAAAATAATATTAAATATTTTGTGCTCCATTAGGTACTTATGCAAAAATAGTCACAGTGACTAAGGATAAGCAACAGTGCCGGACTGTGCAAGTAATCTGGGGAAGTTATAATGTTATGAATTCTAGAAGCCAAGAACTTTTAGGCACAAACCATTCTTTCTAGGTGAAAAAAATTAATACATTCCACAAATTACGTTATTTAATGTTTTATGATCTTTGAATCCCAAAGACATATTTTCTTACAAATGTAGTGCAGACTTAGCAACAAGGAGGATTATTACCTACCGGTTATCATGGATACAGAGTATTCGTGAAATACTCAATATTTACATAGGTTGGGAATTATGGACAGGTTTGTACCTGTCTTTGTTTTAATTTAAAATTTCTTTGTGACGCTCAATATACAGAAGAAAATATATACAAGTTTTTTTGTTTTAAATTACATACTACTTTATAACGGACATATTTATAGCTGGTCTACATTTGCATCTGCAATAAATCAAAAGTTCTGCATACTTGATAATATAATTTACCAAAAGGAACAATAAAGAAATACTAACGTTAACATTCTTGTGAGATCAATATCATTTTGATAAATGTCTTAAATACTTAGTGATGATAGAAAAACTTAAAGATCGGTAAATATATAAATAATAAAGTTCTAATAAAAAAATAAATCATCCTCAATCTCCTGAACGTCAAAAATTTAAGTAAAGTTGTAAGCACTTAATATCGTAATACAATTAATTATAATTAATATGCAATATAATTTGCTCTTATAGTATTCAATAAAAATACCGTAGAAAAAGTAGACTGACCCAGTAATTAAATTTAATTATAGGCTACGTAAACTCTAGATTTTACATACCAGTGGCTTCGTTGTAATAGACACTAATTCGTTCTAACTGCAAATCGCTGTCCCCTGTGTAGATCCCGCTAGGGTCTATACCATGTTCTTCGGAAATTACTTCCCAAAACTGCAAAAAAACACATGGAGTTAGTAGAGTGGAAATACTGCTAAAATAATTACTTTCAAGTCTTAATCATGCTTTTATTTATATCATACGAATAAAATAATGAGTCCAAAATATTATTTTTATTACCTGCCAAATTCTCAGAATTTTTTATTAGTAATACGGGTTGCTGCGTGTTGTTTAACTTATTCTAGTAAGGTCAAATTTTTGTTGGATTAAATACAAAAAGTATAGTCAGGCAGCTACTTTTTTATGAACTATAAATCATCTTTTTACTCAGTGGGGTAGTTAAAAATTTGATGCAGTGAATTTTCTTTTTGAGATTTAATTCACCATATTGTCGAAAACTTTATAGGATTTAAGTGTAAGGGTAAAGGCGGTAGAAAATATAATAAAAAGTTTCCAAATTTCATTTACAATCTGTACATTACTGTACAGACTTTTAAATTTATTTTTTTATATTGTGCATATTTTTTTTTATATACTGTATCAGAGACTATACAAAAAATGTGACAGGATCAACAGTAATTCATAACTGGAGAGAGGCTATAGTTGCCATACAAGTCAGGCGCGGATCCAAGGGGGGGGGGAGGCGATCGCCAAGAGCTTTGGGTTCAGGAAAATAGACCCGATTTTGTCTTTTATACTATAGTTTATGCAAGAACTAGAGAGAGTAATAAATCATTTTTTACAGAAAATTTTAATAATCAATTGTGTTTACGCTGGTAAACATTACGTATCTAATTCGTATTCAAAGTCAGTGAAGCTATCATCGCTCAAATTAATTATAATTGGTTCCTCGATCTCACCGATCATGAGATCGAGTCTCCACATTTTCTTTTATACTTTTATTATACGAATTTTTCCCAATTCTCTGCAGTAGCTTTATTCCAAAAAATTTTTTCAAAAGTTCAGTTAAATTACTAATTCTGTAAATTGTGTTATTTCTAGCAACTCTACCTCTTAATTGAGCGAGATATTTCCTTCTCCAACGGACATTTTCCGGATGATCTATAAGAACAAATTTCCTATCTGTTTTTTTCCAGCAAAAAGTAAGTTAGAATTTTGTCGACGGTTGGGATCTGCTTCTCATAATAAAATGCATGTACAACTCCTTTTATGACAGTTTACATCT
This sequence comes from Diaprepes abbreviatus, assembly GCA_034092305.1. Taxonomy (NCBI): domain Eukaryota; kingdom Metazoa; phylum Arthropoda; class Insecta; order Coleoptera; family Curculionidae; genus Diaprepes; species Diaprepes abbreviatus. Next base: position 4,225,086 of record JASJET010000105.1, read on the forward strand.
CTTCTTCCAATGAAGTTTTTGGTCTGCGTGATGGAATGTGGCGTGGGAGTACTGACAATTCCAGTCGTTTTTTTCGCCTTCAATATTCGGTAGATAGTAGATTTTCCAACTCCTGTCATATTGGAACACATCTCAACAGAGCTTTTAACATTATTATTTAGATATTGATATCTTAAGGCATTATAAACATTCATCGTAATAAGTTTTTCGTTGAGGAAAAAATGCCCTAGTTTAACGATTTTGGAATAAATATAGATGTGGAAGCCATACTTTTGGGTATCTCACTAAACTCAAATAATATATAAAAACAAGCACAAACAAGATAAATCACTAAGGACACACTGTAAGGTGTACTATGCTCACTGACAGAAATTAAATTGAACTATCAGAAATTTTATGGTTGCAGTAAATTTATAAAAGCTTATAATACTTAAATATAATTAAACATAATTAGATTTACAGCAGTCCTCAGTTGCCTGCGGCACTGGAGTAGGTACGTTGGAAGTTTCGGTAACAGTTTTATTACTCACTCTAGTTCTTGAATAGAGTATAGGAATGTGTATGCTTGCGATCCCCCTCTCCTTCCCAAGAGCTTTGAGTTTCGGAAAATAGAACCGATTCTGCCTTTTATATTAGCTGCTGGCATTCCTCCCATTGACAATTTATTCTTCTTGCGATACTCCCTCCAAGAGCTTTGAGTTCAGGAAAATAGACCCAATTCTGTCTCTTATACTAGGAATGCGTATGCTGCTCACATCCTCCTCCCATTGACAACTTGTTTTTTTTTGTGATCGCCCCCCACCTCTCCAACAGCTTCAAATTCAGAAAAATAGACCCGACCCTGCCTTTTACACTAGAAATGGGAATGTTGCTGGTGTCTTCTCCTCCCTCCCCCCCCCCCCCCGCCGCCGTCGACAACTTGTTTTTGCTTGTCATACTGTACTTTTATATCACGCCCCCCCCCCCCCAAATAGAGAGGCTGGATCCGCCCCTGACACAAGTACTAGTGCAGAATTGTTATGACCAGAGAAAGGATATCTGCTTGTGTTCCATAGACTATGAGAAGGGGTTGAGCCAAGCCAGCTTGAGTCAAGATAAACAATAACACGACCAGACCAATACAAATTAAAAGATCATTTCGTCAAGGCTGCGTACTCACCCACTCTCTTTCAATCTTTATTCAGAAGCCATCTTTCGGGAAGCACACGAGGATAGAGGAATCGGACTCAAGGTCAACGGAGTCTGGGTGAATAATACCTGCTACACCGACGACGCAGATCTGACTGCTGATAATATTGATGATTTACAACAACTGATTAAAATAATCATCACAGTGTAAATATGGGTTTAAAGTTATTAGCACCAGCTAAATTCTGGGGTTCCAATCTAACTTTTAATGGCCAACAAATTGGGAACATGATTCTTTGAAGAATGGTCATCAGGAAACGAAACCAAACGGCGTATAGAACAAATACGCCATGCCTTCATACGGTTCTCAAAAGTGTTTGTATGCTCAGAGTTCGATATAGACCTCGTACCCAGATTTTCAAAATGTTAAGTATGATTGGTACTACTTCATGGTGTAGAAAGTTGAACCCACAAAACGAAGGATTTGAGATGTATCGTGGACAGCTCGAATAACGAATGAAGGTGTCTTGAGACGCAATAACAGGGACAGAAAATTATTTAACATAATAAAGAGAAAAATAGCTTATCTAGGGCATATAATACGAAACACAAAGTACGAACTTCTACAACTAAAATTTGAAGAAGAAATCGAAGGCAGGAGAGGGGTAGGAAGGAAGAGAAAGTTATGGCTGCGGAACATTCGGCAGTGGACATGTTTGCACAGTGTACAAGCACCGATACATACCGCGGAAGCGATGGAAAATGTGGTCTCAAACATCCATCAATGGATATACACCAGGAGAAGAAGAAGATATCGTATATGCATCTTATCTTGATATTGGACACATGATCTAATTAACAACTAGGAAAAAATATTGAAAAGCTCAAAATATTTTATTTTCAAATACTGGAAATACTACTAAAATAATTACTTTCTAGTCTTAATCATGCTTTTATTTGTTTTGTATAAATAAAATTATGAATGTACCCAGTGCATATTATATTTATTTCCTGTTAAATTCTGAGAAATTGTTATTACTAATTAATAAAGTTTGCTGTATGTTGTTATACTTTTCTTGATAAAGTGAAATTTTTGTTTATTTATTCATTATGGTCAGATTAAATACAAAATATGGCCATGCAACGACCTTTTCAAGGACTATAAATTAATTTCTTATTTAGTCTTTGACTAATGACCTCTCTAGTAATGTTTTGTCGAAAATATCTTTCATTTTTTTATGGTGATATCACTTTTTTGTACTACCATGTACCAATTATAGGAACTTGTTTCTCTTTCCAAATAGTGTTTCTAAAATCTCTAGTAACTGTTTTGAGCTGTAGAACTTTCTCTAAAACGTTTTATGTAGATTTACTTTGTCATTTTTATTATTGGTATGAACACAGACACCAAGTTTGAGGGTGATGGGTGGGGTCTGTACTGAACCTTGTTGTATAAATTATATTTTTCATTTTTAAAATATGAAGACATTTTGGGTATTTTAACTTAAAAATATCCCTTGTCGGAAGTCATATATATAGGGTGGTGCTCCACATTTTGGTCCGTTTATATACATAGAACGATAAATATTTTTAATAAGGAATATGTACGTCTGCTAAGGCTACGTTTTAAACAAGGTTCTTTAGAAAATTTGCTGCATATCTTTTGGAGTGTGGCTTATAAAAAAAATAGTCAGTCTGAAACCAATTACGGAAAATAAAGAAAATTAATTTTTAGTTTTGGGTTCTCTGGTTGAATTTTTGAAACTACAGGATAAGTAGCCGTAACATTGAAAGAATAATAAAAATACACAAACTACAGAACTTTTGTAAGTAGATTTCGATCTAAGACTCAAATTTTGTTTATGGGTTCTAGAAATGTTGAGAAATTATGAAAATTTATTTGATTCTGTCCTTTTTTCAGATGAATCCACTTTCCATGAAAACGACTGTGATAAATTCTATTATTACAGTGATGAAAATTCCTGTTATTTACACAATGCCTCATCGATCCTCGTTTGAGGTCGAAATCCAGCTGTCTCTCCATCTTTTGGGGGGCCCTCCAGGCGGCCGTTCGGTGTTTGGTTTCTCTCTCATCACGGTTTTTGCTAGTCTGTCATCGTCCATTCGTTCCACGTGATCTCTCCACTGCCTACGACGGTTTCGAACCCACTTCACAACATCCCCCACTCCGCTGTCCTCGCGTATTTTTGCGTTTTTTATCTATTTCTTAAACTTGTTCCCGTGATCATTCTCAGCGTTTTTATTTCTGTGGTTCTCATAATTTGTTTTGTCTTTATTGTTTCATTTCTTGTTTCTGCGCCGTAGGTCAGTATCGGTCTTACACAGACCTTGTAAATTTTTAAGATTATGTCTTTTAGTTGGCCTGATATCATGGCCGCTTTGTTAGCTTGTGTGCGTACTTCTTCCGTTACTGTCCCGTTACTTGTTATATGTGCTCCCAGGTATTTAAACTTCCCAACCTGTTCGATATGTTTGTCATCAACCATTAGTTTGCATCTCACCGGTTCTTTTGCTATTACCATTGGTTTGGTTTTCTCCACAGATATCTTCATATTATACTGTTTGGCTTTTCGATTGAGATGGAAAAGCATTCTTTGTAAGTTGTCCTCGCTATCTGTCAAGGCATCGTCTGCAAAGCATATAATCTGAACGGTGTTGTGTCCTATTGGGTACCCAGTATTTGTGCTTTTTACCTCATCAATGATTTCGTCCATGATTACATTGAAAAGTGTTAGACTTAGGCTATAAGCCTGTCTTATTCCTATGGATAGTGGGATTTCTTCTGTTAGAGTGTTATTTGTTTTAATTACTAATTAATTATGAAAATTCCATTGCATTGGTCGTCAGCACAAATGGTCTGTCAATGTGTGGGGTGGAATAATTGGAAGGCGTATGGTAGGTCCATAATTTTTCGAAGGTCCATTAAATGGCGCCATTTTTCTTAGATTTATTAGGTACAAATTAGAATAGAATAAATTGTGTTGTGTAGGAATTTATTCAAACTATGCAACACGGAAGAGATACGATGGAACGAAGTTTGCATTTACTGTTGGCATTTTACTTCATTTATACACGGAGTTGTGATTTCACCACTACAACAGCATAATGTGGATATATCCACTGCTATTGCATCTCGCACGGAGGAATCCGTGAAAGCCGCATAAACATATATACGCCATCCGGCCGGAGGTCGGCGAAGCCGCGTTCAGTGTTGCATAATTCCTTCCGATCTGTCCTTTGCACAAACAGGTGCATGTCGGTACCTTGATGAGTCTAGTAGAGTCTAAACATGTCCCTCTGCCGTATCACTGTAGCGGGGAGGGTAAGTTTTGAGTTTCTTCTTGATATGGTGGTACAGGTGGTGGAATAGAATAAATTGTGTTGTGTAGCAATTTATTCAAATTGTGCAACACGGAAAGGATATAATGGAACGAAGTTTGCATTTACTGTTCGCATTTAACTTCATTTATACACGGAGTTGCATAGTTGTACGTTTGTTGAATGTGATTTCAGCACTACAACGGCATAATGGGGATATACCCACTGCTATTGCATCTCACACGGAGGATTCCGTGAAAGACGCATAAACATATATATATATATATATATATATATATATATATATATATATATATATATATATATATATAAAATTTATTTTTGTATCTTAAACCTTTTGTTAAATATTTTTTTGTAATATTTTCTTGGGTATAGGTATCTATATATATATATATATATATATATATATATATTATGTATGTGATTTCTGTACTAATTTGTTTAATTAGTTTGGTTTCTGGTAGAAACTTGCAGATGTTTCGTTAAAATCTCATTTGGAATATTCGGTGTTTCCTGGATTGTTGATTGAACACGATAATAAAAAATACTTTTCAACTGTTTAAAGATAGCCCTTTAACTTTTTCTGCATTTAAAGATGTTGGAACTTTGAAAATAGGAAATAATTTCCGATTAAATTTAACCCAGGTAATCTAGCGTCAATAACAGCAATATTAACGATACGATATCTTTAAAATATTAACAACCGTTTTCCATTAAATATTGGTTAGTTAACAACCGACATAGCGAGTCGCAAAAATTAGTAGACTGGAAACCTTAAAATTGCAGTCATTATTTTAAATAAGTAATGTAGTCTTGGCAGAAATAAATGATACCAGCTCATTTAGGTAGGATATTTATTTCTTCCTTGAAGAAAAAGAAGTTTTTGAAAGGAAGTTTACAGTTTAGGAATAAATAAAATGTATAATAAATTCATTTCACTTAAAACAGTTTTTAGCAAATTAGGGCCTGTTTTTTTTTTCAATTTTAACTTATAGTTTAGTCATAGTGGAACTAAAATAACCAGTTAGCTTACACAGCTTTGCACCAGCCGAAGTTTTCGAAGATATCGAAAAAGTGTTACCCTAATTCTTCTTCGAAAACAGTTCTGTGCTGTAACGGAAGTCAGAGCTATGGGTTTGACCTTTCTATAGTGACAATATCAAGAATCTAAAGAGATATTTATTTTTTAAAATTACCTACTTAAGCCGTTAGGCTGTCAGTAGTGTATTTTATGATATACAAAAGACTGAGATAGGACAAGCACACCTCAGCTATCGTCGACAAATTCAGACTTGTCAAAGGACAGTTCTACCGGCTGCTTAACAGAGCGGGTAAAATGAGCCTTTAGAACAAGCTGATAACATCAAGGTCGTACTAATACAGCAACAACACCCCTTAAGAGACTGGAAGCTCTGGGGATGACTTTAGACACCCTGTCGTTCATCAAGAACGATCAAATACATTGGGAGATGAAATGGAGAAAATTCAAATTTATTTTGGGAAAGTTTCGATTCTCTATCTAGTAACCTTAAGGCAAACCACTCCTGCAGTTGAGTTGGCTTCTGTAGATTTTCGATTATTTTAGCTAACAGAAGTCTTTTAAAGATATGACGGCTAAGAAACATAGTGCATGCACAAAAATAGTACGTGCGATGCCGCGACGGTGGATGCTAGAATGTTATATATTTTATTTGAAAATGTCTGACAGACACCTGGCTTTTTTGTTAACAATCTCTATCAAACCGAGTTTATTGTGGAGGGGATAAAATTTAACTTAGAAATTATATCTCTATTTAAAAAAATGCATATTTAAAAATATTAGTTTCCATCTTGGTATATATTTGTTCGAAACATGTTTGAAAAGCAGAATTTATTTTTAAGGTGTTTTTCCCAAAACATGTTATTTTTTTGCTAAAAATTTCACTCCAATCAGATAACAATTACTTTCCACAGTAGCTGCACAAACTGCAGCATGAGAAAAAAAAAACAATTTTATCGCAACACAATCGGTTTTATTATTTTTCATTTGCAGAAGTGCATTAGTTGCTTCAAACCTATAAAACTTTTCACTCCTCGGAGACCACCTATGTATATGGACAGAAATAAATTTTCTGGAGTTCAAAACAAAATTATCTTTCCGAAAATATCACAAGCTGGGAGGCCGTAAACATTTCAAGAATGTCATTTTTATTTCTGCAGTTTACATTTCAGAAAAATGCATCATAAAATTCTAAAAAAACTTTTGATATTTATACGCGCCCACCTAGTTAAGAATTATAAAGAGATAATTGTAAATTGATACTTATTTTACATTTAATTCTAGGAATTTTAAGTATTTGTAAAATGATTGATTAACTTTTTATCCGATTATGATTAGTTTGTTGCCGTGGAATATATTTTTAAATATGTAACTGAGAAACACTAGCGAGACGCATTCCACTGGGATTCCGCAGAAACACGACTTTATAATAATCGTTCAATAGGGAAACAAATAATTTATAATTTTGCAGCTGATCAAAATCAAGTTTGCTTTGAGAACAATTACAAAATTTTCTTTGTAATGAATTGGTTAATAAAAATGGCTACTCTGTTATAAAAAGGGGAGACCTTTCTAAAAACAGAAATTTTGCTAATTAATTTCGCTAATGTATTACATTAGGTAATGGCCCAGATTATAGTCCCTCGACATGTATTCAATAATAGTAACCCAGTAATATATTCAAGTATCATCGCCTGTCAGTGACAGATCGTTTGTAAAGTTCCTAGACATATAAAAACGCCTTGAACTTTGCTCATCAAGATAGTCTCATTCTAGAGTGCTACAATCATTTCAATGCCGTTCTAATATTTCTATGCTTGTCTTATAGAATGATTTGTTCAACCCTTCAAAATAAGCTTCAGTTTCGGCGATCAGCTCTTCAGTGGCACCATATCTCTTTCCCAAAGGACTTTTTTTGATGTTTCCGAAAGGTAATAGTTGCTGGGGGCCAAATCTGGAGAACAAAATGGATGCGAAAGTAATTCCAAGTGCAATTCATTCAGTTTTCCCATCGTTGCGAACGATTTGTAACACGGTACATTGTCTTCGTGAAATAGTACTTTTTTTTCTTCATTTGGGGTCGTTTTATCGCGATTTCTTCATTCAAATGCACCAATAACGCCATACAATATTTGATATTAATGGTCTTTCTCTTTTCAAAATGAATATTATATCAAACACATTCCAAAATGCGGACGCCATAACCTTACTAACCGACTGTTGAGTTTTTGGTCACCTTCAATGGCTTTTATCCATGGCTGTTCACTCAGCTGACTGCCGAGTTTACTCCGGAGTATAACAATCTCATTTAGGAGCCCAGAGCGTTCAGAATCATTTGGGTCTATACGACCGTGTTTGAATTCAGCAAACCAACGACAAATGATTGCTTTCGACGGAGCACATTCCTTATAATATTTTTCAAGCCATCCTTGAGTTTTAACTACCTTTTTTTCCCATCAAATAATTAACATATTAAACTTTTTTCCATTGTTTAGAAAATGCGTCACTAAAACTTCAATATCTCGATCACTAATGGTAGAAATGTCATCAAATTGTTAGCTGTATCATTTGAAGGTTGATCCTTATTAAAAACCATATGGATATGTTATTATAATTGCTATTTATACGTCGGTATTAAAACATTCCCAATAATTTTAAGAAATTTTCTGCTCAACCATTTTTGATCTGGAAGTCAATAATTTTGGAAAATGACTATTCTTTCATATTTATTTACCATATTCAATGAAATCTAGATCGCATTTTGATTTTAAAACATGGTGATGCCTCGTGTTCATAAATAAATATTATGAATATTTTCGACACTAACGCAATAAGTTTTCTATTTCACAAAAACTCATTTTTTGTTGCAAAACACTGCATAAAACACAAAGTAATAAACGAACTAAAATCAAATTAAACTTACAAGAATAAATAGGTGGTCACCATTGAAAGTTACTAGACAAAGCATAGTCAGTTGTTTTTATCATCTTAATTCTTTAATATCTCCCATAAATTAATTTAAAATTCTGGTTCTACACTTACTTTTAAAGACGCTAGAGCCGGATGGGTAATTCCTGATCCACCTCTGTTGGACAATTTATACAAAGCAAGTAGCTACTAAAATGTAAGTTCATTTTGTATCAAAATGTAGGGTAATAATTCATGTAGTGAAGGAAAATTTTTATTCCATTGAAATCTTGAGAACTGCGGAAAGCTTAAAATATATGCTTTAGGAGTTTTTGTCTTGTAATTATTTATCGTTTATGCAGAAATAATAATTTCTTCATGAATCATTTAAAAATTATAGCTTATGGCGTGTCTGAAAATGAGCTACTAATTCGGATTTTTTTTTTGTTATTGAGGACTAGTTTTTGTTCTACAAAAATCTTCTATATAGACTAAATTAGTCGTATTTATTGAAATAATAAAATTGGTTAAAAAAAATAATATACAGGTGCCAAATTATATTCTAATTATCGGAATCTCGAGAGCTGTAGGAAATATAAAATCAGTTTAATTGGATTAAAAATACAAATAAGAATTGTTTTATATTTTTTAACCGACTTTTAAATGAAGGAGGTTCACAATTCGTCGACTATGTATGTTTTTTTATGTATGTACATCGATTACTCGGGAACGGCAGCACCGATTTGAATGAAATTTTTTTCGTTATGTTCACGAAGTTGCTGCGGTGGCCCCATATTTTTTTGGATGAAATTGGTGCAGTAATATCCAAGATGGCGCTGACAATATAGCGGCCAAAAAAATTAATTTTGTCTGATTTTTTCCAAAATTGGTATGGGGGAATTTTTGGGGTCGTACACAATGAATCTGAAATTATTTTTAAAAAATTCATTATGGTGGATCCAATACGGCGGACAAAAAAATTTAATTTCGTCTGATTTTCTCCAAAACTGGTGTGGGAGAGTTTTCAGTGTCTCACATAATGGATACGAAATATTTTTAAAAAAATTCAATATGGCGGAAAAAAAAGTAATTTTTGTCCGATTTTCCCAAAATTGGTACGAGGGAGTTTTCAGGGTCGTACATAACTAATCTAAAATTATTTTAAAAAAATTCAATATGGCGGATCCAAGATGGCGGTATTAGGGTATTTTTGTTAGTGTTAATTATGAATTTAAAATATCTTTTGAAATATTCAATCTAGCAGGTTCAATATGGTGTCCTAAAAATTTTACATTTTTCGATTTTATCCCAAACTGATGTAGGGGGTTCTTGAGCGTGTAAATTATGAATTTAAAAGTATTTTTTCAGGATTCAATACGGCAAATCCGGGATAGCGGACTAAAAATTTTACATTTTTCGATTTTGTTTAAAGGTGGGACTGAAGGTTTTTGAGGATGTAAATAGCGAATATAAGTCTAGAAATTGTAAATTTCCGGATTTTATTCAAAATTGGTACTAGAGGGCTTTGAAGGGTTTAGATTTAGATTAGATTAAGACTTAAAATAATTTTTTTGAAATTCAATATAGCGGATGCAATAAGGTGGGTTGAAAATTTTACCTTATTCGTATTTTTTCAGATTTGGTATTAGAGGGTTTTCGGAGTCATGTATTACGAATATGAAGTTAACTTTTTACAACTATTAGGTTGATAAGATACAATATGAGGGACAGAAAATTTTACATATTCCGATTTTGTCTAAAATTGATATTATGGGGTTCTTGAGGCGTCTACAAACTCAATATGAAGTATAAAATATATCGAGCTAAGAAATTTACATTTCAGGTTCTTTAAATATTGAAAATTGATAATGTGGGATATATAATATATAATATGTAACGAAAATTATCAGTGGTATATATATATATATATATATATATATATATATATATATATATATATATATATATATATATATATATTTAAAAAAATATCTGATTTAGTTGTCTCATTTAGGAAATATAAACCCTCTAACATTGTGTACAGTTACCACCACCCATAATAGACAAGTTGTTGGAGGTAGCAATATGAGTAAATCTAAAAGTATTGTTTTTTTACACTGATTTGTGCATTATTTGTCAAAAAAAAATAAAAAAGGCTTAAATTTAATGCGTACTGATCAAGGTAGGTATCGAATATTCGACGTTGCCATTTTGCATCGAAATACTGTGTTTTGTCGCTTGGATTTAACAACCATAGAAGGTGAAATGACTTTAGAATAAACTTTATGCATATAATTTTCTAGACTCGAAACGTTTTATTTACTTTCAAACAACTTTAAATCGCTTAACAAAATAAAATATGACCAAAGCACTATATAGTATACAGAATACTTAAAAATTCAGACTTAATACTACTATAAAACATTGATAGTTTCTGGTACAATTCTTATATTAAAATACAACTCATTCTAATTATATTAACTATGTTCCATTACTTAGCATTTTTGAGAGATGTTGAGTAAATAGGATTGGGACAACCTGTATTAAAAAATAATTTTCTGTTGGTTTCAATTACATAAGTACCGGTAAACTTAGTTCATTGAAAGAAAGGACCCAAAATGGAATATTAACCTCGATAAAGGAAATACTTTATTACCCAAGTTATATGTTGCTATAAAAAGCTCATTTTGATGTCTTAAAGGGTTATAATAAAATAATGACGTTTAATTTGGTTAATTTACTGCTTTTATTTGGAAATAAAGGAAGTGAAAAAAAGTTCAAACAAACACATTCTACGTTTAATTTTCAGAAATGCAGATAAATGGGGCCATATATTTACACAAAATGCAAAAAAAATTAGTAATGGTGATAAACAGTATGGCAATAAATAATAATGTAGAGATAATAAGATTCAGATAAAGTTGTGAAATCAATAAGGGAAGTGTTTTATCGGGCCCATTTTTGACCATACAAAGGTCTTTCGATATATTTATGTGTCTTATTTGATAACATAGTTATATTTGGTTCGGAGTCCTTATCGAGTTTGTTATAAAAGAATAGGAATATTATAATAATCTATTTAATTTTAATAATTATAAGTGGCCAATAAAAACTGTTATTGTAGCATAAGCTCAAAAAGAGCAAAAATTATTAAATATTTTTTAGACAAGTTAGTACAAGTACACGAGAGTAGATCAACAACATGCTTTATTTTTTGAAAATTCTAAAACAGGTGTAGAGACATGTTTAAAAAAATAATTTTTGAAAGGTTTAGGTACAACTAAACTGAACTAAGACTTAAAACGATAAGAATTTCTATTCGAAAGTGACTAGATAGACTAACAGTTTAATATAAATCCGCCATCTTGAATCAGGCATTTAGAATTTTAGGAAACTTTGTTTGTATTGTAAAAAAATATTTCATCATATGAAAATTAAAATTTGTGTTAATTTAATTCCCGTTATATATATATATATATATATATATATATATATATATATATATATATATATATATATATATATATATATATATATATATACTTTCATGATAAAATAATGAAATTAAGTTCTTAAGTATGCCATCTTGGATGTGCCATTCTGAATATGGTATTACAAAATATTTTCGTTGTAATGGAAAATACCAAATGTCATTTCATATGTTTTGAAACAAACTGGCAAAGCAGATTAGTATTTATAGCAAAGAATTAAATATCACATTATGTTTAATTTGCCATATTGGTTTTTTTCAAAAAGGCCCACCTGCAGGTGAAACTAGACATCTTTGCCAAAAGTTTAAGCCCAATATAAGCTGTGTTGCAATAAAAAATGGAGAGTAGGGATGGCCCACTTGATGAAAAATACGACGAGTAACGGCTAATGCTATAGATAAAGAATAGATAAAGATGAAAGATACCTAAGTGTAAATCCATAACTATTATTTCACTTCAAAATTTTGGAAACCTTTTTTAAATAGGTTAATCATAAATTCAGGCGAAAATTAGCAGAGTGGGAGTCCTCATACAATAAATAATTACGATATCTCAGTAACAAAGCCAAATGATAACCACGTTCAGATATCTATGTGTTTTGTGTATAAAATAAATGACTTCATTGTTATGACAAATGAAGCAGGCAATAATAATTATGATAAAGACTCGGTCATGAATAATCAAGTAGATTAATTCATGTTTACAAATTCTTTGTCGTTGATTCTTGGATTTTTAACCGCTTAGAATCTTTATGTAAAAAATTATAATCATGGTTACCGTTTTTTATAAATGCATTAAATGCAGACTAAAATAAATACGACCGCTATTTATTGAACAAAATGTGTACTTTTAAAATAATTGTCTATAAATACTTTATTATCTTCACCTTGTTTTTGTGAACTTTAATGTGAATGTGTCAGTGTAATAAGCTGAGAAACATTTATATATATATATATATATATATATATATATATATATATATATATATATATATATATATATATATATATATATATATTTCGGCCTTAAATTGTTCCTACATACACAAGCTCTCAAAATCTTTGGGGTATTGTTTAAAATTCAAAATGGCTGATCCAAAATGGCGCTTGCAATAAAGCAACTACATCAAATAATCAAATCATATTATCTAAATGTTGTTATAAAACAAATTTGCACAGTTGCTACTTATGAATTCGAAATCAGGTTTGCTCTTAAAACTGTATAGTTTCTTCATCTAAACTTTAGAACTCCAAACATTCTCGACCTAACCTCTAAAAACCGTATAACACCCAAAATAAGAACATTAAAACTGAAAAATCCTTTCAACATGAGTATATATATATATATATATATATATATATATATATATATATATATATATATATATATATATATATATATAACCAAGCAATCTCGATGGTGTAAACAAATTAATTGTAGAAAATAAAATACCAACAGAACGAGCCCTGGATCGACTCAATCAGATTATTACTAACGGAGAAAACAGGAAAAATGGAAAATTCAGTGTTTTTTCAAAAATTCATATCTATTCAGGATAGTAGCAGCAGCAGCAGCAAAATGCCGAGTTCACCCCTATGTCGGAGAGTAGGAATGAGTTATTCAGAGCGCCATTGCATCAAAACCTAGGCCAAACGCAAGCCTGTCGTTAGGAACTAGCTTTCAACTTTAGCCCCTATAGCAACCACATAAAACAAAAAAAAAATACAAATGCGAGAAGCATGTCGGACAAACAAAACAAAAAATTATTTTTACTATTGCTACTTAAGCAAACAAAGATTTAAGTAGCAATAGTAAAAATAATTTTTTAACGATAAGGCCTTACAGAAATTACAAAGAACGCACATCATTACCTAACGGCGCTAAAACAGCACAAATCAATATATATATATATATATATATATATATATATATATATATATATATATATATATATATATATATATATATATTCCATAATCATAGAACGACAGAAAATTGCGCAGCGTCTTACAAAACGAAATAGAGGGGAATATACTTAACTTTATAAGTTTACTGTAAAAATTCGTTGACACATACAAGCTATCTAAAATCACCGTCTCCAGGTTTATCCCGGTAAAAAAATCCATAAAAGCCAAACAGGCAAATGATACGGTAACTCCAAAAACTCGACAAAATTACCAGGATAATAAATGATTTTTCATCTTAAAATCCCGAAAAATTGACAAATATAAATTGATATGGAAGTCTGCAGCTGCTTCAGCCGAATCAAACCAGGAAAAAGTCAAAGTTAAGGCAATATAACTTCCATTTATAATCAAGATTCTTGCTTGCGTACACTACTTCTTTTAGGCGCATTCAGTTGACACAATTGAAAAAAAATGACAGTTCAAAAAGAATGATACAGAGTAACAATAGTCGGCTGAAATAAATTTGTTACATAAGCTAATTCATTAATCATTAACAATTTCCGCTCAAAAATTAAATAAGTATCTCAATAATTATTTTTAAATTAAAGAAATACATTTCAAAGAAAGGAATACATTTCTTGCAGTCCAAAATACATTACAATTCCACTCAAATAATAGTAGGCAGGAGAATCGAGATCTCTCTGAATAAAAAAAAGTTACAGTAAATTCAGCATCGATAAGATAATAACTGAGCACAAATACCAGAATAATGGTCAAACTTGAAAATAAAATTAATTAAAACTGTATTTTATGAAAAGCTTTTATGAAAGAATCCCTGGGAAACACTTAAGGAAAATGATCTTGTGTTGTCTATAACAAGAGTATTTGGAAAAGAATGTAAAATTAACTGAATTAAAATCTTAGTGAACTTAAACGGATATTTGAACCGTGATACATTTCAACTGAATTGAAATAACAAGTCAGTTCTTTTTGTTAACAGTTAACCTATCATTTTTATTAAACAGGTAATTCAAAAAGGTTTTGAAAATTTTCTTGATTAAAATGTCACAAACAGAAGCAGCAAAAAAATAAAAATATAGAATTCGAATGGAATAAAATATATCTTAACTTTTGTAAAGGAGAAACAAGTTGACTTATTTATCTTTTTTTCCCAAATTAACTGGACTATCTACCTGAAGTAATTTAGAGCTATTACTATATTTCATCTCAGTGTCATTTCATTGTTTTATTGTAAATAAATCGGATGGAGTAGTTTTCGATAAAAACGCAATTGGATTTTAAAAGTCTATATCCGATAATTCCAATCCGATCGACATTTTGCGTTAGAAACAAAGTCTATATGGTGTAATTATTCCATTACTACTTTTGAAATAAAATAATAACAGTTTAATGTTTTTAGAAACACTTCTTTCTTATTTTAAAATAATTACAATTCCCCGTACAACAATTGTCCCCATTATTTCGAAAATAGCCCACGTATTTCCGACAATTTAAACACAACAATTCAGACACAACCAGCAAATCGAAACAAATAAATATTAAAAGTCATTGACTTTTTTTTATCGTTATGCCCAGACATGTCCGACTCGAGTGACCGTTGATTAGCTTTTTGTGTAGTTTAATATTTCATGGGGTTATTATGGCCTTTTTTTTTATCAGGGAAACATGCAAAATCACCCCTGTATAATAACAGTGGAAAACTTTATTGTAGACGGTCTGGAGACGTCTAGCCCTTGAATGGAATAATTTCCTTGTCTGCTGGACATGCAATATTTAATAAAAATAAATTTTCCCTTGATCTATTTAGAAGTTTTTGAACACATTTCGAAAATTAATTTGACCTTATTGTTTGCTAGAAAATCAGTTTAAAATGTTTGAAATGTTGAGCATACCCGGGGTTTTTATTCTTCTTTTCATGAGTTTTTTTTTTGTTATATCGGGAACGTAATAAACAAATTGTTACAAGAAAGACCCTTTGTTACTAAAAGTTCAAGGAATTAATATAATTTTAGGATTCCATACCTTGATAAAGAAAAACCTGTATCATAGTCAAATTTCTCTGAATCACAACAGTGTTAATGAGTTAAATTTGGCATATTTATAATACTTATGAATAAGAGATAATTCGAGGTGTACTTCAGCGATTATTCTGATTTTGTCATACATGTAGTACATCAAACACATTAAACATATGTTTTTCTTACCATCTAATTCGTCCTTTTAAGGTGTTGAAGTTTTCATCCCCTTATTATTTTAGGGGTAATGGTATGTTTATTTGATAAATTTTCAAAATATTTCTAAACTGTTAAAAATAATATTTTTCTGAACCGAAGATCTTGAGATATGTGCTTATAATGATCAAAAAATCTAAATACAAGAATATTCATCAAAATTGATATTATTTCTTTCAAAGTACTCCCAATCTAAAGCAACGCACTTATGCTAGTGTTTGATTCAGGTCTCGAAATACCCTGAAATTCGATTTTAGATATTGCGATCAGAGCCGTCGTCGATTTTTCCATTATCTTTTTTCGGCTGCTAAAACGCATTTTCCGTAGCAGTTTTTTTGACTCGATCGACAGAAAAAAGTAGCCCAGAGTCATATCAGGTGAATTCGATGGCTGTTGGATGGTATTCGATTCGTTCGTAGTAAAAAATTCATGTATAATGATAGCATTGTGTAACGGTGTGTTATCATCGAGCAAAATACAAAAGTTGTTTGTCCACAAATCCTTTTTTTGGCGAATTGCTTCACGCAAACGTCTCATAACGCCAAAATAATACTTCTACTTCATTACCTGACGTCCTGGCAAAAATATGTGATGCACAATACCGTTGTAGTTCATAGAAGCCGAGAGCACGACTTTCTTCTTCAACTGAAAATGACGTGGTTTTTTTGGTCTTGGCTCATTCGGAGCTCTTTATTCACCTTGCCTGATGTCTGGATTGTGCGTCGTACTGATAAAACAACCTCTCGTCTCCAATAATGATACGTTTGATTAATGTTGAGTCGAATTCAGTATTGGAAAATGTCTTTGGCGATGTTAACGCGACCCATTTTTTGAATGAAATTCAGGTCCTTCAGGACTAACTTTGCAGCAACACTGCGAAAACCAAAATTATTAATTACAATGTCCTGAACGGATCTATAATCAATGTTCAAGTCCTCTGCCAGCAATCTGATAGTTAATTTGCAATTACTGGCCAACTTTTCTCTCTCTTTATTAATGTTTTCTTTAAATTATGATTGCCGAAACAGTGTCCCAACATTTCCAAGGTTTTTGCACTATTTAATCCATTTTTAACGTAATATTTAATACAAACTCGTTGCTGCAAATTCAATTCCATTTCTGAAATTCTTACAAATCGAAAACATGTTTAAAGGTCATCTACTCAAGATGGCATAATTTTTACAAATGTTAAGTTACGACAATTAAATTTGATAGGAATGTCAATAATAGATGTGGCAATCTAACCAAAAAACAGAACTCATTTGACTCAGAGCGCCACCTGGTAATTCCGGGAACTTTATGATCAAGGTTGAATTTTGGAGATTAGTCAATACTTTATTTGCCATGAAAATGGCATTTTTCAATAAAAGTCTGATATTGCAATGGGTCGGTAAGAAAGTATTTTTGGTTGTCATACACAGAGAGCGTTATAATTGTTTTATGAAGAACTTCTGTGAGTGTTATGGTTTATTCCTTTTAACATTTAATGTCAGTCGGTTACGGTTACTTTAAAAGCAATTTGTGCCTAATTTTATTTGTAATTGTTAGTTTATTTATGATCAGTTTTAAATGGAGTGAAGGACGAACATTTTTAGCATCTTTTGCTTTTATTTCCATAAAGGTAAAAAATCTGCTGAGGCTAACAAAGAGAGTTGTGAAGTTTATGGTGTTGATTGCATAACATAACACACGTGTCAGAATTGGTTTAAAAAAATCCATTCTAGAGATTTTTTACTCAAAGGTGGACAACGTTCTGTTCGACCTACTGAAATTGATGATGACTAAATCAAAGCCATAATTGAAGAGAATCATCATATAACTGTTCGAGAGATTAAATAGAGGTTAAGTATATCGCACATAATAATTGAAAATTACTTAACTGACACAACGAATCAATATTTGCCATATGCATCTGACGCACAATGAAACCGACTCTTTTTTGAAAAGGTAGAGATGAATGGGTCATCTACAGTAACATTATTCGAAAAGATTTATTTATTTATTTATTTATTCAAATACAGTACACTACAGAATAAACTATTCCAAATGGTACAAAAAAAACAACAAATGACATTGTAAATGCCACAAAGCTTACAAATAAAATCAAACAAATATAAACATAGTTATTGCAAAATAAAATGATATTAACAGTTATTAACACTTGTTACATAACAGGCACAAAATTATCACATATTATCCAAAATTAAGCGTTAGTTTTAATTTACACAAAGTCATACAAAACAAATCAATATGCTGAAAGTTTAAGTTGTAGTTCATTAAAAGGTTCTCCACAACATTGTTCTTGCCGTAATTAGTTCGGTGGGCTCTTATAGAGAAGAGTTGTACGCTTCTCGTATTTCTTTGAGGAACCCGAATTGATACCAAGCTAAGAATATCCTGGCAATCTATAATATCATTAATTAGTTTGTATAAAAATATAAGCATAGCATTTTCTCTACGAGTTTTAAGAGACTTTAAACCACACAATAACAGTCTAGTGTTATAGTTGATGTTTCTGGATGGAAAACGGTGCTTAAAAAGTAGATACTTTAAAAATCTGTTTTGAACTTTTTCCAGACGATCTATGTAGCATTGATAAAACGGACTCCATATTACAGAGCCATACTCAAGCACACTGCGGACCAAAGAGCAGAACAATGTTGTAATGGCCTTAATATCTCTTATATATTTGGTGTTTCGCTTAATGAATCCTATCAACTTACAACTTTTTAAGACAATACTATTTATATGCTTATCGAACGATAGGTTGCTTTGAAAAATAACACCCAAATCCTTAAATTGAGTTACAGCATCGAGAGGGACATTATGTACATGATATTGAGAGAACAAAGGATTTGAGATTTTATAAAAACTTAACGATTTACATTTATTAACGTTTAAGGATAACAAATTTCTTTTACACCATTCCACTACACGATCTAGATCTGGTTGCAAATTTAAGGAACCACTTATACTATTATAAAACTTTAGATCGTCTGCATATAGAAGAAAAGAGGATAACCGGAAACAAGTCCCAATGTCATTGATAAATAGAGAAAATAATACAGGTCCAAGATGAGATCCTTGTGGGATTCCAGATTTCACTGTTATGATTTTTGAGGTAACACCATTCATTCTAACAACTTGTGTCCTTCCCCTCAAGTATGATCCGAGCCATGACAGGTAAACACCGGACACACCCATCACAGATAACTTTTTTAACAATAGAGAGTGACAAACACTATCGAATGCCTTGCTTAAATCCGTGTAGATGACGTCAACCTGTTGTTTGTTTTCCACTGCGTTAACTACGTAGTTGTAAAAAGTGACTAGATTGGTAGTAGTTGATCTTCCTTTATAAAAGCCATGTTGCTGTTTGACTATTTTTCTTTTAAACGTTTCAAAAATTTCGTCCGTTATAATAGCTTCAAATAACTTGGGGAGGGCGGATATGATAGAAATGCCTCTGTAGTTGGCGATATTGGTTTTGTCTCCAGACTTAAAGATTGGAATCATAGAGGATTCTTTCCAAATTTTTGGGAATTGTCCAGTGTTAAAGGATAGCTGAAAAAGGTTACGTAGGGGAGCAACTAATGAGTTGCAGCAATGTTTGATAAAAGCATTAGGTATGCCGTCCAATCCGGCATTTTTGTGCACATCAAGACCTTTTATTTTGTTCAGAATTTCGTCCGTGGTAAAAGTGTGATTGCAGAGGTTTGCAATGAATTCAACTTTTGACGTGTCAATCTGAGATAGATCTAAATTGGAGTGATCAGCGAAACAGGTTTGAAAATAGTCAGCGAAAGCATCGGCGACTGTTTTTGGTGTCGAAAACGATTTATCTTCATAATTCATTTCACAGGGAATTCCGGCATTCTTGTTTAAAGAATGTATATAAGACCAAAAATGTTTAATACTTTCCGGAATCATAAGTTCAGTTTTCGATGTGAAAAGCAAATAGTTGAGATCGATTTGCAGCTTACATTCTTTGCGCAGGAATGAATATTCATCATAATTCTCTTTACACTGGTTTCTTTTATATCTTCTGAGGGCCTTATTCTTCCTAGCTAAAAGCTTACGTAGATTATAATCGAACCAACTAGGATATTTGTTATCTTTTACAGTTCTAGAAGGCACAAACTGCTCTATCGCCCGATATATAATGTTGTAGAACTTACTGAGAGCTTCATTTACATCCATAAGCGTGATGAATCAGCTCAAACCACATCTAAAGTTGAATTGCATCTAAAAAAGGCCATGCTGTCAATTTGATGGGACTACAAAAGTGTTATGTATTTTGAGCAGCTTCTAACAGGCCAGACAATCATATCAGATCTTTATTGTCAAGAACTAATGAGACTGCAATCTCCTATTCAGCCCTCACCTGGCACCATCTGATAAACATTTATTTCGAAGTTTGCACAACTGCTTGAATGGTAAAACTTTCAACAATGATGATGACCTTAAATTGAACTTCGTTCAGTTTTTTTGCTGATAATTAGCCAAAATTATATAAGCGCAGAATCATTAAGCTGCAAAAAAGACGACAAAAGGTCATTGAACAAAATGGAAAACATATAATTGATTAAAGTTTATTTTTTCTATAAAAAAAAAGAGTTTTTTTTACACTACAAAACCGAAATTACTTCTTAGCCGACCTGATATTTAGCGTTAGTTTAATCGAATTTGGTCACAAGTTAAATTATCTATGCGTTCCTCAAAAGCAAATACATTGATTATTGTAGATCATTTGTCATTTTGTTCGTCCTATGCGGAAAAAGGTTAACAAACCAAAGGAATTATACAAAAAAGAAGTTAAATATCCATTTCGAGGTTTGAAATGGGGTGTATCATGTGTGGCGTGTTATTATGTCTAAAAAGCTTTATTGTGGACAAAAACATCTAATTTCAAATAACATTTAGAATCGAAAAAAAGTAAACTACTTAATTTTAGTAAAAAAAAAATTATCTAGTATAGATATTTTAGAATTTTATGCGTAGTAAGTAATACAATGTCTGAAAATTTTAATCAGCTCAAAAACCTAGCAGTCAATTTTTTTTATTATACAGAAATTTGGTCCACTATTCGAAATCATCTTATTTTGGGAAATAAAGAATATATTTTGCTGGTTTGGTAAAATAAAAGAATTTAAGTTATCTTGTGTCAAAAAATATAAACAAGCTTTACTAAAAGTAAAGTATATTAAAATATTTCAAGAAAAGAATATATATTTTAATTTAATGATATAACTAGTGTAGCAACAACAATTCATTAATCTTAGTTTTAAAAACATTTTCAACGAGATTCATTAAGAAGGTTTTGCTAATGATATTGTCATAATTTATATTGCATATGTCAATAAATAAACTCTTATATAGGGATATTAAGGATAATAACCTATATAGAGATAAAGCCTAGAACGAAGTAAGGGAAATTATTGTATTCCGAAAATAAATAAAATTCTGCATTTTTGCCGGTTCAATAATAAATGAATATGATTTTTTTTTGCTTGTATTTTTAAGGTTTAAAATTTACATAACTTATTGTCGCTCTTGTCAATTTAAACCATCTGTTGTCAATTTAAAACAGTTTTAAAGTTAAACGATCTTAGTTTAAAAATTAGAAACGAAAATCTAGAAAGAGAAAAGAGTGGTCTTAGTAAAGATAATATTGATTAATGCAGGTGCAGATTCAGCATCTCTCTTTAGGGGGGGGGGGCGGCATCACAAGAGTAGAGAAAATATCGAAATTACCACCGTCCATCTGTATACAAGACAGTGCAGTATAACACTACCAAAATCAATCCGTGGGGAGGGGGGAGGCTCCGTGAGATCTACATTCCTTGCAGTAGGCAGGCAAGTCTATTTTTTCTGAATTTGAAGCTCTTGGAAGAAAAGCGGTCGCCTTCTCCCCCTCCTCCCTTAGACACGCTGAATACATGTAAAAAGTCAAGATACCAACAAATGTTTTTTTTTGCCAAAAAACATCGTACCAAGGAAATTCTTAGCTAAATCGAATGGAATCACGTGCACGTGTTGAAAGATTAATACAACTTCCTGATTATTTAAAGATCACATTTACATCAAAACTCCACTGTTAAAATAACCTTAAATTTAATACAAATTTAATGTAAATTCTACATTAAATTTAATAATTTTGTACTTTAAATCATGAATAATTTACATTTACTTTGAATTTAAAGCAAATTCATTGAAATAAATATATATGGTACATTGCATGCGATTCCGGGAGATGGCGCAACTTGTAATGAACTTTTTATTTAGTATGATGTAAGTTGCTTAAAGAACTCAATTTTCTTCTGATGAGGTGTACATGTCTGCTGATACTGACGGAAACCAATAGTTCGAAACAGGTGTTTAGATGACTGTACACTACCTATGGGTTGCCAGACCTAAGGAAGTTTCCGTAGATCTAGGGGTTTTTATGTCTATTTTAATGAATTTTTGAATAAGATACAATTTTTCTAATTATTGTTTAAAAACGAATCAATAATGTTTCTTTTTACGCGTTGACAAAATTTTCAAATTCAAATTAACTAAGAACTGTCGTAAATCTAATTATATTTCATTATATTTAAATATATTTTATAAATTTAATGCAAACATAGAATTTCTGATAGTTTAATTTAATTTCTGTCAGTGAGCAAAGTACAACTTACAGTTTTTTCTTAGTGATTTATCTTGATTGCGCTTGTTTTTATATATTATTTGAGATTAATGAGATACCCAAAAGATATGGCTTTCACCTCTATATTTATTCCAAAATCGTTAAACCAGGGCATTTTTTCCTCAACGAAAAACTTATTACGATGAATGTTGATGCTGCCTTAAGATATCAATATCTAGATAATAATGTTAAACGCTCTGTTGAGATATGTTCCAACATGACAGGAGTTGGAAAATCTACTTTGTGCCGAATACTGAAGAAGAAAAAACGACTGGAATTGTTAGTACTCCCAAGCCACATTCGATCACAGGCAAACGAAAAACCTCGTTGGAAGAAGAGATGAAAACTGCAATTAAAGGGGTTGTATATACATTTTATTATGAGAAGCAAATCCCAACCATCTACAAAAGTCTAACTAAAATCATTGAAGATCGCGATTTACCTGAAATTAAAAGAACGGATCTCTGGAAATTGCTCAGAGAACTTAATTTTTGCTGGGAAAAATCAGATAGAAAATCTATTCTTATAAATCGTCAGGAAACTGTCCGTTGGAGACGTAAATATCTCTCTCAAGTAAAAGGTAGAGTTGCTAGAAATAACACAATTAATAAAATTAGTAATTTAACTAAATTTTGAAAGATTTTTTTTGAATAAAGTTACTGGGGAAAATTGGGAAAAATCCCTATAATAAAAGAATAAAAAAAAATGTGAGAACTCGATCTCATAATCGGTGAGATAGAGGAACCAATTATAATTAATTTTAGCGAAGATAGTTTCACTGACTTTGATTAGGAATTAGATACGTAATGTTTACTAGTGTAAACATAATTTATTATTTAAATTTTTGTCTTTGTTGTATTTTATTATTAAATGTTGTTTATATGTTTTTATATATTTTTATTTTAGTGTGTCCCACTCTTTAATTTAAAATATATTTAATTCTAATTAGCCGTAAGTTTTTTATTATTTTATTATTGTGTTTGTGTCTTTTTCTTAAGCGTGTAGAATTAACATGTTTATCTTATTTTTTTGGGGCTATCGTATTTCCATATATAAAAGTAAATTGAATTAAGATATCAGTACAATAGAAATAATAATAAGTAGGTCTAATTTTAATTACAACGTAAAAAAAAGTAATTACATTTGAATCCGTTTTTAGCGTTTAATTGTAATTCTGCAGATGGTTTAATAAATAAATAAACTGAAACGTCAAATACCCTAAAAATGTTTTTTATTAATAATAAAATGACCGATAGCCCCAAAAATATTTTATTATTATATGGACGAATTTATTTTTTTATATATGTTTAACTTTTTGTATTTTTGACAATGGATATTTTGGAAGTATTTAAATTATAACTTAGAATTTTTTGAGAGAATAATCGTACGTTTTAGTCTATTATTATAGACCGGTATTTTTGATTATAAAATTTCTAACCCATTTCCTATGAAAAAGATATGTGTCTAACAAATTTTGCTAAAAACACCGGACTAAAGAACACAAGTAGTTTGCGAAGAGAAAAAGGGTAAAAAATGATTTATTACTCTCTGTAGTTCTTGAATAAACTATAGTATAAGAGGAAGAATCGGGTCCATTTTCCTAAACTCAAAGCTCTTGGAGGGGGGGGGGGCGATCGCCCCCCCCCTTGGATGCGCGCCTGCTTATAATAAATATGCTAAATTTCAAATTTCTAGGAAAGTGTGAAAACGTCAGGCAAAAAACAGAAATTTTTATATGAATATATGACTTCATAAGCATGTATTGATAACATTCTCGGAAAATATTAATGGGGAATAATTTAAAAAATAGGAATGTTAATAGTACTAAGAACGGTCTCCACTCCTATAATGTGTTTAGTACTTTTTATGTCTACAGTGTAACAAACATACAAATATTTGACAAAATGTGATATATCAAGAAATTAACTTTTATATCTCCTCATAAAATTGGATACTTATGGGAGTCTGAGCCTTCTGACAAGATAATTCATGAAGTCTAAAGCAATGCACTCGGTTAAATTTAGACACCGAAGATGTTCGTCGCCGATCCTCCTGAATGTTTAGGATTTTATCCCCAACCTCTCTAAAATAGCACGACATTTTTTCTGGTCTATTTCCGGTAAAAGCGCGACGGTAAAAATAAAAGACGGGTGTTATTTATGGATGTTTTAGATGCTCGTAGTGATGTATAATTGCTTATTTTAATCCTTTCGGAAAATTATTAGTTCTAAAACTAATGTATATATGATGTTAATCTAAATTGTTTTCTTTTATTCTTTATTTAACTTTTGATTTAAACACACCTCAATGTATCCTGCTTATTTATTGGCAATGAATTAAAAGATAACATCAGAAAAATGACAGCTGTTGAAACTGATTGTGCTCTGAAAAAGTAAATAAGAAAGAAATCTTCATGGTCGATCAGAGAGTTTAACAAGCTGATTTTTTTTCTCCCTCAGATGATTAAAGGAGTGGTAGACAGTTTATTACCTGCGAATTCCACTCTGGATCTTTCTTTATACGCGTTTCGTTTACCTCATAGTCTTATCACACTTATAGTTGAGTTCCAATCAAACAAAATTTCAGTCATTAGTGCTTTTTTAAGATGCAATAAAAGTAAATTTAAAGAAATTATAATTAAAATGAAACAAAAGCAACAAGGTGTCATTCGCCCACAGGTGCTGTACAGTGAGCTTTGAAAATGGTGAATGAAATTTTACCGAAACGTCAGCTGCCTTACAGGCCTGAGAAGAACTCAGCACACACACGGGATACCCGAAAACCATCGATTACATATCATACCAGTGATAACATCCGACACAATATATATATATATATATATATATATATATATATATATATATATATATATATATATATATATATTATATACACACCTAAAAGTACAGTCTCTTAATATCAAGGAATCAAAATACGAATTTGAATTTCAGAACACAAACATAATATTTAAATAATTACAATATTAAAATCAATTAAAATATCTTCCGATTTAGAGAAATATAATTTAAAATTTGAATATCCTCAAAGTACATGCATTTATATTCACAAATGAAATGTATGTATTGGAAAATATTTTATTAATCACCAAATGGGAACAATTCATGATCTTATAAATGAAAAATTTAAATTTATGAGGGTGAACTGATAAGTTTCCAGACTAAGACATAAATGGTGCTAATAGGATTAATTTCTCACCGCCATTCTATAGTACTAGCCTTTACTAGCTTACACATCAAACTACAGGATAATAGTTCGCTTAGTGTACGTTTGATAGCTTTAAGAGCGAGACGCATTTGTTTGTTTTACAAAAATGGGAAAATTGTAAAAACGCGCCATTATAAAATACTTCTTTTTGAAAAGTTTAACGCTGTTTCAAATCAAATAAGAAATGGATTCAACACTAAAAGATTCTTCTTTTTCATATTTAACGATAAAACAGTGGCTTTCTGAAATTAAAAAGGTTGTAAGAGCATTGAAGAACCACGCTTCGGACACCGTGCTGGGGTGACAACTTCTGAAATGATAGAAAAAATCCATATAACCGTACTAGAAGGTCGCATTTTCAAAGCGTTTGAGAAAGCTGAAACTGTTAGAATATTAAAAGAACATGTGGACAATAGTTTACATAATTTTTTAGCGATTCGGATGCGCCCAGCTACCATCACTTATTTCATAATTTCAAAAAAATTTTTTCGTGTGCAACGATTTGGGAGCAACATGGCCAACATTTATGCTGTGAATGTATATTTTGAGGAGATTGAGTAATCCCGTGATAAAAATGGTATAATTAAATTAGAACACCGGTATGAAAAATGTATGGAGACTATAATGAAAAATAAAACCGTAACAAACCAGAAAAAAATGTTGTCTTTTTTTATCAAGCCAGAAACTAATCAGCCCACTCTTGTATATAATGACGTGGGTATTGTTATATTTTTTAGGGTTGGGTAGGTAATAAAGAACCCTCATAGTTTTGCCAAGCCCGAGACTGAATTGGAAAAAAGATTTAGGGTACCTTCTCCTCTGTGATAAGTGTGAAAAAAATTTTTTTTTCATCCCATCTAGAGGGGTATTATGGCATATGTAGTACGATGAAATGTTTTAGATTATATCTTTTATTCACTCCCCCGCTAATTTTTCGTGGGCAACGATTTGGGAACAACAAGGCCGACATTTATGCTGTGAATGTTTATATATATATATATATATATATATATATATATATATATATATATATATATATACCTAAAAGTACAGTCTCTAAATATCAAGGAATCAAAATACTAATTTGAATTTCAGAACACAAACATAATATCTAAATAATTACAATATTAAAATCAATTAAAATATGTACGACATAAACACGTCAACTGAATAAAAACAATTATTGATTAAAATACTCATAATTGTGCCTCTAAAAGCATTTTCCGGTAACAATTTGATTGCTTCTGCATTGAGAATACAAAATTCGCCATTTTTTATGGTATGTGACCATTCGCAGTGCCATGGCACTATTTAATTATTTTTAAAACATTTTGTTATGTTATTATTTTTGGGTGAAACTTTTAAGTATGACTTTTCCTTCTCTATATTAATAATTTGGGTATATGGCAACAGAGCACCAGCTTTAAACACGCGGATTTTTTATAATAAGCAATACTGGATGTAGTCATTCTTTTCCGCAGTCTCGTGGCATGTCTGCTTTTGAATTAATTGAAAGCATGTGTCCCCAATTTTTATTAAAAAGCATATGTTTTTTTCTGGAAGGCATATTGCCACCATTTTATTTTATTTCATAAATTAGTAGCTGTAACTTAATAATACCTATTTTCCTTAAGCGGATTTTCTTAGAGCAGTTACCTCAAATTTTATTAGATTTTTAGAATTACAGTAAAATCTAAAACAAATTAAGACAGAACTTAATTAAGAATTGAAAATTTTATCATAAAAATTAGAGTTAATATTAAACTGATAAATTAAATACAAAGTGCTGAAAAAAAAATTGGCGAAGAAATAATAAACTTATAATTATTAACGAGCTGCAGTCCTTATAAGGAAACGATATTAGTAGATTACTAAGTTACCCACTGTCTTGCCTGGCGCATTCACAAAAATGTTTTCAGAATTTTAAAATTAACGGGGAATGGGGGCATTTAAAAATCCAAGAGGCTCATATTTGGCAATGAAATGAATAAAAGATATAATATAATTTCTTTGTACTATCTATGCCATGATATCCCTCTCGATGGGATGAGCGAAAAATTTATTTTTTCTTTCACACTTTTCACACAGGAGAAGGTACCCTAAATCTTTTTTCCAATTCAGTCTCACGCTTGTTTCCGGGTTAATGAAAAACATAAAATATGTTTGCAAAATTCCATATCAATACAAGACTGTAACATACGAATGGACGAATGGATGATCGGACAGGACGAAGCTATAAGGGTTCGTTATTAGCCACGCAACCCTAAAAAAAATATAACAACAGAACTTACATCCACGTCATTATATACGAGGGAGGGCTGATTAGTTTCTGGCAACCTTTTTTCTAGTTTTTTTCGGTTTTATTTTTCATTATAGTCTCCATACATTTTTCATACCGAAGTTTTAATTTAATTATACCATTTTTATCATGGGATTATTCGATCTCCTCGTACATCTACGTCATTATATACTAGGGAGGGCTGATTAGTTTTTGGCAACCTTTTTTCTATTTTTTTTTCGGTTTTATTTTTCATTATAGGCTCCATACATTTTTCATACCGAAGTTCTAATTTAGTTATACCATTTTTATCATGGGATTATTCGATCTCCTCAAAATAGTCATTCACAGCATAAATAACCACCCTGTAGTTTCCAAATCGTTGTCCATGAAAAATTTTTCTTGAAATTATAACATAGATGATAGGCCGTTTATTCCTGGCACCCAGAGAGATTTTTGCCTTTACAAATCGAGGGCATTTTTTCGAGAAATGGTTAGGAAATTTGTTATCAAGAATTCAACACCCTAAAATTGTCAATAGTTACGCTATTAACCTCAAACCCATGTAATTTTATTGCAAATTGAATAACAAAGGCATCACTTTTTTCATAATTGAAAAATCATGGTTAGAAGCTGAGATATTGCAAAATTACAGCATTCATGTGGGCAGCGCTAAAATGAACGCATGGTATCTGGTATTTCTGAGCAATTGAACCGAATTTTGTATTAACCGTTAGGCTAACTTTAAAGGTTTTTTCATACATTATCACTTAGTATTGGTTAAAGTTATGTGGAGTATCATATTAGAGTGCTAAAACGGTGAAAAGCAACATATTTTTCTCAAAAAAGTAAAATTCCATGCGTTTATAGGTCTCTTAAGTAGACTTTGAAGTCATATAATCTACTTTATACTTATATAAGTCGATGCGTATTTTCGTAAGACACCTCTATTTTAAAAATTAAGAGAAGTTTATTAGCAGCAGAAATATGGCAAAATTAGTGCAAAAATACCATTTAATCTAAACTGATATCTAGTCACCGAGCATACTAATTTTACAGTATCTTATTTTTTAACTAACTTTTTTCCTTTTGGAAAAAATGGCGTTTTCTCTAAGAAAATGCGCATCGATTTATATAGGTGATAAGTGCATTATATGACATAAAATCAACTTAAAGGGCTTATAAGCAAATGGGTTTCACTTTTTTGAAAAAAATAATTGTTGCTTGCCCTTTCGGCACAATATGTTGCTCGACGTAACTTTAACTAATATCAAATGACAGTACATGAAAAAACTTTCAAAATGAGCAACAGTTAAAACAAAATTTGGTCTATACTCTATTCAAGAACTAGAAAGAGTAATAAATCTGTCACCGAAACCTCCGACGTATCTGCTCCAGTGCCGCAGGTAACTGAGGACTGCCATAATTTTAATTATATTTAAATATTATAAGCTTTTATAAATTTACTGCAACAATAAAATTTCTCATAGTTCAGTTTCATTTCTGTCAGTCAGCAAAGTACACCTTACAGTGTGTCTTTAGTGATTTATCTTGTTTGCGCTTGTTTTTATAAATTATTTAAGATTAGTGGGATACTTAAAAGATATGGTTTCCACCTCTAAATTTATTCCAAAATCGTTAAACCAGGGCTATTTTTCCTCAACGAAAAACTTATTATGATAAATGTTTATGATGTCTTAAGACATCAATATCCAAATAATAATGTTAAAAGCTCTGTCGAGATGTATTCCAAAATAACAGGAGTTGGAAAATCTACTGGTTACCGAATGCTGAAGGAAAAAAAGACGACTGGAATTGTTAGTACTCCCAAGCCACATTCGATCACAGGCAGACGAAAAACCCCGTTGAACGAAGAGATGAAAACTCCAGTAAGAAGAGTTGTATATACATTTTATTGTGAGGAGCAGATCCCAATCGTCGACAAAATTCTAACTAAAATCAATGAAAATCGGGATTTACCTGAAATTAAAAGAACTGAGCTCTGGAAAATGCTCAGAAAACTTAATTTTTGCTGAGAAAAACCAGATAGCAAATGTGTTCTTATAGATCGTCCTGAAATTATCCGTTGGAGAAAAAAATATCTCCGAGCAATTAAACAGCTTCGCGATATGAGCTTAAGTAAAAGGTAGAGTTGCTAAAAATAACACAAGTTACAAAATTAGTGATTAAACTGAACTTTCGAAAGATTTTTTTGAATAAAGTTACTGTGGAAATTTGGAAAAAATATGTGGACCATATAATAAAAGAATAGAAGAAAATGTGGAGACTCGATCACATGATCGGTGAGATTGCGGAACCAATTATAATTAATTTGAGCGAAGATAGCTCCACTGACTTTGATTACGAATTAGATACGTAAGGTTTGCCAGTGTAAACACAATTTATTATTTAAATTTTTGTTTCTGTTGTATTTTATTGTTTAATATTGTTTATATATATTTTATATATTTTTATTTTAGTGTGTCTCGCGGCCCGCGTGGAATCTGTAATTTTAAATTGATTTGGCAATATCTCGACTTTTAATGAACTTTCTTTAATTAAAAAAAAAATTACGTCTTTGTCATGAAATTTGAAACAAAATGTCATCAGTTTGACGTTGATAGAATTATTGTGAACAATTGTACGGCCTTATAACCATTTAAATTCTTAGTAACAAATTTCCTGACCGTTTCTTGGTAAATACCCTCGATATTTATAATCAGCAGGTCACAGCATATAAGAAAAACATTAGTTACCAAAACCCCCTGGTTGCCAGAACTGGTTTGGTATTTTGCGAAAGTTAGGTATTCCAATAATCGGAATATTATCACCTAACGCTCTTTAGCGGATTTTAGGATTTTTTTTTGATAAAATAGAAATTTTGAAGCATGACAAAACATTAAACTCATAAATTATCATTTTTGGATATTCTTCAAAATAGTGAATACATTAAGCAGTTTTAAAGTACAAGGTTTTAATGTAATTTTTTCCAAATGTAAAAATAATTGCGGTCCAATTTCGAACATTAATCATACAGATTTTACCTTATTCATATTTTTTTATATAAATTACTGATGATATTCTTAATAAATAACGTGTTTGTTATATTACGTTCTTTACCTGCCCAAATTACATATTTAGCTTTGTTGGACGATAATTGTATATCCATCAAAGCGTAGTTGCAAAGAATTATTATTTTGTTTCAAAGAATAAGTATACCAGGAAATTTTTCGTTTAGAAAATGTTGAGTCATTTCCATTTAATATTACTAATGGAGATTCCACGGAAGAGATTTGTGAATTCATTGTATAATAAAAATTAGATTTTTTTCTGCCTACCCTACCAGGTATTTAAGGGCAGTAAAACATTTTTGCGGTATATCGTAACAAAAAAAATAATCTCAATTTAAAGCTGGAAAGTTATCTAGAATCGATTTAACTTTTGTGTCGTTATCTTACTTTAGTTTTCTTGCTTCAAATAAGGGAAAAACGAGACATTTTGGTAAAATACCTAGTTAAAATAGTAAAGATTTTTAGGGTATTTATTTGAAAACAAGTACAGGAACAGAAATTTGTGGTAACGAAGAAAAAACACAAAAACCGCTGGCTCGTCTGTGTAACCATTTGTTCCTAGACAAAGCAGTATTCATTATTCCTTTATAGATCTGACCTTTGCTTGTATTGATATTATCTTATCGATGTCTAAATAATTCCCTAGAAAGTGATACTAATAATATGAAGAAATTCCCTCAAAAAATCTAAAATATAGAGATGATTACACTTGCTGAGATCTTGACGAAATAGAATTAATATACAGTCAAAAAAAAAAAAGAAATTACAGCTTCATGATGAATATATAACTATAACTTTAGTGATTAAAATGTGGTCGGACTTGCATTGTCTTTATTTTTATTTTTAAGTCGTTTCGATTAGGTTGTGTCCATTGAAGCGCAACGTTTCGCTTCACTGTACACACCTCAGTGATTTGATGTTACAAAGTAGTGGTTGCCAAAGATTAGGTATCTCAACACTCGGTTTACTGAAGATTCCATTATTGTTTTTCATGTATGCTGCTTCTATAAATTTTCTTTTTTTCATATTGGGTTCCATATATATTGCCGCAGCCTCAGATCATTTTATATGGTGTTGTTTATCCCAGGAGTGTTCTGCAATACCTGATCTCGACGTTTCCTCTTTTTGTGAATGCGTTTTATGTTCCTTAATTCCAACTTCTAGCGGTCGTTTGGTTTCTCCAATATACATTTCACCACACTCACATGGAACTTTGTAAACACATTCTTTCTTATCGGTAGTTTTAGGTTTTGTTTTTGTTAAACGAGCTCTAAGTGTATTTCCTGATTTAAAGGCTGTTTTTATATTATAACTACCGGCAATTCGTCTTATTTTCTCCGACGTTCCCTTAATGTACGGAGTTGTGAAAAAGGAATGTGTTTCTTGCTGTCCAGTGTTCGTTGTTCTAAAATTATTTATAACATCGTCAATTAGTGTTAAATGATAAACATGCTGTTGTAAATCAGATTTAATATTTGCTACCTCTTTTTCCAATGAATCGGCATTATTGCATATAGATATAGCGCGATTATAGAGGTTGCGTATAATTCCTAGTTTTGTTACAACAGAATGATTCGAACTATGATTAAGATATTGTCCAGTATGTGTTGACTTTCTGTATACTGAAGTTTTAATAGTTTCCTTTGAACAGTTCACCATGACATCTATCTATAAAAATAAAGACAATGCAAGTCCGACCACATTTTAGTCATTCTTCAACATTGTCTACAATCTTCAAACAAATATAAAATATGCTATACTTAACAGACCACTCTTGATGTCGATTTTCAAAATATTGTCCCTAATCTAATGGCTGTTAGTTGATAATAAGAAAAGCAATTTGAAGTCAAGCTTGAGAGAATCCACTAAACACAAAAATAAAATGATTCTAAATTTGATCGTTATGTATTTTTTTATATATGTACGTCGATTACCCCAGAACGACGCCACTGATTTGAATGAAAACCTTAAGCCAAAATTGGTTCAGTAAAATCCAATATGTCTGATTTTTCCAAAATTGATATGAGGGAGTGTTTGGGATTCTAAATAACCTATCTAAAATTATTTTTAAAAAATTCAATATTGCAACAAATTGTACATCACCTGATTTTGTCCAAAATTGGTATCTATTCAAAAAAACACAAAATGGTGCAGAAAACGAATATTTGGCGTATTCTGTAAAAACGCGATGACTTAGCTACAGAACATCCTTGTACCATTTGGTAGGTATTTAAAAGGTACATTTTCTAGTAAATTAAAAAGTATAGCTTTCTATTTAAATTAATCAAGTTATAACCACTTAAAGTTCTAATTTAATTGATTTTATTTTTTTTTGGACACCCTGTATAATATAGCAAGTTTAGTATAATTGGAATATAAATTATGATTTATTGTTACACTTCACTGTAAATTTCGAGTACATAACTGAAATACTTCCTAAGTATTTGAAATATGAAAATTAGGTTAGATTTTGTCAAAATTCAAATTATTTACAAACCCTTAAGGTTTAGGTACTATATACCTTATTAAAATAGGCACTTATTTTGATCGTAGAATCCAAAAATGCAATAATATACAGGGGGATCCATTTAAAAAAAAAACCTTGATACTTTCAGAGCTTTTGGGACACCGTGTATAATATGAAAATAATTTTAAAAAGTAACCATATTAGACCTTGCTATATTATACAGGCTGTCCAAAAATTAAAACTAATCAAATAAGAACTTTATGTGGCTATCTTAATTAATTTAAATAGAACGCTATACTTTTTAACTTACCAGAAAATGTACCTTTTAAATATCTATCGAATGGTATAAGGGTGTTCTATAGCTAGGTTTTCGCGTTTTCACAAAATACGCCAAATAATCGTTTTCCGCAACATTTTGTGTTTTTTGAATAAGATGTTCTAATGTATCTAATTGCTTATGGCATTTGGAAATAACAGGTTTACAACTATAAGAATAAGAATCAGGAATATCTTTACAAATGTTCAGAAACTCGGAACGCGATTTATAGTCGTCCAACAGGCTATAACAGCAATAATCGTAATAACATATTAATGATAGCACAAAACAGAAGCAAAATATTTTTAGTAGATGTTCGCAATGTCGACCAACCATTTCCAAACATTTACATATTCTTTCGAAATCACTGCTAACTCTGGACAACATTTGCGGGGTTACAGTTTGAAAAGCGTCTCTTATGCGTATTTTCATATTTTGTGGTGTTGTTGGGGGCGCATTATAGATAATTCCTTTTATGTATCCCCATAAAAAAAATCTGGCGGAGTTAAGTCCGGAGATCTCGGGGGCCAATTTTGAAATTCGTCTCTAACAAAGCATCTGTTTCGCGATGATAATGAGGCGGAGCTTCATCCAGTTGACGCCAGATAATTATTCTAATATTTAAAAGGATATCTTCTAATAACACTGGAAGTTGGTGTAAAAGGAAATCGCGAAATAGCAAACCATTTAAAGGTCCTTCAAAAAAGTGATGCCCAATTAAGTATGGACTCAGTATTCCTTCCCATACATTAACCGACTACCTATTCTGATTTTTCATAACTCTGTATTCATGCGGATTTGAATCAAAATAGTAATGGAAGTTGTGTCTATTCACGAAACCATTGTAATGAAAAGTACATCCATTACTAAATTATCACACACATTATCAGAAAAATGTTCATTTTCTGCCACTTTATCTAACACCCACCAGCAGAACTCAGTTCGGCTGTCAAAATCATTTCTGTGAAACTCTTGACATAGCTGGATTTTATAAGCATGAAATCTGTATTTGTTAAGAATAGACTTGTTTGGCTAATGTTAGTATTTTCGGATATATGATTCTGACTAATATTGGGGTTTTCGATCACTGAACCAAGTGCAGAAAAAACATTTTCTTCATCCTCAGTGACAGGTTTTCTTAAAACAGGTTTTTCATAAACCTCCACATTTCCGAAACTAGTTTAATAACAATAACATAAATAATAATACATAAACGAATATTTTTTTGAGACACTATACTTAAATTCATGATTTTGTTTTCTGACACCTTTCAATACAGGGTGAGTCAACGATTGGATGAAGTAGGTTTGTGCCTTTTCGGTCAAATTAACAAAGAAACTATATTTATTGTTTGATACAGTTTATTTTTACGCAGATTTTAA
This sequence comes from Diaprepes abbreviatus, assembly GCA_034092305.1. Taxonomy (NCBI): domain Eukaryota; kingdom Metazoa; phylum Arthropoda; class Insecta; order Coleoptera; family Curculionidae; genus Diaprepes; species Diaprepes abbreviatus. Next base: position 4,260,597 of record JASJET010000105.1, read on the forward strand.
AAATATTTAGGACTCTACAGGGTGAGCCAAAAAACTAGGACAGCATAAAGTTGTATTTTTTTAAATAGAACACCCTATATACGAATCGTATTTTCGATTTAGCTTATAATTTTAAATCTTTTTTATTAAGGGTTTACTATAACAAAACTTTATAGTTTCTGAGATAATTAAGTTTAAAGAAAAAAAGTCACATTTTCAAGCATCAATTCAATCCTAAATAACGTTTTCAATTTGTGACAAATATATTCAAATTTGGAATTTAGCAAGGCCAAGGACAAGTTAACATAATTTTTACCTAATATTTGCAATAAAAGCCATAGGGTGTTGAACACATCGGCTCAAATTTGAACAAGTTTAAATGAATAAATATCTTTTTTTTTAAATGGTACACCTCAGTATATTTTCATGTTATTTAATAGAGTAATAAAAACCCTAAAAGTTTTGTTCAATATATCCTATACCTATTTATAATAGTTTTTGAGATATTTTAGTTTTTCTTATTTTCCATACTTTTTTACAGAAATAGTCTTCATTATCATAGTAGCCATGTAAAATAATAAAAAGAAACTACAGAAACAAACAAAATGTGGTTAAATATGATGAAATACATTATTCGTTATATTACAACGGCAATAGTTTAATTAAACATAATGTGAAAAAATTAACACAACAATAACGACAAGGCAAATACATATTTACTTTTATACTAAATTGAAACAAAAAAATTACCTATTAAATACTGAGATTAATTATTTCTTTTTAATAAGTGTTCGAATAAACGACCCTTTTGTGCAATGCACAAATTTAGTTTTTCTGCAGATTTTCTCGGACCCTGGACAAAATTAGTGGCGTTATTGTTCTACAGGTATCCCTAATCCTGTTTCGCATATCTTCCACTGTTGTTGGTGGATTAACATACACCTTATTTTTAATATAACCCCATAGGAAGAAATCTAATGGGGTGATGTCGCAAGACCTTGGTGGCCACTCAATGAAACCCCCACGTCCAATCCATTTTTTCGGATATCGTGGGTCCAAAAACGCACGAACTTCACGATGGTAATGCGGAGGCGCACCATCGTGCTGGAACCACATACTGTCGAGCTCATCCCTATCGAGACCTTGAAGCAGTTGGGGTAGTTCTTCTTGTAGAAAGTTCAGGTAACTATGGCCATTTAGTGGTTCATTAAAAAAGTGGGGTCCAATAATTCGATTATGATGAATACCACACCAAACATTTAATGACCAGTGGTTTTGATGATGCATCCCTCTAATCCAAAATGGGTTTTCTGTGGCATAATAATGCATGTTGCGTCTATTTACGGCACCGTTACTTCTAAAAGTAGCTTCATCACTAAACATTACCTTGCATAATAAATTTGGATTTAATTGAATCTCCGCATTTATTGTACGACAAAAGTTTACACGACTTTCAAAATCCTGTCCATGCAATTCTTGGTGTAATTCCATGTGATATGGATGATACCTATATATCTTAGTAGTACGATTAGCGGTGGATTGTGATGTTTCACATAATGCTGCTAACTGACGGCTACCAATATAAGGATTTTCCTGAACATTTAACAATACTTGTAGTTCTTTTTCTTCATTAGTTACTGGTTTGTTGACCACTTTGCGTTTTGGATAATCAACAGTACCAGAAGAATCAAATCTTTGCATTAAGTTTTGAAAAGTATGGGTATTAGGCTGGCGTCGATCAGGATACTTCATTTTGTAAATTCTTTGAGCAAGAAGGCAATTTCTTTGAGCCTCTCCTATTGTATAAGTCATATCTATTAACTCATTCTTAGGAAAATTCATTTTACAATATAAGATGAATGCAAAAAAAACGAAACTACACTACATAAAAACCAAAAGAAGCGATTGCGGTTATAAATTTGACACACAGAAAAATGTCCTTTTACATTGTTTTTGCCATGGCTACTATGATAATGAAGACTATTTCTGTAAAAAAGTATGGGAAATTATAAAAACTGAAATATCTCAAAAACTATTATAAATAGGTATAGGATATATTGAACAAAACTTTTAGGGTTTTTATTACTCTATTAAATAACATGAAAATATACAGGGTGTACCATTTAAAAAAAAAAGATATTTATTCATTTAAACTTTTTCAAATTTGAGCCGATGTGTTCAACACCCTGTAGCTTTTATTGCAAATATTAGGTAAAAATTATGTTAACTTGTCCTTGGCCTTGCTAAATTCCAAATTTGAATATATTTGTCACAAAATTGAAAACGTTATTTAGGATTGAATTGATGCTTGAAAATGTGACTTTTTTTCTTTAAACTTAATTATCTCAGAAACTATAAAGTTTTGTTATAGTAAACCCTTAATAAAAAAGATTTAAAATTATAAGCTAAATCGAAAATACGATTCGTATATAGGGTGTTCTATTTAAAAAAATACAACTTTATGCTGTCCTAGTTTTTTGGCTCACCCTGTGGAGTCCTAAATATTTTTAAAATCTGCGTAAAAATAAACTGTATCAAACAATAAATATAGTTTCTTTGTTAATTTCACCGAAAAGGCACAAACCTACTTCATCCAATCGTTGTACATATAATTATTGGGAGAAAAGAGACAAAAATATTTTATTGCCATTAGTGAATCTATTCAATTCTAAATCCAATTCGGTGAGTTCACATTTCCACTACTACTTTATACAAAAAAAAATTTAATTTTCTAAACAAAAGCTTTATATAAACCTATTGTAAAATCGTGTGTCATACAAATAAGTTTTCAAGTTCAACATTGAAACGGAGAAATCGCGAGCATTTGTCGAGCTATTCCGTTTCCAATGAAGCATGAATATTTTAGTTCCTTTGGGTAATTAATAGGAATAATCGATTTCATGATTAATTTTAAATCCTTTGTTTAACATTTTTGCTTAAAGTCAATGTACTGACAAATAAGCAAGATATATATAGTGTGACAAACTTTTCATGAAGTTTATTACCGCGCGGAAATTTTTGGTTTTTGAAATTTCGTCAACTTACTAATTTCTCTAACATTTCTTAAGTATTCGATTATAATAATATTAGAATAGTTATTGGATAAAGAATTGTATATAAAGGGTGTTTTTTATAGAGGTATAGAACTTTAAGTTGGCAACACTTTTTTAACTGGCGGCAATTTTGTCAGCTGTCAAGTGATTTATGTTTAGTTTGGTTTGGCATTTCAACATGAATAGACTGACGCCTGAACAACGCTTCCAAATTGAGCAAATTTATTTTGAAAATCATGGTTCTATTCGAAATACGTATCGCGCACTACGTCCATTTTACGGTCAACATAATCGTCCATCAAAGCAATTAATTCGATTAACTATGGAACATTTTCGCACCACGTTTACTCTAAATGATAATACGCATCCACAGAGACGTCGTACAGTGCGTACAGAAGAAGTCATTGCTGCTGTAGGGCGTAGCGCAGAGGAAGACCCGAATCAGTCTATCCGCCATCGTGCACAGGAACTGGATATGTGTCCATTCACTTTATGGAAGATTTTGCGGAAAGATCTTGGTTTGCGTGCTCACAAAATCCAACTCGTGCAAGAACTGAAGCCACACGATCACCTAGCAAGGCGTAGTTTCGGTGAATAGGCCCAAAACAAGATTGCCGTTGATCCCGATTTTCATAAGCGAATATTGTTTAGCGATGAAGCTCACTTTTGTTTGAATGGATACGTCAATAAACAAAACTGCCGTATTTGGAGTGATGATAATCCTCAAATGTATGTTGAGACACCGTTACATCCAGAAAAACTGACTGTTTGGTGTGCTTTATAGGCTGGTGGAATCATTGGTCCGTACTTCTTTAAAAACGATGCTGGTCAGAACGTTACAGTCAATGGTGAGCGCTATAGAGCCATGATTACTGACTTTTTCGTTTATCAATTGAACAACCATGATGTGCAGGAGCTGTGGTTTCAACAAGACGGCGCAACATGTCACACAACTCGTGCCACAATTGATTTATTGAAGGAAATGTTTGGTAACCGCATAGTTTCACGTTTCGGACCCGTGAATTGGCCTTCAAGATCGTGCGACTTAACGCCGCTAGACTATTTTCTGTGGGGATATGTGAAGTCGCTAGTCTACACCGATAAGCCCGAAACGATTGATCACTTGGAGGACAACATTCGCCGCGTTATTGCCGATATAAGGCCACAAATGTTGGAAAAAGTCATCGAAAATTGGACCTCCAGATTAGACTACGTCCGAGCCAGCCGTGGCGGTCATATACCAGAAGTCATATTTAAATTATAATGCCAGAAGGTTATCTTTCGAATAAAGTAAATTCCATGTCAATTTAAAAAATTCATCTTTGTTTTATTCCATTTAGAAGTTCTATACCTCTATAAAAAAACACCCTTTATTTAGTGAGTGCCATATCATTACAAATTTGGGTAAATTTTAAGCAACTTTTCACCGAGAACAGACATAGGCAAAGCAGAAGACTATTATCGTTACGTTAGGCAACCTTTAAGACACTTTCTAAATAATATTCATTTGAAATTTTGGATTCTGCATCAGTTCTAAATTCGACCCTTAAAATTTTTTTTCTGTATACAAGGTAACCAATTTTCGATGTTTTACGGGTTATCCCCGTTATTAGTAATAAAATTTTTATAAAAAATATTGAATGGACTTCTAAAAGTGCGCTAAAAGGTGAAAAATAACTATAAATTTTTATATGAAATTGAAATTTTTGAAGTTGGCGCCAAACTAATACCTGACAAAATGTGATTTGCATAAACAGATTAACAATACTTTATTTGTAATTGCTTTCTTACCATCATTTGTATATGTTAGTAGTTATATATTTTATTTAGAAATAATTTGGCTCCGACTTTAAAACTTTCAATTTCCTATACAAATTTATAGTTATTTTTCACTTTTTAGCGCACTTTTAGAAGTCGGTTCAAGTTTTTAATAAAAATTTTATTTTTCGATTTTACGTTTTGAATTCATTATGATATCCATAAATTATTTAAACTAAGTACTAATCGAAATTAGTGTACCTCGCATTGGCTCTAAAAATTTTTTGATTTTTGTGTTCTCCAAATATAAGTGAAATTGTCTCAAACAAATATTTAGTCTGTCAGAGTAAATTCACTCTCTTAAATTTCAAATTAATTTTAGATTGCTAATATAGGCCCCAAAACCTTCCAATATCGATATTAAAAGAACTTGAGACGTAAATTTCTTAGCCCAATATATTTTATACTGCATATTGAGTTTGTATACGCTCCAATAACCCCGCAATATCAATTTTAGACAAAATCGGAAAAACGTAAAATTTTCAGTCCCTCATATCGTACCAACCTAATAGTTGTAAAAAATTAACTTCATGTTTGTAATACACGACACATAATGTTAATGTCTTAATCTCATTTAAATCTAAATCGTTCAAAGCCCCCTTCAATTTGGAATGAAATTCGCAAATTTAAAATTTCTAGACCGTCATATTGCAACTGACATATTATCTTTCCTTAAAATATTTCTTTATTGACATCCTTGAAAACAATTCAGTTCCACCTTTCAACAAAATCGAAAAATGAAAAATTTTTAGTTCACTATATTGGATTCGCCTGAAAGAATACTTTTAAATACATAATTTACACCCTCAAGAACCCCCATATCAGTTTTGGAGAAAATCTAAAAATGTTAAATTTTTAGGACGCTATATTGAATCCACCACATTGAGTTTTTCGAAAAATATCTTAAATTCGTAATTAACACTAACAAAAATCTCCCAATACTGATTTTAGACAAAATCAAGAGATGTGGATCCGCAATATTTATTTTTTTTTAAATAGTTCCAGATTCGTAGTATGCGATCCCGAAAACTCCCCCATATCAATTTTGAAAAAAAAAAATCGGTCAAAATTAATTTTTTATCCGCCATATGCGACATACTGAATTTTTTAAAAATAATTTTAGATTTGTTTTGTGCGACCCCGAAAACTCTCCCGTACCAATTTTGGATTGGAGAAAATCGGATAAAATTGATTTTCTTATCCGCCATACTGAATTTTTTAAAAATGTTTTGAATTCGTTATGTGCGAGCCCTAAAACTACCCCGCACCAATTTTGAAGAAAATCGGGCAAAATTTAAATTTTTTGTCCGCCATATTGAATTGTTTAATAATAATTTCAGATTCGTTGTGTGCGACCCCAAAAATTTCCCATGCGAATTTTTGAGAAAATCGGACAAAATTAATTTTTTTGGCCGTCATATTCTCAGCATCATCTTGGAATTTACCGCACCAATTTCGTCCAAAAAAAAATATATTTGTGAACATAATGTAAAAAATTTCATTCAAATCGATGCCGCCGTTCCGGAGTAATCGGTGTACATACATAAAAAAAATACAAGATGAGATTTTCGGAGCTTCGTGCTACTATTTTAAGAAACAAACGATGCCACTAAGAGAATTTTCTTATACCTCCTCGTTTTAGAGATACAGTGCAGAGGGTAATTTTCGGGGTCGTACATCACGAATCAATATGGTGAATTCAATATGACGGATTAAAAATTTTACATCTCTCGATTTTTTCCCAAATTCATATAGCGGTTTTCTGATGGTGTAATTTACGAATATAAAATTTGTTTTAAATCATTTAATATGGCAGATCTAATATGGCGAACTAAAAATTTAGTACCTTTCGATTTTGTTCAAAATTGGTAAAGAGGGGTTGTGAAAGCGTATATTAAGAATAAATAAAGAGTTTATTATTATTTTTTTGAAAACCAATATGGCGGATTCAATATGGTGCAAAGCAACCCTGTTTACTTACATTTAATTAAATACGGCTTAGATTTAGAATTCATTCATTTTTAATATTTAAACATTTCGGTAGCGTGTAAAACGTCCTTAAAACTCTTATCGCATGAAGCCTGATTCACACTTGACCGAGTGCTCATTTTTTTAGCGTATCAAATATCGAACGGGACTTAAACTTCCTTGGATGACTAATAATTACTGTTTAATGTTAATTAACATCTTATTAAGAAAAGTTATTAAATAACATGATTTTGCATTATATATGCTCATAAAAAAATAATTGCCCTCTTCAGTTTTATATTTCAAAAACTGGGACAATTTACCATTCAAATTGTTGCTAATTAAATTTCATTACCCGATTATTTTGATTAAAATGCTTAATTGTAAGCTTTTTTACCTAATTCGATTAAATATAATACTTTTAAAAAGCGTAACAGCGTAAAATTTAAATTAGCAGTTTTATTAATTTCAACGCAAATAAATATAATTTATAAGCTGTAAAGCGCCAGTATCGGCTCTGCTGTTGTGCAACAAGTAAGATGAGTACGAGAATTACATTTGCTGATCTTGTAAAATATGGAAATATGCTTCTTTAAATTATCAATTGTGCCGATGTTTTTTATCTAGTAGGCGGATATATTCACTCGTGTTAACAATGGTGATATTTAATTCGTATAAATAGGGTTTGTTGTCTCTCGCGCACTTTATCATAAAATATTCCTTACATCATTTCTTTTTTCCCCTTTCTCAATTTATTTCTATTTACTTCTAGACATCAGTCTCTCTCATTCCTTTACATGTATCTCTGTCCTGTGCTACAGTTAGAATGCAAAAACTGTAACAGGCACGAAGAACGAGAAAATTCTGACGATTTCTATTGCCGAAAGATAACTACAATGCTTTTTGGAGTGAGATCTCAAAATCATCTCCAAGGAACAACAAGAAGATTCAAATCTTAATATTATCATCAAGTTGAAGAATATTAAGTCAAGTTGGTCCACTTTTCAAGAAATTACATCAAAATCTCAAAAAATGAAAGGTTACTGGGCCTTATGAAATTCCTTAATTATGCACAATGGTCTACTAAAAAGAGTTTGAGAGAGCTCTGATGGCAAAGACTACAAATACTAGAATATATTACCCACCAAAAAGTGCAAAACCCGTACCGACTATGTTGTTAGTAAAGGACCAAAGACCCAATGTAGGATTACCTTTTGAAAGAATTGCATTAGAGATAGCAGAACCATTTCCTAAATGTAAATCCGGTTAAAGCTATATTTTGATAGCTATGGATGACTTCAGTAAATGGCCAGAAGTCTATGCGATAACCAATCAAGCGGCCATCACCGTTGCTGAAATATTGTTTGAACAGTGTATATGTTGATATGGGGTGCTAGAACAGATACACTCAGATCAAGGTAGAAACTTTGAATCTGACGTTTTTACGAATCTTTGCAAGCTTCTGAAAATCCACAAGACTAGAATAACATCCCTACATCCACAATCAGATGGAATGGTTGAGAGATTTATTAGAACGTTGGAGAATTACATCAGAATACAAGTAAATGAACAACAAAATGGCTGAAATAAATGTATTTTTCCTTGCCTATTCAACCATTCATGAAACTACTGAAAAAACACCTGCTAGAATAATTTTTAGAAAAGAAATACGTCTTCCAGTCGATTTGCTTGCTGGACGTCCATCCGATTTTGAAGCAACTTGGGAAGACTACACCAACCAACTCAGTAATGAAGACTCGCAATGACCTCAAGGCCAACACTAGTGGGTTCATGGTTGGTGAAAAAGTTTGATTGTACAATCCGAAAAAAATCAAAGAGCGTTCACCAAAACTTCAAAAGTCATGTACAACGTGGTGATCCGACTAAACGATCTGGTGTACCGAATTCAGAAAAGCCCTCATGCGAAAATGAAAGTCGTGCATCTTGACATATTGGCTCATTATCAAGATCAAGAAGGTTGATCGGGACGATCAAGGCTTGGAAGGGGGCAATGTAACAAACTTTATAGCATTATATATGTCATAATATTAGTTTGTACTTGTAGTCTGTAGGGTTTTAGGTTTATTTTCAACGAGTTCATAATTTATTTAATTAATATTACCTTTGTTAGTTTCCTCAAGAGACGTCTATGAAAGAAGGTCTAGAACTTTAAGGAAAATTTTATTTTCTTATTTTTAACATGGAACGTCTATGACACAAGGTCTAGAAATCGCCAGATTATTCCTTTTTCTTATTTTTATTACACCATGTAGTATGAAAGTATTATAAGTTTTTAATAAAAGGTTTTAAAGCAAAACGGTTGTGTATAAATATCGGCCGTCCGGAACATTATTATTAATTTTTAAGTTACACGTCCGAAAATAAATCCCCTTATATTAATTTAATTTACACTTAAAATTTTGTTGGCAAGTTTCACTTATTTTATTGCAACGGGTCCTTATAAAACCTTAAGCTATCTCTGTATAACGTGCAACAAGCCCGTTATTAATATTTGACGTCATACAGAGCTTAACTGGCATTAAATAACTCGGAGCACTCCTTTAATTATTGAAAGCCCGTGTAATTTACGGTCAGGTTGCACTTTAGATATAGTTCAATGCATTCGTAAAACGTTAATAATTGATATAGATAAGGACTTATGGGGTGCGGTATAGAAGGAGAAATAAAAGTCATAAAATATGAAAGGATTAGTAGTGTCACAGCACATATTACAAATTATTTTTTAAATGGCGAAAAAAATTCATACCATTCTTTATGTTATTACTAAAAGAGATTGAAACTTATGTCATAGATTATTTTATCTTATAGATGCGACAACTTTGATGATGACTTGGGTCCAATTTTCGTAACCTTGTTTGGTTTGCGACCCGTTATTACACTGGGAAAAATTGTAAAAACTAGAACGAATACTGCGATTACAATGAAAGTAAAGATTAAAATTAGAAAGATGCACTTCTGCACTGACAAAAAGTAAAAATCCTAAATGGGTTTTATTACTTTCTATTTTTGTAAAAAGTGCCGTATTACTTGAAATTAAGAAAGGAAAAAAAACTAATTCCATACTATAATAATTTTTCTTTTGTTGTAGTTATGCTTTAAATGACTTGAGATAACTGTACATATATAGAATATATTTTTTAACATAAGAAATATATTAAGCATTCTTTACAAAAATGCGTAACAAAATTTTATTAGATATCTTCATATCCCATATTTTTGTCAGTCATCTAGACGAATACTTTTTTACTAAATTACAATTAAGTATAGGTTCATTTTACATTAAATGTTGTATTTGACTGTCACATCACTTTGTTGTTCTTATTATCACGAACAATATTTTAATGCTTATATTAAAGGATTTTTAGGGAATATAAAAAGAGTTGTATTTTGTCCAGTTTTCAATTTGCAGTCACTGTAAGCACAGGAAGTTCATGGTATCATTTTTAAGCTATTTTATAATAAGTTTAGATACACAATATAAAATACAAATAGTAAAGGACGCCCCGAAATATAAACAATAAAGTTTGGATCAATGCATTAGAAATTGACATAGAAAATTTTGGTGGGAATGTCTTTTCTCGGTGGTCAACTTCGTAACAGTATTTTTTGACTAGGCTGGGTCACGTTTTAAGTATCTGCTCTTATAACCGGAACAAAATAAAAATTCAAACGAAAACGTTTGATTTATTATATACTCTCCCACTGAGAATGCTTTTTAAGGAATAAAGAACAACCCAAAATTTACTGCGAAAAGAAAAACGCCTAAGTTGGTCAGAAAATCTATATATGTTGTATTTGGGCTCGATCCACATTATCGAGCACCTTCGCTAGGCTCTCCCTCCAGTAAAATATTCTTAAATGATTAATATTCGAGCTTAAGTCAAATATTTCGCATATATATTATTGATTTAAGAATATTTGACTGAAGCCACAGCGTGCATCGCCTCTATACGTGTAACTGAATCTCATAATACATCGCAAACCAAGAACAAAATGTACGGATCGAAATTCAAGAAATTCAGCGGGTATATACGTAATTTAAGAAAATAAAGTTTCGTCCACACGCTGTAATATCAACCGTGTCAGTACTCCGTAACATCCTTTGATCGCTGGCTTATCGACAACTGACGGCTCCCCGCCAGCAATACGTCGTTACAAATTTGACACGGCATTTTGACACGCGACGAGATTCGATATGCCGTCTGCATGTTACGCAAACAGGTTACGTTATGAGGTTTAATTACACGTGTTGACGCGACTGAATGGTAATGGATTTAAAAACATAAGAAATAAAGTCTATTTTAAATTTACACATCTAATAAAGATAGGTAAACTAAATAATCCAATAACTTTGATTTTTAAAAGAAGTCTAGGTTGAAAGCAAGCAAACGGGAAGTCTAAAAAAACTTCACCTATGTCTGTCTTCTTCTAATCTGATGCATGATAGCTTTGCGACTGTTTTGTCATCATACCATCTTGTCATGAATCTTCCCCATTTTCTCTTTCCAAGCTATGGCCTCCATCTAACGATTTTTGCGTTCCATCTTCGATCTTTAGTTCCTGCTATATGTCTTGCGTAATTCCATTTTAACTATGTTATTTTTTATTCTACATCCATTACTGCTGTTCTCAGTCTAATCTACTCATTTTTCTTTTTGTCTCTTAGAATTACATCTATCATCTGTTTTTCCATTATTTTCTGCGTGACTTTCAGTTTTGTCATTATTTGCTTTGTGAGGGTCCAAATTTAAGCTCCACATGTTAACACCGGAAGAATACACTGGTCAAACACCTTAGATCTTATAAGTTGGGGTATTTAATATTAGAAAATGTTCCAAAAGCTGCCCATGTCACACGTCTCCGTGGTTCTATCTTTATATCCTTGTTATCCTTTCCATATCGTGACCTAAGTATAGATATTCTTTTAAATCAATATAAATTATCCGGCATTTATTCACCTTCTTACGACTCTTTTTTTAATTCAGCATTTTAACAGGTGTTCCCTTAGCGAATTAAAAAAAAAAGGAAATCTCTTGTGAGGCATTGGTTTATTTTCACAATTTTAATATAACGACGAAAAGTATTTGATTGATTTTTTTATTCCGAAATTTGAAGAAAAATTTCAGGATGATGCATATTTTGAAGACTACTGATGAAATAAAATCCTTGCATAATAGATAGTGCAAATGCGTTGACTTTAAGGAAAATCAAAAGAAAACTTTTTCAATTCCCCTCATATAAAATTACTTTTCATAGGACCTTTATTTTAGGTCGAATTTTATTTTTAACGAAACTTCATTGTCCTCTTTTTTGAGACACTCACACACTGTACAAAGCTTTTGAAAGTAAAACCATGCACCTTTCACATAAACAAAAAGTGACCTAACATTAAAACTAGTAAACATGTGACTATTGTGCCAGTTTTACTGGGCATTTCCACAAACTATTTCATGTAACTGTTCATCTAAATGAAGCTTCTTTTTTAAACTAAGACAACTTTTACTCTGATTTTAGGTTTTTAGACTTTAAAGAACAGTTTGTTTAATATCAGTAAACTTTTACTATGTTTAATCTGTAAACATAAAAATCGTATAAAAAATACTGTACTCTTAAATGCTGATGGTCTAGACGTTATAAAACATTTGCTTTGTAATAAATAATATTCTTCCATTGTCTTCATTTTCAACGAGCGAAAATTTAAATAATAATTTGAATGGCATTATTATTGACTACTTATTTATAAAATCTAGGTAGTTAGAGAAAAATCCTAATTAAAGGATGAGATGAAATAATTTATTTTTACAAAAAAACTAAACCAACTTGTAAGCTTCCTTGTTTATTTAGAATTTTTTAATTAATTGTAGGTATATTGGTATTTTTAACAGACTTAATTTTAATATCTTATTGAATTGTTTATATTGCTCTCAACTTAAAAAAGTGCTATTAAATGAATACAGTTACAATCAATAAGTAATTTGTAGTTTTTAAACAGTTTAGAACTAACTTTTTTTACTTTCTAGTGCAATTTCTTGAAGGTGGATAAAATGAATACTTTGTGCGACCTTTGAAATTCAACTCAATTCAAAACGCAATTTACAAAAAATGGGCAAAAAATCTAAATTATTTTATATAGGTGAAATTTTGCATATGGGCTAAAATTAAATTTAAAAAAAAACTTTTTCTAATAACTCCACTTTTGAATTATTTTTGGAAAAAAAATTAAATTTTGACTGATAATGCTGATCACGTGACTACTATTTTTTTTGATAATTTTCATCTCGATCGAGGCAGAAATTGATACCAAAGTCAAATGTCGAATAAAGCTATTAATAAAAAAAAAACCATCTGATGGGGACTCAGCAGTTAAATACCTGAGAGTAATTCTGGACTGGAATGATCATATTGAGGTGCTTTCTGGGCTTGTAAACGAGCCTTTGGGTGTACATGGGGACTGACACCTAAAGTGGTATTTTGGGTATACACTATGGTGATCTGCCCCATGATAACGTACTACGCTATTGTAAAGTGGCGTAGTGCAATAAAGCGCAAACACATTCTTCAACTTGACAAAGCTCAGAAAATGGCTTGTGTGGGAATATTGAGTGCGATGAGGACTGGGAATATTGAGTGCGACGAGGACTGCTCCCACCAGGGCTTTGGAAGTCCTAGTGAACCTGCGTCCTCTTCACTTATACATAGAGAACGCGGCCCTAAAGACTGTTTATCGTATCAGTTGCTTGGGACATCCTGGAACTGGAACGGGCGGCTACTCAGGTATCTGGAAATGCGCGGTGGAGAGGTGTCTATCACTCCCCATGCGAGCAGATTACATGACGTCCCTTTTAAAACCTTACCTCTTCCTGGAAATATTTCTGCCAAGTAGAGAGGATTGGGAGGGAGAATAAAATCTTCCGAAGAATGGATCCTGGTGGTATACTTATGGATCTCAACAAGATGAAAGAGCTGGAGCCGGAGTATTCGGCAGGAGCACAGAAGTCAGAGACATGGGTCCCGAGTCACTCGGGCATATGCGGGAATGAGGAAGGAACTAAATATATATATATATATATATATATATATATATATATATATATATATATATATATATATATATATATATATATATTCCAAAGCATATTCTTTTAGAAGAATTTTTAAAACGCCATATTGATTTTAATCCAGTTGTCTATCCCTTAACAACATCATTTTCCTCAACTGTTACACCTGCACGTATAACTGCACTTGACGCCATTTTTTATAAACTAGTCTCTGCAATTTTCGCTTGGAATATGTGAACTAAAAATTTAACCAATTTTTGTTGCTCCACTAAAAATGGAATCCATGAAAATATGCTTTAAAACTGCTTAAAATCGTCCCCATTTTAGAAGTACGATTTTTGGTGGGCGCAGGAACTTGTTTTTAATTAACTCAAAGACAAAACGTCGGGAAAATACTAAAAACGCCAATCCCGGCAATTTAAATACCGTTCAAGTGACTGTTGTATTCATATAAAGAGCGGAGAGGAATGACTAATCCTGCAGGGACAGAAGTATTTTAGAGATTCTTGGCAAAATACGAGCTTTAAAGAATAACCTTTAGACGCCAGATTTCTGGATGAAAAAAAAAATGCATTCATTTTCTAATTGATAAAAATTTTGCACGCGTTACTTCTCGAAATGTCGTCCAATTCTTTAAAATTCATCACCAAAACCAACATTTACACATCATTTTATTTTTAACTTGTAACAATAATTTATATGGGAGAAATAAAACCGCTTGTTTTGCTGTTTTGATAATTATATCATTTAATAACGGTTTTGCTTATCATAATTTATGACTGATAATTGCAATTTGTAATAGTTTCTAGCAGAAAAAATGACTGGTTGTGTTTGTATTGACATTTACGCATATCGACAGTTCAAAAATAAACAGGTAAATCCGTTAGAAATATATCGATATGTAATAAACAAAATGACTTATTACAGCTTAGTCTTCACCTAATTAGGTGAAATATTTTTTGATGTAAAAAAAGTGTTTTAAAATATCTCATAACATTAACAAAAAATTACAATATGGTTTTAATCAGTATATAAATATTTTTGACGAGCTATTTTTGGAGTAATAATTAAGAATTTTTACTCAAAAATTAAAATACAGTTTGGAAATTTTTTCGAAGAGCAAGAAAGCATTCACTTAAAAGTTAATAAAAAATAATATAATAATAATAATAAAAATAATCGAGCAATATGCGAGGCAGACGATTCAACGCCGCTACAGTTGAGGAAACAAGATATTACTTCTCACCACCAAACAGACCAAGAGAAGTTACAAACCTGGCTACGGAAGCCACTTCATGGACGGCATCCAAATGAGGTCAATCAGGACAATGTCGACAACTCAGCCTCGAACTACTGGTTGATTTCAGGACAGATATTTCCGGAAACGGAGGGCTTCTTGTTAGCTATCCAAGAACAGGTTATTCCGACGAAGAACTATCGGAAGTTCATCATTAGAGATCCCTCAATAGAAAATGACCAATGCAGATATGGCTGTCGAACATCGAAGACAATTCAGCACATAACTGGACGATACCAAGCGTTTGCCGCAACCGAGTATAAGGAAAGACATGACTCAGCCGCTAAGATACTCCACCAAGAGTTAGCAGAAAAGTTGAACCTATTACAGGGAGGAAAAGTGCCTTATTACAAGTACAATCCAAAGCCTATTCTCGAGAACAACCAGTTTAAGTTATATTGGGACCGAACGGTTCTGACGGATCAAACAGTTGCTCATAACAGACCAGATATTATATTAATAGATAAAATTTCTAGGCGAACTACACTAATCGACATTGCTGTACCTAACAACAACAACCTAAGGCCAAAATACAACGAGAAGATCGCCAAATACAGAGATCTGGAGGTCCAAATCCAAAGACAGTGGGCAATGAACAGCGTCCAAACGATTCCCATAATACTGTTAACAACTGGAATGATACCAAGGAACCTCCTGCAGAACATCAAGGGACTGGGCCTTAGTGAGCATCTTTATAAACCTATGCAGAAAGCAGTTCGTCTTGCAACGGCGAGAACCGTCCGAAAGTTCGTAGGAAATACAGTAGACAACGTCACCTAGGACCCGATAACATGGAAAGGGTTCCCACAGAGCTTCATACTTTTGGTGTCCTTGTATGCCTGGTATGAGTGAATAATCCCTGGAGGGAGTGCGAAGACGTTTGGCTTGTAAATCAAAATAATAATAATAATCCTTAACGAATAATGTTTAAGTAATAATTTAAGAGAGGACTAAAACGGTAGTTGTTAGTAAGTTTTCGAACCTACAAGCCAAAAATAAAAAATAAAAATAGGAAATTTAGGAACAAGATTTGAATAAAAAATACGTTGAACTCCGTTAAAGTCAAGAGACAAAATTTTAAAACTAAGACTCAAATTTCAGGAGTAATACGTGATTTTATGATTAAACAATATAAAAAGTGGGTTAATTGTAAATAACACCTCGTCTCTATTTAATTCAGAATTCAAAGGCTTTTTAATGTTAATAAAATAGGTTGGCAATAAAACATTTTTGATCAAAATTAAACTGTTTTTTTCTTGATAACTTAAAAATAAAGTGCACATTTAATCATTTGTATTTGTTTCACAATTTAATTCAAATTAGTTTTTTACTCCAGGAAAAAACATTGAAATTTAGAAAAATTGTTCCCTATTGGCCGTTAAATGCTTTGATTATTTAAAATGCGCCAATAAATTTCAGTCAAACACTTCATTATTTCTAGTCGAAAAATTAAATTAACATCCTGATTGGGAAAAAAGTGGGCATGTAATAATTTTTTTCGAAATTATGGTGCTTGGAAGATTTTTCAGTCTTCCAGCATTAATACGTAAACGATTCATTTCACATCTAAAATAATCTGCCTTTTAAAAAAATTCTAAATTCTTGATACGATATTTCATGTTTTATTGAATTTATGATTCACAAACTGTAATTTCTCTGACGCTCCCTAAACATTTTAGCTAAATTCATATCTATGGCAATTAACTTTTTTTATTGCCATCTGAAACCGTTCATTCCCTGCTAGATTTCCTGGACTCGAACATCCTCTTATAACAAGGAAGGAAAATATATTATTTGCCTCCAAGAATGATCTCTTTTCCTGAGGTGTACACGAAAATTACTATTAAACGAAAAGAACTTTTCTTGCTTTAAATAAAAAATGAAAAAAGAAATGATATTCAGAAATATGCAAAAGTAACCTAAAAAATTCCCTAAAACTTTCCGATGCTACAATAGTTACAATAATTGGTATAAACATAATATTTGAAAAAATTATTTAAATTAATTTTTAAGTGAAATTGTTAAAATTCAATTTACCATAAAATAAAATATACTAAAAATAAGAGATGTAACTAAATGTTCCTATACACTTAAAATATCTGTCAAAAAAAATTCAAAATGCGTGTATACTTTTCATTCGAAACGAAAACTTAAATTAAAAAAAAAAATGGTAGAAAATGACTAACCTTAGCACCAACTTGGTTTCCGCATTGGCCGGCTTGTAAATGCACAATTTCTCTCATGGCTGTGATATGGCTGAACAAAAGTTAAACTAGAACTGCTGCAAAGCTTGATGGCTGGAAGCGAACTGCACGTCGCCGAAAGCGTCGCCTGGAGGAAATCGTCGTTGTCGCTGCAGGATTCTGATGCTTCCACTAGGTCTTCATTGTGCTTCGTCAGAGGGTTTCCCGGCATGTTGTCAGTTTGGCAAATATTTAAGTATATTTTCTGTAAGAGAAAATAGGCAAAAAAATTGACATTTCATAGATATAGTTATGAATTATTCTAATCAATTAATAAAACAATTTATATCTATATGTACAGGGTGTTTTCAAATAGGTGTGAAAATTTTTTTGAAATTATTTGTTAAGCATAAAAGTTCAATAAAATGTTTCACAATGATTAATTTTCAGGATACAATTTTTTCTTTTCATTTTTAAACTTATTTATTAACAGACTTCTAAAAGAAGGAGGTTTTCAATTCGTTGACTATGTATTTTTTTTTAATATATGTACACCGATTACTCCGGAACGGCAGCACCAGTTTAAATGAAATTTTTTACGTTATGTTCAGGAAGTTGCTATTTTTTTGGATGAAATTGGTGCGGTAAAATCCAAGATGGCGCTGACAATATAGCGGCCAGAAAAATTATTTTTTTCCGATTTTCTCCAAAATTGGTATGTGGGAATTTTCAGGGTCTTGCACAATGAATCTGAATTTATTTTTAAAAAAATCAGTATGAAGTATCCAATACGGCGAAAAAAAAAATTTTGTCGGATTTTTTTTCAAAATTGATATGGGGAAGTTTTTGGAATCGCACATTAAGAATCTGAAATTATTAAAAAAAAAAATTAAAGATGGCGTATCCAATATGGAGGATTAAAATCCAGGATGGCGGATTAAAAATTCTACATCTCCCGATTTTGTCTAAGGGCGAATTTTGTTAGTGTTAATTACGAATTTAAAATATTTTTTGAAAAACTCAATCTGGCTAATTCAATATGACGCACGGAAAATTTTACATTCTTAGATTTTCTCCAAA
The DNA here is from genome assembly GCA_034092305.1 of Diaprepes abbreviatus. Classification (NCBI taxonomy): domain Eukaryota; kingdom Metazoa; phylum Arthropoda; class Insecta; order Coleoptera; family Curculionidae; genus Diaprepes; species Diaprepes abbreviatus. The sequence goes on from JASJET010000105.1 coordinate 4,279,054, forward strand.
ACTGATATAAAGGGTTCTTGAGGATGTAAATTATGAATTTAAAAATATTTTTTTATGATTCAATATGACGAATCCAATATGGCAGACTAAAAATTTTACATTTTTCAATTTCATCCAAAATTGGTACTGGGGGGGGGGGGGAGCTTTGAAGGTTTAGATTTAAATTAGATTAAGACGTTAAAATTATTTTTTTGAAATTCAATATGGCGGATCCAATATGGTAGGTTGAAAATTTTACCTTATTCGCTTTTGAAGTTAATTTTTTACAATTGTTAGGTTGATAAGATACAATATGAGGGACTGAAAATTTTGCATTCTCAAATTGATATTGCGGGGTTCTTACAGTGCAATATGCAGTATAAAATATATCGGGCTAAGGTAAATTTACGTCTCAAGTCCTTTAGATATATATTGGAGGGTTTTGAGGCCTATATTACCAATCTAAAATTAATTTGAAATTTAAGATAGTGGATTTACTATGACAGACTAAATATTTGTTTGACACAATTTCTGTGGTATTTGGAGAACTCTAAGAATCAAAGAATTTTTAATGGTTCGTTTCAGGGTGATTTACAACTTTGGATAAAATGGGTACTTTTTTGCTACCTAGGAGTCATTGCGAGGTACACTAATCCCGATTAGTACTGAGTTCAAATAATTTATGGATATCATAATGAATTCAAAACTAAAAATTGAAAAATAAAATTTTTATAAAAAAAAATTAACCGAATCTAGAAGTAGGCTAAAAAATGAAAAAGAACTATAAAATTTTATATGAAATTGAAATTTTTGAAGTCGGCGCCAAATTATTTCTAAATGAAATAAATAACTACTAATATGTAAAAATTATGGTAAGTAAGCAATACAAATAAAGGATTTTTAATCTGTTTATGTAGATCACATTTTATCAGGTATTAGTTTGGCGCCGACTTCAAAAATTTCAATTTAATATAAAAATTTATAGTTATTTTTCACTTTTTAGCGCACTTTTAGAAGTCGGTTCAATTTTTTTTATAAAAATTTTATTTTTAAAGATAATTAAGACAAGTTTGGTACAAGTCAGGACTTCTGAAAAGGAAGGTATCCCAACTCGACGCCTACGATAATAATTAATAATTTTTTGACATGTTGTAGGTCACGATGAAATCAGAAATAAGGGATTTTTTTGCGGAAAGACACGTTAAGGGGATGAGATCTACCCCCAAAATTCACCCTCGAAAATGGATTTTACAGTATACATCAGGTTCTATGGGAATTTTTCAATGAAACAAGTTGCGTATTACTTTTGATGTTAATGTGCTCGTTGCACTGTTACAGTTCCGATCATAAGGGTTGCAAACTATGCTTATTTGGATAAAAAAATTTCCAAATGTGCTAAAGAAAATTGAAAAAATATATTCGTTAATTGAATACAAAAATAAAGTTCTAGATTTTTTTCTTAAACCACCCTTAAACGAAAAATTACCCCCAAAAAAAAGATTTGTCAGTACGCTTCAGCTTCTGACTGATATTTTGCAAATAATCAAATTGCATGTTACTTTGAACGCAGAATTTTAAAAAAATATGTGAAAAATCCGGCGTTTTTACTTTACCAGAGATTTTATGTCCCTCTCGAACATATTTACCAGATTTTCAATCGATGGAAACCTAATTTAAGTTTTTTATCGAGAGATATTAAAAATAAATAAATTTTTATCCTAAAGAACCACTAATTTACATAGTATTCATTTATTTAAGAGGAGAAATCTGGCAACATCTTCGACTTCAATATTGGATGCAGACTGTTCTTTTATCCATTCTATAAATAATAAATTTTATTTAGACAACTTGTCTTAAGAAAAATTAATTTAACTATTCCCAGATTTTAGGTAAAATTAAAAACATGCTGTGGCTATTTTTAAACAGCTTAAGCATATATTTAAAAATAAATAAAATGCTTGTTTTTCCGTACTTAATTTTAAAGTTAATAAGCATATTGAGAGTATAGAAAGAACTATTAAATTATTTTTTCATTTACTAATCCTGTATATTTTTTATGTATAAAACTTTAAAAATTGGATTTTCACAATCTTCAAAGTTTCTCTCTTATAGGATCACTTATGCACCTTTCTGTGTGTCTCTCTGTCACAGCTCTTCTGCTTGAAGGCCATTATATAAATTGTTGAAATTTGGCATAGAAATAATGTTTACTAATCCACATACCGGGTGTCAACGAATCTATTAGACAAGTCATAATTTCTAGAGTATTATGTGTATCAAAATGAGAATTGGTACAGGTAAATAGTATGTGAAGGGGAGAGTTTTCGCATATTTTCCACTTTCCGGCCACTTCCGGTTTCATCGGAAATGGCCCCGGTTTTGAATTTTTAAATAGAACACCCTGTATATTTTAACATTTTTGGATTTCTGAGACAATTCTAGATCAGAATGTGACATTTTAAAAACTTTTTACGTCTACATCATTTTTTTAGAGCCACTTTTAAAATTGCATCTAGGTGGCCATGATCGGACGCAAACTAATCAAAGGGCCTTAGGTGATGTCAAAAAAATACAATCGCAAAGTTTTAGTTACTAGTATGAAAGACAGGAATAAGTTGACAAAATTACGTTTTCATTTCTAACTATTAATTTTCAAATGGCGACCCCTTTTTGACAACTACTTTTCGAAAAAAGCATTCTTTGACGAATCTAACGGTACTAATTTATTTGCGATTGGATTAGACATAAGAACAGAAATTAAATATTATTAAGCAAAATACTGGATAATTTATTTACTTATGACAAGTGCGCCATGGACAGCCATGATGCATAATAATTTGCAACTGTTTTTATCAAGTCTTCTTTGGAAAACAAAGCACTCACTTAAGTAGATAATGACAGTGACATACGCTCTAAGAACAGACGTAAAAGTTTCCTAATTTTCGTTAAGTTTAGTTTAAATTTTCGTTAAAATAATGTATACTCAAAGTCAAAAAGTGGATATGTTATTAATATTTGGAGAGTGTCATAGAAATTGAAGGAATGCTGCCGAGTTGTATGCTCATAGATATCCGAATCGGCAACATCCAGCCCATCAGTATTTTCCGTATGTCGAGACTCGTTTTAGACAAATAGGAAATCAAGAGGCGGAACAGAGGTTTATCATAAATGAAGAGACTGAGATTAACGTATTTGCTATGGTTGAGGTTGATAAAACAGTTTCGTTAAGAAAAATTAGTCAAGAACTGCAGATAAGTTATGAATCAGCAAGAAAAATACTGAAAATCATGGATATCGAGCATTTAAATATCAGTTACATCAACATTTGTATACTGAGGATGGCGATAGACGGGTAGTGTTTTGTGATTGGCTGCTTCAAAATCATAGAGTTAACCCAAATTTTATCGATTTTATTCTATTTTCCGACGAATCCCGATTTACAAATAATGGTATGTTCAGTAAGCAAAATACTCGGTACTGGGCCCAACAAAATCAACATGAAATGAGAGAGGGCAATTTTCAAGAAAGATTTGGCGTCAATGTCTGGGCTGGTATCGTTGGAAACAGAATAATTGGGCCAATATTGTTTCAAGGTCAGTTAACAAGGGTTAGATACTTAGGTTTTCTTCAAAATGAAATCGAAAATCATCTCAATGATATACCTTTAGCAGTTTTACGGCGAAATTACTTTCAACAAGATGGAGCACCGCCTCACAATACTAGAGAAGTTCTTAATTATTTAATAGAGCATTTTAATAATCGAATTATTGCAACCAATGGTCTGGTAGGGTGGCCAGCCCGCTCACCGGATCTTACTGTGCTCGATTTCTTTGTCTGGGGATATGTTAAAGAAAGGGTTTACTAAGGAGCAGCCCCAGCTACTCTTGAAATATTAGAAGAAAGAATTTTACGGGCATTTAGAAGTATAACGCCCCAAATGCTACAAAATGTGTTGAGAGAAACAATTGAACGAGCTGAAATGTGTCGTGAAAAAGAAGGAATGCACTTTGAACATTTACTACACTAAACTTTTTAACAAATTCAGCTACCGTACTTTCAAATATTTTAAGTGCGTCGTCTAAGTTATTAGTTTATTTTGTTAGTTTTTTGTTAAATTTTTAATCCAATTCCTGTCTTTCATACTAGTCACTAAAACTTTGCGATTGTATTTTTTTGACATCAACTAATGCCGTTAGATTAGTTTGCGTCCGATCATGGCCACCTAGATGCAATTTTAAAAGTGGCTCTAAAAAAATGAAGTAGACGTAAAAAGTTTTTAAAATGTCACATTCTGATCTAGAATTGTCTCAGAAATCCAAAGATGTTAAAATATACAGGGTGTTCTATTTAAGAATTCAAAACCGGGGCCATTTCCGGTGAAACCGGAAGTGACCGGAAAGTAAAAAATATGCGAAAACTCTCCTCTTCACATAACATTTACCTGTACCAATTCTCAATTTGATACACATAATACTCTAGAAATTATGACTTGTCTAATAGATTCGTTGACACCCGGTATATCCCAGTTTTGGTACCCCAAATTTTTTTTTTATAGTCGGTTGGGTTTTGTGGGCTATTATTTAAAGGGGCTAGTGATAAACATTCCAAAACATTTTTGTTCTCAGAAATGATATGCTTTTAAAATCCCTTTTCTTCCGAAAGGAGTAAAGCTAAAATATGTTTGAACCAGGAAATTAAACAATAAGAAAACAAATAATATAATATTTTTTCAGCAAGACAAAAAATATATACTACAAATTCTTTCTATCCTAACATTTCGTCTTTATCGCCATCTCGATGACAAAACGACTACTATTTCGTCTGACTTCTTAGATTCATATCGTGCGGGGTAAAGTGGGGTAAATACTTAACGAAAATAAACACTCGACCTCAGCGGATAACTGATATAAAACAACCTCAACATGCCGAGAGCCCCGACTCTTTTAGCTGTTTTATTTATAAATGCAGCACATAAGGTATACAAAGAAGACTTAAAAAGACACTTAGTTTTAAAATAAACACTTAAATGTTTTGTTAATGACGTACCGATCTTTTTAGTATAACGACGTGACAATTACTTGACAAATACTAATTTGAGTGTTGTGATATACCAGAGAATTTATACTTCTTCCTTTTTTAAAGAATACTTTTAGGATCATAAAATTGGGTGACATTGCTTAAAAATATCTTATTATTAACTACAGTATTACAAGGAATAATCTTTTTTTTAACTGTAGTCACAGAGCAAAATATTTCTTTTAAATTTAAGAGCATGACAGATTTTTTTATGATGGATGAGATTTCGAACCATATGGTTCACTGTAAAATTAGAATTCCTAAAGCAAAACTCAAACCATTTTATTAAATATACAGAGATTTCTCTATAGGAATGCGACTATATATTCTCGCTGAATTAAATTTGCTTTCATCACTTCATCGTATTGCAGATCATTCTGAGCTCCGCACCAACAAGCATTTGGCCTCAAAAACCGGACAAAATTAATAACGTCGTTGTTTTTGACTCTAGACGTGTCAAAATCAGTATCCGGGGATTTTTGAGGGCGCTAAGTTGATTTCTGGAATTATTTTACTAATCGGGTGAAGGGGGGCTGACTTAGGGTGGGGAGGGGGAGGGGAGTAATATTAAAAAAAAAACGCAATGGTTATCGTTTTATATGTTTTTAGGTGCTCCGATTTCATTTCTGGCATTACTTTACCAATCGGGTGAAGGGGCGCTGACTTAGGGTGGAGAGGGGGAGGGGAGTAATATTAGAAAAACGTAATGGGTACCATTTTATATGTTTTTTGGTGCTCCGATTTCATTTCTGGCATTATTTTACCAATCGGATGAAGGGACGCTGACTTAGGGTGGGGAGGGGGAGGGGGGTAATATTAAAAAAACGTAAAGAGTATCGTTTTATATGTTGATTTAGGGTAATTGTACGTTTTCCCATAAGAAATCTATCTCAAGATACAAACAAAATCTCTTTACTGTGTGATTCAGTAGGTTCTGAAGCACAACTTCAACACTCGTCTCCGTAACTCGAATTGACTCTGGTTTTGGATAGCAGAGTTTCTTTGCTTCTCTAATTAGAGTATAACAAGGAAATATACCCTTATTGGAATCGTGTAACAACTCCCACTGCCTACTTGTAAAGTCACCTTCAACAAAGATTTGCAAAGCTTGTTCACGTGTGAAATTTTTTACTTTCGGTTTCAGAGCAGTATTTATTACCTTCCTGTAAAGTTTGGCTCTTGTTGCAACACCAAGTTGCATCTATTATAAGTTTAGAGGCCTCGGCATTTCCAGTCATTCGTTGACGTACGCTGGCTGCATAGGTAAGGTCCTCAACAGGTACCTGTTCGCGGAGTTCTTTTGTATTTCGTCGTTTACTACGATCATGTAATTCTTGGAAGTGCTTCCTTGGGCGTCCCGTAGAATTCGTGGCCCAGTTATGTACTGGTATTGATGTATTAAGCCATTTATCGTTTTTTTTTTCAAAAATATTTCTTCAATATAGTTAGATGATATCCATCTTTTCTTCAAATCACTATTAAAATGTTTTAAATCGTGACTTAAGGTATGGTACTCGTTTTGGAGACATTTCATCATTTCGCAAAGCTTATGTTCCATAAATGATACCTTATTTTCAAGTGTGCTGGATGTGCTTTGTTTAAAAAGCATGTATAGCGTTTTCCGATATACCTCAATAACATTTGATGTCAAATTTGTACCTATAGGAAAAAAAATATGTATGTAAGTAAAAAATAATCAAAATTATTGCAAAAAAACCCGTGGAACTCAAAGTGGTTTTTTTTAAGAGGTGGAAACATGTGGAAAATGTTTTGACTGTTATGATATGGCTAATGTCCATAGTTTATTATAAGAAAAGAATTGTAGCCCGACCTAGCTCGGAACATTTTCAAAAACACTAATTAGTTAAAAAGAAAAACAAAAAATAGAAAATTTTCTTGCATATTGTTTTAGGTCCATAAGAATACTAAACAGTCCTTATATTTTTAAATAATATGTATTAAAATTAAATATATACCTTGTTCTTCAGATTCCATCACAATTTTTTTTTTAATATTCACTTTCCAAAATACCAAACATCAAATACAAGTCTAAAAAAAATCTATCTATATCTATATCTATAGAACGAAGCTTAGATTGCAATTAACTGTGCGGAGCCTAGCGGAGGGGAGGGGCCACTTTATCATATTTTTATGATAGTACGGTTACTCAGGTATACAAAAAAAATAATTTCGATGATTACTTGTATAGTTTACATTTCTCCTTTTTGTCCGGTTTTTGAGGCCAATGCTCGTTAGTGCTCCGTCACGATCTGTACTTCTAAACCACATTGACAAAATGGTGAAGTTAAAATATATTAGAAATTTACATTTATTTGCACGCACCGCACAGTACTGACTACGTAGAGACCTTCAGAATGATAATAGTAATTATGTAGTATCTTACGTTTCATTTTCTTTTTTGGGGAAAAGTTTTTATTTAACAATTAAGATGTGAAAAAACAGTTTTTTCGAGTTGTAGGAAAAGCTGTTGTTTTTCAGTAGAAAAGTTTCAAACAGAAGTTGTGCGCATTGAAAATATTTACGAAATGAGCTACGGCCCATCCGAATCCGATAATTTGTTCGTTAGTTATTGCAAAAAAAAACTGCGAAAATGGCTGCTTTTTCAACAACAATAGAAAAATATGTTGCATTAACTTTATACTGCAACTAAAAGAGCCTCTTGTTGCAAACAACAAATGTGCAAAATTTTAAGTAAAAATATTCAATAGTTTTTTGCACAGTGAATTTGTTTACAACTTACTAGCTTACTAGCAACATTCTAGTGTAAAAGGCTGGGTGGGGGTCTATTTTTCTGAATTTGAAGCTCTTGAGGGGAGCTATCGCAAGAAAAACGAGTTATCAACGAGGGGGAGTACCAGCAGCATACAATTCCTAATATAAAATGTAGAATCGGTTCTATTTTCCTGAACTGAAAGCTCTTGGGAAGAGGAGGGGCGATCGCAAGCATACATATTCCTATACTTTATTCAGGAACTAGAGAGAGTAATAAAACTGTTACCGAAACCTCCGACTTACCTGCTCCAGTGCCGCCGGTAACTAAGGATTGCCGTAAATCTAATTATATTTAAATATTATAAGCTTTTATAAATTTACTGCAACAATAAAATTTCTGATAGTTCAATGTAATTTCTGTCAGTGAGCAAAGTACACCTTACAGTGTGTCCTTAGTGATTTATCTTGTTTATGCTTGTTTTTATATATTATTTGAGATTAGTGAGATATCCAAAAGACGTGGCTTCCATATCTATATTTATTCCAAAATCGTTAAACCAGGGCATTTTTTCCTCAACTAAAAACTTATTACGATTAATGTTTATAATGCCTTAAGATATTCTAGATAATAATGTTAAAAACTCTGTTGAGATGTGTTCCAATATGACAGCAGTTAGAAAATCTACTATATAGAAAATACTGAAGGAAAAAAAAACGACTGGAATTGTTAGTACTCCCAAACCACATTCGATCACAGGCAGACGAAAAACCTCGTTGGAAGAAGAGATGAAAACTGCAATAAAAGGATTTGTATATACATTTTATTATGAGAAGCAGATTCCAACCATCGAAAAAATTCTAAATAAAATCAATGAAGATCGGGATTTATCTGAAATTAAAAAACTGAGCTCTGGAAATTGGTTGGAGAACTTCATTTTTACTAGGAAAAACCAGAGAGGAAATCTGTTCTTATAGATCGTCCGGAAAATGTCCGTTGTAGAAGGAAATATATTTCTCAAGTAAAAGGTAGATTGCTAGAAATAACACACCTTACAAAATTAGTAATTTAACTGAACTTCTGAAAGATCTTTTTGAATAAAGTTTGTGCAGAAAACTGGGAAAAATCCATATAATAAAAGAATATAAGAAAATGTGGAAACTCGATCTCATGACCGATCGGTGAGATAGAGGAACCAATTATAATTAATTTGGGCGAAGATAGCTTCACTGACCTTGATTACGAATTAGATACGTAATGTTTACCAGTGTAAACACAATTTATTATTTAAATTTTCTGTAACATAATGAAAATTAATTACATTTGAATCCCTTTTTAGTGTTTAATTTAGTTCTGTAGATGGTTTAAGAAATAAATAAACTGAAACGTCAAATATCCTAAAAATGTTTTTAATTAATAATATAATGACGGATAGCCCCAAAAAATTTTAATATTATATGGACGAATTAATTTTTTTATATATGTTTAACTTCTTGTATTTTTAACAATGGGTATTTTGTAAGTATTTAAATTATAATTTCAAATTTTTTGAGGGAAAAAGGCTACGTTTTAGTCTGAATGTGCCTAAAACGGTTTCTATGCCAAAATTAAAAGTAATAAAAATACATTTGCGATTTGTGTTAAATATGTCAAAATTATCTATATTTTTTAATGTATGTAAATTATTAAAAAATTATAAGAAATAAAATAATATTATAAAAACTTTTTATTTTAGGTTTATTACCGAAATAACATTCTGTGCCATAAATACTTAGTGATTAAATAAACTTCCTTCCGACGCCTATGACAAGAATTAAAATTTTTTTAACACTTCACACATCCAAATATCCATTGTTATCCAACCCAAATAGTCCATTATTATAGACCGGTATTTTTGATTATAAAATTTCTAACCCATTCCTATGAAAAATATGTGTCTAACAGATTTTGCCAAGGACATTGGACTAAGGAACACAGGTAGTTTGCGAAAAAAAGAAGGGTAAAAAATGATTTATTACTGTCTCTAGTTCCTAAATAAACTATAGTTTGTAAAAGTATAAGAGGCAAAATCGGGTATATTTTCCGCCCCCGGGTTCCATTCCTGAGCTGAGGTAGGTTTTTTTTTTTCAAAAAATCGCTGCGGAGATGTTTATTAACATTAAGGGATTATTTAAGTAGGAACTCATAGAGCGAGGGTTAAACTATTGTGTGTAGCAGTTTTCAACTCAATTATTTCAAAATTGTCGATGTAGCAATAGTTTAAAGTTACACCTACTCCGAGAGTCAGAAAGTGAGCAGTGGAGGGGGCGTTCCTTCAGCCATCGGCGCGCAGAAAAAAACGTGACTCAGACGTTTCAAAGTCGAACAATGGATGACATGTTTTTGTAATCTAATTATTGTTAAACATAATTAAGCATTTTACCGTACTTATGTGCTCTTCAAATTGCGAAAAAATTGTTACAGTGGCCAAAAGTATATCATTAATTAGGAATATTAAAAATTAGATTGATTTTTAATGTATCATTAATAATTATCGAGATATAGCATGAAATAAATAGCAACACTTGTTTATAGCATTATTATTTTCAAGATGCAGAATAAACTACATTTGACGATTATATTGTAAGCGATTATCCAATCGAGAATTATTGTAATATTACTTTCAAAAATGATAAAAGTAATAGGGGAGAAAATAATTATAATTATGATAATAATGATGATGTTGATGATGATGATAATAAAATCAATGATGAGAGTGATAATGATGATGATAATTGTAATAATAATAATGAAACCGACAAGGGTTTCAAAAATGAGTCCATCGATGTCTAAGAATCGGAGAACGGAATAAATATTTTGCATAGATTTAAGCAAAAAAATTTTGTATGTGAAAAATGTTCGTTCAATAAAATAAACAAAAAAGTTAACATATTTTTCTTGTACAACCAATAATTTGACGGAAATAACAGTCGCCATTTGTTTCATGCTATAACTCCATAAATATTAATGGTATATTAAAAATCAATCTGATTTTTAATAATCCTAATTAGTAGTATATTGTTGACCACTGTAACATTTTTTTCGTAATTTGAAATGCACGTGGAACAATTTGTTTATTGCTAGGTTTAACAATAATTTGATTACAAAAACATATCATTCATTGTTTATATCTCGTCGAGAAACCACGAAATTTAAAAAAATAAAGATTCTACGACCATTATTTGCCGAGATAATCCAAATTTTTCCGGCGAAAGGAATGTGAAGCGTCCGAGTCACGTTTTTTTCCGCGCGAGGCGCAGTCTGAAAGAACGCACCCCTCCACTGTTCACTTTCTGACTCTTGGAGTAGACGCAACTATTGCAAGGTCAATAATTTGGATATAATTGAGTTGCAAACTGCTGCATACAATAGTTTAACCATCTCCCTATGAGTTCCTACTTAAATAATCCCGTAACAATAAACAACGCAGAAGCGATTTTTTGAAAAAAAAACTAACTCAGCTTTTTTTCAAAATGTGCGTCAAAACCTCAGCTATCGGGTCCATTTATTGGCATTTCGTTATCAACAAATTCTATTTTTTTATAACGAAAAAATTTCAACCACAACTTTGTTTATCTGCGTCAACAATTTAAAATGAACAATTAATTTGGTCCTTTTTTGTTATTGTTAGTATAAATCTCGAGCTTTCATTTGCGCACCCGCAGATCACTGTAAAATCTCTAGATCGCCGAGAATAAACAATCAAAAAGAACATAAAATGTTAAAAACAAGTTCACTGTGCAAAAAACTATTGAATATTTTTAGTTGAAATTTTGCACATTTGTTGTATGCAACAAGGGGCTCCTTTAGTTGCAGTATAAAGTTAATGCAATATATTTTTCTATTGTTTATAAACAATTGAAAAAACAGCCATATTAGCAGGTTTTTTTGTAATAACTAACGGACAAATTATCTAATTTGGATAGGCCTTAGCTCATTTTGTAGATATTTTCAATACGCACAACTTCTGTTTGAAACTTTTTTATTGAAAAACAACAGCTTTTCCTACAACTCGAAAAAACTGTTTTTTCACGTCTTAATTGTTAAATAAAAACTTTTCCCCAAAAAAGAAAATGAAACGGAAGATACTACATAATTACTATTGTCATTCTGAAGGTGTCTACGTGGTCAGAAGTCTTCTCAAACAAATAACTTTCAAAATCACCTCATATAAGGCTAATTCCGCCGGCCTAACTGCGGTACATGTAAATACATTTAAATTTCTAATATATTTTAACTCCACCATTTTGTCAATGTGGTTTAGCAAAGAAGTAAAGATCGTGACGGAGCTGAGCTCGGAATGATCTGCAGTACAATGAAGTGATGAAAGCAAAATGCAATATATTTTTCTATTGTTTATAATCAATTAAAAAAATAGCCATTTTAGCAGGTTTTTTTGCAATAACTAACGAACAAATTTTCCGATTCAGATGGGTTTTAGCTCATTTTGTAGATATGTGCACAACTTTTATTTGATACTTTTTTTACTGAAATCAAAATAATGATATAATTTCATTTTGTGCAAAAATTTTGCAAATAAAAATATTTTTTCGTAATATCTTCGAAACAGAACATTTTTGTTAGAGAATTAATTAGACACTAAAAATTTTGTTAAAATTACTTATTTTCAAATATGAAAAGTTTTGCTAAAATCGATATTTTACTTGCAAATCAGCAATATACATTTATTCGTCATAAAAAATATATTTCATCCTTTTAGAAGTAAGTATATGATTCTTTGGGCACCAATAAAAAATTTTAAAAAATAACTGAACATAATCCAAGGTAAAAATATTGAAATTAGAATTTTGTTCCTTGAAATGTTTGAGAATCACTTAGCAGAAAGAAATTTCTTATAAACCCTTTCCCTTTTATCCGTGAATACACTAAAAGTATACAAAAAATCATTATTAAAAAAAAAATCAAAATTGGTTATAACACAGCTTCTTTCGGATCACCATATAAATTTTAATATATTGGAAAAAGTCGTACTAAAAAAACAATGTTAATCGGCGTTTTTTAAACAATGAATTTATTCCAGACTTTATGTTTTCATTGTATATATATCACAGAGATGTTTTGATTTTCCACAATAATGCGGGCACATTCACAAATATCACTAGAATGGCAATTAAAACACTTCCTCCACTTTGTTTACCAGTCGTAACCAAATTTCTGTCATACCAATAGACCAAATATTGTGCAGGGTCAAACAATACAGTGCTATACACTGCGTTATCCAAGCACATTTCAGTCAACAAAAAAACGTCACAGTCAAAAGATAATGAGTTGAGATGAACGTCCTTCGCTTTTGTATTCAAGCCTCTATCCTCTTCCACTATCTGTTCTTATATCTACACCAACTGGGTCGTTGGATTTTGTAGTTCTAAAAAAGTCTTGTTAGGGTTCTCCTTATCAACCTCATTAACTGTGTCTGCAACCACCAGAACAAAAAGATACTAGTGACACTCTTCATTACACTAGCATTAGATGGTCCTCTCACCTTAATCCTATCAACAGTTTTGTTATTTTACTAACAAAATTATAAATAATTTTACCAATAATACCAACAATAAAGCTAATACTCACCATAAATTAATCCCTTATTTTCATCAAGGAGTCTCTTTAATAAATATTAAATAAAAAAAACTAAAAGTTTATTCACCTGTTACATCAAAAACCGATTTTGTATAAAATAAAGTGTGCCTAGAAATGCATCAAACACTCCACTTTTGTCACTTTCATCAGCGTGTAGTTAATATTTTGTTTTTTTTTTCTTTTGTTGTTGGCGCTCTGGAAATTTCTAGAAGCGTCAGCAGAGTCTGAGCCAAGCTTTGGTTGTGAAAACTGGCAGAAACCTAGAAAGCAGATTTTTTGCTGATTTGCTAAAGAGTACAATACTACTTTTATTCCTATTTGCAGCTAGAAACATGTTTAGTGTGTTAAGACATCATTTGCCAGATATTGGTGATAAACAAAGTTTTTATTGTATTCGTTTTTCGTTAAGTACTCTGTAGTGAAAGTGATCACACCTAAGAAGTCAACTCACCACCTTTGTGACTTTTAATACTTGGTGTACTGTAAAGACACTCAGGTACAAGCCACAAACAGTTTTCATTATACTGGGACTTTGCCTTCCTGTCTAAAATTGGATTTGCATGTCAGAGCCGGCATGTAACCCACCACTGCTCCCACAGGGGCCATCGGCTATCCAGCTTGTCAAAAGTGTTTGGATTTAATGACAAAACTGCCTTTCAGCTATTAAATTCATAATAAACAGTGATTTTACCGAATTTAAAGTACACTTTCCCTTTTCCCCTGTGATTGGGAAATAATAAGACTTTCTGCGAACAATTACAGAACACTTTACATTTAATTTAATTTAAAATATCTTGTAAACCGAAGGTATACGTATACACTAGGTAATTTAAAACATCATTTTAATATACACAAACATATTAATAGTCCGACACTTTTAATAAGGTCTAAATAAACATAATTTTAGTCTTAATCGGCTTACTAGATAGTTTAGTCTTTCAAAATAAATATAAACATTTGATCTGGAAAAAAAGTAAGGTTATTCAAGGCCGCTTTTACAGTCTAAAGCTGGACCTAAAGCTAACCGACTTGGCGTTTGGCGCAGATGACGTCATACTTTCAGTAGTGCTATTGTTTATTGTTTCTTGTTTTGTCTTTGTAATTCAGGTAGAAAATAATCGCAGATTTATTTTAGATTAAGTTAAAATTCACATAGTTTGTAAATTAAAATTCCTTTTTTTGGAATCGGGGTATTTTATTTTTGGATCTGGTTGTTTCGTGTTTTAGCTAACATCATCGCTTCTTCTTACCGATGGACCTAAAACAGGTGGCGCTTTGAATATATATAAATACCCCCCTGCCATCAACATAAAGAAAATACCACCTATACCGAAATGTTCGTTTTAATTCTGTTCTTTTTCTGCGTAGCTCTTAATGGCTTGGTTGTGGGTTTTATTTGCAATTATAGAAATATTATTAAAATGATTTTTACATGATTCTACGTCTTTTGTCCCATATTATATTTATCAATCAATCTTTTAACATATTTCCGAAATGTTGGAAAAATGCCAGTGTATTTCTTATGCCGAGTTTGAATTGAAGATTTTGGGTTTCGAAATAGACCATGAATTGTAATATCTGGAGGTAGTAATGAGCCTATGGCAGGGCCATTAATTTGTCTGAAAGAAAAAGGCGTTCTTAAGGCCATTGGTGAGATTCGTGATCTTAACCAGGGCTTCATCATCCATATCTTTGGTTATAGGAATTTTCCTTCGAACCTCCACATGATGTCATCATTTTTAAGTCTTAAGGAGTATATAATTATTATAAACCGTTTCGAGGTTTTCAGGTAAGATACAGACTACTCCATACGTTATTGCATGAAGTATTTTTCAAAAAATCACTTTTAAGTTTTTTTGGAATATATATTCGTTGAAAAATAGCAAAAATCAAACTAAAAAATGATAATACCTGAATGTCTACTAATTTAATGATAAATAATTAATAGTAATACAGATAAATTATGACATATAGGTGCTATCGGAAAAAAATTCTTTTTTTTTTTATTTTCAAGCAACTAGCATGATAATAGATAAGATACTGTGGAAAATCATTTAGTTTCATTTGGTACTGGTTTTCGTTATTTTAATTTGGTTAGTTTTAAATACGTTTCTTATTGCATGCGAAAGAAATTTTCAAAATGCAACAATCTCAAAACATTACATTTTGGGAAAGTGTGTATAGTAATTTCGATGCTAGTCCTATTAGAGATATTTGGATCATAGGTGCTGCAATTTTGATAACGATAATAGTAATTGGATGCTACTTTTTCCTCACAAGAATAGTTAGAATTTTAAAATCAAGAGATAAGGACGATGGGTAAGAAGTTTTCCTTTTTTAATAAATCGATTTACTGTATAGTTTAGAAGAAAGAAGCCATATTCATGGCAAGGCAAACCTTTTAGAGTTTTTCCATATCCAGCTAGAAATCCTTATAGTTTCATCTGGGCTGTCCATCCGTTCGTCCATTCATCCATATGTCACAGCACGGTTGTCTGGTATCATATAAATACAAATTTTTAAATGGATTTGTTCGTTTAGTAAAAAATTCGTTTCTATTTGAATATTGTGCGGTTGAGACTAGGGGCGGATCTAGCCTCTCTCTTTGGGGGGGGGGGGGTGATAACAGAAAACAGAAAATTACAGTATGGCAAGCAAAAGCAAGTTGTCGACGGGGATGGGAGGGGTTAAACACCAGCAACATTCCCATTTCTAGTGTAAAAGGTAGGGTCGAGTCTATTTTTGAATTTTATATTAGAAATGATGGGATTCGAAGAAGAACTGAGACTGCTGTAATATAAAGAATGATATACATAACTAAAGTGGATATAGGCAGATCATGTTGTAAAGTAAAATTCATCTAGATAGAGTAGCAAGATCCCCAAAGAGATGGCAAGATAATATCCAAACAACACCAGAAAGACATTGGTTGAATCTCCTTTAGAAAGTAACACATGTGGAAGTTATTGGAAGATACCTACATTCAGGAGTGAATTAGCAAAAATGAAGAAAGAAAAATAATTCTATAATATTTCTCTTAAAATACATTGTACTTACATTTCATTTTTTCCGGGTTTGTTCCCTTAAAATTGTGATACAGTATTTTAAGAACACGGTAAGTTATTTCATTAAAATTTTTCTACAATAAAGCCAAATCAGGGCAGTTTCATGCTAATTTACTACTGCTGAACTTTGATAAAAAGACTGTTGAAAAAATGTACAATCGGCGGGCTTGAAGGAAATGTGATCATTAAAAAAGTTACTTTAAATTATCAAGGCACGTCTGAGGATGTGGAGTTCCTCTTCTTTGATAGAGACCATTACGAATGACATTCTCTTTCAGTCACACTTCTGTTCCACTTCACTGCCACGACAAACATAGCCTCTCAGGCTTATCCTGCACAAAAGGAGAACGCAGCATGAACAAGGATTGTAGGCCATTATCACTTACTCTGCTTAAATTCTGCAGAACTCCCTCCCCCCACCCCAAAACCGCCCCCCGATATTTATGCCCATATGCCTTTTACCGCCGACTAAAAAGAAACTCATCGACTAAAATGTAATCGGTTTAAACACCGGAAACGAACTCAAAATTTCAGGTTATAGTTTCAGTGAGTACTATTGATCTGAAGTTAATCGGCAAATTCTAGGATATCTTTTACTAGATATCACTGATAAAAGTGTCGTCAAAATATATCAGATCAGAATTTTAATTTCCTTTGCAAAGTAATTCCTTTTTATGATGAAGCTATTGTGTATGTTTAAAGTTGGTTAAAATAATGTTTGGCCATATTAACTTGTGTTTTTAAATTTTTTTATTTTTTATTGTTTTCTGTTTAGGGGAAGCCGGGGCTAGAATTAACAGAGGTAAGTATTAACAAGCAAATTTCTCTAGAACTATACCTACGACACCTCCAGTGCGTGTCTTAATTTGTCAACTAGATCGCGCAGCATGCCGCAGTATCGGTCAGTTGCGCTTCGTGCGTCATGTGAGTGAGTTGTGTGCTGGTCGATATTTTTAAGCAGGTAACAATAATTTTATAGTTCACGATTTTTTGATTTGTACAAGAATTATAAAGTGTTATGATTATGTTTTTTGTTTCCCTAGTAGCATATTTTATACTTAACAATTTGTTACAGTTTTGTTATTTCATGAACAAAACTATAAATAATTTTACCAAAATACCAATAATCAAGCCAATACTCACCATAAATTAAACTCTTATTTTCATCAAGTAGTCTCTTTAATACATATAAAATAAAAGCTAAAAGTTTTTGTCACTGTCACACCAAAAACCGGTTTTGTAAAAAAAATCAAGTGTGCCTAGAAATGTATCAAACACTCCACTTTTGCCACTTTCATCAAGGGTGTAGTTAGTTAATCTTTTGTTTTTTTGTTGGCGCTCTTGAGGGTCAGTAGAGGGAGTCTGGGCCAAGCTTTGCTTGTGAAAACTGGCATAAACCCAGAAAGCAGATTTTTTGCTGATTTTCTCAGAGTATAATACTACTTTTATTCCTGTTTGCTACTAAAATCATAGTTTAGTGCGTTAAGGCATCATTTGCCAGATATTGAGGATAAACAAAGTTTTATTGTATTCGTTTTTCGTTAAGTACAGTTTAGTGAAAGTGATCTCACCTAAGAAGTTAAAACACCATCTTTGTGACTTTAAATACTTGGTGCACCCTTAAAGACAATCAGGTACATGTCACAAACAGTTCTTATTATACCGGAACTTTGCCATCCTGTCTAAAATTAGATTTGCCTACCAGAGCCAACATATTACACACCACTGCTCCATAGAGGCCATCGGCTATCCAGCTTGCCGAAAGTGTTTGGATTTAATGACAAAACTGTCTGTCAGGTATTAGAACTTCGTAATAAACAGTGAAATTTCCGGTTTTAATGTATACTTTCCTTTTTCCCCTGTGATTGGGAACTAATAAGACTTTATGCGAGCAGGACACTTTATTTTTAATTTAATTTAAAATACCTTGTAAACCGAAAGTATACGTATACACTAGGTAATTTAAAACATCACTTCACATATTAATAGTCCAACACTTTTAATTAGGCTTAAGTAAACATAATTTTAGACTAAATCGGCGTACTAGATAATTTGTTAGTGCAAAATTCAACCGTACTCAAAAAGTAAGGTTATTCAGTTTAGCCGATAGTGAAAATTAAAGCTGGACCTACATCTAAACCGACTTGGCGTATGGCGCAAATGACGTCATACTTGCAGTAGTGTTGTTCATTGTTTCTTTGTTTTTTTTTGCTCTAATCTAGGTAGAAAATAGTCACATATTGCTTTAGTTTAAGATAGAATTCACATAGTTGTAAAACAGAATCCTTTTTTTTTTATTGTTAAATACAGTTTTTAATTGTATTAACCTGTCAATAACTACCCCAGATGTGGGGGCTAGTATTAACAAGATAACTGAATGTTTGAGAATGATTATTTAATATGTTTTTTTTATGACAGCATGAGAACTTATAAACGGAAAACTACGCGTGGCACCACATCAATGGCGGTCTACGAGCTGGCTGCGCTAGAGATTATTGAGAAGAAAAGAAATTACAGGGATGTAGCAAAAGAATTTGAGCTCTGTCACGTTTCTCTTTATAATTTTGTGAAAAAGAAAAAAACGGGTGCCACAGTAGAAATAGGTTACAAAAAAAACCGATTAGTCTTCAATGCTGAACAAGAAGCAATCATAGCAGAGTATTTTTTAAAGTATGCTAATATTTATTTTGGGTTGTTGCCCACTGAAGTGAAAAAATTAACATATCAATGTGTTATGTTTTACAATATTGGAAAACTAATGAGATGGCGGGCAAGATTTGTTTACGGGTTTTATGAAGAGAAATCTGAGGTTATCGATACAAAGCCCTGAAGCTACTAGTTTAAGCAAAGCTACTTCCTTCAACAGAACTAATGTCCATATCTTTTTTGAGAAAAACAGATCGGTGCTAGAAAGATACGGCTTTCAACCATCCCGGATTTGGAACATTGATGAAACAGGTGGGTACTTTTTTATCCGCATATTAATTCTTCTTATTTCTATTCATATAGGTACCATAGGTAAGCAGGTCGGTGCTGTGACGTCTGGCGAAACAGATATACTGGTTACACATGGTGTAACAAATGCTGTTGGCAACTCCATACCTTGTATGTTTATCTTCCCTCGTCTGCGATATAATAATATGTTTATTAGAAACAGGCCACCAGAATGCATAGGCGTTGGCAACCAATCAGGATGGATGACTCAAAAGGAGTTTGTAAAATGGATCGATCATTTTATTCATCACGTGAAGCCCTCAAAAGAGGATCCCGTTTTACTCTTATTAGATAACCATACCTCGCATGTTAATGTGGAAGTGATAAACAAGGCGAAGAACAACAATATTGTTTTGTTGTCATTTCCGTCGCATTGTTCGCATCACTTACAACCCCTTGATGTCGGGGTTTATGAGCCACTCAAAAATTTTATGAACAGAGCGCAAACTTCTTGGATGGCCAGTAACCCGGGAAAAACAATGTCTATATATGACCTTCCTGGTATTGTTAAAGAAGCGCTACCGTTGGCCTTAAACCCTATGAATATTATCAACGCTTTTAAAAAGTCTGGCATCTGGTCGTGCAACGAAGATATTTTTCAAGAATCTGACTTTGCGCCTTCTTTTGTCACGGACCGCCCAGACCCCAGCGATCAAACCAGTCACTACTCTCTACCACCTGTTGATGATGATGTTAATATTGATGATCTGTCACTAAATTTGGAAAACCCTGAAGTTTTAGACGATGTGACAAATGTAGATATAAGCGTGACTGAAGTGATATCGCAAATGTCTAATGAACCAGTAGCTGGACCGTTTGACATGTAGAAAGGTGCTAGTGATTTTGCAGTTGAAACCGTAAGACTTCTGCCAAAAGCTCCACCACAAGGTTCGTCTAATAGAAAACGTGCTAAAAAGTCTGTTATTCTTACCGACACTCCGGAAAAAAATGCTCTAAAAGAAGAACATAATATTAGATAAATGAAAAAGAGGAAAATTATATCAAAACACCAGAATAAAGAGAACAAGAAAAGATAAGGGAAAGGTAAAGGAAAGGCTAAAGGAAATATAAATAAATTTATTTATATTTCCTACGAAAAAGTAGGAAAAGTGAAGAAAAGGATATTAAATGAAAGCAATAGCTCTAATGATGATGATGACTATTTTTGTATCATTTGCGGTGCCTCCTATAATGAAGATACAACAGGTGGTGAATGGATCCAACGTATCTCTTGCAAGGACTGGGCCCAAGCAGGATGTATCAAAGGTGATATCACATCATTCTGTTTGAATTGTAATTCAGATGATGAATATGAATAGATACTCTTTTAGTTCGTAGGTTTCTAAAATAGTTCCTAGTCTACTACATGTTATATACGTTGTTTAAGTCTAAAGACGATGATAATTAAGTTTAAAGAAGATGTTTATGAAAGACTCATTACCTAGGTTTTAAGATAAAAAAATGTGCCGTTTTCTACCTCATCGCATGATGTTGTTTAAGTAATTTGTCGAGTTAAGTTTAAATATAAAAATTATGACCAGTTTAAGACTGATAAATAGTTATTTAGAAAAATTTTACTTTAAAATGTTGAAATATTTAAACGTATTTTGAGTTTTCGTTGATGTTAACATATTTTGTGATTTTGTTATTGTGAGTTTATAAGAAAACGAGTTCCAAGGCTATATTAATTTCACTTTCATTAATAAAAAAATTATGTCGTACATATATTTATTTTTCTTTATATTAGTCAGCATAACATATGTTAATTTTTACCCCTTTCGTTAATACTTGCTCATACCTGTTAATTCTAGCCCCAAACGTGAAGTTATAATTAACAACTACCATTTTTGAGAAAAGGCGTTCTATCTACGGCATCGTTTCTATTACGTTTGTTTTGAGATAATTACATAATACCTGAATGATTAAAGCATCATGTATCTCAAAAAACAGGTCTAAATTTTGAATAATTTCTAAGCTACAACTAAAAATATATTTTTTGTTAATTGTAGCCCTGATCTGCCCTACATGAAATAATCTATAATATATTTTTAGGGAAGACGAAGATAATTCGAAGACCAAAATACCGTTAATGGATTTAAAAGAAGTTAGAATTGAGAAATTTAAGAGATTCGAGCGTCAATCCCGTAGAATCCTACAAGAAGAAAACGAATCCGAGCTACAAACGGATTCAGGAGAAATACGAAAAAGACAAACTAATGTTTCCAGGAGAGATCATGTAACGAGGAGACGTTTAAATTAAATTCTTTTACATATACGCATACAAATACGTATATATATATATATATATATATATATATATATATATATATATATATATATATATTAGTTGGTTATTTTCTTGGGAATATGGTTCATTTTTATATTGAAACTACATATATAAAGTAGTCATACTTATTGTATATATATATTTTTATTTTTCAGGACGTTTCGATTCTTTCGAATCTTTTTCAACTGAGGGTTTCGGCGGATTCTACAAAAATGCACATTGTTAATATTATTATATATGGAATAAGAGGTTAAAAACTTACCATTAAGAACAGAGATTTTTGTTTTAAACAAAAATTAATTACATCACAAACCAATTATAATCACACACGCTCTTTTGTATATTAACTTTTCAAAAGTATTTTTAAAAGTCCAGCTAAAAGAATGGACACTACATTTTTAACCTTATAACTGCCTTGACTTGACTGAATGTGGAACCCAGATGGTGTATGTTTTAGGTACTTTAATTGGCGTAAAAAGTTTGGGTCTTTTAATTGAAGTGATATCTTTCTGAAAAAATATCGTGATTCAATTTAGAAGAATTAAAAGCGGAGAATTATTCTTATTTATTGTTTTATTTATTTTAGAAATTCCCTTATATTGGTTTATTTTAATATGTTGAAATAAATTTGATTTAGATTATTGATGTCTGTTTTATCGTTTCCGGCATTCGGATTTTTTTTTAATGCGATCATTTCGTAAAATTCTCGTTTTCCTTTGTTGGATTCAGTTTTCAAGATTTTTGTATTTTCATAATCAAATCTTGAAACTGAAAACAACAAAGTAAAACGAGAATTTTACGAAATGATCGCAATAAAAAAAATCCGAATGCCGTAAACGTTAAAAGAGACATCAATAATCTAAATCAAATTTATTTCAACATATTAAAATAAACCAATATAAGGGAATTTCTAAAATAAATAAAACAATAAATAAGAATAATTCTCCGCTTTAAAGTCTTCTAAATTGAATCACGATATTTTTTCAGAAAAATATCACTTCAATTAAAAGACCCAAACTTTTTACGCCACTTAAAGTACCTAAAACATATACCATCTGGATTCTACATTCAGTCAAGTCAAGGCAGTTATAGGGTTAAAAATGTACTGTCCATTCTTCTAGCTGGACTTTTAAAAATACTTTTGAAAAGTTAATATACAAAAGAGTGTGTCATTATAATTGGTTTGTGATGTAATTAATTTTTGTTTAAAACAAAAATCTCTGTTCTTAATGGTAAGTTTTTAACCTTTTATTCCATATATAATAATATTAAAAATGTACATTTTTGTAGAATCCGCCGAAACCCTCAGCTGAAAAAGATTCGAAAGAATCGAAACGTCCTGAAAAATAAATAAATATATATATATATATATATATATATATATATATATATATATATATATATATATATATATATACATACAATAAGTATGACTACTTTATATATGTAGTTTCAATATAAAAATGAACCATATTCCCATGAAAATAACCAACAAAAAATATATTTAATGGTTCAAGAAAAATTAATTCCTATATTATATATATATATATATATATATATATATATATATATATATATATATATATATATATAATATTGTCAAGATTCTGTTATTATAATGTTGTATTTTCTTTCTTAGTCCTCGTTGGTTGGTTGAAACAACAAATATGAATAAAGATTAATTAAAACAAAAACAAATACATTATGATTTTTTATTTACTATTTTTTTCTTTTTTTTTTGTGGAAAAACTATTGACTTTTAGAGAAAAACTTAGGACACAAAAAAGTTTCACAAGAACATGGGAAAGCTAACTGAGTAATCAAATCGGGTCAGTAGCGTCCGAAAAAAAAAGTTCCAGAGGGTAAAAGTATACAGACCCGAAAAAAAGTACTACTCTGTATATTATTTCACATAATAATAATTTTTTATGAGAACTATAAAAAATGTTATGTATTCCAAATTTGACTTAATTATATTTAAAAACAAATGATACAAATTTTAAAAAATTTACAAGAATAATAAATTTTAACACCCTGTATTTTAAAAACTAAGCATTTTCAGACATATATTTATATGAACTTTTATGTTTAAATAAAATAAGAATAACACTTCAGATATCCACAGTGGTTTTGCACCATTATCTTTTAGAACACAATTATTTAAATACAAACTGTTTAACTGTATGTGTGTATTTTATTTAGAGATAATAGAGTGAAATTTCTTGCTAATTTGCAGTTGGTATGATAATGAATAAAATACTGTAATAAATAATTTAGTTAGTATTAGCTTGCTATACTGTAATTCTGTTAATTTCAAATAGTTTTCTCGTTGCGTGCAGAAAAAAAAAACATGTACGAAATTTGGATGATTTTTTATGATGCGAATCCTATTAAGTCGACCTTAATAATGTGTGTTATAATTTTGATTGTTGTACTTATAATTGCATGTTACTATTGTCCTAAAATATTTAAACCTAGAAGGAAAGATGATGATAACGATTGGTAAAAAAGTTTATTTATTTATATATATATATATATATATATATATATATATATATATATATATATATATATATATATATATATATATATATATATATATATTATTATACAAACCTAAATTTACAAGGAAGATGTGAGATAGTTTGCAAATAAATCATTTTAAAAAAGAATGTTTACGTTAACCTTATAATCCTAACTAAAACACGAAAGAATCTAAAATGTATTTTGATTTCATAGGGAGCTATAATCGAAAATTTACTAATTCATAAAGAAATTTGATTGTCATCATAATCATTAGCCGTTCATCCATCGTCGAATGTAAACCTAGCCCAGTATCTTCTATTTTTTTCTCTCTTGAACCTATCTCATCCAATCAGTGTCCACTAGATGTTTAATATCATTTATGCAGCGAGTTCGTGGTCTTCCAAAAGGATGTCTGTGGTTTGGTGGTCTTCATTCTGCACGCCTCGTGATCCAGCAACCATTCATCGCACGAAGGACATGCTCAGTTCCATCTTGGTCTGCATATGCATTCGATTACAATTCGTTGTATGTGATCGGTCAGCTTTATTACCAACATTCGCATTTCCATGACCCTTTGTGTAATCTGTAACCCTGTTATTTTGATCTTCGTTTCTATGTCATATGTCAGAACTGGCAATACTAACTAACTAATCGAATGCATTAGGAAAAAGAAGAAAAACCTTAAATCTAACAGAATTCTAATTTTCATGAATGTCATGATTGGCTGAAATTGTGTAGTACTTTCAAATAGATCTAGAATCTCACGTACCTTCAATGTCCTACAGTGTGAGCCCTCGGAAGGGGGAAAACTATTTAACAGGAAAAAAGGTTCAGCGACTTGTGTAAAAACTCGAAACGAGTGGTAATTCTTATTAAAAAGAAAGGCGAAAGGGCCACTAACATTGACAGCTACAGGCCTATTAGCCTACTTTCCAATCTGGGGAAGATAATAGAGCGTGTAATTCTGAATCGCATAATTGACTTTATAACAGAGAGGGATATTCTGACTTCGGAACAGTTTGCCTTCAGGAGCTGCCGTAGCAGCGTCCAGCAGATCACCAGACTGGCGCCGGTGATAACCCGAGGATTCAACCGGAGATTCTATACGGGTGCAATCTTTTTTGATATAAGGTGTGGCACAACGGACTGATTGTCAAAATGATAAGGTTAGGAATTCCAAGTTACTTTGTGCAACTAGTCTCAAGTTTTCTAGAAGGGAGAACTTTCGTAGTATCGTCAGATGACGCAACGTCAAAAACAAGGCATGTTAGAGTGGGCATGTCACAGGGTTCACCTCTGTCACCGACCCTATTCAACTATAAGTTGGCAGATATTCCGACAGACAATTTTAGTAAGCTGTTTTTATTCGCTGACGATACTGCGTTTGCGACCTCTTCTGGTTCATTACATTATGTTGTGTTGAGATTGCAGCGGCATATCAACAAACTTGAGAGATGGATGACTGATTGGAAAATCAAAATTAATCCAAATAAGACTCAAGCAGTCATTTTTTCAAAAAAAAACGCTTTAACAATCCGGACGATCGGTTGACCATCTCGAACGTGCAAATTCCCTGGCGGGATAGCGCCAAGTACTTGGGGCTAGTTTTTGATAAAAGACTGAATTGGCTACTAAATACAAATTATATTTTAGCCAAGGCCAAGACGTCATGGTTGGCTCTCTATTCGCTCTTACATCGAAGTAGCAAGTTAAATTTGAAGACCAAACTTACCATCTACAAGTTATTCATACGTTCGATCATTTGGTGCTCCAATTTGGATCACCACTGGCAGGTCTCGATTTAGGCGAATAGAGAGCTTCCAAAACAACGTTTTACGCATGATCTGCAGAGCCCCATACTATGTCAGGAACAAGATAATTCACAGAGATTTAAATTGTGTTACTTTCAGCCCTTTTATACATGAAAGTATCGTTAAATACTTGGATCGAGCTGAACACTCGACCAACTCACTTATCTCAGATTACACACACTCACCAAAACACCACGCCAACGGTACCCTTACGCCAGAGATTGGCTTCTCGACCATTAAGCCCGGTCATTTCTTCCAAATTTAACTGGCTTAAAAGCAAATTTAGTTCTCAGTTTCATACTGTTCTAAGTCCATAACTATAAAGCATACAAGTCTATAGGTACGAAACCTGACTTAATATTCCAAAGGTGATCCATATATATATATATATATATATATATATATATATATATATATATATATATATATATATATATATATATATGAATAGGCTGGTTATTCCGGGTTTGAATCCGTTCGTTCAAAAAATCGTTTTCACGACTTTTCGTCAAAATCTCATTTGGCATTTTCAAGTGCGGTTCGTCTCGTTACTCGCTGAGGGCAATGCTGACAAATCTCGGATAAAAGAAAAGAATCAAATTTATTTATAATTTTTCAAAATATTCTCCGTTATGCCCAAAGTCTCACGATACACATTTTTTTGAAAGTGCCTCCACTTACGAAATTCTGTTACTGCTTCTTCTGCAGTCGAAAATGTGCGTCCTAGAAGTTTCTTTTTTATCTCTGGGAACAAGAAAAGGTCACAGGGGGATAAATCTGGACTGTACGGGGGATGTTCTAGTAATTTGACCCCTGATCGATCCAAAAATTAACGAGTTTGAGCAGCAGAATGGTATGTGAATCCGAAAAATGACGACAGCGCTGTTTCGTCCTAGTATGAGACTCATCGGGCCATTGCATTCGGTACAAACCATCATCTCGCATCTGTGTCCTAGAAACAGATTTCATTGTTGAAAAATAGTAAATAAGACACAGCGGCGACATAGTCAAAGTTTCAAGAAAATTTAGATTTTTCCCTAATTTCATGGTAACTGAATTTTATGACTTTTGGTGTATGATCTAACACTATATATGACGTTTTTTAGGGGTGTAGCGACCGGCTATAAATTAGTGTAAGTGTTATAAAAGTGGCCTCACTTGTAAACAAAGCTACTGATTTGTTATGTCATCAATATTGTGACAACGTAAACATTTCTAATGCTTGTTTGAAGGTTGTAGACAATGTTCAAGATTGCCTAAAATGTGATTGTCGGACTTGCAAATCCGACAACCACATTCTAGATATTTCTATCGGATAACTGCATGTATTTGGAAGTTTTTTACCTCCAGAAAAAGTTTCATTGTATAAGTGGTAAATTATTAAATTCAGATACCACGTTTTCAAGAAATTTGGGAAAAATCAATATTTTCTAAAAAGTTTGACGTCTTCTACCGTCTAAACGAATCAGTATCGGATATAACTAAGTTGGCTTAAATCGATCTATTTTGACGTCAAGAGTCTATCATCAAACGTTGTACACGTATTTTCTAGACACCTTGTATAATTCTATGAAAAAGAAACTGTAAACACTCTCAACTTATACAATGATTATTCACTTTTATTTTAAGAATTTAAATATCGGTGGTGGTTTTTCACCATAATCTATTAAACTAAAAAGATAACGTTGAGAACAATCGGTGGTTCCCGATTTATATAATATATGTATATATTTTTTATTTTCAAGTAATAAACACCTTAGTTTTAGTTAGTATTAATTTGTGATACTGTAATAAAAATATTTTCAAACGGCGAAAGTCTCAAAACATGTCGTTATTGGAAATTTGGATTAATTATTACGATACCAATCCTATTAAATGTACTTTGATCGTGTGTATTATAATTTTGACAGTAATAATTGGAATATCATGCTGCTATTGTCCGAAAATATTTAAACCTAGAAGGAGAGATGGGTAAGAAAGTTTATTTTTTATTGATAATTTTTTGAAATTGCATTTTCAAAAATAATTTCAATACTGGAAAGATTTAGTACTAATGTCCAGTAATAAAAAGAGTATATTATAAAACGAATAGTTTAGCGTAGAAACCGATGTCGTAAAATTTTACGTTGCACTGTCGAATTGTGGGTGTGGCTATATTAGACACGTAGTCTGTGTGATAAGATAGAAAAGCAAACACTTATTTCAAGTAATTTTATAATTAGTTCCACAAAAACATGTTGACAAAATATAACTATCTTAAAAGTTAACGTAAAAAAGTATTATTTTTTTGGAAGTATTAGTTTTTGGTCTAAGATGGGCTTACCTTAATATAGGGCCCAATCGCATTGGTATTTCTAATCGACTCACATCGCCGAGAAATGCTGCTAACCAACTTTCCCATTCAATTCAGTGATAGATATTTCCATATCCTACGTATTTCTGCACTTAGTGCATATATGTTGTTTACGAAGTGAACATTCATAAAACTCCTAAATTTTCAATTCGATTTGCATCAGACAAAGAAGCAAGCTACTCCACGGTGGTAATGCATTTTTCTCTTTTCCAGTTTCATAAATTCTTTTCAACCTCCTTGTGTTTAGGTTCTCAGTAAAAAGACGTGACTATTTTTGAAAAGTGTTAAAAACCATGTACAGGGTGAGTCAATGATTGGATGAAGTAGGTTTGTGCCTTTTCGGTGAAATTAACAAAGAAACTATATTTATTGTTTGATACAGTTTATTTTTACGCAGATTTTAAAAATATTTAGGACTCTACAGGGTGAGCCAAAAAATTAGGACAGCATAAAGTTGTATTTTTTTAAATAGAACACCCTATATACGAATCATATTTTCGATTTAGCTTATAATTTTAAATCTTTTTTTATTAAGGGTTTACTATAACAAAACTTTATAGTTTCTGAGATAATTAAGTTTAAAGAAAAAAAGTCACATTTTCAAGCATCAATTCAATCCTAAATAACGTTTTCAATTTTGTGACAAATATATTCAAATTTGGAATTTAGCAAGGCCAAGGACAAGTTAACATAATTTTTACCTAATATTTGCAATAAAAGCTACAGGGTGTTGAACACATCGGCTCAAATTTGAACAAGTTTAAATGAATAAATATCTTTTTTTTAAATGGTACACCCTGTATATTTTCATGTTATTTATTAGAGTAATAAAAACCCTAAAAGTTTTATTCAATATATCCTATACCTATTTATAATAGTTTTTGAGATATTTCAGTTTTTCTTATTTTCCATACTTTTTTACAGAAATAGTCTTCTCTATCATAGTAGCCATGGCAATAACAATGTAAAAGAACATTTTTCTGTGTGTCAAATTTATAACCGCAATCGCTTCTTTTGGTTTTTATGTAGTGTAGTTTGGTTTTTTTTTGCATTCATCTTATATTTTAAAATGAATTTTCCAAAGAATGAGTTAATAGATATGATTTATACAATAGGAGAGGCTCAAAAAAATTGCCTTCTTGCTCAAAGAATTTACAAAATGAAGTATCCTGATCGACGCCAGCCTAATACCCATACTTTTCAAAACTTAATGCAAAGATTTGATTCTTCTGGTACTGTTGATTATCCAAAACGTAAAGTGGTCAACAAACCAGTAACTAATGAAGAAAAAGAACTACAAGTGTTGTTAAATGTTCAGGAAAATCCTTATATTGGTAGCCGTCAGTTAGCAGCATTATGTGAAACATCACAATCCACCGCTAATCGTACTACCAAGAAATATAGGTATCATCCATATCACATGGAATTACACCAAGAATTGCATGGACAGGATTTTGAAAGTCGTGTAAACTTTTGTCGTACAATAAATGCGGAGATTCAATTAAATCCAAATTTATTATGCAAGGTAATGTTTAGTGATGAAGCTACTTTTAGAAGTAACGATGCCGTAAATAGACGCAACATGCATTATTATGCCACAGAAAACCCATCAAAACCACTGGTCATTAAATGTTTGTTGTGGTATTCATCATAATCGAATTATTGGACCCCACTTTTTTAATGAACCACTAAATGGCCATAGTTACCTGAACTTTCTACAACCTGAACTACCCCAACTGCTTCAAGGTCTCGATAGGGATGAGCTCGACAGTATGTGGTTCCAGCACGATGGTGCGCCTCCGCATTACCATCGTGAAGTTCGTGCGTTTTTGGACCAACGATATCCGCAAAAATGGATTGGACGTGGGGGTTTCATTGAGTGGCCACCAAGGTCTTGCGACATCACCCCATTAGATTTCTTCCTATGGGGTTATATTAAAAATAAGGTGTATGTTAATCCACCAACAACAGTAGAAGATATGCGAAACAGGATTAGGGATACCTGTAGAACAATAACGCCACTAATTTTGTCCAGGGTCAGAGAAAATCTGCAAAAAAAGACTAAATTTGTGCATTGCACAAGAGGGTCGTTTATTCGAACACTTATTAAAAACAAAATAATTAATCTCAGTATTTAATAGGTAATTTTTTTGTTTCAATTTAGTATAAAAGTAAATATGTATTTGCCTTGTCGTTATTGTTGTGTTAATTTTTTCACATTATGTTTAATTAAACTATTGCCGTTGTAATATAACGAATAATGTATTTCATCATATTTAACCACATTCTGTTTGTTTCTGTAGTTTCTTTTTATTATTTTACATGGCTACTATGATAATGAAGACTATTTCTGTAAAAAAGTATGGAAAATAAGAAAAACTGAAATATCTCAAAAACTATTATAAATAGGTATAGGATATATCGAACAAAACTTTTAGGGTTTTTATTATTCTATTAAATAACATGAAAATATACAGGGTGTACCATTTAAAAAAAAGATATTTATTCATTTAAACTTGTTCAAATTTGAGCCGATGTGTTCAACACCCTGTAGCTTTTATTACAAATATTAGGTAAAAATTATGTTAACTTGTCCTTGGCCTTGCTAAATTCCAAATTTGAATATATTTGTTACAAAATTGAAAACGTTATTTAGGATTGAATTGATGCTTGAAAATGTGACTTTTTTTCTTTAAACTTAATTATCTCAGAAACTATAAAGTTTTGTTATAGTAAACCATTAATAAAAAAGATTTAAAATTATAAGCTAAATCGAAAATACGACTCGTATATAGGATGTTCTATTTAAAAAAATACAACTTTATGCTGTCCTAGTTTTTTGGCTCACCCTGTAGAGTCCTAAATATTTTTAAAATCTGCGCAAAAATAAACTGTATCAAACAATAAATATAGTTTTTTTTGTAAATTTCACCGAAAAGGCACAAACTTACTTCATCCAATCGTTGACTCACCCTGTACATAAACACTGGTAACTAACTAGGAGATATAGTTTTTTTGTAATTTTTGTAATAAAAGATGAGTTCTAAGTTATTTCAAGTGTTGTGCTACAATTAAAACACCTGAGAAGTTATTTATTCAGGTTCCATCTTAGGAAAATGTGGCTTCAGCTAGCCCACAAGGATTCGGCACTACTTGTTGTATTTTAATTTTGAGCTTATAAATACCTATGAATACTATTATGTATTCATTATCGGCTGCGGGAATGACAATTCTTGGTAAATTACTTACATAGAAGTCTTCTTCTTCTTTTTCTTCTTCTTCTTCTTCTTTGGGTGCCATGTGCTATGCCACACGTCAGCGATCATTTGTCCATCTCATGGTCACATTATAACTAGAGTACCCTCCTCAGCCTGTCTAAATATGGTTGCGGCGTCTGATATACCACACCAGTTTCTTATATTGCAGAGCCAAGAGTGTTGTTTTCGACCTAGCCCCCGTCTGCCTTTAATTTTTCCCTGTAGTATTAGCCTTGGTATGGAGTAGCGAGGTCCTCTTAGTATATGCCCTAGATATGACATTTTTCGTTGTTTTACAGTGTCCATTAGTTGTCTTTCTACGCCAGCTCCTCGTAGAACTTCATCATTCGTTCTGTGAGCAGTCCAGGGGCCCTATCCTCGAACTGGGAAACCTGAAGTGAACGGTGAAAAGGTGGCGAACGCGTATTCTTGAAATGTTCATCACTCATATCCTCGTTCGCTCGGTGGAAGGCAATCGAACGGTGAAACATGCGCAAATGAAATGTCAGCCGTCAAATGACATATTTTACGCACGGATTTCAAAAAATAAAATAGAATTAAAAATTTTTATTTTATTTTTGGTTCTTCAAAATAACTCGAATTAAAAAAAAATAATATGTTTCCGAGCCGTTTTTTTAAGACGTTTTATTTTCTGAATAAACAATTGAAACGTTAATTATGTGGTAGCCCGATATTTTCAATATTTTCAAATTTTTTAATAAAATATCCCTAGAAAGTTCAATATGTCTCGCAAATATTAAGCAAATTTGAGATTACAGACATATAAAATTATTACAGGAGATTCTGTTCACAACTCAATTGTATGAGCGTGCTATTTAAAAATGTTTTTCTACGGCCAGTTCTGCTTATGGATTTAACATAAATACTTCTGTCCATAACAGCCGAGTATCTTCGTTTTAAACAGTTAAATCTAACATAATTCTTTTCACGACACAACTTATAATAAATTTGAGAAATCACAATTTGTAAGCTATCTGAAACTTTTATTTAAATAAGTAACAAATTTTATATTTACATTATGTTAACTACAGCACTTAACTTAATTAGACTGTGTTAAACACTATACGACACTACAATTAAATAAATATGATTATAATTTATCGGGACATATAAATATGAACCCTACAGACCAACGGTCCTTCAGCATAAGAACCTTATTTATGGTACATTTGATCTTCAAGTCTCTACAAATCTTTATAAAATAAAAAAATATATATATTTAAAGTTGAATGTGAGATCCGCCAGTATCTTTAATGACCGTCTTCAGTTTGGCCTTTGGTTTCGGTCCCTGGTCATAAACAGTTTCACTATCATTGTTCAAGTTTCAGGTTTTCTTTCAAATTTACTTGTCAGGACAGAACATCTTGCAGTAAGAGGCTGGACACTTTGTGAATTCATACAATAAATAACTGATTGGATAGTTTCCATAGTGGATAGAGATGATGGCTTTTAGTTATACTACGTAGAGTTGTAATTTCCACCGTTTCAAGGTTTATCAGTGCTGGCTTTCTGCAATTACTGTCAGTATATTACTTTGTATATATGATTGCTGTTTTTCTTGATATTCCTTTTTCGTTATATATTGGAATCTGAAAGTACTTGGCTCTTTGTATGCATTTTTGTTTAACAGTTCTAGAGTGTCAATTCAAGATAAATTTAATCTAGGGAAAGTAGAAATATTGTAATGGCAATTAATAACTTCACAAAAATAACAACACTATTTTTTTTTTTACTTTTGACGATTAATTTAAAGTACCAAAACTACTTTTTGTCTAAAATGACAACAAAATATGCTACGGACATTTTCGGTCTGACAGCTCAATTCATCATCCATTTTATTTTTTGAAATTCTGGGGTTTTAGCACGTTCATATCTGGCAACATTGGCATTTCAAGAATACGGCTTTTACTGTCAAAAAGTTTACATCGCCGTTCCCATCGCCATTCACATCACGTTTCACATCACACTTTCGAGGATAGGGGCTCAGGGGATACGCAGTAGTCGGCGGAGTATCCACAATTCAAAAGCTTCGATCCGATTCAGCGTCCCAGCCTTAAGTGACCAAGTTTCACCTTCACATTTATAAATTCAGCAGGGCAGAAGTTACTGTTTGTTACGAAGAAATTGGCCATCATAAAACAATCAATTCTCAGTAAATTCAATCTATTTACCTTGATAAAACCACAAATTTTTTAGAATCATTTTCAAAGGGAGTAGTAAGCAAACTTCGAATAAATTACATGAAAATGACTATAAAATATTAACTAGGCAACGTAGCCCTTGAGAGCGATCACGAATGTGAAAAGTAAAAAATTTATATGTCAAGTTTGTGACAGTAATGAAGTTGGCTGTATTCTTTAGAGTAATTATCAAATGATCGAAGTGAATATGCATTTAGGTAGAAGTGATCATGATTACTTCAAGTGATAGAACTGAAAGTAATAATGACTCAAAAAAATAACCGTATCAGGACAGACTGCCAGCGATGACGTTAGTATGGGGTGATATCATTCATTTTGATTCCTTAAAAATAAAGAAAAATATTATGTTTTTTAGGATCTCTATTGTGGAAACTACCTTTTCGCGGAAAAATTATATTTTTATTTGCATACAGTCAACATCCCGATTACCCAAATCGACGGAGGCAAGCATCCCCAGACATGCACGTTAACAGGGTGTTAAACTGTTCCTTGAATAATTCAGTATTGCGCGATAGATCAAGCTTTCTTAACAGGACTTTAAAATGTAGATTTGTCAAAAAAGTAATGTGAAAGTTGTTTTCTCAACCGGAAAGGTTATGGTCACTGTTTTTTGCGATTTGCGATCTTTCAGCCATAATATTTATTGATTATTTAAAAAAAGGTAAAAAACAATCACATGGGATGACTATGCAACACTTCTTGGCCGTTTTGATAGATAACTGAAAAAAAAGTCCAAGACTACAAGGCAAAAAATTCTTTTTTACCCTCGAGTTTACACTTGTGCAGTTGCAATGTTAAAATGAAATGAATTACGGTTTAATTTAATACCCCATCCACCTTATTCACCAGATTTGGTACCTTTTTTCTCTTGCGTAACCTAAAAAAATGGCTCGCCGGACAAAGATTTTCATCAAATGAAGCGGTTGTTAAGGCTGTAGAAGAGTATTTGGAGGATTTGGATACTTCCTACTTCTCAGACGGTATAAAGAAGTTGGAATATCGCTGGATCAAGTGTACAGGGTTCCAAGGAGACTATGTTGAAAAATAAAAAAAACAAACAAAAAGCAACGTTGTTTTTATTCTTTTTTAACTTACTTAATGAACCACAATTGTACTAGTGGTAGATTTTCTTTGGGATCACCTGCTTTTAAATGGTTAGTAGGAAGCCATCGATTTTAGAAAACATTTGCCCTGACGTCAACCAGTAGTTCCACACCAATTTATGGACATTTTCCTGGTTAACTTCATTTGAGTGTCATCCATGGAGAGGCTTCTTTTTTCATTTTTATTATTTCTGTAGATTTGGCCAAAGGGTGTTCACATTTTCTACACGGAACATTTACTCATCCTCGATATATTTAGATATTAATAGGATTGAACTCTATGAGGCCCATTCCATGTTGTCATGGCTTGCTGTATTTCCAGTAAACTTCCGAACAGTTCGAGATGTGGAAAGTAACATTGCCTTTTACATAGTCATGTAGAGATGTTTATTAATGCCCAATCACTTGATATTATGCTGAAGACTCTTTAATACTTTGCCTGCTAAACAAAATGATACGCTATTTATTCCCCACTCTTTGCGTATTCGTTCTTTTAGATCTCGGTATTCTCATTACACTTGTCCCTTATATTGTTCTTGTTAGGGATTATTATAATTTTAATATCAATTTTTACGAAAAAAAAACAACTACACTAGCTTGTATAATCAAAATAATTTTTCTTGATTTTGGCTTAATAATCACTTCTATCAATCAGTGATTTTTATATTTTTTGTACTTTCATGTTATTTTTACAGTATCTATGTTTTTAGGGGCTATTCAGTTAATAGGAGTATCCAAACGCCATTAATGGAAAGAAAAAATTTAGAAATAATCATTCCAATGGAAAGGCAGACAAAATCTTCAAGGAATTCAACAGAAAGAAATGTATCTGAACTACGTGTTACAAAAATGCGAAAAAGATATGGGGGAAAAAGTAAATGACGATTTTATGTTTGCTCAAGAGAAAAGGCGATGTCATTGTAAAGTGTTAGCGAGTTAACACGTAATAAGAGGACGCCTATATGAAATTTCTTTTTATATATTATAATGCATATCTGCATACTCAATAAATGTGTATTCCATATTTCGAATTATTTCACAATTAATTTCACCACGAAATCCAAAAATCAGTAAATTAATATCCAAGTAAAGAATCAATGTGTCAACGATGTGAAAGTTGACAAGTTCTAAAATGTAGGATATTTATTGCTTTCATACCTAGCAACGTTTGCAGCAACAATACTTTGTTTTTGGTGAAGATAAAATAAAACACATTTTTGCGAACCTGTGTAACAAATAAATGTAGTATTGTAATTGTTATATTAATTAATTATTATTATTATATTATGTGAAGACTGGTAAAATGAAAAAAAAAAATAAATAAAACAACAAACTTCTGAAAAAAAAATTATAGGTTATGTTCATGCAAAATACTGAAAATAGACAGTTTGCACCATAATTAAAGCAGGTTAAAATCACCTTGCGTCTTTTTTTTATATTTAACAAATCACAATGCTTGAAATTTGACATATGTCTTATTACGCTACGCTTACGCAGTCCAATGTATTTTCAACTTTGTACGATTTTTCATATATCGAACAAAACATATCGATATAGAATGATTCGATAATATCGAATTAATTCAACATATTGAAGGTATATATCGATATAGAATGATTCGATAATATCGAATTAATTCAACATATTGAAGATATGTATCGATATTTTATTAAATATCGACGTATATCAAGCACCTCTAAGCTGGTGGATTAACAGAAAGCAGGAAGGGTTAAGAAAAAAATTCATGTTTCTTCAAATTTCATAATCTGTAGATATCTCTAAAAGTTCCACTTGAATTTTTTAAAAATACCTTGTACTTACTTGACTAGAGCGATATGATCTTTAAAACCTTTAACATTTGGAGGGAAAATCATGCTTAAGGAAAAAATTAAAAAAAAAAAAGAAATTATGCTTGTTGGGTCTTTTCCATTAAAGCTTAAATTGAAAGAAAGAGATAAATGGGTGTTTCATAGAAATCATATTTCTGTCCTCGCAAAAGCGCAAAATTTCCACCTTTTTTTTTTATTAATTATTGGCATTGGTTGATCAGCCATGCAGCCAGTCACGAAATGCTATTTTATTCAAAAACATATTGATATTAATAGTACAAAAAAAAAACAAATTCTTCACTAGGTTTTGAAATATTAAAAAAATGATTTAACATAGGTGTTTAACAGGGACACACACTTCACGCCGCTGGGGTCTATCAGGGCGTCTTTTGATTAGACAGACAAGAAAGACCACTACAAAAGGATGTACACTGAAGGATAAAATTAGGAATGTGAGATCATAGTTTTAAATTTATTTTATGTAGGTAAAACATAATTGCATTATATACTTCCATTCTTTTTAACCTTAGAAGACTAAAGACATTAAAAAGACTCTCAACTTTACAATTGTTTAACAAAATTTCAAAGAGTGTATTTATTTCATTCTGGTATTTTCTATACTGTAGAATTATATGATCCAGATCACATCTAATATGACAGACATCATCGTTTTCTGTCGGTAGGACAATAATTTTATGTAAATGAGCAGGATAACAGGCTTCCACCTTTTTTGATAAATGGTATTTTTGATAGATATAATCAGGGGTTTCATTTTAAGGATTTTTAGGCGTTTTGATGTTTTTAATTCTAAAATGGTAATAATCAACATATATATATATATATATATATATATATATATATATATATATATATATATATATATATATATAAAGGGTGTTTTTTTATAGAGGTATAGAACTTTTAAATGGAATAAAACAAAGATGAATTTTTTAAATTGACATGAAATTTACTTTATTCGAAAGATAACCTTCTGGCATTATAATTTAAATATGACTTCTGGCATATGACCGCCACTGCTGGCTCGGACGTATTCTAATCTGGAGGTCCAATTTTCGATGACTTTTTCCAACATTTATGGCCGTATATCGGCAATAACGCGGCGAATGTTGTCCTCCAAGTGATCAATCGTTTCGGGCTTATCGGCGTAGACTAGCGACTTCTCACATATCCCCACAGAAAATAGTCTAGCGGCGTTAAGTCGCACAATCTTAGAGGCCAATTCACGGGTCCGAAACGTGAAACTATGCGGTTACGAAACGTTTCCTTCAATAAATCAATTGTGGCACGAGCTGTGTAATACGTTGCGCCGTCTTGTTGAAATCACAGCTCCTGCACATCATCGTTGTTCAATTGATGAACGAAAAAGTCAGTAATCATGGCTCTATAGCGGTCACCATTGACTGTAACGTTCTGATCAGCATGGTTTTTAAAGAAGTACGAACCAATGATTCCACCAGCCCATAAAGCACACCAAACAGTCAGTTTTTTCTGGATGTAACGGTGTCTCAACATACACTTGAGGATTATCATCACTCCAAATACGGCAGTTTTGTTTATTGACGTACCCATTCAAACAAAAGTGAGCTTCATCGCTAAACAAAATTCGCTTATGAAAATCGGGATCAACGGCAATTATGTTTTGGACCCTTGCTAGGTGATCGTGTGGCTTTGTAAGCACGCAAACCAAGATCTTTCCGCAAAATCTTCCATAAAGTGAATGGACACATATCCAATTCCTGTGCACGATGGCGGATAGACTGATTCGGTTCTTCCTCTACGCTACGCTCTACAGCAGTAATGACTTCTTCTGTACGCACTGTACGACGTCTCTGTGGATACGCATTATCATTTAGAGTAAACGTGGTGCGAAAACGTTCCATAATTAATCGAATTAATTGCTCTGATGGACGATTATGTTGACCGTAAAATGGATGTAGTGCGCGATACGAATTTCGAACAGAACCATGATTTTCAAAATAAATTTGCACAATTTAGAAGCGTTGTTCAGGCATCAGTCTATTCATGTTGAAATGCCAAACCAAACTAAACATAAATCACTTGACAGCTGACAAAATGGCCGCCAGTAAAAAAGTGTTGCCAACTTAAAGTTTTATACCTCTATAAAAACACCCTTTATATATATATATATATATATATATATATATATATATATATATAAAATAGAATCAAATATTGGCGAAGCGGACGTGAAAATTTGTCAATCTACATGATTCTCGTGTTAAAAAGTGCGGAGGACTCCAAAATATGGAAAAACTCCGGGTCCGACAGATGACGACAGCGCTGTTTCGTCCTAATATGGGACTCGTCAGGCCGCCGCATTCGGTACAAACCATCATGTCGCCTTTGCATCCTATAAAGCTGAGTTTAAAATCAAAAAACAGCAAGTTATCAAGTGGACCATCGAGATGTCGCCTTTGTCGTTTTGTTTGCTGTTTTTTGATTTTAAACTCAGCTTTATAGAATGTAAAGGCGAGATGATGGTTTGTACCGAATGCGGTTTCCTGACGAGTCCCATATTGGCTATATTCTTTTGAGTAATTATCAATTGATCAAAGTGAACAAAGTGAAACTGACTGTTCTTTTGAATATGCATTTACTTGTCATTGGGCTGAAGTGATCATGATTACTTCAAGTGATAGAAGTGAAAGTGATAATGACTCAAAAGAATAGCCCTATTAGGACGAAACAGCGCTGTCGCCATCTGTCGGACCCGGAGTTTTTCCATATTTTGGAGTGCTCGGCACTTTTTAACACGAGAATCATGTAGATTGATAAATTTTCACGTCCGCTTCGCCAATATTTTATTCTATTTTATTTTAAATTACACGGACAAAAACTTATCTATTTATATATAATATATATATATATATATATATATATATATATATATATATATATATATATATATATATATATATATATACTCTAACAATTACCACCGTAATGGATAGAGTTCTTTTCAATACGAAATAAAATGAAATTTTATTAAAATATAAACTTTTATTTATATCATATAATAGTAAAAAATATATAAATACATAATAGTAAAAAAAATTACTTAAGTAGAATTTTTTAATACTAATAATTAAATACTTGTGTACATATAACCTCAAACAATTTAACTACTATGATATTCATGCTTAGTTACAACAATTTAAGTAACATATATCGAGAAGGACAAATCTGATTTGTTTGCATAAATTTCAAATCCGCCAGTCTCCATCAAATGATTTCTGTATTTTTATCTTCTACAAATCTTGATGGGGTGACCATGTCAAATAACTTTTGTAGAAAAAGCTGGTGCCACCGGTGTACTTGTTGAAACGGTTTTTTCTTTTGTCTGGTATAGTTCATTTGTATTGGAGGAAGTTGAACGGTACACACTTTTAGATTGTTTGAAGTTTCCTGTAAGAAATAAAGTATTTAATAAAACATTGTGCACTTATTATAGATTATTATTTTTCTAATTAAATTATATCACCAATTAATTAATTTACTGCTGTTTTAAATTGCAATTAATTTATTAATTAAAACTTATTTACTTAAACTTTTTTTTGGGACCGCAGTGGTTGGACGGGTTATTTTAAAATAATTCTAGGTTTTCAATTAAATTAAGACTATTATCTTTGTGTAGTTTGTGGATGTTTTGTATAATTTTCAATTTGGCTTTGAGCTGTTCGGCAATGTAACCAGTCACTTTATTAATTTTTGGAATCACAAATTTTTTTATACTCAAGGCTCATCAATCCCGGTGACGCAAAACTGTTTCTATATCTAGTTTAACAAGGCTTCTGCTGCAATAAACTAGTAGGAGGATAGAAACAATGGAAGCCACTACTGACGCTGTTATTCATGGTTTAAATTTAATTTGTTATTTGCAACTGTTTCCCAGGAGAAAAATTTGAAAAACAT
Source organism: Diaprepes abbreviatus (assembly GCA_034092305.1). Classification (NCBI taxonomy): domain Eukaryota; kingdom Metazoa; phylum Arthropoda; class Insecta; order Coleoptera; family Curculionidae; genus Diaprepes; species Diaprepes abbreviatus. The sequence continues at coordinate 4,319,878 of JASJET010000105.1, forward strand.
CCCTGCGATGATGCGAAATAAATCTTTTGACCACAACAAAATTTGAAATTTCTTGATTTTATTATTATAATAAAATTTATTTTATAAATAAACCATACTAACCTGTAAAGGTGCCCGATTTATTTCAGAATCAATTGATGTAATATTCCTATTGCTTCTCCACCATCTACATAAAAAATAAAAACCGACGGTAAGGACCACTAGTAAAATAGCAGCGGTCCATATTTGAATATCATGGGGAGGAGTAATCAAAAAAGTAGTCAGCATTTCCATAATAGTATGTTGACTCATTTTTCCTGTTATAGAGCAGTGAAGGTCTTCACTCTGTGAAAGTTATCGTTCAAATGGGGTCGCGCGCACAGCGCGATGATTTTAATAGAGTCAGATTTAGGACCGGCTTTAAATTTTTTTCTTCATTTTATATAAAATTACTCCACTTAAAAACATTTCAATAGAAAACGCAAAAGATAAAAGTATAGGAAAAAACTTTCTTTTGTATTTATTCAACGAACTTAAAGCACAACAATAAAATAACAATTTCAGCGACTTTGGGCCAATGGCAAACAACAATAATTTACTGATTTAGGGAAATTTAGAATTTCCTATATCACATGATCGATGTCATTTGTCTGTCAAATCGACAAGTTCTCTCAGTAGCTAAAAAAGGGAAATTACAATATTGAGAAAATATTATATTTTATTCACAACAGACAGAAATAGCAAGAAAACAGAAATTATATATAACTAAATTATATATTTGTTTTTACCTAATTTAACATAATTATATCTAGGTTCTCATATGAAAATTAGATAATTTTAATATATATATATTTATATATATATATATATATATATATATATATATATATATATATATATATAATCTAATATATTGTTATATAAGATACATATTTTTCTTTATAATTATATAAAATTATATCTGGATTCTCTGGTAAAATTATATATAATCATATGTAATTTTGTATAATTATATAAATTTATATATAATTAGATCTATTTATATATTTTCATATAAATTATTTGCATGCATTTTTCGAATTTATTTTATCAAAACTTAATTTTTTTATTCAATGTCAAGTCGCATCAAGAAATATATTTAAAATAATATTTTCTATATATATATATATATATATATATATATATATATATATATATATATATATATATATATATATATATATAATATTTTTCTTTTCTATTTAAATAATCTCCAAAATTCTTAAAATATAAATACCGTATAAACTTGCATTTCTTTTTATGTTATTTTTACTATTTATATCTTATTAACGGATTCCAAAATTTACAAATTTTCTCTAATCTGTTCACCGCCTGAAACCAAGATGGTTCCTGTCGCAATGACTACGAATCACTTGGCCCTTTGCCATTGGTCGATCGTTCTTTACAATTACTAATCTCGTCGCCCTTTATCGCGTACGCTCAGTTCTACTTTTGCTATTCAAGTCAGAGGTTTTTCTGGTTCTCGATGTAATCCAAGTTTTCGTATTCCAAATTTTGCTAGCGTTCGAGTTAATCACTTATTCTCTAATACTACTGTGCTTCAGATCTTTATTAGATTCATAGGCCTAATTACACAAATTAAAGATACAATCTCCCTAAACCGTTGTTAATAAAATTATAAGAAATAAAACATCTTCAATGAAAGAAATTTGTTAATTGCAATGAATGTTATTGACATACTTTTTATTATTAACTTCTTAAAATCTTTTAAAAATCCGCAACCGTTACCCTTAAAAAAAAATAATAATTTAGAGTGTATTTTGAAAGATAAAATAAATAACAAAACAGTCATTTACTTTTTGATTTTAATTTACTCATAATTTGTTATTATATAAAATTATACATAATTTTATAAAATAATATACTATTATATGTAATTCTTTGGATATGGTATATATAATTACTTCAAATTATATAAAAACACAAGAATTTGTGGAATTATATATAATCAGCTAAAATCACATCGTGCCTATTTTCATTTATGTCTTTTACATGATACTTTATGTATGATTATAAATATTTTTCCAGGCAGTTTGATAGCGACCGCCGTGACAGTTTGTTGATGAAAATATGCTGAGACAACAACGTTAATGCTTCGAGTATAACCTATAGGAATCCGTTTAGGCAGCTAATAGAGCTTAACTAAATCAAATTCTGTAATTTGTATATAAAAATATCCTGTAGTTATAAATCACCTTCAATACTGACTTCCTTTTCAGGCTATAAATATGGGTTTATATCCAGATCTAGATTCCTATAGCCGAACATTCTAGACACCCACACTTCAAGTATCGAAATAACTGCGGATTTTTCGTATAAAAATTCCAACCTTTCAACAGCGATAAAAATCAAGAAATAGCTGAAATAGACATATACAAAAAATGTAATAGATAATCAGATTTTTTCTGATGTAATAACATACTAGGCATATTGAAATCATAGATTAGGAAATACTAGATTGCGCCTCCCAATACCGGCAGTTCCCACAGTACGAGAGACAAAGCAATAATCTCTCTTTCTAATGGACAGAGAATACAACCAGACATAGAGTATTATTCGCGTTTGGGGTCACTACTTTTATGAGCCACCAATAAGAAAGATATAAAATTACTGCTTTCACTCTTCTTCCTCTCTTGCACTGGGAGAACCGCCGGCATTAGAAACGCTCAATCTAGTATTTTCTAAATCTATGATTTAAATTATAATAATTTAGTACATATGTAAGATCAATTCCGACTCTGTCACTAATCAGCCAGCGATGTCATGACTAGCTCAATTTGAGTGATAACCTTTGGAACAGGTCACAACTTGTTATCGATTTTATTTTTCATCTGTAAAGTTTGTCTAAAAATAATTTTCGAAACTACTGAACCGATTTAAAAAGTTATTTTATTACGAGGAAGCTCACAGATTTGAAAATGAAAAGAGTCGAAAAGAAGTTGGCATTTCATCGATGTTTATCAGAGAATATGTAAAAAGTGAGTTGATGTAGTTTCAGAGGTAAAATATGTAATTCTGAACTCACAATTGATATTGATATTGAATCATACAAAACAGAGTTAAAGGTCATGGTGAGCTTAGAACTAGAGAACGTACTGCTTCAGGTGAATGACAAGCTCCAAAGATGCACAGATAATATAAGAGACTCAAATGTGGAGATGGTATGGGTTATTACTGATCCTATTAATCACAATAATCAATTTTCAAACACTCAAGACTTATATAATCAACTGTTTGCCTCTCCGAGTCAGACTTTTAATCAGAGATTTAACTACATTGAAAGAGAAATTAAACTTCTAAAAACATCTCCTCAAATACCAGCCACTGAGTTATCATATGTTACTGATAATGAACAGATGAAAATGACCACTTCTAAACCTGCATTGTGTAAAGAAGTAGAATCAACATGCAATGGCAGTGATAAGCAGGGTAAAAGCGGCAGCCAATTTGCCAATAATCAGAACAAAAACAATAAAAACAGCAAACAACGCCTAAGTGCTGAAATAAAAAAATTTGAGAATTCAAAAATCAAAGCAGCAAATGTAACACCAAAAGCTTTTACATTTTTGAGTAATATAGATAAAGGGATAACCATCACAGATATATTGGAGCACTTGAAATCGGTATTTGGCGAGAGTGAAAATTTTGAAATAGAGGAGCTCATTGTACGGTCTGAAAAATATAAAAGCTTCAATATTATATCCAGACCCGAGATCCAACCCGATTTGTTGGATCTCAGTAACTGGCCGTCTAAGGTGGTTGTTAGAAAGTTTAGATTTTTTCGCAAAGCAAGAAGTCAATGTAGAGCTCGAGGAGGCAACTTTGGAGGTCGATTATCATCATACACCCAATAATTTAGATGTGATTTAATCACTACCTCACGGTGAGATAAGCAATGTGTATCAAAATGTAAGGGGTTTAAATACCAAAGTAAGTACATTTTATAATTCTTTATATGCTTTGTCCGATGAGTGTGATGTGATTGTTTTAACGGAGACCTGGTTACATAGTGATGTTAAAAGTGAAGCGTTATTTCCAGATATTTTCAATGTAATAAGAGTGGACCGAAATTTGCTGAAAACACATAAAACGAGGGGTAGCGGAGTTCTTATTGCTGCCAAAAATAATTTAGACATTACTAAAGTAAATGTAAACTTTGATAATGAAGACATTGATATTTTATGTGTTAATATGGTATTAATTCTTTTCAGTGTATTTACTTGTTGGCTATTTATATGGTACCTGCATGTCCACTAGCTACTTACGAGGCATTATTTGATTTATTTGAACGACTACAATTCATCAATAAGTTTATAATTTTGGGTGATTTTAATATTAAAGAATTAAATCATTACTACAAAACCGGAATTTGTAGTAACATAATAACAATATATGAAAATTTATTGTGTTTTTATGATTGTGTGCAATGAATCAAGATAGAGAATACATTTTTTCATATATTAGACCTTGTTATTACAGGGATTAATTGCAATGTAGCAAGACATGACCTCTGTCTTGTTCTTGACGACCTTCACCACCCCACTTTACAAATTGAATTAAAATTAAAAACCGCTAGGACCCGGGAATTGTCAGCTCAGCCAAGTAAATATAATTTCCGAAAGGCCGATTTTATCATATTATATGGTTGTCTTCTAAATGTTGACTGGCAGTTCCTGGAACCATATAACAATGTAGACGTCGTCACTGAAGCTTTTTATAAAAAATTATATGAAATATTTGATGTGTGGGTACTTAAAACTATGAAAAAAAGGCAATATCGTGTTTGGTTTAATAGTACTATTATAAGAAATTTAAAACAGAAAGGCAAGTTCAGAATAAAATTTAGACAAACAGGAAGTCTTGAAACGAAAGAAAGTTACACTAATCTTAGAGCATATGTTAAGAAAGATATTAAAATATCATATCAAAATTACGTACAAAAATACAACGAGAAATAGGTGTCGATGTCAAGGATTTTGGTTTTATATAAATAACAAAAAAAAAGTGGTGCATATACCTAATAAAATTATCTACAATAATAATGAATATTCGAGTGGAGAAAAAATTTGTAACGCTTTAGCCCAATATTTTAATAGCGTGTATAAGAGTGAAAATGATGATGCATCTAGAATTGATGACCGTATATGTGTTGATCAAGTTACACTTCTTTTAATAACGGATGGAGATATTTTGGAGGCTGGCAAAAAAATAAAAGTTGGGAAGGCTGTGGGACCAGATAGTGTTCCATCATATTTAATAAAAGGATTTATTGATATATTTAAATATCCCCTTCGAATACTTTTCAACCTAAGCTTCAAAATCGGTATATTTCCTTCACAGTGGAAGAAAGTCAAAGTTTATTTGATTTTTAAAAAAGGGGATAAAACTGATGTTACAAACTATCGCTCCATTGCAATTCTGTCTGTTCCGGCAAAAATTTTGGAAGGCATAATATATAAAAATATTTATGCCACAGTTAGAAATAAAATATCGATTTATCAGCACAGCTTCATGACGAACAGATCCACAATATCAAATTTAATAAATATTACCCACGACATTTCGGGAACATTGAATGAACGTGCTCAGATGGACTCGATCTACACTGATTTCGCCAAGGCTTTTGATTTGGTTTCCCATAGGATTTTAATTTCTAAGCTGCAATTTGAATTTGGCTTTCAGAAAGGGTTGCTTCAGTTGATTAAATCTTACTTATCTGATAGAGAACATCAAGTTATTGTGAAAGGATATTCATCATTGTCGTTTTTTCCCGCATTGGGCATTTCTCAGGATTCCAATTTAGGTCCCCTCCTTTCCATTATGTTTATAAATAGTTGAACATCAGTAATGGAAACATATCTATTGTTTGCAGATAATTTAAAAATTTATTACAGAATTCATTCTGTTAATGACTGCTTGCAGTTCCAATTAGACCTAAACAGAGCAGTTGCATGGTCAGAACAAAACAAACTACATTTTAATACTTCTAAATGTGCTGTAATTACTTATTCGCGGAAAAATAAACCGATATTGCATACATACTACATAAAGAAAGATAAACTAACGCGAGTTGAAGAAATTTGGGACCTTGTTGTGACCTTTGATGCTGGACTAACATTTAATAACCATATTATACATACTGCCAATAAGGCCATGCATGTATATGGGTTTTTGGCAAGACATACAGGTGAATTTAACGATCCAAATTGTATTAAACAGTTATATATGTCACTTGTACGTAGCATACTAGAGTATGCATGTGTTATTTGGAATTCTTACTATTAATGTTACAAATATCTGCTAGAAAAAATCCAAAACCAAATTGTTAAATATATGTATTATAAAGAAACACATGTATGTCAATTGATATTGTCAGCCACGTGGCTGTGTCAGAAATATGGTCTTATGAGACTTGAAAAAAGTGGAGAAATGATGGATATTTTGTATTTATTCAATATAGTGCATGGTACGGTTGATGATTCCAGTTTTTTAAATAGGCTGAATTTTTCGGTACCAATCTATGGTATTAGGCACTCAAATACATTTTACTTATCTACAGTAGCTTTAAGTAACAATCATTCTACCTTTCCATTATATAGGCTTTGTTATTCTTACAATAGACTACAGTCCGAGCCAGACATTTTCAATAATTGTTCTTTTAAAAAAATAATTGTTGAAATTTTATCAACGATTTAAATTTAGGTTAGATTTTAATTTTAGATTTAAATTTTGTAGAAATACTTTAATTGTGTCATGTTACTTTATAAATTGTACCTGTTAAGTACTTAAATAAATAAATAAATAAACAATGGGTTGTCTAATGAAATGCATAATCTGAAAACATAAGTAATAAATAATTTAAAATAGAGCTAAACCGACTTCAGAAGTCGCACTAAAAAGTAAAAAATAAATTAGAAATGGTTTCATATTGCAATTAATTCAATAATTTTAGATGTATTTTTTTAAAGTCAGCGCGGATATATATATATATATATATATATATATATATATATATATATATATATATATATATATATATATATATATATATATATAATCGAGGGTTTTCGGGTATCCCGTGTATGTGCTGAGTCCCTCTCAGGACTGTAAGGCAGTTGACGTTTCGGGGAAATCTTATTCACAGCTCACTGTACGGCGTCTGCAAGCGCAGATTTTGAATGATTTTTTCATTGTAGCCTGCGACGAATCATGATGTTCAAGCGTTAAAGCCGAAAATCAAATCCATAGCGAATTCGTGCCCCCCGAACCGAACAATGAACCCACAATTCTACAAAAGTGTCCTGGATCGACTTTTGAAGCGGATTCGTCGCGTGAGACCAGAGTTGTACCGCACCAGTGACTGGTTTCTGTTGTACGACAATACGCTAGCCCATTCCTAAGTACTCATCACACAATTTTTCGCCCAAAAGTTGGTCTTCATGATTTATCATCCGCCCTACTCGCCAGATTTGGCTCCGACAGACTTTTTTTTATTCCCTAAATTGAAAATTACGATGAAGAGAGAACGTTTTGAAGACGCTGAGGCGATTCAAAGGAATGTGACCAGGGCTCTGAGAGCTGTTCCAGAAGAGGAGTTTTCCAGGTCGTTCCAGGGCCTATACGAGAGCAGCATCCAGGAGGGGATCGTATTGAAAACTAAATAAAATCTTTTTTTTCCAAACACTTGTTTTCATTCGAAAAAAAATTAGTCCCGGAACTTTTTGGATAAACTGTGTATGTCATCTATCCCTTATCGACAAGTAGTTGAGTAGCATTTTGTTGTAGGTTTATTGCTTTATTTATAGTATGTATGGTTTAGTCACTCTGTCTGCTTTTTTTTTGTGTTTCAGTTTCTTTATTTTTTCTTGGTTGTCGATTAGGCCAATGAATCTGTTGCAGATGTCAATTCATTATTTTTGTAACTAAGACGCCCATAAACGTGAACCAATTGTTCTCGTTAAGTGCTAGAATGCATTGTATCATCATGTGTATAGAGTCAAGGCAATCAAGGAAGCAGTTGACCTATTATTTGTCATTGGACTATATCAAAAATGCGTCGACATAGCACCATCAGAGTTTGGGTTTAAGGTGGGCTTCTTGAAGGGCTTAGGTTTCGAGATAGACTATGAACCAATGGCAGCGCCATCAATCTATCTGTATATCTCGCCGTGAAATAAAATACGTGTTCTTAAGGCAATATCTGGTGCGATGTGTAATTCGGAAATTCTTCTCTTTCAGCTGTCTGATCCAGGGTTCTTCTATCATTATAATATTACCATTTTCAAGTCTAGAGAGTGTAAAAAGAAATGTTATAAACCATTTCGAGGTTACTGCTGCATAAGGTATTTTTTTTAAAAATCGCATTTAAATTTTTTTTTGTAATTTATATTTATAGAAAAAAATACCGAAAACAAACTAAATAATGATAATAAAGATAAGTTATAAAATATCGGTGGTATAGGGAATTTTTTTAAAATTTCTAAACAAATAATATGATAATAGATAAGACATAGTAGTTAATCCTTAAGCTCATTTAGTATTGATTTACGTGTGTTTTTGTTAATTTTAAATACTTTTCTCGTTGCATGCGGAAAAATTTTTCAAAATGCAACCGCAAAATATGACATTTTGGGAAACTTTGTTTAATAATTTTGATGTCGATCCTATTAGAGATATTTCGATCATATGTACTGCAATTTTAATAATAATAATTGTAATTTTATGCTACGTGTTGATCCAAGCCAGTGGTAAAACTTTAAAATCAAGAGATAAAGACGATGGGTAAGAATTTTTCTTTTCTTAATAATTCTGTTTCCTGAATAGATCTAAGTTTAGAATAAAAAAGCGATATTATCAATTTATTTGTTTATTTATTTACTACAGCACGTGCCTTACAGATATAAAAATACTTTTAAAAGCCCGACTTACAGGCAATTTACAAAACCATAAAAGGTGAACCTTTATTATTTAATAAAATAACTCGTAATTTACACAAATTTAAGAAATAAATAATAAAAAGAAAATAATGTGCTAATATATAACACCGTTTCACACATACACACCAAAAACGGAGAAACTAGAAATAAACAATCAACAACACGGCGATTTTTGGTAATTGAGGTTTTAATAATGTCCTCTAATCACCTATTGAGGATGTTTCCAAATAAGTGTGAAAAATTTCTACGAGTTATTCTTAAGCTATTTTTAAGCATAAAAGTTCATATACAGTAGTGGAAAAATGTATGGAAATTTTAATTATGTTCGTATTAATTAATACTGAATTTATCAAGAGCTTTTTACATTTCGCTAAAATGCAGAAATGCCACTGATATACATAATTATTGCGTTTAACAATCTAAAGAGAAATGTTGTTTATATTTTTTTTTGCGATAAGGAATTTGTGGTTCGAAAATAAGTATGGAAACTATTTATATTTTGATTTTAAAGTATTCAGTTTCAGTTCTACAGTGCAAATATCGTGTAAAAATATTCATTTATCATACTAAAACACTGTTATTTTTCTTGTGATTTTAAACAAAAAATTGTGAATTTATTTAGAATGTGAAGAAAAAAGTGCTTGATTGCAAAATATTAAAATATTTCTAAAAGTGCCGTAACGAAAATAATACAAAAATATGATATTCGTGGTAATATAAGAAATGCGCCTTATCGAAAAGACCCCGTAAAACTACTTCTCGAATCGATAAAAATATTTTAAGGATCTCAAAACTTGACCCCAGAAAAACATTCAGATAAATAAAAAACGAGATCTTGGAGCAGTTTGGTGTTAAAGCGACAAGTAGAAAGGTACGCAATCGTCTATTTGATAGAGGTCTTTATGGAAGAGTTGCTGTTAAAAAGCCGCTTCTATCAAAAAAGAATAGAAAGGTCCGAATGAAGTTTGCTAGAGCTCATCTTTCTTGGTCTACAGAAAAATGGAATATGGTGCTTTGGAGTGACGTAAGCAAATTTTCACTATTTTGATCTGATGGCAGGAAGTATGTAAGAATACCGGTTGGCGCAAGATTCAAGGCAAAGTACCAAATTCCTACTGCGAAACATGGAGGAGGAAACATAATGGTGTGCGGATGTTTTTCTCGATCTGAGATAGGACCCATCATTCAAGTACAGGATAAAATGGACCAATTTCAATATAAAGAAATATTAGAAAATACAATACTTCCATTTGCAGAAGAAGAGATGCCTTTACGGTAGATATTTCAACATGATAATGATCCGAAGCGTTCATGTAAAATAATAAAACAATGGTTTGGTGAGAAAAATATACTGTACTTGAGTGGCCATCCCAATCCCCAGACTTAAACCCAATTGAACATCCTTGGGACGACTTAAATCGCCGTATTCGAATGCATTCCGATCACGAACTTGAGATATAAAACTGGACTGCTCGTGTTCCATATCTCCCTTATAAAAAAAATGACCCCACCGTGCTCCGTGCCATTTGGTGCAAATAATTGCTTTGGCAACAATGAATTCCCTAAGTTTTTATGATATTGGTGAAAGTGTATTTTGACATTGACTGAATACTTTTTATTTTGACAAAAATTTTTTTTTGATTTTGCTGTTTTATGGATTTTTTCACATTTTATGTAACGTTTTACTGAAAAATTCAAACAGGAATGTGAACTTTAAGGTTTTTTTTTGTATTTTAAAAAATGTGATTCTTCATCGTAAGACGTGCAAATACCTCATCTGGTAAATTGGAATTTATTTATTTGGTAAGTTATAAAGCATTCAATAATAATTATATAAAATTTTACCTGAGAATCAAATTGTAAATCTAAGGGTAACAAGTTTAATCTTATGGATATGATATATGATAATTATTAAATGCTATCAATATTTTAGTTTTCTAAGAGAAAAGAATCTTCAAATTCAAGAGCTGAAGCAAATTGGTCATGATCATGATTCTTTTATACATCAGATAAGTAACTCTGTTCAGAGCATTTTTCTGGAAATTGTTTTATACAATAAGATGTGCAAAAAGTTTGTGTTGTGCTTCTTACAAATAAACTGCCTGAAAAAAACTACGAAGCACTTTGATGTAAACATCTTGAAGCAACTAAACTTGGACTTAATAATATACACTGGCTCTACAAAAAAGTCCTGAATTAGGTGTGCATTAAGCAACAACAATATCGTTTTACCATAAAGTTAATGTTCCATTGACATATAAAGCTGAATATCGAAACTGGTATGGTATTAAAATTTAAACTGATTATACGTTTAAAAACCAATATGCCATATTAAAATAGAAATAAATGATTGCATATAATATGAAATTTTTCAATATTATTAAGGATGTTTGAAAATTACATAAATTTTACTTTTATGTATTTGTTTTGTCTAAAAATAAAGTAATAACATTTTGTTTGAATATGTTATTAATTAATAAAACAAAAATTCTTGATTTTAGCTCAGATAGGAAATTTGTGTCATGAAAACCCTTTGTCAAAGTAGTGAGAAGCTGCGATTGATTACCATTTCAAAAATTCAACTCTAGAAAAGGCCAATTCCAGATCCTTAAACAGTTAAGAAAATTGAAAGTTTGACCTAGTGTAAAAATTAAAAGTTGCTAGTAAATCTTTATGTATATATTTAGATTAAAAATGATTGTATTAATGTAAGAATTCTCTTGTATTTACAAGCTTCTTTATATTTAAAGTGTCTTAATAAATATTGTATTGTTTACAGTTAAATATAAACTGCTTTAACACTATCCCCTTTAGAGTTTAATTTTTTTTTTTTATAAAAATGGTTTAGTACATAATGTTACTTTACTTCATTTAAATTAAAGCTCCGTTTTTATGAAGGAAATGTCAACATTATTATGAATGTTGTTAACCCTATATAAATACCTAACATATCAGTTCCCTAAAAGCATCGAGGAGAAAATAATTTTAACAAAGACCTAATCGAAGCTATTTTTAAATGATGAAATTATCTTACTTTGCAATAGATTATGTGGACATTTCGATACCTTACATTAAACAATATACTATATTAATTCATGATATAAAATTTTTAAAAATAAATGCCTTAATACTGGTTTTCGTTAACTTCTTATACTCTATTTCCGAATAAGGATGTTTCTAAAACAGATATTTCAAAAAAAAATTAGTCTCGATTTGTTTTTGGCGCATATTTCACATTTTAGCTATTTTACTAAATAACAGTTTTATTGAAAAAATAAAATATGTAAACAGTCATAGAAAAAGCATTTTCATTTATTTATAACAACTGACATTTCATGCTTGTTATCTAAAAATAATAAAATTGTTACATATTTACGCTGTTCCAAAGAAGATAAAAAAATTTGCTTTATTGGAGTTGCTTTAAACAGAAAAATTATAATTTTGAGGAAACTAAAAGTAGAAATTCAAGTTAAATATTAGGCTTGTTCCAACCCGCATCAGAAACAGTTTCTGACCGTCAGGATTCGGCGCATTAACTTACTACACAATATATTTAAGTTAACGCGCAGAATCCTGACGGTCAGAAACTGTTTCTGACGCAGGTTGGAACAAACCTATTGTTTTACAGAAACAATTATCCTGGGTTGCGATTCTATAAGAGTAAAAGGAAAGACGATGTCATAATAAGGATTTTCTATCTTTGTTCAGTCTGTATTAACACATAAGTATATCACTGTCCTAAAAGAGATAAGGAGAGAGAATGTCAAAAAATATGCTTACAGAATCGGAGCTCTGGTCTTTTTTATTGAATATACTCGACTAACCTGTCAAGTAAAACAAGGAAGAGCGATTTATTATTTTAGATATAGTATAGAAAGAGATAGTTATTGTCTAAACCTGTTAGTTAGAATAATAGAATTGACATTCATTCACGCCAATGTAAGAAACTATTAGGGAATTCAATGTTGCCATACAAATCATTGCACCGAATGGCGACCAATAAGGGGGGAGTCAAAAATTATTCTCATGAGCAGTCCAGTTTTATATCTCAAATTCGTGATTCCGATATCAAAAATTAACAAAAACTGTTTAATGTCTTTAAATCAGAGTGGGCGCAAATTCCTCCAGGAACTTTCCAAAAATTAGTTGACTTGATGCCTAGAAGATGCCAGGCTGTCTTAGTTGCTGAAAAGTATTCTACAAAATACTAAAAAATTGTTAGTCGTATGTTTACAATAATGTTTTTTGATGAAATTTTAAGTTTCCATAGTTATTTCCAACTGTCATTTAAAAATTGCTTATAATTTAAAAATGTCAATCTCACGGAAAATAATTTTCTTTATAAAACGAACCAAATATTGCTAGTAGTGAACATAACCCGATTCTCTCAATCCCCCCACTCCTCGACCTTGACCTTGACCTTGCTTCACCCCTCTTTGGCCCCGCCCACATGTCCTTGTCATTGACCTTGAAAGTGCACGTGTGCTTTGGCCTTGGCCTTGTGTTCAAGGTTGTGTGTGTGACCTTGACCTTGACCTTGGTCGAGACGACCTTGACTTTGTTGAAGGTCATCTTGGGTGTGTGACCTTGAAGATATGTTACGTGGTTGGGGGTGACCTTGAATGGTTTTATATAGAGTATGGGGCAGTTTCATTCATCAGTTGGCTCTGACTTGTATAGGTAGTACATGTGTTAATATTTGACAAATCATGGCATATGTTTGTGAAAATTGCGGTTCTAAGTTTACTAAGAGTTATAATATGAGACGTCATAAAAGAGAATCGTGTGCGGCGAGATTTAATGAAGTGCCTGGAGGAAAACGGCTCCGAATTGAAGAGTATACATCGACGATTCCGGTAATTAATTGCGCTACATGTAATGTAGATGTTCCAATAAATCATATGTCAGCGCATAAACGAACACAACAACATAAAAATAATTCATGTTTGCCGGTATGTCATGGTGTGCAACTCGTTCAATGTGCCTTCAAAAGAAGAATTGCAACCTATCGGGTTAGCAGTGATATGGAGCATTCCGATTACGTAATGTTCTTTGCAGACATTAAATCCAAGGTGGTGGAACTTGTTAATAATTTATTGCGTGTGCATCATGCTTTAAAAGTTAACATGACAGCTGTTGGCGAGTACATGCTTCCGTCACAAGAAATATTCAGTGAAAAATCCTTCAACACTGCTAATCAAATAATTAGTGTAGAAAGTGATTTGGATGCCGTTTACCATTCTTTCACCGAATCAATAAAAACGCAGGCGACAGAGTTCCAGGAGAAAGATTCAGGTATGGAAAAATCAAAACCCGATATATTAAACTGATTTTTATATATTATTTTTCTTGTTATAGGATGGGCTCTTGTGCGAATTTTATACTTGGAAGTTGGTATCAACAAGTATATGCCTATGGGTGGCTCATCATACATCAAGTTGCCGTGTTCTATTGAAAAGAAAGGAGCTGTCGTCAATGTGATTAACCAGGACGAATTTTGCTTTGCGTGGGCTGTAACATCAGCATTGTTTCCTCCAACAGCAGAGCCTTCACAGAAGACATCCTACCCCCATTTTTCTAGAGTGCTAAATGTAACAGGTATGGATTTTCCAGTAAAATTACGTGACATTAAAAAATTTGAGGAAATGAACAACATATCAATTAACGTATACGGTCTGGAATCTAAATATGAAAATAATGAAATAATACATGAAGTTATTGGTCCACTGAGGTATGCGTCAAAAAAGTTGGATAGGCATGTAAATTTATTGTTAATTACAAAAGACTGTAGTAGTAAAGATGGCGGTGAACATTTTTGCGATACGACTTGTTCAAAGAGTCATTATTGTTGGATTCGGGATTTATCACGTTTAGTTTCAAGTCAAATTAGTTGTCAACAACATAAAATATATTTCTGTGATGGTTGCCTCATTTATTTTAGTACACCGTCAGCTTTAACTTTACATCAAAGCTACGATTGTAACCACATTTTCACGCAAACACCCTCAGTGGATTTAAAAATCGATAAATTTGGAAAGAGTGTGCCGGAAAATATTTTAAAATTCGAGGGTATAGAAAAGCAAATGCGCGTTCCATTCGTGGTTTATGCAGATTTCGAATCTGTTTTAAAACCCATTGAAACGGTACAACCAAACCCACAAAATTCTTACACTGTAAAAAGTTTTAAACATGAACCATATTCTTTTGCTTATTTAATTAAATGCTCTTTTGACGACTCACTTTCGAAATTTGAGCTATTTCGGGGGAATAATGCAGCTCAAGTCTTTGTGGATCGTATCGAGTGTGATTTAAGGGCTCTATACAACACATATTTAAAAGACATTAAGCCTATGAAACCGTTAACGCCTGAAGAAAAAAGGGAGTTTAATGATGCTAAAATATGTGGTATATGTGAAGGCCCTTTTGAAGAGGGTGAGATTAAAGTACGAGACCACTGTCACATAACTGGTGCAAAAAGATTTGGTGCTGCACATTCCGTTTGTAATTTAAATTATAAATTACCCTCTTTTATCCCTATCATATTTCATAACTTAAGCGGCTACGACAGCCATTTATTTATAAAAGAGTTATGTAAATATGGGGATAAAATTGGTGTTTTGGCTCAAAGTAAGGAAAAGTACATATCATTTACCAAAAGCATTTATGTGCACGATTATTTTGATAGTAAATGTGGAAAAGTCAAGAGGAAATATTTAAAGTTGCGATTTATTGATAGTTTTAAATTTCTGTCAACGTCTTTGGAAAATTTAGGCAGCGGTTTAAACGACGACGATTTTATTGAAACGCGGAAACATTTTTCAAATATCAACCAATTTAATTTGATGCGTCAAAAGGGTGTTTTTCCCTATAGCTTTATTGACTCTATAGAAAAAATGGAAAATACATGTCTTCCAAGTAAAGATGAATTTTATGATAATTTACGGGAAGAACATATTAGCGATGAAAGCTATAGAAGAGCAAAAGAAGTATGGCGCTTGTTTGGGTGTAAAACTTTGGGGGACTATTCGGACGTGTATTTAAAATCAGATGTGTTGCTATTGTGTGATGTTTTTGAGCAATTTCGGAATAATTGCTTAAAATTCGATAAACTTGATCCAGCACATTACTATACCCTTCCAAGTTTATCATTTGATTGTATGCTACGTATGACTAAGGTAGAGTTAGAGCTCTTAACTGATATAGACATGATACATTTTTTTAAGAAAGGTATACGCGGCGGCATAAGCCAGTGTACAGAAAGGAAGCACATCGCTAATAATATTTTTTTACCAGACTATGACCCAACAAAACCTTCTTCATTTATAACATACCTTGATGCTACAAATCTATATGGTCATAGTATGTCACAAGCATTACCATATGGTGGTTTTCGATGGTTAAGCGAGCGCGAAATTCTGGATTTAAATATTATGGCTGTTGGTGATGATAGTTTACATGGCTACGTTTTGGAAGTGGATGTGCATTATCCGACTGAGTTGCATGATGCACATTCTGATCTTCCATTTCTAGTAGAAAATATCATACCGCCAACAGAAAACGCTAAATTACCGAAATTAATTCCCAATTTACAAGATAAAAAAAAATACATTGTACACTATAGAACTTTAAAACAAGCCATCGCCAACGGCTTAGTGGTAATGCAAACCCATCGAGTATTACAGTTTGAGCAATCAAAATGGCTAAAATCGTATATTGATTTTAATACCAATTTACGTAACAAGGCCACCACAAAATTTGCGAAGGACACTTTTAAATTAAAAAATAACGCGATATTTGGTAAAACTATGGAAAATGTGGAAAATCGAAAGGATATAAAATTAGTAACACATTGGGAGAACAGTGTAGGCAGAAATGGAGCTAGAGCACTAATATCCCGCCCCAATTTCAATAGTAGCTCGATATTTACCGAGAACTTTGTTGCTATACATATGAATAAAGTTAAAATATTGTACAATAAACCAATTTATATCGGTTTTTCCATATTAGATATATCAAAGACTGTAATATACGATTTTTATTATAATTTTATTAAATCCAAGTTTGGCGATGATGCTTCGTTACTTTACACCGATACTGACTCGCTTATATTAAAAGTGTATACGGAAAACTTTTATCAAACTATATCAGAAAACCCCGAAAAATTCGATACATCAAATTACCCCGAAATTAATAATTTCAACATAATTAAAAGTAATTCTGTAGTTGGTAGAATGAAAGATGAGTTTCCTGGTGATCCGATAATAAGTTTTTATGGTACCGGCGCGAAGGCTTATTATGTAAAGTCCATTAATAATGAATTAAAAAAAGCCAAAGGTATCAAAAAATGTGTTATCGAGAAAGACCTTCATCAGGAAGACTACCAAAGAATTGTTGAACGGGGTGGTTTGATATTAAGAAAGATGAAGACATTTAGAAGTGAATTACATAACATTTATACCAACATAATAAATAAAGTAGCATTGTCACATAGCGATGATAAACGTTATGTAATTCCCAGTTCAACCAAAACTCTACCTTGGGGGCATGCAGACATAGATTTTTACAAAACAGACCCGGAAGAAAACTTAGCAAATTTAGTCACCGTGTTGGAATCATTTCTAAGTCAGGACAGCACGTAATCTGGAAAATCCATATTTCATTATTTGTATTGTTTTTATTATTTCTATTAAACATACAACATTAATATGTAACGATAGTATTGTAATTTTTTTTTTTTTTTTTTTTTTTTTTTAAATAAAAAACATGTATTCATTGATTGATTGCTTTTTTATTGAACCTTTATTTTAAAATTATAAATATAATGAAGTGTCGACAAATAACAAACTGTAAAAGTTATTGTTGAAAAATTTGTCTAATAGTAAATTAAACGCACAGGTCTACGAGTAAATGTTTAATGTGAAACAGGTTTGCTGACAAGATCCTCCATAGTCTTTTCAATTTTCAACATTCTAGAGTTAAGTTCATCACGCAGTTCGTCTTGCCTAAGTTCATATATTGCAATAACAGTATCATCAATGTATCCTCTAAGTTCTTGACCGGTTTCAATTAATTTCTTGCGTACGTAACCTTCAAGTTGGTTTCTGAATATATCTTTAATAACAATTGTTGAGTCATGTAAAGCTTTCTGCGTATCTTGCACACACTGAGCAAGGTTATTATCAACATAATTTCGTGTGGTCGCATCGTCTCCTTCAAGAGGTTCTGCTAAATAGCACAATCTTTTGCTTCCCATGTCGTAATCTCCATTAGGTGTAAGTTTAAAACCTATTCCTGAAGGACCTCGCATAAAGTTAAAATCCTTAAATTTTCTTTTGCGACCGAACTTATCAATAGTGTTTACTTCTGACATTGTTATGTGAGACTGATTTGAAACCATTAGATTTCACCCTAATATATGGTTCTATTTCATTAATAAACGGACTCTGCAGAAAAATATGGATTGCAAAACGTATTTTAGGTGATGTTTAATAAATACACATACAGATTCATTTTACTATTGTTTTATTGAAAAAAAAATTAAAATATAACAAAAGATTGAGTTTACTTTTTATTATTAAAAAAAAAAATAAAAAAAATAACAAACAAAAAATTAAAAATTAAGAAATAAAATACATGTTAATTTCTTCTGTACAGGTAAGCTTCTTCTATGACCCAATTTCTTCTCTGGATGGCACGTTCATTAATGTCCTTGTTTTTAAAATAACCTTGACAGGACCAAAAAAAAAAAAATCCTTGAAAATTACAACCTCGAAAACGACCCTGACATTGACGGGTACTTTGACCTTGGCCTTGGCCTCGCATCTAACAAGTTTAGTACTATATTTATATGCTTCTTTAAAATAACCTTGACAGGGACAAAAAAAAATCCATGAAAATTACAGCCCTGAAAACGACCCTGGTATTGCCGGTTACGTCGGCCTTGGCCTTGGCCTTGCATCTGACAAGTTTAAATATTATACTTAATGCATCGAACAAAAGGAATAAAGGCGGTGTAGTGGGGGAAATGGGCATAAAAGCAGACTTGCTGGCTCGAGCTCTTCACAGTTCGTCAGAACAGCAAACAGTACAGTGCTAAGAAAAAGTTAATTGTGTGAGTTGGAATATCGAAAATGTCTAGTGTACGGTCTCTTTTAGATGCTCTTGACGTGAGCTGCGGTTCACAGCAAGGCATGCTCGATAACATGAGTGGTTTAGAGGTGCTAAGTCCGGGGGTGTTCGAGAACTGGAATGGCGTGGAGCATGAAGATGCCGAAGACCGAGCCCTCAACGATGGTCGCGACGAGGAGTTGGTTCAGTCGGCAGCGCAATTCCTGGAATGCTGGACGGAGGAGAAAGAGCCAAAAATTAATGTGATTAGTGATGTGGTTGTGCGAAAAGCATCGCGGCCTAGGGAATCTTCTCCGAAAGCGTCGAAACTGCAAAAGCTCTTGACTATGCGGAAGTCGGAAATCGCCGATAAAAAAACATTTTATTCGGCGATTAAAGGTGTGGGACAAGGGAAGAAGAAAAAGTTTAACTTTAAGCGTCCCTCCACCCCTGTTCCATTACCCGACTTCCTAAAAACAGCACCGCAAGAGCCACTGTCAGTAGAAGTGGAAGTCATAGAAGGCCCCGATGGACCAACACCACCAACGCCACCAACACCGGCCAGCGTCGAGAATGTAATAGTGTCGGAGGTGAAGTCTTCCCCAGCGCCAGCACCACTGTCGCCGATATTGGGGTGCCGGAAACCCATGAAGAAGCGGTTTAAGCGGTGTTTTGAAGGCGATGAAGTTTCCGCTGCTTCGTCGTCGTCGTCGTCGTCATCGTCTTCACCAAATAAAACCGCGTCTTCTTCCGAGCCATCACAACCGGAGTGGGTCGAAGACTTCACCAACTCACAGAAGACCAAATTGACTGACATTTATGCCATGAAAAAACGGTTAGTGAATGAAGTGAACGAGTGTGCCAGTGACATTATAGAACTTGAAAAACAATTAGAGATAAAAAAGGTGAAATCTGCGCGGTTAAAAAGACAATTAGAGGACTTTAATAAATTATGTAGTAGGTGTTAGGTAGTTGTAGATATTAGCTTTTAATTTATAGTATTAAGTTTGTAAATATATATATATATATATATTGTAGTTAATAAAAAAGTGTTTGATCAAATTTTTTATATTTTATAATGAGAATAAAAATGACTTGAAAATTTATTTTTGTGTGTTATTTCATATAGGCCCTGTCCCACATAATATTAGGTAATAAAAAAAAAAAAAAAAAAAAGTGAATAATCCACTAAAACTACGCAATAGCAATAGTTGTAAATATTTTCTGATAATATTTACAAGTATGCTAAAACATGGTTCGGTTTATGAAGTTAAGGTTCTGTCGCCAGAACTTCTAATACTTTGTATCTCAATATTGTATGTTTTTATGAAAAAAACATAAAATATTGGTTACAAAGTATTATAACCAACTAAAACTACGATCAAATTATTTTGTGGTCCTGAAAAGGACCGTTTGGTTTTAAAACATGCGACTCTTTTATTGAGTTGTGGAGTCGCACGGCCCGTCATCATCATCAGCGGGGGTGGCGGTGCTGTCCTCTGTGTATTCGATGATGAACCGCCAAAGTTCATCCCATCTAGGATCGTTCGGCTCCCACTCCAAACAATTCTCTGTGGTAGAATCTACCACAGGGCATTGGATGGGTTGTTGTTGTTGTTGTTGTTGTTGTTGTTGAGTCCCTGACATGTTGAACTAAAATGATTGTAATAAGTATTGATGGTCGTATATATAGAGACAAATTAATGGTGGGGGGTGAAAACAAATGTCATATTACGTATTGAGACCAAAAGTTGTTTGTGGTCTCAAATACGAACGAACGATTTAGCTGGGTTCCACCAGCACTTAAAGTTTTAATACTTTGTATCTAATATTGTATATTCTATACATACAATATTAGTAACAAAGTACTAATATGTACTAAAACTACGATCAAAGTATTTTGTGGTCCTGAAAAGGACCGTTGTTGTGTGCCCTTAAAAAGGGCCAGGGAGAGTGTGGGGCTTATGGTGCCCCATCCTCGCTGGTCGACCACCAGCTTGACGAATCGCAGGGGCCTTGTGGGTCGTCGGGTGTTGGTGATGCTGGAATTTCCAGCACCGCATCTTCCGTCGAGTCCGGCTCTGGCTGCGGCGACGGAGTTTCGAGTCTTTGTAAGACCCAATCACCCGCGTCGTCTAATTCCACTAGACCCGGATCATGGTCATATACTAGCGGAATCGGCTCATCCAAGTCGTCCCAACGTAGGACGTCAATTTCAAAATCCACCTCGTCGTCGTCGTCGAAGACTTGCAGGTCTCCAACGTTGTCGGCTACGGTGTCATCACTAAAGATGGATGAGCCTCGGCTGGCGGGTCTTTCTTCCTCCATGTTTATCGTATGAGGGTTGATGAATATATGACTGTGTAACTGACCCAGTCTCATATATATAGAACTACCCCCACCCCACCAACGGATTCTAAATGTTATGTATTGGTGAGAGCTTATAGAATTATTGATTTTTTTCAAAAACTTTAAATAAGGAATTAGATTTGTTTAGACAATAAGACTTATTCTTAATATTTTGTGAAGAATACATTACAAAAAAAAAAAATAATAGAAACCTTGTTTGAACTGTTAACATTTTCATAGGTTCTCAAGCATATAACTTGGCACTTAAGCTACGAGACAAATCGTCGTTAAACGAATATCTCGCCCCATAAGTGACGATTACTAAACTACGATCAAAATATAATGTGGTCCTGAAAAGGACCGTTTTTGTGGCCCTAAAAGGGCCTGGGGGGAGGGTGGGGTGCCTACCGTGGAGTAATACCCAACGATATTAACACCGACCTAGGTGCAGCCCTTGGTCTTCTCATTGGCGGCACCGTCGTCGTCGCTGGTGGTGTCGGCGTTGCAGGCGGTGCCGAAGGTGCCGCTCCTGGTGCGGTACCCCCGCACTCCTCACACTTGCATATTTTGCCGGGCACGAATGGCCTGACAATGCCAATGATCCTTTTTGGTATATCTTCCATCTTGCCGATCGAATGTGTAATGATGAAATAATTCTAATACCGGCCTCTATATACATTCAAAAAGTTGGAGGGGGTAAGGTGGAGTGCATATATGCATTATATAAGTTTGAGAATAATATGATTTTATAACTCACCGTATCTCTGGTATGGACACAAACTACCCCCCTCCACTTTTCTAGCATATAGTACTAGACTTTCTCTACATTTTTTTCAAATAAATTTTTTTGATATTTCTAACCATTACTTTGCTACATATTTACAAAAAATGCAAATTATGCATATATTTTAATTATTTTCAGGCAAGGTAAGGAAAATTTTGAAAATGTTTTGACGGAATCGTAATAAGGAAGAGTTGAAGTATATCACACTATTTTTCCCGATTCGCTAATATAAAAAAAATTTTTTCATCGCATTTTGGATGGGCTCTGGCATCGTAACGGTTGACGATAAAAAATTGGAAAAATACATATATTGTGGGAAATTTTCTCTAGAATCCAAAAAAAAATTTCCGAACTTCTGTCACCGCAAATAAAAAAATCGATACCTCAAAAATTGCGAGAAAATGGTGAAGGAGCCGCGCAATCGCTCTGAAACCATCAAAAATCGATTTTTTTCCCTCCGCGGGTGGGAGAGTGGGGGAGGCGGTGGTGGACTTAGAAAAAAAAAAAAAAAAAAAAAAAAAAAAAAAAAAAAAAAACCTCCCCCTACAACTTCCACATACTCCCGTTCGGCGGCCCTAGCCTCATAACTCGAGAATTTCAATTTTTTCGTCTAAATTTTTTGTCATTTTTAAGATTTTCCAAATTTTTTTTTCACCATTGTATTCTACTCAAAATTCTAGGTAATTAAAGTGCTTTTATTTTTTCTCTATCTTGAACGGTTCCCGAGCTACAGCGCTTTAAAGAATTCAAATTACTAACTTTCTATAACCCTTTTTTTCAAATTTCATTTTTTCGAATTTTCAAAAATACTACAATATGTAGAAAAAAGTTCTCTCTTTAATTTCCCAATACCGTTTTTCTCTAAATCTTCAACTTTAGCGCGTATTCAGCATTTTCAAAAAAAAAAAAATTATAATTTTTTTTACACCATCGCATTCTCCTCAAAATTTTGGGCTATCAAAGTGCTTTTATTTTTTTTCTATCTTGAACGGTTCCCGAGCTACAGCGCTTTAAAAAATCCAAATTACTAACTTACTATAACCCTTTTCTTAAAATTTCATCTTTCCGAATTTTGAAAAGTACTACCATATGTAGAAAAAAATTCTCTTTCTAATTTCCTAATATCATTTTGCTCCAAAACTTCAACTTTGGCGCGCATTCACCATTTTTCAATTTTTTTTTGAAAAAATTTTTTTTTACGTTTTTACTATCGAGAAAAATGCTTGCTTATAGTACTCGATTTCCTCTATAATTTTTTCTTATAACTTTTTTCCCTATTCCTAACCGTCACTTTCCTACAAATTTTCTAAATCGTTGTTTTCATATTTTGCCTTAAAAATTTTTTCTTGTGTTATTTAAGCTCTTTTTTCCACTTAATAAACCACCATTTTCTAAATTCCCGTACTCTTTTCTTAAAGAGCGGGCTTTTCCGGCAGCTTTTTTTTTTTTGGTTGGGTTTCAAATAAATATAAAACTACTACTTCACTCATTACAAATTTATTGATTCAAGAACATTATTTTGTGTTACATATAATAGATACATTAAAATATAGATTTATTGGTCACCGAACCGTTTAATACATTATAACTAAAAAATGAGTCGTGAATAACTAATGCGTACACTTTAGTGTCTTTGGGGAATTTATTCTTTCTCGTTTGGAACTCCAATTTTACATCCACTGTCGATGAGTTAATCGCCTCTGGTTGATGACTGCAATTGATAATAAAAACGGGGTTTTTCATATATTCCGCGAACGTTATCATCGGATCGTTTATCTCGCGCCCGTAGTAGCTGCTTTGGAAGTTTTCGTAATTGTAATAGGCTGCTGCGTACAGTTTCTTGGCGAAATCTAAATTCCATCTTTCGTATGGATAAACGGTTGAATTCAGATACAGTCTAATGTCGCATACGTCGGCGTGGGTAAACTGGGTTGCGTTTTTTTCTTTCTTGTCGCAATTATTGCTGTCTTGAAACCCGACGATTATATAGCGCGGTCTTTCCAGACTTGTACTCGTTCTCAAGGCCCACACGTCGGAAGATGTTTGCCTTAAAGCTGGTAATTCGTACAGATCCCATTTACGATATGCCATTTGAATACTGGCATTGTTTCCTCCTTTATTAATGCGAGACAGTATTTTCAATTTTTGCTTGTCGTCTGGAATGATGTGACGAATTTTCCATTCGATTTTGTCGATACTAATTTCTGCCTCTACTTCGCCGACGTAACAATTGGTAAAAGTGCGAGCTATAATCATAATAAGCTCTTGTTTTACGTTGAAAACACCTTTTGCGTAATCTTCGGCGAATCCCATAAGATATTTTAAGGGTAATTTCCCGGAGAATACGTTACTTGCCGTGTCTACGATATCTTGGTTTGCTTCGTCGAGACCCCATCCGCACGTCATGAGAGATCTTTGTTGCAAACTTCCGAATGAAACCATGGTTTTTAATGTCGTCGTAACTCCAGGTTTACGAACCACGGCGACCTGTTCACCTCCCATCTCGTAGCGAATTTCATCGAACAAAAATGCGAGGGCATTATTTGATAAAAAACATCTTTTCGTTGCGTCTATTGGTTTAAATTTTCCTTCGATATATATGTAACTTTCGGCGATATCCAGTATAATATCTTGAAAATTAATGGGGATACGGACTTCATCCGAATTGTTGAATGATGGAGATCCGTATGGTTTATACGTATGCTCTTCTAGACTAATAATGGAATTGTCCAAGATGGGCTCGGAGAAAACCTCTATTTTATCGCTGGTGGTGGAAATCATTTTCGCACTTTAAGACCGATTGATTTTAAAAATTTATAGTCTTCGGCAGATAACTGTTGAGATGTTTGTGATCTAACGTCTGGACGACGACTAACCTTGACGTTAACTCTTCTTTTACTTTTATTATGTTTCGGCGGTTCCCCCATCTTAGTCGACAGCACACACAATTGACGATTGAAGCAAAAACCCATTTCTATGAAAGTTTCTTCAGTTCCAATTTCACGATTATTTTCTCGCCTTGAAAATTGATTAGATCACCGCTATCGTCCAAGATGCGAAGAGTAATGTTGTCGATAAACTGACGTCCTGCCGGCATTAACGGCATATAAATATTATTTTGTGGTTCTTTACTGATTTTGTAACCGGGCTCCACGTCGATATCGAATTCGAACAAGGTATGACCTTCCACCGAATTCATATATGCTCCGGAAATTATATTACAATCTACGCGTATGATGCGTACTTTCATTATTTCCACCATCTCGGTTGATTCGTGCTTTTTGTCTCTTTTTAACACTGTATGATTAAATCCTAACATTTTACCGATACTCGCCTCTCCCCGGAAATCTATAGTATATTGGGATTTCAGTTCACATTTCAACGTATTATTATTAGCAACCAAGTAAAAGATTCCATCGTTCTTTTCTTCAGTTGAAATCCTCAAAGCCTCCAACATAGCTTTACCTATCTCATCTATTTCATAGGCCCCAGGTGGAATCTGCAATTGTATCGGCTCGGTGGTGTAACCCTCCTTCATGTAGGCAAACTTATTGTTGCTTTCGTCCACATTAAAAATTGAATTGTATGTGTAAAATCCCAGCAATGCCAGACCATATTTGTTTTCTCTATTTAATTCGACTGGTGGATAAAAATCGGCGCTTAAGACGCTCGAGTGTCCTGTTAGTGTGAACGTATAAGACATGACTAACCATTAAAACATCACACATCTCGGTTTTATTCTTAGCGGCAACATTTAAAAAGATTCATCTTCACACCTTTTCTCACCGCATTAGATAGTGATGTTTTTATGCTATTTTCTGCTTTTATGCGCACATCGCTGATTTTGCAATAACAACAAAATATTTTTCTAGCCGTAAGATCCTCATCAGTCATAACCTCGTTTAAATTGCTGCTGCTGCTGCTGAAATAATGTTTGCAATCGCACTGATATTTTAATATATCGATATCGCTTTTAAGGTGCTCGGGCAACTTTTCCCAAACGAATGGAATTTCATTTGGGGCTAATGCAATCATTACTTCCTTGGGCATGTTTTCTAACTGTTTCACGGTCATTTTCCTTAATCCTCCGGCTAGATGAAATGCTTTCAGTGATTGCAACATTTTAGTATAGTTATTGCGATCCATTTGCGGTGTTAATGGTGACGATGATGATGATGACATCTTTTACGCTGATGATTCGACAAGAAACTTTAAGCACAAATGTCCACACCAGACTGTTCCAAAATCCTGCTGACGATCGTATGTATAGTAAATAATTTTTGATGGTTCCGATCCCGTTTGTAGATATCGTACCAATTCGATCGGTGGGGGTAAATCGCCGAAGCTGTCATAATATGTTACTTTAGAATTATTTTTTCTATAAGCTACCCAATGAGTCCCTGCACCACGCGTACTATCCAAATTCACTATTGCTGCTTCGTAACGTCGAGGACCTTGTCTAGGTAATAAATCCCTCATATAAACGCCTCGAAAGTGTCCTATTCTTTTCTTTTTGGCATATTTTTCTATATCGATGTTAGATAGTGGTCTTCGAGGTAGGGATTCAATTAGTTTTTTGATCTACGATTTAAAAATAATCCCATACCTTTACGATATGGCTTTAGAAACAAACCATTTCCTTTCGATTTTAAATACAGGCCGGCACCGGTTTTATCTTCGCTGCTTTTTTTTACTGCTTTTATGGCGCGCACAATTCCCGCTGCCCCACCGGCTAATGAACCCAAAGCTGATAACCCGGCAAAAATTGGTATTAATGGTAATATTCCACCAGTTTTAGGAATCGGTATTATTCTCGGTGTACGAACCTTCCTTTTGCCACCTGCCGCTTTTACCGATCTACGTGCTGCCGACAGAGCTATTTTAGATGCATTCATGACATTTTTTTCCAACACATTTTTACTTCCGGCTTTTAATAATTCCCTTCGAACTGCTTGTCGAATAGCTGTTCCGAAACTGGCTTTCCGAACATGTCGATTTTTATTAACACCTTTCCTTTTTGTATGACGCGTGCCTTTACTAGATGTTTTTTTTGTTGATAATGATGATGATGGTACACCCATACCAAAACGTTGTTTTCCTTTCATAATGTTTGTAACTAACCAAGCTGCTGTTTTTTCACCTAAACTGGAATCTTTCGATTTTACTCTATTCCAAGCACTTTGTTCGAGCTCGTAATCCGCTCGATGTCTCGCACTTATGTTGTCTTTATTATGTAAATAGGCTAAATCGTGTTTTTTGCATGCGGCATCCAAAGGATTAATGCCTGGATCACCTCTTGTTACACGTTTTATTACTTTTGTTCCGGGTCCGCAATATTGATAACCAGGAATGTGTACCTCGAATGGTAATTTATTTATTAACGAATTCACAATACCGTATCCAGTTTTGTTGGAAACGTGAGACCGTCCACTTCGTTTGACGCTCGGCATCTGAATGACAGTTTTTGTGAAAAATTGCCTATAAAATATCAAATTTTCCTAAGATGCGCGTTATCGATCTTAAACAAAAACTTCCTATTGACAATCTCGATGAAAAAGTCGGACTTGGATTTGAAAAGAAGATAATGAAGAGACACGGTCCTCTACTTCCTTCCTCTATTCGCGGCCTGTTAATTGGTCCATCCAATTGTGGAAAAACTAATGTCATGATTTCGCTGCTTACACACCCCCTTGGGCTACGTTTCGAAAATGTCTATATTTACTCGAAATCTCTGTATCAACCGAAATATGAGTATTTAAGGAAAATTTTAGCGCCCATCAAAGGTTTAGGCTACTATGCCTTTAGTGATTCCAGTAATATTGTGGTACCGTCCGATGCAAAACCAAACTCTATATTTATCTTTGATGATGTTATATGTGAAAAACAAGATGTTATAAGATCGTACTTTAGCATGGGACGTCATAAAAATATCGACTCCTTTTACCTAGCGCAAACATATTCGCGAGTGCCTAAACAGCTTGTGCGAGACAACGCCAATTTTATTATTATGTTTAAACAAGATGAGTTGAATATGAAACACATATTTTCCGACCACGTTTCACCGGATCTAACTTTTACTCAATTTCAAGAAATGTGCTCAAAATGTTGGGATAATAAGTATGGATTTTTAGTAATTGATAAAGACAGTGATGTGAAATCGGGAAGATACCGCAAAGGATTTGATAGCTATATATTACTGTAATAATAAGGGAAAATGCTCATTT
This sequence comes from Diaprepes abbreviatus, assembly GCA_034092305.1. Lineage (NCBI taxonomy): Eukaryota > Metazoa > Arthropoda > Insecta > Coleoptera > Curculionidae > Diaprepes > Diaprepes abbreviatus. Next base: position 4,348,317 of record JASJET010000105.1, read on the forward strand.
GATTGTTGAAACGTCCTTTGTTAACATCATGAATAACGCGATCGACTTAAAACGTAAACTAGTGGAAGCTACCAATGCCGTCAGAAAAAAATTTAAACAAATTAAAGCGGCTAAAGAGTTTAATGTTGTGGAATTGGAAAAGTTTTACGAACCCATTTCTAAGCCGTTGACAACTATATCTGATGTGGTTAAGCAACGTCAGCAGCAGCAGCAGCAGCAGCAACAACAACAGCAACAACATTATCCAGCTACAAAGCCACATAGTCTCAGTACATCAGTGCAGTCGACTCAAATATCAGGTTTTCCCCAACCTACACATTCCTTTCAAACCTCCACACCTATTCAGCAGCAGCAGCAGCAGCATCGCATTTCAAAAGAAGATATTAGCCAATCGGTGTTTGATACACCCTCAACTTCAACTAATACATCTCTCGCATCCGCTGACACCACAACTTCCGATACTTTAAACGCACACCTGAAAGGATTACGTTTGAAACCATCTCTATACGATACTGTATATGGTGTACGTTTTGGTTCAAAAACAGATCATAACAAAAATTTTATTGGTAATTTAGAGGTGCGTTTTCGAAATGGAAATATTGTCTTATACAAAAAAGGGAAAAATATTGCAGAATATGGTGGATCACCGGCACTTTATGATTTGTTATTTCTTAAAACACCCCCAAGTGTAGGCAAGGAACAACAACAATTAAGTGATAATGTACTTTCAACGTACAAGGAAATTTTGGAATCAACGAGTGCTGTCTACAACAATTTTAAAAAAAGTGATGGTTTACGGGAGACCAGATGGAACAAATATTTACGAATTATTAAACCTCTGATAATGGGCACAAAATTAGGTGGTACTATTACAAGAAAAAATCTCTCGGAAAAACTACAGTTACCCACAAAAAAGAAATTATCTTCGAAAAAATTTCAATATGTCTACTGGAACAAAGCTAAAGAGTTGGTGGATCGTTTACGCTTGTTGTGGAGTTCCAAAATGGCCGGTCACACTGGACACGAAAATGAAATTATGTCAATCATAGAGGAATTACGAGAAGAAGATATAATATATTAAGCTCAATATTTAATGATATTATTCAGTTCTTCCTTCGATCTGAAACCTTTAGTATTATTAATAATATGGAGCCCAGTCTAGAAAAAATCAAGATTGTTAATGAACTACATAGAACGGCTAGAAAAAATTTTGTAAGACGGCGCACGATAATAAAAGGATACAGAGATTTGTGGCAAATTGATTTGGCTGAAATGCAACAGTATGCTGATGAAAACGATGGTTATCGTTATATTTTGGTCTGTATAAATTGTTACTCGAAATTTGTCTATACCAAAGCCATAAAAAACAAGACTGGTATAGAAGTTACTAATGCGATGAAAAGCATCATTGAAGAGGCATCATATACACCAACAAATCTGCAAAGTGATCAAGGAAAGGAGTTCTATAATACAAACTTTCAAGCCCTGATGAAAAAATATAATATAAATCATTATTCCACTTACAGCACAAAGAAAGCTGCAATTGTTGAGCGAGTCATAAGGACTTTAAAAAATAATTTATATAAACAATTCTCGACAAGAGGATCTTACAAATGGATACATATATTATCGGCAGTAACAAAAACCTATAACCATTCGAAACATCGCACCATTGGAATGAAGCCTGCAGACGTGCAAGAAAAAACACATATTAAAGCATATGATTATTTAAAAATTGTACCTAAAAAATTTAAGTTTTCCATGGGTGACATTGTGCGTATTAGCAAGTACAAAAGCTTATTCGAGAAAGGATATACGCCCTCTTGGTCAACCGAATTGTTTAAAGTTGTAAAAGTTAACGTTACAAATCCACCTACTTACTTGTTGGAATCGTTAGAAGGTCAGCCTATAAGAGGGTGTTTTTACGAATCAGAACTACAAAAAACAAGCAGTCCTGACGTTTATCTAGTAGAAAAGGTCCTTAGACAACGCAAGAAAAATCACATCGAACAATTATTTGTCAAATGGCTAGGATTTCCCAACCACTTCAACTCTTGGATAGATAAAGCTAATATTGTTTAAATAACATATTGTATGACTATATTTTTTATTTAAAATGTAAAATAAATAAACAATATATTGTAAAATAAAGTTTTTTATTTCAATCTTCATTATTAAAAACAATGACAATAAAACATCATACACATAAATAACATTTCAATATTCTTGGAGGGAAGGTCCAATTCACCGACGACTACGACGTTATCTTCAAGGCTATGCCACTCGGAGTGCGTTCTCCTATTCTTTAACCTGCTTTTTTTAGATTTTTTTTGAAGTCGAGTCGTACGACAGTGCGCTTAATGAGTCATTTAAAGGCTGATGATAGAGTATTTTCTGCATAACTTCAATTTTTGTTTTAAGCTCACTATTATTTTTGTATATCATGGGGAGGACATCCTTGTTAAATATGTCACATATTACAACTGCAAAATTGTAAAACTTTCTATTAACAAAGTGTTTTGTCACAGCATCGTCATCATCTTTAGGTTCGCCTAAGTTGGTTATGATTTTTCCACCCATATCATACTGCCCATCCGCTGTAAGTTTAAAACCAATCCCTTGTGGCCCAGATAATATATGATATTTTTCATTATATTTCTGACGACCAAATTTATCAATTGTGTTGTTTCCTCGACTCATTTTCAATCTTTACTAAACTATTTTATTTTTATTTGCCCTACTTATATTAAATATTTCAGCTGAGAAAAAGAAACACTGACTATGATCTACTGGGTTGGTATGTTTATAAAAGAAATAAAATAAAACTGTGATTGTAATAGATATTTATTTACAGTTATTTAATTGCACAAATACAAAAATTATAAAAAATTAGTTTTCCATGTCTTCGTTTTCGTTGCTCAAAATTCTATCCCATCCGACACTATTTCGATCGTCAACGTCTTGGGCTGTTGCTGTTGCAGAAACCAATTCATATTTTGCAGCAAGCTCACCTGGTAAATGTGGAATATTGACGAGGTATTCTTTTAATTCTTCTTCAACCATTTCAGCACAAAATGTATCCATGTCTATGGAACCATATAAAAATTTGTCGCACAAGTGTGCCCCAGCCATAAAATTGATTGTATCCCTGATCTCGTTCTTATATTGATCTTTGGTTACATCAATATGCGACCAATCATTTACGCTATCTAACATATCGTGAGCCCTATTTCTTAATTCTCTCCCCAACCAAAATATGTATCTATCTACACATTCGTTGGCGGTCGTCGTCGTCGTCGTCGCATCAGCAGACATCTTTAACAGAAATAATGAACACGCGTAAGTATTCTGACATGTGCAACTATATTTTAAATTTAATTACATCCTTTTTTTCAAGCAATTTACATACAATTTACTCCAATGAGCCAAAACGTAATAATGTTCGAGTATTGTTTCCAAAAACTCTAGTGCCCTGTCCCAAATAAGTTAGAGTGTATTTATCTTTAGTTTTACTCATAATATCTACAATATCGTCAGGTAGTGTTTCGGCCACACGTTTTGGTAAAAAAGTCTCAAATGTGCTATTATCACCGTCATCGTGTAAAGCCACTAAAAGAGTTTTACCAAATCGTGTAGTCATTGAAACCATCTTTACAATTTTATACACTTTGCCTACAATCATTTCGGTAACCTTTTTTTTCTCTAAAACCTCGAAATCTTTGCTAAACATTTCATTAATTTCATCTAGAGTTTCTTTTGCAATACTCATTATTGAAAAAATGGTATATAAATCCAAAAATTACCGTGAATATAAAAGCACTTTCAGAACACTACACGAACACAATATTTGATGTTTATGCCACTGATATCTGCGACTGTTTGAAGTCACTTCTTCTCCCACGAACCTTTATAGCGAGGTTTCAAGGTCGAATTGTAACAATGGTGGGGGTAGCTTAACGATAGAAATAGTGGGAGGAGTATTCAAGGTCAAATGACGTCACACATTTAAATTGGTATAAGGATAACTTCAAGGACAAAATATAATGAAACAAATAACTACATTTTATGTACTTTATTCATTGATTTTTTCTGCAATTCTTCTATGCGTTTAACATTATCACCTAAACCTAATTTCCTTAATTTGTTCAATAATAAGTGTTTGTTTTTATTTCTAAGAAAATTCTTACAAACTATACTAGCTAAAAGACACACTTCGGCATGGTCCATATACTTAAAAAATACACTAAAGTCCTGAGCCTCCGAATCTTGCATTTCATATGCGTAAAATTCCGAACCGGCTGCAGAAATTAGAAATTCCTCGTACATTTCTCGCACTAAACTTTCCATATTAACTACTACTACGTTAAACTTAAGTCCTACACTCTAATTTCATCTAACACAACCGGATCTGCAATGAACCTAATCAGTTTTTCCAAACAGTCACTAAACCCCAACTTTTTTATCTCACGAACAAAGTCTTGTAAATTTATTGTTTTGCTGCAATATTTACGACATGCATTCGCAGCCTTTTCATATTCATAAGCCAAATCACAATAGCGCGACGCCCATTCTGCTCGACTTTTCATTGCATCATTGAAATAATTATTAGCCGTTTCAGTGAACTCATCGCCCAATTTTTTTACTGTCTCTTGCAAAGCACTATTCATATTATTCACTCATTTTTACATTCACGACACTTTTTTATTGCTGGTGGTGGCCCATCTATATGATGACGATATATTTGTTCATAGTGAATGTAACAGGGTAAGCTTAACTGTAGTTCCTTGTTACACCGATATGACGCTGGCAGCTTATCCCAAATTTGCCGTAAACTCAGCGTATCAACGCAAGTTTTTAAATATTCGAGAGGAAAAAATGCTAGATCCTTCTCTTCAAAATCACACAAACTTTTTAAATTACTCTGATATAAACAAATTACTCTGCCGACTTGCTCTATAATTTTTTCTTTAGATAGTTCCGTATCTGACATTTCACACTGAATGAATGCAAGTAGACTCACACAATTTATAGAACAATTTGCAAGGTCAAAATCATTTCAAGATCATCCCACACTATTACAATGCACAAATAACTACTTCAAGGTCACACACCCAAGATGACCTTCAACAAAGTCAAGGTCGTCTCGACCAAGGTCAAGGTCAAGGTCACACACACAACCTTGAACACAAGGCCAAGGCCAAAGCACACGTGCACTTTCAAGGTCAATGACAAGGACATGTGGGCGGGGCCAAAGAGGGGTGAAGCAAGGTCAAGGTCAAGGTCGAGGAGTGGGGGGATTGAGAGAATCGGGTTATGTTCACTACTATTGCTTTACATTACATTGTAATTATGCCTACGCTGTAATAAGTTAGAGAAAGAAATACAACTCGTGATCCTAAAAATTTCCATACTTTTTCCACCACTGTAAATATATGTCCGATCCGGCTAAGTTTTGCAGATAAAGGATGTTAAATTTTATTATTATTTTTAGTTTTTAAAATTTTTAAAACTTCTACAGTTCTCATAAAAACTTATTATTATGTAAAATAATATACAGAGTGGTACTTTTTTTCAGGTCTGTAAAATTTTACTCTCTTGAACTTTTTTTCGGACACCACTGACTCGATTTGATTATTCAGTTAGCTTTCCCATCTTATTGTGAAACTTTTTCATCTCTCAAGTTTTCCTTTAAAAGTTCTCCACAAAAAAATAAAATATGTTCAGATGCATCTCCAATTAAGTTCGGTAGGGGTGGTTTATTAAGTGATATCGTATAAAGGTGCAGTCGTCGTACGGGTGTCGTACCGGTTCTACCGGTACAGGAATGCAGATACCGCGAGAAAATCTGAAAGCAAATTACTACTGGTTTCCGTACACGAGTCCCAATTTTGATTTGTTCTGTAGCACAGTCGTTCATCTCCATCAGGTTGTATCTCTTGTTTGTATATTTGGTGAAGCCTAGGTACCGATAATCCTGGATTAGCTGGCCCTAGGTTAGATTGAACTCTGCTTTCCTTATTGAATCGAGAAAATTGTTCGAATTACACATCGAAAGAACCTTGATGAATAGGGTTGAATTGGGTCGAATGGAACATTAAATGTTCGGGTTGTTGAAAGGGGCATCCTTCAGGGGGTGCCGGAGAGGACCCACCATAACCGCCCGACCCAGCGAGAACCTAAGCCACCTCACCTTTCTTGCTGTTGTGGATTTTGAGTCATGATCTTAAATTTGAAAAAACCAAATATTTTCTATTTTCAAAATTTAAAAAGGGATTTTTCAGGGTGCTCTAGGAGGCGAGCTGAAGTGCTCAAGATGTTTATTTTGGAAAATTAAAGATTTGGGGGTTTACTAATTATTAGTTGAAAAGATAATTAGCAGGACAGTTTAAGTATACTTTTTCATTGTGGCCAATTTTTTGATCCGCAAAGAATACCTGACTTTTTGAAAATTCTTTTTTCAAAGTCCTGTTTCGGTATTGATTTTAGCGCAAGTTTTCTGCGAAACAAGTAAGGGTTTATAGGATCGCTGTCGCAATACAAGTAAGGGTAATACCGCACAGTCGCCAAAATGTATGGGTAACAGATCGATTTGGTAAAACAACAGTTGAAAATTAGACAATCCTGAAAAACAAGTTAAGTGGCTCCCGCAAGTAAAATGTTGAAATTTTATTGAGCGTAATGTCTCTGGAGGGTTAACTCTTTCTGTCAAATTTTTTGTTTTTTCACGAAAATAAAAATATCTTTGGCCGTATATTTTCCGCATTTATAAGGTCTAAAACTTGTTGGACTTATTGTTAATCTTGTCAGTTTAAGCCCTCTGGTGTCAATTTAGAATGGCTTAAAAAGGTTAGACCATGTTAGTGAATTCGGGGGTTAATTTTTAATCGTTTTAGGGCTATACGAAATGTTGTAGTATCTAATTATATTTTTAGGGATGACGGAGATAGGACCAGAAAACCATTAATTGATTTAATGGGAGTTAGAATTGAGAAACTTACGACAAAGGAGAAACGATCCTCTAGAGACCCACAAGGAGTAAATGAATCCGAACTAGAACTTGATTCAGTGGTTACTCGCAGGAAACGTTATGACATTAGGTGACATTTAAATTAAATTCCCCTACATTTATATATATATATATATATATATATATATATATATATATATATATATATATATATATATATTTATATATATACATATGTTATGTCGGATATTCTCACGGGTGTGATGTGTAATCGAAGGTTCTCGGGCATCCCGTGTATGTGCTGAGTCCCTCTCAGGACTATAAGGTAGCTGACGTTTCGGTGAAATCTCATTCACCATTTTCAACTTCGCTCGTAGACGCCATACAGTGAGCTTTGAAAATGGTGAATGATAATTTCACCGAAACGTCAGCTACCTTATAGTCCTGAGAGGGACTCAGCACATACACGGGATGCCCGAAAACCTTCGATTACATACATACATATATATATATATATATATATATATATATATATATATATATATATATATATATATATATATATATATATATATATATATATATACAGGGTTATTTACCATATACGGCACGGAATATTGGGGCCAAAATACGTGACTTCCAAAAAGTTTTACGTTTGGGATATATGGGAGTCTATTATAGTTACTTTTTAAAATTATTTTTGTATTATACAGGGTGTACCAAAGGCTCTGGAAGTATATTATTACATTTTCGGATTCTCCGATAAAAATAAGTGCCTATTTTAATAAGGTTTATAGTACTTAAACCTTAAGGGCTCTTAAATAATTTGAATTTTGACAAAATTTAACCTAATTTTCATGTTTCACATACTTAAGAAGTATTTCAGTTATGTACTCGAAATTTACAGTGAAGTGTAACAATAAGTCATATTTTATATCCCAATTATAATAAACTTGCTATATTGTACAGGGTCTCCAAAAATTAAAACTAATCAAATAAGAACCTTAACACCTATCGAATGGTATAAAGGTGTTCTAAATACCTATTGAATGGTATATAGGTGTTCTATAGCTAAAATAATCGTTTTCTACACCATTCTATGTTTTCTGAATAAATGTTCTAATATATCTAGTTACCTATGGCATATGAAAATGACAGGTAATTTACAACTATAAGAATAATAATCAGGAATATGTTTACAAATGTTCAGAAACTTGAAAATTGTTCGAATTACACATCGAAAGAACCTTGATGAATAAGGTTTAATTGGGTTGAATGGAACATTAAATGTTCGGGTTGTTGAAAGGGGCATCCTTCAGGGGGTGCAGGAGAGGACCCACCATAACCGCCCGACCCAGCGAGAACCTAAGCCGCCTCACCTTTCTTGCTGTTGTGGCTGTTGTGGATTTTGAGTCATGCTCTTAAATTTGAAAAAAAAACAAATATTTTCTATTTTTAAAATTTAAAAAGGGATTTTTCAGGGTGCATCTAGGAGGTGAGCTGAAGTGCTCAAAATGTTTATTTTTGAAAATTAAAGATTTGGGGGTTTACTAATTATCAGTTGAAAAGATAATTAGCAGGGCAGTTTAAGTATACTTTTTCATTGTGGGCAATTTTTTGATCCGCAAAGAATAACTAACTTTTTGAAAATTCTTCAAAGTCCTGTTTCGGTATTGATTGTAGCGTAAGTTTTCTGCGAAAAAAGTAAGGGTTTATAGGATCGCTGTCGCAATACAAGTAAGGGTAATACCGCACAGTCGCAAAAATGTATGGGTAACAGATCGCTTTGGTAAAACAAGAGTTGAAAATTAGACAATCCCGAAAAACAAGTTAAGTGGCTCCGGCAAGTAAAATGTTGAAATTTTATTGAGCGTAATGTCTCTGGAGGGTTAACTCTTTCTGTCAAATTTTTTGTTTTTTCACGAAAATAAAAATATCTTTGGCCGTATATTTTCCGCATTTATAAGGTCTAAAACTTGTTGGACTTATTGTTAATCTTGTCAGTTTAAGCCCTGTGGTGTCAATTTAGAATGGCTTAAAAAGGTTAGACCATGTTAGTGAATTCGGGGGTTAATTTTTAATCGTTTTAGGGCTATACGAAATGTTGTAGTATCTAATTATATTTTTAGGGATGACGGAGATAGGACCAGAAAACCATTAATTGATTTAATGGGAGTTAGAATTGAGAAACTTACGACAAAGGAGAAACGATCCTCTAGAGACCCACGAGGAGTAAATGAATCCGAACTAGAACTTGATTCAGTGGTTACTCGCAGGAAACGTTATGACATTAGGTGACATTTAAATTAAATTCCCCTACATTTATATATATATATATATATATATATATATATATATATATATATATATACATATGTTATGTCGGATATTCTCACGGGTGTGATGTGTAATCGAAGGTTCTCGGGCATCCCGTGTATGTGCTGAGTCCCTCTCAGGACTATAAGGTAGCTGACGTTTCGGTGAAATCTCATTCACCATTTTCAACTTCGCTCGTAGACGCCATACAGTGAGCTTTGAAAATGGTGAATGAGATTTCACCGAAACGTCAGCTACCTTATAGTCCTGAGAGGGACTCAGCACATACACGGGATGCCCGAAAACCTTCGATTACATACATATATATATATATATATATATATATATATATATATATATATATATATATATATATATATATATATATATATATATACAGGGTTATTTACCATATACGGCACGGAATATTGGGGCCAAAATACGTGACTTCCAAAAAGTTTTACGTTTGGGATATATGGGAGTCTAATAGAGTTACTTTTTAAAATTATTTTTGTATTATACAGGGTGTCCCAAAGGCTCTGGAAGTATATAATTACATTTTTGGATTCTCCGATAAAAATAAGTGCCTATTTTAATAAGGTTTATAGTACTTAAACCTTAAGGGCTCTTAAATAATTTGAATTTTGACACAATTTAACCTAATTTTCATGTTTCAAATACTTAAGAAGTATTTCAGTTATGTACTCGAAATTTACAGTGAAGTGTAACAATAAGTCATATTTTATATCCCAATTATAATAAACTTGATATATTGTACAGGGTGTCCAAAAATTAAAACTAATCAAATAAGAACTTTAAGTGGCTATAACTTGATTACCGGAAAATGTACCTTTTAAACACCTATCGAATGATATTTAGGTGTTCTATAGCTAAAATAATTTTCTACACCATTCTGTGTTTTCTGAATAAATGTTCTAATATATCTAGTCACCTATGGCATATGGAAATGACAGGTAATTTACAACTATAAGAATAATAATCAGGAATATGTTTACAAATGTTCAGAAACTCGGAACGCGATTTATAGTCGTCCAACAGGCTATAACAGCAATAATGGTAATAACTTATTGATGATATCATAAAACAGAGCAAAATATTTATAGTAGATGTTGGATATATCGACCATCCATTTTCTAACAATTACATATTCTTTTTTCGAACTCTTGACAACATTTGCAGGGTTACAGTTTGAAAAGCATCGCTTATGCGTATTTTCATATCTTGTGGGGTGCCGGGGCCCATTGTAGACAATTCCTTTTATGTATCCCCATATAAAGAAATCTGGTAGAGTTAAGTCCGGAGATCTCAGGGACCAATTTTAAAATCCGTCTCTCCCAATTCACCTGTTTCGAAAGTTGACATTGAAAAATTGCCGAACCTCGTGATGATAATGGGGTGGAGCTCCATCCAGTTGAAGCCACATAGTTATTCTAATATTTAAAAGGACATCATCTAATAACACTGGAAACTGGTGTAAAAGAAAATCGCGAAACATAAAGGCCCTTCAAAAAAGTAGGGTCCAGTTAAGTATGGACCCAGTATTCTTCCCTACACATTAACCGACCACCTATTCTGGTTTCTCATAATGCTGTATTCATGCGGATTTGAATCAAAATAGTAATGCAAGTTGTGTCTATTCACGAAACTATTGTTATGAAAAATACATTCATCACTAAACCACACATTATCAAAAATGTGTTCATTTTCTGCCACTTTATCTAACACCTACAAGCAGAAGTCAGTTCGGTTGTCAAAATCATTTCCGTGAAGCTTTTGACAAAGCTGAATTTTATAAGGATAAAATCTGTATTTGTTAAAAATCATTGAAACACTTGCTTGGCTAATGTTCGTATTTTCGGATAGATGATTCTGACTAATATTGGGATTTTCGATCACTGAACTAACTACAGTAAAAATATTTTCTTCATCCTTAGTGACAGGTTTTCTTATAACAGGTTTTTTATAACTGACACTTTTACTTTTCCGAAACTGGTTTAATAGTCTCGCAAAAACGGCTGGTTTGGGATGGATTCTTTCGGGAAATTTATGAACATAGACTCGAGAAGCCAACAAACAATTTTGGTGACATTCTCCAAGGATAAAAATCATATCCATATGCTTTTCTTTTGGCTAAATCTTCATTTTGATAAAGCCATAACACAACAATATTCAAATAATTCAATTCAATAAATGATCTTTCAGAGTTACAACAAATAATACCGCTATTATAGCAACAGGTTTTGCATACTAAACTGACAGATTAAATGAATTATCTGACATTTCTAAATGTCATAGGTAACCAGATACGTTAGAACATCTGTTCAAAACACACAAACGATTATTTGGTGTATTCTGTGAAAACGCGAAGACTTAGCATAGAACACCCTTATACCATTCGATAGGTATTTAAAAGGTACATTTTCTGGTAAGTTAAAAAGTATACCATTCTATTTAAATTAATCAAATTATAGCCACTTAAAATTCTTATTCGATTAGTTTTAATTTTTGGACCTCCTGTATAATATAGCAAGTTTATTATAATTGGAATATAAAATATGATTTATTGTTACATTTCACTGTAAATGTCGAGTACATAACTGAAATACTTCTTAAGTATTTGAAACATGAAAATTAGGTTAGATTTTGTCAAAATTCTAATTTTTTAAAAACCTATAAGGTTTAGGTACTATAAACCTTATTAAAATAGCCACTTATAATAATAATTCATAAATGCAATAATATATAGGGTCTTCCCTTAAAAAAAAACACAACTTTGATACTTTCAGCGCTTTTGGGGCACCCTGTATATGGAAATAATTTTAAAAAGTAGGTAGAACTTGTTGCTGAGTTTATGCGCATAGTCCATAAAATACTCTATATCGGCCATCTGATGTAATGCCATCGTTATATTTCTGCCAGATGATGTTATACAGTGTAGTACCTTATTTTGCATCCTATGACTAGCGAACAACATATCGTTCATGGGACACCAAATCAGTGCTCTGCTTGTAGATAATTCTTTTGTTCTGTGGAACAGTACCGATTTACCGTTTAGTAATGCATCAAGTTGCAGCCAATGCTTTCTTTAAGGTGGCCAATATATGGTTTAAGAAGGATAAACATGAGTCAACGGTTATTTAACTGTGTTTTTTACTGGAACATCGATGTTTTTTATCTTGAGCGGTACAATAAGCTTATGATTAGTAAAACTCTTGGTTATAATAGTGAACTTCTTTGTTATAACCAAAGATTTATTTTGTATTTGCTTTTTCGCAACTTCAGCATAGAAAGAATTTGCAATTATTAATAAATCATTCTCATACATTTTTATTGGTTATAATTTTAAGTTTACATGAAATATTTTCGGCATTTATGTTTTTAGGGTCTCCATAGATGAAAAACGATATTTGGAAAGATTGAACTCGCTAAAACAATTTAGAAAATCTTTTGAAGACTTAAAAGAAATGACATTATCCGAACTACAAACAGGTTCTGGAAAAATGCAAAAAAAACATCAGGGAAAAAGCAAGTGATGATCTCATGTTTACTAAAGAAAAAAGCGATGTCGCATTTTGGCGAGTTAATTTGTAACAAGAGGAAGATTACATAAAATTCCGTTTGATATATTATGTATTGAATATATGTAGATTTCAGAAAAATAATATTACTTTAAGGTAAAAGCAGAATATAACCATAACGAATAGCTGTCTCCACAAAAATTCACTCACTAGGTTTACTGTGATTGCGACCGGTGTTGTTTGAACGAATTTCAACGAAAATTACTATTATATTATAAGCAGACTTTTTTTTATTAGGTCGTTTTGAATATCGTTAACACAATTATGTAATCATTTGTCTTGTTTTTAAAGTAATATGTATTAAATGGTTAATTTACTTATTATACAGTGCCTTCATTTCAAAACGAACCATCCTTAATAACTTTGTTAAATAGAAAAATTTAAAAAAAAGAAAAAACACGTCAATTTAGATATACAGGGGGAAGTTTAATTTTGCATTTGTTAAAAGTCTGTCAATCACCTCCTCACCTCCAGCTAACCTCACTTTGATATGTCAAATGGGAACCCCCACCTTGTGATACATCATTGTAAGCAGCATAAAATTGTCTATCCAACCGTATAAAAAAAATTAAATCGGTTGACGTACAAGCGAATAGTGTGCAAAAATGTCTTGTAATAATGCATAATATATCGGCCTCGAACTTTGGTATGTCAAATGATTACCCTATAGTGTGATACATCATTTTAAAGGGCATACTATCTCCTATTTAGCCAATAAAAAAAAACAAAATCTGTTGATGTACAAGCGAATAGTAAGAAAAGATGTGTGGTAATAATAGACACCTTATCACATTAAACTTTATTATGTCAAATGGCTACTTCATAGAGTAAAATATTATTTTAAATTTAAAATAAATATTTTTTTAAAATAATAAACAGTTAAAATATTTGCGAGAAAAAACTAAGCCTGTTTTAAAATTCATCGCAAAATTCATTGCAGTATAATCAATCTAGTGTATTTATTTCAATGATATTTTTTGCGGTACCTGATAGGTACAAGAAATCACTGCAATAAATAAAATTTTTAAGATCTTTAAACACCAGTTGTTTATTATTGTTAAAATTGTCATTGTGACGCCTAGTTGAAACGTGAATATAAATGGTGTATACGCTAGCCGAAAGAATAGAAATATTTTTTCTCTATGGAGCTGAAGATCGGTGCGCTCGTAGAACCGCCAGAGCATTTAACGAGAGGCATCAAGACAAAAACGTGGGCCATAAATATGTACTCGAATTGGTACGAAAGTTTGAAGAAACGGGATCCGTTTGTAATAAAAAATATATTGAGAAAAGGGTTGTAGATGAAGCATGCCAAATCGAGGTACTAGGACAGTTTGCAATAGATCCAACTTTATCCATCTCAAAGGTCGCAGATTTAACCAACATTTCTGCTGGCTCTGTGCATAAAGTTTTAAAACAAAATAAGTTTTTTCCCTACAAAATTCAAATTCTTCAAGAACTCGGAGAAGACGATTTTGATAGGAGAATTCAATTTTGCGAATTAACGTGCCAACGAATTGACGAGGACCCCCATTTACCGAAGAATATCTGCTTTAGTGATGAATCAACTTTTTTTCTAAATGGACTGGTTAACAGACATAACTGCAGATACTGGGATAATGAAAATCCGCACCTTTTCCGAGAAGGGCATACTCAATATCCCGAAAAAATTAACGTGTGGGCAGGAATTTATGGCAATGAAATCATCGGGCCATTTTTTTTGGAAGATAATTTAACTGGGCAAATTTATTTAAACCTTTTAGAAAACACAATATACCCTGCCATTGTGCAATCTTTAGAAAATCAAGTGGATGAAAATGCTGTTATGGTACTAAATGAAAATAATTTGCATTTCCAGCAAGATGGAGCTCCCCCGCACTACGCTTTGGCAATTCGAGAGTGGCTTGATGAACATTTTCCAGGGACGTGGATTGGCAGACGTGGTGCAATTGAATGGCCAGCACGGTCTCCAGACCTAACCCCTCTAGACTTTTTTCTTTGGGGGTATTTAAAAAGCAAGGTTTATAAAACCCCACCTGAAAATATTGACGATTTAAAAGATCGAATTGTTCGGGAATGTAGAGGAATTAGCAGAGAAACCCTTGCCAATGTTCGTGGGGAATTTCAAAATAGGCTTTTTTATTGTCTCGCTAATAACGGCGCACATTTTGAACATTTAATAAAATAATTTTCTTCAACTGAATAAAACTGAATAAACTGCTTATATTTAACACACATTTTTGCATCCTAATTGCCTATAACGTCTATTAACTTAATTTTTTTTGACATCATTGGATAGCAGATCGTACGTCCTTTAAAATGATGTATCACACTATAGGGTAATCATTTGACATACTAAAGTTCGAGGCCGATATATTATGCATTATTACAAGACATTTTTGCACACTATTCGCTTGTACGTCAACCGATTTAATTTTTTTTATACGATTGGATAGACAATTTTATGCTGCTTACAATGATGTGTCACAAGGTGGGGGTTCCCATTTGACATATCAAAGTGAGGTTAGCTGGAGGTGAGGAGGTGATTGACAGACTTTTAACAAATGCAAAATTAAACTTCCCCCTGTATATCTAAATTGACGTGTTTTTTCTTTTTTTTTTAATTTTTCTATTTAACAAAGTTATTAAGGATGGTTCGTTTTGAAATGAAGGCACTGTATAATACTATATTAGAATTTTTTAAAAATAGATGTATGCTGCCATTTTCCTTTCTTTATTCTTAGATGTGTCCATTTTTTGTTTAAATCTTTCAAATATTTAAATTGTAGAAAAATGAAATTGCGTGGCGTATGAAGGGCTAAGCATCGCATAAACGCACAATCGTCGCACGGATGGCGTACTGGTTCTACGGGTACGGGAATGTCAACGTTTTTGATCGCGCGACAATCTGTCAACAAATCAGCGCTGGGGCCCTATCCTCGAACTGGGGAACGTGAAGTGAAAGGTAAAAAGGTGGCGAACGCGTATTCTTGAAATGTTCATCACTCATATCCTCGTTCGCCCGGTGAAAGGCAAGCGAACGGTGAAACATGCGCAAATGAAATGTCAGCCGCTAAGTGACATACTGTACGCACGAATTTCAAAAAATTAAATACAGTGAACTCTCTCTTGAATGGACAGCACTTGTGTAGCATAAAGTGTCCTTTGAATGGAGGTGTCCGTTGAATGGAGAAAATAAAATAAACTTCAAATATTTAAACATGTATATTACGTATATGTAGTCAATGTTTAAATGTTAGTTAGCAAAAACACAAGTTTTTAATACTAAATATGTATATAATCTATGTATATGTAATTAAAATATGCACATAAATCATTTGTTATTTAAAAAAAAAACTTTCAAGGGTGGTTTGCTTAAGGCCATTTAATTTATTTTTAACAATTTGGGTTTCTACTGAACTTACAGCTTGGGAGATTTGTTGTGCAATGTTAGAATTTCCCTGTAATACAAAAAATGTTTCAATGTCTTTTAGTTTTTTGTAGGCTTCATTAATGTCTTTTATATTCGAAGTATTCGTTTCTTCGTTGTCACTTTCACTTTCAGATAATGTTTCAACAACCTGATTCACCTGAAACTCACGTACACACTCTTGAATACTTAAATCGGGATTTTCAGTCAACAAAGTTCCGTCAATTTCCGTATAACTTAATAAATCAATGGAAAAGTGTTTGTTTTTTTTTCCATAATTCAGAAAGTGGCAGATCGTCCTCGGAATCTTCTTCAGGCTCAACGTTGTCCTGTGTACCGAATCCAGCTTTAAGAAAGCAATTGTTGATAGTTTTCGGTTGTACTTCCTTCCATGCAGTTACAGTCCAAATCAAGGCATTGGTAACGTTAATAGACTTCTCAAGTTCCCCTATAGAATCAGACTCTTCTATCGACGATAGCAGTCTTCGGATCAATAACTTTCTGTAGTAGCTTTTGAAACATTTTATAATCCCCTGATCGAGGGGCTGGCATTCAGATGTAGTATTAGGCGGCAGAAATATCAATTTAACATTACATAATACAAGTTGTGGATGAGACGCAGCATTGTCTAGGAACAAAAGTACTTTTCGATTTTCTCTCTGCATTTTTCTGTCAAATTTATTTAGCCAATCTGTCATGATTTCTCTTGTCATCCATGACTTCTTATTGTAATACCATTCGATAGGTAATTTTTCTACATAGGAGTTCTTGAAACAACGAGGATTCTTGCTTTTTCCAATTACCAGTGGCTTTTCTTTGTTTCCAATCATATTGGTGCAAAACAGAATTGTGAGTCTGTCTTTGGAAGCCTTACCTCCAGTGCATTTTTCTCCTCTCAGAGCATATGTTTTGTTAGGCAAGGCACGAAAAAATAGTCCCGTCTCATCTGCGTTAAAAATATCACGAGGAGAGTATTCTTTCATTATAGTGAGCAGTTTTTTCTTCCAGTCAGCAACCACTGATAAATCTACAGCCGCTGCTTCGCCACATATAGATTTGAAGGAAATATTGTGCCGCTTACAAAACTTCTCGAGCCATCCGCTGGAAGCCTTCATGTCAAAATTTAGTTCCGTTGCAACTTCTAATGCTTTTTCTTGAATAATTTTACCAGAAACAGGAATGTTTTTAGAACGCACTTTACAAAACCAATCGAAAACAATTTGATCTAATGCAGCACCCTCAGTTTTCAAAAATTTCCTTTTCTTTTCGGTGTTTCCGCTCTCAGAAAACTGCTTAATTATATCACTCTTACGTTTTAAAATTTCACTAGCTTGACTTTTTCCAATTCCAAACTTTTCTGCTAACTGTCTAACACTTAACTTATTCGTATCCGCATAATGGATTACATCGACTTTTTCTGCCAAACTTAAAAACTTTCTTTTGTTGGTAGCCATGTTATTCGCGTCACAAAACGTTTATGCAACTAAAATGATATTATCCTTTCCGCAGCAGTTTTAACAATACGTACATAATAAAGTAAAATGTGCTTAATAGAATTCACGTGCACCAATAAAATTCCTTGGAAAACCCTAAAACCCTAATTACCTACCAATATACCTGGCTGCCGCCTATTTTGTGGGTATTTACGCAAATAAAATGTGTCTTTAATAAAATTTAAAATTTAGGCAAATATTGAAAGGAAAATAGTAAAATATTTGTCCGTTAGAATTATTTTTTATAAATAATTTACTGTCCGTGTCCGTTGTTGAGAGCGTCCATTGGAGGGAGGTTTAAAAGTACAGACTGGTATATACGAATGGTTTTTGTCTCAAAAATTGCCCATATAGAAGAGGTGTCCATTGAATAGAGGTGTCCGTTAAGAGAGAGTTCACTGTAGTATTAAAAATTTTTATTTTATTTTTGGTTCTTCAAAATAACTTGTCATTAAAAAAAATAATATGTTGACGAACCGTTTCTTTAAGACGTTTTATTTTTTGAATAAACAGTTGAAACGTTAATTAGGTGGTACCCAAATATTTTTAATATTTTCAAACTTTTTAATAAAATATCCTTAGAAAGTTGAATATGTCTCGCAAATATTAAGTAAATTTGAGATTACAGACATATAAAATTATTACAGGAGATTCTGTTCATAAGTCAATTGTATGAATGTGCTATTTAAAAAAATTTTTCTAGGGCCAGTTCTGCTTATGGACTTAACATAAATACTTGTGTCTATAACAGCTGAGTATCTTGGTTTTAAACAGTTAAATCTAACATAATTCTTTTCACGACGCGACTTATAACAAATTTGAGAAATCACAATTTGTAAGCTATCTGAAACTTTTATTTATATAAGTAACAAATTTTATATTTAAATTATGTTAACTACAGCACTTAACTTAATTAGACTGTGTTAAACACTATATGACACTACAATTAAATAAATATTATTATTATAATTTATCGAGACATATAAATATAAACCCTACAGACCAACGAATGTCCTTCAGCATAAAAACCTTATTTATGGTACATTTTATCTTCAAGCCTCTACAAATCTTTACAAAATAAAAAAAATATATATATTTGAAGTTGAATGTGAGATCCGCCAGTATCTTTAATGGACGTATTCTGTCATGCCTTTGGTTTCGGTCCCTGGTCATAAACAGTTTCACTATCTTCGTTGAAGTTTCAGGTTTTCTTTCAAATTTACTTGTCAGGACAGAACATCTTGCAGTAAGAGGCTGGACACTGTGAATTCATACAATAAATAACTGATTAGATAGTTTCCATAGTGCATAGGAATGATGGCTCTTAATCATACTACGTAGAGTGGTAATTTCCACCGTTTCAAGGTTTATCAGTGCTGACTTTCTGCAATTACTGTCAGTATATTACTTTGTATATATGATTGCTGCTTTTTTTGATATCCCCTTTTCTTTATATATTAGAATCTTCAAGTACTCTTTGTATGCATTTTTGTTTAACAGTTCTAGAGTGTCAATTTAAGATAAATTTAATCCAGGCAAATTACAAATATTGTAATGACAATCAATAACTTCACAAAAATAACAACAGCAGTATTTTTTTTTACTTTTGACGATTAATTTAAAGAACCAAAACTACTTTTTGCCCAAAAAGGCAACAAAATATACTACGAACATTTTCGGTCTGACAGCTTCAATCTGTCATCAATTTTATTTTTTGAAATTCTCGGGGTTTAGCACGTTCATATTTGGCAACATTGGCTTTTTAAGAATACGGCTTTTACTGTCAAAAAGTTCACATCGCCATTCCCATCGCCATTCACCTCACCTTTCACATCACACTTACGAGGATAGGGGCCCTGGTTACCGTACACAAGTCCCTATTTTGATTAGTCCCCTAGCACAGTTGTTCTTCTCCACCAGGTTGTATCTCTTTGGCATAATTTTGGTGAAGCCTGGGTACCGACAATCCTGAATTAGTTGGCCCTAGGTTAAATTAAACGCTGCTTTCGTCGTCAAATGGAGGAAATTGTCTAAATTCAGCATCGAATGAACCTTGCAGGGGTTTTTATTGAGTGGAAGTGAACATTGAATGTTGTAGAGGGTTAAGTTTTTCTATCTAATTTTAGTTTTTTTACGAAAAATAAGAATGTCTTTGTCTTTTATTATCCGCAAAAAATTACTTATTTTTTATTATGTTTGTATATATATTTTTCATCTTCTCTGCCTGAAAAGAGAATTACATATATAACAAACTATTTAAATACGGCAGAAAGATTTCTTTATTTCTTACTGAAATTTTGATTGTTTAAGAATTTCACATTACTCCGTTGATTCATAGATGTCATTCGACTGGCGATATTTTTCAGTCTGACATCGAAGTTGGTAGACGGCAGGTGTAATATCCTGCCGACATACCTTGAAATTTATGATTCATATATCAGTTATTTCCTGCTAATGTTGCTCTCGGTCCGATACAGCTCCACTGACGAGATCATGAGGTGATCGAAACGCGTATGGAGAGAGGACCAAGATGCAGGAAATAAACTGTTTGTACATATATTTTTCATATTCTTTGCCTGAAAGGAGAATTACATATATAACATGTTATTTGCTTGTTTGAGTATGGGAAAACTCAAGTTATAGTATAAAGTTTCGCGATCTTTAGTTACCAGATCCCGTTTCACCGCAACCTCCTTCAAGTATATGGAGTATACGCGATATTTGGCCGATCACAAGTGAATCTGGAGTACTGAAACCTTATCTAGGAGTCCTTACATCCGCACTCTTATTTTCTTCTTCTTCTTCATGTGCCATCTCCGTTTCGAAGTTTGGCTATCATCATAGCTATTCGGACCCTAGACACAGCTGCGCGAAACAGTTGATTGGAGTTACATCCAAACCACTCTCTTAAGTTTCGTAGCCATGACATTCTTCTTCTCCCGATACTCCGTTTTCCCACAATTTTTCCTTGAATTATATTTTGCAGGAGTTGGTATTTATTTCCACGCATGATGTGGCCAAAATACTGCAACTTTCGACTTTTGATGGATAGTAATAATTCTTTTTCTCCCTTCATCCTTCTAAGTACTTCTTTGTTTGTTATTTTATCGGTCCAGGGTATTTTCAATATTCTTCTGTAGATCCACAGTTCGAACGCTTCTATTTTATTGCAGCAGTATTTATTCATGGTCCATGTCTCCACACCATACAGAAGGATAGAGTGAATATAACACTTCACCAAACGCATTTTCAGTTCCAGGCTTAAGTCTCGGCTGGTTAATATATTTTTCATTTTCATAAAGGCGCTTCTCGCTTTTTCAATTCTTATTGTGATTTCTTTCGTGTAGTCATTTTTTTCGTTCACAGATGTTCCCAGATAGTTATATTTCTCAACTCTCTCAATTTGTTTGTTGTTTACTTGGAGATTGACATTATTGATGTTTTTCTTTGATACTATCATAAATTTAGTTTTCTCTATGTTGAGTGTTAGACCATATTCTTCGCTTATTACTACTAATTTCCTGAGTATTCTCTGTAAGTCGCTGAGATTTTCTGCAAGGATGATGGTATCATCTGCATATCTGATGTTATTGACTGGAATTCCATTCACCTTTATACCAGCCGTTTCGTTTTCAAGCGTCTTTTTAATTATATGTTCTGAGTATAGATTAAAGAAAGTTGGTGATAAGATACAGCCCTGCCTGACACCTCTTTTTATGTTTACTTCCTCTGTTAATCTTCCTTCGGTTTGTATTGCCGCTTTTTGGTTATAATACAGATTGCTGATTATTCTTATGTCTCTGGAATCAATGTTTTTATCCTTAAGAAGTTGTACAAGTTGTTCGTGTCTCACTTTGTCGAATGCTTTATTGTAGTCGATAAAACATATATAGACCTCCTGGTTTACATCTAGACATCGTTGTGTCAGTATGTTGTATGCAAACAGAGCCTCTCTGGTTCCCAGGCCCCGTCTGAATCCAAATTGGGTGTTTCCGATGTCCTCTTCAAGTTTGGCGTACAATCTGTGATGTATGATTTTCAGGAAAAGCTTAAGAATATGGCTCATTAGACTTATTGTGCGATATTCATTGCAGTGTTTGGCGTTTGGTTTCTTTGGGATGGCTATAAAGATGGATGTGAGCCATTCCTGAGGTATTATGCCGGTTCTATAGATGCTATTGAAGAAGTCTACTAGGATATTTAAATATTTCTCATCTATGAGTTTTATAACGTCTATTGGGAGGTTATCAGGTCCGGGCGCTTTTCCATTTTTCATATTTTTCAAAGCATATTGAATTTCTGTCTTTGTTATATCCGGTCCTGTTTCATCTTTTTGGATTTCTATTTTGATTTCTTTTCGGTTGTCGTCGAATAGTTTTTCTATATAGTTCCTCCATAATTCAATCTTTCCCTCAGCATCACTTACAATTGAGTTATTCTCGTCCAACAGGTAAGGAGTTTCTTTCGTTTTTATTTTTCCCGTTAGCTCTTTCACTTTTCTATACAGATTGAATGTGTCGTGTTTTTCTTGTAGTTCTTCTATCTCTATGCACTTCTCTGTAAACCAATTTTCTTTAGCATTTCGAATTTTCTGTCTGATTTTGGTTTGGATTTCTTTGTATTTACCGGTGTCATTTTTATATTGTCTTCGAGTGTCCATGAGTTTCAGGATTTCTTCTGTCATCCAGTTCTTTGTTTCACATTTTACTTTCTTCAGATGTTTTAATGATGGTGTCATTGCAGCTTCTTTAATGGATGTCCATGTTTTATTTATACTTTCGGCGTTGTCCTCACATGGGTTCTCTATTCTATCCAGGTTTTCATTCATTTCTGTTCTCAGTCTTTCCCTTTTCTCACCGTTGTTCAGATTCTTGACATCCACTTTCTCGGGGTTCTGTTTAGGTTTTAATTTCTTCTTCAGCCTTACTTTCATCTTAGCAACAATGGGGTTATGGCTCGATGCTACGTCTGCACCGGGATATGCCTTTATTGATTTGATACTATTTTTATATCTAGTGTTAATCATCAGGTAATCTATCTGATTTTTCACGATTTTGTCTTTGGTGTTTTGTGGTGATGTCCAGGTGTAAAGTCTTCGTTTTGGGAGTTTAAAGAACGTATTTGAAATTACCATGTTATTTTCTTGGCAAAATTGAATCACTCTTATTTTAAAAACGGGGAAAACCCAAATACACTATTTAAACCGATCCTTGATTCTTCAACAATATTCTGCCTTTTAGCTATCGGTATGCAATGAGACCATCGGATATTGTCACGACGGATAGGGGTGTTATAGACGAACTTCCCTGACGCACGCGCCTAACTTATCTTATCGCCAGTTTATTGGCTGTTCTAGAAGATCTAAAAGGTCTATGCTGCCATCAGAAAGATCGTCGATGTTCTGAAAGAGAAAAGAAAATTTCTTTTGTCCAGAAATGGGGTTTTTCGAAGTGAAGACTTGAAAATCCTGTTGGAAAATCGATCCTTTCCAACAAATAGAAGTTTTAGCCAATGAGAACGATTGGATTATCGAAATCAGAGGTAAAAACAGCCATTAGAGACCAAAACTCTATCAGCGATTCAAAGAGTTGCTATAATCCAGCGGTCCTTCGTAATCGGCTCAGGTCTTCTTTCTACTTCTTCTGTCTTCCTGCATTCGATGCTTTGGTCATCAGCTGCTTATTTGCCGCACAAACGTGGGGTTTATGTAGCGATCAGGTCGAGACATCCCAAAATCAGGTGATGTTACCAATATTATGGTATGACTTTTCGACGCAAATTTTAAAGTTTGATTGTGTCGCCGGATCTGAATATTTCCTTTTAATAATGGTTTTAGCATATAAAGAAAAACAAGGAAAAACGATTTTCTTTCGATTTTCCTTGTTTTCCTTTTTCGAAAACGTGCATTTTTAACATAACGCTCATGTTGTATGTGTGTCTTAAACTGGGCGGGATTTAACGAAAATAACAAGTAAGCTATATCCAGAAATATTCATTCATAGGTTTTTTGTAACCTTAACCGATGTTGTAAGAAATGAATTTGAACAAAAGTTACCATTACATCTTTAGCGTGTGTTCTTTGTTAGGCCTTGTTAGATAATATTTACATAATTATGTGAATGTCTTTATTTATTTCAAAGGAGAGAATTAGACTTTATCAACTGAAAGACGATAATATCGCCATGCTTTTACAGCATTTAGGAGTATTTTGACAGTTAGATACTGTGATAAAGTATTATATATTATTTTGATTATATTTAAAACTGATCAATAATTTACTCATATAAGGCCTATTGCTTTGAAACAATAGGCCTCATATTTGACTAGATCTATACCTGTATACGTATATTCAATAAATATTTCATTTATTATAAACTAGTTTTTTTTTGTTTTTAACGTAATTTTATTAGAATTTGAATTCAAGACATCATTAACTGGACAAATTGAAACTGTAATTAAATAAAATTTATATTAAAAAAATTGAACCAACTTCTAAAAGTGCGCTAAAAAGCGAAAAATCACTATAAATTTTTATATGAAGTTGAAATTTTTGAAGTCGGCGCTGATATATTAGATTTTCTTAGAATAATTTTATATTTGCTATTTACAGACCCACCTTTGAACAAAATCGAAGAATGTAAAATTTTTAGTTTGCTATATTGGATTTTCTATATTAATCCTGAAAAAATAATTTTAAATTCATAATTTACACCCTCAAGAAACCCCCATATCAGTTTTGGAGAAAGTCGAAAAATGTTAAATTTTTAGGACGCCATGATGAATCCGTCCGATTGAGTTTTTCAAAAAATATTTTAAATTAGTAATTAACACTAACAAAAATCCCTCAATACTGATTTTAGGCAAAATCGCAGAATTTTTAATCCACCATCTTGGATCCGCCATACTTATTTTTTTTTTAAATAATTTCAGATTCGTAATGTCCGATCCCAAAAACTCCTCCATATCAATTTAAAAAAAAATCGGACTAAATAAATTTTTTGTCCGCCATATTGGATAAGCCATATTGAATTTTTTTAAAAATAATTTCAGATTCGTTATGTGCGACCTAAAAAAACTCCGCCATACCAATTTTAGAGAAAATCGGAAAAAATTTATTTTTTTGTCCGCCATATTGGATCCGCCATTTTGAATTTTTTTTAAATGATTTGAAATTCGTTGTGTACGACCCCGGAAATTCCCCTATACCAATTTTGGAGAAAATCGGATAAAATTATTTTTTTAGCCGCCATATTGTCAGCGCCATCTTGAATTTTACTGCACTAACTTGGTCCAAAAAAATATGGAACCACCGCAGGAACGTCGTGAACATAACGTAAAAAATTTGATTCAAATCGGTGCAGCCATTCCGGAGTGATCGGTGTATATACAGGGTGAGTCAACGATTGAATGAAGTAGGTTTGTGCCTTTTCGGTGAAATTAACAAAGAAACTATATTTATTGTTTGATACAGTTTATTTTTACGCAGATTTTAAAAATATTTAGGACTCTACAGGGTGAGCCAAAAAACTAGGACAGCATAAAGTTGTATTTTTTTTTTTAAATAGAATACCCTATATACGAATCGTATTTTCGATTTAGCTTATAATTTTAAATCTTTTTTATTAAGGGTTTACTATAGCAAAACTTTATAGTTTCTGAGATAATTAAGTTTAAAGAAAAAAAGGCACATTTTCAAGCATCAATTCAATCCTAAATAACGTTTTCAATGTTGTGACAAATATATTCAAATTTGGAATTTAGCAAGGCCAAGGACAAGTTAACATAATTTTTACCTAATATTTGCAATAAAAGCTACAGGGTGTTGAACACATCGGCTCAAATTTGAACAAGTTTAAATGAATAAATATCTTTTTTTTAAATGGTACACCCTGTATATTTTCATGTTATTTAATAGAGTAATAAAAACGTTAAAAGTTTTGTTCAATATATCCTATACCTATTTATAATAGTTTTTGAGATATTTCAGTTTTTCTTATTTTCCATCCTTTTTTACAGAAATAGGCTTCATTATCATAGTAGCCATGGCAAAAACATTGTAAAAGAACATTTTTCTGTGTGTCAAATTTATAACCGCAATCGCTTCTTTTGGTTTTTATGTAGTGTAGTTTGGTTTTTTTTGCATTCATCTTATATTGTAAAATTAATTTTCCAAAGAATGAGTTAATAGATATGATTTATACAATAGGAGAGGCTCAAAAAAATTGCCTTCTTGCGCAAAGAATTTACAAAATGAAGTATCCTGATCGACGCCAGCCTAATACCCATACTTTCAAAACTTAATGCAAAGATTTGATTCTTCTGGTACTGTTGATTATCCAAAACATAAAGTGGTCAACAAACCAGTAACTAATGAAGAAAAAGAACTAAAAGTATTGTTAAATGTTCAGGAAAATCCTTATATTGGTAGCCGTCAGTTAGCAGCATTATGTAAAACATCACAATCCACCGCTAATCGTACTACCAAGAAATATAGTTATCATCCATATCACATGGAATTACACCAAGAATTGCATGGACAGGATTTTGAAAGTCGTGTAAACTTTTGTCGTACAATAAATGTGGAGATTCAATTAAATCCAAATTTATTACGCAAGGTAATGTTTAGTCATGAAGCTACTTTTAGAAGTAACGGTGCCGTAAATAGACGCAACATGCATTATTATGCCACAGAAAACCCATTTTGGATTAGAGAGGTGCAACATCAAAACCACTGGTCATTAAATGTTTGGTGTGGTATTCATCATAATCGAATTATTGGACCCCACTTTTTTAATGAACCACTAAATGGCCATAGTTACCTGAACTTTCTACAAGAAGAACTACCCCAACTGCTTCAAGGTCTCGATAGGGATGAGCTCGACAGTATGTGGTTCTAGCACGATGGTGCGCCTCCGCATTACGTGCGTTTTTGGACCAACGATATCCGCAAAAATGAATTGGACGTGGGGGTTTCATTGAGTGGCCACCAAGGTCTTACGACATCACCCCATTAGATTTCTTCCTATGGGATTATATTAAAAATAAGGTGTATGTTAATCCACCAACAACAGTGGAAGATATGCGAAACAGGATTAGGGATACCTGTAGAACAATAACGCCACTAATTTTGTCCAGGGTCCGAGAAAATCTGCAAAAAAGACTAAATTTGTGCATTGCACAAGAGGGTCGTTTATTCGAACACTTATTAAAAAGAAATAATTAATCTCAGTATTTAATAGGTAATTTTTTTGTTTCAATTTAGTATAAAAGTAAATATGTATTTGCCTTGTCGTTATTGTTGTGTTAATTTTTTCACATTATGTTTAATTAAACTATTACCGTTGTAATAAAACGAATAATGTATTTCATCATATTTAACCACATTCTGTTTGTTTCTGTAGTTTCTTTTTATTATTTTACATGGCTACTATGATAATGAAGACTATTTCTGTAAAAAAGTATGGAAAATAAGAACAACTGAAATATCTCAAAAACCATTATAAATAGATATAGGATATATTGAACAAAACTTTTAGGGTTTTTATTATTCTATTAAATAACATCAAAATATACAGGGTGTACCATTTAAAAAAAAAAGAAGATATTTATTCATTTAAACTTGTTCAAATTTGAGCCGATGTGTTCAACACCCTGTAGCTTTTATTGCAAATATTAGGTAAAAATTATGTTAACTTGTCCTTGGCCTTGCTAAATTCCAAATTTGAATATATTTGTCACAAAAAATTTGAAAGGTTATTTAGGATTGAATTGATGCTTGAAAATGTGACTTTTTTTCTTTAAACTTAATTATCTCAGAAACTATAAAGTTTTGTTATAGTAAACCCTTAATAAAAAAGATTTAAAATTATAAGCTAAATCGAAAATACGATTCGTATATAGGGTGTTGTATTTAAAAAAAATACAACTTTATGCTGTCCTAGTTTTTTGGCTCACCCTGTAGAGTCCTAAATATTTTTAAAATCTGTGTAAAAATAAACTGTATCAAACAATAAATATAGTTTCTTTGTTAATTTCACCGAAAAGGCACAAACCTACTTCATCCAATCGTTGACTCACCCTGTACAACTCCTTTTACTGCAGTTTTCATCTTTTTTTCAACGAGGTTTTTCATCTGCCTGTGATCGAATGCGGCTTGGTAGTACAAACAATTCCAGTCATTTTTTTTCTGTTTCAGTATTCGGTACATAGTAAATTTTCCAATTCCTGTCATGTTGGAACACACCTCAACAAAGCTTTTAACATTATTATCTAGATATTGATATCTTAAGGCATCATAAACATTCATCGTAATAAGTTTTTCATTGAGGAAAAAATGCCCTGATTTAAAGATTTTGGAATAAATATATCTTTTGGGTATGTCACTAATTTCAAATAATATATAAAAACAAGCGCAAATAAGATGAATCACTAAGGACACACTGTAAAGTGTATTTTGCTCATTGATAGATATTAAATTGAATTATCAGAAATTTTATTGTTGCAGAAAATTTATAAAAGCCTATAATATTTAAATATAATTGGATTTACGGCGGTCCTCAGTTACCTACGCACAGAAGAAGGTACGTTGGAGGTTTCGGTAACAGTTTTATTACTCTCTCTAGTTCTTAAATAGAGTATAGGAATGTGTATGTTTGCGATCGCCCCCCCCCCCTCTCAAGAGCTTTGGGTTCAGGAAAATAGAACCGATTCTGCCTTTTATATTGGGAATGTGTATGTTGCTGGCACTCCTCCCCCGCGACAATTTGTTTTTCTTGCGATAGCCCCCCCCTCAAGAGCTTTGAGTTCAGGAAAATAGACGCGATTCTGCCTCTTATGCTAGGAATGTGTATGCTGCTGGCATCTCCTTTATCAGAAACTTATTTTTTCTTGTGATCGCCCCCCCCCCCTCCAACTCCAAGAGCTTCAAATTTAGAAAAATAGAGCTGACCCTGCCTTTTACACTAAAAATGGGAATATTACCGATTCCCCCCCCCCCCCTTGAC
This sequence comes from Diaprepes abbreviatus, assembly GCA_034092305.1. Lineage (NCBI taxonomy): Eukaryota > Metazoa > Arthropoda > Insecta > Coleoptera > Curculionidae > Diaprepes > Diaprepes abbreviatus. The sequence goes on from JASJET010000105.1 coordinate 4,377,125, forward strand.
AACTTGCTGTCGCTCGTCATACTTTACTTTTGTGATATCACCGCCCCCCGCCCCCCCAAAGAGAGAGGCTGGATCCGCCCCTGTTATAAAGGAAGTACTAAGCAAGATAATTTCAACTTAGAACTAGCAATAATATCGCAAACATCCAGTGATTATTACCTATGTCGATAACCATTCGGAAAGGAATGCGAATTGCTTCTACTCTTGTCAGTTAAAGATAACCCATTATATCTCGTCCGCACAATTTTCATATGGCGACAGTGAATTCACTGTTATCATAAGTGAACTGTCCTCAAAATCGCGGATTGCATATTCCGGATATTTCTAGTTTATTTCATGATCATTTCAAGATTACTAAATCGCAATAGTCGACTTGATCGTGACTAATAGATGGCGCGATGCGTACAGTGTACTTGTTATTTTATGTGTGACGTACAAGATATGCTATAAATAAAACAGGCCTGAAAGAGAAAACCACTGTTAGAATACAATGCAAGAATCTCAAAACGTGTCATTATTGGAAACTCTGTATAAAGATTTCGATGCCAATCCGATTAAAGGTGTTTTGATCGTATGTGCGGCAATTTTGTTAGTAATAATTGTAATTGGAGGCTACTTTGTGATCAAAATAATATGTAGAACTTTTGCATCAAGACATTCAGACGATGAGTAAGAAGTTTTCCTTTTCTAATAAATCCATTTACTATGTAGTTCTAAGTTTAAAAGAAAGAAGCAATATAATTTTCAAATAAAGCACTTAGCGTTGTGACCGTGGCAGTCCAGAAAGAGCATAACCTTTTTATTAGATTACTGTCACTGTCACTAGCATGCAATAAATTAAAAATTATCTTAATTTCACAGGGCTATCAATATTTCTTCATATTGGGTAAAAAAACAACGAAACTACAGCATTTCCTCCATCAGAGGAAAAAGTATACTCTGCCGATTTGACCCACAAATTTAACCTATTGATTTGACAGACAAATGACGTCAAAATGACATTGACCTTATGATATAGATATGCAGTTCGAAATTAATAAATTATTGTTGCGCAGCCTAAATTCACGGAGATTATTTTTAGTGTCCGTGTTGGTAAAAACTATTATTTAAATGTGTTAATTAGATGTAATTTTGTGATGTTTCTTATTAACGGAGAGTAAGTACAAACACCAAATAATTTGAAGTTATTATTATACTAAGGGAATAATAAATTTTAGGTTTTTTTATTTTACAATTTATTACGTATATATATATATATGTATATATATATATATATATATATATATATATATATATATATATATATATATACATATTTACTTAACGTTGGTACCTCCAAAATACTTATATACAGTACGTACTTCCCTCATATATACCGTAGTTACCTCCGTTTTCGGAGGTAACTACGAACCCTACATAATATTTTACTATCGGCCATTACAAGGTCGTCTATTTTGATCTGCGAAAAAATGCTTGGAGGTCACTTCGAGTAATATATAGCCTTAGATTCGACTAGTAAGTTCGATGGTTCACCACCGGCGCTAGTGTCGTTTGCACCCTGGAAACGTGTCACACGTAGTTCCCTCCGGCCATGAGACACTGATAATGTCATATATATATACGACGTAATTCCCTCCGGGTTATACAGAATATATATTCAGCGTATCTACCTCTGATACATAAGAGTTGGAATAATTTTGCTTATTTCTATTCTGGTAAATTTAAGGTTATGAACAGGTGATTTCCGTGCTAGTTGAAAATTGGCTTAAATTTTTAAGGCAAATATTAAAAAAATCAATACTAGTGCTAGAAGGAAGTATTACTAAAAATAGCCCAGGAGAAAAGAACAGATAAATATTTTCTGCTATAATTACAAATTATCAATAATATATCCAAAAATTCTGTGTAATGCCTCAGATAATTACGTGAATACAAAGATTACTTTCATTTTTATTATGTTTTATTAAGTAACGTTAAATTGTCTAGCCTGCAATTTAAGGACCTGTTTCTAAAAAGTGGTGTGAGCGCTTAATATGTTTGGTATCACGAGACTTACAAAGAAGGTGTCCTAACTCGACGCCTCCGATTGCAATAATTTTTTTTATAATTTTAAAAACCACATTTAAAAAGATATTCGGGAAAATATGCGAGAAAGACCACTACCCTCCTGGAACTAAAATTTTAAAATATTTAGTGAATATAACGCCTTACTTGCAGTTTACAGAAAAAATATTTGGAAAATCCCAAGTCTTATAAATATTTACAAATTAATTTTACAAATTTATATTGACATTTATTTTTGAATTTTGGTTTTCATATGGGATATCATTTAAAAAAGCATGTTATGAAGAATACAAGTTTTATTTTCCATAATTTTACACAATAAAAAGATATTCTAAAAAATATGCGGAAATAGATCAATCTCCAATTATTTCCGAATTTACTAGATCTTTTTTTTTAAATAGGGAATATAGCGCCTTATTTGTAGTTTGCAAAAAAAAAATTTACGAAAATCCTAGGTCTTATAGATTTTTAAAAATTATTTTTACATATTAATTTTTTTTTTTAATTTGGAATATCATATGGGAAATCTTTTAAAAGGGTTTGTTGTGTAGAATAATGTTTTCTTATAATTTTAAATAGTATATTTAAAAAGAAATTCTGAAAAATATGCGAGAATAGATCTTCCCCTTAATTTCCTAAACTACTCCATCAAAAATTATAAGAAAAAACAGGAAATATAGACTTACTTATAGTTTACTTGAACATTATAATGAAAATCCTAGGGCTAATAAATTTTTCGAATTTAATTTAGCAAACTTAAACTCTTTTTTTTATATGTCATGTTGAGTATAATTTAAGAGGGTTTGTTTTGAGGGTTACAAAAATACTTTTATCGTAATCTAAGCTTTAAACTCTGTGCTTTTTGATCAATATTATAAATGTTTTAATAAATTTTATTGAAACAGCAAAAGTAAATAAAATATCCAAATTTATTCTATTCCCAATTAGCATAAATATGATTACTGTAAAATCAATATTCCGGTACAGAATCCACAGGTAAATTTAACTACGAAAATGTTTAAATATGACACGTACTACCCTCCAGTGAATCACAGTAATATTGGAGGTAACTACATCGTCATTTTATTCCAGTATGTACAACTTGGAGGAAACAACGAACTGTTCTTATTCTGAAATTATATATGATTTTTTTTTCAGAAATATTTACCCCTCTCTTGAAAAACCTATACAATAAGTTCCCCTTCACATATATATGCAGTTATTTTGGGCATAATTTAAGACAATCACCCGGAGGTTAGTCCGCCTTGGTTTTTATCCGGAGGGAACGACGTTCCGTTTATACATATAATATATATATATATATATATATATATATATATATATATATATATATAGAAACTAATTGGCTGACTGATCAACGCTCAGCCGAAACTGCTGGTTCTAAAATCATGAAATTTTGCATAAAATTTTTTTCAATGACCTAAGTGAGCACTAAGAAAGGATTTTTGGATATCAATCCTTTAAGGGCGTAAAATAGAGGATGAAATTTTTTCATTTTGGTAGACGGAAATGTAAAAATTAGAGCATAGGCTTATAGTTATAAAAAATGTTTATTGTATCATTTTGTTTTTCAAATTCATCTTTAAAGGGGGTAAAATAGAGGATGAAAGTTTGTATATTCCTCATTTTTGAAGTTAGAAATCTAAAAATTAATATATATGCTTATGATTGAAAAGAAAAGTTTAGTGTGCCACCCTTTTTTGTAAATTCATCCCTCAGGGGGATAAAATAGGGAATGAAAATTTGTTTGAAATTTTCTCATTTAGTAGTTAGAAATGTAAAAATTAGTAAATAGGCTTATGGCTAGAAAAAAATGTTTAGTATATCATTTTTTCTTAAGAATTTATTTTTTAAGGGCAAAATTGGCGATGAAAGTTTGTATGAAAGTTCTTCACTATTGAAGTTAGAAATCTAAAAATTAATATATAGGTTTATGGTTGAAAAAAAAGTGTACTATGCCACCCTTTTTGGGAAATTCATCTCTAAGGGGTGTAAATTAGGGAATCAAAGTTTGTATGAAAGTTTTTCATTTTGTTAGTTAGAAATGCAAAAAATTAGTATATAGGCTTATGATTATAAAAAAAATGTTCCCTATATCATTCCTTTTTGAAAATTCATCTTTTAAGGGGGTAATATAGAGGATGAAAGTTTGTATGAGAGTTCTTCTTTTGATAGTGAGAAATGTAAAAATTAGTATTTAAACTTATGATTAGAGAAATTTGTTTACTATATCATTCTTTTTTAAAAATTTATCCTTTAAGGGGATAAAATAGCAGATGAAAATTGGTATGAAAGTACTTCATTTTTGTAGCTAAAAACGTAAAAAATAGTATATAGGTTAGAAAAAAATGTTTACTATATCATTCTTTTTTAAAAATTAATATTTTAATGGGGTAAAATAGGGGATGAAAGTTTGTATGACACTTCTTCATTTTGGTAGTTAGAAATCTAAAAATTAATATACACGCTTATGGTCGGAAAGAAAAGTTTACTGTGTCACCTTTTTTGGAAATTCATTCCTTAGAGAGGTAAAGTAGGGAATGAAAGTTTACACGAAATAACTATTTTTGGGGATAGAATCATGGTTTATTGGTTGTACGTACTACGATGTCTGATGTCACCCACTACGCGTACGAAGTCGCGGGTTAAAGCTAGTATATGATATAATACAGATCAGTTTAGGATCCAACTCTTCACATATGTTTTATTTTAGCTTTTTATTTCATAATTTGCTGATTTATTTTTAAATTGTAAGCAACGGCTTATTATCTCTTGCATGTTGTTTGCAAATTGCCAAATGTTTCTAATATTTTAAAGAACGGTATCCCCAACTAAGTGTCTTTCACGTAAGTAAGTTTACCTTTATCCACTATTGCATAGCCATATTCCTAAAATATTTTCTAATAATAAAAATAATATGAATGGTCAATAATAACTGATTATTGCTATTTTGGTGAATGATTAATATAATAATGGAAATTATGTCCGGTCCTTTCTAAAATGGCGAATGTCAATTAAATGATACGATTTCAGCAGAACTTTACTAAACTGATTGCTTTTAGGAAGCACTAAGGGCTTATACATATCAGAATTTTCTCTGAAGAAGATAAAGTAAGAGAAGATGTGAAAAATCCACTTACGCCACAGTGGGAAAAAATGGACATCAGACACAAATTTCAAAGAATCTGGATAATTTCTTTTAATTATTTAAGTCAACGTATTCCAACGGTACACCTGTGATAATACCCTAATCTATGAACTCTAAACCTATGGACCCGCGATTTCCCGAATTTGCTTTTTGTTTAAACATAGAAAAATTATACCCATATTTGGGGTTTTGGGTTCATGGGTTCAGAGTTGACGGGATTGGAGTTTGTCTTGTGGGTATTTATGGGCTTGACTTTGGGTTTTCTGGGTATAGAGTCCACAGGTTTAGGGTTCATGGATCAGGGCATTGTCGCAGGTGTACCGTTAAAATACGTTGTCCTAAATAATTAAAAAAAAAACTATCCAGATTCTTTGAAACTTGTGACTGATGCAGACATTTGTCAATTTTTTCCCATTATGCGCCGTAGGCAAAAGAGGGTCCAAGACATAACAGATGATTTTAGAAAAGGTTTTCGGTTAAATAAACTATACATTAACATGAATTTATACTTTGCTTTATTATTATTAAAATTATTAATTTTATTTTCAGTGGCGGATTTTTACCATACTTAAGGATAGAGGTTTTAAAAAATGGGGAGCGAATGAAAGCGCAAATAAATACAACATGTATAAGTGTAAAAAACCTAAAAATTACGTAAAGGTCCATCTTATAGGAAGTGAAGCATCTTAATTAGTAATATTTCATTAGTTTTAAAATGAATTTGCAGATGCACGTATAATAATGTCCTTTTTTCTTATTTCTAGTCAAGGGTAGTTAGTTATCATTTTTCTTACCCCCATGTCAGTGAAACACTTTGAAGATGAGATAACTAATACAGGCATACAAAAAAAAATTATTTAATTAAAAACACTTTTTAATATAACAAGTTTTTAAAACGGACCAAAAAGTATAAAATAATTTCTCCAAGCCCACATACATTTATAACTTCATAATTCACTTACTCCAGACTCCCCCCTCCCCAAAAAAAACAATTTTGAGTTTTGGAAATATGTATTCAAAAAACGAAAGAACAGTATATGCCTCGGACACTCATGTTAATATTAGATGAATTAAACAAGTCCGTTTTCCTTGCAGATCTGGTTCTAATTTGGATATGTTTATTTTTTGCCGTTTTAAATTTATATGACATACTGAAATATCTAAATATATTTTTAGGGACGACGAAGACAGTTCGAGAGAGCTACCACTACAAGAAGTAAACGAATCCGAACTACAAGTGGATTCAGCAACAGTACGAAAAAGGCATGGGGGAAAAAGCAAGTCACAGTCTAGTAGAAAACGGTGAAGTTTCCGGAAGTGACCATGTAGAGGGAAGACGTCCAAACTAAATTCATTTATATATATATATATATATATATATATATATATATATATATATATATATATATATATATATATATATCATTATATATCATTATATATTATTTTAAACTAATTTTTTATAATACAAAATTTTCTATAAACTTAAATAAGGACTAAATGCAAATTTTGACAACAAAATTCTTGAAATTAAATTTAGAATAATAATAATAATGTTTTTTTGCAACGACATTTTATCAATGGATAAAGTTTTTAATACTCCAATCTATGTCGCCAAATTGTATTTGATGGGTATGACGACCTCTTTGACATTCATGGCGACTTATGGCGAGTTTGGAGAAACCTATCAATTTCAGGCTAATTTTCATTAATTAATGAATTGTTTAGTTACACTGTATATTTATTTATACAGTATGAGAACCTTTTTTTTAATTTTTCGATCCTTTGGTTCAAAAAAATTAACATTTTCAAACAATACGATAATCTGTTAAGTTCGGCAACATTCCCAAAACGCTTTTACGTTTATATGAACAACTTGAACAAGAAATGAACTCTTTTGGATGCCCGATTGTGTGTCGAAAGTTGCCGAGAAATTGCGAAGCATTTTTCGTAAAGTTTATCGTCTAGATATATTTTTATTTTTTTTTTAGTTTTTATTGTAATATATTTAAGGTTTTTAAAAGTTAAGTGCATTAACTATAAATAGTATGTCTTGGTAATGTGTATTGGGACGAAAATTTTACCATTTATATTCAATTTTTCGGTTTCACAGGCATATGGTCAAGAATTTATCAATGAATAATGAAATGCTGTGAATTATTTCTCTCACGACCCTCTCACTATCAAACTTGGTGTGAATTCTATTCATGAATGATCAGCGAGGTTCATTTTAATTCACTGGTTTTGTGTAATTATTTTCATTTATTAATAGCCTGTACAGATCTCAGATTTTTATATTGTAATCCTATTTTTACGACAAGCAGAATTTATTATAAGGAATGACTTTTTGTCGTAGAATCGATAATAATTATAGTAATTAATATAATAATTATAATCATCTTCCTATTTTCCTAAAAAAAAAAAATTTAAAAATGGGTAAAAATTCGGAAAGAGTGAAAACTAGGAAAATGTCGTTTTTTTGAAAAAATTTCGATACTTTGCCCCTATCTCGACGTCGTAGAACACGATTCTAACCTTGATTTTTCACTATTTTTCTTCACTTTCCCGGAAAACTCAAAAAAAAAGTGTCACTTCACAGAGCACTTTTGTTTCAGTTAAAACACCGAACTTACTTATTTATTTTCAATGGAACTAGTTAAAATATATTGTATATAATATCGTTCAATTATTTTTGCACTAATTTTGGCAAACCAATTTAGAAAAACTTATATTTTTAACGAAAAATCAAAAATACTACTCTGAAATGCCATCATTTGTCAGACTACCTAAACTAACCGTCGGAGTCGCGTAAAAACGAGCAACGTTGCCAGATATGAAATTTTTTTGTGATGTAAACTATAATATTTGTCCTCATTCAACAACATAGTTTAATATTTTTAATGTTTAATACAGTTTATTATCAAAAACAATTCAAAACAAACAAAACTAAAATGACAATCACCTCTACATTTACTCTAATCCGAATGATTACATCGGTTAGTTCAGGTTTAGCTTGATTTTGGTTAATTTAGAAAACAGAAACTAACCTAAACGAATCTAAATTGACCTAGATTTATACTTTCCTGGTACCATAAAATTTATCCGTTACAGTTAACAACATAGTTTAATGTTTGTAATGTATAAAAAAGGGTAAAATTAATCTTAACCACCTAAAATTTTTGGTTAGTTCTGGTTAGTACAAGTTTAGCTTGGTTTGGGTTAGTTCAGGTTAGTATTTGAAAAACTGAAACTGACCTAGATTTGTTAATTAAAAATGTTATTTTCCAGCAGTGGTCTCGTGAAGGCGGGACAATCTCTGCCAGAAAATAATATCGGGGAAGGTCATCAGTTTAGGTTAGTTTCAGTTTTTCAGACTAAACAAAACCAAGCTTAGCCAGTACTAGCCAAAACTAACCAAAAATTTTGGGTGGTTAAAATTAATTTTACCCTTTTTTATTCATTACAAATATTAAACTATGTTGTTAACTGTAACGGATACATTTTATGATGCCAGGAAAGTATAAATCTAGGTCAATTTAGATTTGTTTAGGTTAGTTTCTGTTTTCTAAATTAATCAAAATCAAGCTAAATCATATTTGCAATTTGGCAACAGCGCCTATAGCAACAAGCATGCCGCCTTTATGTGAACTATGCAAGCTATCAATTTAATGGCGAGACCGTTATTTGTTTTGATTTGTTTCTTACAAATTTTCCTAATTTTTCCGATAAAAAAACGTGCATATTTTTAAAATATATTACTGAGGTTGTTTTTTATCAGTGTGGAATTCGTGGTTGTAACAAAAGTTTACGATTTAGTTAAAAAAATTGAACCTAAAGTGAAAAGTGTTTTCCGCAAAATTAAAGAAAAACCGAGGTCAGAATCGTGTTCTACGACCTCGAAATAGGGATGAATATCGAAATTTTTTCAAAAAAACCTAATTTTCTTAGGATTTTACTCTATACGAATTGTTATCAAAAAATGTAATTTATCTATGTATACCGGATTTAAAATTTTTATATTTTAAATTCATTTTTTCAATAAGCAGAATATTTTATAAAGAAAACTTTTTTTTATAAAATTGATACTAAAAGTTTTTTTCCTCTTGTTAACTTCATCCATTAACACATACACAATTAATTTTTTCTCAAACCAAATGTTAATAATTACACAGCTTCACAAAAAAAAAAATGTGGAGCTAGAAAGGAGACCCATCATTTCCTGTAGATTTTGATCCGTTGATCACGATTATGAATGTCGTTTTATTGTGTTTTCTTTAGTTTTCACATAACCTTCAAATTTTCGAATTTTGAGATTTTTTTAATAACTTGATTTTTTTTGGAATAAAAAATACGCAAATTCGACATGTTTTGTGTTGAGTTTTTTTAAACCAACAATCAATTTAGTTTAATAATTTGAGGCCGATGTTGATATTCATGTTTTTTCTAACGTTACTGTAATAAATTAAATTCAGCAGCAACTTTGGAACATCTTTTCATATCGTAGGTACAGTTTAAAAAAACAGTGTGTCATAATTACTATAAGACTTTGAATGAAAGAGTATTTAATTACCGTAAAAAGTTACTTGGAGTAGCGGGCTTTTTTACTATCAAAACTTCGTTTTACTGGGGCCCGTGTCTTTTTTTGTCGACCATCATATTGGTATCCCACCTTGCTTGGTATCTGCGCTCCATTTCTTTTATATCCTGATGAAACCTTTTACCTTGATCTTCGCTACAATCGTCCGAATTCTCACGAAAATAGTCAAGATGAAAGTACAATTTCAAATTCTCAAGCAACCTAATTTTTCATAATTCTTAACCAACGTCTTGTTATTTTTACTTTTTTGATTCTATAAAAAATTTTCTACAATATTTTTGAAGCTAATCCACGCTGATTTTTCATCTTTTTTTTTTGTTTACAATGTTTCTTGCGATCTCGATTGTTCCACAAACATAAGAAGCAAGAATTCTACATAAATCCTCCTTGTTGTCCAAATATGATTGTTACAATCTTTAAATCTCCATAAATTTTCCACTGGTGAGCAGCATTTTCATTTTTTCTAGAAATATTCTGATATTATCATGTTCTTCCTTCATCGTGACAAAGCGATCGACTGGATCTGAAGCGTAAACATTCGAGTTGTGAAGTAAAAGTCCTTTTACGATCTGGGTAGATGAGTCTATGAGCAGTATCTCCATTCTGCATTTTTATAAAATTTTGGCTTAAACTCATGCACTAAACTCTTAATGTCATGGCAGTAAACTAATTAAGATGTTTTATCGACCAAGAAATACCGATGTTTTATCGACCAAGAAATACCAAAACTTTTATCTCAGTCAGTTACTCCTTTGGCTAGCAAAACTTTTTTCAATATTGCTGCTAGTTATTCTGACTTATCTTTTGAAAGTCTTAGATCTCTGACAGGATCATTCAGTTCATCTTGTACAAACGTTTAGGGTTTCTTTGATTTCTTGTCATTCGAAAAACAAGTATCATTAGTTTATTTTTCATCTTCGTCGCTAACTACCTCCTCATCACTTGAACCTTCACCAGACATGGTTTTTAGGGATATTTACAGCCTTTCCTACAGACAAAACTTAAGCATACTGAATTTTCTCGGTTATCACCATATTGTAGATATGTCGTATTTAAAATATTTCCGGTCCTTGTTTTTTTTTCTATTGCAAAATCAAGTTATAAAGAGCACTAAATAATGAGCGTGGAGCCCAAGTCTTATCTAATTTTGATCTTGAAGGAACGTTTCTACACATCCTTGATTTTATCATTCATTATCCTCTGATTCTTCCACATACGTGGTAAAATAGATCCATCCAAGTTCTTATCATAATCATGTTTTGTAACGTCGGAGTTGCTTCCTAGAAATGCGAGTTTTGTGGCATTTACTGTTTTGTTGTTTCTTTTTATCCATGTTTATTTAAAAACCTTCATTTAGGGCTCGTGGCCCCGTCGTAGGCGAGTCTACCGTCCTGAGGGTGATAACCCTGATATTTTCTTAGGCCTAAGTATTAGACTTTGATGAAGACAATGTCAATTCATCATCAGACACACTACGACTTCATCTTCACACCCTAACGCCCCTTGCTGGGCAGCGCGTCTTCGCTGGCTTTATTACTATAGTGAACCGAAATTTAAATCATTCTACACATCCTCTTAAGAGGCAGTTGTCATCGTTTCCAGTGTTCGTCACATCAGCAAGTTTGCTAACAGTCCTACTCAATTATAGAAATGCGGTCAAAAATAGAAAGCATTCTAGCAACATGTTGCTATAATGCTTTTTTTCTCGTGTAACTTCACAAGGACTAAGCGTTATGTAACTGTCTCGTTAACGACCTTTAAACTTCGGACAGAAGTGTAAGTAATCAACTGATATAAGGAATAAGATTATTTTGTGGTTGTCAGTGGTAAGGAATAAATTTCACGATGTTGTGTAATTTAGGTCCAAAAAAGATGAATATCGGCATCTTCAATAATTTGCCTGCAGTTATTGAACCTAATAAATGGTTGTTTTAAAAAATTCAGCACAAAATAAGTCAGCTACATTTTAATTCAAAAAAATCACGTTATTCGAAAATAAAAGAATTTTTCCTTAAAATTCAAACAATTTGAGGTTATGTGGAAACTAGGGACAACCACAAAATATCCCTCCAAAGGGATATTTTGTGGGGACAACACGATAAAAACTGTCTTCAGATTTGTCATCAGCGGTTTAAAATTCTCATTTCTAGCTCAAGAAACTTTTCTTGTGACGCTGTTGCGATTCTTCAATTTTTTAGGGTTAATTCATTTGTTAAATTAAAGACTATTTAGTGTTTCGCCTATCATGGTAGATTTTTTCAAAATTTTCTTTAATTTAATGAATTTAAAAGCTTTTTATATTTCTTATTTTTAAAGTTTGTGAATTTGTTAAAAATGTGTATTGATAATATTTGTTTAATTTCTCTGGTTTATTCAATCTTATATTTTTGTTTGTTTCTTTATAACTTCATTCTAGTTTAGATTGATATTAAAATTAGACTCTGACGCAAGTCCAAGCCTCCTACAGTTAGGAATGCACACTACTTCGAGTCTTCTAAAGTATCGATACTTTTGCTGAAATATTGAGTATTTTTAGCATTGAAACTTTTATTCCGATTCCAAGTAAGTATCGATACATTTTCTGTCGTATTGGTATTGAAATCATATATACAGGTATAGTTTGCTCTGTGAATTCCCCCCAAGAATTAACATATTATCAGAACTAGGACTTGTTGTGTAATTGCTGAATAACGTAATAATATTTTTATTTACTTATATCTGTCAAACATCAAAAAACTAGTTGTATGATGGAAGGTTATTTCTAAAAAATGTAATATAAATCTTGTACCTGTACCTAAGTGTATCCATCTACCAACATACCCCTGTAAAGTTAACATATTGTCAGAACTAGGGCCCGGTTGTTTGAATTCCAAATAACGTAATAATATTTTTATTTATATTTGGGGAAATATTGATAAACAGTACATATTTTATTTCTTAGTACACATATACCGATTCTATGCTATCTGTTTCCAATTGCAATATTTAAATAAGTATAATATGATAATTGGTACGTCAATTCAATAAAACTGAAAGCAAAAATAAGTAAACATATTTATGCCTGTCAAGCATCAAAAAAGCCTCTCCCCCACCGACCATAAATAGCCTTCAAACATATGTATTATTTAAATCTACTGGTATGATCGAAGATACACATATTTTTTGGAAACTATCGATTTCGATCGATACTGTGTAAGAATAGTATTGACTTGATATCGGAATGTGTACTTTTTATTTCTGCATCTCTACCTATCGGATTTTTTGCGGTTTATGTTCAGATCTTCGAACATACCCCTGTAGAATTAGCATAACGTCAGAACTAGGGCCCGGTTGTTTGAACGCTGAATAACGTAATAATATTTTTATTTATATTTGAAAAAGTGTTGATAAACAGTAGATATTTAATTTCTTGGTACAGACATACCGATTTTATGCTATCCTTTTCTAATTGCATTATTTAAACGAGTATCGTCGGTACGTCCTTCGAACATACCCCTGGGTACGTCAATTCTGAAAACAAAATATGAATATATGGTTGCCTAAATTTTTATTATTGTTATTTTCAATATGTAAACAATATCTTACAATATTTACCGATAAAAATGTTTTTAAATCCTCTTTTTGTTAATATTAATTGTAAACTTCGCATTTATAGTAATTTCTAACACTTAAAAACACCGAAAAAAGTCACGACAAGCAATTAAACTGAAAGACAAGATAAGTAAATATGTTTATGTCTGTCAAACATCAAAAAAGCGTCTCCCCCACCGACCATAAACAGCCTTCAAATAAATCTATTGTTGTTTAAATCTAGAGTATGATCGAAGGTTCAGGTAAGTTCTGACGTCTAGAAAATGTTATAGTAAAGTATTATCAATTAAAAATGTCTTATTTTTTGTAAATTATGAAATTCAACGTAAGACAGAGTAAATTATTTAAAATATTTTCAAGTTATCATAAAACAATAGAAATTCAGAGTCATCACTAGGCAGATACCATAAAGTGTTATGAAAAAGTAATACTATATACTATTTTTAGAGTAAATAAAGTAAATTAGATTGCCAAATAAGCAAAAATATACGAAACCCGAAAGGAATTAAAGATCAAAAGAATTTTTTGGAAACCCCTCGTAAATATCATTATGAAAATATGCTCATGTTCACAATGTCAAACTGTTGGGGCCCTGTTGCGGATAATTTAACAAGTAACTTCATAGGAATTTACTTTCCTAAATAATCGTGCTTATGTAGTGTCGCCAATGTGCCAGCAAGAGAACGTTTCTTTAATTTGTCCTTAGATGGCGCATCATTGATGACTGTGATGTTAAAAGCTAAAGAAATTTGTAATTAGAGAAATCATAAACATGGCTTAGAGAAATTGTAGTCAGAGTGTTTCTGAACAGATGACGCTACTAGTCCTAAAATTTAATGTATATGGCTTATGAATTTTTCTCCAAAAAAAAATAAATATAGAGATTAATAATATAAATATTTCTATTTCTCGTATTTGTAAAAAAATATTGCTTTTAAAGAACCGCGGAGAAAAATTAGTTTAGAATATATTTTTCTCTTTTTATTCTTGTAGTAATTTTCCGCAGATAAATTTAATCGTATTGTAATTATTGGCGTAGTTAGGGAGTTTTCTTAGGGAGGTATCTGGTCAGCTGATCAGACGCCACAAGGTTTCAATTAGAGACAGATGCGGATCCAGGGGGCGGTGGGGGGATCCCCCCACAAGAGCTTTGGAACTAAAAAAAAATAGACTTGTCTACCTGCTGCATTAGAAACGCGAATGTCGCTGATCGGTGCCTATCGAAAGATACATTTTTTTTGATATACAATTTTTAATCGATAGTTTTCTTGATGTTTAAAGCTTAAAATGAAGCTTATAGAATAAATAATTAATGAGATATTGACTCTTAAGTTTGAAACACGTTTTTTGGTTCCAAAAAATCGAATTTTCAAAATACAAAATTTGGTTTGAAATTAAATTTTTTCTTTTATTTTAATAACTGGTCAAAATTTCCCAACGATTATATTATTTTTCAGCTCTTTTGAACTATCGATTGTAAAGGTAAGTTCAAAAAAAAGAATTAGCTTTTTTGAAGCTCTACATTTTATCTATTAATATCAACGACGTGGAACTTATAATCTGATTTTTCTATTTATCGATTATTTATAAACAAATCAAGAGCGTCCAATAGTTCTCACTGTAATCTCATATTATCTTGTTGGGTATCGGTATTTCGGGAAATTTTTTCTATCGATATCCAGTAAAATCAGTAAAATAGCCTAATTTTACCGGGTCAGTATGCAATTCTGTAATAATAAAATGTTAATATTTTGTTAATTTTGAGAGGAAATATAATTACCATTTTTGTATTTGTAAAAAGGACCTAGGAATTGTTTATTACTAAACACTAATATATTAAACCAAAAAAAATACATTCCAATTTAAATATTTTGTTTTTGGTTACTTCTGTTTTTCATAGTTTTGATACATATAATGGGTAAAAAGCTTTACTTCTGTCATATATCCCACTTCACCTCAATCTTTTTTTGGTAAACGGAGGTTTTTGAGCCTAATAAAATAAATTTACGGGAAATGGGATTGAATCTTTTTCTCAAGATAAAAACAATGAAAACAGTATATGTCTTCAATATTGTAGATTTTTCCAGGGTAGGCAATGAGTTTTGAAGGGTGGGCGATACCCACCCTTGCACCCACCAGCTCCGCCCATGATTGTAATAAAACATAGCAACATTGTCGGTTAAAAACATCACCAGCCGGATTCACTAACATGATTTAAATTTAAAACCGCCGTAAATTGACAGCAAAGGGCTTAAACTGACAAGAGCAACAATAAGTCAAGTAAGTTTTAAACCCTAAAAATACAAGAACGAAAAAAAATAATTTTATTTTACTACTAAACCGGCAAAAACGAAGAACTTTATATATTTTTGGGAAACAACTACTTCTTTTAAATATTGCGAAGCTTTGTCGTAAGGTTCTTATCCCTTATTTGTTGACATATGTAATCTAAATTATGACAATACCATAAGCAAAACAAAATTGACCGACTATAAGATTTAAATTGCATGGCAACTAGATCGGGTTTAAATTTTAAATCTTCTTATTGAATCTGGCTGTACAAGTCTACCTATGTACAGGAAATGTGGCTTCAGAATACAGGGCTACACTGGGACAATTCGAAATCAAATTTTATAATCTGAAAATGATTTAATGTAAAATGTTTTATACAAAATATCCGTATTATTTATATTATGGAAAGAAACGAGTAAGCCAGTGTATTTATCCGATACTCAGGACAAGAAAAAGTCGGGGCGGAAAATATCCGATGACAATGACCTTACCACGGCCTTTTTGGCAAAGTATGTTTAACACGAATTATAGAACAATTGTGTTAAAGGGAGTTTTATTCAATAAAGTTAAAAAACTAAGCAAAATCTGAGCAAACATATTGTAACGGACTTTTTTAGCGTTATACACTTCATAATATTAGTTTAAGGGTTTGTAGGGTTTTAGGTATATTTTCTACAAGTTCATAATTTATTTAATTAATCTTACCTCTGTTAATTTCCTCATGGGATGTCTATAAAAGAAGGTCTGGAATTTTTTAGACAATTCTATTTCCTTATTTTCAATATGAAACGCCTATGACAGACAGTCTAGAAATTGCGAGATTACTTCTTTTCCTATTTTTATTGCCATGTAGTATTCTTGATGCGGAATCTTCTGGGATCCGGAAAACGGGAATATAAAGGGTTCAGACCGGCTTTAGTTTGAGAGATCGTTGATGTAACTTGAATTGTTTGACAAGTTGAGTGACAAGGTTATAAAAAGAAAACAGGGTGTGTATAAAGATGCGCCGTCCGGAACAATATGTATAAGAGAACAATGAAAAGAATTCTTGATTATAGCCGTTGAAATGAGTGGTTAAAGAAAATTGATAGAGATTTTTCCGTTCAAATTTCGTATTTTTAATGGATTTCTAAAAGAAGGAGGTTTTAAATTCGACTGCTATGAATGTTTTTTTATACAGTCCGTTGGTTATTTCGGAACGATGGCATGTACCGATTTGAATGAAATTTTTTGCATCATATTCACAAAGTCACTGCGGTGATCCCATATCATTTTAACCGAAATTAGTTCAGGCAGCTTGGAGCCTCCTATAATAAGACGGACAAAAAAATTAATTTGGTCCGATTTTTTCCTAAACTGGTATGGGGAAGTTTTCGGGGTCGCACATAACGACTTTAAAATTGTTTGACGATCATAGACAACGATGTTTCTTGCGAAGGTGTATTATTGATTATCACACAACAAAATTAAGACAGTGGCAGTCCAGTAGATATCTACTACTTCGCACGACTCTATAATTATTTTTGATTATTTTTTACATCTCTCGATCTGGTCTTACATTAGAATTTTAAAGGTGTAAATTACGATTTAAATTTATTTTTAAAATATTCAATATGGTAGATTCAATATGGTCGACTCGTAAATAACGAATTTAAAACTATTTTATAAAAATTCAATGTAGCAGATACAATATGGGTATCTAAAAAATTTTCGCATTATGTTCAAAATTACCCACGTAAAGAGTGATTTTTTGGCAGCTCCTCATTATCTATTCCCTGAAAGGGTGATAAATCGCGAGGCGACATCAACTGGCCACCGCGGAGTCCAGATTCAGAGAACATCTTACCGTTGTTCTCCGACAAATTTGGCTTAAGTAGGAGTTCCAAGTTGTGGAAAACATGACAAGGATGTCTGGGAAAGGATCAGTGGATCCCATTGATGAGTCCACTCGATGCCGGGACGAAGCATCCTAGCATTTTGATGATGGTCGAAATAGTTCGTTAGTTATATGCCCTGGGCATTACTATGACAGAGGCTACTTAAAAAGTAAGGTTTTCAACACAGTATCAACTTAAATGTTCTAAAGCAAAGAATCACAGACGAAAGTCACGCAATTCCATGAGCGATGATCCAGCGAGTATTAGGAGGTACTTACCGGACACCCTTTATAGAATTTTTTGAAAATAATTTAAAATTCATAATCTACATCCGTAAAAACCCGCTATACTTATTCTGTGCTTTTGTAAATTTTTCGAAAGATGCTAATTTTTTATTCCGCCTTATTGGATACGCCATACTGAATTTTTGAAAATAATTTTAGAGTCGTTATGTGCGACCCAGAAAATCTAAAAAAATACAACGCTTAATTTAATGATTTCATTATTCTTGAGTGACCAATGAAAGGATGAAACGATAAAAACCCTTTAATGTAATTGTCTCGTACTTCCTCTTTTTTTTTGTACATAGTCTATTAACAGTGTGTCATTACTATATTCGACTTTTATGCCATTTCACTTTGTTTATAAAATGAATAAGAAAATACTTGACTAATTGGCATATTATTTTCTGTTTTTATCAAAAAATAACATCAAATATTATGAATATTTGTAAGAAATTTGGAATTTTAATATTCGTTACCGTTTCTTGAGAAAGTTCTAAATATAATAGAAATATCATAAAAAAAGAAGAATTAGGATTATTTTGGAATCTTTTCCTTACTAAAATTTTGTTTTATCACTAACAGTAGGGGTGTGCTAAACAGGTTTCAGATATTTTTACTAGGATTGTTTTTTGACTGATCAAAAGTTACCATTTTTATGATTTGATATACTCAGTGGCTTTTATTTAAATATATGTTAGGAACTGAACTTTCCGATTAAGTTAGAATTTAATAAAACTTAAATTGCGTAAATATATTAACGTATATGAAAATTTAATTTTTGGTAAGTCATGATGGGCGAGAGTATGGCGTGGCAACTTATGACCAGAATAAACCAAACAACATGTCAGAAATTTTGACCCGGACTGCTTTTCTGCTTTTCATAATTCATACGATTTAATTCGAATTAGCAAAATAAAATTAACTCATAGAAATTTAGTAGTTGGAGTTTTTAACCGATATCTAAAAGAAGGAGGTTCTCAATTCGTCGACTTTACATATTTTTTTTATGTATGTACACCGATTACTCGGATTTTAATGATATTTTTTACGTTATGTTCAGAAAGTTGCTGCGGTGGTCCCATATTTTTTTGGACGAAATTGGTGCAGTAAAATCCAAGATGGCGCTAACAATATGGCGGACAAAAAATGAATTTTTTCCAATTTTCTTCAAAATTGGTACGGGGGAGTTTTCGGGTTCGCACATGAGGAATCTAGAATTATTTAAAAAAAATTCAATATGGCGGATCCAATATGGCAGATACAACATTAATTTTGTCTGATTTTTTTCACAATTGATATGGGGCAGTTTTTGTGATCGCACATTACAAATCTGACATTATTTAGAAAAAATTAAATATCGTTGATCCAAGATGGTGGATTAAAGATTCTATCTCTCGATTTTGTCAAAAATCAGTATTGAGGGACTTTTGTTAGTGTTAATTACGAATTTAAAATATTTTTTGAAAAACTCAATCTGACGGATTCACTATGGTGTCCTAAAAATTTTACATTTTTCGATTTTCTCAAAAACTGATATAGAGGGGTCTTAAGTGTATAAATTATGAATTTAATAGTATTTTTTCAGGATTCAATATGGCGGACTAAAAATTTTACATTTTTCGGTTTTGTTCAAAGGTGGGAATGGATCGTTTTTGAGAATATAAATAGGGAACACAAAATTATTTTAAGAAAATCTAATATATCAGATGCAATTTGACGGTCTAGAAATTTAAAATTTCTAGACCCTAGTGGGGGCTTTGAGGGGTTTAGATTTAGATTAGATTATGACGTTAAAATTATTTTTTTTGAAATTAAATATTGCGGATCCAATAAATCAGGCTAAGAAATTTCCGTCTCAAGTTCTTTAAATATTGATATTGGAAGGTTTTGGGGCCTATATTACCAATCTAAAATTAATTTGAAATTTAAGATAGTGTATTTACCATGAAAAACTAAATATTTGTTTAATACAATTTCACTGGTATTTGGAATCAAGAAATTTTTAGGGGTTCATTTTAGGGCGATTTACAACTTTGGATAAAATGGGTACTTTTTGCCACCTTGGAGTCATTGCGAGGTACACTAATCTCGATGAGTACTTAGCTCAAATAATTTATGGATATCATAATGAATTCAATACTAAAAATCGAAAAATAAAATTTTTATAAAAACCGACTTCTAAAAGTGCGCTAAAAAGTGAGAAATAACTATAAATTTTTATAAGAAATTGAAATTTTTGAAATCGACGCCAAATTATTTCTAAATGAAACAAATAACTGCTAATATATACAAATTATTTAATCTGTTTATGCTAATCACATTTTGTCAGATGTTAATTTGGCGCCGACTTCAAAAATTTCAATTTCATATAAAAATTCATAGTTATTTTTCACTCTTTAGCGCACTTTTAGAAGTCGGTTCAATTTTTTTAGAAAAATTTTATTTATAAACAATTGTAGATGAAACGGAATGTTTTCCATATCACTGGGATATTGTGAACCTAACTTTTGATTTATTTTTCGTTTCTTTTACTTTAATCCAGATTATTTTGGTATAGCGTGAAGGTGATTTATATTTTAAATTTGGCACCGACTTTAAAAAAGAGAAAATAAATAAATCAACAATTAGTAAATTAAAACTGATATATTTTTATTATAAAACAGTATTTAATTTCTTTTTTACTTTTAAGTGTCTTTTTTGAAGTCATTTTTTTAAATACAGGTCCACAAAAAAAAACATTTTATTTGTACCACTACGGAGTTAATTAATTATCAGCATAACAAAAAGACCACAAGCTATTTTATACCCTTGTAAATTCACTGCTATTTCTGCTGTAGTAGTCTAAACAGGCTCTCGAACTTTTTTCTTGATAGGTTTTGACGCAATCTCATATCTTTTTCCACCTAATAGCTTGTCTTTGGTAGAAATGAACTCCATACCGAAGTGTGCATCACGACAAGCATATATGAATCAAAAATTTTGTTCCATTCCCTAAGCGGAACAAACTGACAAACGTAACTACGTTTGACAACTTATAATTTTTTTATTAAAGAAATAAATAACGTAATAACAACTTTTTTCTATTTGTTATTTATTGCCAACTTGTAGCAACTTTATGAGAACAAATAACGCACCAGAAAAATGATGATAGAAGAGTGTACTTCTGAAGTCTTTATTCACTTAAGAATATTAGAAATAAAAAATAATTTAAAACAAGATTACTAAATTGACGTTAGTTTCAATAACTAGTTTTTCAAAAGGAGTTATATTTGCCTCGATCGTTGATAATACACAACCGGGTAAAACGAAATCAGGTGTTTTCTGATTTAGCTTAGGTATCTATTTTTCTATTTAATCTGAGTATGGCAAAATTTTTTATTTTTAAGCGTTTATCTACAAAGAAATAGAAAAAACAACTTGAATTTCAACATAGTATACACTTAGGTATTGTTACTTTTTGAGATTAAGAAGCTCAAAAATGTTTGAATGAATTAATGAAAAAGGGGGTGATATTCAATCCTTGTTTCTTAGGCCTCGTTGAGCCCATTACATCCCTCATGGCCGCAGATCATTTGATACCGATCGCTTTTGCGAATTCAAGCAGCCTCGTTACCTGATCTTGCCTGCTTGGGGTTATATTATTGTATCCCCTAAATTTCTCTTCATCAATCCGTTAAGTGCTGGGTAATCACTAGGAACATGGTCGACGGTTCCATCCTCCTACCGACGTCATCTGCGTCAAGCGAATATTTCTTTTGGACCAAAAATTCCTAATTTACTAAAAATTGTTTTACGTACAAATTAATATTCTTAATAAAACAGAAATATTAAACTTTAAAATTATTATTATTCATTTCTCTGCAGTCTGGACTCTTCAGACTGATAAACAAAGCAAATAGCACGTATATGTTATATCTAATATCCGAGTTCCTTCACATTTTTTATCATTCAATAAATAAAAAAATGTATAATAAACCCTTCATTTATGTATATGTATGGTTATTATTAGTGTGTTGTACTTAGTACATTTTTCCAAGATTGAAAAATAGCGATAAGAAACCGGTTGCACCTTTATTTATTTTCAGATTATTTATAATAGTTCTAAACAACATTTAATTCTGTTCTATAAAATTTGTATAATTGTATTTCATTAAGTTTTAATAAATAAGACGACGTGTTTTTATTTATTTTCTAGATGTGACGGGCTGATAATGTCAAAGCAAGAGACTAATACACTTTTACAGTATAAACCATGTTGTTGAAAGTATAGTCGTTAGACTGTAATTTTTTAAATAAAAATATTACTCGGTTTAAATCTTTAAAATAATGCCCAGCAGTCAAGTGCAAACATAGAAATAGCTAAGATAAATTACACAGCCCCAGAAAAAAAGAAATTGCAGAACAACGAACCAGACATGTATCTTATGTATTTTTGGTCGCTGAATCCGAGTCTGAAGTGGAAAAAAATCGTACCCCACAAAATCATTAGCTAGAGCCAAAAAGACCCTTGGAATGAAGTGAAAATGAGATTAAGCTACGAGAATAGAGTTGTTCCACCTTAATAAATCAAACTATATACTTATATATGTTTATATACTAGATTTGCAATACACGCCAAGAGAGGTGGTAACTACCCTTCAAATATAAAAAATTCGAGCCAAAATAGCAATGACTGCTGAAACAGTTCGAAACGCCTGAGTTTTGTTAGTGATAAGAAACTGCACTAGGTCCGATGTAATACTTATAAACTACTACACAGTGGAGATAAACTACCCCTAAGCTTAAAGGACACGGAGAAAAAAGAAAAAACCTTAAATCTAGCAAGATTCTATTTTTAATGGATATCATGATTGGCTGAAATTGCATAGTACTTTCAAATAGATCTAAAATCTCACGTACCATCAACGTCCTACAGTGTAAGACCTCAGAAGGGGGAAAAACTCTCCCATGTAAGATTTAAAAGAAAAGAAGCTGCAGTGATTTCTATAAAAACTCGAAACGTATATATATATATATATATATATATATATATATATATATATATGTATATATATATATATATATATATATATATATATATATATATATATATATATATATATCCAAGGGGCGGGCTGTGGGGGCGATCCCCCCCCCCCCAATAGCTTTGAGTTCAGGAAAATAGACCCGATTTTGCCTCTTATATGATACTTTATTCAAGAACTAGAGAGAGTAATAAATTATTTTTTACGCTTTTTTTATTCACAAACTACCTATGTTCTTTAGTCCGGTGTCTTTGGCAAAATCTGTTAGACACATATATTTTTCATAGAAATGGGTTAGAAATTTTATAATCAAAAATACCGGTCTATAATAATGGACAATTTGGGTTGGATAACAATAGATATTTGGAAGTGTCAAGTATTAAAATGGATTTTAATCCTTGTCATAGGCGTCGGAAGGAGGTTTATTTTATCACTAAGTATTTATGGTATAGAATATTATTTCTGTAATAAACTTAAAATAAAAAGTTTTTATAATACTATTTTATTTCTTATGATTTCTTAAGAATTCATATACGTTACAAAATATAGATAATTTTGACATATTGAACACAAATCACATTTGTATTTTTATTATTTTTATTTTTGGCATAGCAGCCATTTTAGGTACATTCAGGCTAAAACGTAGCCTTATTCTCTCAAAAAAATTTTAAGTTATAATTTAAATACTTATACAAAATACCCATTGAAAAAATACAAGAAATTAAACATATATAAAAAATAAATTCGTCCATATAATATTAATTTTTTTTGGGGCTATCGGTCAGTTCATTATTAATTAAAAACATTTTGACGACATTTGACGTTTCAGTTTATTTATTTCTTAAACCATCTGCAGAATTACAATTAAACACTAAAAAGGGATTCATATGTTACAGTTAAAATTAGATCTACTTATTTTTATATCTTTTGCACTGACATCTTAATTTAATTTACTTTATTATATGGAAATCCGATAGCCCCAAAAAAATAAAATAAACGTGTTAATTCTACACGCTTAAGAAAAAGACACAAATACAATAGTAAATTAATAAAAAAATTACGGCTAATTGGAATTAAATATATATAAAATTAAAGAGTGGGACACACTAAAATAAAAATATATAAAAAAAAATATATATAAACAACATTAAACAATAAACTACAATTAAAACAAAAATTTAAATAATAAATTGCCTTTACACTGCTAAACATTACGTATCTAATTCGTAATCAAAATCAGTGAAGCTATCTTCGCACAAATTAATTATAATTGGTTCCTCTATCTCACCGATCATGAGATCGAGTTTCCACATTTTGCTTTATTCTTTTATTATATGGATCTTTCCCAATTTTCCGCAGTAACTATTCAAAAAAATCTTTCAAAAATTCAGGTAAATTACTAATTTTGTAAGTTGTGTTATTTCTAGCATTTCCTTTTTACTTGAGAGAGATATTTCCTTCTCCAACGGACAGTTTCTTGACGATTTTAACAGTTTTCCTATCTGGTTTTTTCCAGCAAAAATTACGTTCTTTGAGCAATTTCCAGAGCTCAGTTCTTTTAATTTCAGGTAAATCCCGATCTTCATTTATTTTAGTTACAATTTTGTCGACGGTTGGGATCTGCTTCTTATAATAAAATGTATGTATAACTCCTTTTATTGCAGTTTTCATCTCTTCTTCCAACGAAGTTTGCCTATGATCGAATGTGGCTTGGGAGTACTAACAATTCCAGTCATTTTTTTTTCTCCTTCAGTATTCGGTACATAGTGGATTTTCCAACTCCTGTCATGTTGGAACACATCTCAACAGAGCTTTTAACATTATTATCTAGATATTGATATCTTAAGGCATCACAAACATTTATCGTAATAAGTTTTTCGTTGAGGAAAAAATGCCTTGGTTTAACGATTTTGGAATAAATATATAGGTGGAAGGATCAATCTTTTGGGTATCTCACTAATCTCAAATAATATATAAAAACAAGCGCAAACAAGATAAATCACTAAGGTGTACTTTGTTCACTGACAGAAATTAAATTGAACTATCAGAAATTTTATTGTTGCAGTAAATTTATAAAAGCTTCTAATATTTAAATATAATTAGATTTACCACAGTCCTCAGTTACTTGCGGCACTGGAGCAAGTACGTCGAAGGTTTCGGTAACAGTTTTATTACTTTCTCTAGTTCTTGAATAGAGTATAGGAATGTGTATGCTTGCGATCTCCACCCCCCCCCCCCTCCTAAAGCTTTGAGTTCAAAAAAATAGAACCGATTCTGCCTTTTATATTATTATGTGTATGCTGTTGGCACTCCCTCCCTTGACAACTTGTTTTTCTTGTGATACTGTACTTTTGTGACATCACCGCCCCCCCCCCCCCTACCCCAAAGAGAGAGGTTGGATTCGCCCCTGTATCACCCCCCCCCCCCCCCGTCGACAACTTGCTCTCCCTTGCGTTACTGTACTTTTGTGACATCGCCGCAGGGTATTTTTGATCAACTAGGTAAACAGCTGAAATATTGCTAATATATGGATTAGGAAATACTTTTAGATCAAAAATCAATTTTGTCCGATTTTTCCCAAAATTGGACGGGGGAGTTGTCCGGGTCGCACATGACGAATCTAGAATTGTTTTTAAAAAAATCGATATGGCGTATCCAATAAGGTGGATAAAAAATTAATTTTGTTCGATTTTTTTCAAAATTGATATAGGAAAGTTTTTGGGATAGCATATTACGAATCTGATATTATTTAAAAAAATTAAATATGGCGGATCTAAGATGGCGGATTAATGATTCTACATCTCTCAATTTTGTCTAAAGTCAGTATTGAGGGATTTTTGTTAGTGTTAATTACGAAATTATAATATTTTTTGAAAAACTCTGGCGGATTCAATATGGTGTCCTAAAAATTTTACATTTTTCGACTTTCTACATAACTGATATAGAGGGTTTTTGAGGGTGTAAATTATGAATTTAATAGTATTTTTTCAGTATTTTCAATATTGCGAATGCAATATAGCTGATTAAAAATTTTACATTTATCAATTTTGTTCAAATATGGAACTTCGTTTTCGAGGATGTAAGCAGCGAATATAAAATTATTTTAAGAAAATCTAATAAGTCAGATGTAATATGACCGTTTAGAAATTTTAAATTTCTGAATTTCATCTAAAATTGGTACTAGGGGGACTTTAAAGGGTTTAGATTTAGATTAGATTAAGACATTAAAATTAATTTTTTGAAATTCAATATGGCGGATCCAATATGGTGGGTTGAAAATTTTACCTTTTCGCATTTTTTTAGATTTGGTATGAGGGGGTTGGGGGTGGGGTATCACGAAAATAAGGTTAATTTTTTACAACCATTAGGTTGATAAGATACAATATGAGGGACTAAAAATTTTACATTTTCTGGTTTTATTTAAAATTGATATTGCATGGTTCTAGGGGCGTATACAAACTCAATATGCAATATAAAATATATCAGGCTAAGAAATTTACGTCTCAAATTCTTTAAATATCGATATTGGAAGGTTTTGGGGCCTATATTACCAATCTAAAATTAATTTGAAATTTAAGATAGTGGATTTACTATGACAGACTAAATATTTGTTTGACACAATTTCATTGATATTTGGATAACTCTAAGAATCAAAGAATTTTTAATGGTTCATTTTAGGGTGATTTGCAGTTCTAGATAAAATGGGTACATTTCTGCCACCTTGGAGTCATTGCGAGGTACACTAATCTTGATTAGCACTTAGTTCAAATAATTTATGAATATCATGAATTGAAAACTAAAAATCGAAAAATAAAATTTTTATAAAAAAATTGAACCGACTTCTAAAAGGGCGCTAAAAACTGAAAAGTAACTAGAAATTTTTATATGAAATTGAAATTTTTGAAGTCAGCGCCAAATTATTTTTAAATGAATTAAATAACTACTGGTATATATACAAATTATGGTAAGAAAGCAATTACAAATAAAGTATTTTTAATCTGTTTATGCGAATCACATTTAGTCAGGTATTAGTTTGGCGCGACTTTAAAAATTTCAATTTCATATAAAAATTGATAGTTAATTTTCAGTTTTTAGCGCACTTTTAGAAGTCGATTCAATTTTTTTATAAAAATTTTATTACCCATGAAATTTTTTTACTTTTATTAGCTATCTTGGAATAAAACAGATGGAAGTTCGAAATACAAAAAGAAAATGTTTGATTCAATTTTAAATTTAAATATCACAAGATTCCCGTAAATTTAGGCATGTCTATTCAATGTATTAGTACTTAAAAACTTAATACGAGAAAACAAGATAGATGCAAAATATTTTCTCTAAAATATTTTTAATATTTTAATTGTATAATCCCGATATCTTCCTGAAAATGCGCCAAAAATCTCATAAGAAAAACACTGGAATTAGTAAAACTTGCTGTATTTTTTTCCTCGTGTAAAACAACACTGGTACCGCACCAGAATAAAAACATTTTCACGCGAGTTTATGCGTGTGCGACTTTCATTTTTTCAACGGTAGGATTTACTTTCCCTTCAAATAAAAAAAACCGAAAGTAACTTCAATATGTTTTATTTATGGCTGAATTGGACGAGTTTTGACTACATAATTTGTAAATAAGATAATCTATTTTTTACACCACTATGTTTTATCTGTTTTGAATAATCTCTTCGCATGGTTCTTTAATTTTAATCCGATTCATCTACCGGCTGATGGTACCAACATTCTTGAAAAATACAATAATATATATATATATATATATATATATATATATATATATATATATATATTTATATATGTTTATGCGGCTTTCACGGATTCCTCCGTGTGAGATACAATAGCAGTGGATATATCCACATTATGCCGTTGTAGTGCTGAAATCACATTCAGCAAACGTACAACTATATGCAGCTCCGCGTATGAATGAACTAAAATGCGAACAGTACATGCAAACTTCTCCCCATCATATCCCTTCTGTGTTAGAGGTTGCACAGTTAGAATAAATTGTTTTAAAGTGCTATTCATCCTATTCCACCACCATCGAGATGATGGCCTACCTGTACCACCACACCGAGAAGAAAGTCAAACTTACCCTCCCCGCCACAGTGATACGGCAGAGGTACATGTTTCGTCTCTACTAGACTCATCAGGGTACCGACATGCACCTGAGCGTGCAAGGGATAGATCCGAAGGAAGCATGCAAATAATGAACGCGGCTTCGCCGACCTCCCGTCGGATGGCGTATATATGTTTATGCGGCTTTCACGGATTCCTCCGTGTGAGATGCAATACCAGTGGATATATCCACATTATGCGGATGAATTGCGCTTTAAAACAATTTATTCTCACTGTGCAACCTCCAACACAGAAGGGATATGATGGAGAGAAGTTTGCATGTATTGTTCGCATTTTAATTCATTCATACGCGGAGCTACATATAGTTGTATTCATCCGCATAATGTGGATATATCCACTGCTATTGCATCTCACACGGAGGAATCCGTGAAAGCCGCATAAACATATATTCGCCATCCGACGGGAGGTCGGCGAAGCCGCGTTCAGTATTTGCATGCTTCCTTCGGATCTATCCCTTGCACAGTTAGGTGCATGTCGGTACCCTGATGAGTCTAGTAGAGATGAAACATATACCTCTGCCGTATCACTGTGGCGGGGAGGGTAAGTTTTGACTTTCTTCTCGGTGTGGTGGTACAGGTAGGCCATCATCTCGATGGTGGTGGAATAGGATGAATTGCGCTTTAAAACAATTTATTCTAACTGTGTAACCTCTAACACAGAAGGGATATGATGGAGAGAAGTTTGCATGTACTGTTCGCATTTTAGTTCATATATATATATATATATATATATATATATATATATATATATATATATATATATATATATATATATATATATATATATATATATATATATATATATATATATATATATATTGTTTCATTAAGAAGTTTTGTAAAGATGAGGTGTTGTTATACTTCCGAAATTTTAGGTTTTTGGGTCAGCTTTCAAAAACAAAATAGAGTCTAAAAATTTGAGCAAGGTGTCAGTTAAAATTCGATTAAAAATTAATTTAATAATAGTGAATTAACAGATTTTCCTAGCGCTTCTTTGAACTCGGGGCCCCTATATATGGTAGGGGTTATTATTAAATTAATTCTAAATTCTAGGTGGATTGGTATTCTTGCCATATTACTATTACGTATATTGTTTGATTAGTTTTTGATTTGTGTTCCATTTTTTTTGTCTCAGTGAAGAGTGTCTTTGTATAGTTTACAGGTATTTTCTATAAATTTTAAATTTAATACTCTCTTCAAAAAATTGTGAATGCGTAAAATACATTTAAAAGAAAGTGAAAGGCAGAAGAAATGTCTATGAAATAAGATTAATACGATGGCTAAAAAGAGATACAGAGACGCGATAACGCCGTTTAATTTTTTTTTCAGTTTTTGTAGTTTGGGTTCTGACATTTTCTCTCTACCTCTTGACAGTCCTTATTTCATCTGTCAGCTCAATTAAATTTTAATGTTAATTTTAGTTAATTGTTCTTATGCGCATTTTGTTGTAAATCTAATACGGCTACAAGCATTTCAACCCGCTTGTGTCCTGTAATATCGAACCATTATTATTAAGACTTATCCTCAAACCATTTTTTCATGGCTAACTTAGCTATTAGCCTGACCTCTCCACAGCTTGGTTCTAATCCTATTGGTAACGATCATGCCCTTGGAAAAACGTATTTTTATCTCCTAGGCCTGATGTTTCTTCTGTTACCAACTTAGGAGTTATATTATGGAAATCAAGTACTTTTATTAACACTTGGTAATCAAAGTAGTTTGTGGTTTTCTTATCACTGATTCTCCTCTTTTTTATTTCCTTATATAGTGCTGGATTGCTTTAACCTAAAGTACTATTAGAAGTCTATGGATATGTATCAATATAATTATCCATATTTTCGAGTTGAATGTACCTGCTCCTACACCTGTTTTACAGTCGTCACACATTGGGAAATAAAGAACCAAAGTCTCCATCAGGAAAAGGTATTCAAACGGTACACCTACGACGATACCCGAATCTATAAACCCTAAACCTATGGAGTCCATACCCATAAAGCTCATGCGACAAACCCTATTCCCGTCAATTATGAACTCCTATGAATTTAGGCCATTCGGTCCATACGTTAAGAGTTCATGGATTAGGGTATTATCGCAGGTGTACCGTTAGAATATGTTGCCCCAAGTAATGAAAAAAAAATTATCCAGATCCTTTAAAATTTGTGTCTGATGCAGACTTTTGCCCATTTTCTCCATGGTGTGGTGTGGAAGAGGTCGTTGCGCAGAAAACAACGTCGGATATGACCACTTTTTCTGGTTTACCGAGCTCATGCCGATAATGTTTACGAGGTCCTCGTCAAATCATTGGTGTCCTGAATTTGAGCGCGGATCTTTTCCTATTTGGCCATTGTCGCAGAGACACAATACAATTTTGGCATACACTATTTGGCACCCATAGTTTCTCTTGATTGCAAATATTCATTCCAAAGTAGATAAAGTGTGCAAGTTTTACGAAGTCCGTGATCGATTTACGATAGTGTGTGAAGGATATTCATCACAAATAACACCAAAAACGGTCTGGATCGTTCAGGCAACGTCTCCTCTTCGTAGTGACTGTATTACTTACTAACGAATTGACAGATGTGATGAGTAAAACTGAAAAAATATATACTTAAGCTCTAAATTCGGGTAAAATATCTCAAAGACTTAAGATGTCAGGCAAAAAACTAGTGAGATTTATTAAAATGCCAAATTAATACATTAATACATGAAAATATATTAACATCCTAGGAAAATTTTATAAAGATAAAATTTGTTGGACTGTGTCATCGTGGAGAATATGCTTAAAAAGTATATATTAAAAACTGAAAGAACAAAAAGCCAAAACAGATTTTATCTCTTCAAATCTAATTATGAATTCAATTTATAAAGGGTGTTTTTTATAGAGGTATAGAACTTTAAGTTGGCAACACTTTTTTAACTGGCGGCCATTTTGTCAGCTGTCAAGTGATTTATGTTTAGTTTGGTTTGGCATTTCAACATGAATAGACTGACGTCTGAACAACGCTTCCGAATTGTGCAAATTTATTTTGAAAATCATGGTTCTGTTCGAAATACGTATCGCGCACTACGTCCATTTTACGGTAAACATAATCGTCCATCAGAGCAATTAATTCGATTAACTATGGAACGTTTTCGCACCACGTTTATTCTAAATGATAATACGCATCCACAGAGACGTCGTACAGTGCGTACAGAAGAAGTCATTGCTGCTGTAGAGCGTAGCGTAGAGGAAGACCCGAATCAGTCTATCCGCCATTGTGCACAGGAATTGGATATGTGTCCATTCACTTTATGGAAGATTTTGCGGAAAGATCTTGATTTGGGTGCTTACAAAATCCAACTCGTGCAAGAATTGAAGCCACACGATCATCTAGCAAGGCGTAGATTCGGTGAATGGGCCCAAAACAAGATTGCCGTTGATCCCGATTTTCATAAGCGAATTTTGTTTAGCAATGAAGCTCACTTTTGTTTGAATGGATACGTCAATAAACAAAACTGCCGTATTTGGAGTGATGATAATCCTCAAGTGTATGTTGAGACACCGTTACATCCAGAAAAACTGACTGGTGTGCTTTATGGGCTGGTGGAATCATTGGTCCGTACTTCTTTAAAAACGATGCTGGTCAGAACGTTACAGTCAATGGTGACCGCTATAGAGCCATGATTACTGACTTTTTCATTCACCAATTGGACAACCATGATGTGCAGGAGCTGTGGTTTCAACAAGACGGCGCAACGTGTCACACAGCTCGTGCCACAATTGATTTATTGAAGAAAACGTTTGGTAACCGTATAGTTTCACGTTTCGGACCCGTGAATTGACCTCCAAGATCGTGCGACTTAACTTCGCTAGACTATTTTTTTGTGGGGATATGTGAAGTCGCTAGTCTACGCCGATAAGCCCGAAACGATTGATCACTTAGAGGACAACATTCGCCGCGTTATTGCCGATATACGGCCACAAATGTTGGAAAAGTCATCGAAAATTGGACCTCCAGATTGGACTACGTCCGAGCCATCGGTGGCGGTCATATGCCAGAAGTCATATTTAAATTATAATGCCAGAAGTTTCTTTTTCGAATAAAGTAAATTTCATGTCAATTTAAAAAATTCATTTTTGTTTTATTCCATTTAAAAGTTCTATACCTCTATAAAAAACACCCTTTAGAACTTAATAAAGTTTTTGGTTAGTGTCTAACTCTAAAGGTAAGTAAAAAAGTCAGACACAGCCAGTATTATTAAAAATTTTGTTTATTTAAACAAATAATAACATTTTTAAATAAAGGGTTTTCCAATAAGAGGTGTCATTTTGAAAAGCCCGCTATTTCGGTAGATGTCACTTTTGAAGCTGTAAGTTTTTGACGTTTGACAAGTAGAAACTACGCCATAAATAAAGATGGAACGATACACGCTTCAATAACGCATTGAAATTATTAAAATTCACTATAAAAATGGTGAAAATTTGGCAGAGACGGTTCGTAAAACTCGAACATTTTTGGGTCGTCATGAAGCACCTTGTCGGAGCGCAAAATTGGTGAAAAAATTCGAGCTGTTGGGACAAGTTAGTTATGTGAAGAAGAAAACCCGTGCACGTCGCTCAAGAACAGCCGAGAATATTGCTGCTGTAGCCGAAAGTGTTGAAGAAAACCCAGGTTTGTCCAGTCCTCGTCGTTCTTTGGAGTTAGGGATTCCACAAACGTCATTACACCGTATTTTGCATAAAGATTTGGGTCTTAAGGCTTATAAAGTTCAGTTAACGCAAGAACTCAAGCCGGCCGATCATCAACAACGTCGTGCCTTTGCTGATTGGGTTCTTGAAATGCATGAAAATGATCCGGAATTCCATCGAAAAATCATCTTCAGTGATGAGGCCCATTTCCACCTCGGTGGCTTCGTCAACAAACAAAATTGTCGCATCTGGGGCTCGGAAAACCCAAGAGTTATTGTTGAAAAGCCTCTCTATCCTGAACGTGTGACTGTTTGGTGCAGTTTATGGTCCGGCGGGGTCATTGGACCTTACTTTTTCGAAAATGAGGCTGGAGCAACAGTTACGGTGAATGGATTGCGCTATCGAGAGATGATTAATGATTTTTTATGGCCGGAATTGGATGGTATTTATCTGGACCACGTTTACTTTCAACAAGACGGCGCTACGTGCCACACAAGCAACGAAACCATTGATCTTTTACGGGAAAAGTTTCCGGGCCGTGTTATCTCTCGAAGAGGTGATCACAATTGGCCACCGAGATCTTGTGATGTGACACCTTGCGATTTCTTCCTTTGGGGCCACGTGAAAGACAAGGTCTACGCCAACAGCCCAGCGTCGATTCAAGACCTCAAAGATGGAATTCGTGAGGCTATCGAGGACATAGGGCAGCCACTTTGCGATTTGGTTATGGAAAATTTCATGAAAAGGATATGGTCCTGTAGGCATGGTCGTGGTGGTCATTTGGCTGATGTTATTTTCCATCATTAACGGCATACCTTCCTCTTTATAATGTAATAAATATCCGATCATTTATCTTAAAAAATGGCATTTTTCTTTCAATATCAAAATAACACCTCTTATTGGAAAACCCTTTATAATTTTGTCGTAAGCAAAATTTTGCAAATCACTATAAGTTTTTACGAATTCATTCATCCGAACTTAAGACATAAACCATATCCAAATATCTAAGCCATTAAACAGTAACAAAATATTTGTAAAGTATAAAATTAGAACGAAACTATTAAGCAGTTCCTACGCGAAACATATGCTGCCGAGCTGCAGCGACCTACTTCCTTATTTTTAAACATTTTTTCAGGCCTACGACGCGTTTCCGTTTTCAGCCGTGGCTATTTTTTCAGTCTGTTTTAATGGCTACTCTAATGCATGTTGACTTTAACACGGTGGATTGAATTTTAATGCTCCACAATGTATATTTGTTGGTTAAGTTTAAAGATTTTGGAACAAATGATAACACACTGTCTTCTAAGCTTAAGAAAAGTATTGCCAAAACCTTTTTTAAGGCATCAGCTTCTTGTATCCAGTCAGGCCATCAGTTTTTTTAATCGTAAAGATTAATTGGAAGTCAGGCTCAAAATATTCCTGTCATGGTCGAATATCTGCATAAAGTAGACTGGATAAGGTTGTGACAATTTTCATTTGATCGCCCATAATTCACTAGTATACCAGTTAGCTGGAAGAAATGTATTAATTACATTAATGTGTATATTTGTCTTGGTATACACAATAAAGTTTTATCCCTAGATACAATAATTAACTCATAGAAACACAATGCAAAAAATGCCTTTTTGTCACAGCACAACACAACAAAACTAACCTGAACTAATATAAAATACTGTAGCATCTTAACTTTAATTATTTTAACAGTCTTTAATACTACAATCATTTAAAATATCTTCAAGTTAACATTACTAACCTGAAGTAACCTGAACTAATATAAAATACTGTAGCATCTTAACTTTAATTATTTTGACAGTCTTCAATACTACAATCATTTAAAATATCTTCAAGTTAACATTACTAACCTCAACTAACCTGAACTAATATAAAATACTGTAGTATCTTAACTTTAATTATTTTAACAGTCTTCAATACTACAATCATTTAAAATATCTTCAAGTTAACATTACTAACCTGAAGTAACCTGAACTAACCTGAACTAATATAAAATACTGTAGCATCTTAACTTTCATTATTGTAACAGTCTTCAATACTACAATCATTTCAAATATCTTCAAGTTAACATTAATAACCTGAAGTAACCTGAACTAATATAAAATACTGTAGCATCTTAACTTTAATTATTGGAACAGTCTTCAATACTACAATCATTTAAAATATCTTCAAGTTAACATTACTAACCTGAAGTAACCTGAACTAACCTGAACTAATATAAAATACTGTAGCATCTTAACTTTAATTATTGTAACAGTCTTCAATACTACAATCATTTAAAATATCTTCAAGTTAACATTAATACCCTGAAGTAACCTGAACTAACCTGAACTAATATAAAATACTGTAGCATATTAACTTTAATTATTTTAACAGTCTTCAATACTACAATCATTTAAAATATCTTCAAGTTAATATTACTAACCTCAACTAACCTGAACTAATATAAAATACTGTAGCATCTTAACTTTAATTATTTTAACAGTCTTCAATACTACAATCATTTAAAATATCTTCAAGTTAACATTACTAACCTCAACTAACCTGAACTAATATAAAATACTGTAGCATCTTAACTTTAATTATTTTAACAGTCTTCAATACTACAATCATTTAAATTATCTTCAAGTTAACATTACTAACCTCAACTAAACTAAACTAATATAAAATACTGTAGTATCTTAACTATAAATATTTTAACAGTCTTCAATACTACAATCATTTAAAATATCTTCAAGTTAACATTACTAACCTGAAGTAACCTGAACTAACCTGAACTAATATAAAAGACTGTAGCATCTTTACTTTAATTACTTTAACAGTCTTCAATACTACAATCATTTAAAATATCTTCAAGTTAACATTACGATAACTTTAAAATAATAACAAAATCAGGAAGGTGAAACGAAAATCCTGAAAATATCTTTTTCGGGGAAAACAAACATTTACCTAATAAAATAAATAAAGAAAATGGAATCACGTTAATAGCTTATAACTAATAAGGCATCTTTTATTAATATAACAGTCTTCACATTACAATACGTCAAAAAGTTTCCAATTTAACATTACGATAATTTTAACTTAACAAAATCATAAAAATTAAACAATAAATTGAAAATAATTTCTTTAAGAAAAAATAAACATATAATCACACAACAACAAAAAAATAAAATAAGCCTATTCCTCTGCCATAAAAACTGAAAAAGAAACAAACAATTTTATAAAATTATAGTTATTTGATCAAACCTCTAATCAGACTCGTCACAGTTATGGCATATATGGCAGTGATTACCATTTGTGTACTCTAACTGGAACCAGAGTCGACATTTTTCTTGGCACTGTAGTCATTTTTTCCAGATCTACGTTCAGAGTATTGTCCTATACAAACCAAACAGGAAAATTCTATTTCATCCTATTATGGTGGCGGTTTTTTCCATTTGTTTGGTTTTCTTTTCCCTTTCCTTTTCATTTGCCTTTTCGTTAGGTAGAATTTTCAACAAAATTTTTCTTTTGATAATTGTATTGAGTTTGCCGATACTTGGTGAAACTCCTTTGTTTCTCTTCACATTCTTGCTTACGGCTTCTTTTTTAGGCGTTTCTGTATCAATAGTAGACTTTTGGTTCTGGAACCTCGGTTTATTATATTTTTAGGGGAAGCTTTCGGACAAGGCCATATATCTTCTGGCGAAAAAACAGGTTGGTTAATCCTAGTCGAGAATGACACTAGCTGAATATAAACATTGATGTTGAAGCGTTGCCAATAGCTCTTGACTTAGAAGAATACTTGGATCACAAGTTTCACTAGAAGTTAATAAGTCTTGCTCTATAGCTATTTTTATTGGTATGAAATTTTGATCAACAACGTTGCTGATTGATGATGAATTTCACTGGCTACATACACTATTTGGAATAATTGGTCTCTATTCGTCTCTTAAAGCAAAAGATGGTTCTCCGCTAGTTAAGGGCATTGTTCCGAATATTTGGTGATAGTTTCTAGCTAACTCTGATGTTATTGATGTAGCTTCAACTAGATAAGGATTTGGAATTAAAACGTCCTCCAATTTTGAAGCATAAAGTGGTGGTGTTCCTTCGTTGGCCACAGAATTGTTCTCTTACGTTTCAGGGTTTGGTCGGTTCGTTACAAAGGAGGAAGCAAAGTCAATTTCTTGGAATAGATTACGATCACATTGATAAATTCTAATTTTACAAAAACCAGTCTGAATATTCTCTTGTGTTAGAGCTACAAGCATATCAGTTTATATAATCCCTTTTATATCGTAGATTGTCATTGTTTTTCCGGGATGTGTTTATGGCTTTTTTTAAAGGTTCAAAGATAGATTGATCCAGTGGCTGCAGCTTAGGCGAATAGTGTGGCGGAAATGATAGCAAAGTAATACCTTTTCTATGTGTGAATATCGTGCAACCCCGTCCACTGTCTGATATTACGGAGCCAGGACATCTTCTTTCTTCCAATTCCTCTTTTTCCTTCGATCTTGCCATCAATCATCAACTGTAGGAATTGGTATCTCTCATTTCGCATGATGTGCCCAAGATAGGACGTTTTTCTTTTCTTGATTTTATTGAATAGTTCACGTTCTTTCCCAATACGTGAGAGAACTTCTTCATTGGTCATTCTCGCTGTCCATGATATCTTAAGGATTCTTCTGTATATCCACATCTCGAAAGCCTCTAATTTATTGATAGTGCTTGTCTTTAATGTCTAACTCTCCACACCATAAAGAAGTATTGACCATACGGAACTTTATATGAATCTCGGTCTTAATTTCAAGTCAAAATCCGAACACATAAACACTCGCCTGAGTTTTACAAAAGCCTGTCGGGCCTGCTCAATGACATTGTACTTCATTGTCAGAAGTCCATTCTTCGAATATCCATGTGCCCAGATATTTAAATTTGGTTACTCTTTCTATGCGTACTGCGTTGAATCTTATGTTTGCGTTTTGGAATAAATTGGGATTTCTTGAGATAATCATGAATTTTGTTTTCCTTGTATTGATGTTCAAGCCCATTGATTTACTGCGCTCTCCTATTATGATGATGAGTTTTTGGAGGTCGTTTATATTGTCGGCGTTTAGAACTGCGTCATCTGCATAAGGGATGTTATTAATCCATATTTCGTTAACATCAATTCGCATTTCAATATCTTTCAAAGCCTCCTGGAAAATTGTTTCCGAATAAAGGTTAAACAGGAGAGGGGACAGCACACACCCTTGTCGCACTCCTCTGCGGATTTGTATCGGGTTGGATACATTATTGTCTGATTTTATCTGCGCGGTTTGACCCCAGTATAAGCTTTCAATGCATAATACCTTTCCCCTTACAAAAATTTGTGAATGTGCCAGAAATAGCATAACTATAAGTTATTCAATGGAGTATTTTTCATAATGTTTGAGAAATAATAGGAACGTTACATACTGCATCTACCCTGGGGGATTTGTAGTCCCAATCGATCCTATTGGCCCGTTTCTAATAAAATGTTCGTAAATATTAACTCATGGATATATAAATAAGGAAGGAATAAAATTACTTAAGGCATCTGCTATAAAGGCAAAAGTAACTAATCTGCCTCGTTCAGCTGAAGCTTCTACATGGCGTGTGCAACGTCTTGCTACTACTTTATTAAGCTTTTGGGCTATTGTGACCCCTGTCTCGTCAACGTTATCTATATCCTATGGTTTATAGATATGTTGGTCCATGATAACTTGCAAATTGTCATAAAAAGCTTCAACTTTTGTTTTGTGAAAGCTTGTCACTCTTGAAAGGCATGTAGCGGGATCTGTAAGAACAGTTAGGTTAGGATTTCTCTTCATAAATGACCGAAACCATTCCTGGACGGCCTCATTTTAAAACAAAGTAGTTGGTCGCTTCAGGTTGCATTTAATAGTTAGGCAAAAAGCAAATTTTCCTACCTCTTTTGAAGAAACTCAATAGTATATGTCAACACAACATGTCAGATATTTCAAAAGTTCACGTTCTTAATCATTTGTAAAGATTTTGTTGTGAGTGACGTACCCCTTGCTGACGTTACCTTTACTTTCACTGGTCCCATCTCGTTCCAGTATATATCGCAATAACAACATGCGATTCACCCTGCACAGTTTCATGGTTCCTCGTAAAGTTTCACCTTTTACTTTTTTGTAGGCATCTACATACATCGCTATATCGCTCTGGCATATTGAGGTTTTTTTACACGTTTTTTGGGCATCAAGGAGCGAAAAAACAAATCCTATTTGAGTCACAATTGTACCCAGAAAAAATATCATTTTTGTACCTACCCCCTCTTTTGCGAAAAAAAAAACAATTGCCATGATTAATCGGATCGAGTTGAAGGTCGTTGGTTGGAGGCTGGCCGCCGGCGAAAATATTGTTCTGAAATATCTTGTCTGTTGGGTGGTATGGTACAAATCGAGGACGAAGAGTTCGGAGAACTGGGATTGACTGCGAACAGTGACAAAATTTTTTCCTCAACACATATGCTACACGATCCAATTACATAGAAGGCAACGGGAAACACAATTCCCTAGTATAGCGGATTAGGGGTTGATGCTGGCCATATATACGTTTAGTAAGATATACTTTAAAAACAACAAAAGGATGTGGTATCTGAAGAAACCATACATGCAACCTTTTATACGAAATGTGTGATTATTTTCTGAGACTCTCCTATCTCTTATCCTCCTAATCTTTGAGAGATATTTAAATTTGAATTTTAAAAATCTGTTTTCCTAGGCAGTTTTTCATCGTTTGACGTCACAATCATATGTTTTATTAGATTTTCCCCCTACATTATCAATTTTATGAACAATCAAAGGCCAAGCGCGCTTACTGAACACTTAATTCTTTAACGAAACAATAAAATATATCTTACCCTTGAATAGTAATTACCTACAAATATCAATATAAAGAAAGTATGTCTTCCGTAAAAGGAGCCTGAAATTCATAGAACGAGCTGAAAAGAAACTGAATGCGGAAACTGGAGCTCAAGTCATCCATCGAATACAGTTAATGCGAACACGAGACAAGGCCAAGGTCATTTATATAACGCCGCAGTTCTTGTACTTTTGCTTTTGCACGTATGCAATTTTCATTTATCTGCTGTGAAATCTCTAAATGTACCGATTTTTACCATTTATTTTGATACTCATTTTCCGAATTTATTTGTACATTAATAAAACCAAATTATTTTCTAGTTTTGAACTTTTAAGTGGCAAAACTGATTCAAGTTTTAAAACATTTGTATTACTTTATTTAATCAGTCAATAAAAGCCAAATATTTCATATTTTATGCAGAACCATTGATTTCGAAAGTGGTAGAGGTCGACAGAAAGAACAACTGGGGATGCATAAGATGTAAATGGGGGCCAAGAAAGTGGATTCAAGTTCGGAAGATTATTAGGGCGTTTCATAAGGCCAGATTCTCTCTATAGGGTCGCTCTCGATACGATCTCGATACACTCTCGGCCCGGTAAAATATTCTTTCAGAAGAAACAATGAACCTATTCACACTATCGGTTTCGTGGAGATTTCGATATCGTAAACCCTTTTGCATTTAAAAAAATTTTATCGAATCGAGATCGTATCGAGAGTGGCACTATAATGAGAATCAAGCCTAAATGTCATAATGTACCTAACAAAGATTGTACGCATCTACTTAACAATAAGTTGCTACGGCAAGAGAAGAAAATAATTAAAACGAAATGAATAAATGAAAATTAAATTAAATGCTTCTGTAGAGGTGGTTATTTTTTGATATTGATCCCTCCTTTTTTTAGGGCAGTGCCTAGGCTAGCATGCCGGAGGTTAGGGGGGGTTATATAAATTTAAAGCGCCACCTGTTTTAGGCCCGTCGGTAAGAAGAAGTGAAAACAGGAAACAATTAGATTTAAAAATAAAAACCCCTATTCCAAAAACAATTAAAATCTATATTTAACAATAACTAAAAAAACGGAATTTTGATTTACAAACTATAGGTATTTTAACTTAATCTAAAAGAAATATGGGGCTATTTGCTATATATAATACAAAAAAAAAACAAGATACAATAGCTTTGTTCGCGGGTCACTTTCCGAACCGATTCAGAACTAGTACGGAATTAGTTCAGGATTGCCGTACAGCGCATGCTCAGTTATTAATCGGTTCAGGATTTGTTTTTACCGCGAACGATTTTGTAACTTTGAATCGTCCACTCTGGTATGCATACGGTGTTAAATGCTGATTAAACTAGTTTTTTTTTTGTTTAAAATAACTTAAAATTGTCTTTTATTAGGTTTTATTATTTGTATTATTTTAAAGAAATATTGAATTATAATTGTTATTCTTATATAATATAAAGTCTGTCAGTTCCTTTTGGAATAAAACGTCTTGTTTTTTGCTGAATAGAATTTTTGATAAACAAATATATATTTTAACAGATATCTATTGTTTACTCTTTATTTTGTGTTAAGTTCATATTTCGGGAGCCTCAAAGTAAATCTAATTCTAAAAATAAACCTAATAAAAAGATGGGGGTATTTCTAAACAAAAAATAAAACGCAATAGTTTTAGGTCCATTTCTTTTTGATTCAAAAAACATTTTTAATAAAACTAAAAACCGGTCTGATACGTCCCTATACGATGCAACTTCATTTATCGCAAACCATAATACACGCCAGTTCTCGTCCATTTTTCAGCTTAACTGAAAATGGGGGGCATAATTTCCTCAAAATAATTACCACTTTTAGGAATTTGAGTAATTCTAAAATTTCTTTTAAGTCCTCATCGCTGGATAATAAATGATTTGACATAATGGGAGTATTCACTAAAAATATATTTTTTTTTAGGTTCAAACTAACACTTTTTTAACTTATTATTTAAGATTCTAGGCCGATTAACACTAATTAAAGTAAAACCAGTATAATTTAATAAAATATATACTGGAACATCAAATGCAAACAAGAGAAAAACCTAAAATAAAATAAAAACAATTGTCAAGTAGTTGCACATTGCGGCCGCAGCATGAAAGCTGGCGCTGCATAAAATTCCGAACTTACAGTTCTTCTTCAATCCTTAGAACCGGTAGGACTGGTTCAGAATCGATTTCGAACCGAATTATTTTCTCCGCGAACATGGGACTGTAACTAAAAATTCTGAACTTTGTTATCCGCGAACGCTACTATTTCAACTGCGCATGCGTATTAGTTCAGAATCGGTTCTAAATCCTTACCGCGAACAAAGCTAATGAATAATAACACTATTACTAGTATGACGTCATCTGCGCCAAACGCCAAGTCGGTTAGTTTTAGGTTAGGGCCGGGCGATATCTCGAAATGTGTGGATATTATGTATATTGATACTCCGATATATTGGTGTCAAATTATCGATATTTAAATATCGATACATTAGTATTATTCACATTTTATTCAAGTTTTGTATATGAAAGGAAAAGGTGGTCATAAATTGAAAGAACAACTAAAACAGGAAATATTTTATTTGAGACAACTCTAAAGAAAAATGTAAAAAAATTTAAATCCAGTGAAATGCATTGTTCTTGTGGTCTTTGGAAACAAAAAAAACAACTGAATTCTCATAATGCTACAAAAGCATGGTTTCATTTAAAAAATAAAATAAAAACGTCAAAAAATCAGATATGTTACTCGAAAAAGATTAATTATTTTTAGAATAATAATTTAGCATAAAACAATCCATTATGTAATGAGATGTATAGCTTTGGTCTAATTGAACAATATCTCGTATAAGGTATTTTAATCTTTATTCACATAAGAAATGACACGTAATACCGAAGTAGCCTTTAGTTTCTAAGTGATGGCCCAAATATTCGCAATAATAGTAAAATTTCGAACTTCTGACATTTCCATTTTCATAATATTATAGAGATCATCGATTAGCCTGTTGATCTCTCTTTCTCCTTTTCTGTTGTGCGCAATGGTAAAAAGCCTTTATGTATCATAAAAATTATGGCACTTGTTAGCTTTTTCTCTTGTGTTCCTCCATCTAAAATAAAATTAAAAGCATATATTTATCGAAAACCAAAATAAATACACCAAGAAACATACCATGATACGATTTAATCTTATTTATGCTTTCCTGGACACTTGGTTGCCTCAGAGTTGTAGAAATGAGAGTGTTCCAAATAGTACCAGTACTATTTTTAATAATTTTTGAATTCTAAATCCTCTATGTTTGTGTAAAACTTTGCTACAGGCACAATCAGGTTCGTCGAACCAGAAGAAAAAAATATATTATCAGTTTGCTTTGCTGGCCCTATAAAATCGATATATGTCAATAGTTTTCTATATTTTATTTCTTAGAATCTAGTCACCTCAGTTTCAGATTACCTCTCAGATCTTAAACCTGAAGAGTGGTTTACTATTTCAGATTTGATTAAATCTAAACCATTTTTTTCAATTTTCAGTTTAGGATGTCACCGTCATAAGCGGAACAACAAATTAGTTGTACCAGCGGATTTTACATGTGAATAACACAGTTTGCATATGCCTTCCGTTTGTAACTTATTAAAATATTTTCAATCCTTTTCGTAGTTTTGGTAGGAGGCATGGTTAAACTAAGCCTGTAGATTGAAATAATAATCAGCAAGAAGCATAAAACACGAAATATTACAATAACTAACCGTAGCTTTTGAAGTAACAGTTACCATACACGGTTCAAAGATCGCAAACATAGATAAGTGATTCCCCGGAATCCCCGTAAATAAGGACTGAAAATCACAGAACAATAAAGTTTAGCTACAAATTAAAAGCATTTTCAGTTGATAATGTAGACTGGTGCGGCCCGAATGTATATCCATCTTCTTTGTTACACAATTAAAAAATGATAAAAATACATTTGTGTCACACTAGTTCTATTCTCCAAAAATAAATATTTGATATTCGAAAACAGTTTTCGGATCGCTTGATCGACATAATTGAAAGTGAGAGTGAGAAACGATACGATATTTAGTTAAATGTATTGATACATTGTAACATGAGTCAATATCGATACAACAAATCAAATATCGATGTTGAATGTATCGATACTTTGAAATATCGATATATATTGCCCGAGTCTATTTTAGGTCCAGCTTTAGACTGGAAAAGCGGCGTTGAATAACCTTACTTTTGTTTTCGTTCAAATGTTTATATTTATTTTGAAAGGATAAACTATCTAGTAGGCCCATTAAGACTAAAATTATGTTTATTTAAACCTAATTAAAAGTGTTGGACTATTAATATGTGTGTGTATATTAAAATGGTGTTTTAAATTACCTGAAGTATACGTACACGTTCGGTTCACAAGATATTTTAAATGAAATTAAATATTAAGTGTCCTGTAATTGCTCGCAGCAAGTTTTATTAGTTCCCAATCACAGGGGAAAAATAAAAGTATGCTTTAAAATCGGTAATATC
The DNA here is from genome assembly GCA_034092305.1 of Diaprepes abbreviatus. Classification (NCBI taxonomy): domain Eukaryota; kingdom Metazoa; phylum Arthropoda; class Insecta; order Coleoptera; family Curculionidae; genus Diaprepes; species Diaprepes abbreviatus. Next base: position 4,421,274 of record JASJET010000105.1, read on the forward strand.
ACTATTTACTATGAAGTTCTAATACCTGAAAGGCAGTTGTGCCATTAAATCTAAGCACTATCGGCAAACTTTATATCAATTAATTAAATGTATAACTTTTTTTAAATTTTAATATTATGCACAATTTTTTTTCTACAGTAAAACCTATGAAATTGCTTCGCTTAGTTTTAAGCCTTAGTCTGGTGATAAAACGCACAAGGCAGCATGTCGTAGATATTATGAAAACGTCAGTAGTGTCCATTGTTACGCTGACATTTTTCTTACTATTCCCGACTCGACGAGTTATGCGTTTGATTACCAGATAAAAGCCTCAGCAGTCAAAAACATGTTTAAGTTGATAATGTTGTAACAATTCAAAATTAGGAAGACAGGGGGACTGCCGAAAACAAAAAATTGGCTTGTGGACAAAAAAGTTTGGGAATCTTTGATGTTAGTGTAACTAGGAGGACGTAGCAACTCGTGAATAATCATAAATATTATACTGAATCATCAGCAAATAGGATATAAATATGTGTTATTTAATAGTGTTAGAAAAATATTTTTTATGCCGGTTTCTTGTTTACCTATTTATCCATATCTTATCTTTAAATATTATAGAATGAACTTAAAACCTATTAACAACAGGAACTGCAGCTCTAGTGGTTTATAAAAAATCTTTATTTTTTATGGTGGTGTATTTAAATGTTTTTTTTTATAGGGAATTCTCCTATTTTATTTTTTTCCCATTTGATTACAGTTTTGATACCAAAGCGCTTAATAAATTAGATAAATCTTTGACCCTTTGGTCGCTGAACCTTGTATAACCGATTTAATTTTAGAAAGTAACTTTTGAACTTTTCTGCTGAATCTGATGAAATTATTCTATTTTATTGCATATTTATTAATAAAGAGGTAAACAAACTATTTTTATAAAGTATCATTTAGTCTATACCAATTTTTATAATATAAACCAGTAACAAGATAATTATAAAACAAATTGAAATGATAGTCTGGATTAAAATAACCTTTCTCGATATCACTTCAAAATTATTGCGTGAAAAATTTGTAAGTACCTGTCAATTGTCAAAAAAATAAAGAAAAACTAAACTAACGATAAGTTTTAAGGAAAAAGTCTGGGTTTATTTAAAAAAAAAACTATTTTCCAAAAACATAATTTTTAGGTATGTATATATATATATATATATATATATATATATATATATATATATATATATATATATATATATATATATATATATATGTATATATATATAAATTTTCTTGATCCTTGAACCATAGATTATATCATTTTTCCTTTATTTTGTCATTTCTTGGGTTTAGGTTCTATATTTAATAAAAACACAAAACAATTGACGTTTCGCCCTTTATTTAAGGCATGTTCAAAATTTTTTCCTCCTAAAAGTATTTTTATATAATTAAAATACACCACATAAAAAACATATCTACAATTTTATAAAACAAACAAGACACTTAAAAACAGTATTTAAATTTAAAAAATTTTTTAAAAATATTTAATTTTACCGGTACACAAATTGACATTTTGCTGCTCTGTTACTAAATAAAATTCAAACTTTACATCGTCTACTGAGGATACATGGAATGCGAATGTGTTTTATTTTTTTATATTTTTTATATTTTACAACGCATAAAAAAAACAAATAAGGTATATGTTTAGTTTTATGTTTAAGAGGATATTCAATTTTTGATTCTTATTTGACAGGATCGAATATTTAGTATTTTTGTTTAAATTAGGCTTGTGTAGATGTGGCTCAAATTTTCCATATCTGTTCTGTCGTTAACAGTGTTTTTATCTTTTTTAATTTCAATCATTTCCTTTATCTGTAATTTTTGGTAATTCATATCTTTGTTTTTTATTATGGTACTGTTATAATCAAAAGTATGTTTTTCGTCCTGTGTGTGTTTGTTTAACGCTGTTGAGCTGTTTTTCGTATATTTATGGCCATTTAATCTGTTCTTCAGCAATTGGCTCGTCATGCCTATATATTTTTTGGGACAATTTGTGCAAGGGATCGAATATATTACATTTGATTTATTCATGAGAGGAGTTTTACTTTTTAAATTTGTGAATAATGTATTTAATTTATTATGTGACTTGTGGTATGGCAATTATAAGTAAAATGCGAACAGTAAATGCAAACTTCGTTCCAACCATGTCCTTTCCTTGTTAGAGGTTGCACAGTTTGAACAAATTGCTGAGGAAAACAATTTATCCTATTCCACCATCATCGAGATGATGGTCTACCTGTACCACCATACCGAGAAGAAAGTCAAAACTTACCCTCCCCGCCACAGTGATACGGCAGAGGTACATGTTTCGTCTCTACTACACTTATCAGGGTATCGACATGCACCTGGCTGTGCAAAGGATATTTTACTTATAATTGCCATGCCACAAGTCACATAATAAATTAAATACATTATTCACAAATTTAAAAAGTAAAACTCCTCTCATGAATAAATCAAATGTAATATATTCGATCCCTTGCACAAATGACGAGCCAAATAAGAATCAAATAAGAATCAAAAATTGAATATCCTCTTAAACATAAAACTAAACATATACCTTATTTGTTTTTTTATGCATTGTAAAATAAAAAAAATATAAAAAAAATAAAACACATTCCATGTATCCTCAGTAGACGATGTAAAGTTTGAATTTTATTTAGTAACAGAGCAGCAAAATGTCAAGGTGTGTACCGGTAAAATTAAATATTTTTAAAAAATTTTTAAAATTTAAATGCTGTTTTTAAGTGTCTTGTTTGTTTTTTGAAATTGTAGATATGTTTTTTATGTGGTGTATTTTAATTATTTTTTTAGGAGGAAAAAATTTTGAAAATGCCTTGAATAAAGGGCGAAACGTCAATTGTTTTGTGTTTTTATTAAATATAGAATCTAAACCCAAGAAAAGACAAAATAAAGGAAAAATGATACAACGGCATAATGTGGATATATCCACTGCTATTGCCTCTCACCATCTCACACGGAGGAAGGTTTTCGGGCATGTGCTGAGCCCCTCTCAGGACTGTAAGGCAGCTGACATTTCGGTGAAATCTCATTCACCATTTTCAAAGCTCATTGTATGGCGTCTACGAGCGAACTGAATATATATATATATATATATATATATATATATATATATATATATATATATATATATATATATATATATATATATATTGGTGAACAAACTCTTTTTTAGGTTAGCAAAGTCCAGGTTAGTTCAGGTTAGTCCAGAACATAAAATTCAAGGTGCGTGAACGCTCTCAGCAGGTGTTTCGGCAGCTGCTGAGTTATTATTATTATTATTCAATAGATTTTGGGTTTTCAAAAATTTTCGCTGTAGTAGACAAATAGTTGAAAGTTGGCTTTTATTTAGAAAGATTATTTAAGAGCTCAATATAACGGTAAGTTTACAATTATTTTAACCCACTTTTTAAACAATTTTATTTGTAAAAAAGGCTCAAAAAAATTCAAAAGTCTGCCTTTTCGTTTTTGTTTCACCTAAAATATTTAGCAACCATAGTCACTTACTCATATTTTAAAATGCCATTCGAATTTTTTGTTTCGGACTTACCTGAGACGAGAAATCATGTCAACCAATTTTTTAAAGGATTCTCTTATGGCTACCACTTCCCAGCTATAATTATACAAAAATTTTTTTTTTTGTGAAGTTCAGTGTGTTTATTGTACAAAAGTTTTGAAAAAAAATATTGAAATTTTGTGCAACAATCCCACACTGCCCCCTTAAATATTACTTTTACTAAATGTTATATTTGAACTTTTTTGAATGAAAGCCAAGGAACACAATTGAGGCACCAGTACTCCGAAACTGGTTACCTAAGCCCGGTCTCTTCGACTCCTGCTCGAAGCAGCAATGCTATGTTGTTTTGTTAATCAAAAAGATTTATTTTCCTCTTACGTGTAGTAAGTGTCACTAGTTGGTTGTCTTTCATCTAATCAATTCCGTGGCGAAATTGTAAACGCTACCTTAGTGCTTCGAACAGGCAGTCGCTCATTTCATAAACGGAGTTCGATGGAACTCTTCTTTAGATATCTGTCGTCGAAACAGTGAGTATGTCCTGCTGTGGAACCAACATCTTACCACCGCTTTCCGGCAAAACTGGATTTATATAGAGGTTCAAGTTTGTGGAAAGTACAAGGATGTCTGGGAAAGATACCGATGGATCCCACTAATGAGTCCGCTGCCGGTATCGGGACAAAACATACGTACATTTTAGGTGGTCGCAAATAGTTCGTTAGTTATATGCCCTTAATATCAGGGGCATTACTACGACATGGCGCGCGAGCAGGGACGACAAGATGGAAGGCCGTCGAGTCGTGGCTTTGTGCTAAAGCCGGTACCCTACTTTGGAAAGACTACCTAGGATGTCCGTTCCACTTCCTTTTCAGGCATGTGCTTTCTAACGGCTTGGACTATCCGACAGTTAAAGCCGGAAAGCAAATGCCTTAGGGGGGGGCATGCTGTGGAGCCAACATCTTACCACCGCTTTCCGGCAAAACTGGATTTAAATAGAGGTTCAAGTTTGTGGAAAGTACAAGGATGGCTGGGAAAGATACCGGTGGATCCCATTGATGAGTCCACCGCCGGTATCGGGACGAAACATGCGTACATTTTAGGTGGTTGCAAATAGTTCGTTAGTTATATGCCCTTAACAGCAGAGGCATTACTGCGACAGTCCCATTGAGATTTCTTTTTTTTTTTGGGAGGCCGATGGCATTTTAGAGCGTTGTCTTGTCCTGCTATGTAGTCTTCTCCTGTATTTTCCTGCTAGTAACTGTCGTAGTAATGCCCCTGATGTTAAGAGCATATAACTAACGAACTATTTGCGACCACCTAAAATGTACGGATGTTTCGTCCCGATACCGGTGGTGGACTCATCAGTGGAATCCACCAGTATCTTTCTCAGACATCCTTGTACTTTCCACAAACTTGCCGGAAAGCGGTGGTAAGATGTTATGTTCCACAACATAACCTGACTTTGCCTTTTTATGTTTTCCCATATTTTTTTATTTCTCCATATCCAGATCTTCATTAGGATGATCTCCTGTTTTTAATACCTGCAGTTATGAAGAATCTGGAGTAAGCTTTCACTGGCAGCAGCCGATGTCGAACACTAGTGGTGATCGGGCCTGAATAATCAGACAAATAATATCGATGTAGGCCAAGGCGTACCTTAAGGAGATGCCATCTTCCCAAAACTATTCGGTTTCAAAGAAATGAAGTGAGTGAACAGATGTATTAAAATTGATTGCGTTATTTGTGTTGTGTTGATGATATTATACTGATCAAAGTTGATATAAAGGAATTTAAAATAATGTTAGAAGACCTAAAGCAGGCATCGTTGGCAGTAAAACTTGAAATGAATATCAACAAACCGAAAACAATGAGTTCTATAGAAATAAATGTATAAATTCATGAACAAATAATATAGAATGTTGACAGGTACATACAATGAGGAATTAAGTCTGGAATAAATTTATTATTTAAAAAACGCTGGGTTTTTTGAAAAATCGCTCGGATTTTATTTTTTGGTACGAGATTTTTTTTTCAATATATTAAATTTTACAGGGTGTTTAGGAAGAAGCTGTGTTATATGTTACATTCACTTTAAACGAATTCGTTGTTATTAATTCTAATTTTTTCCCTAACACAATAAAGTTCAGAGTTGTGTAAAGGACATTATTTTTAAATTTACGTCCCCTACAAATTATTGATAGTAAAGCTCATGGGGGGTTCCAATCAAAATTTAGAACATCTATCAACAATAAATATGATGGTAAAAAATGATAAAATACTGCTAGGTTAGATTTTTTTCCAAACTAATCCAATTGAGATACTAGTTCATTTAGACGTTTAACTGTCGATAAATAGGAAAAGGTTACATTTAGAAATATTTTGCAGGGAGTCTAAAAAATGTACCAAAACTTGGGATTCACTTAAAAAATTAAAGCACACCTTCTTTCGAATAACCCCGTAAAATTTATTATATTGAAAAAAATTCGTATTAAAAGACATAGTCGGCGTGTCCGGGCGATTTTTACAAAAAAACCCAGTGTATTTAAATAATGAATTTTTTCCAGATTTTATGTCCCCATTGTAGATGATCGATTCCATTCAAAATCATATAGTGAAAATAGTAAAAAAATAAAATGTTTTCTGCGTGAAAAATATTATTCTAAAACCCAAAAAAGTGTACAAGTATTTTGCCGCTTTGCAAAAAATACTCAGTTTCAAGTTATCGAGATTTTAAAGTTGAGCTTCGAGTTTTCGCTGTGAAAAAAAAATGAAAGTATTTTTTATTCAAAATTGTATATTTTTATGACTAATCGAGGTAATCCAGTTTTCTCTTTTGATTAAGGCACATGAATCATCAATTTCTAGAAAAAAATGTGAAAAACGGAAAATTTTCAAAATAACGAAATGGTGGCCAATTCTCGAAATTACTGTTGCCTGTTACATGTTTCATCATATTATTATTAATAAAATTTTCAAAGTTAACAAAATACGATTTTCTCAAAAACTACATTCTTTTGATGGTTTCTTCAATTACAATTGTTTTCATAGGTGTTAAAATGCAGAAGGAGATAATTTTTTTTCTTGTTTCAATGACCGATTCCATTTTAAAGCATGCATGGGATTTATAAAAATGCTTTCTCCGTAAAAACCAAAAAAGTGTACACGTAGTTTGCCGTTTTGCGAAAAAATCATTTTCAATGAAGTTATGGAGATTTTAAATTTGAGATTTTTGCTTTTGCCGTGAAGACAAATACAGATTTTTTATTCCAGTTTTTTTATTTTTAGAACTAAACGACTTAATTTAATTTTCTTTTTTGATTCAGGTCACCTGAGTCATAAACTTCGATAAAAAAATTTTAAAGCTGAAAAATTTTCAAAATTAACAAAATGACGGCCGTTTCTCGGAACAAAATCAAGGAATTTTTTTATCTGTTATATGTTTCGTTATATAATTATAATATTTTTAATTTTTTTACATCATTTATTTATCAGAAAAGATTTCATATGATTATCAAAAAAGTAGAGTAATATAAGCAAATATTGGCAACTAGCAACTTGTTTACGAAGTATTATTGTATTTAATCAACTTCGCAAACAAGTTGCTATTCTGTGAAATATATCAACAGAGGAAGTATTTTTATTTTTTTGACTATTTTCACTACATGATTTTAAATGGAATCGATTATATATAAAATATATAGTATGTGAATTAATATCATTATTTAATTGGTTTTTAAGGGAAAAAGAACCTTTTCTGTTGTATCTTTGCACAGTTTATCTTGCAAAACCTTATGGTTCTTATTTGGGGATTATTAGTACAAGTCTTTAGGAACAAAATGAAATGAATGAATCTTGAAATTTTTCAGCTTAGCGGGATAAACAATTACAAATTATGTAAAAACTATTGAACTATCAGAGTTCAACTTTTGCCAAATTTACGTATCACTAATTAGGTATTATCGATAAGTTCGTTAACGATTTCAAGAATTTTTTGTAATGATTTTTACAATAATATAAAAAAAGCCATTTTCTTTAGGGTTTTTGCTAATATCTTGGAAACCACTGAACGGATTTTGTTAAGAAAAAAAGAATATTAAAGGTTTTTTTATTGTCTTCACCTTTGTAGTGGTATGTTTTTAAGTAGAAACAAAGATTTTTGAATGAAAGAAAATCGATTTTTGGCTCTTAATTGTTAATAAGAAAATATTTACCAAACTAAATTCGAAATGCTAAAAATGAGAGTCTTTATGTATCACCTGAAAGAATAATCAATAAAACGTAAAATTCTAATTGCATTTTATTTTTATTCTTTGTTTTCCAACTAGTGACATTCAAGTAGAAAAACAAAATTTCGCACTGCTAGAAGATTCTTAGTTCGTAATAATTTTAATGGTGACTCTGTACTTTTTTTATTGCTACGAACTACGGTTGTGGATTTCAAAGTTTTGTTGTTTAAGTTATTTGTAGCTCAATTACGTCTAATTCCTGGAACATTTTTGGCTTATGCAATGAATAAACATTTTATTACAGCGGAAAGTTTTTAAGTCAAAAAAAGAACTATATGTATTTATATCAAATTGCGTAATATCATCCATATATTTGCTGGTCTGGGCAGAGCTGGCTTACCATTGAAATTTTTGTTTTGGAGATTTCACTGTCAAATACTAGTAACCATTTTATCACAGAGAGGGAAAATATATATTTTCTGGAATATCACAAACATGAATGTATATATTGTAAATTTTTTCTCCCGATGCTCAATCCTCAGTTGTTCGTCCACAATTTGCTAGCAGACACCCGAATTTACAATATCTGCCCCTTTGAAACAAAAAAAAAAGGTAACTGGGGCGTTCTACTTTTCTACCGACAATGACGTGTCCCCTCCAGAAAAAAAATCGGTATTTTTCCAAAATTGCAGTTTCTCAAATTTTATTTTGACAAGCTTTTTTTGGACAAAAAAGCCATTATAATAATACTAAAATTCTGTTTTTATTGTTTTTGCTCTTTACAAAATCATTGTGACATAATATTCGAAATGTGTGACAGAGGTGTTTTACATACAAATAAAATGTGTCTCTTTGCGCCGCCTAATGTTACAAAATGCTCTCGCTTAAAAAAAAATCATATAGAACCCTTTAATATAAAATTATTTATTGAACTTCTGAAATATTATCATTAAATTTATAAGAATAAAATAAACGTAAAGGTTCATACTATTAAACAAAAAAATATTTTATCGTTGGGTCCGGCTGTATATGTTTTTTCTTGCTATCTTCCGTCACGCATTTTGCAAAACAAAAAACGCGCTTTAGCTGTTTGACCTTCAACACGAAGCAACAGAATGGTATCCCCTCCCCCCTTGGCCTCACGCCTTGAGGCCCCACCTGGGAGCGAGCCGAGTTAGCCGCCCGCAGGTAGTGAACAGAGGTGCGTGCATTTATTCGGCGACCCCTCTGTCACGTAAGTTACTACTTTGAAATCTTATTGTAGTTCCCATTTATATACGTAATATTATTGTTTGCCAGTAAATCTGTCATATTCACCCATTTTTACGAACAATTCGTAATTAGGCGAACGCTGAGATCCTCGAACACTATTATTTTACACCTCTGTCACGAGGCACCTCTGTCACAAAAAATCTGTGACGGAGTGGCATAACTCGTGACGGAGTGGTAATTTTTGTCTGGAACTTTGCCTTGATTGATTTTCACAATAGTTAATTAATGTTTTTTGTGTTCTATAGATTACATAATCAATTATTTTATTCATTTAAGGTATTACCATCGGGGTATTTAAAAAATGGCGTTATCTGCGGCGGAAATGCAGCGACGTTGTCGTGAAAAAAGGAAACAAGACTCCGAATAAGTTGCAGAAGTGAGACCTAAAGACTTAGAAAGATACCATGCTCGCAAAAAGTAGTCAAAGATATGACATCAAGAGAACACAGACAAATGAAAAGAAAATGACAAGTTAAAAACTACAAGAGAAGAGAACAACAGAAAGCTTTGTAGGACGTTTTAATGAATACTCCGGCTTCCACACCTGTTCCCTCAAGCTCCAGGTCACCTCCTTTAAATTCTAGATCTCGTTTACTGACTCCAGCCTCATCCGCTGCTAGCGCAAGGGGAAGAGAAAAAGTTAGACGAGACAGATTGAGCAATACAGATTTGAAAGTTCAACCTGGGATTCTTTTGAATATGGTCACGATAAGGGAGCAGCTGATGGTATAGGAGGGTCTATTAAACGTTTAGCTGACCATTTCGTCGCCAGTGGAGACGACATTGTTGACGCTTTACAATTTTATGAAGCACTTAAAGACCGCAGTAAGATAAAGCTGTTTTTAATGGAAATTCCTAGTGGAATTATTCCGTTGAAAGGCACTATGGACGTCCACCAACTAGTGGCTCAGCAACCTGGAGTGCTGAGCTACAGAACATTGAGTTGTTTTTGCAAATAATTTTGTGATTGTTACAATTTGAAGACTTAGCGCCCATTGCCTGAACATGAGATAGAAGCTAGCGACAGCCCAACCTCAGATTTAGAAGAACCACTGGCTGATATAACCAACATAATTAGAGTTCCTACAAAGAGATTTTATGAGACTCTTTATACTTCTAGTTCAGAAGATGAAGATGGTCAGCCCCTTATTAATATGAGAAAAACTGTGCACATAAAACCGGGTACTTCATATGACCTATCTGTAGACAACATCCACCCATTATTAATAAAAAATGGTACACATATGTTAGTAAAAGTACCCAGTAAAAACAAAGTAGAGTACACCTACTTGAGAGTTGCAAAAAGTTGTGTGGATGAAGATGGAGATGTTCGGTTGATGTTTTATAAAACTGTTGATGACACTGGAAAAATATTTAAATTAGAAAAATCAGATGTGATGTTTGAAAAATTGATAAAAATAATTCCAAGTCCTAAAGAAGTCAAAAGAGGAAGGCGTGTTTATTACAAATTTGTTGAACCAATAGAAGTATTTGAACAGTAGAATAAGAGAAAAGAGAAGACTAGTCTGATTTTACGTGTACCAAAGGATGGTTCTACTAAGAAATAATATTTTATGTAGCATTATCAGAGAAGTATTATGTTTTGTTATCGGTTTAAAAACTTCAGAAATGTTAAAGGATTAAGTTCAAATATTGGCTAATTAATATCTACCACTCTGTCACAATTTTGTCCCTCTTGTAATTAAACGTCGAAGTAGCATATGATTCAGTTTAATGAAAACATATACTAAAATAACGTATTATAATATTATATATTGACCATACAATGTATTAACAGAATCTCAGATATGTTTATTGCAATTATTTGCAAAATATTTCAAAGTTTGTTGTCTTAACAGGCAAAAATGTGACAGAGTGATATTAAATGTCATTTTTTATATATTTCTAATAAGATTTTCGATAAATCGAGCTAAATAATAAATGCTCATATTCTAGTTAAGCAAATTAAAAAAAAACTGAAGACTTGATTTTACATAATAACTAATAAATTATTTTTTTTTGTGACTGAGGTGTTTATTTTTTCTTACTATTCCGATAAAACTTGAAATAAATAAAAAGTATAAAATAAAACTTCGATGCATTATACGATTCTGAAATCTCCGATAATTAGACAATAATTTAAAATACATTTTATAAAAGAATATACACTTTTATTTTTTTTACAAATCTAAAAATTTATCACTCAGATTGTCGGTAGAAAAGTAGAACTGTGTTTTAAACATAATAATTCTCATGCTTTAGCAAAATGAGAGATGGCTTCTTAATTTAGTTCAATTTACATTTTTCTTTATAAATTAAACACTTTTCACGATATTGACATGCAAACTAGTAATTACAGGCTTCCAAGTTTTCAATAAAAATACGTTGAGCTTAGTTTTTGAAGGCGCTATTTGTGCTAGAAAAACAGTACACTTTAATAATGTTCACTTAATTTTCGAGATAGTTGTAATTTAAACTTTCATTGGCTAAATAATCCAAAAGTTTTTATAGACATCTGAAATCTCTATTTGACAACTTACAATGGACCATCAATAAATATTAAAAATATTTTCCCGCCAAATTCGCGATTTAACTTTTTACACAGATATCGTTGCCATGACAGTTAGGGTCCGTTGAGTTGGTTAGATCTCTTTTGCTTTTGAAATAGTAATATTTTTTATTATATCTATCAACAATCAAACTACTATACAGAAAAATTAAGGATGAAAACCTAGAAATGAATTTTTGAACATCGAAAATTTTCAATTTTTGTTTATTTCGAAATAAAATAATACTACTCTTTTATTGGTAACTCATTGTTGCACTTGCCAATTGAAAGCTTTCATTGGCAACTTAGAAAGAAAAATGACAATGTCATCAGTACTTTAGAAGTAGAATATATGGAAAAATTTCGAAAAACAAAATTGAACAGGAATACTACAACATAGAGGTAGAAGAACAAGCTGTTTTTATGGCAGGAGGATCTATAATTGATCATCAGTTTTGCATCTCTCAAGTTATAGAGAAAAACAGCTTTCTTTCAGGAAATGTATTTGCTATATGTTGATCTTAAAAAAAAACCTATGATGAAAAGAGTTTGTTGCAAGGTCTGGAAACCGCCAATATTACCGTTACCTTAATAAAAGTGACAATACCACAGCTAAAATTAAAATAGGAGATATGGTTACTGACGGGTCAATAGATGATTAAAACAAGGATGCAACCTTTCAACTACTCTTTAAAATATATTTAAAATGAAACACTGAAATCGCGGAAAAGAAAGTGTCGCAACATGGGAATACCTTTAAGCGTTACAACCTTAAATAAAGGGTGTTTTTTTATAGAGGTATAAAACTTTAAGTTGGCAACACTTTTTTAACTGGCGCCATTTTGTCAGCTGTCAAGTGATTTATGTTTAGTTTGGTTTGGCATTTCAACATGAATAGACTGACGCCTGAACAACGCTTCCAAATTGTCCAAATTTATTTTGAAAATCATGGTTCTGTTCGAAATACGTATCGCGCACTACGTCCATTTTACGGTCAACATAATCGTCCATCAGAGCAATTAATTCGATTAACTATGGAACGTTTTCGCACAATGTTTACTCTAAATGATAATACGCATCCACAGAGATGTCGTACAGTGCGTACAGAAGAAGTCATTGCTGCTGTAGAGCGTAGCGTAGAGGAAGACCCGAATCAGACTATCCGCCATCGTGCACAGGAATTGGATATGTGTCCATTCACTTTATGGAAGATTTTGCGGAAAGATCTTGGTTTGCGTGCTTACAAAATCCAACTCGTGCAAGAATTGAAGCCACACGATCACCTAGCAAGGCGTAGATTCGGTGAATGGGCCCAAAACAAGATTGCCGTTGATCCCGATTTTCATAAGCGAATTTTGTTTAGCGATGAAGCTCACTTTTATTTGAATGGATACGTCAATAAACAAAACTGCCGTATTTGGAGTGATGATAATCCTCAAATGTATGTTGAGACACCGTTACATCCAGAAAAACTGACTGTTTGGTGTGCTTTATGGGCTGGTGGAATCATTGGTCCGTACTTCTTTAAAAACGATGCTGGTCAGAAAGTTACAGTCAACGGTGACCGCTATAGAGCCATGATTACTGACTTTTTCGTTCATCAATTGAACAACCATGATGTGCAGGAGCTGTGGTTTCAACAAGACCCCGCAACAGGTCACACAGCTCGTGCCACAATTGATTTATTGAAGGAAACGTTTGGTAACCGCATGGTTTCACGTTTTGGACCCGTGAATTGGCCTCCAAGATCGTGCGACTTAACGCCGCTAGACTATTTTCTGTGGGGATATGTGAAGTCGCTAGTTTACGCCGATAAGCCCGAAACGATTGATCACTTGGAGGACAACATTCGCCGCGTTATTGCCGATATACGGCCACAAATGTTGGAAAAAGTCATCGAAAATTAGACCTCCAGATTAGACTACGTCCGAGCCAGCCGTGGCTGTCATATGCCAGAAGTCATATTTAAATTATAATGCCAGAAGGTTATCTTTCGAATAAAGTAAATTTCATATCAATTTAAAAAATTCATCTTTGTTTTATTCCATTTAAAAGTTCTATACCTCTATAAAAAACACCCTTTATTAGGAGACTTGACGTGAATGTAACTAAAAGGCATATGTGTATTGGAGATATACAGCAAAATCTAATCATAAATAACGACCAAGTAATAGAACACTGGCATGACTATAAAAGGTATCCGGAAAATCCGTCAATTATAAACATCGCTTCTGATTTCGTATCTCATCGACGTTATGACAACTTAGATGTTTCTATCGGATAACCGCATATATTTAGAAGCTTTTTTATCTCTTGAAAAACTTTCACTGAATGAGCGGTTTATTGAGGAAAAAAATGTTTTCATTTATTTGCAGGCACCAATTTGCTGTAATAATAAAACAATTTGTTTGAATTAGATGTATAAATTTTAGAAAGATTGAAAAAACTAACTAAAAAGAAAACACTAATTAAGCAAATGTGCAAAATGGATGCCATTTTTTTGAATAACCATATTAACACTTTTTAAAAAATGAATTTGAAATCTATATAATATTTCAGAATTATTAAAACAATTCCTAGCGTTTAAAATGGACCTCAATAATTCTTCGCGGATGTTCACCGCTATCTAATATAATTTTGTTTTAAGAACTCCTCGCAAAAAGAAGTCACACATATCAACTTTGGAGAACATTGTGGCTATTTTACCGGTATTTCATTGCCCCTTTCAATCCATCGGTTGGGATATTAGTTGTATAAATAATGGCGAACAGCAACGGAAGAATGGGCTGGGACACCATTATGCATATACCATAGTTCTCGCCGAAGTAAAATAGGTAAATTTTCCCGAAGAACTGATAATGTGTTTTGCATCTCAAAAACTGTTAAATTTGTAAAAAATAAACGGAACTTAAACACACACAGTATGTCTTAGATATTTGGCTGCATCCTATGATTTTCACGTCAAGAATTTACAGTTATTCTAGGTCCCATTCTTGTTGACCACCCTGTAAATTTTTTAATTTAATCCCCATAGAAATATCAATGGTTGTATTTTATTACCATTTTAACGGTATATTGGAAAAAAAGTTTATATACTTTTTTCTTTATTTAAGTGTTTTTGTTTTATCGATTTTATATAGCAGCGCATTATTATCAAATATATTGGGTGCTTTAAAAAATATGGGCTATCGCTTGTAAGGAAATTATTTATCTAAAAATAACATGGAATCACTCTAGCCTTGTTTCTAAGATAGAGAGGTGAAAGTTTTTTAAAATTTTAGTTTTATTTTTAAAAATTAAATGCCGCTGGCTTTTTTTCTTTTAATAGTACGGTTATTAGACAGTTAAATACCATAATATCATATTTTTTGGGTTTTTGGTTCTCGAAGGACCACATGAAGTAGAAATAATAAGAAAAATTATCGATAAATGCTTACTAAATCGAATTTCCTCAGCGTAATCGTACTTTCACCTTGTGAATCCAAACAGCCTAGTTAATTGCTATGGATGATAAGAGGTGTCGTCATTTCACTTGAATGATGGGCGCTTTCTGAGAAAATGCTCGACAGATTCATCCTTCCCTAGACACTATCTGTATACTGGGTTATCCATGATGTCAATTTTATAATGATAGGTTCGTAAGTGACAATATCCTGTCAGTAAACCTAGCATGACTTGCAGTTCGTTCCATTTCAAGGGAAGAAGTTCCTTGTAGGTCTCGCATTAGATCTAATTAAATGTTACTTTGTACACCTCATTCCAGGATCTTCCCTCCAGTATTCAATAAATGTGCTTTCAAGCTACAGTTTAAATTTCCTTTTACCAACAGTAATTGGAACAGGTATAATTGGTTGGGGTGGGTTTAGTTCGATGGCAGATACTAGCTTTGCTGGATGATCTGCTTCCTCGTTTTCGTAAGACTGGAACCCGGATGAGTTTAATTGTGCAGAGGTTCTTTTACAGGCTATCGAGAACATCCTTGCATTCATATCATTACATTAGACCTTACTGCCAATGTTGCAACTCTGTTGTCTGAGCATATATTATATCCCTCTTCCTTTTTATGTCCTCCCCACATTGCATAATAGCATATATTTCTGCTTAAAAGGCCGTCGTAAGCTGCCTGAGAAAGTATAACTCTCTGATCCCGTTTTCAGAAAGAATTTCAAGAGAGTAGTCAAGTTTCAGAACCGAGGTTATGTAACTGTTTCACAATATGCAACAAAAAAAATAAAGACAATGGAAGTCCAACAGATATCTACTACTTCGCAAGAAACATCATTGTCTATGACCTTCAAACAAATACTGTCTGTTTCTCCCAGCGATATGGACAATCGCTAAGATACCATAGGAAATTAAGAACAAAGTTTTGTTATCTGTTAATAAGTGGGAGGAGGGAGATTTATTAGAACCTCCACTGCTCTAGCGGAAGCAGTATTCACAGTACTCGTTTTTTCTACTCAAGCCATTCTTCGAACTTAGTTAATTTGGAGATGGTGTTTCCGCTTGGTTGTACTAGGCCATCGGTGTAAGTAATTGTAAGACGAATCACCACAGTATATATCCAATATAACTTTTTCAGTGTCAGCCCCATGTGGACCCAAAGGCTAATTTACAAGCCTAGAAATCATATAAAGCCATCTTGGTTCGAGCCTTATTGCTATTGCGAGTCCAAAACTACTCCCAGGTTAACTGTTCCCTTTGTATTGGAGGGTTTTTTTACTTCGTGAGGAATACCACCTCGACCTTGGCAGGGTTTATTCCGAATCCTTCATTTTGAAACCACCACATCCATAAAGCTCTTGGATTATAGAACAAAAAATGTTAAAAATTATATCATTCCGGATCTGAATACTATTTCTAAAAATAATTAATTCTGTACATTTTCATTATTTTGGGCATAATTATCTTTATTATACAATAACAAAAAAAAATTACATCAAGGGGTCACAAGCAAAGATTCGCGTGGGGTCCATATTGTCATAATCTGAGAGTTTGTAGGGTATTAAGTTTATCTTGTGACTTTTGACATTCAGATTTTCGCTTATTAAGCAATCTGATAACTAGAGCGTTGTCGATGTAATTACTACTAATTCCTATATTGGATAATAGAAGGAATGTACTTTTAACTGTATGGATACTTCAAACTTTGAGTCTGGGTGTATTTTTGAAAATTTCCGTTTAAGTAATTTCCTTGAAATTTTAATTCGTTACGAAGCACAGATGAAAGAGTTACAATTAGTTATTTTTTTATATTATATTGGATTCAAAATAAAACTTCGTAAGTCACAAAATAAATTTTGTCGCTTATTTATTTATTTTTTTCAAAATAATCCCCATCAGCGGATATGCATTCTATATTTATAAGTGGCGTTTTTCTAACTGAATAACATATAGTAAGGGAGCCCAAGCGAGGATTTTGTGATTTATGCAAGCTCGGCAGAATACTATATAAGAAGAAAGTTTGTACCCCGTTATGAACTACCAACCTGTTATGAACCTTAAATATAGGGGGGTTCGTCTAGGGCAGCCGATCAGATTAGTAACAAAAAAGTCGATCTTTAAAGTAACTCGAGCTCGTCAGATTAAATCAAAGTAAGTTAATAACATGCAGAAAAGTGTACATTTCAATATTCTGATGGTTTTAGCGTGACATAAGAAAATGAGCGAGTGACAAAGTTGCAAAAAAAACGTCATCTGGACATATTTGAGCGCGGTTGAATTTTTTTTTTTATTTTAATGGAAATCATCTAACGATCACGGAAATAATATAATCTGACGATTTTCGCAAACCGAAAAAGCTAATTTCATCAATCAAGTGTAGTACGTGCAGGTGCTGAGAATAATGTATTTCCCACTCCGCGCCTCTCTCCCCTTCTCACTCTTTCTCTATTTCTCACTCTTTCGCACCGTTCCCACACTACTTATGTTACTGATAATCAAGTAACGCGTAATATCGATCATAAACTGTCGTGTCCTGATCATGAAGAAGCTGATACAAAAATTGTATTTTTGACTTGTCAAATAAAAGAAGAATCTACAGATACCATCAGAACTTCTGATACTGATATTGTTGTCATCATGTTGGCCAATATGGAACATCTTCAAGCATCGGTGAAGATCGAGATTGATCTAGGAGTCGGTAATACACTCCGATATATTGACATTTCTGGTCTTTTTATGAAGTTAGGTCCATTAGTTTCACAAGCACTACCAGCTCTGCATGCGCTCACAGGATGTGATTACAACACTGCTTTTTACAGACGAGGTAAAAAAAGCCTTTTGATATTTTAATGGGATCTGTAGCTTTTCAGAAAGCATTTGCAAACTTAGGATGTGACGCGTTTAATATTGAAGAATTACGAAACAGTATGGAATCTTTTATCTGTCATTTGTATGGTCTAAAAAAATTGGCTGATGTCAACCGAGCTAGGATAGGACACATCATAGCCCTTCTCATTAAACGTGCGCAATTATGACGCTTGTAACTTGCCCCCATGCCAATCAGAGCTACGGCAACAATTATTGCGACCGCAATACATCGCATGCTTATGGAGGAATGCCCACTTTCGAATCGTCACTGAGATGTTACCAACAGATTTCGGATGGAAAAATGTGGATGGAAAGTTGAAGATGACTTGGTTCGTTGGAAATCAACTCCCAGAAGCATATGAAGATATTGTCATAACACCTGACATTTTAGAGAATACTCCAGATTCAGGTAAGTTTTCTTTTTAAAATACTAATAATATCATGAAATAAATTAAATATTATTAAATATCATAACCATTTCTGTTTACAGATCCGCAAGATGAAAATGACCAAAGTGATTCGAACTCCCAATCTGAAGACGATTCCACTGATGATGATGAAGATTAAACGTCTTTTTGAAAATTTTTTTTCATTAAACATTCTTCTCATAAATACATGATAAAATTGTACATGTATATATTTTTCTATGACATTATATATTATTTGCTGTTCAATGAAATTATTCCGTTCAGTAATAATAAAAAAAAAATTTAATCTGTCAGATTTAAAAATTCCTCCACACAATTGTCAGATTATAGGTCTAGACGATAAGGACATCATGCTGAACCGACTGTATATAAATCTGACGCGCTCGAGTATTTTAAGGTCAGGTTTTTTACACTTTCAAAAATAGGCTACGAGTCCTAGTTGCGTCAAAATCGTCAGTTTTTATAATATAACATCTTTAAGGGTTTACTTAACATTCCCCCTGAATATCTGACGTCCTCGAATAATTTTTTTAAAAATTTTTTCCACCCCTTTGTGTGGCCACCCCCATCAAGCAAGCCGTCACCAGCCATTACCAGAAACAGATTTCGCGTATACATTGTTAATGTCTGACGCGCTTGAGTATTTCTTTGTGACTGATTTTTTTTACATTTTTGAAAATTTATACTGGCTTCCCCCACCAGTATTCGGGCATACATTATATAAACTTTTTTCTATTTAGCATCTAATCTTCACAATCCAATAGGTACCGACAACGCTCGAGTAACTACTCATTTAGCCTCTTGGGCTCCCCTACTAATATCAACGCACAGCTGAAACTATTAACGATAGAATTATAAAATTTTGGGAAAAGGTTGACAAAACTATATAGGCATCGACTGAGAAAGATTATTCAAAACTCACACTTCAGAAAGATGAAAAGGAGTAAATTTTCATTTGAGAAATTTATCGATATCTCTTTTGTTTAAAAAATTGCCCATGACAATACATAAAAACGAATTTCTTGATATTCGCATTTTAAAAGGGAAATGGGGGTAAAACGTCGATACTAAGATTACCCGTTAAAAAATAATTTTCTCTATGAAAAATCACGATACGGTCGTGGTTTTTGGCTTCATATATAGGCATACGATTATATATAAAGATATATATATATATATATATATATATATATATATATATATATATATATATATATATATATATATTGTTGTATTATTCAACATCTCACCGCCATCCTCCGGCCAGATTTTACTTCAAATACAAGGTCCGGACATGAATAAGTACTACGACGGGGTCTGGGAAGGTACCAACTAGAATCCCACTGACGAGTCCTATAGTTGGTACCGGGACGAAACACCCACATTTTTAGAGAAAGAAAACCGAACGTGCCTGTAATATAGGGGTATACAGGGCAGGGGCGGATCCAGCCTCTCTCTTTGGGGGGGGGGCGGTGATATCACAAAAGTATACTGGCCAGCGAAAGCAAGTTGTCGACGGGGGGTAAACACCAGCAACATTCCCATTTCTAGTGTAAGAGGCAGAATCGGGTCTATTTTCCTGAACTCAAAGCTCTTGTGTGTGTGGGGGGGGGGGCTATCGCAAAAAAAAAATTGTCAACGGGGGGGGGGGGAGTGCCAGCAACATACACATTCCTAATATAAAAAGCAGAAACGGTTCTATTTTCCTGAACTCAAAGTTCTTGAGAAGGGGAGGGGCGATCGGAAGCATACACATTTCTATACTCTATTCAAGAACTAGAGAGAGTAATAAAACTGTTACCGAAACCTCTAACATACCTGCTCCAATGCCGAATGGAACTGAGGACTGCTGTAAATCTAAATATATTTAAATATTATAAGCTTTTATAAATTTACTGCAACAATAAAATTTCTGATAGTTCAATTTCAGTCAGTGAGCAAAGTACACCTTACAGTGTATGTTTAGTGATTTATCTTGTTTGTGTTTGTTTTTATATATTATTTGAAATCAGTGAGATACCCAAAAGATATGGCTGCCATTTCTACATTTATTCAAAAATCGTTAAACCAGGGCATTTTTTGCTCAGCGAAAAACTTATTACGATAAATGTTTATGATGCCTTAAGATACCAATACCTAGATAATAATGTTAAAGGCTCTGTTGAGATGTGTTTCGACATGACAGGGGTTGGAAAATCTAATATGTACCGAATATTGAAGGAGAAAAAAACGATTGGAATTGTTGGTACTCCCAAGCCACATTCGATCACAGGCAAACTTCGTTGGAAGAAGAGATGTAAACTGCAATAAAAGGAGTTGTACATACATTTTATTTTGAGAAGCAGATACCAATCGTCGACAAAATTCTAACTAAAATCAATGAAGATCGGGATTTACCTGAAATTAAAACAACTGAGCTCTGGAAATTGCTCAGAAAATTTAATTTTTGCTAGGAAAAACCAGATAGGAAATCTGTTCTTATAGATCGTCCGGAAAATGTCCGCTGGAGAAGGAAATATCTCTCCCAAGTAAAAGGTAGAGTTGCTAGAAATAACACAACTTACAAAATTAGTAATTTAACTGAACTTTTACAAGGTTTTTTTGAATAGTTACTGCAGAAAATTAGGACAAATCCATATAATAAAAGAATAAAATAAAATGTGGAAACTCGATCTCATGATTGGTGAGATAGAGGAACCAATTATAATTAATTTGAGCGAAGATAGCTTCATCGACTTTGATTACGAATTAGATACGTAATGTTTACCAGTGTAAACACAATTTATTATTTAAATTTTTGTTTTTGTTGTAGTTTATTTTTTAATGTTGTTTATATATATTTTTATTTTTTACATATTTTTATTTTTTACCTATTTTTATTTCAGTGTGTTCCGCTTTTTAATTTTATATGTATTTAATTCCAATTAGCCGTAATTTTTTTTTATTGTATTTGTGTCTTTTTCTTAAGCATGTAGAATTAACATGTTTATTTTATTTTTTTGAGGCTATTGGATTGCCATATAATAAAGTAAATTAAATTAAGATGTCAGTGCAATAAAAATAAAAATAAGTAGGTCTAATTTAAACTGTAACAAATAAAAATTAATTACATTTGAATCTCTCTTTAGTGTTTAATTGTAATTCTGCAGATGGTTTAAGAAATAGATAAACTGACACGTCAAATGTCCTAAAAATGTTTTTAATTAATAATAAAATGACCAATAGCCCCAAAAAATTTTTAATATTATATGGACGAATTTATTTTTTTATATATGTTTTACTTCTTGTATTTTTGACAATGGGTATTTTTTAAGCATTTAAATTATAACTTAGAATTTTTTGAGAGAAAAATGTTACATTTTAGTTTGAATGTGCCTAAAACCATTTCTATGCAAAATTAAAAATAATTAAAAAACAGTTGATTTGTATTAAATATGTCAAAATTATCTATATTTTCTAATGTATGTGAATTATTAAGAAATCATGAGAAATAAATTAATATAATAAAAAATTTTTATTTTAAGTTTATTACGGAAATAATATTCTGTCATAAATACTTAGTGATAAAATAAACCTCCTTCCGACGCCTATGATAAGGATTAAAATCTTTTTTAACACTTCACACCTCCAAATATCTATTGTTATCCAACCCAAATAGTCCATTATTATGGACGGGAATTTTTGATTTTAAAATTTCTAACCCATTCCTATGAAAAATATATGTGTTTAACAGATTTTGCCAGACTAAAGAACACAGGTAGTTTGCGAAGAAAAAAAAGGATTAAGAATGATTTATTACTCTATCTAGTTCTTGAATAAACTATTTGTATAAGAGACAAAATCGGGTCTATTTTCCTGAACTCGAAGCTCTTGGGGGGGGGGGCGATCGCCCCCACCGCCCCACCCCCTGGATCCGCGCCTGATACAGGGACAAGTCGATAAGTAGTAAAACTAGACTTTCTCCTATATTTCAACATGGTATCCCTGTAGAGGACGATTGCAGCGGTTCATAGAGTCTTGATATTCGTGTGATGGGGAGACGGTACTACCGGATCGATCTTGATAAGTACTTTCGGTATCACTGTGTGATGGGGGGATGGAAGTGTGGATCGGCCTTGATAAGAATCTCGGTTTCAACTGTGTGATAGGGGAAAGGGGATGATGTTGATCGGCCTCAATACGCAAAGACGTAAATGACAGTGGTGACGCATTACCCCAACGGCCCTGATGGGATTCACGGGAGCAACTTAAATGATAGGGGTGAAGCACTTCCTGATGGTCCGGATAGGATATTCGAAAATTAACTTAAATGATAGGGGTGAAGGGTGTCCGACGGCCCTGATGAAGTCTAAGATATATGATCCCTGCATGGAAAGGCATTACACTAATGTTGAGCCCACGATAGATGTGACAAAGACGACGTTGAATAATACTTAATTCGGGGTGTTGGTCGCCGCAGTTCCTGGGCATCCAACGTTCGGCGTTCGTTCGAGATCAGGACTTATGGAATCTCAAAGAACGACGAAGTTGTCTGGCTTAAAGGGGGGGGGGATGTCGTATTATTTACCATCTCACCGCCATCCTCCAGCCAGATTTAACTTCAAATACAAGGTCCGAACAACATTCGCAGGAAACAGCTGTCTATATAAAATATAAAATCCGAGACATGTAGGTAGGATATTAAAACTTGCTGACGTTGCGATGTCAAACTGAAAAATATCGCCAGTCGAAAGACATCTATACATACCTAGGAGTAACCGTTTTTCTCTCTCAAGCCATTAAAGGAAAAGGAAAGCCTGATATACAAAAAATCCACTGGAGTAGCGCAAAACTAACAAAAATAACAAAATAATTATGATCTCCATAAGAAATAAATAAATCTATTTTTTTTGCCATGTTTAAATAGTTATTAATAAATATGAATTCTCCTTTCAAGCAGATAAAGAAAAAACTATACACAAACTGCTTATTTCCTGCAAATACTACTCTTGTCCTATCTCCATACGCGTTTCGACCATCTCACGGTATCGTCAGTGAAGCTTTATCGAACCAAGACCAATATTCGCAGGAAACAACTGTCGAATTTCGAAACATATCGATAGGATATTAAAGTCTGCCGACTTTTCGGTCCCAGACTGAAAAATATTGCCGTGACTTATACTAATCCAAGAAATCTTACAGGAACGACATCCATCCATTTACAGACGTAGTGCAGAACTTAAAAAAATATATTTAAGTACGAAATTAATAAATCTATTTTCTGCCGTGCTTATATAGTACGAAAACACCTTTATAACTGAATGAGACGTCCTGTATCGTGTACAAATTTCCTTGTGCAAACTGACAATTAGTTTACATAGGCCAAACTTCCAGAAACCTCAAAGGGAGACTCATTTCCCATCGTAGTGATATTAATAGAGGTTTGTCCTCAACATGTCTGATCATGACTAGTCTATGAACTGAGATGGCACTGAAATTCTGAAAAGTGTTCTTTCATATCATAAAAGGCTCTTCCACGAAATGTTGGATAAAGAGAAGTATTTCAGTCTCCTGGACAATCCATCTCCAGATGAATATGTATATTATGTAAAATATTTAATATTTAATAAGTAATTTTTGCTAAACCTTACACTTGACTACGCACTGAATTTTATTGCTTTTACTACCCAGGTAACATACACCACTGTCCCTAGTTGACACCTGACATTTGTCACTACAAAATGGCGAAATAGTCAAGTGAAATGTTTACTGTTGTGGATTTTTTAAAATATTTAAATTCATTCTGTTCTAATTGAACAATCCTATCACCGTTAAATATAATTAAACAGTTTTAATGGTGGATTCCTTCTCATGTTTTTCACATATCTACTTGTTTTATATTCAAACCACACTGATGAGTTTCTTATAGGTTAGGTTAAATTCTAACTTTGTCATTAATATTGTAGAGATGTTCTAAAGAAGAGAAAAATAAATTCTCGAAAGTTTGACAGAATCAAACAAGGGTTTTTCCTGAGTCAGTCGCGACTACTATATATATATATATATATATATATATATATATATATATATATATATAATGTAACGAGACTTTTTTTAATCCAAAAACCCTCATAATACTATTTTGGGAAGAAACTTCACAAAGTAAAAATCTATTAATTCGTATTAAATTCTACAAAATTAAAAAAAAAATAAATTTAAGTTCATAACGTGTGTCATCCTGAAATCTCTAACCAGCACATTGGAGTCGCCATATTTAATTTTCAGAAAATAATTATAAATACCTGACTTACGCCCCCAATTTTAAAACAAAATCTAAAAAAAGTAAATTTGTCTTTGTTCTCCATATTTTGAGCGTCATTTGGGAATTCATCCAACCACTTACAGCGAACATTAAATGTAACACTGCAGTAACTTTAATATTGTATATATATATATATATATATATATATATATATATATATATATATATATATATATATATATATATATATACCCATTAATTTCAGAACTTCCTCGGTTAAAATAGTAAAATTGATTTAATAACCCCCTAAAATTCCTACTACGTAATGTAATTACGTAAAAGGGCATAATACTTGAAAAAATGTTGAATTAATTACAACTCTTTGTTAATCAGCTAATTAATTATGTGTTGGAGTATAAATCTTAAAGTTAATTGTGTTTTTAATCAAAATCGCAAAATAAACATATTTTTTATAGAGGCTTATCAAGAAATATTAAAATCACGCGAGTTCAGTGTCAACACGTGACGGTCGAAATGGTCCGATATTTAGAACCCGGACACTTATTTTGTTGTAATCATAATACAATTTATTGTATCGTAATTTCAAAATTAAAAATTTCCCCATTTATGATAAATCAGCAAAATAATTTTACATCAGTAGCGTAGCACTAATAAAAACCCCTAATGTTGAACGAATGACGGAAGAATCGACAGGAGAAAAAAGGTAGAACGTTGTAGGAAATCATTTAAAAAAACGCCACAAAATTTCAACGGTTTTCTGGTTAATAATATTAATTTATTTCTGCACGCATCTAGTTGATATTTCGCAAGGAAGCTTAATCTAATGAACAGACCACAGATAAAAGTCCACCGGAGTACAGTATACATAAAACGTTTGTTTTTGGAGTGGAGGGGAGAAAAAAAGGGGTTTGGAAAAGGTAAATATAAAGAAAAAGTTGAATATGTCAATAAAATAGAAGCATTTATTCAATCCGAAAATATTACAGAAATTAAAAGCGATCCTACAAAAGTTTTTCAAACAAATTTGAAACAAACCCTGTTAAACATAACAGCCATTTTTTCAGAATTCGATAAAAAAAAAAGAATAATCAATATGAACCCACAAGCACCAAAACTCTATGGCCTTATAAAAAATCACAAACCAGGAAATCCCATTCGCCCAGTCGTTTCATACATAAATAGCCCCACGAGAGAACTCAGTATGAAACTAAATTCATTCTTCAAACAAATAAGCAACTTTAAACCAAGTCACAGTTTAAATAATTCAGTAGATCTCGTCCAAAAACTCAAAAACATAAAGACCCCAGATAACTCCGTACTAGTTACTAGTATGAAACTAAATTCATTCTTCAAACAAATAAGCAACTTTAAACCAAGTCACCGTTTAAATAATTCAGTAGATCTCGTCCAAAAACTAAAAAACATAAAAACCCCAGATAACTCCGTACTAGTTTCTTTTGACATAAAAAGCACGTTTTCTAATATTCCAACAGATGAATGTTTTATACTTATCCAAGAAATCTTACAGGAACGAAATATAAATCCAATAGTTACTACTGAAATATTGTCCTCTTTTGAACTTTCCCTATCACAAACCTATTTCCAGTTTAATAACAAATTTTATTTACAAAATTCAGGCCTACCAATGGGTTCTCCTCTTAGCCCTCTCCTAGCAGACATTTTCATGTCAAACATAGAAAACAAAATTCTTAATTCCCCTTTAAGCAAAAATCATGTTCAATTTTGGTATAGATATGTAGATGATGTTCTAGCATGTTTTAAAGGCACTACTAGACAGCTTCAAAAATTCTTACAATACATTAATAATTGCCATCCGAAAATTCAATTTACTCTGGAAACTGAAAATAACCATAAAATAAATTTTCTTGATCTCACCATATCTCACCTCAATAATCAGTGTAATTTTAAAATTTTTAGAAAACCAGTGTTTACAGGTAATACTATATCTAATGATTCTTCTCACCCCTTACAACACAAAATGGCTGCATACAATTCAATGATACATAGAGCATTCTGTTTGCCTCTCTCTGAAAAAGATCTTCAAGAGGAACTACATATCATTGAAAGGATTGCAATATCAGACAATTTCTCCTAACAAACCATAAAGAAATTAATAACTAAAAAACAAAAACAACTTGCTTTTAATTCAATATATCCCAAAATAAAAAATGATAAGGATAGTTCATCTTATATATATTTGTCATACTGTGGTACCCTATCAAAAAACATAGCTAATACTCTTTTCAAACATAACATAAAAGTAGACTTTAAATCTCAACACAATCTGTCCACTATCCTTTACAATGCTAAAGATAAAATTAATAAATTTGATAAATCAGGAGTTTATAAGTTAAAATGTTCAGAGTGTGATAGCTTGTATATTGGACAAAGGGGTAGAAGCTTTAAAACTCGTTTTTCAGAACACCACCGATCATATAGACTACAAAAAACAGACTCGAGCTTTGCCAACCATTGCTTAGAACACAGTCACAGTTAGTTTTTATTTATTATTACATTTTCTTATGTTTCTGTATTGAATACTTAGTCTACCTTTGTAATTCAGTTTGAAAATGACTGTGTGAGTTGAAACAGCAGTCACTGTTTTCATAATAAATTTAGTGGTATAAAACATAGTAGTTCCTTTTTAAACATTTCCTAAAGAAAAAATAATTAAAATAAAATTTTCTCTGTTAACTAAGATGTTAAGTGATAATGAAATAATTCCATTACTTTCCGATGCAAAGAAATTAATAAAATTATTAATGAGAATTGTTTATAAATTAATCTGAGCCAAACAATTTATTAATTTATTAGATATTCAAAAAATTATCCATATATGATCTTTAATTTTCATTTTATATGTAAGATTGCAAAGATCTTTAAATACCTCCTGGCAGGGGCGGATGCAACCTCTCTCTTTGGGGGGGGGGGTGGCACAAAAGTACAGTATGGCAATCGAAAGCAAGTTGTCGACAGTTGGAGGGAGACACTAGCAACATTCCCATTTGTAGTGTAAAAGACAGGGTCGGGTCCATTTTTCTAAATTTGAAGCTCTTGGAGTGGGGGGGCGATCACAAGAAAAAACAAGTTGCCGACAGGGGGGAGGATGCAGTGAGATACCCAAAAGATGTGGCTTCCACCTCTACATTTATTCCAAAATCGTTAAACCAGGGCATTTGTCCTCAACGAAAATCTTATTACGATGAATGTTTATGAGGCCTTAAGATATCAATATCTAGATAATAATGAAAAACTCTGTTGAGATGTATTCCAACATCACAGGAGTTGGAAAATCTACTATGTACCGAATACTGAAGGAGAGAAAAACGACTGGAATTGTTAGTACTCCCAAGCTACATTCGATCACAGCCAGACGAAAAACCTCGTTGGGAGAAGAGATGTAAACTGTAATAAAACGAGTTGTATATACATATTATTATGAGAAGTAGATCCTAACCGTCGACAAAATTCTATCTAAAATCAAAGAAGATCGGGATTTACCTGAAATTAAAAGAACTGAGCTCTGGAAATTGCTCAGAGAACTTAATTTTTGCTGGAATAAACCAGATAGGAAATCTGTTCTTATAGATCATCCGGAAAATCTCCGTTGGAGAAGGAAATATCTCTCTCAAGTAAAAAGAAGAGTTGCTAGAAATAACACAATTTACAAAATTAGTAATTTAACTGAACTTCTGAAAGATTTTTTTGAATAAAGTTTGGGCAGAAAATTGGAAAAATCCAAACAATAAAAGAAAATGTAGAAACTCGATCTCATAATCCGTGACATGGAGGAACCAATTATAATTAATTTGAGCGAAGATAACTTCACTGACTTTGATTACGAATTAGATACGTAATGTTTACCAGCGTAAACACAATTTATTATTTAAATTTTCTGTAACATATAAAAATCAATTACATTTGAATCCTTTTTTAGTGGTTTAAAAAATAAATAAACTGAAACGTCAAATATCCTAAAACTGTTTTTAACTAATAATAAAATGACCGATAGCATCAAAAAAAATTTCAATATAATATGTACGAAATTATTTTTTTATATCTGTTTAACCTCTTGTATTTTTGACAATTGGTATTTTGTAAGTATATAAATTATATATATAATATATATATATATATATATATATATATATATATATATATATATATATATATATATATAGGATTTTTTGTGAGACTAGGTTTTAGTCTGAATGTGCCTAAAACGGTTTCTATGCCAGAATTAAAAATAATAAAAATACATTTGTGATTTGTGTTAAATATCTCAAAATTATCTATATTTTCTGATGTATGTGTATTATTGAGAAATCATAAGAAATAAGATAATATTATAAAAACTTTTTATTTTAAGTTTATTACCGAAATAATATTCTATGCCACAAATACTTAATAAAAAAAAACCTTCTTCCGACCCCTGTGACAAGGATTAAAATCCTTTTTAATACTTCACACATCCAAATATCACAAAATTTTTAATTCATTGCTTTAAAAAATATATGTGTCTAACAGATTTTGCCAAAGACATCGGACTAAAGAACACAGGTAGTTTGCGAAGAAAAAAAGGGGTAAAAAAATTATTCATTACTCTCTCTAGTTCTTAAATAAACTATAGTATAGGAGGCAAAATCGGGTCTATTTTCCTAAACTCAAGGCTCTGGGAGGGTGGCGATCGCCCCCACCGCCCCCCCCCCCTTGGATCCGCACCTGCCTCCTGGACGGTATTGTACAATTTTACGGTTGCAAAAGGAAATGTGCATTTAGACTTGAATGTTTTATGTCCAGGAATGCGTAACGTATGTGCAAATCTAAAATTTATTTTATAATGAGTATTCCTCTCACCGAAACATACGATGCACTAATGACGTTAGTCGAATTTTCCAAATATCTTCCATAGGAACCCAGTTGGTAAAGTTGCAGAAATCAGATCGTATTTTCTAAGGTTAAAAACAAAGCAACACCAATTATTTTGCACACGTTTTATTTGTCTTTCAAACAGGGGTCATACAGAATTTTTGCATAATTTAATATAGGAAACATCAACTATTTACAAAGAATTTTCCGTAGGGGTAAACCAAGGGAAGTTTTATTGGTATAAAGTAATGCGCCTAAAATTTCAAGTTTGAATCTAATATATATATATATATATATATATATATATATATATATATATATATATATTTGTTTTAAATCGTTATTTATGGTATTCAGAACTGCATATGCATCTCCTGGATAAAAACTATATTACATCTGAATTTATTCGACCTACCCATGCATATTACAGGTAGTGACATTATGAAATATATCTAAGAAATATAGGAGGAAAAATAGGGGTGAAAAAATTGAACCCTGAGATACACTAGATGACATCAAGTTCATGCAGAAAAAAATATTACTTGAAAAGACCTTTTGACGTCTACCTGAAAGATATGAGGAGAGAAATAAGCAAGATATTTCGTCAAACCCCAGAAAGTGAAGTTTAAAAAGCAGATCCTCATTATTTGTCTTATCAAAATTTCTAGAATAGTCCAGCAATACCAAGTTGTTATGTTTCTCTGATCATTTGCAGCAAAAATATCATCTGTAACCTTTAACAAAGTAGAGGTTGTGCTCAAAAATCAAACTGGTTTTTAGGCAAAACAACATTACTCTCTATATAAATCGCTATTTGGAAGTAAATTATTTTTTTCCCGCACCTTCGATAAAACTGGTAGTACACCTATTGATCTTAGATCCTTCAAAGTTGAAGGACTTGTGCATTGGGGTAGGGGCCAAAAACTGGTTTTTCTCAGGTTACACACGCAGGGTAGTGCTTTATTGACAAGAAAAGATTGTAGAAAGAGATAAAAAACAGAGGTACTTTATAACATGATCTAAATTTATCCAATACCTGAAAACTGAATACAGTTTTTTCCGATGTTTTACATTTATTTTGTTAATAAACACGACAATGTTTTAAATGTCCCTCGGTGCTATTTGCTATAAAAGCGTAGAGAGCAAAAAATGTTAATTTCCCTTAAACTAAGATATTGCTTTTTGTTAGAGTTTTATGATGGTAGTCACACTATAGACATAGCAATAACAATGACACAGCACATTTTTGACTGCTAACCGTTAATTTGATGTGTTGTCGGATTCCATTCAACATGGCGATGGCATCTAGACTATCTTATAACATCAGTGACATTGAGTTTTCTTCTTGTGATGATGATTTGACGTACTGCATCGCCCACTACACTTCTAGTAGTACAGTATCTATAACATTTTATCGATAAACAAAATATATTTATTTCGACCTTTGACAACTATGAACCACAGTCCATTTCATGTTATCAAAATGTGTTTAACAGGAATGACGAGTTTTAAGCATTTTAACGATTTTAGACTTTTTTTTTAAATAAGCTGCTTAATTATACTGAATATTTGTAAATATAGTCTGAACAGAGTGTCATTAAAATAGTTCGATTCTTGAACTCAAAAAATTTTAACATTCTCAGACAATACGATAATGTGTTAAATTCAACAATACCGCAAAAAGCTTCTACTATGATTTGACGTGACCAACCATTGAAATCTTTTGATGTCCGATATTATGCCGAGTACTGTCGAGAAGCGCCGGAATATTTTTTGCCATTTTTTAAGCGTTTTCCTGATATTTTTAGTGTTTGTTCTAGTTCAGCGAATTAACTATAAATCGTAAGCCACAGGTAAATACTGCTATTTATAGGTTAGGTGTATCATGAAATGGTGAGTGGTAAATTAATGAATGATGGTATGCTATGAACTGCAGGAACTACCCCCACATTCTCCTCACCTACAAACCTATTGGCGTGAGACAGAATTCTATTTCTGAATGACTGTCAGGTTTCATCAATAAAGTGTCATTGATATCTAAGCTAAGCAGCTACCTAAGCCTACATTTTAGCTGTTGTATTGGTTCGTGTATGATAGTAATCCAGGATTTTCAAAACCTCTGGATCACAACGTCCTTTTATGAAAAAATATACATTTTTGATGAATACGAATCAACTTAATAAAACCTTCAGTGTCAGGATAAAAATTCGTGAATACTCGTGAGTGATGTTATAACTATCTGACAATCGTACTATGTAAAAAAAACCCTAATTTTTTTTAATAAAAATACTAAGTAAAGTAGATTACAATAAGTATTATAATGACTTCATTTTGGTTATACAATGTACTGATTTTTGAAGTAGGTCCTTCATAAATATCAAAATATTCAAGTAGGCGGTGCATGGTATTAAAATAGTAGTTGTTAGATATTAAAGTATAATTTTTTTATTTCCTACTTTCCGTAGCGTCACTAAATACCCGAGAATATCATCCGTCGCATAATAGCGTAATCGTGATGCAATACCTAAGGAGTACACGACCCAGTTCACGATGGTTTCTAGGCTCACGACGACTTTGTATTTTTCCGATATCTACAAAATCGTTCGTCTTCTCTTTTTCGCCATTAAAAGTTCTTAAGACAGACAAAGATCAACAGTTCTTCATGGTAGCAAAAATCATTGCAAAATTAAACACGTCGTGGGACTCGCTCGTCCTACTAAACGAAAGTGAAATCGAGGTCGCCTTTGCACTTTCACTTGTTCGCGTCTAGCCCAGCAAAACAGCCAATGGGAATTCACGCTGAACAGTGGTGGCACTTCTTCTCTTTCTCTGGGGGTATTAATATCAAAATATTATATCTTGAAAAAATTCCATTTCTGCCTGCAAAATAATCAGGTATCCTATATTTAAAATTCCGTTTCATCAGTCTGACAGTATATTTAGAGCTTTTAATTACCAAGAAACATGAAAATCATTACATTCTAAGGCATCTGAGGATAATGTGACAAATGATATACCCATAAAATTGTGTATAGTAGAGCCAATTTAGATCATCTTCTTGGGGAATGGGTGGAGGTATACAAAGGTTCAACTGCAAGAACGAATATTCGTATATTGTTTTAAATTTTTGCCAAATTAGGTCAAGCATATACATATCTAACAATTTTTTATTCTGTGTCTGTCTACGTCCCGATGCTAGAGTGAAAAATTTTGCAGGATTATTCTATGAGGTAAGTAACAGAACATAATACAATTAAATTATTGATTATTATTCTCAAATTAGCATATTCAAGGTGATGTATTGTAAGTTTTCCGATTCAAAATACTTCAACCTAAAAGTTTTTCTTGCTCAATGATAATTTTACACAAAGCTGTTGCTGTGCCTATTTTACTGATGTACTATCTAAAAGGGTAATGTCTAGAGAGTCTAGTCGAAGATCCTTTTAGGGAATTTTATCTTAAAAAAAATTAAGGTTTTTTTCAGGAGATGTTTGTGATTCTCCGCTACGTTTAAAAAATACTAACAAATTTAATAGATATTTGGGACGTCTCAAAAAATTCAATTCTACCTGACATTAATTTAATTGCCTAAAATATGGTTGTCGGACTTGCACTGTCCTTATTTTTGTTTATTTTCTCGACGTTTCGATTAGGCTATATCTCTAATTGTTATCAAGAATTAACTGAACGATTAAAGATACAACCCAATCGAAACATCGAGAAAATAAACAAAAAAAAAAAGACCATGTAAGTCCGACAGCCACATTTTAATCAATCTTCAACATTGTCAACAACCTTCAACAAACATTAATTTAAATGTTCTTTTATCACAATAGAAAATAAACCCTCATTAACTTTTTGTTTTCGCTTGCTTCAGAATAAACAATAATAAATATCCTAAAAAATATTAAAACTAAAGCTTTTGGCTCTGATGAACTAGATAATAAATAATGCTCTTATTTCCCCCTTGAATGGAAAAGAGCTGAGGTTATTTCACTTCCTAAAGTTAATAGTATAACTGATTTAAGTCAATTGCATTTTCTTTTAATTCTACCTTCTCATTCAAATGTCTTGGGAAAAGCTATGGAAAATCAGGTTGTTTTCTTGCATACTCCTTATTTCACATAGCCAGTCAAATTATACATCTGGACAGGGTTGCTCTATTCCAATGTCTAATATGATTGATGACATAATTAAAAATCTTGTTATGAATGGGACAACAATTCTACTCTCTCTTATCTGGATTATTCGAAATTGTGACATGCTCAGTCACCAAATTTTATTATCTATCTTAAATTTTATACGTTTCAGTAAAAGCCCTTTAGAATAAATTTCGTCCTTTTTGTCTAACCGAGTTCGGAGATTAATAATGAAAATAAATCGAATGCCCTAAATGTGGTATCTAGAGTTCAACAGGCTAGCATTCTGGGTATTCACTCTATAAGATGTATACCTCTCCATGTCCAAAATATTTAATACATTGTAATTGTCACATGTACGCAGATCACACTTAAATATATTTAAATTTCGATCCATCCAAATTATTTATTGAACGAGACTAAAAAATATCTCGTGATAATTAATGCAGATAAGACAGTGGGACTTCCCTTTAGAAACAAAAATATTAGAGATAATATGCTTTATAAGATATTAAATTGGATCAAAATAACAATCTGTAAAAATACAGCCAAAAATTTGGGATTTTTTTTGAGATCATAATTTAAGGTTAATTAAAAACAGACTATTTAGCATTAAAAATGTGATACATGAAACTTGCTTCTTCTACAAGATTCTTAAGTATAAAGCTCCCTCATATTTATTCAGTAGAATAGTTCATAAAACTGACATGTATAGTCTTAACCTTAAACCGAAAAATATTCTCATCCCACGACAATATAAACAATATTAGGTTTCAAATATAAATAAAATTTAATGTAACAGATTTTTTGCAACCTGTGTAACATTTAGACAGAAACTGAAGTCCATTCTTTTTTATCAATTTTTTTTCAATCACATATATTTCTTTTTCTCAATATTTTTCTTCCTATCTTTATTTTATACTGTGTAATGTCTTTTACCCTATTATTTTTTTAGTGTCTTATTTATTTATTTTTGTTCTGGTATTTATATATAGATATTGGTATATTAGTTAGATAATTAACTTATATTTTCCAATTATAATTGTTGCTTAGGTTTCTCATACTTAAAAAAGGATCTTTACTTTTTCTTAACGGTTTAACAGCACCTACATGGCAAATTTTGTGTGAAAAGCTGTATATTTGGCCAATTAGTCAATTATATTTTTTTTCGAACAGTTTCTTGTTTTTCTTTTGCAACCGCAGCATTTTTTTGAGTTAATAAACGTTTCTAGAGGAACAGTTACACATCCCAGATATACTCAGATATCATAAGAATGAAGATCTCTGGGGGCTCTTCCAATGTTGTCGTGCCCTAGGCGTTCTTATTATCCTCTACGTTTCCTATACATTTTTGGACAGTTCAAGCGGTCCCAAGTAGCACCGCATTTTGCTTAACCTTTTACAGGCTACGGGACTATGACAGTTGTTGCATAATTGATCGGATGCTACTCATTCCCCATTGTCTGCATATTTGTACCTCCAGGTCTCTGTATTTGGCGATCTTTCCATTATGGTTGTTCCACAGATTGTTGTTATTAGACAGCGACATCTATTAGTGTTTTTCGTTTGGCTGCTTTATCTACTAAAATGAGGTGTAGCCTCATATGTGCAACTGTCCCCGTACAGTTTGATCTCGCTGTTCTCCAGTATTGATTCTGGACTGTATTTATAGTAGGGCACTTTCTCTACCTGTAATAGTTTAAATTTCTCTGCCAACTCTTGATGGATGATCTTCAAGTCTGAGCTGTGTCTTATTACTATTATATATTTGATTTCAATCCCAGGTGCCCGTATGTGGTAGTTTAGTGGGCCATAGAAAGATTTTGCACCTTATTTTATAAAGCTGCCTCATTTCCTTCAGTATCCATATACATACATTAAGCTTACCTTGTTGCTATTGCCAATTGTTTCAGAGATTGTGTGCAATCCCAAGTCAGCTTAGAATCTACTATGTTTAATTCAAGTATATTCTATAATCTCATTTTCAACATAGTCACTTTCTTCAGTAACATCTTTTGGAGTGTTGCTTTGAGTTGAATTTAGTGCCTCATTGATCATTATGATTTGAAAATAGAGATTTGATATTAAAATTATTAAAAGTCGTATAAATAATTATTTTTATTAATAAAAATATTTTCGATTGCATTCGACAAATTCCACTTTCAATTTATTATAGATAATTAATAAAAATATATAAAAAATCTTACGGAACAAAATTGCACGTGTTTCAAAACCGCCTCTCGCCCTTACATGATCGACCAGGATGGTTTTGTGACCCCCTCTTCAAGACAATCACGAGATTTAAGGAGCCGTCCTTCAGGCCATCGGCCTCCAATGATTTGCATTCAAAGTGGGATGTAAAGGGCCCAACGAGGTCTAAACATTGAAGATCAAATATCATCAATTTTTTTACTTATTCAAGCTTTCAAATACCTGATCTAGGAGTATTCTAAAATATATACCAATATTAAGGGTCACCAAAAAGGCTTAACTTTTAAGTCAATGCATTTTTCATGGAATCGAGAGATCTTCTAGTTGGTTAATTGTATTTTGCGTATGATAATGTTATAATTTATGTTATATATATATATATATATATATATATATATATATATATATATATATATATATATATATCAACAAACAAAGGTTTATATAGAAAAATTAAGAATTTAAATCTACAAATAAAGCTTTACAGAAGGGATAGAGGGATCGCTGTCTGGTAAAAATAAAGAAAATAATCAATTTTTGTCAGTTAGATAATAAAGTCATTTTTGTTTTTTTAGGGTTCAAAGCTTGGTTGACCTGTCGTTGCACTTGCCAATTTAAACCCTTATTATCAGCTTAGATCAGTTTTACAATTGGATCATGATAGTGAATGAAGGAGTAAATATTTTTTAAGGTTTATTTATGTTGTCTATCACCAACTCTCTTTAAAATCTACCTCAATGAAGCTTTAAAGAATTGGAGAAGATCATGCAGTAGAATGGGAATGGAATTAAATAATGATACCCATTTATATACGCTTCATTTTGCAGGTGACCAAGTGGTAGTGACCCAAGATAAAGAAAATCTCGAATTTATGACGAGGAAACTATCTAAAGAATACGCAGAATGGGGATTAACCGTTAACTGCAGTAAAACTAAATATATGTGTATCGGTGGAGAAGAAACAGATTTGGAAGTGGATGACAATATCATAGTAAAATCTTGTTCTGATTATACCTACCTTGGAACAAAGATCAATCAAAGTGGATGAACTGAAGAAGAAATATTGTAGCGAATAACTAAAGGGAAAAAAGCTATCGGATGCCTAAACTCACTATTATGGTCAACAAACATCTCCAAGGAAAGAAAACATCTTTTATACAATGCAATATTTAAAAGCGTTGTATTGTATGGATGTGAAACATGGCAGGTAAATAAAACCTTAGAACGTAAACTGCTGGCTCTTGAAATGGACTTTTGGCGAAGATCTGCCAGAAAGTCAAGGATCGAACGGATAACCAACGAGAGAATTAGAGAGATTATGGGCGTAAAGAAAATTATTGGGACATCTGGAGTGAATAGCGGACGAACGTCTACCAAAGCAAATCCTAAAATGGACACCAAATGAAAAAATAAAAAGAGGAAGACCAAAAGTTACCTGGACTAAGGGCATTAACCGAGCCATATCCGAAAGAAACTTACTTCCAGGGGATCTATGGAAGCTTTTTTTTTACATTTCATCTTCTAGATATCATTATGAAATCTAAATAATGTTAGTAAGTAGAATACGTGTATATATATATATATATATATATATATATATATATATATATATATATATATATACATATATATATATATATAAAGAATGAGTAATATTTTCTTGTGGAACACTACTCTAAAATTATATTTAAAGATGTCCAATTGCAGGTTAATTTCAGAGTTTAATTTTTTTTGTCATTCCACTGGGATTTATTTTAAATATTGATTTCCTTACTAAGCGATGTTTGTAAGTTTGGATACACAAAAAGGAGATTCTGTTATATAAATTAATACTAAAGCCCATTTGAAAAACTCTTGTCTTGTCGCTATATTCCTTATTTCCATTTTAGCGTTCTGATCAGATCAGATTAATCCGATGAAGTTACACCTATTTAAATTTCATGTAATAAACGGTATCGATCTTTGATTTTTATGGTTTGATATTGGATGAAAAACATATTTTGCATGACTGAGAAATATAAATCGTCGTATTCGTTACTTGTTAAAAAGTGAAGTTATTAAAGAAAAACAGTTGGTATTTCTTCTTCCTCAATTTCATTTTTACGTTTTACCAGGAAATGAAATAAGGATTGATGAATGGGATAGAATAATTTTCGATTTGCATTTGATTTTAAAAAAGTCTCAATCCGAACTGATCACCATTATTCATTGGAATCAATGCTATGGAAAGAGGCATCTCTGTTGCAATGATCAAGGAGGCAATCACCGAGTATAGTATTAAATACACGGATAGAGTGTCAGTGCACCCAAATATCCTCGTCAGAAAATTGTTTGTTGAAAGAAACAATACTTATGGACTGAAGAGGCATATTCCGACACTCCTTACTAAGTGAAAGTAAAAAATTACTAATTTACTTTCAAATTTTCTTAAGATGTTCGTTGATTGCTATTCTTGAAGACATCGAAGCTGGGAAGTATCATATTATGTTAATTTTGTTAGGTTATATACAGTGCCTGCCGCGTACTTTTACCCATCCCATGCGTAAACCCGTAGAGTTTCAAAGTTTTATATTTCAGTAAGGAATAATCGTATGACAATTTTCAAAAAAGAATTTTAAAACTCTTTCAGCTAATATAAAGTGCAAGTTAAATTTTTAATTTTTGAAAAGTTTTTTTTTGAGAATAAAAGATAAAAAAACGCATTTTCTTTTACTACTGTCAATGCAGTTTCGCAGGCAATACTCGCAGAAAAATTCTGAGCAGACTTTTTTTGGGTTTTTCCGAGAGCTTTAAAATACTTTTTTACACTTTATTCTAAGGGCATTTATTACGAAAATACGGCTTTTTTAACGAAAAAATGATTTTTTTTTCAATGCTCCATATTTCTGTAACTACAAAAAACTTCAAATAGAAAAAAATTCTTGTTGTTATTCGTAAAATGATTCTCGATTATTCCTGAATTTTTTCCATACTTCTGGTTTTTTTTTTCAATTTTCATATTTTTTTTAAAAATTTTTCAAAAACATTATAATATGGTTATGCATGTATCTGAAAACAAAACTGGAACAACTCAGAGTCCTTGTGTGATTTTTTTAATAGAGTTTTGGTCTATATTATGAAAAAAAGCATTTTTTAAAATCTCATACATATGAGCTCATACTTAAGAGCTCATACATGTGAGCTAATTAAAAAATGTTTTTTTTTTCATAAAAGAAACCGCAACTTTATTAAAAATGTCGCTCCATAACCCTAAGTTGTTCCAATTTAGTTTTCAGAAATATTCATAACCATATTATTATGTTTTTGAAAAGTTTTAAAAAATCAAAAAAATCGAAAAAAAAATCAGAAGTGTGAAAAAAATTCCGGAACAATCTAAAATAATTATACGTGTAAAAATAAACATTTTCTCTATTCGCAGTTTTTTCTAGCACTTGTAGTTACAGGTATATCGAGCATTGAAAAAAAATTTTTTTTCATTAAGAAAGTCGTATTTTGGTCAAAAATGCACTTAGAACAAAATTTAAAAAAGCATTTTAAAGCTTTCAGAAAATCTAACAAATTTTCTATTTAGTATTTCCCTCGAAACTGCATTGATATTAACGAAACCAAGAAAAAACGTTTTTTTTTGTCATCTCTTTATTCTCAAATAAAATCTCTAAAAATGAAAAATTTGACTCACACTTTACATTACCTGAAAGTACTTGGAAAAAGCTTTAAAATTCGTTGTCAAAAATTGTCGTATATTTGTTCCTTATTGAAATATAAAACTTTGAAACTTTATTGGTTTTTGCGTGGGGTGGGCAAAAGTAGTTAGGGGGCACCGAATTGAAATGGAGAATTTTACTGGGATAACTACAAAATTATTCTTTTATTTTCGACCTAATTGGCACTCTATACTTAATTTAATCCATATAACTGTGTCAGCCGGTGAATTTAACAACCTTCATTAAAATCGAGTCAAAACGTTTGGCAACGTTGCATGATCAGTTGTTTGAAATGGAGCAAATGAACTTCCGATTTAATTATTTGTTTTAATAAAATTTTCTTTTTCAATGATAATCGCCTTGCAAAACTAATTATTTTTATTCGATATTATTTAGTATAGTGGAAGTACTCTTCAAAAATCAATAAAAAGGCAAAACATATAGAACAATACAATAATCGAAACTTGCAACATTAAAAAGCGACAAAATGATATCAACATAATTACTATAACAATAGTTGAAGTTAATTTTCGTAGTATTTGTAATTTTTAAACATGTTTATTATTGGAATATTAATTAAAACAAATACATATTTATTGGTGAAAATCATTAACATTTTAAAAGAAAATACTACCCTATGTCTTATTAACACCCGCCACTGTTTTCTATTTAAGTCGTATTTTGTCGGATTGAATAAATCGAGGCATGTCCTACTTTACAGTACTCGGACATCTAGAATTTATTTTGTTTGTTGTTTTCTTTTTTGTCTTTTTTCTTGGCGTTTCGTTTTATCGGAGACATTATAACGTTATTATATCTTACGTAATGTTACGCCATATTGGGAATTCGTTCCGGTGCAAAAGTTTACAATGTCTATTGGAATTTAATAATTAAAATGAATAATATCGAATAAGATATATCTACTAGACGTTATTTTTTTGCTGCAAAGTTTCTAGAGATAAAATCTACTCTTACCATTGCTGTCAATACATGTTGTTGGCGTAAAGATTGTTATAAAAATATATATTTTTTTATATTGTATGGGGTCATTCGCTAAATTAATATGATCCAAAATCGATTAAGAGAAAAAGTTACCTACTTCTTACTAACGCTACAATATTCAAAAAATAAGTTTGCTTAATGATCTTATCCACTTAAGTATAACTGACTATATTTATCATGGTTTATTTAAGGTCGCTAGTTTACATCTAGTCTTAGTAGTTATTTCTTTCAGTTTAACATTTTTTTTTAATTATCGATGATTCGTTTATAATATATATATATATATATATATATATATATATATATATATATATATATATATATAGGGTGATTCTCCGGGAACTTTATCGATAGATTGTGGGAAAACTATAATCAGGAAGAATCTGAAAATTTGACAGTGTACTAATGTGCATGGGGGACTTCTAGTTATACCAAAAGTTGACGTCAGCTTGCCTATTTTAAACGAAACACCCTATATATTATTGCATTTTTGATTTCTATGTAAAATTCTAGACATATTTCATGTATAATGTTTTATACTTAAGTCTCACCGTTTTGGACATATTTAATTTTATTTTGTGAAAAATGATGTTTGCGGACCCAAACTTAACTATAAATTTTTCTTATAAGGAAGCCTTTATTATTTAATTTGGGTTAGTGCTCTTGTAGACGAAGATCGACTTTAGTAGCCATTTTATGATATTTTGAAAATTATTAATACAGAGTGGTCAAAAAAGAAGAATAAAAATTATATTTAAAAAACCGTCAAATGTCAGTTTTTTCACCTGTTTTTATAATTTTATCATATTAAGCATTAATAATAAGGATAACTTTGTATAAGGTTGTCTATTCCAAAAATTTGTAGTTTCAAAATATTGACAATTCAGCAGTTTTCTTTTAAGTTTTGTTATTAGTTGGCCACGACGGCAAGGCGTGGCTAAAATAAACCAATCGAACCCTACAGAATTGTCACTATTTCTTGCCATTTGACATTTATTAATAATAATCATGCCGGGGCGATTAAATTAAGGGGCCCATTCACTAACTTGTGTGCAATCCGGCACGAAAGGGCGGCGCTAGTAGGACATAGCTCACACACTGTCCTGCATTGTCGTCCAACATCAGTACTGTTTTGTGTTTTAATCGTGTGACTATACTTTTTTCTCGTTATCAAGCAATAATGCCTAATTTACGAGAACTTAAAAAAAGATAATAGCAATTTTACTGTTTTTTCTTATTATTACCTAAAAGTCAAAAGAAAGTGTGGTAAAAATATTTCTACAGATCCGTCAGAGAAATTGTAGTTGCGTCTGTGATACCACGCTGATCAAAGACATTGATCGTGATGACTATCAAAACTACTTATGGATGACTGAAAAGATCTTTCAATATTTATTAAATAAAGTTACGTCCATAATATCTAAACAGAACACCATGATGCGCGAGAGCATTTCTGCTGAACAACGACTGATATTCACTTTACGTTTTTTTTTCAGCTACAGGAAGATCTTACGCTGTGATATCATATCTCTTATATACTGATAGTAACTCTTGCAATGCTGCATTTCTAATTGCTTTATTTGAGTAATTTGGGTATTTCACATCCCATAAACAGCGATTTTCTTTATATATTTCAATAAAATTGGATAAATCCGTATTATCCATGTTTAAACAAAATGGTGGACTGCAGTCCGGCGCTTAAATTCACGTTCCTGCC
This sequence comes from Diaprepes abbreviatus, assembly GCA_034092305.1. NCBI lineage: Eukaryota > Metazoa > Arthropoda > Insecta > Coleoptera > Curculionidae > Diaprepes > Diaprepes abbreviatus. The sequence continues at coordinate 4,463,544 of JASJET010000105.1, forward strand.
CATAACACAGCAAGCCTTCACGCAGATCGCTAAGCTACTGACACTCCTGCGCGGAGGACTGCCAGCGATGGGTGGAGCTTGTTAACTCCTTGCAGGATGCAAGACGTATCCTGCTCAATATTGCCGGACGTCATGCAGGCTGCAATAACATTCACAGTTCTGTATCATGCGGTAGACGGCAGGACGGATTGCCATGCAGGACAGTGAATGGGCCCCTTTACACTCACGAAGATTATTTAAACTTATTTATTATTTATTGAGAATGTGATAGAGTTATTTCAAGAACATGCGAATCGCTAAAACTGATGTTTGAGATAACCCAGACTCTAATGCTACTTGCCTTGTAGATGTGTTGTCGGATATGCGGCGAAATATCCTAAAATTGTAGTTCCAATATTTTCATTATAAACCAGTTTTTTTTCTATTTCTTTTTGTTTTTATGGATCTAAAATTCTTGAAGTTAGTGGTGTTGGCTTCCGTTTCTGTGGATATCGGATCATGTAAATATCGCATGTTCTTGAAATAAAGCTATCACATTCTCCATAAATAATAAATAAGTTTAAATAATATTTGTGGGTGTAATTTAATCGTCTCGGCATGATTATTACTAATGAATGTCAAATGGCAAGAAATAGTGACAATTCTGCAGGGTTCGATTGTTTTATTTTCGTTATACCTTACCGTCATGGCCAACTAATAACAAAACTTAAAAGCCGTATAACATTTTTACAATAGAAAAATGTCGAATGGCCAATATTTTGAAAATTACAAATTTTTGGAATAGACAACCCTATACAAATTTACCTTATTTTTAATGCTTCATATGATAAAATTATAAAAATAGATACTTTCTATTTGAAAAAATTGACTTTTGACGATTTTTTAAATATAATTTTTATTCTTTTTTTTTGACCACTCTGTACTAATAATTTTCAAAATATAAAAAGATTACAAAAAATAGGAAAAATTTATAGTTAAGTTTTGGTCTGCAGACGTAATTTTTGACATAAAAATTTAAATATGTCTAAAACGGTGAGACTTAGTATAGAATATTATACATGAAATATGTCTAGAATTTTAAATAGATATCAAAAATGCAAGTTGACATCTATTTCTGGTATAACCGGAAGTGCCGCGACATTAAAAATATTTTAGCCGCCTCTCCCCCAGGCACTTTAGAATACTATCAAATTTTTAGATTATTTATTAAAAAAACAAAAATAACTTTTACTAGAAAACCCCCAAATCAAAATACTTAGGCCCGATAAAGATTGAGATTCAAAAAAAAATAATCATCTTAATAAAAATAGTACTTATAAAAATTAAAAGCAGATGCAACAAAATTATATCAAAATGTAAATAATACTTTTGTTAAAATTTACTAAATAAAAAGGTTATCACAGCAGGGACGCAAAAAATTCGCTGATACACAATGCGGTGGCACCGAACATTTACTGACTTCCTAAGCTACATAGAAGTGGGATACCAATAAGATCAATTGTTTCTTGTATCCATTCCCCCTTCTATAAAGTTTCGAAATATGTATCAAAGTGTATATTAAAAGTAACTGGATAAAATAATTATTTCATAAATGATTCTTTTCCTTTAAAGAATTTAATAACACATTAAAAATACCAAAAAACTACAAACCAATGTCTTATGATGTAATCTCTTTATACAGGGTGATTCAAAAATCGATCACGAAACTTAAGGGGGTGATTCTACTTGACAAAATAAGGGTAGAGCTTCATATAATTTTTTTTCAAAATGTCATTCGTTTTCGAGTTACAAGCCGTCCAAGTTCAAGTTTTTATTTTTTGTTTTTTGAATTACTCGCTTACAGGAAAACCGATTTGACTAATATTTGAAAGATAGGCTAAGTCCTCTGCGCTTCATCATTTTAGTAACAATTCACATTGATTGTTTGCCGCTAGAGGGCACTTTACCTACATTGAAAATTGTTTTTTTGTCATAATTTTTTAGTGTTGACAGCTACAGTAGTTTTTGGCATAATTTCTGAAAGACTGATGCCAGGCCTTTAAAAAAGGTGCTCTTTATTTACATCGCTAAACCCAACGGTTTAGACGTAAATCACCCTTAAAAATTAAGTGGTAAATTTACTTTTCTCGTTTCATTACCACCAGCTACCAGGTAAATAGCTATCAAAGTATACTAGAGCTGTCAGTTTAACATCAAATAAATTCGCTTTTTAAACTATTTAATTTATAATCTTAAAATAACTAATAATGGCTAATGAGTAAATATTCATATTATGGATTATTGCGATATACATTTAATTGATAAAAATTAATGAAACAGTACTAAACAAACTAAAAAAGTTTCTCAAAATGTCCCCCATTTTCTTCCATACATTTCCTAACACTCTTCAAAAAATGTCGCCTAACTCGATGAAAAATTCCTGGTGTTTCTTTAATAATTTGGCACTTTTCGATTATCCTGAAGCGAAGATCCTCGACGTTGATTACTGGAATATCGTACACCAATTGTTTCAAATGACCCCAAAAGAAAAAATCCATAGGATTAAGGTCTGGTGACCTCGCTGCCCATGCCAATGGTCCACTTCGTCCTATCCATCTCTCAGGATACGTTGCATTCAAATACTGTCGGACACGTATACTAAAGTGGGGCGGAGCTCCGTCTTGGAGGATCCACATGTTGGCCCTTACTTTCAATGGCACATCTTCCAGATACAATGGGAGACGATTTTGGATAAAATCTAAGTATACGTCACCAGTTAATGGGCCATCAAAGAAATGAGGACCAATAAGGTAATCTCCTATTATCCCTGCCCACACATTTAGTGAAAATCTACGCTGATGTTTCGTTTCTACCACATTGTTTGGGTTCTCGTAAGCATATGTGTGGATGTTGTGTAGATTTGTTATGCCATCACGAGTGAAACCAGCTTCGTCAGTGAATAATATGACGCCAATTAATCGATTATCGTGTTCATACTTAGCTAGGATCTGATTGCACATTTCCAACCGTCTCGGCCGATCATGGTCATAAAGAGCCTGCACCTTTTTTGAATGAAACGGGTAGAGTTGTTCTTCTCTTAGTATCCTCCATGAACTAGCCTGACAGAGCCGCACTTCATTCCCAATTTTTCTAGTACTAATACCTGGATTATCTTCAATAATTTCAAGCACTCTTTCTTCTTGTTGCACGTTTCTAGTAGTTCTAGGTCTTCCCCTATTTCCATTATAACTTTTAAAGGAACCACATTCCGCAAGCCTCCTGTGCACACTGGAAAATGTTTGAGCATGAGGGATATTTCTTTCCGGATAACTCTCCATATAATATCTTCTTGCCAACTCTGCATTACCATTTGCTTTTCCATAACAAAAATGGATATCACAATATTCGATATTTGAATATTGGTGATTAGCCATTATTAGTTATTTTAAGATTATAAATTAAATAGTTTAAAAAGCGAATTTATTTGATGTTAAACTGACAGCTCTAGTATACTTTGATAGCTATTTATCTGGTAGCTGGTGGTAATGAAATGAGAAAAGTAAATTTACCACTTAATTTTTAAGAGTGATTTACGTCTAAACCGTTGGGTTTAGCGATGTAAATAAAGAGCACCTTTTTTAAAGGCCTGGCATCAGTCTTTCAGAAATTATGCCAAAAACTACTGTAGCTGTCAACACTAAAAAATTATGACAAAAAAAAATTTCAATGTAGGTAAAGTGCCCTCTAGCGGCAAACAATCAATGTGAATTGTTACTAAAATGATGAAGCGCAGAAGACTTAGCCTATCTTTCAAATATTAGTCAAATCGGTTTTCCTGTAAGCGAGTAATTCAAAAAACAAAAAATAAAAACTTGAACTTGGACGGCTTGTAACTCGAAAACGAATGACATTTTGAAAAAAAATTATATGAAGCTCTACCCTTATTTTGTCAAGTAGAATCACCCCCTTAAGTTTCGTGATCGATTTTTGAATCACCCTGTATACATTTCAAATAAAATTCTTCCAAAAATTATAATATCGAAATGGAGTGATCTCGAACAACATACCACACTAGACCTAAGTGACTTTATAGAGGCAATAAATATTACACTAAATTATAATTACTTCCAGTATGAACAGAAGTTTCATAAACAAATAAATGTACCATGGGTTCTCCCATTTCGTCTATGGTGGCATAGTTATGGAACCTCTGTGATTAGCGAACTTGATTTGCAAAAATATATTTGTATTCAAATTAATTGGGAATTTCAGCTGCCATTTTGAGTCTGCCATTTTGCATTTCCAAAATGGGCATAAAGCTTTAGAAAAGAGCCATTTAAGGTATCGTAGACCTAATTTGAATTGAAACAGTTCTAGGCAGAGGGAAGGAACCAAATAATCTTCTATATTATTTTATAATTGTGTGTGTATAGCAGAATTGCCATTAAAAAGACATCCAAGAAATTATCGAACTAAAATCAATGGGAAAGTGATGTTGATTTAGATAAAGTATAGCTGATTACTGCCATTTATATTTAAATAATTATACTGGTTATAAATATCGTAAACTTTACAAAAATATCCTGCTAGTAAAGAAAGTGCCTTTTTAAAGGCTGAGAAAATTGCCTTGAAATGTGTTTGAACTAGTTTTGTCGAGAAATGTCGTATTTTTATACAACCGAAGAAGGAACTAAATATAGTTTTCAAAAAATCTAGGGTCAAAAGGTTATTTAAGTTAAAGATTTAACCAGAATTATCTGGTTAATTAACGTTTTAATTGCTTACTTGTAGCGCTTTAAATTGACCTTATTGCCTTTGAAGAAAAAAACTGATGTGTTATCTAAACATAAACGTTTAATTAATATGCGGCACAAATAATATTTTTATTTTAGGGGCAATTTTAAAAATTTTCCTTAAAGATATTCTGTTATTTTTTAGATTGCTTATTTCTGCGCCTAAAAGTAGCCTCATAAAACCAAGAAGAAATGTTATTGGTTATTAAATTTTAGGAATGATAGAAAACACAAAGTTACATTTTTTCACAAAAAAAAAACACAAATTGCCTTTGTTCTCCTTCAGGCAGTTAAAGGAAAAATATATAGACAGTTTATTAACTGGAAATACAACTTTGATCCTCTCTCCATACGCGTTTCGATTATCTAATGGTCTCATTAGAGGAGCTGTAACAAAGGAAGAGCAATATTCCAAGGATGCAACTGTCTATATAAAATATTAATTTCGAGACATGTCTGTAATAATTTAAACCTGCAGGTATTTTCAATGTCAGCTTGAAAATTATCAAGTCAAACGACATCTATACATACACTGGAGTAGTGAGAAGCTTAATAATTAAAATTTCAATAAGAAATATATGAGTTAAAGAGAAATACACACACAGTTATAACTCTAGTCCTACCTCCATATGCGTTTCGACCACGAAATGTCCTCATCATTCACCAGAGTTGGAATCGCAAAAAAATAACTGTATGTCTATCTTTTTTTCTCTTACGACCTGAAGGAGAAGAAAAGTGGTAGCTTATTAAATCAATTTTGGAAAAGTTGCAATAAACCGAAAGATATGGTAAAAGATCTATGCTGCATTGTTATATACATTTTTAATCGGCTTATAAAAGGAGGTTCTAAATTTGACCTCTATGTATTTTATTTATGTATGAACCTGGATTACTCTGGAACGGGCGCACCGATTTTAATGCAATTTTTTGCATTATATACAGGAAATTGCTACGGTGTTCCAAAATTATTTTGGATAAAATTGATTCAGTAAAATACAAGATGGCACCTATAATGTGACGGAAAAATAATAATTCTTTCCGATTGTCTCCAAAATTGGAATTGAGAGGTCATACAAAGCAACCTAAAATTATTTTTAAAAACTCAATATGGCAGATCTAATATGGCGGATCTAATATGGCAGATCCAATATGGTGGATCCAATATCTCTCGATTTTGTTCAAAACTGGTATCGGGAGGTTTTTGAAGGTGTAAGTTACGAATTTAAAATTATTTTTTAAAAATTCCTTATGGCGGGTCTAGTATGGCGGACTAAAAATTTAACATCTCTCGATTTTGTTCAAAATTGGTATTGTGAGGTTCCTGAGAATTAAAATAACGAATTTAAAATTGTTACGAAAAATTTCAATATGACAGATTCAGAGTGTAGATTAATATTAGATTAAAAGTTTAAAATTATTTTTTGAAATTTAATATGGCGGATTCAATATGATGGGTTGAAAATTTTACGTTACTCACATTTTTGCAGAGTTTTCGGATTTGCATATTACGAATTTGAAGTAAATTTTTTACAATTTATTGTAGCAGATATAATATGACGTAACCGTTCAATTTGCGCCTTGTTTATCTGAGATTAAAGGGTCAAGATATTTTCAAAATTTGAAATATATATTTTGCACCTCTACCCTTAAAATCTACCTGCATATCTATTTTGAGTATATTATTTTGTATTGAGCAATAAGTTTCTGCAACAATTGTCTACTCAAAATCTCCACATCCTAAAAGGTTGGAACGACATTATTAAATATATACGATTGCAAGGTCTATGTCTATGAAATTTATTCTCCTTATGACCGATAAGAAAAGAGGTAAACAGTATTTTCTCTGCGAATTTCACCCTGGTTCTGTCTCCATACTAGTTTCGATCATCTAATGATCTCATCAGTCAAGCTGTAACGAACCCAGAGAAAAATGCACAGAAATATACTGTCTGCCACCTTTCTTAACGGTCGTAAGGAGAATGAAATACATATTCAAATGTGCGTTTATACTGTTGAAGAGAACTGTCCGGCATCAAGTTCTGCAGGTAACATACTGCCGACATTTTACCATATAGGGGTTTTAAGTAAAGAATTATTTTCTGTGCATTTTGCTGTCAGTTCATTACAGCTTCATTGATGTGACCATTAGGTCGTCGAAACTAGTATGGAGAGGGAACCAAAGTGGAATTCGCAGGGAATATCTGTCTGCACTTTTCTTAACGGTCGTAAAAAGAATAATTAATAAAATGCTTCCCCGATTATACTCCTTTTTTTAATCAAAATCAACTCTATTAGATTTTAAATTTTTATTGATATCTATGGGGAATTCTCAAATTACTGATATCGGTCGGTCGATAATATTTGCATAAGTGCAATTATTTTAAGCGGGTCAAATTCAAGCGATTTTAATTATTTAAGTGCATTAAAATAATTATTATAAATGGGTGAATAAAGTGAGGTAATTATTTAACATTTTACCAAATTAAATTGCAAATCAAGAATATAAAGCAAAATGCTCATAAAATTATCATATATTCTGTTTTTAATTTAGGTAATTTTCAGGACTAAAATTACCAAATCATTTCAATATAAGTTGGTAAAAAATCTGGTTCATGAGAGAAAATGGGAGATAGAGAAGGAATTATCTTTATGAAGAAATATTAAACGGATGAAAACTATTGAATTTGTTGTAAGTATAAAATAGAAAAAAAAAATAGTCAAAAATAACTTGTTTAAATTAAATTTGATATAATTTTTACGCTTTTTAACTAGCATAAAAATGTATGTTGTTTTTTCTAGGAACTCTTTATATTATTTTGGCATCTAGGGTAACTAGGACTTATACAGCTTCTTGAACCTGGCTGTCGAGGACAAAGGAATAGTTGAAACTTGTAGTACCCATTGATCTTACAATGCCGCTACTTTCGTTCTCCTCCGCCTATTTGTCAAGAAGAGTAAGTTCAAAGCATCAATATTGAATCTGCTATACTGAATTGATCAGATTTCAGTTTATTCTCATCAACTTTAGGTGTTGAGAAATGTTCGTAATAAATTGTAGGTTTTTAAGCCATTTAAAAGTAGCCAAAACATACTTGGCCGATTCTTGTTAAATAACAAGAATTTTTTATGTAGAATTGAGTTAAAAAAAGGATCGTCTCTTAGATAGAAAAACGCTTATTTGAAGAAAAATTGCTGGAATCTGTCAATTTTATGTTTTCATTCAAATGCATTTTTTTAGAAAAGAATATACGCAGGGTGGATTAGAAAACTGTTGTGTGTATCACCTCAAATTTGTTTAATGAAATACGTTGTTATATTTTTAGATTTTATAATAAATTCTAGGCACTCTTTTATAGTATATGCCCTATATCTATCTTTAACTGTTTTCGAAATGTTTACATTTTGACTTTGAAAATCATACTGGTTTACCCCAGCTAATATAAAATCATCGCAATTAAATTGTTACACAAATTCGAATTTTCTGATTATCAAAATGAAGAATTTTCATACAAACTTTCATCTCCCGTTTTATCCCCATAGGGGATGAATTTTTAAAAATCCTTTCTTAGTGCTAAAATACGTCATTTAAGAAACCTTTAGGTAAAATTTCATGCTTCTAGACTCAGCAGTTTCGGCTGTGCGAACGAATGTCTTAAATATTATTTTTAACCGACTTCTAAAAGAAGGAGGTTCTCAATTCGTCGAGTATGTATGTTTTTTTTTTATCTATGTACACCGATTACTCCGGAACGGCTGCACCGATTTGAATGAAATTTTTTACGTTACGGTCAGGAGGTTGCTGCGGTGGTCCCATATTTTTTTTAGATGAAATTGGTGCAGTAAAATCCAAGATGGCGCTTACAATATGGAGGTCAAAAATATTAATTTTGTCCGATTTTCTCCAAAATTAATATGGAGGAATTTTCGGAGTTGTACCCAACGAATCTGAAATTAATTTTTTTTAATTCAAAATGGCGGATCCAATATGGCGGACAAAAAAAATTAATTTTGTCCAATTTTCTCCAAAATTGGTTCGGGAGAGTTTTCTGGGTCGCATATGACAAATCCAAAAATTATATTTAAAAAATTCAATATGGCGGATCAAATATGGCGGACGAAAAAATCAATTTTGTAAGATTCTCTCCAAAATTGGTATGAGGGAATTTCCGAGGTCTCACATAACAAATCTTAAATTATTTTTAAAAAATTCAATATGGCGGATCCAGTATGGCGGACAAAAAATCAATTTTGTCCGATTTTCTCCAAAATTGGTACGGGGGGGTCGCACATGACGAATCTAAAATTATTTTTAAAAAATTCAATATGGCGTATTCAATATGGTGGATAAAAAATTAATTTTGTCCGATTTTTTTCAAAATTGATATGGGGGAGTTTTTGGGATAACACATTACGAATCTGATATTATTTAAAAAAAATTAAATATGTCGGATCTAAGATGGCGGATCTAAGATGGCGAATCTAAGATGGCGGATTAAATATTCTACATTTCTTGATTTTGTCTAAAGTCAGTATTGGGGGATTTTTGTTAGTGTTAATTACGAAATTAAAATAATTTTTGAAAATCTCAATCTGGCGGAATTAATATGGTGTTCTAAGAATTTTACATTTTTCGACTTTCTCCAAAACTGATATAGAGGGTTTTTGAGGATGTAAATTATGAATGTAATAGTATTTTTCAGGATTCAATACAGCGAATGCAATATAGCTGACTTAAGATTTTACATTTTTCGATTTTGTTCAAATGTGGAACTGAATCGTTTTTGAGGATGTAAATAGCGAATATAAATTATTTTAAGAAAATCTAATACGTCAAATACAATATGACCGTTTAGAAATTTTAAATTTCTTGATTTCATCTGAAATTGATACTAGAGGCTTTGAAGGATTTAGATTTAGATTAGATTAAGGCATTAAAATTATTTTTTTGAAATTCAATATGGCGGATCCAATATGGTAAGAAGAAAATTTTACCTTATTCGCATTTTTTAAAATTTGGTATTAGGGGGTTGGGGGTGGTGTATGACGAATATGAAGTTAGTTTTTTACAACTATTAGGTTAATAAGATACAATATGAAAAACTAAAAATTTTACATTTTCCGGTTTTATATAAAATTGATATTGCGGGGTTCTTGGGGCGTATACAAACTCAATATACAATATAAAATATATCGGGCTAAGAAATTTACGTCTCAAATTCTTTAAATATCGATATGGGAAGGTTTTGGGGCCTATATTACCAATCTAAAATTAATTTGAAATTTAAGATCGTGGATTTATTATGATAGACTAAATATTTGTTTGACATAATTTCATTGGTGTTTGGAGAACTCTTAGAATCAAAGAATTTTTAGTGGTTCATTTTAGGATAATTTACAATTATGAATAAAATGGGTACTTTTTTGCCACCTTGGAGTCATTGCGAGGTACACTAATCTCGATTAGCACTTAGCTCAAATAATTTATGAATATCATAATGAATTCAAAACTAAAAATCGAAAAATAAAATTTTTTTAAAAAAATTGAACCGTTTTCTAAAAGTGCGCTAAAAAGTGAAAAATTACTATAAATTTTTATATGAAATTGAAATTTTTGAAGTCGCCGCCAAGTTATTTCTAAATGAAATAAATAACTACTAATATATACAAATTATGTCAGGTATTAGTTTAGAGCCGACTTCAAAAATTTCAGTTTCATATAAAAATTTCTAGTTATTTTTCACTTTTTAGCGCACTTTTAGAAGTCGGTTCAATTTTTTTATAAAAATTTTATTTATATTTGTGTCTGAGAAGGCAAACAACATCTGATCTTTTCCTATCTTTGTGTATTTCATGTAATTATTATACGTCATATGTAAGAATCGACTAATTTTTTCCATACGTAATTGCGAATAGGTGAATATTTTGAGAGAGGGCGCATAACGCGGTTACAGAAATTAGTATGATGTGGCCTTTTTATTCCTCCCTTATTTAACTGTTTCAAAATGTAACACCTGCATATTTCTTTAAAATTCTAAACACACCAGAATTGACGCATTCTAAGGTCATATGTATTCAGAGATTTTTTTATTAATCAAGTAAAATGAAATACTTTTAATGACAGATGTGATTTTAAATAAATCTTAAATTAAATTCAATCAAGTATACTAAAATATAGTGAACTACATAATTCTGTCGTGCAAAACGAATAATGTTTTTTTTTTTTATTATTTGAAAAGGTCAAAATCTTAATAATCCTTTATTTATTTACAATGACAAATACTTTGCCTTCTACAGCTTATAATATATCTGTTTAGTTATTGAGTAAACCGATTCATAAAAATTCTTTGACCTATGATGCAGTTTTTCGTTGAAATCCTGTTCGATCAGTTTCCCGTAATCCATGTGAACTAAAAAAAAGTGAATGCACCTAAAACACAGACAGTCCATTATAAGTACTGCATTGTTTACATAAATAAATATATGTCTACCTATTTATTATAAATAAATAATTTTTACAAATGTATTTTTTTTTAGTATTAGTCTGTTGGCAATTGAATCAGGACCGAACTCAGGGTTAAATACAAACTTTGCAAAATTCTTTTGAAATATGAGTCGTATAAGAACAAAGGTAGCCGTTTCTATTTCAGGAATTAGTAACACTGGCGTTGCTAGGTACCGTCTGACACATCCATTGTTAAGTTTGACTATCGAAAACGGTATGTGCACTCAGAAAATTTTGATGTACAAACGCTATTTATGTTGTCAAAAACTGAAGTTTATTTTTCACATTTTTCGACGAGGTTTTTCACACAGGTGCATTGATAAATCTAGTTCTTTATAAGGCGATCAAGGATCTGCAAAAATCACTGTATATCGCTGGTGTACTGAATTCAATTGTGGCCGTCGTTCGTTAACGAACGAGTTGCCTGAAGGTCGTCCAAAACGGTAATTATTTGGAATACTGGAAATATCGAATTTTTCGACAATTTTTTGCATACCCCTATTTTTGAGCCATAAAATGTGAATCAGAACTTCCTTTTGGCGGTCGCAGAGTTTTCTTTTTAAATATTTTTTCACGCTTATGCGTGTGAATATAAGCCATATTATCCTCCTTTAAATGTTGCTTCTAGTAAAATACACAAATACTACACAACTGTTAAACGCTTTTTAAAATAAAATTAATATTAAAAAACTGCTTGTTACGATCTATTACGAAATGCGACGTTGTCATGTTGACGTGGTTTTTAAATTTCATTTCTACGGGAAACGTAGTCGTTAAATTTAAATTTATTATATTCATTTCAATATTATAGCATAAAGGTGATAAATAAAGCTGATGATGCCATTATCAGAGAAGTGCCAACATAATATTTCTTAATTTTTGGTAAAGTTTTAAAAAACTGTTGCTAATAATAAAATATTTTCCGGATTTTGTTCTCATATGACAGTTTGGCAACATCGTAGGTTGATAAAATTTGGGCAGCGTGTTTCCATGAACTAGTGCAATTTTCATCATGGAATGTAACACAGTGCAAGAGCGTATTCATGTTGTTAAAACTTATTATGAAAATGGGTCTTCTCGAAAACAAACATACAGACAACTTCGTGATTTTTTTGGTGCCAATCATGGTCCATCAGAGAAGAGTATTTATAGAATGATGCAAAAATTTTAGGAAGCTGGGTCTGTTACAGATATACAGACACATGTTCGTTTGTAAATGTAAATGAAAGTCCGGAGATACCTATTCCTCGATGTTCGCAGCATTTGGCTTTATGCAAATATCAACCTGGCATATTCTAAGAATGGATTTAGCTCCTAAAGTGAATAAAACCCAGCTGTTGCAGGAAGTAAAGCCAAATGATCATAGGCTGTGCCGTGAATTTGTTCGATGGATACAGTAAAAGTAAGAAGCTGAAAATGACTTTTATCAGAAAATCATTTTTAACGACGAGATACATTTTCATCTTTCAGGTTACGTCAACAAACAAAACTGCCGGATTTGGAGTGATGAAAATCCTGGAGAAATTGAGTAAAAACCTATGCATAGACAACGTGTAACTGTTTGGTGTGATTTTTAGATGAGGAACATTATTGGGCCATTTTTTCCAAAATGAAGGACAAGCTCTTACGGTAAATGGCGAAAGTTATAGCATCATGTTACACTTTTTGTGGCCAGACCTGGAAGAAGATATGCATCTAGATAGTATTTAGTTTCAACAGGACGTGGTAACATGCCACACGGCTCGGAAGACAATAGCTCTTTTACTAACCAAATTTGGGGACAGAATCCTTTCCAGAAATCGTAACGTCAATTGGTAGCCGAAATCTTAAGATTTGATGTCAACAATGCACAAAAATTTTCTGATTTAAAGAATGACATTAGGCGAGTAATTAGTGAGATAGAACCCAACTTGTGCTTAGACGTTATTCAAATTTTGGACAAAAGAATTATTGCATGTCAAAGAAGCAGAGGGGGATATTTTGGCTGACATTATTTTTCACTTATAATTGTAGACAGCTCTAGAATTACCTCACATAAAAATAAAACAGATTTGTTCAGTAAACTGTCTTTTATTTGTAGAAAACATCGGGAGAAACATGGAAAACCTTTTATATTATTGTTCTGCCACCATTTCATTCTGTTCTATTTTATAATACAATTAAACAATATCTCTATATGGTTATACAATTCCTTTTTTATGTCAATTAAAAAAATGATGGCTACTAGCAAGGACCACTGGGAAGGGAAGACGGGGCGGAACACCGATGATGGTAATGCGAGGGATTTGTTATGATTATTTTTGATCAATTTTTTTTTAAATTTGTTTGTGTTTTTTATTTGTTCTACTTTCTACCTCAATATTGTTTAAGGGAGGATCAATTTGTGCGATGCATTTAAAAAATACATGGTACATGTCTTTGTGGTTAGAATGTTTTCTCCTAAATAAAAATATTCTGCCCAATAGTCGGAAAAATGCGATTTTCCTCTATTACATTTTGGAATATTTCCACGTAAATCCCTCCAATTTTTCTCAATATTGTGAGTGAAGGCTCCAGTATCTGGGTTCACGAAATTCTTGGAGTGGAGTTGAAAACCTTTATCTGTTAAGTAATGACTAGCTTTCCTGCAAGTGCTCTTTTGAATATTCCTCTTCTTCTTCTGTTAATGCCTATCTATTACCGGATGTTGGTGAGCATAATGGCTATACGGACTTTATCCACTGCTGCACGAAATAAGCCCACAGTTGATGTATTAAACCATACTCGGAGATTCTTCAGCCATGAGATTCTTCGTCTTCCTACACTCCTTTTGCCTTGTATTTTGCTTTGTAGTATAAGCTGCAAAAGCCGGTACCTTCCAGGATTTCTCATGATGTGGCCCAGGTACTCAAGTTTACGCTTCTTTACTTGATACAAGATTTCTTTTTCTTTTTTCATTCTATGAAGCACCTCTTCGTTGGTAATATGATCTACCCATGAAATCCTCAGAATGCGACGGTATAGCCAAAATTCAAAAGCTTCTAATTTTTTGCATGATGCTTCACATAGCGTCCATGATTCAACGCCGTATAGGAGGGTCGAAAATACGTTGCATCTCAGTGTTTGCATTTTGGTGTTTAAGGATAGGTCTCTACTTTTGAATATTTTTGCCATTTTAAGGAATGTAGTGCGGGCCTTTTCAATACGGCATCTTATCTCAACCGAGTGGTCCCATTCTTCATTGATATTTGTTCCCAAGTAGATATATTTGTTAACTCTTTGGATGGGTCTGTTATGTATCAGTAGTTGGCCGTGTATGCGTTTATTTTTAGAAATAATCATGAATTTGGTCTTTTTTGTATTCATCTGCAGTCCGTATTTCACTTACTTCTACCACTCTGTTCATCAATCTTTGGAGTCCTCTTAAATCATTTGAGATAATTTCCGTATCGTCTGCGTATGTTATTAATACATTCGCCATTGATAATCACCCCGTCGGAGGTATTTTCCAGGGCTTCTCGAAATATGTATTCTGAATATATGTTGAATATCAATGGCGGAAGTACACATCCCTGTCGAACTCCTCTCTTTATCATAACTTCCTAGGATTCCTCACTTTCTATTCTGACTGAAGAGGTCTGGTTCCAATAAAGATTTGTTATAATTCTTAGGTTTTGTTTTTCTAGTCCAGCTGATTCAAGAACTTCCATCATCTTATTATGCTGAACCTTATCAAATGCTTTTTGATAATCAATAAAGCACGCGAAAATATCGTGATTAACATCCCGCGCTCTTTGGAATAAGACTTGGATACTAAAAAGTGCCTCCCTAGTACCTAGGACATTTCTAAACCCAAACTGGGTACAACTAATCTGTTCTTCACAAATCCTATACATTCTTTGATGAACTAATTTCAAGAAAAGTTTAAGAGAGTGACTCATAAGGCTAATCGTACGAAAGTCTTCACAGTTTTTTGCACTTGATTTTTTAGGTAGCGTTATAAATGTACTTTTGAGCCATATTTCAGGTATAATTCCAGTGGAGTATATTTCATTAAATATATCTGTAAGCCATCTGATATCTTCTTCATTTAATAGTTTTAAGAATTCATTCCGGATATTATCTGGCCCTGGTGCTTTCCCATTCTTCAACCCCACTATGGTTGGAGTAACCTCATCAACGGTAATCGGCAAGAAATTTGGTACCCGGTAAGTGGGAGGATTTTCCGATCTGCTTGGGTCTTCGAACAACTGGTTTATGTATTCTTTCCAATTTTTTATTTTCCCTAAGCGATCTACAATGATGTTACCTTTGTTATCCTGAATTTTTCCGCTTACATTGAATTTATACAGATCCGATGTCTCTTTTATTTTCTTGTGCATGTTGAAAGTATCGTGTTTCTTCTCAAGTTCTTCTATTTCTGCACACTGTCTTTCTATCCATTCTTGTTTTGCACACCTTATCTTACGTTGGATTAGTCTTTGCATATATAACTATTACCAAAAAGATCATTTTTAATTACTTTCGATGCCCCAAAAATTCATTCGGCCAGCCGAATACAATTTTTTAAAAAATTTAGTGTTTCTAGATATGAGCCGGCGGGAGGATGTTCAGAATGATGGTGGTAATTCATGATTTCTTAGGTTTCAATTTTTTTTGGGCATAACTTTTTACTAAACAATTAAGGTGTGAAAAAACAGCTTTTTTGAGTTGTAGAAAAAGGTATTGCTTTTGAGAAAAAATGTTCCCAATAAAAGTTGTGTGCCTTAGAAATACCTACAAAATAAAAAAGTACATTAAAATCGGCTTATTTGTTCATTAGTTATTGCAAAGAAACATGCTAAAATGGCTTATTTTTTCAATTGTTAATAAGCGATAGAAAAACATATTGCGTATACTTCATACTGCAGCAAAAGAAGCCTGGTATAAAATAAGTATGCGAAATTTTAAGTAATAATATTTAAACTGTTCTTGCATAGTGAATTTGTTTATAATTTTTGAGGTTATATTTAATTGTTTATTCACAGCGATGGAGAGGTCCTACCGTGATCTGAATATGCACAAATCAATTTCTGAGGCTTATATTCGTAATATCAAGAAAGAACAAAATGAAGTATTGATTTTAAATTGTTGTAATAAATTAAGTTTGCGTCCATTTTTTTGTTATAAACAAATAAAATACCGCTTCAACAAATACCGATATCGAAACGCCGACGTAATAGCTGATATTTTGCAGGAATTTTAAAAAGAAAAAGGACTCTACGTCCAATAGAAACCGAGGTAGAATTTTCTCAGAAAAAATCATTTTCACGTAGTTTTTTAATATTAAAGAATTATTTTAGTAAGAATTCACAAGGCAAACTACCATTTACGGAATTTTTCGACTCGATTATTTGACAATAGTTTCAAGTTTCAAATTTTCCGAAAGGCAGTGCGAGTGCGGTGGTGAGGGATGCCCGCAGCTTGCGGGAGAAAACGAAATTCTGACGCTTCAAATTCGTTTCGCCAGAAAAATTTGTATTATCTCGGCGAATATGGGTCGTAGAACTTTCATTTTTTTTTTGATTTGTGGTATCTCGAAGAAACATGAATAATTGAATACGTATTTTGCTGAAAAAATTATTTTTAAGCTTAATAATAAACAAATTGTTGTATTTTCATACTTTATGCATAATCATAAGTCATCAGTCGATTAACGATATTTTTAACACACTTAGTGCATTTGATATTACGAAAATTCATTAACATTAGTCAACAGTACACAGTTGATCGGATTAATTTTTAATATACCATTAATACTTATCGAGATGTAGCATGAAACAAATTGCAACAGTCATTTTCCGCCAAATAATTGATTTTACGAGAAAAAAAAAACATGAATAATTTTTGTATATTTTATTGAGAGGGACATTTTTTATAAACATTTTTTGTATCATTTATATTTTCCCAGTAATTCTATATATAATATTTAGTGGTACGATTTAATAAGTCCTTACGGCCTTAAAATGTTAAAGTTTCATTAAATTATACAAGTCGGTTCAAAACTTAGAGCCGATAAGGTAAATGGCTGGGTTCCCCTTTAGGGCACCGTATCTTCGTTAAGGGACACAGGAGCAGCGGAATTTTTTTCTATGAAAAAGTAGGATTATTTTGACCTCCCCTGTATGCTTCCGAGAGATATTTACTGGACCCCTGTATAAAAGCGCTCACGTTAATTTGATGAGCAGGGATTAAAAATAATTTTCTCTTGAGATGTGTAATTTTCAAGTTGAAGTCATGACATTTGAATATTCTGGCCATTCTTATATAGATTACTCTTGCTTTTTCTATTTTGCAACGGCAAATGAAGTGTCCCGTTCGTCTTTTATTGTGGTTCTCAAAAGCTGAATGTATTAATTCTTTGGATCTTTTGGCTGTTAATAAAACATTGTCTTAGAAGCAGGCGCGGATCCAAGGGGGGAGGGGGCGGTAGGGGGTGATTGCCCCCCCCCCCCAAGAGATTGAGTTCAGGAAAATAGACCCAATTTTGCCTTTTATACTATAGTTTATTCAAGAACTAGAGAGAGTAATAAATAATTTATTACCCTTTTTTTTCTTCGCAAACTACCTGTGTTCTTTAGTCCGGTGTCTGTAGCAAAATCTGTGAGACACGTATATTTTTCATAAGAATGGGTTAGAAATTTTGTAATCAAAAATTCCGGTCTATAATAATGGACTATTTGGGTTGGATAACAATAGATATTTGGATGTGTGAAGTGTTAAAAAGGATTTTTAATCCTTGTCATAGGCGTCGGAAGGAGGTTTATTTTATCACAAAGTATTTATGGCATAGAATATTATTTCGGTAATAAACTTGAAATAAAAAGTTTTATAATATTATTTTCTTCCTTATGATTTCTTAGTAATTCACATACAATAGAAAATATAAATAATTTTGACATATTTAACACAAATCACAACTGTATTTGTATTATTTCTAATTTTGGCATAGAAACCGTTTTATGCACATTCAGACTAAAACGTAGCCTTTTTCTCTTAAAAGATTCTAAGTTATAATTTAAATACTTACAAAATACCCATTGTCAAAAATACAATAAGTTAAACATATGTAAGGATATAAATTCGTCCATATAATATAAAAATTTTTTTTGGAGCCACCGGACATTTTATTACTAATTAAAAACATGTTTAGGACATTTGACATTTCAGTTTATTTATTTCTTAAACCATCTGCAGAATTACAATTAAACACTAAAAATGGATTCAAATGTAATTAATTTTTATATGTTACAGAAAATTTAAATAATAAATTGTGTTTACGCTGATAAACAATACAAAAATCTTTCAAAAGTTCAGTTAAAATACTAATTTTGTAAGTTGTGTTATTTCTAGCAACTCTACCTTTTACTTAAGATAGATATTTCCTTCTTCAACGGACATTTTCCGGACGATCTATAAGAACAGATTTCCTATCTGGTTTTTCCCAGCAAAAATTAAGTTCTCTGAGCAATTTCCAGAGCTCAGTTCTTTTAATTTCAGGTAAATCCTGATCTGCATTGATTTTAGTTATAATCTTGTCGACGGTTGGAATCTGCTTCTGATAATAAAAAGTATCTACAACTCTTTTTATTGCAGTTTACATCTCTTCTTCCAACGAGGTTTTTCGTCTGCTTGTGATTGAATATGGCTTGGGAGTACTAACAGTTCCAGTGGTTTTTTCTTCTTCAGTATTCGGTAAATAGTAGGTTTTCCAACTCCTCTCATGTTGGAATACATCTAAACGCTTTTAACATAATTATCTAGATATTAATATTTTAAGGCATCATAAACATTCATCGTAATAAGTTTTTCGTTGAAGAAAAAATGCCCTGGTTTAACGATTTTGGAATAAATATAGATGTGGAAGCCATACCTTTTGGGTATCTCACTAATCTCAAATAATATGTATTAACAAGCACAAACAAGATAAATCACTTTGAACACACTGTACTTTGATCGCTGACAGAAATTAAACTATCAGAAATTTTATTGTTGCAGTAAATTTATAAAAGCTTTTAATATTTAAATATAATTAAATATAATTAGATGTTCTGCAGTCCTCAATTACCTGTGGCACTGGAGCATATACGTTGGAGGTTTCGGTAACAGTTTTATTACTCTCTCTAGTTCTTGAATAGAGTATAGGAATATGTATGCTTGCGATCGCCCCTTCCCTTCCCAAGAGCTTTGAATTCAGGAAAATAGAACCGATTCTGCCTCTTATACTAGAAATGTGTATGATGCTCGCATCCTCCCCTTGTCGGCAATTTGTTTTTTCTTGTGATCGCTCTCCCTCTCCAGGAGCTTCAAATTCAGAAAAATAGGCCCGACTCTGCCTTTTACACTAGAAATGGGAAGGTTGCTAGTGTCCTCCCCCCCGTCGTCAACTTGCTTTCGCTTGCCATACTGTAATTTTCTGTTTTCTGATATCGCCGCTCTCCCCAAAGAGAGAGGCTGGATCCGCCCCTGCTTTGAAGTGTGGAAGTTTTCGTGATGATCATATGTTTAGTCTTTTTCTGTGTTTATATCTATCCTGAACTCGCGATTGGCTTATGTTACTCTGTAAATTATTCTCTGTAGGCCAAGTTATCTGCCAATATTATGGTGTTATCCGTGAATCTAATGTTGTTGATCTTTCTTCCATTAATATATATTCGAGTTGTAATGTCGTCGAGTGCAATATTAAATATTTACTCTGCATATATATATATATATATATATATATATATATATATATATATATATATATATATATATATATATTAAACAAGAATGGAGATAAGACATATCCTAGACATACGATACGTTGGATTCATATAATTTCTGATATTTCTTCTTTTACGTTGAATAAGTTATTTATTTCCAGCAGAGATTCTTTATGATGTGAACATTTTTGCCATCTACTCTTTTTAGTATATCAATGAGTTTATGATCGAGTGATTTTTGATAATCTATAAAGCATGCGTACTGTTGAGATCTTTGAAACACAACTTGTGAGCAGAATAATGCCTCCCCGATTCCTGTGGCCCTTTTAAAATCAAATTTTGTGTATTTCATATGTTCTTTGCAAAATATATATGAACAATCTTTAGAAATGTTTTTAGTAGGTGACTCAGAAGGCTAATTGTCCAAAAGTCTGTGCAAGTTTTGGGAAATGTTTTTTTGCTGATTGGTATAAATGTGAATCTAAGCCATTCAAAAGATTCCGATAGTATATATTTTATATTATATAAGTAAGTGAACTTTCATATGTTGTTGTCATCCAGTAATTTTAAAAATTTTTCGTTTGTGCCTTCAAGTCCAGGAGTTTTCCCTTCCTTTATTGAAGAGATCGCCTTCTTAACTTCTTCCGTTATAGGTGGGCTAGTATTGCATTCTAGTAAGATGTATCGTTCGTTCATGTCCATTAGGTTGATTTCTTGATTTAGGGCGTTTTTAATATGCTCTTTACTGTTTTAGTGTCTTGGTTTTTCTGTATTCCCGGTTTTAAATCTTTATTTTTTCTTATTTTCTTTAACTTTATTTTGAATGTGCCAATTAACGGGATGTAGTTAGAGCTTATATTTACGCATAGAAAAGCTTTTGTCCACAAACAACTTTAACAATAATTTTACTAACAGGACAGCTAAGTGTGCAAATATTTTAAGTCTTTACTCAAATGGACGGTCCTGATACTGATTCTGGTACGAGTATAAATAGATAAAGTTACAAAATCAAACTCCTACATGTCAATATCCTAACAAATTAAATAAACATTAACGCTTAATCATTAATTTAAATAAAATCAGCAATAGACAATGAATCCGTTAATTATCGTTTACCTACGTTTATTCCTGTTTTAGCAAAATCGCATAAAAGAAAAAATGCACTTAACTGCGTGGGGGTGAATAAACTTTTAATGTGAATAACCGATAGAAAAAATATAAAAACTTTTTATTTGCAGATATCATTTTTTATTTGCAGTGCATTAAAATAGCTATATAAATAAAGGTGCATTAAAAGGAAATGTGGACATTTTTTTTTATCTAATTGAATAATAATATGTCTTAAACAATTAGTTCTTCGAGAATAATAAAAAAGAGTAAAAAGTATAAAAGGTAGAAAATTTTTCTCTCTAGCAAAGAAATAAGGCTTTCATGATAATTTTATTTTTCAACATAACACTTGGACCACCGGTTCGGAAATGACGATTCTGTTAGCTCTCAAAATAGGCATCTTAATCTCTTTTCATCGCCAATAAAGTTTTACTAAACCCCATTCTTAAGTGCCTTTTCGTGCATACTTTTCAGTCAAACACCCTTACTTCAATAGCCTAAGCACAAATATGCTTTATGCAGTTTATCCATAATGTAATAAAATTAAATTAATCCATTACAGTCCAAATATTTCAAAGAGTATTAATTGACGAATATAATGCATTTTTAACAGACTTCTAAAAGAAGAAGGTTCTCAATTCGTCGAGTATGTATGTTTTTTATGTATGTACACCGATTACTCCGGAACGGCAGCACGATTTGAATGAAATTTTTTACGTTATGTTCCGGAAGTTGCTGCGGTGGTCCCATATTTTTTTGGAAGAAATTGGGCAGTATTATTAAGATGGCGCTGACAATATGGCGAACAAGAAAATTTAATTTTGTCTGATCTTCTCCAAAATTGGTATGGACGAGTTTTCGGGGTTGCACATAACGAATCCAAAATATTTTTTAAAAATTCAATATAGTGGATCCAATATGGCGGACAAAAAAATCAATTTTGTCCGATTTTCTCCAAAATTGGTATGGGGGAGTTTTCAGGGTTGTACATAACGAATCTGAAATTATTTTTAAAAAATTTAATATGACGCATCCAACATGGAGGATAAAAAATAAATTTTGTCCGATTTTTTTCAAAATTAATATAGGGGAGTTTTTGGGATCGCACATTACGAATCTGACATTATTTAAAAAAAAATTAAAAATTGCGGATCTAAGATGGCGGATTAAAGGTTCTATATCTCTCGATTTTGTCTAGTGTAATTATGAATTTGAAATATTTTTTAGAGAACTCAATCTGGCGGATTCAACATGGCATCTTTAAAATTTTACATTTTTTGATTTTCTCCAAAACTGATATAGAGGATTTGTGAGGGTGTAAAGTACGAATTTAATTGTACTTTTTTCAAGATTCAACATGGCTGACTAAAAATTTTACATTTTACGCTTTTGGTCAAATGTGGGACTGAATCGTTTTTAAGGATGTAAGTAGCGAATATAAAATTATTTTAAGAAAATCTAATATGTCAGAGGCAATATAACGGTCTAGAAATTTTGAATTTCTGGAATTTATCTAAAATTGGTACTAGGGGGCTTTGAAGGGTTTAGATTTAGATTACATTAAAACGTTAAAAACACTGTAAGGTGTACTTTGCTCACTGACAGAAATTAAATTGAACCATCAGAAATTTTATTGTTGGAGTAAATATAACTAAACATAATTAGATTTATAGCCAGTCGACAACTTGTTTTCGCTTGCCATACTGTACTTTTGTGATATCACCGTCCCCCCGCCCCCCAAATAAAGAGGCTGGATCCGCCCCTGGATGGGGGAGTTGTGAGTATTATTGATGGCGTTCCTGGTAAATTTTGTTTCATTGGTAAACAGTATGTGCGATACAACATGGTGATTATTATTTATCTAGCCACAAAATTGAATACGCCTAATATAATCTTCAGGTTGTAGGTACTGTACACGCTGTACATGCGGAGTGTTGATTACTCTGCGGAATATCCAACTGAGTAACAATTCTCGTGAGCTGCTAGTTGCATCATCTACTAAATCCATAATTTTTTCTATTTGTTCTAAACTTTGTTCAGTGGCTCGTTCAGATTATAAGTTAGCATTGGGAATTTTTTGTTTAAATATGCTGGTGTCGTTATTAAGAAAAACATGAATCAATTAGACGCGCTACGAAAGCCCTTCGCAGACGAAGCAGAAAATGTTTAGAGGCTAATGGAGGTATTCTGGAACATTTATTGAAAGGACGTTATGAATAAAATAAGTCATTTTATTTATAATTACGCAATAATTTGAAACAAATGTGAATTGGATATCTATGAATTTTTAAAAATTATGTTCACTCTTGGAGTTTAGTCCCTTTCTACCGACTCGCCCTGTATATAACATGAAGTTAATTATTATATGATATATCAATAATGATAAAAACTCAAATAATTCATCATAATGCCTACATTCGAAAAGTGAATAAAATAATCGTAAAAATCAGACTACATAGGGTAAGTAACTTCTTATCTTTTCGGGAGCATACAAGGGTGGTCAAAATAACGTTATTTTGTCATTGAAAGAAAGGGGTACTCAGCAATTTACCTGGCACGAGACCCTCACGTAGAGGAACAAATTTTGCAAGATATTGCTGACAACCTTTAAACAGCATAAGAAAGCTCGCAACATAAAACAATGTTACAAAATGGATTGTATATGATATTTTAACAAAACAGTTACTTCACCCGTACCACGTTGAAAAACTACACGCTATGACTCCGGATGATTATCCCTCAAGACTTCAATACTGCAACTAGTTTATACAGCAACACAACTTAAATCTAAATATTTCTAACATTATTTTGCGTACCGATGAGGCCAGTTTTACAAGAGGTGGCATAATAAACTCTCACAATTTACATTTTTAGGGTGATGAAAACATGCACGCTATAATTCAAAGTAAACATCAACAAAGGTTTATATAACATCTTCTTGCATTCGAAGAGTGAGACAGCACTTCCCAATAAATTAAAGCACATCAGCACACCCTGCGTGTTTTATTTTTACCTGTTTGTGTTTAGCATATAAACCGATTTATCTCCAAAACCTTAAGCTTTATCAAAATAAATTAGGAATATCTTTCTTGAAGAGGAATGACCAAATTATTTAAAAAATTAGTGTTCAGCGCTGTAAAATTACACCTGTAAAAAAATTAGGCGCAACGAGTGTAGCTGCAAGTCCGTTCCTGACTTCTCCGATGATCTAAAACATCTATAGTAGTATGGATTAATGAGTCTTTATGGCCTCTGTAAAATATTAAAATTTCATTAAATTAAATAAATCGGTTCAAAATTTAGAGCCTATAAGGTAAATTGCTGGGTTTCCCATAGGGATCGGTATCTTCCTTAACACTCTGTATCTATTCCAATTGACGTTGACATATTGCTTTATATATATAAGTTGCTGTTTTTCTTGAAATTCCATTTTCTTTATTTATTAAACTCCTAAAATATTTGAAATAATTTTGTGTTTTACAGGTTGGTTGAAAAGTTTTGAAAGCGAAAAAGAAAGAATGTGTAATTTTTTAATGAAATTAGTTTTTTTATTCAATATAATCTCCCTCAACTTCAACACACTTATTCCAACGATCCTCCAATAATTTTATACCATCTTTGTAATGATTTTCCGGAAGCTCTACAAAATAACTTTTCACGGCTGCAATAGCGAAGAAATTGTTTCAAATTCCTGAAGAAATCTGGTGTTCAAGCAATTCGTACTTTAATTCTTCCAATTTAGCCATCATCAAACCACTTGTGTGAGGACGTGCATTGTCTTGATGAAAAATGATTTTTTTCTTCTGTAAGCCAGGTCTTTGTTCACGAACTTTTTTATCTAATAGATTGCAATAGTACTCAAGGTTAATTGTTTTGCCTTTTTCAAGATAATCAGTCAACAAAATCCCAAAAAACTGATGCCATAACATTTTTTGTCGACTGTTCTGACTTGACCTGTTTTGAAGCTGAACAACCAGCTTCAGTCCACTGTAAAAGTTCTTGTTTTAGTTTAGGATCATGGTGGTAAATCCAAGTCTCATCCACAGTTACAAAACGATGCACAAAATTGGTTTTATTCTGCTTAAAACGCTCCAAATTACGCTTACAAATGTGTTTTCGATTCAGTTTTTGTTGAATTGTTAACGAATGCGACACTATCTTTCCGAATAGGTTTTTCATACGTAATTCTTCGTATAAAATATAGAGTACTTGTTCGTCCGAAATGCCTATAGTATCAGCAATCTCACGCTTTGTCGCACTTGGATCTTTACAAAAAATATCATATACTTGCTCAATGATTTCTGGTGTTGTTGCCCTTTTTGGACATCTACTACGTGGTTCATCTTCAACGCTTGTACGACCACGTTTAAACTCTAAAACCCATCTATGCACAGTTGGAAATGAAGAAGCAGATTCCTTAACACTTTCACCATTTTTATATAAATTTGTGTTGCTGATACATCTTCCAAAACAAATAATTTTATCACTGCACGATATTCGGTTTTGTCCATTGTGTAAAAATTCACTGACACATCAACTTCAAATTGCTTGTAAACAAAGAATGAATTGACAGATAGAAATAAATTTTGTGTGTGTTCATATAGAAGATGAAATATTAAAATGGCGTATAAATTTTGATTCCTGCACTGGTTAATAGGTGTCGGTTTCAAAACTTTTCAACAAACCTGTATATTGACACCTAAATATTGAACTGATCGCCTGGTCTATATTACTTGGTTGTTAAATAATATAAAATAAATTTAATAAGAAAAAGAGCAAAAGATTTTAACGGCGATGAATTACTTTACATTAACAAATATAACACTATTTTTTTTTACTTTTGGTGGTTAATTTAACTTCCAAAATTTCTTTTTCCCGAAAATAGTGATGAACACACTACGAATATTTTTTGTCCGACAACTCAATTTCAATCTGCGATCCATTTTATTTTTTGAAATCCATAGCTGTGCCTTGATATGTCAGTAAGTTCCACGCCGTGTATAAGTATCCATATTACTCATTCCAAAATATATTTTTTTCGGTGTATAGTAAATAATAACTTGTTTATGCAATCAGTGCAAATAGTGCCGTAAAATAGTGTTAAGTGATTAAATTTTGGAAATGGTAAATGTATAAGTTAATTATGGGTATCTACAAATTGTTTGTTATATGAGGTAATATATTTAGCACCTTTAAAAAGTCTTGAAAGTGCCTATTAACTGTTTTGCCGAGTTTTACTACATACTACTAATAAATTAGTAGTATGTATTTTCTTCAAAATAAAATAGATAATTCCAATTATCCTAATTTACCAACCAAACTTTTTTCAAGGACATAAACAAAATAATATTGTAGACTACTTTTCACTTTAAAATAGCGGACATCCATCGTTATGTTTTCTTTAATATTCTACTTCATATTGCAAAATTTTTATAATATAGTTTATGTATCTAATAAAATGATGTCTAATATTTTTTCGTCTGGTGCACTCTGTAACATTATTTAATTTGCAATTCTATTAATTAGATCACTTAAGAATTGACGTGATCATTAGTTTCTACCATTTTAAGATGTGGGCAGTAGCATTTGTTGATTTATTTGTTTTATGGGTAATCTCTTAAATATTATTTTGTTACAATCTTTGATTTTTGCGCTGTATAGTACTATTTGGCTTGCTGATACATCTCTCTTGCTAGTTCAGACAACAAACCTTTTGGTTCTTGCACTGTATAGTACTATTTGGCTTCATTATATATCCCTGGCTGGTATAGACAATTTATTGTCAATGAAAATATAAACATATGCCCAAATGACCTCAAAAAAAGAAAAGGTAGTGTAATAACTAATTGCCTATGTAATAAGAAGTAATGTCTAAAAAGTAGATAAGGATATATGACTTTTATAAAGGTGACTATGCCCTATGATCGTGTGTAAGATTTCCAAGAAACTGGTAGATATTTCGCCTGAAAGTGTAGAGGTTTGGGAACCTGCTCGATTTATTTCATGTTTTCTACTATTCTGTCAATAGGACTTAGCTTATAAGAAGCCTTACATCCTTAAAACTTAAGATTGCCGCCCCTTGTACTTTATAATCTGAATGAAATGTACTTGATAAGATTTAATTTTGTAAGAAAATGTGAAGGCTGGATAGAAGAAGATTGAACGAAAGTAATTTAGTCAGATGAGACACACAATTGATGACCGCCAATGAAAATGGAAAGGAGAAGGTGGGTAAATAAATCAAATAGATTTTATTCAGGCTGTAAAGCATGGAGGAGGTAATATTAAGCCTTGGGGATTTATGACGGCATATGGACTGGGTACTTCTTCTTCTTCTTCATCCTGCCCTTTGCGTCCACTGCTGGATATAGGCCTCCCTCACTCTTGTCCATTGTGCTCTATCTTGAGCGATTTGCATCCAATTTGCTGCAATTCTTTTGAGATCGTCAGTCCAATGAGTAGGGGGTCTTTTTCTACTTCTTTTGTCTAATCTCGGCCTCTACTCAAGTAATCTCTTCGTCCACTGATTCGGGCGACATGTTCGGCACAGTTCTATTTGAGTGTGGTAGTTCGGGAAATTATGTCGGTAACGCCTGTCTTTCGTCTCAGGCCTTCATTTCTAACTCGGTCACGCAGCGATATACCTAGCATTGACCTTTCCATCTATCTCTGAGCTATTTGCAAAGTTTTAGAAGTTGCTGTTGTCAATGTCAAAGTTTAGGCACCGTAGGTCATAACCGGTAACACACATTGGTCAAATGCTTTACGTTTTAAAGAAATTGGTATATTGCTTTTAAAGATATCTTTAAGTTTTCCATAGGCTGCCCATGCGAGATTTACTCTTCTCCGTAGCTCGCATGTTAGATTATCTCTTGTGATCTTTATTTCGTGTCCAAGGTATATGTATTTTTCCGCAAGCTCCTCTTCGTTGTCTCCAATATTGATATTTCCACTAGGTGCCAGATTGGTCATAAATTTTGTTTTTCATATGTTTATTTAAAGACCCACATTGGAGCATATTTGCTGAAGTTCATGTAACATTGTACATATATCCTTGAGATTATCGGAAAGCAAAACTATGTCGTCCGCGAACCTCAAATTTGTTAATCTTTGGCAGTCTACATTCAGGCCTCCTTTTTCCCAGTTAAGTTTCTTACAGGTGTATTTTAGTACTGCAGTAAACAGTTTAGGCGATAAGGTGTCACCCTGTTGGACTCCTCTGCCAATTGGGATATGATCCGTGTTTCTGTGTAGTTTCACCGACATAGTTGCATTCCTGTATATATTGTAAATTAACTTTGTATATCGATAGTCAATGCGGCATGCTTGTAATGCTTCCATAATTTTGTCAAGCTCTACCGAATCAAAGACCTTATGGAAATCCACAAAAGTCTTTTGGCTTTTGTGGACTGGGTACTATTCACAGAAATTTTAAGACACAATTTGATTGAAACTAATAAAACAAGATAAAATGCCTCATCCGATAAATGGAGTTATCTTCCAGCGGGAAAATGATCCGAAACGCACAGCCAAAATAGTAAAGAAAAGGCTTATTTCTCAGGATTTTCAGGTATAACAGTGGTCAACACAAAGTCCTGATCTAAACCGAATCGAAAATTTGTGGTCACAATGCTCCACTAAATACCTATGATTTCCCACTAATTTCGTTAAAGATATGGGATTCAATCTAAGAAGAATGGGAAAAAATTTCACCAAATTTCGGCGAAAATCTTGTAAATAACTGTTAAAAAAGTCAAATGCTTAAAATGAGTCAGGCCAATACGTGTTAAAATGGTACCACAAAAATTAAATTCGGGCGAAACCATTAAGGTTATTAGATTTTATAGGAAACAAGAGTGTCTGTGGCGTGCAGATCTGGAGGAATACCAAATAAACAAGTCATTCATCTTACTTTGAATCAACTTTATTTAAGTCTTGAATACATTCTGCATTTTCAATTCATCTCGATGACAGTAATAATTAAACTGGCTTTAGTGTAAACACTTACAGACTTAACCAAGTGGTCTGTTGCACTGGATTTACTATTATTTTAATTTCGCATGCAAACTGCGTATCTCTGGAGAACGTGGTGGCCATCTTACTGGCGCTTCATTGCCTCTTCCATTCCATCGGTTGAGATATTGGTCGTATAAATATTGCCAAACAGCAACGGAACCATCATGCATATAACATAGTTCCTGTCTAAGTAAAACAGGCAAATTTTCCAGAAGAACTTTTGCAAAAAATTTAGATAAATATTTCTGGAATCACTACATGACCCATAAGGTAATGATCAATAATATCTGCCAAAGCATTAATTTTAACCTTATTCTATTGGCGTGTAACTTTAATGGCATACGGATTTTTATCCGTATAACCATGTTCGTTGTGCCGGTTGGTGACTTCATATCCTGTTAAGCACGACTCATCAGTAAACAGAATTTTTCTGCCAAAATTTGGATCACAAATTCTTTTGTTTCGAATAAATTCATAAAATGTAAGGCACATGGGGGGATCAATCAGTAAAAATGTTTTGCACGTGATATGGATATCACAACTTTTCTTTTAAAATATCATTTATAATAGTTTTAGGGATATTGAATTCACGTTCTAAGCGACAGGTACTAATACTTGGTCCTTCTTCAACTCTTTCCAAAACTTCCTCTTCTTTTTCGATTGCTTAAATTGTTGGAATACGACCTCTTCCTTCAATTTTTTCTCAAAGCTGCCCGTTTCTCGGAGATGATGCTCAATATTGGCAAATATTTAATGGTTTGGTATTAGGCAGTTAGGAAATCTCTCCATGTAAACCCTAATACTTTAATATCCATTTCCTAGACAAAACCCATACATATTCATGCAATTGAAACTATTTTTTTCCTGTCACAACTACTTATCCAGCGAAAATTTTGCAAAAGTAAAAAGCTTCCTACCCAAATATGAAATTTGAGTCAAGTGGGGCTTCTCATTTTTTTTTTTTGTTTTTGAAAATGAGGGTTCTTCCTTCAGTGCTTAAATTAATTTTTACTTCATTCGCTTCTTCTAATTTAGTCAAAATTTTATATGATACATTTCAAGAGTCAGTACATTCTCGGGGTTGTTATGCTCAATCTGTCAGGTGTAGGTCCAGACTCACCAGAAAGGTACTTTTTAACTAATTATACATACAATGGGTTCTTAGCGTTGCCACATTGTCTCATGCCTTCGCTGTATTGGTGTTATAAATGTTCTAATCTTAACGTTTTTTCAAGAACTATTTTATCAGCAGTTGATTTTTAGCCAGCAAGTACAGAAGAACGGCTCCGAGTCTTCGAAAGAAGAATTCTTAGAAAAATATATGGCCCAACAGTGGATGCAAAAACAAGACGATACAGAATCCGTACTAATAAAGAACTGGAGGATCTATATGGAGACACTAATATTGTACGTGAAATAAAATCTAAGCAACTGCAGTGAGCGGGACACGTAAGAAGACTACCAGATAGTCGCACAGTTAAACTCGCGTGGGAGGAAGCACCGGTAGGGAAAAGACCATTGGGACGCCCTCACCTCCGATGGAAACACAATATTGCCAAAGATCTAAAGGAAATGAATATTGATAATCCGCTAGATGCCATGACAGACAGGCAGCAATGGAGGAGTATTGTGAAGTCGGCAAAGACCCACCCAGGGTTGTAAGCCATAGAGTAAGTAAGTAAGTAAGTAAGTAAGTAAGTAAGTACAGAAGATGCCAAACGAGATTTTAGTGAAGCTAGGGAACTTTTTCTTTTATTCGTATTTAATTTTTTTTTCTATGTCCCTCGTAGTATTTGATGAAGTATTTTTCTGTTTGTTAGTACGGTAAGTAATTAAATAAGATTTCGATAGAATTGGAAAACTCTATTGAGTTTTTCTGCAGAAAAAATTGTGATAATAATAATAATAATAACATCATGAACATGAACAAAATAACATGCAATGAGGGAGCAATGGGATGCAAGGAACAATTGATTGTTGACTTCGTGATATGTAACCACGCCTGTACTAACCGAAGAAACCTCTTTGCTGCATATGTGGACTATAAGAAGGCCTTCGACTCAGTGCCGCATGAGTGGCTGAGGACGTATAGGGTCAATAATCATTTTGTTTCATTTTTAGAACGCATCATGTCAACCTGGAGAACTAGGATCCCATTGCAAGTGCCATCCAGCGATGCCATCGAAACTAATACAATCCCAATACGAAGAGGAATATTTCAAGGTGATTCACTAAGCCCGTTGTGGTTCTGCCTTGCAATGAACCCATTGTTTGAACTCCACCAGATACTGCTTTAGTATTAGGAATAACAACAAAGCGGTAGTAAGATTGAATCATCTTCTATACATGGATGATCTTAAACTGATGGCTGCTACCAGAAACCAGCTGGAACAAATGCTGAAATTTGTGGAGTTTTCCGGAGATATCGGAATGCAGTTTGGATTGGACAAGTGCCATATTTTCAACATCGTTAAAGAAAAGATACAACCGGGGGCATTTGAGAAGCAGAACGGTGAAACTATAGCTGCAATTGAACAAACATACAAATACCTAGGTATACAACAGACTCAACTAATTAACCATCGCACTATAAATGCGGAATTGACAACCGAATTAGTGAGGAGGGTAAGACAGGTGTTAGGCACTAGTCTAAAGAGTAGAAATTTGTTTAAGGCGCAACACGTATGCATGCTCTGCTCTTAGCTGCTCTTTTGGGATTGTAAAATGGAGCAGGACGGACAGCGAAAACCTGAAAAGCTAAATAAGAACACTCTAAAAAAAGCACACAAACACTACTCTCGGAGTGCTATTGAACGTACAATGCTTCCTAGACACCAAAGTGGAAGAGGATTGGTCGATATTGGTAAGCAGCTTAATCAACAAATAATAAACTTATGTTATTATTTCCACAGATTAGCGGACTCTTCCACATTACATCGAGCAGTATGCGAACATTCAACCCCGCTTCAGTTGAGGGAACGGGATATTGCATCTCACCACCGACTAGACTAAGAGAAGTTACAAGCCTGGCTACAGAAGCCACTTCATGGACGGCATCCAAATGAGGTCATCCAGAGCAATGTCGACAACTCAGCGTCGAACTACTGGTTGATTTCAGGAAAGATGTTTCCGGAAACGGGGGATTTTTTGTTAGCTATCCAAGACCAGGTTATTTCGACAAAGAACTATAGAGAGTTCATCATCAGAGATCCCTCAATACAAAATAATCAATGTAAATGTGGCTGCCGAACATCAAAGACAATCCAGCATATTACTGAAGGATGCCAAACATTTGCCGCAACCGAGTGTAAGGAAAGACATGACTCAGCCTCAAAGATATTCCACAAGGAGTTAGCAGATAAAAGCTATTGTATGTAGGAAAAGTGCCGTACTACAAATCCAATCTGGAGCCTATTTTTGAAAACAACGAATACAAGTTATATTGGGACCGAACAGTTCTAAGAGATCAAATAGTTGCTCATAATAGGCCAGACATTATACTAAAAGATAAACTTTCTTGGCGAACTACACTGATTGACATTGTTATACCTAATAACAGCAACCTAAGATCGCCAAATACAGAGATCTGGAGGTGCTGATCCGCAGACAGCGGGCAACGAACAGCATCCACACGTCTCATAATACTATCAACAACTGTAGTGATACCAAAGAACCTCCTGCAGAACATTAAGGAACTGGGCCTTCGTGAGCATCTGTATAACCCGATGCAAAAATCAGTTCTCCTTGCAACCGCGCGAATCGTCCGAAAGTTCGTAGGAGGTGTAGAAGACCACGCCACCTAGGATCCGATAACATGGAAAGGGTCCCCACAGAGGTTTATACTTATAGTACCTTTGTATACCTGGTATGAGTCAATAATCCCTGGAGGAAGTGCGAAGCTGTTTGGCTTGTAAATCTGATAATAATAAATAAACGTGAAATTTTTAGTCTAAAAATATGAAGGAAATAGTTTTTGCAACCGATTGTCTAAAAATTATTAAAAAATGATTTGTTTTCTTTTGGAAACATAACTTTAATTCATGTCACAATATCGAATTGGTCCCTTCCAATTTATATTTTTCCTTTCGTTCTAGCTACGGTATTTTCTTTAATGCCCCTTAATCTGTTAAATGACACTTTAATCTTTATACTATCAATTTTCACACTCTATAATAGCTTACTAATCGATTTATACCTCCTTATTAACAGCAAACAACCAATACTAATAATACCTAGCGCAAATTATGTTTAATATTGAAAGTGAGAACAACGAAAGGGAAAGTATAGATGTACGCTGAATGAGGTGGTTAAGTAGGACACTCGTGGCAAAAATTGAAAGTACTGCTAAATATTTAATAGGTTCTAGTTTGTCTTATGAATAAAATAATAATAAATTTAAGGAAGCCGAATTCTTATGAGAAATAGCCGTGTAATAAATTATTATGTTGGGAGGTTGCCTGGATCATTATTCGTTAACGTCAAAATAACGCTTATAAAATCCTTAATTTATATTACGATTGCGAAACAATCAAAAAATATAAATGCGTTACATCAATATACGACTTCCTTCTTAGAAAGTTCCAAAAAAAAGTAAATGATATGTTACATATCCCATCGCTTATATATTTGAACATATAATTACAGTAAACACGTAAATCCTCTTTTAGTCGGGGAGCTCAGTAGTTAAAATCTTGAAAAATGGCATTTTTTGTCCGTTTTCAACATGAATAACTTTTGATTAAATAAATTTTTTCAAATTCTGCGTGGAACAATTGATAGTTTAAGGTGAGATTAATCGCAATGTCATGTTTTTATCGATTTTTAACGCTAAAAATAAATAGCATTTCATCCAAGTGGAAGTCCACATCCAGGCATTCACCTTGTGTACATAATTCATTAAAGCTTTCACTGATCGTCTAAATAATACTTTAAATACATTTCAATATATATATATATATATATATATATATATATATATATATATATATATATATATATATATATATTGTATAAGTAGTCACCTAATCTCAGGTTTGATACGTTTTGATTATGAAAATCTCAAACAAAAAAGGACATAAATAATTAATTAATGCATTTATGTGATAAGTGTAGATGGTAGAGATATTAATTATAGTATGTAAGAATTTGTATATGAATCATGTTTTAAATGCCTATAATTGTGTAATGACATGATAAAATGTATAAAAATTGATTGAAAGGTTGGACATTAGTGCATATAAAGTAAGAATAATTAACATATTTCACTCTAAAAGACATGAATCAAATAAACTAATAAACAATAGATATTTTTAATAATGTGTCAAGTGTTATTGACCAGAGACAGTGATTTAAAAAGTAATTTTAAAACAATATAGTAAAATCCACAAAGAAGAGAATTTTGATCACCCATTTTATAAATAGTGGGGGTAAAGATAATATTAGTGAGAATAAAAGTGAAATAATAATCATTTAGTGAAGTATAGATACTATTTATTATAACATTGTAGTTTCAACTTATTTCAACAACAATATTTATAAAAACTTTGTTAAAAATATTGTAAATCTGTAAGAATAGTATAAGAAAATGTAGATTATAAGTTAATTTTAAAAAGAAACTAGAATAAAATAGTACCTAATTGTAGGGAAAACATTGTTAAATATGATTATAATATTAATAAAACAAGAATTATCAATTTCAATTTTTCAATTAAATTTAAATATATATGTAAAATTTTTTTAGATGTAATCAAATTTCATTTATCAATTTTATGTGCTAAATAATAACCAAAAGTAAATTGTAGATATATCAAAATGTCTGAAAAAGTCCAAAATTTACATAAATCATAATTTATTTTCATCAAATATAATATTTAGTTCATAATATCAATAAAATATCAAAATTTCATAATAAATTGACAATTAAGAATCCATTTTGGTTTTGTATTTCAAGCTTAAAATTCCATCTAGTTGCCAGTTCAAGTCAGATAGCCGACCAATCAGAAAAAAATTAAAACAAAAACTTATACTACGTCATCGCTATCTATAAAGCGAAAATTCATTTTTTTTTAAAGTAGTGCAGGTCAATCAGTTGTACAGTAAACATCGTTAGTCTGATTCGTAAAAAGTAACATAACTTCAAAATTTTCATTTGTTATTTAAAAAAAAATAAAAGAAGGAGTATATATTAATCGGCTGTAGAGTAAACATCGCTAGTCTTTTTCATTAACAGTAACATAACCTCAAAATTTTCATTTGTTATTTTATAAAAAAAAACTAAAAGAAGACAGTGCAAATTAATCTGTGGTAGAGTTAATATCGATAGTCTCATCCATTAAATTTTTAAAAAGGAAAAAAATATAGAACGTGAATAAAAAATTTCTGGAGATTAAAAGACAATTTTTTTTTTAAAAAGGAGATGAAATTTACTAAATTAATAAATAAATATTATCACTAAGCAAGCAGCTCTGAAAAATATTTAACACATATATATATATATATATATATATATATATATATATATATATATATATATATATATATATATATATATAAGAAGAAAAGTTACAATAGTTGGCAAAGGAGAAAGAATTACTAAGTTAATCAATTTTCTTGTGAAAAATTAATACAGTTTTGTTATAAATGTGATGTTTAAATGACTGGGAAGCTGGCTATATATAATTTTTCCACACGCGTTTTTTATTGCATTGGATGGAGTGTGAATTTTCGTTTGTACAGTGTTTTCTCGCAAATAATGCGTGTGTTAGTATAACTACTATTAGAGTGCCTCGTTGATAATCACGTTGATATTGATTCTTGATTAGGCAAAACTTTTTTACATTCTTCAATATTATCTTTACTTAGATCATTAATTTTTCTTTTTATTTCTCTGACTCTGACACTATTTAAGGTTTTTTTATGTGTATGTTTTTTATAGCACTCATTGATTATGTGATACTGGGTCAAATCTAAAAATTACATGTTTATTTTACAAAAAATATTTTTTTTAATAATTAAAAATTTTTTAGTGTAGGTACCGGACCATTTTTCGAAAACTACTTTTAATATTCGTTATCAGGAGGTCAAAATACACATAAAAAGCTTTGGTGGGACCATGTTTCTTCATCGGTTGCAAGAACCGACTGGGCTCCTAGGCTATATGAAATCATGGCAGAATACTTCCTCCTTTTAATAAATAGGAACTGTTTTTAATATAATATAAGATCAAAATGATCTGCAATAGAAATTGTCCTTAAAATGCAATTCTCAGAAATATATATATATAGATTTATAGCCAGATTCGCTAAATAGGTTTAAGTTTTAAACCAGATATAGTTGCTATAAAAGTTGCTACTTAATCAATTTTGTTTATCTTATAATATTGTCATAGCAGGGCCTCACATTGTTTTATCTTATAGATGCGACAAGAGGCGTTGGTACCAAAATCTAATTTGGTGACCTAGCTTGTTCCGCGACCCGCTATTACACTGGGAGAAAGTGGAAATTGGAATGTATACCGTCATAAATTGTTTCATCTTAATAAAATCTGACAAAAAGCGTTCTACAAAAACAAAATTTTTAAGCGAATTTCTTTATCGCGCCACTCGCAGTAGTATTCTCTATAATATACTGATATCGAAATTACTCACTTTTATCAAAATTAATTAGTAAATGAAATTGATTAAAAAGTTTATTTATCAACAAATCTTTTTAGCTTTTACCCTCTTTAAATAAAACCATTTAAAAACTCACTATCTGGGTTGACGATCGACGGCTCTAAATAAAATGAGATTTTTTTCACTGTAACAATGGAAATTATGCCATTGTAACTAATCCGATGAAAAGTGAATTTCTCCGAAATAGGACAACAGTAACTTTGAGAAGGTGTCATCCCAATAGTCTCTTGAACACAGTTCAGTGCTATATCGAAAGACACTGCGTTAGATTTAACTTATGCAGGGTGATTGTGAAATTTAAACTGTAAATTAGGTTTTTATGATATTTCTGATATTATTGTGATATACTTACTTTAGCATTTAGGGGTGTTAATGCTATCTATTTTTCCTTCTTTATTGTTATGTTCATGAATTTTTTTTCTAAAATCATATAAATCGCCTTTTTTAGCTTATAAATTTTAATAAATAACCTTAATAATGATGCAATTATTGTTTTTAAGTCCAAAAAAGAAATTCGAGATGTTAAATAACCACCATTACACAAAAACTTAAGTTTTCTGTTTTTTGGCGTCAATGTCTTGGTCTTTTTTTTAAATTTAATTTCAATTGTTTTTAAATTGCAATTCCAATTAGTAAAATTTAGAAACAATTAACTCGCCCAAAAGCGTGAGCTTTAAACGAAATATTATTAATGCAATTTGTCTAATAAAAATTTAATAGTGATTCTCTAGATACTATCACTCTCCATTTCATAATTCTAATCTTAATGCAGATTTATTGATTTATATTATGCAAGGTGTGCTTTTTACGTAGTTTTATGTCCTGACTTAAAATCTAATCATCAGATCAGATTTCTGAGATGGAAAAGATTTAATTATCTTAATGCACATATTTATTTTACAGATGCTATGTGTTTCTAAATTTTTTAAATAATTGCTCATTCTTCTCCTGATCTTTCCGTTAAAACTCCAATATAATAATTTAAATAGGTGAAGATACAATGCACGTTTAAATTATTATGTCAAATACTTACCTACAATCTAAAAAATTTGAAATATATGGGCTCAATATTCTTTAGTTTGTATTTTTAATCTCAAAAAATGCAAATTAATGATGTGAAAACTTAAACACGGTCCCGTACTTTTAGGCCTGCGCAGTACAGAATGTAGATCTGACCTTCAACAGGATCGAACTTCAAAAAGTGACGATTATGGGTGGTATATTGCGCACTCGCACACAAAATATTTACCCGACTCAAATAAAATTTAGGAAACTTTGTTAATATTTATTTTTGAATTTATTTTTTTAAATTTTCAAAATTTAATTAAAAATTAGTATTTATTTGTTGAACGCCAGCTAAAAAATAATTATAATAAATTATAACTATTCTTTACTAATTTTAAATATTTTCAATTTTCAAATTATCTATATAGATGTAGATGTGTTTCTACCTGTAAATTGACTCCTTCTCAGGTGAGTTCAGTTGTTTATCAGATATCAATCAGACAATCAATACATAGAATGATTAAAACACAAAATATAAATTTTATTTAACAAGATAAACAAATGGCACAATATGATTATATATATATATATATATATATATATATATATATATATATATATATATATATATATATATATATATATATATATTATTTCTAATCAACGTTACTTATTATTTATTTTATCTACCATGCATTGTCTTTTAACAACCTGTATCACAAATTGGCAATGTTTTTAGTTTCGCAGTGCGTCTACTAGATGGCTATAGTGGAGTTTTAGATGGAAAGCGTCGTTATTTCTTAAAAATTATATTATTTTAAACAAATCATCGTGTGCTGTGTTGTGATGAAGTAGTTAATATAGTTTCACACTTAATATTAACGATGATAAATATTACTATTATTCTAACAGGTTAGTATAGCAAAATATTACTTATTAATTTAATTAATTTTATTTTAAGAAAAGTTAGGTTATTATTGGATTCTAGTTTTCAATGTCTACGAAAAATTAAAAGCTTTCTACTACCTTATCTCATATAAATACCTTGTTATGTTGTCTTTTAAAACATAATTTCAGTTTTCTTTTTATTTATTTTCTTCTTTGAAAAACTTCCAAATCTGCAAAAATATTTTTTGTTGTCGTTTCCTATAAAGTAAGG
Source organism: Diaprepes abbreviatus (assembly GCA_034092305.1). NCBI lineage: Eukaryota > Metazoa > Arthropoda > Insecta > Coleoptera > Curculionidae > Diaprepes > Diaprepes abbreviatus. The sequence continues at coordinate 4,502,504 of JASJET010000105.1, forward strand.
AATTGACAAATATTTTTCAAAGTCTCGTTCCACTATTTTCTTCTTAGTTCAATTCAAATTAATTTTTCTTATATTCTTCTTATCACAATATTATCATATTTGTTGTTGTCTGAGAGTAGAACAATTACTTTACAAGACAAAACTTGGAAAGTTTTACTAATTACTTTAATAAAATTATGAAATTATTTTTAATTGACAATAACAAAATACATATCCTCTTTAAAAAAAACAAAATATTTTATTTTTGTTTTCTTATGACATAGGAACACTTCCGTTTCCTTTTTTTTTTAAACAATTGAAAATGTGCGGTTATGTAAAATTTTCGGGAGCTCGAGAAATGCAGTGCTTTCAGCAAACTGATAAATTCAACAATCTTTATACCTTGAAAAATTGGATTTTATGAAAGCTTTTAATTTTACCAATTTTGACTGGAATTTTCATGTTTTTATTAATATATTGACCTAAATCTGACCACTGAGCATTATTGAGCTTACAATAAATAAACTTTAGAGTTTTCTCGACATTTTGATATATGTAAAAGCCACTTTGGCATATTATTTATATATAAAAATTGATAAAAATTAATAATGCACATTGAAATTTATGACAATTTTACTCAAAATTTGTTCGAAAAAACTCTAAAATGTTTATTGTTGCTTTTGATATTATCATCTTATTATTTAGCATAATTTTCTTGTGTACGTAAGGAAATTGTTAAGAAAAATCACTGTAAAACTTTAAAATTCCTTGACATCTGCGGTTATGTTTCATTCATCCTGGTATATTCGCACTTTTAGGACTTCTAAATTGTCAGGTTGGGTCAAGTATACTTTAGTTTTCATTTATTCTTACAAGATACAATCAAGGGGGATCAAATCCGGTGATTTGGCTGGCCACTCAATTGTCCCTCTTTTGCACAACCAATGATTCGGAAAGACTTCATACAAATAAGCAGGAACAGGTGCAGTGAAATACGGCGGAGTTTCATATTGTTGAAAAAAAAAGGACGTGTGCAGGAATGAGGTCATTTTGAGGAAACTTCAAATATATCGCACCAGTACAGTTTGAACATTTAATTTAGATGATATCAAAATTTGTTTATATTTTTAAGAGTAATTTTTCTTGACAATTTCTTTATGTAACCAATATCGATATTTATCTGTGGCCTTCCTGATTCTGAAATAAAAAATTGAGTTTACAGTTGAAAAAAAATATCGATGACGTCTTAGCTCCTTCTTGAGTTAACCTGTATATTTCAGTATTACGCAAAAAACTCTAAAATAAAAAAATAAAATAAAATAAATTGGACGCTTCCCAGCTTTTTCCCAAACAAGAACTTTACATATGTATATATATATATATATATATATATATATATATATATATATATATATATATATATATATATATATATATATACATAGAAATACGAGGATGATTTGAAAAGCTTCTGACCTACCAAAGAAATATAAAAAACATAACTTAAATTTACTTTGTTTCTCTCTCTCTCTCTCTCTCTCTATATATATATATATATATATATATATATATATATATATATATATATATATATATATATATATATATATTGAGAGAGAGAGAGAGAGAGAGAGAGAGAGAGAAACAAAGTAAATTTAAGTCATGATTTATATATATATATATATATATATATATATATATATATATATATATATATAGAGAGAGAGAGAGAGAGAGAGAGAGTCATGATTTTTATATTTCTTTGTTAGGTCAGAAGCTTTTCAAATCATCCTCGTATAAAGATCCGGCCTCAATACTAACATGGATTTGGAATTTCCTGCATTTAAATCGGTAATGCTGGGGTTTTAACAAGAAAGGTGTATCTGGGTCACCGTGCAGCAGGAGAAGACGCGAGACGAGGATATCCGCACATATACGAATTTAGAGTAAAGAACGAAGATAAGAAAATAGGTTTGGGTGTTTCTTGAAATTGTTTCGGTTAAAAAAGTTTTTTGTTGTAATTATTGTTGGATATAATTTGAAGAAATTTTAGAGTTCTTCACAATTATTTAACTACAAATTGTTACTCCCAATTATGTCAAAAGTGAACTTTGTTATTTAGCAATATTAGAGTAAAATATAGTAAAAACAAAACACAATTAGTCTTCTAGGAGTGGAAAATTTTCGATTTTATCCAATATTGATATTGGGGGTGGGGTGGGGGGGTTCTTGGGACATATGTTACAAATCTTAAACTAATGTTTTCAAGCTCAATATGTAGGATAAATATATCCGAGTAAAAAATTTAAATGTCTCAAGTCGTTTAAATATCGGTATTGGGGGTTTGGGGGCCTAGATCATGAATCTAAAATTAATTTCTTCAAATCTAAGACATCCAATTTACTATGGCAGACTAAATATTTGGCTGGTATAACAATTTTTTGTTGTTCAGTTTAGTGTGCTTTAGAACTTTGGATAAAGTGGGTATTTTTTTGCGATCTTGGAAACATTGCGAGTTTTACACATTTCGTTTAGTACTTAGTTCAAATAATTTATGGATATCATAACGAGTTCAAAACTAAAAATGGCAAAATAAAATTAAAGATAAAAATTGTACCAAGTTATATCACATTTTGCCAGGAATTAACTTGGCGCCGAATTCACAAATTTTGGTTGAATTTTTTTATAAAAATTTTATTTATTATCAAAAGTCCACATAGAATGTTCGAAATGTCAAAAATGCATTTACTCCTATATGTTTGATTTGGACGTGGATATTACAGTGTAATAGCAAGAACGGTACATACAGTTGGTCTAAAGACAGTGTTGAGACTTGATCATCTTAAATTGAACAGAAATAATAAAAGGAAGGAAACAACACATTATTTTTCTAATCCAAACCATACGTCGCAGAGAATCTGACATTATGGGTAGAGCAAGATAGAAAGAGAAAACCGAGACAAACGAGTCATTTCGTTTTATAAATATAAACTTTCTTTTGACTTCAATCGAAACCTTATTTTATTGAGAGTCATCATTCAGAGTTTTATTTACATTGTGTTTTTGAGAGATTTTGATTATTTAAATTAACTTAAAACAGAAGATTGTTTTATATAAAAGCTATTAATTATTGTTTTACACTTATTATATAAAATATAATACTTTTTTATATAATAAAACTAAACCCAGACGTATAAACATTTTTAACCCTCAAATCTGTCGTCAGTATCTATATGCCCTACACATGTATGTAATAATTTTAAAATATGTTCGCATTACATTAATCAGGTGTAAGAATCAGGCATTAAAAAATAGAATAATGAGATTTGATCTGCCCTTTTAGATAATGAGTAGTGAAACTCTTCACAGGCAAGTACACCAGCTTGTGCTTAATTTTTGTGAGTATTTCGAGTTGGAAAAGAGGAACAGTGGTCCTGTGGCATCTGTTACATCAGTCCAAGACATAAAAAGATAATTTCATTTTTGGAAATAAACATTTTCAGTTATGTATCATTATTTTTAGAGTAAACGCTGCTCTTAAAATATCAAGGAAAACCCTATACGCCATTAGAAAAAGGAGAGAAAGCAATACAATTATTTCCTCTCCTGGAAAAAATAGACCTCGTCGAAAAGAAAAAACCACAGATCTTCCCGATAGAACCAAATTGGAAGTTGGAAATACACTAGACAATATGTAATAAGGAAGTAAGTGTATACTCTGTTATAATATATGCTAACTTTAAAAAGTAGTATCATTGACCTATATTTAATAATCTTAATTATTTTTAGAAAAACATGTTACACTAAAAAGCTTAAATACTGAACTCACCAACAAGGAGATAGTGTCTTTGGATAAATCTTCTCTAAGTATTCTGCATAAGAAGCTGAGATTCAAATACCAAATGGCTGACGAGAGAAGAGTATTAATTGAAAGAACACGTGTTGCTTCTGCAGAAGCTCGTTAACTTTGAGAGCATATGGAAAATCTCAACACTTCTTATCCAGGAGTAGTTTTCATGAACGAACTGTGAAATGGGCATTTTTATTGTTTGTTTGAAGGTCATAGACAACGATGTTTCTTGCGAAGTAGTAGATATCTATTGGACTTCCATTGTCTTTATTTTTTGTTGAATATCACGACGTTTCGGCCAGTAGTTATCTCTAGCCGTTTTCAAGTGAAACTAAATAAAACCCTTAGCTACACGACTATTTATACTAAAAGTAAATGCAGTGGAGTGTGACTGAGATGGGTGCAGTCATGCATGCTATGGCAAAATCCCATTTTTTATGCTGCATTTAGTTTTAGTTTACAATTACTAAGAAGTGGTTTCCACACTTCTCTTATATCTAAAGATGGCTTACTTTTACGGCTTCTTTGAATTTCTCCAATGTTGTTCTCGGTGTAGTATTTTAGCTTCAGACCATTTTATGTGGTGTCCATGAGTCCAGGCATGGTTGGCGGCACCAGATTTTTCTGTTTCTCCTCGAGATGTGCATTTTTGGTGTTCTTTGATCCTTACGTCAAGAGGTCTCTTTGTCTCGCCAACGTAGGAATTGCCACATTCACATGGTATCTGATATACACAGTTTTTCATGTCCCTTTGAGTTATTGGTTTGACCCTAGTGAGCCGACTTCTCAGAGAGTTATTTGAATTGAAAACAACATTGAATTTAGATTGTTTTCCTATTCTTCTAACTTTTCTGAAATGCCTTTAACATAGGGGATGTTCAATACTGGTTTTCGTTCTTCATTCGTTGTCGATATTTTCCTATTTCTGCGTTGTTCTAGAAATTTATCCATTAGATATACTGGGTATCCGTTGGCTGTCAGATCATTTTCATTGTACTAGTTGGGCATTTGTCTGTTATGTTCTTAGGTAATAAATGAATAAATAAATTCTTGTTTTTTATGCTGTTTTTAAGAATTATTATTTTATTCGCATTTTTTTTTTAATTTCATATGATTCCAATTGCTTGTTATGTTTCGACTTTAAAAGTATAATTAAAAAATATTGCGTTTAAAAAAGCTATAGGAAAAATTATAAATAACTTTTTATAATTTGTGCCCTTAAAAAAATACTTATTTAATGTGTTTAAGGTAAATCTTATTATATTAAATTTAAAGTCCTTTTCTTTTAAGAGAGGAGTCTTAATTCCGCCTCTTTGCGATTTGTGAAAATTTTTTTCTCTTCAACAACTGAGTATAATCTCTGTTACAAGTTGAAATTTTCATCTTTTCCTGATAGAGAATCTGAAAATACAACGAAATTTTCAATATTCTAATTAGTCCTATTCATCAATGCAATAGATACTGCTTTAAGAATACAGACGTTGTATTGACTAATTAATTTTGATTTAGTTCAGATGAATATTATCGATGAAACGCTGCACCAACTGTATTTATCCATACAAATCAATATTTTAAAGATAAATATAAGGCTAGTTTTTATTAAAGTTTTATTGAATAGGCAAATTAGATTAATTAATGCAATATTTTAAGGATGCACTGGATACAGGATATTACAAATTCAAATTTTGGTATGGGAATTTTGTAAATGTTAAGAGATAGTTTTATGACGACAAACTTACACAATATGGTGTTTAATTATATGCCGACTATATAATTAATTATCAAGCTCGTTATACCATCGAAGTCTTCAGACATAAAATAAAATTGTTTTGTTTTTCTTCTAAGTTCATTTTTATATGTCTTCGGGAATTCCTATATATTTTTCTTTTATATATACATTATTCCGGATCGGAGGCATCGATTTGAATGAAATTGTTGGCGTTATATTTAGGAAGTTGCTACTGCGGTGCCATATCATCTTGGATGAAATTGGTTCAGTTAAATCCGAGATGGCCTTTATTTATTATATGGCAGACAAAAAAATTAATATTGTCTGATTTTCTCCAAAACTGGTATGGGCGAGTTTTCAGCGTCGTACATAACGAATTTAAAATTGTAATTTTAATAATTTAAATAATTATTAAAAAAAAATCAATATTACGGATAAAAAATTTTACATTTTTCGATTGTTATTGAGGGTTTTTGGGGGTGTAAATTACGAATTTAAAATTATTTTTGAAAAATTGAATATGACGAATTCAACATGCCATTTTCAATATTTTACACCTCTTGATTTTGTTCAAAATTCGTAAAACGGGGTTCTTGAAGATATAAATTACGAATTTCAAATTATTTTTAAAATATTCAATATGGCGAACTAAAAATTTTACATTGTATTGATTGGATTAGATTAGTATTAAGGGTTGAAAATTTTAAGTTATTCACATTTTTTCAAAATTGTTAATAAGAGTTTTTTTTTGAGTTCTAAGTTGTTACGGAATTTTTTGCAATTTCGTCACTGTAATTTTTTAAACCCTTATATACGATGTAACTACTCCATTAGTTCCAGCTGTCATAATAAGCTGATATAATTTCGTGATGATTATGGACTGCAAGCAATAATAAGTTCATAGAACCATTTCTGTCAAGATTTTGTGTTCAAAAGTGTGTTTTACTAAAAAGAAAAAACGGTAATTATTTTTTTTTATAACGGAACTTATTTAGTTTAAAGGAGTTTTGGATTATTTTTGTTAGTTTAGTCACCTTTTTTATTTGGTTGGTTTGTTCTGTCAAATTTAAAAATCTGTCAAGTATCCTCTGTTCGAAGGTTTTTCTATGGTGGGAGGCGAAATAATGAATTATGGGTCTTTCGTTTTCCGACTGCTAATGACCAAGGTGTACTTCTTTCCTCCTTTAATTTTTTTTCCATTTAAAAATTTCGTCTAATCTAAGATACAAATTACCTTGCTGTTTTGCTTAAGAAAGTTTAAAAGTCTCTACAGAGTGTGAATTTGTTTAATATTTAACTGGAAATATTCATTTTACAACGATTTTTCTTAAATTCTGGTCGACCATCTTAACCTGTTGGCATAAAGATAGCATGTTATTTATGAAAGGTTATGCCCAAATCAAAGACTTGTTGTTTGTCTAATTACCTATCTTGTTTTTAGGATCTACCGTTGTCAAATCATTTTGGCAACCTAAAACTGTGAGAAGAGTTGTGCCACCTAGTACACTAAATGGGATTGTTGCTGATGTCTCCCTCCCCGGCGACAACTTACTTTCGTTTGCAACACTGTACTTTTGTGATATCACCGCCCCCTCCAAAGAGAGATGCAGGATCCGCTCTTGCATGTGAGTGTAAAAGTAATCCCGAGGACTTCTACTATATTTGCGGAGAATTGATTTTAAAAGCGCAAGGAAAGGCGCTTTCTCCGCTTTTTAAAAGTGTTTATAAATTTTACTCTCATTGCCAAGATGGCGATATGGAAGACTTTAAGCCACAACCTGAACCATCAAATGATACGTCCATCGATGATGAAGAATTTTCAGCTAATTTAGCTCATTCACAATATCACCTCATTACTCAGGAGGAATTGAATGATTTCATTCGGGATTTGAAGTTACTTAAAAGTAAATCTCAACTTCTTAGATTTCGCTCTCAGTGGTGGAATCTCTTAGAAAAGAATAAAAATCTCTTCTTACAGTACTAGCCAATCAACCCTGAAGTTAGTTTTCTAAGAAGATGAAGGCTTAGTATGCTACTTTAATTTAAATGCATTGATGATGGAACGGAAAATACCATATCATGATCAAGACAGAACTGGCCTGGCGAGAAACTGTTATTCTCGGTCAGAAAAAGTATCTCACAATCTTTCTGTCTCGAAGGAAAATATTTACTTGCCACCATTGCACATCAAACTAGGATTGATCAAACTGTCCAAGCAATGAATAAGACAGGTGATGGATTTCAATTTTTGAAAACTAAATTTCCTCGTTTTAGTGAAGCTAGAGTCAAGGAAGGCTACCTTTCCCGAAATTCGACATTTCTTGAATACCTGAATCGACACGAAAAACGAGCTTAAAAACGTATGTGAAATCTTTTTGAATAATAATAAAAGTGCCAAGGCCATGGGATGTTACAAGTCCCTTAAAGTGCATTTCCTGCCCTCACACCGTCCCTAAAAATTTAGGAACAGTTTCAAATCAACACGGGGAACAAGTCCATTACGACATCACTACCTTCCAGAGGAGATTTTCGGAGAAATGGAAAGCGAGCATATTGGCAGACTAATGCTGGGGATTGGTAAGAGAAACTTCTACTTCAGGGTGCCAAAAGAAAACAAGCACCAAGTACAGAAAAAAAAATTCTTTTTACAGACCAGTATATTATTAAAAAATTGAAATTTTTGTAAGAAATAAAGAAATCTTTCTGCCATATTTAAATGTTATATATGTAATTCTTCTTTCAGGCAGAGAATATGAAAAATATATATACAAACAGTTTATTTCCTACAAATATTTGCAGGAAATAAACTGTTTGTATTTTTCATATTCTCTGCCTGAAAGGAGAATTACATATATACCATTTAAATACGGCAGAAAGATTTCTTTATTTCCTACTAAAATTTTAATTTTTTAAAAATTTCACACTACTCCGGTGATTCATAGATGTCATTCGACTAGCGATATTTTTCAGTCTGACATCGAGGTCGGTAGATGGCAGGTGCAATATCCTGCCGACATACCTTGAAACTTATATGTCATATATCAGTTATTTCCTGCTAATGTTGCTCTCGGTTCGATACAGCTCCACTGACGAGATCATGAAATGATCGAAACGCGTATGGAGAGAGAACCCGAGCGGTATTTGCAGGAAATAAACTGTTTGTATATATATTTTTCATATTCTCTGCCTGAAATGAGAATTACATATATAACAGGGTATTATTATTATTTTTCGCTTTTTAGCATATTTTTAGATTAAATTCATCTCTATGTCATTTCTCCCACTTTTTGTTATTCGAAGGGCTATTGGAAAATTGTTTTTTTTTTGGCAAACCATTACATATCATAGTATTTAAAAATGGATCAAAGACACATAAATGTGTATATTTGAAAAATATACTAATAAATCAAAAAAAAATCATATTTATAGATATTTAAAAAATACACTAATATATTTTAAAAAGCTGCCTGTAGAAAATTATGTTAATTTATGTTTGGAATCTTCTAATAACTTAATTTTGATATATTTTATTTATTATCGGCAAATCACAAGTTCGACCCTTTGATCCCGGGTCAAATGATAACGCGACATTATGTTGCGCAATTCCTTGTACGTCTTAGCGTTTACAGGAATTCTATGTATAAAGTACCCTGTATACATATATACGCCGGAAACATAATCCTTTTCTAATTATGCCGTCTTCGGAAAAAAATATATAAATTATTCCTAGAACCAGGCAGTTAAATTTTTTTCTTCTTAGAAAACGATTATAAATTTGTCGATTTTTTAAAGTGGTACCGATTTGTGGGTATATCTGTTTAGTATAATTTACATGATTTGGTCGGTCCTACTTTTCATTTGACCTAAAACTGAACAATACGTTGTTGTTTGAACGGCAAATGTAAATTTAGTGCTAATAAGTTAATCGATTTGAATGAAGTATATAGTAAAACTGAAATGTTTTACTAGAATATACAGTGTGTCCCACAACGAACTGCCGAAGATAATTATCAATTTCTCCTATATGAAACCTTTATTATTTAGTTGGGGTTGATTTCCTTCTAGAAGGGGATCTATTTAGTGTACTAAAAGTCAATTTTTTAAACGAAAACCCTCTATTTTTATAATGTTATAATATTTAACACTAAAAATAAGAGTGTTTTTGGACAAGGTTCTCTATTTGAATAATTTCTGGTTTTTGAGATATTGGTAATTTCACATTTTTGTGTTGTAAGAACGCTATACGGCTTTTAAGTTTTAGTTTTTATGTACGTATTCTCCTTTCAAGCCGGGGAAAGGGAAGAATAAATACAAACAGTTTATTTCCTGCAAATTCTACTCTGGTCCTCTCTCCATACGTGTTTCAACTACCTCATGGTCTTGTCAGTGGAGCTGTATCGGACCGAGAGCAACATTCGCAGGAAACAACTGATATATGAAATATAAATTCCAAGACATGTCTGTAGGATATTGCAACCTGCCACCTACCGACCTCGATATCAGACTGAAAAATATGACCTATTGAACGACATCTATTAATGACCGGAGTAAGTGAGAAAATTTTTAAAAATCAAAATTTCAGTAATAAATAAAGAAATCTATCTGCCGTATTTAAATAGTTGATATATATATATTCTCCTTGAAGGCAAAGAAAAGGAAAGAATATATACAAACAGTTTATTTCCAGCAAATACTACTCTGGTCCTTTCTTCATACGCATTTCGACCATTTCATGGTCTCGTCAGTAGAGCTGTATCGGACCGAGAGCAACATTCGCAAGAAACAACTGATATATAAAATATTTCCGGTGATTAATAGATGTCGTTCGACTTAGGGTCGGATCCAGCCTCTCCCTTTGCGGGGGTCGGTGATATCACAAAAGTACAGTATGGCAAGCGAAAGCAAGCTGTTGACGGGGGGAGTGAGACACCATCATTCCCATTTCTAGTGTAAAAGGCAGGGTCGGGTCTATTCTTCTGAATTTGAAGCTCTTGGAAAGGTGGAACGATCACAAGTTGCCGACAGGAGGGGATGGCAGCAGCATACACATTCCTATACTCTATTCAAGAACTAGAGAGAGTAATAAAACTGTTATTGAAACCTCCAACGCACCTGCTCCAGTGCCGCAGGTAACTGATGACTGCCGTAAATCTAATTATATTTAAATATTATAAGCTTTTATAAATTTACTGTAACAATAAAATTTCTCATAGTTCAATTTAACTTCTGTCAGTAAGCAAAGTACACCTTACAGTGTATCCTTAGTGATTTATCTTGTTTGTGCTTGTATTTATATATCATTTGAGATTAGTGAGATACCCAAAAGATATGGCTTCCATATCTATATTTATTCCAAAATTGTTAACCAGGGCATTTTTTCCTCAACGAAAAACTTATTACAATGAATGTTTATAATTCCTTAAGATATCAATATTTAGATAATAATGTTGAAAGCTCTGTTGAGATGTGTTCCAACATGACAGGAGTTGGAAAATCTACTATGTACCGAATACTGAAGGAGAAAAAAACGACTGGAATTGTTAGTACTCCCAAGTCACATTCGATCGCAGGCTGACGAAAAACCTCGTTGGAAGAAGAAATGTAAACTGCAATAAAAGGAGTTGTACATACATTTTATTATGAGAAGCAGATCCCAACCGTCGACGAAATTCTAACTAAAATCAATGAAGATCGCGATTTACCTGAAATTAAAAGAATTGAGCTCTGCAAATTGCTCAGAGAACCTAATTTTTTGAAAGAATAACGCTACGTTTTAGACTGAATGTGCCTAAAACGGTTTCTATGCCAAAATTAAAAATAATAAAAATACAGTTGTGATTTGTGTTAAATATGTCAAAATATTTGATAATGTATGTAAATTTTTAAGAAATCATAAGAAATTAAATAATATTATAAAAACGTTTTATTTTAAGTTTATTATTACAGACCGCTATTTTTGATTATAAAATTTCTAATCCATTCTTGTGAAAAATATATGTGTCTAACAGATTTTGCCAAAGACATTGGACTAAAGTTCACAGGTAGTTTGCGAAGAAAAAAAGAGTAAAAAATGATTTATTACTCTTTCTAGTTCTTGAATAAACTATAGTATAAGAGGCCAAATCGGATCTATCTTCCTGAACTCAAAGCTCTTGGGGGGTGGGCGACGGCCCCCGCCCCCCTGAATCCGCGCCCCATTCAACTAGCAATATTTTTCAGTCTGACTTCGAGGTCGGTAGGTGGTAAGTTGCAATATCGTACCGACATATCTTGGAATTTATATTAATGATGAAACAAGACGACCCTCGTTTATTAGATAACATAAATTGGAGTGCCGACACATAATTTACGAAAAGTAGCCTTTTTAACAGACACAATTCCCGTTTTTGGAGTGATTTAAATCCTCATGCAGTAAAGCTGGGGAATTTTCAAGAACGTATTTTTGCTGTAAGAAATGGTGGAATAATAAAACTACATTTTTATGAAGAAAACTAAAATGTTAATGCATACAAAGCAAATTATGTCCCCATTTTAAATTATGTATTAACTTTTGTAGGAGAAAGTTATATAAATATTCTAGAAGAGTTAGATAATGAAAATTTAAGCAATTTACCTCTGGAGGAACACAGGCAAATTTTTTACCATTACGATGGCGCTCCACCACACATAACCATTTCAGTTACCAACTTCTTACAAGCAACATTTTATGAATGAATTAATAAAAAAATTTAGGACAACTCCCCTATATAAAAATTAAAGATTTTTTCTTTTCCCCTATCGAGGATTATGGGATAGATTTTCAAAAATGCAATTAAATAAATCATATCGATTGATTTGTATCTATATATCGATAAAACCTCCCAATACTATTCAAAATAAGCTTTATCCCCTGCCCTACCCAATATTTTAAGTAATTTATAACGATTTTATCCAGAAAATTATTACGAATTCATGAAACATGTTTTGAGTTTTAATTATAACTATTACTAGTTAATTATCTTTATAATCTTTGAAAAAGTACCCAAATTGGTGTCACGTAGTAAAATTTTAAGAATTCCGTATTTACACTAGATTGTTTTATAAACAAATAAATATTTTTTAGATTAGTTTTTATCTAATCTGGAAAACAGTCCCCTTTATGGCGTCTGATTTCCTTAAAACTATTATACAGGTGCTCTACAATAAACAAAAATATTTTTTAAATATTTATATACTAAATTTGGGTTAAGGTTAAAAAAAAATGAAAATAGAGCTGCAACTCTTCAAATACAATGGAAACGAAAAGTCAGAACAAGCATGTTATATATAGTCTTATTCAGAGGCGGATTCAGCCTCTCTCTTTGGGGGGCGGTAATATCACAAAAATACAGTATGGCAAGCGAAAACAGGTTGTCGACTGGGGCGGGGGGAGACACCAGTAACATTCCCATTTTTAGTGTAAAAGGCAGAGTCGGGTCTATTTTTCTGAATTTGAAGTTCTTGCAGCGGGGGGTGCCAACAGCATACACATTCCTAGTATAAAAGACAGAATCGGGTCTATTTTCCTGAACTCAAAGCTCATGGGGGGGGGGGCGATCACAAACATACAAATTTCTATACTCTCTTCAAGAACTAGAGAGGGTAATAAAATTGTTACCAAAACCTCCAACGTACCTGCTCCAGTGCCGCAAGTAACTGAGGACTGCCGTAAATCTAATTATATTTAAATATTTTATAAGCTTTTACAAATTTACTGCAACAATAAAATTTGTGATAATTCAATTTAATTTCTATCAGTAAACAAAGTACACCTTACAGTATGTCCTTAGTGATTTATCTTGTTTGCGCTTGTATTTATACAGGGTGATTCAAAAATCGATCACGAAACTTAAGGGGGTGATTCTACTTGACAAAATAAGGGTAGAGCTTCATATAATTTTTTTTCAAAATGTCAATCGTTTTCGAGTTACAAGCCGTCCAAGTTCAAGTTTTTATTTTTTGTTTTTTGAATTACTCGCTTACAGGAAAACCGATTTGACTAATATTTGAAAGATAGGCTAAGTCTTCTGCGCTTCATCATTTTAGTAACAATTCACATTGATTGTTTGCCGCTAGAGGACACTTTACCTACATTGAAAATTGTTTTTTTTTCATAATTTTTTAGTGTTGACAGCTACAGTAGTTTTTGGTATAATTTCTGAAAGACTGATGCCAGGCCTTTAAAAAAGGTGCTCTTTATTTACATCGCTAAACCCAACGGTTTAGACGTAAATCACCCTTAAAAATTAAGTGGTAAATTTACTTTTCTCATTTAATTACCACCAGCTACCAGGTAAATAGCTATCAAAGTATACTAGAGCTGTCAGTTTAACATCAAATAAATTCGCTTTTTAAACTATTTAATTTATAATCTTAAAATAACTAATAATGGCTAATCAGTAAATATTCATATTATGGATTATTGCGATATACATTTAATTGATAAAAATTAATGAAACAGTACTAAACAAACTAAAAAAGATTCTCAAAATGTCCCCCATTTTCTTCCATACATTTCCTAACACTCTTCAAAAAATGTCGCCTAACTCGATGAAAAATTTCTGGTGTTTCTTTAATAATTTGGCACTTTTCGATTATCCTGAAGCGAAGATCCTCGACGTTGATTACTGGAATATCGTACACCAATTGTTTCAAATGACCCCAAAAGAAAAAATCCATAGGATTAAGGTCTGGTGACCTCGCTGCCCATGCCAATGGTCCACTTCGTCCTATCCATCGCTCAGGATACGTTGCATTCAAATACTGTCGGACACGTATACTAAAGTGGGGCGGAGCTCCGTCTTGGAGGATCCACATGTTGGCCCTTACTTCCAATGGCACATCTTCCAGATACAATGGGAAACGATTTTGGATAAAATCTAAGTATACGTCACCAGTTAATGGGCCATCAAAGAAATGAGGACCAATAAGGTAATCTCCTATTATCCCTGCCCACACATTTAGTGAAAATCTACGCTGATGTTTCGTTTCTACCACATTGTTTGGGTTCTCGTAAGCATATGTGTGGATGTTGTGTAGATTTGTTATGCCATCATGAGTGAAACCAGCTTCGTCAGTGAATAATATGACGCCAATTAATCGATTATCGTGTTCATATTTAGCTAGGATCTGATTGCACATTTCCAACCGTCTCGGCCGATCATCGTCATAAAGAGCCTGCACCTTTTTTGAATGAAACGGGTAGAGTTGTTCTTCTCTTAGTATCCTCCATGAACTAGCCTGACAGAGCCGCACTTCATTCCCAATTTTTCTAGTACTAATACCTGGATTATCTTCAATAATTTCAAGCACTCTTTCTTCTTGTTGCACGTTTCTAGCAGTTCTAGGTCTTCCCCTATTTCCATTATAACTTTTAAAGGAACCACATTCCGCAAGCCTCCTGTGCACACTGGAAAATGTTTGAGCATGAGGGATATTTCTTTCCGGATAACTCTCCATATAATATCTTCTTGCCAACTCTGCATTACCATTTGCTTTTCCATAACAAAAATGGATATCACAATATTCGATATTTGAATATTGGTGATTAGCCATTATTAGTTATTTTAAGATTATAAATTAAATAGTTTAAAAAGCGAATTTATTTGATGTTAAACTGACAGCTCTAGTATACTTTGATAGCTATTTACCTGGTAGCTGGTGGTAATGAAATGAGAAAAGTAAATTTACCACTTAATTTTTAAGGGTGATTTACGTCTAAACCGTTGGGTTTAGCGATGTAAATAAAGAGCACCTTTTTTAAAGGCCTGGCATCAGTCTTTCAGAAATTATGCCAAAAACTACTGTAGCTGTCAACACTAAAAAATTATGACAAAAAAACAATTTTCAATGTAGGTAAAGTGCCCTCTAGCGGCAAACAATCAATGTGAATTGTTACTAAAATGATGAAGCGCAGAAGACTTAGCCTATCTTTCAAATATTAGTCAAATCGGTTTTCCTGTAAGCGAGTAATTCAAAAAACAAAAAATAAAAACTTGAACTTGGACGGCTTGTAACTCGAAAACGAATGACATTTTGAAAAAAAATTATATGAAGCTCTACCCTTATTTTGTCAAGTAGAATCACCCCCTTAAGTTTCGTGATCGATTTTTGAATCACCCTGTATATTTATATATTTTATATATGATTTGAGATTAGTGAGATACCCAAAAGAAATGGCTTCCACCTCTATATTTATTCCAAAATTGTTAAACCAAGGCATTTTTTCCTCAACAAAAACTTATTACGATGAATGTTTATGATGCCTTAAGATATCAATATCTAGATAATAATGTTAAAAACTCTGTTGAGATGTGTTCCAACATGACAGGAGTTACAAAATCTACTATGTACCGAATACTGAAGGAGAAAAAACGCCTGGAATTGTTAGTACTCCCAAGCCACCTTCGATCACAGGCAGACGAAAAACCTCCTTGGAAGAAGAGATGAAAACTGCAATAAAAGGAGTTATACATACACTTTATTATGAAAAACAGATCCCAACCGTCGACAAAATTCTAACTAAAGTCAATATAGATCGGGATTTACCTGAAATTAATAGAACTGAGCTCTGAAAATTGCTCAGTTAACTTAATTTTTGCTGGGAAAAACCAGATAGGAAATTTGTTCATATAGATCGTCCGGAAAATGTCCGTAGAGTTGCTAGAAATAACACAACTTACAAAATTAAGAATATAACTGAATTTTTGAAAGATTTTTTTTTTAATAAAGTTACTGCAGAAAATTGGGAAAAATCTATATAATAGAAGAATAAAAGAAAATGTGGAAACTCGATTTCATGATCGGTGAGATTGAGGAACCAATTATAATTATTTTGAGCGAAGATAGCTTCACTAACTTTGATTACAAATTAGATACGTAATACCACAATTTATTATTTAAATTTTCTGTAACATAAAAATTAATTACATTTGAATCCCTTTTCATTGTTTAATTATAATTCTTCAGATGGTTTAAGAAATAAATAAACTGAAACGTCAGATGTCCTAAAGATGTTTTAAATTAATAATAAAATTACCGACAGCCCCAAAAAATTTTAATATTATGTGGACGAATTTATTTTTTATATATGTTCAACTTCTTGTACTTTTGACAATGGGTATTTTGTAAGTATTTCAATTATAACTTAGAATTTTTTGGGAGAAAAAGGCTACATTTTAGTCTGATTGTGCCTAAAACGGTTTCTATGCCAAAATTAAAAATAATAAGAATACAGTTGTGATGTGTGTTAAATATGTCAAAATAATTTATATTTTCCAATGCATGTGAATTATTAAGAAATCATAAGAAATAAAATAATATTGTAGAAACTTTTTATTTTAGGTTTATTATCTAAATAATATTCTATGCCATAAGTACTTAGTGATAAAATAAACCTCCTTCCAACGCCTATGACAAGGATTAAAATCCTTTTTATCACTTCACACTTCCAAATATCTATTGTTATTCAACCCAAATAGTCCATTATTATTCATTCTTATGAAAAACATATGTGTCTAACAGATTTTGCCAAAGATACCGGATTAAAAAACACAGGTAATTTGCGAAGGAAAAAAGGGTAAAAATTATTTATTACTCTCGCGAGTTCTTAAATAAACTATAATATAAGAGTCAAAATCGGATTTATTTTCCTGAACTCAGGGCTCTTTAGGGGGGGGGGGCGATCGCCTCCACCGCCCCCCACTTGGATCCGCGCCTGATACTAGCGTTGCTAAATGTCATGTGACATATTCTTTGTAATGTTTGACTTTGTAGACGGTATACGTACTGAGAACATTTTGATATATGGACGATAAAAATTAAAATTTCAGCAAGAAATAAATAAATCTGTTACTGTTGTGTTCAACAAGTTGCCTATATTTATTTTCCATTCAAGCAGTTTAAAGAAAAAAATTTAAACGCAGTAATAAACAGTTTATTTCTTACTGAAATTTTAATTTTTAAGTCTTGCATTACTCCCGTGGTTGTATAGATATCATTTGATTGGCAGTATTTTTCGGTCTGACATAGAAAAAGTGTGCTGGCATAATATTGTGATATTCATTTTGTGTTACGTAGACTTACACTTTTGTTTTTTAATTTCCTTCTCTTGATCTTTATTCTTCTTCGTCGCCTTTTATAATTGGTTTTAATATTTCGATATTTTCGGAAAAAGAGCTGATAGGCTCACCATATGATGTAGGGGCACCTTGATCAGGACGAGAATGCCTAAAAGCCTTAAAACAAATGCAAGATCCGAGACTTAACCTGCATTCATGACTCTAAAAATGCAACGTAACTATTGTTCTAAATATTCGTACCAATAACATTCAGGTATAATTAGGGACAAAAAAACACAAATTAATGCCAGGTTTGCTCAAAGTTATTAGTTCAAAAAACATTTTCTTTGATGATATCACAACTTATATTGAATTTCATATTAAATGTATATTCTTTACAGGCCTCTGTCTATTTTTTCTTCATTGGTCATTACTTCAACTATCTGTCATAATTCTTTAGGTAAGTTAAGTAAAATGTGTAATTAGTTTTGACCTAAAAGTTAGGTTTAGTTGCAGCAAAGATCGAAATTATGTTTTAAAATTTTAATAGGTGAGCAATTTGATGAACCCTAGTGACTTAGTTATTAAATTTATGCTTTATCACTAACAAACAAAAGTTATCTTTAATGCTGTAACAACAAATCTTGTTTCCATTATTTGTATAAACAAAGATATAATAAGAGCCCCAAAATTTTAAATATTCAACATAAAGTATTGATAATATGCCAAATCATTGTCAGAAATACATGGTTAGTCAAGGTCAGGGCTTAAATAGCAACAGTATCAATTTTAGTTGTTAGTGCGATATAGGAATATAAAACAATATTTTGGTTATTAAAATTTATCTCTTTGCTTAATATTTTTTGAAAAACATTTTTAAAATTGAAAAATAGCATGGTCTTTGATAGGTATCATTGATAAACTAATTTTAATGGTATATTTACACTATCTTGAGGATATAAGAAGGACAAATATCAATTAACTCGTCCTAAATAAACATAATGATATTCAAAGCTAGTTTACTTTACTTCGGTCTATTTTTAGGATTATTTATTTCTAAAACCATAATCTTAAGCAGTAAGTCGATTTGTCTGAGATGTATTTGCTACAGGCTATCCCTCTCTGTATAATTTTTTATAACATGTAAGTTGTGTTAATCTGCAAGTGTCTGTACGAGTACAGAAAATTATTGCCACCCATTATTTTAATGATAAATTTTGGAATATTATACTGATGGAAGTTTACGTAGCTCTTTATTTTCGGATAAAACTTTCTACTATCATCAAATGATGAATGGTTCGATACACCCAGTAATTGATCACATCAACGTTATTATTTAATTTAAAAAATACACCCCAAATCAGCAAGTCATGTGGCTCGTGCTCTTTTCCAAATACTATTGAAACGTTCCAATAGGATTAAAATCACCATTTCTAAGAAGCCAAAAACGTCAGAATTGCTATCGTTCGTGCTAAAATAAGTCTCCGTTTTTTGTATGTTCAAAAATAACTTGTTATTCCTTGTCTATGTGCAGTTTCTGATTCGCCTGCTCCTCACCATTTATATTTTTCTGTATCAAAATTGCTTTCACTCAGTATTCAGGACTGATCACCATCTTATCACAATAAAAGTCTTCACTGAAAAATGCATTGAATATAAACAAATTATCATGCTCATATTTGTAGATTTTGAAAAGACATTTGATTTAATTCACCAAGACAAACTCCTAGATGCTGGTATTCCGCAACAATTAATGGGAGTGTACGTGTCAAAGTATTTGTAACAATTTTATAAAGCATGCTTAATTCAATAAACTAGGAATCAATGGAAAATAACATTGACGTGAAAAGACTAACCTTCCTTATTACGCCAATAATATTATCTTAATAAGAGACAATGTGCAGGAAGCCTAGATTATGTTGGATAAAGTGTAGGATGTTTCAACAGAATTAGGGCTAAAAATTTATAAATCTAAAACCCAGACAAATTTAGCATTGAATAACTTTATAACACTAAACGAAGAAAGAATCGTAAGTTTACTCGATTTCGATCAACTAAGGTGATCAAACACATGAAATCTTCGCAGAATAGGCCCATCTTGGGCTGCTTTCAGTAAATTTAGACAAATAGCTAAATATGATCTTCCAATATTACTAATAAAGAAACTGTTCGACAAATGGGTGCTTCCAGTACTAACATATGGAGCGGAGATACTTGAGCTGACAAAGAAAAACATAAACAAAATATTTATGATACAAGAAAATATGGAGGACTTTCAAATACAACAATTAGGCAAAAAAGAAATGAGAAACGCTGTTAAAACTATTCTAAAACTAAAATTAAACTGGACAGGATATATTGCTAGGATGAGTGGGGACAGATGGATTCAGAGAGTTGTAGAGTGGTGACTTAGATACGGAGCTTATGGAAACAGAGACGGCCTGTCTGGAAACAGAGACAGATCACCTAGCCGATGGGCGGATAATATGAAAAGGGTGGCAGGAAATTTGATACAGGTGGCACGAAAACAGGAAAAGTTCACAAGAGTTAGGGAAGCCTTGTATTCGACAGTGGATAATAAAAGGCTATTGATAATAATGATGATGTACTCACATTGAGAAAATAGAACATTTACGAAATTATTTTGGTGTTCATGTGCCTATCATAGCCTATATTCCGAGAAGTTGTTTAATAATGAGAATTAAAATTTCGCACATAGATAGGAATTGATTGCACAATTATAGCAGTATATTATGAAAGTTAAATTTTCATTTTAGGGGGTAAATTGTAAAATCAAATTATTTTTTCAACGTCGTCTAGTGAGATGGCAAATGAAAGCTTAAAAAGCTTGATTTTTTTTTGAATATGTGTATGTATATATATATATATATATATATATATATATATATATATATATATATATATATATATTCAAAAAAAAATTCATGCTTTTTAAACTTTCATTTGCCATCTCACTAGACGACGTTGAAAAAATAATTTAATGTATATATATATATATATATATATATATATATATATATATATATATATTGTCTTTTCTTGGGTTTAGGTTCTATATTTAATAAATACACAAAACGATTGACATTGCGCCCTTTATTCAAGGCATTTGCAAAATTCTTTCCTCCTTAAAAACGTAGGGAATAGATCCAAATATTTACATCTTAATAAAAAAATTCTTCTATTTTTTTGAGCGTCAAGTTTATTGTATGATTTTGATAATTCCTTTAGATGCATTACCACGTGCGGCCCATGTGATATTTCTATCTCCTTATAAAATGTCATAATGGATGTTGTTAGTAGCTTCAACCCAAACTATTAATATTTATTTTCTTGATTCTTCAACCATAGATTATATCATTTTCCTTTATTTTGTCTTTTCTTGGGTTTAGGTACTATATTTAATATATACACAAAACGATTGACGTTTCGCCCTTTATTCAAGGCTCTTTCAAAATTCTTTTAAGGAGGAAAGAATTTCCCCCCGTGATCTATGTATTTGGAAAAGTTATTTTATTCTCCTTACGACCGTTAAGAAAGGGGAAAACAGTATATTCTCTGCGAATTCCACTCTGGTTCTCTCTCTATACTAGTTTTGACCACCTATTGGTCTCATCAGTGGAGCTGTAACGAACCGAGAGCAAAATGCACAGAAAACAATATCTACTTAAAATCCCCATATCGTAAAATATCGGTAAGATATTACCAGCAGAACTTGATGCCGAACTGTTATTATCTTAAAGAGTACAAACGAACATATGAGTATACCGCGGAGCGGTAGGAAATTACTAAAAACAAACAATTTCTCGGTCTATGTATTTGGAAACCAGAGTGGAATTTGCGAACAATATACTGTCTGTCCCCTTTGTTAACGGTCGTAAGGAGTATAAAATAACTTATTCATATATATATATATATATATATATATATATATATATATATATATATATATATATATATTATATATTTAATTATTGATGTTATTCTTGCACTACTCAAAAAAATTTTACTTTACGGGGTTTTTAAAATAATATAATATAATATAATATATATAATCTCCAATGTAATATATATATATATATATATATATATATATATATATATATATATATATATATATATATATATATATATATATATATATATAGATATATAAGTATAAAGTAACTTTATACTGGTAGTTTTGGGTAATAATGGGGATGGTGGTATTTGGATATGCAGTTTACAAATAGGGGCCACTGTTATTGAGATTGTTTTAACAGGAAAGTCCACGTCATATTTTAAGGAATTAAAAACTATCTCAATACCGGATGTTTATCGTCAATTAACTTGAACTATGGTAAATCTTTAATGTCAACTTTATAAATTATTTTTTTTTCCAGAAATGATAATGAAGAAAGTTTTTAATAGTCCGATAGAACAATTTATAAGTAATTTTTTTGTTGTGTTGTGTTTATGCTTTTACAGTTAATGATTGATTCGACGTATAACGTGTTTAGCTTCACTATATTCAATAGATTTATTTTGGGATTTCCATTGGGTTTTTCAGTCTCTTTCTTTAATTAGATGTATATTGATACTTTCACTTCTGACTAATAATTAAAAGAAATAACAGGATTACAACTTCGATTAGATGGGCCAATAAAATAGAATTGAATAAATAATACGATAGGAAAAGTATCTTCTTAGGTCAGGTAATTTGTTATAAACAAAAAAAATATTAATAATGTATTGTTCTTTCCTTGTAAAATAAAAAATATTATCGTATTCCTCGGCAGATTCTAACCAAAAGTGTATTTGAAAAATATCAGTTTCTGTCACTTTTCAACAAGAATAATTTTTGATTAAATAAATATTTTCTAATTCTGCAATTAATATTTCAAGTCAAGAACAACAAGATGGGATAAATCGCATTGCGAAAACATTATGTTTTTATTGCTGTTTAACGCTATAAACATATAGCGTTTCATCAATTATAACGTACGCGTCGTCGTTAAGAGGGAACAAAACTGCGTTAATTTTTTCGCCAGAAATTGTAACAAATTACGTGGCCATTTTTTGGGAATCCATACGTAAGCAGGGGGTCAAAATACATATAAAAACTTTGGTTCAGCCATGTCGCTTTATTGGTTACGAAAACCCACTCGACTCCCGAACTATCTTACCTATTGAAAGACTCAACATTGATTATATATATATATATATATATATATATATATATATATATATATATATATATATATATACATATATGCTGAACTATACAGGGTGTCCAGGAAAATGTGGGAAATATTCCGGATATGGAAAAATACGTTTATATAAACCTTTTTGGTATAAGCCGCCTCATCTCAAAGAGATGCAAAGAAATCAAGTTTTCTACACATAATTATTGAACCACCGGGTATATTTCAATTTTTTTTTAAATGATATATACCAGGTAAGACGCCTCAAATTACTATCCAAGAAAGTGTGAATTACTCACTGCTGCAGGGATGGAGTAGCTGTGACACTCATGACCCCATTTTTTTTACGCCCTGTATGATAAGAACTTTGGATAATGTTTGTTACACACCTTTAATTATTGACTAAAAATTAAGAATTCTTAATTCATGTCGCTAATTTTAACCGTTTTCGAAAAAACGTCATTTTATTTACATCATGAACTTAGCGTATTTCGATAAAAGATACATTTTTGTTCCTATCAACTTCTTTAGTCAAAAACGTCTAATTCTGTGAATTGCAGTTCGACCTAGGTTCACAAAAAATGTGTGTTTTATTTTATCAGCACCAAAAACAAAGTATTGTTGCAAACGTTGCTTGGTACAAAATAAATAAATATCCTGCATTTTAGAACTTGTCAATTTTCACATCGCTTACATTGAGTCTTTACTTGGATATTAATTTCCTGACTTATGGATTTCGTGGTGAAATTAACTGTGAAATAATTCGAAATATGGAATACACATTTATTGAGTATGCAGATATGTATCCGATGTATTGTCTTGGATCTTGCAATTCTTTGGAAGCCAGGAGGTTATATTACTACAGATATCCTAATCGTACTCTTCCAGATCAGAAAACATTTCAACGAGTTGACCAACCTCTAACAGAGAAGGGAAGGCGATTCAAATTTAATAAGATAATATTTTTAAATTTCTTCATAATTTTAGGAAATTTTTGGGAAAAGCAGTACTGATGCTGGTCGAGGAAGAACAGTACGTACCCTGGAATGAGAGAAAAATATTTTAAATTCTGTAGATGACACTCTTTCAACGAGCTCTAGAAAATTATCAGCGCAGTTAAATACGTCGAAAACAATAGTACACGAAGTTCTTCAAGAACAGCTGTCATATTCATATCATTTGGAAAAAGTGCATGAACTGATTCCTGAAGATTTCCCCGTAGAATGCAGTTTGCTAACTGGCTATTGGAACAGTAACGAAATAATGTAAACTTTTTCTTCACAGAAGAAGCAGGGTTTACAATAAATGCTATCATAAATTTACCCAACTCACATGTATCGACAGAAGAAAATCCTCACGCAACTATTGTTTCTTATCATCAACATCAGTTCCAATCAATTAATGTCTGGGCAGGAATCATTTCCAATTTTTTGATTGGACCATTCGTACTGCCGAAACAACTGAATGGAGAACTTTATTTGAAATTTTTCCAGAATGCTCATGATTTGGTAGAGCACTTATCACTTGAAACACGCCGAAACATGTATGATATGTACGATCACCTCATTACAGCGTTGCTGTGCAGGAGCACCTGAGTAACGTCTATCCAAACCGTTAGATAGGTAGAGAAGGATCTATTGCTTGACCTCCTCGATCTCCCGGCCTAACGATATTGGATATTTACCTGTGGGGACATTTCAAAACATTGGTTTATTCCACTCCGGTCGATAGTAGGGAGGAACTTCTACGGAGAATAACGTTTCATTGTGATCAAATAAGTAACAATGCTGAGTTTATGTGGCGGGTGCAGCAGTCCTCTATTCGTCGTGCCTGCGAGTGTATCAGACTTCTTGGAACCCATCTTGAACCCCGTTATGATGTTTTTAACTAAGCAGTTAGCTTAACTTTTTATTGAAACTATGGTGATAGGGGAAAATTCCTCTTTTTCATATTCAACCGATCAGAAGTTAGGAGACTAACAGTGTAAATAAAATGACGTTTTTTCGAAAACGGTTAGGATTAACGACATAAATGAAGTATTTAATTTTTAGTCAATAGTTAAAGGTATGTAAAAAACGTTGTCAAAAGTTCTTATCATACAGGGCGTAAAATAATGGGGCCATGAGTGTCACAGCTAGTCCGTCCCTGTAGATATTAGTAATTCACAATACTTTCTTGGATAGTAATTTGAAGGGTCTTACCTGGTATATATCATATTAAAAAAAAATTGAAATATACCTGGTGGTTCAATAATTATGTGTAGAAAAATTGATTTTATTGCAGCTCCTTGGGAGTCCATATCTCCGAGAGACCTATACGAATAAATTTATATGAACTTGTAGTATTCCTTTCACGTGTTTTTTTTTTCATATCCGGGAGATTTCCCACATCTTCCCGGACACCCCGTATATTTGTATACTATTTCATAAAAATTTATTGGAACCTAACCGTTAAATTGAGATGTTTGAGAGATAATGTCAAAATTATCTAGCATTTTACTACTGTTATTTATCCTTAATTTTCATTTTAATAATATTTCATTGGTACTAATTACAATATTTCTTCCCGACTATTTACTCTACTTGACATTTAGAAAAGCCGAGAATAATGATTAAAACAAAAAATAAAAACTGAGTTTTAATCCTCATCCATAGCCACCTTGTTCTAATTTGGTATCTCTAGTATTTAAAAAAAAATTGTCATATCTAGTAAACGCCAGATAAAAAACATGTTTATTAAAGTTCCGAATATTCAAAATAATTTATTCAAAGTATTTAACTTCCGCTATTATAAAAATAAACCATTTCTTGCCTTGAGATTTATGGTCAAATTTAACAAGTGATTCTACCTTTCTGTTCATTTACAATATTAACTTTTAAAGTTAACCGATATTAATTCTAAGAGCCTATTAAACCATCATAACAGGGTTAGGAACTGAATTCAGTGTAGTGTCATTTAAGGCAGTTAGGAACATAATTAGGAGGACTGAGTGATACCAATCTTCTTTACTGATTTAGAAAAGGATATAGTGTGATCTAATAGAATTTGGGAGACTTAGTCAATGTGCATATCTCTGTAACGTGATATATGACTCTGGACAAATCCCAGTGGATTGGTTAAAGTCTACGTTTATTGCTACTCCAAAGAAAACAAACCTCAAGGACTATGAAGACTACATACTCATAAGCTTGATGAGCCACGCTCTTAAAACGTTTCTTCGAGTAATCATTTCAAAAATGTACAGAAAGTGTGAGGATATGAGTGGCGACACACAGTTTGACTTTATCAAAGGACTTGGCACTAAAGAAGCTCTCTTCTCAATGAAATTACTTGTGCAAAAGTGCTATTACCAAAGGTAAGATGTTTTCATCTGCTTTATTGACTATCAGAAAGCTTTTAACAACTTAAATCACGAGCTGCTGTTGGAAAGATTATAGGAGATCGGTGTAAATGATAAAGATAATAGAATAAGAGAACTTTATTGGCAACAGTTAGCTGAGATCCGTATTGATGACGATCTATCAACAGAGACCTTTAATATACTGAAGGGAGTCCGGCAGGGATGTGTACTGTCGCTTGTTCTGTTTAATATTACGTTAAAAAAATATAGGTATCAAAGTCAATGTCATCCCCATAAACAATATTCGCTATGCAGATGATACTGCAGTCTTAGCTAACAACTGAGAAGATCTCCAATCAATATTAAAAAAACTCAATGAGTGCGGTGAACAGTTCGGACTGCCAAAACAAATATGATGCTGATTAGTAGGCATGAGTACGTCACTCTTGTTAACATCAACGGGGAACGTATCGCACGGTTCACGTATCCTGCCGCTACTCTGAATGAAAAGTGGCAATGTGACGAAGAAGTGAAGGGAAGAATTGGCCGTGCAAAAACAACTTTCTTTAAACTTAAGAATCTCCTTCTTCACAGAAATATGCCACTACACACCCAAAAACGTGTGGTCCAGTGTTATCTTCTTCTTCTTCTTCTTCTTCTTCTTCTAGGTAGTACCAAGTTCTGTTATCTATACAAAGCCTCATCGATCCTCGTTTGAGGTCGAAATCCAGCTGTCTCTCCATCTTTTGGGGGGCCGTCCAAGCGGCCGTTTGGTGTTTGGTTTCTCTCTCATCACGGTTTTTGCTAGTCTGTCATCGTCCATTCGTTCCACGCGATCTCTCCACTGCCTACGATGGTTTCGAACCCACTTCACAACATCCCCCACTCCGCTGTTCCCCCGTATTTTTGCGTTTCTTATTCTATTTCTTAAACTTGTTCCCGTGATCATTCTCAGCGTTTTCATTTCTGTGGTTCTCATAATTTGTTTTGTCTTTGTGATTTCATTTCTTATTTCTGCGCCGTAGGTCGGTATCGGTCTTACACAGACCTTGTAAATTCTTGCTTTGCTCTCAACCGTCATATATTTATTGTTCCAGATTATGTCTCTTAGTTGGCCTGATATCATGGCCGCTTTGTTGGCCTGTGTGCGCTGGTTCAGTGTTATATATGGCCTATTCTACTATATGGTACTGAAACTTGGTCACTTACGGCTGAGACGCTGAATTGGATCGAAGCTTTTCAATTGTGGATACTCCGTCAACTACTGCGTATCCCCGGACTGCTCACATAACGAATGATGAAGTTCTACGAGGAGTTGGCGTAGAAATACAACTAATGGACACTGTAAAACAACAAAAGGTGTCATATCTAGGGCATATACTAAGAGGACCTTGCTACTCCATACCAAGGCTAGTACTACAGGAAAAAATTGAAGGCAAACGGGGACCAGGTCGAAAACAACACTCTTGGCTCCGCAATATAAAAAACTGGTGTGGTATATCAGACGCCGCAACCATAATTAAGCAGGCTGAGGAGGCACTCTAGTTATAATGTGACCATGAGATGAACAAATGATCGCAGACGTGTGGAATAGTACATGGCATCCGAAAAAGAAAAACTCAATGTGCTGTGAGCGACTACAGAGGTATTATAAAGTGAGATAGGCATAGGCCCGTTTGTAAATGAAAGTTTCCCATTCGTAGAAAGCAGAAAAAGGAGAGAGGGAGAAGAATAACTTTCTCCATCTTTATTCAATAACGTATGCGCAATTCAGAGTTCTGTTCCCATCGGCGCAGGCAAAACGCTGATTTTATACATTTGTGTAAGAAAATCTACGAAACTTCGAAATATTCAGTATGTGGAAAACTACCTCGAAATTTTTCAGGGGTTTTTGCGAAAGAAAAAGTAGTCCCAAATAACATAGCTCTTAAGGAAAGTCCAAACATCGATCACTTAAAATGATTTTGTAGTTTATCCCATGTTCAGAAACAGAAAAAAATGTAATGATATGAAAGAATAGGTTTTCAAAATCACTTGGTTAGTTTGCTTTCTAACCTTATCGCACAATTTCGAAAGAATCATTCGCTTAAACTAAATTTTCTCTTCTCATTACGCTGATGACATAATACTGATAAACAACTCGTTGACATAAAAGTAGACTACGGATCCTATAGCAGCACGTTGGTTCTCGCTTAGGGGCGACAGAGCGAAATATAATAGTAGTACCTCTCTTCTAATGGCAGTCAGATGAAAAGGGTACATATTCCTTGAGATCTTTGGTTGTGTCTTTCTTTAAGAAGATTAGACCTGGGTACAACACTTAGATCTATAATAAAAAAGAGTCCACAAGGGTTCACCGCCTTTGAGCTTTCAACTGTATCATCCACCGATAATTCAGATTTGGCGCCGTTTGATTTCTTTATATTTAGAAATTTAAAAAGGAACCTTAAAAACGTAATTTTGCAGAAGATAACCATCTGCCTGTTTATAAGGCCAACAGGAATCATTTTTTTCTGATAAAATAAAGACGTAGCAGTAAGGATGGAGGAAGTGTGTTATGCTTATAACAGATTATGATGATAAATTAAATTTTCAAATAAATCATTAGTGTTTTGTTTTATTTAAAAAAAAAACTTTTCTGCAGTCCTTCGTACTTAGCTTATTGTAAGATGTATGTTTATGTTATTGTGATTATCAGTCCTCTTTATTACCAAGATGGCTTCACATTTTTACCTAACAGTACAAAACATTTTTTTCTAGAGGTGAAGGCAAACACTCCTTCAAAATAGTTAACATATTTTTTTCATAAAAGTATGAATTAAGTTTAAAAGAAAATCGACATAAATTAAGGCAAATTCCTTTACAATGTATATTGACTTTTAGATAATCGTGTTATTCCACAGATTATAAATATCTGTACGGGAGTAAGGTGTTATTTCTGTTTTTGTTTTCAAATGTGTGAAAAATTTGAAGCGACGCCAATATTTAACTTGATACCTTCAAATTATTTATTTAAGATAAACGCCGTAGTGTAAATAAACATGAAGGTCTACTTTTGAGTGTGTTTTATGTTTTTTGGGTATAATAAAATTATATAGTTTTAATTATCAGCTTGAAAGCCGACTTTTATCCAGACAAAATTTTATATTGTATGATTATTTTTTCATGATGTACCTATACGAGTAAAAAATATTAGTGGCATGTTTTGTAGATTTGTATTCTATTCTTTGAAATTGCTATAATTTGTTAAATATATATAGAAATAAACCTTTATATATGACAATTTTGAATAAAAGCCTATGGCTTTGTTCACGGAAAGGATTTAGAACCGATTCTGAACCAGGAGCGGATCCAGCCTCTCTCTTATATCAGAAAAGTACAGTATGGCAAGCGAAAGCAAGTTGTCGGCAGGGGGGGGGAGATACCAGCAACATTCCTATTTTTGGTGTAAAAGGCAGGGTTGGGTCTATTTTTCTTAATTTGAAGCTCTTGAAGGGGGGGGGGATCACAAGAAAAAAAATTGTCGACAGAGGGAAAGATGCGACCAGCATACACGTTCCTAGTATAAGAGGCAGAATCAGATCTATTTTCTTGAACTCAAAGCTCTTGGGGGTGGGGCTATCGAAAGAAAAAAGAGTTGTCAATGGGTGGGGGGGGGGAGTGCTAGCAGCATACACATTCCTAATATAAAGGGCAGAATCAGTTCTATTATCCTAAACTCAAAACTCTTGGGAAGGGGAGGGGCGATTGCAAGCATATACATTCTTATACTCTATTCAAGAACTGGAGAGAGTAATAAAACTGTTACCGAAACCTCCAACATGCCTGCTCCAGTGCCGCAAGTAACTGAAGACTGCTGTAAATCTAATTATATTTAATTTTATTTAAATATAAGCTTTTATAAATTTACTGCATCAATAAAATTTCTGATAGTTCAATTTAATTTCTGTCAGTGAGCAAAGTACACCTTACAGTGTGTCCTTAGTGATTTATCTTGTTTGTGCTTGTTTTTGTATATTATTTGCAATTAGTGAGATACCCAAAAGAGATGGTTTCCACCACGATATTTATTCCAAAATCGTTAAACCAGGGCATTTTTTCCTTAACGAAAAACTTTTTACGTGAATGTTTATGATGCCTTAAGATATCAATATCTAGATAATAATGTTAAAAGCTCTATTGAGATGTGTTCCAACATGACAAGAGTTGGAAAATCTACTATATACCGAATACTGAAGAAGAAAAAAAAATGACTGGAATTGTTAGTACTCCCAAGCCACATTTGATCACAGGCAGACGAAAAACCTCGTTGGAAGAAGAGATGTAAACTGCAATAAAGGGATTTTACATACATTTTATTATGAGAAGAAGATCCCAACCGTCGATAAAATTCTAACTAAAATCAATGAAGATCGGGATTTATCTGAAATTAAAAGAACTGAGCTCTGGAAATTGCTCAGAGAACTTAATTTTTGCTAGAAAAAAAAAACAGATAGGAAATCTGTTCTTATAGATCGTCTGGAAAATGTCCGTTGGAGAAGGAAATATCTCTCTTAAGTATTGTTGCTGGAAATAACACAACTTACAAAATTAGTAATTTAATTGAACTTTTGAAAGATTTTTTTGAATAAAGTTGAAAATTGAGAAAAATCCATATAATAAAAGAATAAAAGAAAATGTGGAAACTCGATTTCATGATCGGTGAGATGGAGGAACCAATTATAATTAATTTGAGCGAAGATGGCTTCACTGACTTTGATTACGAATTAGATACGTATTGTGTACCAGCGTAAACATAATTTATTATTTAAATTTTCTGTAACATATAAAAATTAATTACATTTAAATCCCTTTTTAGTGTTTAATTGTAATTCTGCAGATGGTTTAGGAAATAAATAAACAGAAATGTCAAATGTCCTAAAAATGTTTTTAATTAATAATAGAATGACCGATAGCCCCAAAAAAATTTTAATATTATGTGGACGAATTAATTTTTTTATATTTATATATGTTTAACTTCTTGTATTTTTGACAATGAGTATTTTGTAAGTATTTAAATTATAACTTAGAATTTTTTGAGAGAAAATGCTACATTTTAGTCTGAATGTGCCTAAAACAGTTTCTATGACAAAACGATAAATAATAAACAGTTGTGATTTGTGTGTTAAATATGTCAAAATTATCTATATCTTCTAATGTATGTGAATTATTAAGAAATCATAAGAAATAAAATAATATTATAAAAACTTTTTATTTTAAGTTTATTACCGAAATAATATTCTATACCATAAATATTTAGTGATAAAATAAACCTCCTTCCGACGTCTATTAAATTAAATCCTTTTTAACACTTCACACATTCAAATATCTATTGTTATTCAATCCAAATAGTCCATTATTATAGACCGGTATTTTTGATTATAAAATTTCTAACCCATTCCTATGAAAAATATATGTGTCTAACAAATCTGCCAGACACCGGACTAAAAAACACAGGTAGTTTGCAAAAAAAAGGGCAAAAAGTGATTTATTACTCTCTCTAGTTCTTGAATAAACTATAGTATAAGAGGCAAAATCGGGTTTATTTTCCTAAACTTAAAGTTCTTGGAGGGGGGGGGGGGCGATCTGAGCATGTAC
The DNA here is from genome assembly GCA_034092305.1 of Diaprepes abbreviatus. Lineage (NCBI taxonomy): Eukaryota > Metazoa > Arthropoda > Insecta > Coleoptera > Curculionidae > Diaprepes > Diaprepes abbreviatus. The sequence goes on from JASJET010000105.1 coordinate 4,534,317, forward strand.
TGTACAACAATTCTGAACTAATTTTGTACTCGTTTTGAACCTGTTCGGAAAGTAATCCTCGAACAAAGCTTATAGATATAGCTTTGAAATCGGCATAAAGAACATTTTTTATTTTTTCCGGTTTGGTAAAACTGATGAAGTTTCTGTAAGACACGCAATGTATTACAATTCCATTGCAGTTATTGGCTTCGTTACTTTTTTCTGCAGTTTCGTTTTTGCGTCTGTCTTTCAGTTAATTAAAATTATATTCCCACAAAATTGTGTTACAAAAGATAAGCTTTTTGTTGGAAAGCATATTGAAATATCTGAAATTTTGAGCAATTATTTTTTTACCCTATAAATTATTAGCCATTAATTGACCCAAACCAATTTCCTTTGAAATTGTTTACCAAGTGCTGTTAAGTCGAATTTTTTGAGATTTTTACAATCCATCGTTGAAAAATAAAACGGGAGCACAGTAATATTTCAGATTTACATCTAAAATAAATTATGTTTAAGTATAAACCGTTAATGCAGGTCTAGTAAATATTAAAGTCACAAATAAAATACAAAATATTAAAAAAAAACTGTGCTAAAAATAATGAAATAAAACCATTTAGATCTAGTGTTTTTATATCAACAACCCCAAACGATCTACACTTTTAGTACAATAACAAATTTACACAATGTCTTGCTCTTCGAATTCACCAAAAGTCACACTTTTCCAAGTAAACAGTTTTTCAGATAACGGTTTCGTAAAACTCGTTATATTAAATCTTTCCGTAAGTAATTTAGTTTTGGCCTTCTATCTAAAAAGGATGTAACTTATGGGAACCGCAGGTACCAAATTAGATAAATAATTAATTTTTATTTCCGGGATATCTGAAGATCCTTATTTCTGTTCTTATATAATTTTATGTGATTAATCAAAAATCAAGAAGAAAAGTTTTTTTGTGTCCTTTAATAAACTCGATTTAATTTATTATAATATATATATATATATATATATATATATATATATATATATATATATATTCCTCCGTGTGAGATGCAATAGCAGTGGATGTATCCATATTATGCCGTTGTAGTGCTGAAATCACATTCAGCAAACGTACAACTATATGCAGCTCCGTGTAGGAATGAAGTAAAATGCGAACAGTAATAATATATATATATATATATATATATATATATATATATATATATATATACATATATATATATATATATATATATATATATATATATATATACAGGGTGTCCAAGATAAGGATCCTAAGCATGGGGATCTCGGAAACAGTTGGAGATACGAGGTCGGTTAAATTAGAGAAAAGTTGCGCAATTTAGTGCTAAATTAAACGCAGTTAAAAAAATTTAAAAATTTCAAACACTTCCGGAGATTTCCGGAAAAAAACGAAATTTGGCAAAATCGTTTTTAATTTTTGCAGGCTTTATTTAAAGAGATATCAGAAAATAAAAGGTAGATTCTCGTTGCCACTTTTTATTTTTTATAATATGGTCTAAACAAAATTTAAATCCGACGTTTCGTTTCTGAGATACCATCATGAACTTTCATTTTTTATATGGAACAAAAAAAAGTATCCCATGTATTTGATAGCATTTTTTATTACAAATTCAATGATGTATCACCCTTGCATATCGAATACGTAGTTCAAGTACTTTCCATAAGAGCTCCATGAGAGCGAGAGAGAAAGGTATATCAGTTTTATAAAAGCCAATGAACTACACACTTGATATGCAAGTGTGATACACCGTTGAATTTGTAATAAAAAATGCTATCAAATACATGGGATACTTTTTTTTGTTCCATATAAAAAATGAAAGTTCATGATGGTATCTCAGAAACGAAACGTCGGATTTAAATTTTGTTTAGACCAAATTATAAAAAATAAAAAGTGGCAAGAAGAATCTACCTTTTATTTTTTGATATCTCTTTAAATAAAGCCTACAAAAATTAAAAACGATTTTGCCAAAATTCGGTTTTTTCCGGAAATCTCCGGAAGTATTTTGAATTTTTGAAATTTTTAAATTGCGTTTAATTTAGCACTAAATTGCGCAACTTTTCTCTAATTTAACCGACCTCGTATCTCCAACTGTTTCCGAGATCCCCATGGTTAGGATCCTTATCTTGGACACCCTGTATATATGTATATATATATATATATATATATATATATATATTAATATATATATATATATATATATATATATATATATATATATATATATATATATATATATATATATATATAGGGTGATTCTCCGGGAATTCTATCGATCGATTGTGGGAAAACTATAATTAGAAAAAAATCTGAAAATTTGATAGTATACTAACGTGCATGGTGATATGCAATCACCAGCAAAGTGTTCGAAAAATATTATATTAAAATTTAGTTTTTCTAAAACTTTCTCCTCTAAACATTCCATTACTTACTGAGCAATGGTAGATGAAATTGGTGATCCCATAACGCAATATTTTAGCAGAATAATGGGAAATTTTAAAGAAACATACATTACTATCAAAAATAATTTTATGGATGCTGTTGATTTCGTTTTAAATACAAATTATTCTCAATACGAAAACACCTTTTACAAACAACTTGATGGATGCGCCATGGGATCACCAACTTCATCTACCATTGCTCAGATAGTAGTGGAATATTTAGAGGAGGACGGAAACTAAATTTTAATATAATGTTTTTCAAACGGTTTGTTGATGATTACATAACAACTGTGGTACATAATAAAATCAATATAATTCTCCAAGAGTTTCACACTTTCAATGAAAAATTACAATTCACGTCTGAAATAGAAAATAATAATAAAATAAATTTTCTGCATATGACGCATATACGCAGAAAAAACAAAATTTTGACTGAGTGGTAAGCCAAACCAACTTAGTTGGGTAGATGTCTAAACTGTTTCTCTAATTACTCAAAAACTCAAAAAAATAGTGTTATAAACCGTCTGTCTGATCGTGCTATCTCTCTAAAGTCTCCAGAATTCAGACCAAGAATAATGCAAAAAGTGAAAAAGACTAATAAATACTAATTTCAAGGAAAATCGAAATAATTAATAAACGAACATATAAATTTAATAATAACGTAATTACAAGAAACATAAAACATAAATAGCAAAAATTTGTTGCGTTACCTTACACTTGTGTCAGAAAAAATAAAACACGTTTTAAAAAGGTCTGTGTAAGACCGATACTGACCTACGGCGCAGAAACAAGAAATGAAACAACAGACAAAACAAATTATGAGAACCACAGAAATGAAAACGCTGAGAATAATCACGGAAACAAGTTTAAGAGGTAGAATAAGAAACGCAAAAATACGGGAGGACAGCGGAGTGGGGGATGTTGTGAAGTGGGTTCGAAACCGTCGTAGGCAGTGGAGAGATCACGTGGAACGAATGAACGATGACAGACTAGCAAAAACCGTGATGAGAGAGAAACCAAACACCAAACGGCCGCCTGGACGGCCCCCCAAAAGATGGAGAGAGTGCTGGATTTCGACCTCAAACGAGGATCGGTGAGGCATTGTGTAGATAACAGAACTTGGTTCTACCTAGAAGAAGAAGAAGAAGTTTTAAAAAGTCACGATATTATCATATATCACAGGTCTCAAAATAAATTAAATACACTATTCACTTAACTTAAAAAGTAAAACGCCTCTCATGAATAAATCAAATGGAGTATATTCGATTCCTTGCACAAATTGTCCCAAAAATATATAATCAAGACGAGCCAATTACTAAAGAACAGATTGAATGGCCATAAATATACGAAAAACACCTCAACAGCGTTAAACAAACATACACAGGACGAAAAACATACCTTTTAGACTATTACATTACAGCAGTACCATAACTAAGAACATAGATATGAATTACCAAAAATTACAGATAAAAGCAATGATAGAATTTAAAAAAAATTGAAGCACTCTTAACGAGAGAACATAGGAAATTAGAGTCACATCTATACCAGCCTAATTTAAACAAAAATATTAAGTGTTCGACCTGTTAATAAACATCAAAAATTGAATATCCTCTTAAATATAAAATTAAATGTACGACGAAAAGTCGCACTTTATAATTAAGTAATAAACAAAATGTTCAAAGTGCGTACTGGTAAAATTAAGTATATTTTAACAACTTCAATAGTGTTAAAAGTGATGTTTGTTTTTTAAATTGTAGACATGTTCGTAGGTGAATTGTTTTTTATTTATATAAAAAATATTTTTAAGGATGGAAAATAAGTGAGAACTAATTTTTTTGTCGGATAAAGAACCTAAAACAAAATAATAAAAAAAGGATATATATATATATATATATATATATATATATATATATATATATATATATATATATATATATATATCCCAATCATTTTTCCTTTACATTTCTATACTTTTATTGAGCAAACAAATATCCAAGTTTTATTTATAAATTATAATGCTTAGACTTCCACTAAAATATTATTATTAATTGGCGGGGCTACAATGACAAAAGCAATTAGCTTGCGTAGGAAGACGGCAGTGGCAGTGGGCGAATACGCATAAATTGTCTATTTTTACAATAGTCCAATATTTAACTTTTACAACATGAATGTTTATATATACACGAATAAATCCTTGTAGAATTTTTGTGCATTTTCTTAAACCATAACTGATTAATTAAAACGACTACGCACAAATAAATTAAAAACAATATAATTAAGAGAGACATAAAAATGTTCCTGTTGATTATTATTAGTAACTTAACCTATCGTTCTTTATCTTTATCGATAAATCAGAGGTTACACCCACCTTTTATTCAATTTTATGAACAGTAAATAAGAGAAAACATCTGTAATTGATAGCGATTTAGGGATTGATTAGACGCAATAACCCTAATCTTTTGGAACAGCAATAAACTATTTTTTAGGAACACGAGTACGTACACTGGTCCTTGTGTAGCCGTTTATAATTAGGGAATTGACAACATTGACGAAGATAGGTGCCATCTGATCAGTTAATAATAAATTTTGACATTTTGGACGGTATATATATATATATATATATATATATATATATATATATATATATATATATATATATATATATATAAAGATTAACAGTTCAAAAATTAAATCCATTAAAATTACGGCAATCTTAGAAGAAATGCTGACAGTACAGCATAGAATATTTGAACACGAAAAACCGGTCATTCCTACATCAACAACTGACCAATTTGGGCGTTCTTGAAAAGTAAGTCAAACAGTACATCTAATATTCCATTACATTTTATCATACTGGAATTCCTCAGAAATGAATACTAACATTTTCACAGTGACGTCACCAATATTCTACGTCAGAGGGCGTGGCAATAAAATAGTAACTTAAAATTCGTGTACAGGGTGAGTCAACGATTGGATGAAGTAGGTTTGTGCCTTTTCGGTGAAATTAACAAAGAAACTATATTTATTGTTTGATACAGTTTATTTTTACGCAGATTTTAAAAATATTTAGGACTCTACAGGGTGAGCCAAAAAACTAGGACAGCATAAAGTTATATTTTTTTAAACAGAACACCCTATATACTAATCGTATTTTCGATTTAGCTTATAATTTTAAATCTTTTTTATTAAGGGTTTACTATAACAAAACTTTATAGTTTCTGAGATAATTAAGTTTAAAGAAAAAAAGTCACATTTTCAAGCATCAATTCAATCCTAAATAACGTTTTCAATTTTGTGACAAATATATTTAAATTTGAAATTTAGCAAGGCCAAGGACAAGTTAACATAATTTTTACCTAATATTTGCAATAAAAGCTACAGGGTGTTGAACACATCGGCTTAAATTTGAACAAGTTTAAATGAATAAATATCTTTTTTTTTAAATAGTACACCCTGTATATTTTCATGTTATTTAATAGAGTAATAAAAACCCTAAAATTTTTTTTCAATATATCCTATACCTATTTATAATAGTTTTTGAGATATTTCAGTTTTTCTTATTTTCCATACTTTTTTACAGAAATAGTCTTCATTATCATAGTAGCCATGTAAAATAATAAAAGGAAACTACAGAAACAAACAGAATGTGGTTAAATATGATGAAATACATTATTCGTTATATTACAACGGCAATAGTTTAATTAAACATAATGTGAAAAAATTAACAAAACAATAACGACAAGGCAAATACATATTTACTTTTATACTAAATTGAAACAAAAAAATTACCTATTAAATACTGAGATTAATTATTTCTTTTTAATAAGTGTTCGAATAAACGACCCTCTTGTGCAATGCACAAATTTAGTCTTTTTTGCAGATTTTCTCGGACTCTGGACAAAATTAATGGCGTTATTGTTCTACAAGTATCCCTAATCCTGTTTCGCATATCTTCCACTGTTGTTGGTGGATTAACATACTCCTTATTTTTAATATAATCCCATAGGAAGAAATCTAATGGGGTGATGTCGCAAGACCTTGGTGGTCACTCAATGAAACCCCCACGTCCAATCCATTTTTGCGGATATCGTTGGTCCAAAAACGCACGAACTTCACGATGGTAATACGGAGGCGCACCATCGTGCTGGAACCACATACTGTCGAGCTCATCCCTATCGAGACCTTGAAGCAGTTGGGGTAGTTCTTCTTGTAGAAAGTTCAGGTAACTATGGCCATTTAGTGGTTCATTAAAAAGTGGGGTCCAATAATTCGATTATGATGAATACCACACCAAACATTTAATGACCAGTGGTTTTTTATGTTGCACCTCTCTAATCCAAAATGGGTTTTCTGTGGCATAATAATGCATGTTGCGTCTATTTACGGCACCGTTACTTCTAAAAGTAGCTTCATCACTAAACATTACCTTGCATAATAAATTTGGATTTAATTGAATCTCCGCATTTATTGTACGACAAAAGTTTACACGACTTTCAAAATCCTGTCCATGCAATTCTTGGTGTAATTCCATGTGATATGGATGATACCTATATTTCTTGGTAGTACGATTAGCGGTGGATTGTGATGTTTCACATAATGCTGCTAACTGACGGCTACCAATATAAGGATTTACCTGAACATTTAACAATACTTGTAGTTCTTTTTTTTTCATTAGTTACTGGTTTGTTGACCACTTTACGTTTTGGATAATCAACAGTACTAGAAGAATCAAATCTTTGTATTAAGTTTTGAAAAGTATGGGTATTAGGCTGGCGTCGATCAGGATACTTCATTTTGTAAATTCTTTGAGCAAGAAGGCAATTTTTTTGAGCCTCTCCTATTGTATAAATCATATCTATTAACCCATTCTTTGGAAAATTCATTTTACAATATAAGATGAATGCAAAAAAAACCAAACTACACTACATAAAAACCAAAAGAAGCGATTGCGGTTATAAATTTGACACACAGCAAAATGTTCTTTTACATTGTTTGTGCCATGGCTACTATGATAATGAAGACTATTTCTGTAAAAAAGTATGGAAAATAAGAAAAACTGAAATATCTCAAAAACTATTATAAATAGGTATAGGATATATTGAACAAAACTTTTAGGGTTTTTATTACTCTATTAAATAACATGAAAATATACAGGGTGTACCATTTAAAAAAAATATATTTATTCATTTAAACTTGTTCAAATTTGAGCCGATGTGTTCAACACCCTGTAGCTTTTATTGCAAATATTAAGTAAAAATTATGTTAACTTGTTCTTGGCCTTGCCAAATTCCAAATTTGAATATATTTGTCACAAAATTGAAAACGTTATTTAGGATTGAATTGATGCTTGAAAATATGACTTTTTTTCTTTAAACTTAATTATCTCAGAAACTATAAAGTTTTTTTTATAGTAAACCCTTAATAAAAAAGATTTAAAATTATAAGCTAAATCGAAACTACGATTCGTATATAGGGTGTTCTATTTAAAAAATACAACTTTATGCTGTCCTAGTTTTTTGGCTCACCCTGTAGAGTCCTAAATATTTTTAAAATCTGCGTAAAAATAAACTGTATCAAACAATAAATATAGTTTCTTTGTTAATTTCACCAAAAAGGCACAAACCTACTTCATCCAATCGTTGACTCACCCTGTACATACAAGGCTCTTTAGAAAAACCGATGAATGACAATCACAGTCTGTCAGGTATGACATTTCAAAATAAGTTAAAAATAAAACACGAAATAATGCGCCTCCCTTTTAAAGAAAGCATAAATATTGGCTCAAGCACTACAATAGTTCAATAGTCCAGTAACACTTAAAAAACAGGCCCTAGGAAAATATGGGAAAGGTACAGTATTGCGATTAAAAATTTAACCTATCATCTTTGACAGCTGTTTATCTACATGTTATTTTACCCTTTTCAAAGGCTAAAACCGGATCAAACGTTAATGTTCGGCCGTGAATCCTAGAGATATACAATCCAGGAAGTCCACAACACAATCACATTTTCCTGATACTCACGAAAAGATGCATGCAATTCCTTGACAGACACCATTTGTTATAAGGTATACCACACTTTTAAAACTGTATACCTTTAATAAAATTACATTACTTATCTGTAACTAGGGGCTGAATGATAAGGTAAGCACCAAATATTCGAATTATAAACTTAATAATAGCGATAATTTAGGTTGCATCAAATCTATATGTGATACTGGATTGTGAGAAATAGTTCCAGAATGTTTAGTTGCATTTCCCTCGTAATATTTGTATGAGCTTAGGTTCAGTTCCACAGTCACAAAGTTAACAAAAGGACCACACTACCAATCACTAAGTGATTGATGACTGTTTTTGTAAAGATTGGAATCCGATACTAACAAATTGTTAAATCTTCACCATCTTCAACCGTCTTATTAATGTTTTTATTACGTAATGATTTTTATGTCAATTTTCTAATTCACATCAAACAATTTTCTTAAAAATTTAATAGTGTTTTAATTTATTTTAATTAATTATTACGATATTCTAATATTAGGTACAACTACTGAGGGAGAGGTGGTCCAGAAAAGGTTGAGAACCATAGCTATAAGTTGAAGAATTATAGTCTCTTAATAAAAAAGGTCTTTTTTCGAGGCCTCCGAAATCGACATCTCGGATCACGACTAGCTAATTACCAACAAATTTATATATTATTTTATTCAATAAAATACTTTATTTGACGATAGTATTTCAGTTCCAGAAATCGCAATTATTATACAAAATTGGTTAACAGGAATTGAACAACAAAAACTCGTTTAACATAAAACTTGGTGAGCTCATACTTCGATCATTAACAGGTGCTGGCTCAAAGCCAGACGTTCGCAAAAATTGCGATCCTGCCCTATCTCAACCTCAAACCGCGATGAAGGTCGCGGATTTGCAAATTATTGGAGTTTTCGCGTTGATATGTGTACCTTAATGCAGAAAAATATGGTAAAAAGTGAATCTCTTTATTTGATGCTATCTCTAAATATTACTCATTTGAATGAGTTACATATGAGTAAAATACAAAGAGATTTTAGATTAAAACAGATACGAGTACTCGTACAACCGCCAGGTGATAATCCGCTTTGTTGCTAAGTCCGCACTATGTTTATAAGAAAATATGAAGTTTAAAGAAATTTTATTTTTTATTACCCTTTTTTGATATTAAATAATGTAATTTCTGAAATGTATGGAATTTTTCGACCTATAAACAAGCCTGTTTACCTAAAAGCCCTTGATTTTTACTTATAATGTTTATCCAACAAATGGATTAAGAGGCTTGGATATATCAAAGGAACAACTCTTATTAACATACCAGGAGAAAAAATTGAAATAGATATTAACGATGTCGTTAAAGGTATAAATAAATGTATTTATACAGAATTACCAAAAAGTCGAATAACAAAGTTTTTTAGCAATAAATGTCTACACAGTGGAAAGGGGGCACATGACCTCAGTCCACAAAAAAGGAAGTAAGGAAAATTGTCAGAATTATAGAGATACAATGATAACTAGCTCAATGAGTCGAATCAATGGAAAAATACTCAAAGACCACATTGAAAAATAATACAAACAGAAACAAAAACAGGACGGACTTCGTGACACTAATAATATTTTTTTTTATATGAAACAAATGATTGAAAATAAAACTGCTACAAATCAAGATATTCAAATATTCTTTATAGATTTAATTAAATCCTACGATGACATCCCTGTGTCTAAAGTGTGGGAACGATGACGAACACAAATATCCACTTATTACATCCAGGGGCGGATCCAGCCTCTCTCTTTGGGGGGGGGGGGGGGCGGTGATATTACAAAAGTACAGTATGGCAAGAAAAACAAGTTGTCAACGGAGGGAGGGGGGTGGAAGCTGCATACTCATTCCTAATATAAAAGGTAGAATGGGTTCTATTTTCCTGAACTCAAAGCTCTAGGGAGGGGGGGGGGCGATCACAAGCATACACATTCCTATACTCTATTCAAGAATTAGAGAGAGTAATAAAACTGTTACCGAAACCTCCAACGTACCTGCTCCAGTGCCGCAGATAACTGAGAACTGCCGTAAATCTAATTATATTTCATTATATTTAAATATATTTTAAAAATTTACTACAACATAAAATTTCTGATAGTTTAATTTAATTTCTATCAGTGAGCAAAGTACACCTTACAGTTTGGTCTTAGTGATTTATCTTGTTTTTTTTCCTCAACGAAAAACTTATTACGATGAATGTTTATGATGCTTTAAGATATCAATAACTAGATAATAATGTCAAAAGCTCTGTTGAGATGTGTTTCAACATGACAGGAGTTGGAAAATCTACTATGTACAGAATACTGAAGGAGAAAAAACGATTGGAATTGTTAGTACTCCCACGCCACATTCGATCACAGGCAGACGAAAAACCTCATTGGAAGAAGATATGAAAACTGCAATTAAAAGGGTTATATATATATATATATATATATATATATATATATATATATATATATATATTATTATGAGAAGCAGATCCCAAAATCAATGAAGATCGCGATTTACCTGAAATTAAAAGAACTGATCTCTGGAAATTGCTCAGAGAACTTAATTTTTGTTGGGAAAAACCAGATAGAAAATCTGTTCCTATAGATCATCCGAAAACTGTCCGTTGGAGAAGTAAATATCTCTCTCAAGTAAAAGGTAGAGTTGTTAGAAAATAACATAATTAACACAATTAGTAATTTAAACTTAAACATATAATAAATGAATAAAACAAAATGTGAGAACTCGATCTCATGTTCGATGAGATAGAGGAACCAATTATAATTAATTTGAGCGAAGATAGTTTCACTGACTTTGATTAGGAATTAAATACGTAATGTTTACTAGTGTAAACACAATTTATTATTTAAATTTTTGTTTTTGTATTTTATTGTTTAATGTTGTTTATATGTTTTTTAATTTTTTTATATATTTTTATTTTAGTGTGTCCCACTTTTTAATTTTATAATTATTTAATTCTAATTAGCCGTCAGTTTTTTATTATTTTATTATTGTATTTGTGTCTTTTTTTTAAGCGTATAAAATTAACACGTTCATTTTATTTTTTTGAGGCTATCGGATTTCCATATAATAAAGTAAATTAAATTAAGATGTCAGTGCAATAAAAATAAAAATAAGTAGGTCTAATTTTAACTTTAACATATAAAAATTAAGTACATTTGAATCCCTTTTTAGTGTTTAATTGTAATTCTGCAGATGGTTTAAGAAATAAATAAACTGAAACGTTAAATACCCTAAAAATGTTTTTAATTAATAATAAAATAGCCGATAGCCCCAAAAATATTTTATATTTTTTATGGACGAATTTATTTTTTTATATATGTTTAACTTTTTGTATTTTTGACAATGGATATTTTGTAAGTATTTAAATTATAACTTTGAATTTTTTGAGAGAATAAGGCTACATTTTAGTCCATTATTATAGACCGGTATTTTTGATTATAAAATTTCTAACCCATTTCTATGAAAAATATATGTGTCTAACAGATTTCGCTAAAGACACCGGACTAAAGAACACAGGTAGTTTGCGAAGAGAAAAAGGGTAAAAAATGATTTATTACTCTCTCTAATTCTTAAATAAACTGTAGTATAAGAGGAAAAATCGGGTCCATTTTCCTAAACTCGAAGCTCTTGGGGGGGGGGGACGATCGCCCCCACCGCCCCCCCCCCCCTTGGATGCGCGCCTGATTAGATCTGTACAACATCCGTAAAATGCAAGAAACATATGAGGATTGAAGTTTGTCAATAAGCATTAAAAAGGTAGAGGAATGCGACAATTAAAAATATTTAAGAACCATCTTTGACAAAACGGGAACCGACGATAAAGGAATTCGTGGGATACTGTGGAGCAAAAATATTAACAAAAAATGAAAATATAACATATTCATTACAATGATAAAAGACTGTTTAATTCACGGGCTGAGACTTGGAGACTTATGGACAGATATAAAAACAAGTAGAAGCTGTAGAAATAAATGCTTTGAGGAGGTCAGCAAAAATATCATGGACACAAAGAATAAGAAACAAGGAGATATTACAATCTTGAAAAATATATAAAGAAAACAACGAATGACTGACTCACGACTGGCCAAACAAACCACAAAATGATATACAGAGTGCACTAAGAAAATAGGAAGATCTAGGAGAAGTTGGACGGAAGGAATAAAAAAAGCTAAGGGTGCTCGTAACCTTCAAGATGGGCAGTGGCAAAAGAGGAAAAGATGGAGTGTAGAAATCGGACAACGTGGCCAAATGTGCTAAACGAAGACATGGGTTTGTTTTAGTGAAACAAAGGAAATTACATTGTGCAACACAAGTAAAAGTGCAATCACCTTTAAGTCGCCACAGATCTGCCATTGGTGTTCATCATATTTTATACTTGTCAATAGGTACTTCATATTGTCGAATGATTCTTTTATGTGGACTGCATATTCAACAGGATTAGACGGTAAAATATTTCCCATATGCTTTTAAACTCAATGTTGAACTGTCTATAGACAATCTCCATTCCTCTGGCTTGTAATTTATATTTAAAACCACCAGTAAACCGCTGATGTTATTGCAGAAAACAAAGTTCTGTTCCGTGTTAAAAAATGGTGTTAGGTCTTTATGGCGTTTACGAAAAACACATACTGAAACATTGTTTTCTAATAAGTTCCATTGTTTCAATCTTGATCTTAGTAACTCTGCTTTACTTTTTGAAAGTTCAAAGTCTCCTGCAAGATCGTTTAATTTTAATTGGGTTATTTTGTGTGGTTGGAGGTGTAACGTGCTGGGTGTGAAATCAGTATCTCTCGAAGTTGATGTCATATGTTCTTCTTGAGAAATCGTTGTACCGTTATTATCCGGTTGGTAAGTAAATATTTCTGGAGGTTCTGGAATAGGAAGTTCACCACTATGAGGCACAGGTCTCATGGCAGATGATATATTTGGATAGTTGCTAACTGACTTTTTCTTCTTGGATATACCTGTGTCTTGCCCAATACGAGGTATGATGCAGAAATAGCCATCATTAACATAATTTAAAGGCTATCTCCAGTTCATTGAGACAGCAAACCGCATAGATGGGTTTTTACTATTTAACAAGTTTCTCAGACTGAGGCGCATGTACTACTGACATAAAGCTGATATGGCTTTTTTATCAATGGGGTAAAACCACTTCTGAGACGCAAAAGTCACCTCACCAGAGACATAACAGAAGAGGTATTGATTGTTTACTAACTTCGACTGACTAACCCCTCCACTTTTTATCTGTTTAAGGCCTTTTCTCATTTATGGGTGTCCACCCTGGGTCCCTGGTTTTACCAGTGACCATAGAAGAAATATACCTCGTCTATGCTGTAACACATCAGCTGACTTCATGGTTTTTTACCAGGGTTTTAATTTCTAGTATTTTTTTGTTTTGTACTTTTGATATTGATATGAGCGAGATCAGGCCATACAAAACAAAAAATTACTAGAAATTAAAAAGTGAGAAACCCCCGAAATCAGTTGATGGGTCACAGCATATATGAGGTATATTTCTTCTTCTACGGTCACTGGTAAAACCAGGGACCCAGGGTGGACACCCATAAATGAGAAAAGGCCTTTATATACCCAAAGACGGCTTTTACATTTTCATACATATTGGAGAATTTTCTATTCAATTCCTTAATATTCGCAATAGTGGCTTTTGTCATTTGTTTGTATACAGGGGGCCGTTTAGTACAAAGCAGACATAAAGTCGATTTATCTGAGTTTTAATGGCTACCTCTCTTATTTTAAGCCCTGGCGGGTTGAGACTTCGTATATGGGGTGTCATCCCTGGAGATCCTCCATGCGGTGTTGCCAAGTTGTGTAAAATTTTCTTAGCGTGGGAAAACGTATATTTGGCAACATTGCACCCTTCTATTTTTATAACAATACAAATATACCACGTGCATTCTTGCGGTTACATTGTTAATATATAGGGAGACATGACATTGCGTATCTCTAAAACTTAAACTAATATTAAAAAGATAAATTTAGTTTCGTTTTTAGCACATCAAAAATGGTAAGATTTAGTCGATTTTATTTTGATTACAATTACACAAAAGTAATCCGTTAAGCTTCATTCAAAATTGTCGCTAAATAATTCACTTTTTAAATATTCACTTTCAGATTATTGGAAAATCGCACAAATAATATCTAGCTACCTAAGAAAACAGAAAAGGAGAGGAGAGGGTATAGTAAGGAACGGTTGAGAGGCTAATATATTACGTCTTATTAATTAATTCACTTATTTCGCTATTATGCCGCTTCTATATATTATATTAATGTGAAATAAATTTTATACTATTTTTGCAAATTACCGCTACATACAAATGAAGTTTCAACAAAACCTATCTAATAGTTTTAGCGTTATATGGCAAGACAGTAAAAACACATTTTAGCCCTTTTTAGCCCTACAAAAACGAATTTCCAAAAATGAGGAAATTTGTTTTAATCATATGTAGAATACATATGTGAAGCTGAAAATTATATTCCACAAATTGCTTTTTAATTAGCACTCGTTAAATCATCGTCTTACCCCTTTTTCCCTTTTAAAGTGCTAATATCGAAAAATCAAGAAATTTGTTTTTAGAAATCGTAATGAGCTATCTTTTGAAATCAAAATCGAATCCATATATCCATTTGATCCAAAGATATAGATAAATTTATCAAATGACAATGTCTCCTTTTGGATTGCGAATTTTGAAAAATCTTTTCTTAGTGGATACCTAGGTGATATTGTCAACCTTTTCTCAAAATTTCATAACTCCATCTCTAAAGTTTGGGCTGAGCGTTGATATCAGTCATTACAACGCTGCTTGCAAGTATAGATTTCGGCGCCTCTGTTATACCAAGTGGCGTGGAACGCATTTCTTATAGATCGCACTTTTTCAAGGAACTAATTTTTAGTTCCGAAAATGTAAAAATGCCACAATTTCTATTTAAAGTTAATGACCTACACAAAACACTATATTAACAAATTATTATTGTTTTGTTTCATGGCATTGCTGATCTGAAAAGGACATTTTATTTGATTTGTAAAAAGTTAATCAACTCGGTGATAATGAATGTTATTACTAAATCAAAGACAAACAAGTCGCAAAGGTATTATTTAATAGTCGTAGAAAAGAAAATTTTACAACTGAAGGTTTATTTGCTCAACAGTTTTCGAACCTAAAACTTTTATTTTTTTTATTTACACATTTCACTTCCTTGATGTTATCGGTAGGTCAAGATTTTTAAGTGCAAATCTGTGTTTTTATGATTTTTTTTAGAAAGTCCTTTTAATGCTTAATACGATATTATTATGAATAGAGGAAATCAGAGAAACTGAATTCCCAGGATTGAAATATTAATTTTTTGACAGGTGTTAGTGGAAATATTCCCCTCAAAATTCAAAATGGATAAAAATAGGGCCACTTAAACTCACTTGAATAATATTTGTATCGGTTATATGGTTCACGAGATCACAAATAATGTTTGCATGAATAATTTAGTTCCTTTTTTTTCATGAACTGATAAATATACAGTTAAAAATTACTAGTAGAAAGTACAAATACAATATTCCCCGTACAGGGTGAATAATTTTGGATGTTTTTATATCTGATAAAGTAGTCCAGATTCCTTTTTTTTTTTGGAAAATTATAATGGTGAAAAGAAATTACGGCTTTCGCGATCGGTTTCGGATTTATATTATCACGTTTATCACGTTTTAATTTTTTAAATGGAACATCAGTAGTGAACATAACCCGATTCGCTCGATCCCCCCACTCCTCGACCTTGACCTTGACCTTGCTTCACCCCTCTTTGGCCCCGCCCGCATGTCCTTGTCATTGACCTTGAAAGTGCACGTGTGCTTTGGCCTTGGCCTTGTGTTCAAGGTTGTGTGTGTGACCTTGACCTTGACCTTGGTCGAGACGACCTTGACTTTGTTGAAGGTCATCTTGGGTGTGTGACCTTGAAGTAGTTATTTGTGCATTGTAATAGTGTGGGATGATCTTGAAATGATTTCGACCTTGCAAATTGTTCTATAAATTGTGTGAGTCTACTTGCATTCATTCAGTGTGAAATGTCAGATACGGAACTATCTAAAGAAAAAATTATAGAGCAAGTCGGCAGAGTAATTTGTTTATATCAGAGTAATTTAAAAAGTTTGTGTGATTTTGAAGAGAAGGATCTAGCATTTTTTCCTCTCGAATATTTAAAAACTTGCGTTGATACGCTGAGTTTACGGCAAATTTGGGATAAGCTGCCAGCGTCATATCGGTGTAACAAGGAACTACAGTTAAGCTTACCCTGTTACATCCACTATGAACAAATATATCGTCATCATATAGATGGGCCACCACCAGCAATAAAAAGTGTCGTGAATGTAAAAATGAGTGAATAATATGAATAGTGCTTTGCAAGGCGATGAGTTCACTGAAACGGCTAGTAATTATTTCAATGATGCAATGAAAAGTCGAGCAGAATGGGCGTCGCGCTATTGTGATTTGGCTTATGAATATGAAAAGGCTGCGAATGCATGTCGTAAATATTGCAGCAAAACAATAAATTTACAAGACTTTGTTCGTGAGATAAAAAAGTTGGGGTTTAGTGACTGTTTGGAAAAACTGATTAGGTTAATTGCAGATCCGGTTATGTTAGATGAAATTAGAGTGTAGGACTTAAGTTTAACGTAGTAGTAGTTAATATGGAAAGTTTAGTGCGAGAAATGTACGAGGAATTTCTAATTTCTGCAGCCTGTTCGGAATTTTACGCATATGAAATGCAAGATTCGGAGGCTCAGGACTTTAGTGTATTTTTTAAGTATATGGACCATGCCGAAGTGTGTCTTTTAGCTAGTATAGTTTGTAAGAATTTTCTTAGAAATAAAAATAAACAATTATTATTGAACAAATTAAGGAAATTAGGTTTAGGTGATAATGTTAAACGCATAGAAGAATGGCAGAAAAAAATCAATGAATAAAGTACATAAAATGTAGTTATTTGTTTCATTATATTTTGTCCTTGAAGTTATCCTTATATCAATTTAAATGTGTGACGTCATTTGACCTTCAATACTCCTCCCACTATTTCTATCGTTAAGCTACCCCCACCATTGTTACAATTCGACCTTGAAACCCCGCTATAAAGGTTCGTGGGAGAAGAAGTGACTTCAAACAGTCGCAGATATCAGTGGCATAAACATCAAATATTGTGTTCGTGTAGTGTTCTGAAAGTGCTTTTATATTCACGGTAATTTTTGGATTTATATACCATTTTTTTCAATAATGAGTATTGCAAAAGAAACTCTAGATGAAATTAATGAAATGTTTAGCAAAGATTTCGAGGTTTTAGAGAAAAAAAAGGTTACCGAAATGATTGTAGGCAAAGTGTATAAAATTGTAAAGATGGTTTCAATGACTACACGATTTGGTAAAACTCTTTTAGTGGCTTTACACGATGACGGTGATAATAGCACATTTGAGACTTTTTTACCAAAACGTGTGGCCGAAACACTACCTGACGATATTGTAGATATTATGAGTAAAACTAAAGATAAATACACTCTAACTTATTTGGGGCAGGGCACTAGAGTTTTTGGAAACAATACTCGAACATTATTACGTTTTGGCTCATTGGAGTAAATTGTATGTAAATTGTTTGAAAAAAAGGATGTAATTAAATTTAAAATATAGTTGCACATGTCAGAATACTTACGCGTGTTCATTATTTCTGTTAAAGATGTCTGCTGATGCGACGACGACGACGACGACCGCCAACGAATGTGTAGATAGATACATATTTTGGTTGGGGAGAGAATTAAGAAATAGGGCTCACGATATGTTAGATAGCGTAAATGATTGGTCGCATATTGATGTAACCAAAGATCAATATAAGAACGAGATCAGGGATACAATCAATTTTATGGCTGGGGCACACTTGTGCGACAAATTTTTATATGGTTCCATAGACATGGATACATTTTGTGCTGAAATGGTTGAAGAAGAATTAAAAGAATACCTCGTCAATATTCCACATTTACCAGGTGAGCTTGCTGCAAAATATGAATTGGTTTCTGCAACAGCAACAGCCCAAGACGTTGACGATCGAAATAGTGTCGGATGGGATAGAATTTTGAGCAACGAAAACGAAGACATGGAAAACTAATTTTTTATAATTTTTGTATTTGTGCAATTAAATTACTGTAAATAAATATCTATTACAATCACAGTTTTATTTTATTTCTTTTATAAACATACCAACCCAGTAGATCATAGTCAGTGTTTCTTTTTCTCAGCTGAAATATTTAATATAAGTAGGGCAAATAAAAATAAAATAGTTTAGTAAAGATTGAAAATGAGTCGAGGAAACAACACAATTGATAAATTTGGTCGTCAGAAATATAATGAAAAATATCATATATTATCTGGGCCACAAGGGATTGGTTTTAAACTTACAGCGGATGGGCAGTATGATATGGGTGGAAAAATCATAACCAACTTAGGCGAACCTAAAGATGATGACGATGCTGTGACAAAACACTTTGTTAATAGAAAGTTTTACAATTTTGCAGTTGTAATATGTGACATATTTAACAAGGATGTCCTCCCCATGATATACAAAAATAATAGTGAGCTTAAAACAAAAATTGAAGTTATGCAGAAAATACTCTATCATCAGCCTTTAAATGACTCATTAAGCGCACTGTCGTACGACTCGACTTCAAAAAAAATCTAAAAAAAGCAGGTTAAAGAATAGGAGAACGCACTCCGAGTGGCATAGCCTTGAAGATAACGTCGTAGTCGTCGGTGAATTGGACCTTCCCTCCAAGAATATTGAAATGTTATTTATGTGTATGATGTTTTATTGTCATTGTTTTTAATAATGAAGATTGAAATAAAAAACTTTATTTTACAATATATTGTTTATTTATTTTACATTTTAAATAAAAAATATAGTCATACAATATGTTATTTAAACAATATTAGCTTTATCTATCCAAGAGTTGAAGTGGTTGGGAAATCCTAGCCATTTGACAAATAATTGTTCGATGTGATTTTTCTTGCGTTGTCTAAGGACCTTTTCTACTAGATAAACGTCAGGACTGCTTGTTTTTTGTAGTTCTGATTCGTAAAAACACCCTCTTATAGGCTGACCTTCTAACGATTCCAACAAGTAAGTAGGTGGATTTGTAACGTTAACTTTTACAACTTTAAACAATTCGGTTGACCAAGAGGGCGTATATCCTTTCTCGAATAAGCTTTTGTACTTGCTAATACGCACAATGTCACCCATGGAAAACTTAAATTTTTTAGGTACAATTTTTAAATAATCATATGCTTTAATATGTGTTTTTTCTTGCACGTCTGCAGGCTTCATTCCAATGGTGCGATGTTTCGAATGGTTATAGGTTTTTGTTACTGCCGATAATATATGTATCCATTTGTAAGATCCTCTTGTCGAGAATTGTTTATATAAATTATTTTTTAAAGTCCTTATGACTCGCTCAACAATTGCAGCTTTCTTTGTGCTGTATGTGGAATAATGATTTATATTATATTTTTTCATCAGGCCTTGAAAGTTTGTATTATAGAACTCCTTTCCTTGATCAC
This sequence comes from Diaprepes abbreviatus, assembly GCA_034092305.1. NCBI lineage: Eukaryota > Metazoa > Arthropoda > Insecta > Coleoptera > Curculionidae > Diaprepes > Diaprepes abbreviatus. The sequence continues at coordinate 4,554,437 of JASJET010000105.1, forward strand.
TTTGCAGATTTGTTGGTGTATATGATGCCTCTTCAATGATGCTTTTCATCGCATTAGTAACTTCTATACCAGTCTTGTTTTTTATGGCTTTGGTATAGACAAATTTCGAGTAACAATTTATACAGACCAAAATATAACGATAACCATCGTTTTCATCAGCATACTGTTGCATTTCAGCCAAATCAATTTGCCACAAATCTCTGTATCCTTTTATTATCGTGCGCCGTCTTACAAAATTTTTTCTAGCCGTTCTATGTAGTTCATTAACAATCTTGATTTTTTCTAGACTGGGCTCCATATTATTAGTAATACTAAAGGTTTCAGATCGAAGGAAGAACTGAATAATATCATTAAATATTGAGCTTAATATATTATATCTTCTTCTCGTAATTCCTCTATGATTGACATAATTTCATTTTCGTGTCCAGTGTGACCGGCCATTTTGGAACTCCACAACAAACGTAAACGATCCACCAACTCTTTAGCTTTGTTCCAGTAGACATATTGAAATTTTTTCGAAGATAATTTCTTTTTTGTGGGTAACTGTAGTTTTTCCGAGAGATTTTTTCTTGTAATAGTACCACCTAATTTTGTGCCCATTATCAGAGGTTTAATAATTCGTAAATATTTGTTCCATCTGGTCTCCCGTAAACCATCACTTTTTTTAAAATTGTTGTAGACAGCATTCGTTGATTCCAAAATTTCCTTGTACGTTGAAAGTACATTATCACTTAATTGTTGTTGTTCCTTGCCTACACTTGGGGGTGTTTTAAGAAATAACAAATCATAAAGTGCCGGTGATCCACCATATTCTGCAATATTTTTCCCTTTTTTGTATAAGACAATATTTCCATTTCGAAAACGCACCTCTAAATTACCAATAAAATTTTTGTTATGATCTGTTTTTGAACCAAAACGTACACCATATACAGTATCGTATAGAGATGGTTTCGAACGTAATCCTTTCAGGTGTGCGTTTAAAGTATCGGAAGTTGTGGTGTCAGCGGATGCGAGAGATGTATTAGTTGATGTCGAGGGTGTATCAAACACCGATTGGCTAATATCTTCTTTTGAAATGCGATGCTGCTGCTGCTGCTGCTGAATAGGTGTGGAGGTTTGAAAGGAATGTGTAGGTTGGGGAAAACCTGATATTTGAGTCGACTGCACTGATGTACTGAGACTATGTGGCTTTGTAGCTGGATAATGTTGTTGCTGTTGTTGTTGCTGCTGCTGCTGCTGCTGCTGACGTTGCTTAACCACATCAGATATAGTTGTCAACGGCTTAGAAATGGGTTCGTAAAACTTTTCCAATTCCACAACATTAAACTCTTTAGCCGCTTTAATTTGTTTAAATTTTTTTCTGACGGCATTGGTAGCTTCCACTAGTTTACGTTTTAAGTCGATCGCGTTATTCATGATGTTAACAAAGGACGTTTCAACAATCAAATGAGCGTTTTCTCTTATTATTACAGTAATATATAGCTATCAAATCCTTTGCGGTATCTTCCCGATTTCACATCACTGTCTTTATCAATTACTAAAAATCCATACTTATTATCCCAACATTTTGAGCACATTTCTTGAAATTGAGTAAAAGTTAGATCCGGTGAAACGTGGTCGGAAAATATGTGTTTCATATTCAACTCATCTTGTTTAAACATAATAATAAAATTGGCGTTGTCTCGCACAAGCTGTTTAGGCACTCGCGAATATGTTTGCGCTAGGTAAAAGGAGTCGATATTTTTATGACGTCCCATGCTAAAGTACGATCTTATAACATCTTGTTTTTCACATATAACATCATCAAAGATAAATATAGAGTTTGGTTTTGCATCGGACGGTTCCACAATATTACTGGAATCACTAAAGGCATAGTAGCCTAAACCTTTGATGGGCGCTAAAATTTTCCTTAAATACTCATATTTCGGTTGATACAGAGATTTCGAGTAAATATAGACATTTTCGAAACGTAGCCCAAGGGGGTGTGTAAGCAGCGAAATCATGACATTAGTTTTTCCACAATTGGATGGACCAATTAACAGGCCGCGAATAGAGGAAGGAAGTAAAGGACCGTGTCTCTTCATTATCTTCTTTTCAAATCCAAGTCCGACTTTTTCATCGAGATTGTCAATAGGAAGTTTTTGTTTAAGATCGATAACGCGCATCTTAGGAAAATTTGATATTTTATAGGCAATTTTTCACAAAAACTGTCATTCAGATGCCGAGCGTCAAACGAAGTGGACGGTCTCACGTTTCCAACAAAACTGGATACGGTATTGTGAATTCGTTAATAAATAAATTACCATTCGAGGTACACATTCCTGGTTATCAATATTGCGGACCCGGAACAAAAGTAATAAAACGTGTGACAAGAGGTGATCCAGGCATTAATCCTTTGGATGCCGCATGCAAAAAACACGATTTAGCCTATTTACATAATAAAGACAACATAAGTGCGAGACATCGAGCGGATTACGAGCTCGAACAAAGTGCTTGGAATAGAGTAAAATCGAAAGATTCCAGTTTAGGTGAAAAAACAGCAGCTTGGTTAGTTACAAACATTATGAAAGGAAAACAACGTTTTGGTATGGGTGTACCATCATCATTATCAACAAAAAAAACATCTAGTAAAGGCACGCGTCATACAAAAAGGAAAGGTGTTAATAAAAATCGACATGTTCGGAAAGCCAGTTTCGGAACAGCTATTCGACAAGCAGTTCGAAGGGAATTATTAAAAGCCGGAAGTAAAAATGTGTTGGAAAAAAATGTCATGAATGCATCTAAAATAGCTCTGTCGGCAGCACGTAGATCGGTAAAAGCGGCAGGTGGCAAAAGGAAGGTTCGTACACCGAGAATAATACCGATTCCTAAAACTGGTGGAATATTACCATTAATACCAATTTTTGCCGGGTTATCAGCTTTGGGTTCATTAGCCGGCGGGGCAGCGGGAATTGTGCGCGCCATAAAAGCAGTAAAAAAAAGCAGCGAAGATAAAACCGGTGCCGGCCTGTATTTAAAATCGAAAGGAAATGGTTTGTTTCTAAAGCCATATCGTAAAGGTATGGGATTATTTTTAAATCGTAGATCAAAAAACTAATTGAATCCCTACCTCGAAGACCACTATCTAACATCGATATAGAAAAATATGCCAAAAAGAAAAGAATAGGACACTTTCGAGGCGTTTATATGAGGGATTTATTACCTAGACAAGGTCCTCGACGTTACGAAGCAGCAATAGTGAATTTGGATAGTACGCGTGGTGCAGGGACTCATTGGGTAGCTTATAGAAAAAATAATTCTAAAGTAACATATTATGACAGCTTCGGCGATTTACCCCCACCGATCGAATTGGTACGATATCTACAAACGGGATCGGAACCATCAAAAATTATTTACTATACATACGATCGTCAGCAGGATTTTGGAACAGTCTGGTGTGGACATTTGTGCTTAAAGTTTCTTGTCGAATCATCAGCGTAAAAGATGTCATCATCATCATCGTCACCATTAACACCGCAAATGGATCGCAATAACTATACTAAAATGTTGCAATCACTGAAAGCATTTCATCTAGCCGGTGGATTAAGGAAAATGACCGTGAAACAGTTAGAAAACATGCCCAAGGAAGTAATGATTGCATTAGCCCCAAATGAAATTCCATTCGTTTGGGAAAAGTTGCCGGAGCACCTTAAAAGCGATATCGATATATTAAAATATCAGTGCGGTTGCAAACATTATTTCAGCAGCAGCAGCAGCAATTTAAACGAGGTTATGACTGATGAGGATCTTACGGCTAGAAAAATATTTTGTTGTTATTGCAAAATCAGCGATGTGCGCATAAAAGCAGAAAATAGCATAAAAACATCACTATCTAATGCAGTGAGAAAAGGTGTGACGATGAATCTTTTTAAATGTTGCCGCTAAGAATAAAACCGAGATGTGTGATGTTTTAATGGTTAGTCATGTCTTATACGTTCACACTAACAGGACACTCGAGCGTCTTAAGCGCCGATTTTTATCCACCAGTCGAATTAAATAGAGAAAACAAATATGGTCTGGCATTGCTGGGATTTTACACATACAATTCAATTTTTAATGTGGACGAAAGCAACAATAAGTTTGCCTACATGAAGGAGGGTTACACCACCGAGCCGATACAATTGCAGATTCCACCTGGGGCCTATGAAATAGATGAGATAGGTAAAGCTATGTTGGAGGCTTTGAGGATTTCAACTGAAGAAAAGAACGATGGAATCTTTTACTTGGTTGCTAATAATAATACGCTGAAATGTGAACTGAAATCCCAATATACTATAGATTTCCGGGGAGAGGCGAGTATCGGTAAAATGTTAGGATTTAATCATACAGTGTTAAAAAGAGACAAAAAGCACGAATCAACCGAGATGGTGGAAATAATGAAAGTACGCATCATACGCGTAGATTGTAATATAATTTCCGGAGCATATATGAATTCGGTGGAAGGTCATACCTTGTTCGAATTCGATATCGACGTGGAGCCCGGTTACAAAATCAGTAAAGAACCACAAAATAATATTTATATGCCGTTAATGCCGGCAGGACGTCAGTTTATCGACAACATTACTCTTCGCATCTTGGACGATAGCGGTGATCTAATCAATTTTCAAGGCGAGAAAATAATCGTGAAATTGGAACTGAAGAAACTTTCATAGAAATGGGTTTTTGCTTCAATCGTCAATTGTGTGTGCTGTCGACTAAGATGGGGGAACCGCCGAAACATAATAAAAGTAAAAGAAGAGTTAACGTCAAGGTTAGTCGTCGTCCAGACGTTAGATCACAAACATCTCAACAGTTATCTGCCGAAGACTATAAATTTTTAAAATCAATCGGCCTTAAAGTGCGAAAATGATTTCCACCACCAGCGATAAAATAGAGGTTTTCTCCGAGCCCATCTTGGACAATTCCATTATTAGTCTAGAAGAGCATACGTATAAACCATACGGATCTCCATCATTCAACAATTCGGATGAAGTCCGTATCCCCATTAATTTTCAAGATATTATACTGGATATCGCCGAAAGTTACATATATATCGAAGGAAAATTTAAACCCATAGATGCAACGAAAAGATGTTTTTTATCAAATAATGCCCTCGCATTTTTGTTCGATGAAATTCGCTACGAGATGGGAGGTGAACAGGTCGCCGTGGTTCGTAAACCTGGAGTTACGACGACATTAAAAACCATGGTTTCATTCGGAAGTTTGCAACAAAGATCTCTCATGACGTGCGGATGGGGTCTCGACGAAGCAAACCAAGATATCGTAGACACGGCAAGTAACGTATTCTCCGGGAAATTACCCTTAAAATATCTTATGGGATTCGCCGAAGATTACGCAAAAGGTGTTTTCAACGTAAAACAAGAGCTTATTATGATTATAGCTCGCACTTTAACCAATTGTTACGTCGGCGAAGTAGAGGCAGAAATTAGTATCGACAAAATCGAATGGAAAATTCGTCACATCATTCCAGACGACAAGCAAAAATTGAAAATACTGTCTCGCATTAATAAAGGAGGAAACAACGCCAGTATTCAAATGGCATATCGTAAATGGGATCTGTACGAATTACCAGCTTTAAGGCAAACATCTTCCGACGTGTGGGCCTTGAGAACGAGTACAAGTCTGGAAAGACCGCGCTATATAATCGTCGGGTTTCAAGACAGCAATAATTGCGACAAGAAAGAAAAAAACGCAACCCAGTTTACCCACGCCGACGTATGCGACATTAGACTGTATCTGAATTCAACCGTTTATCCATACGAAAGATGGAATTTAGATTTCGCCAAGAAACTGTACGCAGCAGCCTATTACAATTACGAAAACTTCCAAAGCAGCTACTACGGGCGCGAGATAAACGATCCGATGATAACGTTCGCGGAATATATGAAAAACCCCGTTTTTATTATCAATTGCAGTCATCAACCAGAGGCGATTAACTCATCGACAGTGGATGTAAAATTGGAGTTCCAAACGAGAAAGAATAAATTCCCCAAAGACACTAAAGTGTACGCATTAGTTATTCACGACTCATTTTTTAGTTATAATGTATTAAACGGTTCGGTAACCAATAAATCTATATTATAATGTATCTATTATATGTAACACAAAATAATGTTCTTGAATCAATAAATTTGTAATGAGTGAAGTAGTAGTTTTATATTTATTTGAAACCCAACCAAAAAAAAAAAGCTGGCGGAAAAGCCCGCTCTTTAAGAAAAGAGTACGGGAATTTAGAAAATGGTGGTTTATTAAGTGGAAAAAAGAGCTTAAATAACACAAGAAAAAATTTTTAAGGCAAAATATGAAAACAACGATTTAGAAAATTTGTAGGAAAGTAACGGTTAGGAATAGGGAAAAAAATTATAAGAAAAAATTATAGAGGAAATCGAGTACTATAAGCAAGCATTTTTCTCGATAGTAAAAACGTAAAAAAAAATTTTTTCAAAAAAAAATTGAAAAATGGTGAATGCGCGCCAAAGTTGAAGTTTTGGAGCAAAATGATATTAGGAAATTAGAAAGAGAATTTTTTTCTACATATGGTAGTACTTTTCAAAATTCGGAAAGATGAAATTTTAAGAAAAGGGTTATAGTAAGTTAGTAATTTGGATTTTTTAAAGCGCTGTAGCTCGGGAACCGTTCAAGATAGAAAAAAAATAAAAGCACTTTGATAGCCCAAAATTTTGAGGAGAATGCGATGGTGTAAAAAAAATTATAATTTTTTTTTTTTTTGAAAATGCTGAATACGCGCTAAAGTTGAAGATTTAGAGAAAAACGGTATTGGGAAATTAAAGAGAGAACTTTTTTCTACATATTGTAGTATTTTTGAAAATTCGAAAAAATTAAATTTGAAAAAAAGGGTTATAGAAAGTTAGTAATTTGAATTCTTTAAAGCGCTGTAGCTCGGGAACCGTTCAAGATAGAGAAAAAATAAAAGCACTTTAATTACCTAGAATTTTGAGTAGAATACAATGGTGAAAAAAATTTGGAAAATCTTAAAAATGACAAAAAATTTGGACGAAAAAATTGAAATTCTCGAGTTAGGAGGCTAGGGCCGCCGAACGGGAGTATGTGGAAGTTGTAGGGGGAGGTTTTTTTTTTTTTTTTTTTTTTTTTTTTTTTTTCTAAGTCACCCACCACCTCCCCCACCATCCCACCCGCGGAGGGAAAAAAAATCGATTTTTGATGGTTTCAGAGCGATTGCGCGGCTCCTTCACCATTTTCTCGCAATTTTTGAGGTATCGATTTTTTTATTTGCGGTGACAGAAGTTCGGAAATTTTTTTTTTGGATTCTAGAGAAAATTTCCCACAATATATGTATTTTTCCAATTTTTTATCGTCAACCGTTACGACGCCAGAGCCCATCCAAAATGCGATGAAAAAATTTTTTTTATATTAGCGAATCGGGAAAAATAGTGTGATATACTTCAACTCTTCTTTATTACGATTCCGTCAAAACATTTTCAAAATTTTCCTTACCTTGCCTGAAAATAATTAAAATATATGCATAATTTGCATTTTTTGTAAATATGTAGCAAAGTAATGGTTAGAAATATCAAAAAAATTTATTTGAAAAAAATGTAGAGAAAGTCTAGTACTATATGCTAGAAAAGTGGAGGGGGGTAGTTTGTGTCCATACCAGAGATACGGTGAGTTATAAAATCATATTATTCTCAAACTTATATAATGCATATATGCACTCCACCTTACCCCCTCCAACTTTTTGAATGTATATAGAGGCCGGTATTAGAATTATTTCATCATTACACATTCGATCGGCAAGATGGAAGATATACCAAAAAGGATCATTGGCATTGTCAGGCCATTCGTGCCCGGCAAGATATGCAAGTGTGAGGAGTGCGGGGGTACCGCACCAGGAGCGGCACCTTCGGCACCGCCTGCAACGCCGACACCACCAGCGACGACGACGGTGCCGCCAATGAGAAGACCAAGGGCTGCACCTAGGTCGGTGTTAATATCGTTGGGTATTACTCCACGGTAGGCACCCCACCCTCCCCCCAGGCCCTTTTAGGGCCACAAAAACGGTCCTTTTCAGGACCACATTATATTTTGATCGTAGTTTAGTAATCGTCACTTATGGGGCGAGATATTCGTTTAACGACGATTTGTCTCGTAGCTTAAGTGCCAAGTTATATGCTTGAGAACCTATGAAAATGTTAACAGTTCAAACAAGGTTTCTATTATTTTTTTTTTTGTAATGTATTCTTCACAAAATATTAAGAATAAGTCTTATTGTCTAAACAAATCTAATTCCTTATTTAAAGTTTTTGAAAAAAATCAATAATTCTATAAGCTCTCACCAATACATAACATTTAGAATCCGTTGGTGGGGTGGGGGTAGTTCTATATATATGAGACTGGGTCAGTTACACAGTCATATATTCATCAACCCTCATACGATAAACATGGAGGAAGAAAGACCCGCCAGCCGAGGCTCATCCATCTTTAGTGATGACACCGTAGCCGACAACGTTGGAGACCTGCAAGTCTTCGACGACGACGACGAGGTGGATTTTGAAATTGACGTCCTACGTTGGGACGACTTGGATGAGCCGATTCCGCTAGTATATGACCATGATCCGGGTCTAGTGGAATTAGACGACGCGGGTGATTGGGTCTTACAAAGACTCGAAACTCCGTCGCCGCAGCCAGAGCCGGACTCGACGGAAGATGCGGTGCTGGAAATTCCAGCATCACCAACACCCGACGACCCACAAGGCCCCTGCGATTCGTCAAGCTGGTGGTCGACCAGCGAGGATGGGGCACCATAAGCCCCACACTCTCCCTGGCCCTTTTTAAGGGCACACAACAACGGTCCTTTTCAGGACCACAAAATACTTTGATCGTAGTTTTAGTACATATTAGTACTTTGTTACTAATATTGTATGTATAGAATATACAATATTAGATACAAAGTATTAAAACTTTAAGTGCTGGTGGAACCCAGCTAAATCGTTCGTTCGTATTTGAGACCACAAACAACTTTCGGTCTCAATACGTAATATGACATTTGTTTTCACCCCCCACCATTAATTTGTCTCTATATATACGACCATCAATACTTATTACAATCATTTTAGTTCAACATGTCAGCGACTCAACAACAACAACAACAACAACCCATCCAATGCCCTGTGGTAGATTCTACCACAGAGAATTGTTTGGAGTGGGAGCCGAACGATCCTAGATGGGATGAACTTTGGCGGTTCATCATCGAATACACAGAGGACAGCACCGCCACCCCCGCTGATGATGATGACGGGCCGTGCGACTCCACAACTCAATAAAAGAGTCGCATGTTTTAAAACCAAACGGTCCTTTTCAGGACCACAAAATAATTTGATCGTAGTTTTAGTTGGTTATAATACTTTGTAACCAATATTTTATGTTTTTTTCATAAAAACATACAATATTGAGATACAAAGTATTAGAAGTTCTGGCGACAGAACCTTAACTTCATAAACCGAACCATGTTTTAGCATACTTGTAAATATTATCAGAAAATATTTACAACTATTGCTATTGCGTAGTTTTAGTGGATTATTCACTTTTTTTTTTTTATTACCTAATATTATGTGGGACAGGGCCTATATGAAATAACACACAAAAATAAATTTTCAAGTCATTTTTATTCTCATTATAAAATATAAAAAATTTGATCAAACACTTTTTTATTAACTACAATATATATATATATATATATATATATATATATATATATATATATATATATATATATATATATATATATATATATATATATATTTACAAACTTAATACTATAAATTAAAAGCTAATATCTACAACTACCTAACACCTACTACATAATTTATTAAAGTCCTCTAATTGTCTTTTTAACCGCGCAGATTTCACCTTTTTTATCTCTAATTGTTTTTCAAGTTCTATAATGTCACTGGCACACTCGTTCACTTCATTCACTAAGCGTTTTTTCATGGCATAAATGTCAGTCAATTTGGTCTTCTGAGAGTTGGTGAAGTCTTCGACCCACTCCGGTTGTGATGGCTCGGAAGAAGACGCGGTTTTATTTGGTGAAGACGATGACGACGACGACGACGACGAAGCAGCGGAAACTTCATCCCCTTCAAAACACCGCTTAAACCGCTTCTTCATGGGTTTCCGGCACCCCAATATCGGCGACAGTGGCGCTGGCGCTGGGGAAGACTTCACCTCCGACACTATTTCATTCTCGACGCTGGCCGGTGTTGGTGGCGTTGGTGGTGTTGGTCCATCGGGGCCTTCTATGACTTCCACTTCTACTGACAGTGGCTCTTGCGGTGCTGTTTTTAGGAAGTCGGGTAATGGAACAGGGGTGGAGGGACGCTTAAAGTTAAACTTTTTCTTCTTCCCTTGTCCCACACCTTTAATCGCCGAATAAAATGTTTTTTTATCGGCGATTTCCGACTTCCGCATAGTCAAGAGCTTTTGCAGTTTCGACGCTTTCGGAGAAGATTCCCTAGGCCGCGATGCTTTTCGCACAACCACATCACTGATTACATTTATCTTTGGCTCCTTCTCCTCCGTCCAGCATTCCAGGAATTGCGCTGCCGACTGAACTAACTCCTCGTCGCGACCATCGTTGAGGGCTCGGTCTTCGGCATCTTCATGCTCCACGCCATTCCAGTTCTCGAACACCCCCGGACTAAACACTTCTAAACCACTCATGTTATCCAGCATGCCTTGCTGTGAACCGCAGCTCACGTCAAGAGCATCTAAAAGAGACCGTACACTAGACATTGTCGATATTCAAACTCACACAATTAACTTTTTCTTAGCACTGTACTGTTTGCTGTTCTGACGAACTGTGAAGAGCTCGAGCCAGCAAGTCTGCTTTTATGCCCATTTCCCCCACTACACCGCCTTTATTCCTTTTGTTCGATGCATTAAGTATAATATTTAAACTTGTCAGATGCAAGGCCAAGGCCAAGGCCGACGTAACCGGCAATACCAGGGTCGTTTTCAGGGCTGTAATTTTCATGGATTTTTTTTTGTCCCTGTCAAGGTTATTTTAAAGAAGCATATAAATATAGTACTAAACTTGTTAGATGCGAGGCCAAGGCCAAGGTCAAAGTACCCGTCAATGTCAGGGTCGTTTTCGAGGTTGTAATTTTCAAGGATTTTTTTTTGGTCCTGTCAAGGTTATTTTAAAAAGTAATACATAATTAGAGTACCGCGATTGAAAAGTACAACACATTCAAACATCATGTTGCCAACTGATGAACAACCTAGTGAAGCAGCCAAAACATACAGTCATATACCAAAAGCTTTTTATTTAACTTGTCATCATTGTAAAAGACTAGGTATCTGCTGGCGAAATGATCTTACGTACGACTTCAACTACATTGACCTTTTCAGGGTTAAATTTGTACAATGCGGCTTTTGTGGACTAGTTTACTACCAGTTCAAGGACATTAATGAACGTGCCATCCAGAGAAGAAATTGGGTCATAGAAGAAGCTTACCTGTATAGAAGAAATTAACATGTATTTTATTTCTTAATTTTTAATTTTTTTGTTTGTTATTTTTTTTATTTTTTTAATAATAAAAAGTGAACTCAATCTTTTGTTATATTTTAATTTTTTTTTCAATAAAACAATAGTAAAATGAATCTGTATGTGTATTTATTAAACATCACCTAAAATACGTTTTGCAATCCATATTTTTCTGCAGAGTCCGTTTATTAATGAAATAGAACCATATATTAGGGTGAAATCTAATGGTTTCAAATCAGTCTCACATAACAATGTCAGAAGTAAACACTATTGATAAGTTCGGTCGCAAAAGAAAATTTAAGGATTTTAACTTTATGCGAGGTCCTTCAGGAATAGGTTTTAAACTTACACCTAATGGAGATTACGACATGGGAAGCAAAAGATTGTGCTATTTAGCAGAACCTCTTGAAGGAGACGATGCGACCACACGAAATTATGTTGATAATAACCTTGCTCAGTGTGTGCAAGATACGCAGAAAGCTTTACATGACTCAACAATTGTTATTAAAGATATATTCAGAAACCAACTTGAAGGTTACGTACGCAAGAAATTAATTGAAACCGGTCAAGAACTTAGAGGATACATTGATGATACTGTTATTGCAATATATGAACTTAGGCAAGACGAACTGCGTGATGAACTTAACTCTAGAATGTTGAAAATTGAAAAGACTATGGAGGATCTTGTCAGCAAACCTGTTTCACATTAAACATTTACTCGTAGACCTGTGCGTTTAATTTACTATTAGACAAATTTTTCAACAATAACTTTTACAGTTTGTTATTTGTCGACACTTCATTATATTTATAATTTTAAAATAAAGGTTCAATAAAAAAGCAATCAAGTAATGAATACATGTTTTTTATTTAAAAAAAAAAAAAAAAAAAAATTACAATACTATCGTTACATATTAATGTTGTATGTTTAATAGAAATAATAAAAACAATACAAATAATGAAATATGGATTTTCCAGATTACGTGCTGTCCTGACTTAGAAATGATTCCAACACGGTGACTAAATTTGCTAAGTTTTCTTCCGGGTCTGTTTTGTAAAAATCTATGTCTGCATGCCCCCAAGGTAGAGTTTTGGTTGAACTGGGAATTACATAACGTTTATCATCGCTATGTGACAATGCTACTTTATTTATTATGTTGGTATAAATGTTATGTAATTCACTTCTAAATGTCTTCATCTTTCTTAATATCAAACCACCCCGTTCAACAATTCTTTGGTAGTCTTCCTGATGAAGGTCTTTCTCGATAACACATTTTTTGATACCTTTGGCTTTTTTTAATTCATTATTAATGGACTTTACATAATAAGCCTTCGCGCCGGTACCATAAAAACTTATTATCGGATCACCAGGAAACTCATCTTTCATTCTACCAACTACAGAATTACTTTTAATTATGTTGAAATTATTAATTTCGGGGTAATTTGATGTATCGAATTTTTCGGGGTTTTCTGATATAGTTTGATAAAAGTTTTCCGTATACACTTTTAATATAAGCGAGTCAGTATCGGTGTAAAGTAACGAAGCATCATCGCCAAACTTGGATTTAATAAAATTATAATAAAAATCGTATATTACAGTCTTTGATATATCTAATATGGAAAAACCGATATAAATTGGTTTATTGTACAATATTTTAACTTTATTCATATGTATAGCAACAAAGTTCTCGGTAAATATCGAGCTACTATTGAAATTGGGGCGGGATATTAGTGCTCTAGCTCCATTTCTGCCTACACTGTTCTCCCAATGTGTTACTAATTTTATATCCTTTCGATTTTCCACATTTTCCATAGTTTTACCAAATATCGCGTTATTTTTTAATTTAAAAGTGTCCTTCGCAAATTTTGTGGTGGCCTTGTTACGTAAATTGGTATTAAAATCAATATACGATTTTAGCCATTTTGATTGCTCAAACTGTAATACTCGATGGGTTTGCATTACCACTAAGCCGTTGGCGATGGTTTGTTTTAAAGTTCTATAGTGTACAATGTATTTTTTTTTATCTTGTAAATTAGGAATTAATTTCGGTAATTTAGCGTTTTCTGTTGGCGGTATGATATTTTCTACTAGAAATGGAAGATCAGAATGTGCATCATGCAACTCAGTCGGATAATGCACATCCACTTCCAAAACGTAGCCATGTAAACTATCATCACCAACAGCCATAATATTTAAATCCAGAATTTCGCGCTCGCTTAACCATCGAAAACCACCATATGGTAATGCTTGTGACATACTATGACCATATAGATTTGTAGCATCAAGGTATGTTATAAATGAAGAAGGTTTTGTTGGGTCATAGTCTGGTAAAAAAATATTATTAGCGATGTGCTTCCTTTCTGTACACTGGCTTATGCCGCCGCGTATACCTTTCTTAAAAAAATGTATCATGTCTATATCAGTTAAGAGCTCTAACTCTACCTTAGTCATACGTAGCATACAATCAAATGATAAACTTGGAAGGGTATAGTAATGTGCTGGATCAAGTTTATCGAATTTTAAACAATTATTCCGAAATTGCTCAAAAACATCACACAATAGCAACACATCTGATTTTAAATACACGTCCGAATAGTCCCCCAAAGTTTTACACCCAAACAAGCGCCATACTTCTTTTGCTCTTCTATAGCTTTCATCGCTAATATGTTCTTCCCGTAAATTATCATAAAATTCATCTTTACTTGGAAGACATGTATTTTCCATTTTTTCCATAGAGTCAATAAAGCTATAGGGAAAAACACCCTTTTGACGCATCAAATTAAATTGGTTGATATTTGAAAAATGTTTCCGCGTTTCAATAAAATCGTCGTCGTTTAAACCGCTGCCTAAATTTTCCAAAGACGTTGACAGAAATTTAAAACTATCAATAAATCGCAACTTTAAATATTTCCTCTTGACTTTTCCACATTTACTATCAAAATAATCGTGCACATAAATGCTTTTGGTAAATGATATGTACTTTTCCTTACTTTGAGCCAAAACACCAATTTTATCCCCATATTTACATAACTCTTTTTATAAATAAATGGCTGTCGTAGCCGCTTAAGTTATGAAATATGATAGGGATAAAAGAGGGTAATTTATAATTTAAATTACAAACGGAATGTGCAGCACCAAATCTTTTTGCACCAGTTATGTGACAGTGGTCTCGTACTTTAATCTCACCCTCTTCAAAAGGGCCTTCACATATACCACATATTTTAGCATCATTAAACTCCCTTTTTTCTTCAGGCGTTAACGGTTTCATAGGCTTAATGTCTTTTAAATATGTGTTGTATAGAGCCCTTAAATCACACTCGATACGATCCACAAAGACTTGAGCTGCTTTTTTCCCCCGAAATAGCTCAAATTTCGAAAGTGAGTCGTCAAAAGAGCATTTAATTAAATAAGCAAAAGAATATGGTTCATGTTTAAAACTTTTTACAGTGTAAGAATTTTGTGGGTTTGGTTGTACCGTTTCAATGGGTTTTAAAACAGATTCGAAATCTGCATAAACCACGAATGGAACGCGCATTTGCTTTTCTATACCCTCGAATTTTAAAATATTTTCCGGCACACTCTTTCCAAATTTATTGATTTTTAAATCCACTGAGGGTGTTTGCGTGAAAATGTGGTTACAATCGTAGCTTTGATGTAAAGTTAAAGCTGACGGTGTACTAAAATAAATGAGGCAACCATCACAGAAATATATTTTATGTTGTTGACAACTAATTTGACTTGAAACTAAACGTGATAAATCCCGAATCCAACAATAATGACTCTTTGAACAAGTCGTATCACAAAAATGTTCACCGCCATCTTTACTACTACAGTCTTTTGTAATTAACAATAAATTTACATGCCTATCCAACTTTTTTGACGCATACCTCAGTGGACCAATAACTTCATGTATTACTTCATTATTTTCATATTTAGATTCCAGACCGTATACGTTAATTGATATGTTGTTCATTTCCTCAAATTTTTTAATGTCACGTAATTTTACTGGAAAATCCATACCTGTTACATTTAGCACTCTAGAAAAATGGGGGTAGGATGTCTTCTGTGAAGGCTCTGCTGTTGGAGGAAACAATGCTGATGTTACAGCCCACGCAAAGCAAAATTCGTCCTGGTTAATCACATTGACGACAGCTCCTTTCTTTTCAATAGAACACGGCAACTTGATGTATGATGAGCCACCCATAGGCATATACTTGTTGATACCAACTTCCAAGTATAAAATTCGCACAAGAGCCCATCCTATAACAAGAAAAATAATATATAAAAATCAGTTTAATATATCGGGTTTTGATTTTTCCATACCTGAATCTTTCTCCTGGAACTCTGTCGCCTGCGTTTTTATTAATTCGGTGAAAGAATGGTAAACGGCATCCAAATCACTTTCTACACTAATTATTTGATTAGCAGTGTTGAAGGATTTTTCACTGAATATTTCTTGTGATGGAAGCATGTACTCGCCAACAGCTGTCATGTTAACTTTTAAAGCATGATGCACACGCAATAAATTATTAACAAGTTCCACCACCTTGGATTTAATGTCTGCAAAGAACATTGCGTAATCGGAATGCTCCATATCACTGCTAACCCGATAGGTTGCAATTCTCCTTTTGAAGGCACATTCAACGAGTTGCACACCATGACATACCGGCAAACATGAATTATTTTTATGTTGTTGTGTTCGTTTATGCACCGACATATGATTTATTGGAACATCTACATTACATGTAGCGCAATTAATTAGCGGAATCGTCGATGTATACTCTTCAATTCGGAGCCGTTTTCCTCCAGGCACTTCATTAAATCTCGCCGCACACGATTCTCTTTGATGACGTCTCATATTATAAATATTAGTAAACTTAGAACCGCAATTTTCACAAACATATGCCATGATTTGTCAAATATTAACACATGTACTACCTATACAAGTCAGAGCCAACTGATGAATGAAACTGCCCCATACCTTATATAAAACCATTCAAGGTCACCCCCAACCACGTAACATATCTTCAAGGTCACACACCCAAGGTGACCTTCAACAAAGTCAAGGTCGTCTCGACCAAGGTCAAGGTCAAGGTCACACACACAACCTTGAACACAAGGCCAAGGCCAAAGCACACGTGCACTTTCAAGGTCAATGACAAGGACATGTGGGCGGGGCCAAAGAGGGGTGAAGCAAGGTCAAGGTCAAGGTCGAGGAGTGGGGGGATCGAGCGAATCGGGTTATGTTCACTACTAACATCCTCCATTTTGTTACACCATTTTTTTGCATTTTACATTTTCTTGAGGAATATATTATATTGTCAATTCAAAGTGACAAGAAACAGGCTAAAAATTTATTATTTTTTAAGCTCACAGACTAGCTTATAAGAGTTGGAGGCTCAGAGGAGCCAAGTTGTGTAGGTAACACATTTTAAACGACTAATAAGTTGTTAAAATACAAAAATGAAAAATACACTTAAACAAAACTCAAAAACGTTTGTTTGAAGATTGTAGATAATATTAAAGAATGACTAAAATGTGCTTGGACTTGCATTGTCTTTATTTTTATTTTTACGACGTTTCGATTAGGTTGTATCTCTAATCGTTATCAAGTATAAACTGAATGTTTTGTCTTAAGACTACGAGCTTATATAGGGACTGTGTCCATTGAAGCGCAACGTTTCGCTTCACTGTACACACCTCAATGATTTGATGTTACAAAGTAGTGGTTGCCAAAGATTAGGTATCTTAACACTAAGTTTACTGAAGATTCCATTATTGTTTTTAATGTATGCTGCTTCTATAAATTTTCTTTTTTTCATATTGGGTTCCATATATATTGCCGCAGCCTCAGATCATTTTATATGGTGTTGTTTATCCCAGGAGTGTTTTGCAATACCTGATCTCAACGTTTCTCCCTTTTGTGTATGAGTTTTATGTTCTTTAATTCTAACTTCTAGCGGTCGTTTGGTTTCTTGAATATACATTTCACCACACTCACATGGAACTTTGTAAACACATTCTTTCTTATCGATAGTTTTAGGTTTTTGAAAGTTTAGAAAGAATGTGTTTACAAAGTTCCATGTGAGTGTGGTGAAATGTATATTGAAGAAACCAAACGACCGCTAGAAGTTAGAATTAAGGAACATAAAACTCATACACAAAAAGGGGAAACGTTGAGATCAGGTATTGCAAAACACTCCTGGGATAAACAACACCATATAAAATGATCTGAGGCTGCGGTAATATATATGGAACCCAATATGAAAAAAAGAAAATTTATAGAAGCAGCATACATTAAAAACAATAATGGAATCTTCAGTAAACCTAGTGTTAAGATACCTAATCTTTGGCAACCACTACTTTGTAACATCAAATCATTGAGGTGTGTACAGTGAAGCGAAACGTTGCGCTTCAATGGACACAGTCCCTATATAAGCTCGTAGTCTTAAGACAAAACATTCAGTTTATACTTGATAAAGATTAGAGATACAACCTAATCGAAACGTCGTAAAAATAAAAATAAAAACAATGCAAGTCCGACCACATTTTAGTCAAAACTCAAAAAGCCAAAATATCTACTTGATGTGATGATGATGATGATTTCTACTCTGTGTTTTTGGAATTTATGCTGTGTATTCATTAATGCTGTATTTACCTGTTTCTGATCATCTCACTGATGTCCATAACTCCTGTATTTAGTTTATCCATTTACTTATATACCTATATAGTTTTATTATTTCAAGTAGCAATCTTAAGGGTCGACCCGGAGATTCTTAGCAGCCTCGGACCATTGGAGGTCGGCCGGTGATTTAGGCCATATTTGATTATACCAGTAATGATATTCATGGTAGTTTTCCATTGCCTTCCACGTACTGCAAAATTGCCTTTTATGATAAATATTTTATTAACGCTGTATCATCAACACCAGTTCCAATCAATTAATGTCTGGGTAGAAATCATTGGCAATTTTTTGATTAAACCATTTGTATTGCCGGCACGATTGAATGGAAACTTTATTTGGTTTTCTCCAGAACGCTTTTCACGATTTAGTTGAGCACTTACCACTTGAAACCCGCTAAAACAGCGTTGCTGTGCGGAATCACCTGAATAACGTCTATCCAAACTATTGGATAGTTATATGAGGACCTAATGCCTGGCCTCCTCGATCTCCCGACCTAACGCCGTTGGATTTTTACCTGTAGGAATATCTCAAAACCTTGGTGTATTCTACTCCGGTCGATAGTAGGGAGGAACTTTTATGGAGAAAAACGTTTCATTGTGATCATATAAGAAACAATGCTGAGTTAATGTGGCGGGTAGAGCAGTCCTCAATTCGTCGTGCCCGCGAGTGTATCAGACTTCACGGAGCCCATGTTGGACCCTTTTACGAAGTTTTGAACTAAGCAGTTAGTTTAACTTTTTATTTAAACTATGATGACAGGGGAAAATTCTTCTTTTTCATATTCGACCCGATAGAAGTGAAGCGACTAACAGTGTAAATAAATTGACGTTTTTTCGAAAATGGTTAGGATTAGCGACATGAATGAAGAGTACTGAATTTTTAGTCAATAGTTAAAAGTATGTAAAAAAGACAACACTTTCTTGGATTTTAATTTGAAGGGTCTTACCTGGTAAACATCATATTAAAAAAAACTTAAATATACCTGGTAGTTCAATAATTATGTGTGAAAAATTTGATTTTATTGCAGCTCTTTGGGAGCCCATATCTCCGAAGAGGGGGCTATACGAAAAAACTTTATATGAACTTGTAGTATTCTTTTCACGTGTTTTTTTTTTTCGTATCTGGAAGATTTCCCACATTTTTCCGGACACCCTGTATATATTTTTTAACCCATTTGTTTGCAGATGGCAATGTATTAACGCTATTCGATTTTAACAGTGTATTAGTTGGATCTCGAAACAGGTTACTACAAAGTACAACTATGCAAAAACTAGCAAATATTAATCTATTTTCGTCCTTGCCAATAGAAATAAAACTCGTAAAATAATGTTTATTTGTATCTTTTACTACATCTCGACATCTAAATTTCATAGGTCGCGGAAGTATTTTAAAAAAAAATAGGTATATATGAGTATTTAAATATGTATTTTATTTATCAAATGTTAATGTAGGTATTGCAGTGAAAGGCAGTTTGTTTTAAAAATTTCGGTATTACTTATTCTTTACAGATAAGTAAATGGACGTTATTATTTATGAATTTTATTCACTTTTTCTTTTTATACTATTCTACTTTATCGTTATCGTTGTTGTTGTACCGAATTTAAGTTTACTGTAGCTTTGAATACAGTCCAGACAATTTTTTTTATTTTAAAATATCAATGCCTTAATTTAATGATAAATTTTGATATGTGATAAAATTTATGTCACATCTCGTCATATTTGAGATAAGCACTCTCGAAACGAGATTTGACAATTGACAAGTCAATAAAATTGTGTCGCCTCGCCTCAATTTGTGCCCAAATGACATCATTTGGATCATCTTGTTACACTGGCAAAATTTACGGTAATGCATACAGCAACATTCCCATTTCTAGTGTAAAAGGCAGGGTCGGGTTATTTTTCTGAATTTGAAGCTCTTGGAGAGATGGGGGGGCGATCACAAGAAAAAACAAGTTGCCAATGGGGGGAAGGATGCGAGCAGCATACACATTCCTAGTAAAAGAGGCAGAATCGGGTCTATTTTTCTGAACTCAAAATTCTTTGGGGGGGGGGGCTACTGCAAGAAAAATAAATTGTCAACGGGGGGAATGCCAGCAGCATACATATTCCTAATATAAAAGGCAGAATCGGTTCTATTTTCCGGAACACAAAACTCTTGGGAAGGGGAGGGGGAACGCAAGCACACACATTTCTATACTCTATTCAAGAACTAGAGTGAGTAATAAAACTGTTACCGAAACCTCCAACGTACCTGCCCCAGTGCCGCAGGTAACTAAGGACTGCCGTAATTCTAATTATATTTGAGTATTATAAGCTTTTATAAATTTACTGCAACAATAAAATTTCTGATAGTTCAATTTAATTTCTGTCAGTGAGCAAAGTACACCTTACAGTGTGTCCTTAGTGATTTATCTTGGTTGTACTTTTTTATATATATTATTTGAGATTAGTGAGATACCCAAAAGATATGGCTTCCACATCTATATTTGTTCCAAAATCGTTAAACCAGGGCATTTTTTCCTCAACGAGAAACTTATTACGATGAATATTTATGATGCATTAAAATATCAATATTTAGATAATAATGTTAAAAGCTCTGTTGAGATGTGTTCCAACATGACAGGGATTGGAAAATCTACTATCTACCGAATACTGAAAGAGAAAAAAACGACTGGAATTGTTGGTACTCCCAAGCCACATTCGATCACAGGCAGACGAAGACGTTGGAAGAAGAGATGTAAACTGCAATAAAAGGAGTTGTACATTCATTTTATTATGAGAAGCAGATCTCAATCGTCGACAAAATTCTAACTAAAATCAATGAAGATCGGAATTTACCTGAAATTAAAAGAACTGAGCTCTAGAAATTGCTCAGAGAAGTTAATTTTTGCTGAAAAAAAGGAGATAGGAAATTTGTTCTTATAGATCGTCCGGAAAATGTCCGTTGGAGAAGGAAATATCTCTCTCAAGTAAAAGGTAGAGTTGCTAGAAATAGCACAACTTACAAAATTAGTAATTTAACCGAACTTGTGAAAGATTTTTTTGAATAAAGTTACTGCAGAAAATTGGGAAAAATCCATATAACAAAAGTATAAGAGAAAATGGGGAAACTCGATTTCATGATCGGTGAGATCGAGGAACCAATTATACTTAATTTGAGCGAAGATAGCTTCACTGACAAAATTGGGTCTATTTTCCTGAACTCAAAGTTCTTGGCGGGGGGGGGGGGGCGATCGCCCCCACCGCCCCCCCTTGGATCCGCGCCTGGTTAGGTGACTGATATACCTCAACTCAGATATTTTTAATCTTTATTTGTTATTATCGATAATGATTTCTGAAGTATGTGACTGCTGGACAGTGTACTATTTAGGAAATATTTTTTTACTCGTTTTTATTGTCCATCATTCCGTTTTATAATATATTGTTATTTTTCCTAATTTTAAATTCATCTTCCTTAGCCGAAGCTTCACAAGTTGCTTTCTTATTTAAAAAAAAACTTTATCCGAATAGGACTAAAATATGTAAAACACCTCTTCTATAATAGGGACGAACTGTATAACATTTAAAAGAGAGATGGCGAAATTGCACAACCCATACCGATAGTTAAAAGAATCCGATAAGGGAACTTCTTATGCCCACTACTTTTTATTATAATAACCTATAAAATAATAACACAAGTTTGCAAACTGAGTGGTTGCAAAATAGCAAATAAAGAAATGAAAATATCGTACTATGCAAATGATACAATAATGGTAGCAGACAATGAGTGCCAGCATCATCATGCTTTATTAATTTAATAAAATGATAAAAAGATTTGTAGAAGAAATATCGGCAGTAGTCATTGATGATTTAGACAAGTAAAAAATCAAGACAATGAAAACGGCAAATGCTTAAACCAGACAATATGGCGAAATTATTACTTGGGAATAAAAGGAACCCATGTGGGGTTGTTAGTCCTCCATCGGGCGCCTCCCCAGGTGGCGGATAGGGAAACGCCTCTCAGATATGAGTGGTATCGAGGAAATCAAATACTCGGGATGGACCAAAACTAACTAACACAGCAGCGTCTGATCTAGAGTGGGCGACTGCGAACAGCGTCGGTACTCATGTTAGAGTCGGCTGACATAAAAGCTAGGAAAGCAAGGGGAAACTACCTAGCTAATTACATCCCCAGGATAATCACAATGGATCAAGCCTACTTAGGAACGGCCCTCAGCCCCGGGCAGTTCTCAAGTGAGGAGAGGGTGCTAAGAATCCCCCGGTTACCCGATAAATTTACACTAAAACGCGACACAAAGATTGGTACATGGAATGTACGAAGTCTTTTCCAAGCCGGCAAGGTAAATAATGTAATTAAGGAGATGCGACGACTCAACATAGATATTCTTGGATGCAGCGAAGTTAGATGGCCCAACTCAGGCCACTATGAAATAGACAATTACACGGTATACTACTGCGGAGATACAACAACAAGAAACAAAAACGGAATAGCTATTATAGTCAAGAAAGTGGTTAACAGTTGTGTACTCAGTTTTATAGGCATATCGGATAAAGTTGCACTACTTAAAATTAATGCCAAACCATTTAATATGAATATTGTACAAGCATATGCTCCAACCTCGGAAAGCTCAGAGCAGGAAATAGAAATTTTCTATGAACAGCTAAAAGAAGCCCTTAAACACACCAAAAAGAAGAAATCAATGTCCTGCTGGGAGACTTTAACGCTAAAGTAGGCAAGGGAGTAGTAGATAATACTGTAGGCCAATTTGGACTGGGCAAAAGAAATGATAGAGGGGATCGTCTTATTCAGTTCTGCCAAGAAATGGACAGTGCGATAATGAACACCTTTTTTCAGTTACCGCCTCGAAGACTCTACACATGGAAGTCTCCAGCTGATTGTCCCCAAAAAGTGATAAGAAACCAGATAGACTATATCATCATAAACAAAAGATTTCAGAATTCCGTAAAATCCGCAAAAGCATATCAGGGAACGGATGTCCCTTCAGACCATAATCTTTTGCTGAGCCGGATTAAGCTACACATGAAAAAGATCTGGAAAGGAAAATTCCAAAAACGACCGGATATTCAGAGGTTGAAAGATAACACCACAAGAGACGAAGTCAAAGAGGAATTAAACAACAAAATAACGAGCATAGCCACGGATATTAACAAGGAGAACATAAATGTGGATGATATGTGGAAGAAGATAAAAAATGTCTGTAATTCAATAGTGGATAATAAACAAAAATCAGGAAAAAATATAAAGAAACATCCGTGGATGACAGAAGAAATATTAGAACTCATGGAAGAGCGAAGAAAATACAGACATAAAAATGAAAGAAGGTAAAAAGACATAAACGGAGTTATTAACAATAGGATCAAGGAAGCAAAAGAGTTGTGCCTACAAAACGAATGTAAAGAAATCGAATCCTTAGAACAAAAACATGACATTTTTAACTTGCATAAGAAAATCAAGGCCCTAACCAGAGGAAACAACTCACGCAGCAATAATTTAGTACTGGACAAACACAACAATCTGCTATACGAGAATGAAAAAATACTTGAAAGATGGGAGGAATATATGGGAGAATTATTCGATGAAGAACAGCAGACAGAAACAGATGTCCTTGGATTTTCCGGACCAGAAATAACACTCGGCGAAGTAACATATGCAATAAAACGACTAAAAAACGATAAGTCACCTGGGCCGGATGATATACAATCAGAAATACTAAAACTATTTGAAGATGACCAACTTAAACTCCTAACAAGTCTACTTAATAAAATTTACGAAACTGGCGAATTGCCTGGAGATTGGCTACTTTTCACCTTCATTCCTCTTCCTAAGAAAACAAATGCTACCAGATGCTCTGATTACAGAATTATAAGCTTAATGAGCCATGCGCTAAAAATCCTTCTCAGTATTATTCACTCTCGAATATATGGAAAACTTGAAGAAAACGTTAGCAATGTTCAGTTTGGCTTTAGAAAGGAACTTGGAACACGAGAAGCTCTATTTTCTATTCAAATTTTGATACAAAGAGCTCGGGACGTAAACTGCAATGTCTATGCATGTTTTATCGATTTCGAGAAAGCATTCGACAAAGTGCAACATCACAAACTGCTTCAAATATTAAATGAATCTGGTATCGATTACAAGGATTTACGCCTTATTAGAAACCTTTACTCACAGCAAAGGGCGACTGTACGTGTAGGCAACGAAACATCACAAGAATTTACAATAAAACGGAGAGTTTGTCAGGGCTGTATTTTATCGCCGACGTTATTCAATACGTACTCGGAAATGCTGTTCAGGGAAGCTATCAGTGGAATGAGAGAGGACATAAAAATTAATGGTGAAAGCATTAACAACTTAAGATATGCAGACGACACAGTTCTGTTGGCCGATAATGCAGAGGATCTGCAAACACTAATAGACCGCGTAGTGGAAGCCTGTGAAAGATACGGCATGAAATTAAACTGTAAAAAGACAAAAATCCTTATAGTAAGCAAAAATGACTAAATACACCACCAATTTAGAGCAAATAATGAAACTTTGGAGACTGTTGACAAAGTTACGTATCTAGGATGCAGTCTGAACAGAGAATGGGACCACTCACAGGAGATTAGATGCCGCATAGAGAAGGCGAGAGCTGTCTTCAACCGCCTCAGAAAGATCTTGTGCAATATGCACCTGAACATTGCTATAAGAACACGAGTCTTGAGATGTTATGTATTTTCAACTCTTCTATATGGAGTGGAAACCTGGACTTTGACAGAAACAACATCTAAACGACTGGAAGCCTTCGAAATGTGGTGTTACCGCCGCATGCTCAGAATTTCATACATCCATCATGTCACAAATAACACCGTGATGCAACGTATGAAAAAAGACCCAGAAATTATGCGCAACGTGAAAATCAGAAAGATATCATACTTAGGGCATGTAATGCGCAATGAGAAATACCAACTAATTCAGTTAATTTTGCAAGGTAAGATAGAGGGTAAAAGAACTCAGGGTCGCCGCCGAACATCATGGCTGAGGAATATCAGACAATGGACAGGAATGACGACGGTACATTTATTTAGAACAGCTGTCAATAAGGTCATATGGGCCAATATGATTGCCAATATCCACAGAGGATAGGCACCAACAGAAGAAGAAGAAGAATAAAAGGAAAATATCAAATTTACAAGACAGTAATTGGGCCTATTCTAAAATATATGTTCGACAAAAACCCGTTCCAAAATACCAAAAACAAAATAAATTCTTGAGATCAGAGAGATGAAAATAGTGCGCAAGATAGCAGGAAGGTATTAATGGGTAAAGAAAATACTAATAACACGTGTGTAAAACAGACAGGGTCCTAACCGGAAAATAGAGTGGATAAGCATACTGATAAAATGATAGAAGAGATAATTATTTGAATTATGCGCACGTAGACCCCGCAATCACTGGAGCGATAGTCTATCCAATACAATATGGATGAAAATATGGAATGAAAACAGGCAACTGATGCCTATTTAAAAGGAACAAGAAGACGAAAAGTCGAAAACAAATCCCATAAATAATTTACTTACTAATTATGTAAGACATTTTTTATGATAAAATGCGTGACAGGCAATAAACGACATTAATATGAATTAGATGTCAACATTTTGAAAACAAGTGAATATATCCGCATACTAGATGAATAACATCAGCACATATTGTAAAGTATTAGAAATAACAAATAAATTGTTCATAAGTGTTTATTATTGATAATCAATATATTTTCAATATCAATATAATTTATCCGCAAGAAATACCGTTGTTAATTTATTTTTTCTTTTTTAGTGCAACTTTTTGAAGTCAGTTTATTAAAAAAAGATATTTTAATTTAATAGGCTATTGCTCTATTAAAAGTATGTTACAAATTTTCATCCTAATAAATTTCTGATTATTTATTTTCCGAATAAGATAGGTCAACATTCCGTAAAAAAACAAAAAATAATGAATAATTATGTTACAACACGTGATGGAAAATGCTTAACGTTTAGTTACAATTCTGTTGATGCCACGTATAAATAGACAAACTAGTATGCAGTTTTAATAATTTCTGGTATTATCGAGTGATTTTCCCACTATTGATTATATTTCTCACGAATCTTTAGAAATTTATTTATATTTCAAATTACTTTATTATAAGTATCAGAAAAGGGATTAATTTAATACAAGCCGACAACGGTAACTTTCCCGTAGTGAATATACTTACAACTGGATATTTCAAACGTCGCTAATGACGCTGAAACTCAAATTGCCTCTTTTCAGCAATCCGAATCTCAAACAGAAGCTGTCATTAACCAATCTACTGATAACTTTAAAGTTGTACTTACAAAAACTCACCGGTTTCTGCACGACGTCCTAAAATTAAAAGAAGTGAAATTTTAACAGTTCTCCATACAAAAAGATGCTGGAAGAGAAAAGAGCAGATGAAGAACTGTAAAATCAGCAAAGCGTTTTCTTCTAGGAAGAGATGTTAACAAGAACAGTAAGAGTTTGGTTCAGGAAAAGATATCACTAAAAAAGGTAAGAGTTTGCTGTCAGGAATAGACATCAGTAAGAAAATCCAAAAAAACGAAAACCTGTCTCTTCCTCGCAGACCGATCGAAGGACAGACAATTTGTCCCTTGTGCCTTGAATCTCATGAAGAGCATTGGATACAGTGTGGGAACTGCAAGGTTTGTGTCCATGAGGCTTATGCAAATATATCAGAGCTATCAAATCAGTATATTTGCGATTATTGTATGGTATAAGTGGTTATCTATTTACTGGTCGGTATTGGAGGCTAATTTTCTAGTCTGATTTTTCCTAGTCTTCAAATTGCAATTATAAAGTTGATTATTTCTAAACATACCGGTTAATTTAGTAGTTTTATTGATAGTATAAGAGGTCCTTTACACATACCAGGAGATATTGAACATGTAGCCTTAGGTATTTCGATTTTTTCGTTGAACTTTATGGTGACGGTATTGGGGGACTCTCCCCTAAACACTGTGACACTAAGCACCATTTGTAAACCATTTTATAACAGCCAATAAATAAAAATATTCAGAAATCAAATAGCGTTAGTTTGTTTTCTATGATGTACTCAACTTTTTAGTGGATATTTATCAAAAATATAATATATCTCCAGAGAATATTTATGCAGTGGGCAAAAATATGATAAAAAATAATATGAAATAATTTTTAAAAAATAGTCAAAAACCTTTTAAATTCTATTAAAAACCGCGAAAATTTCTAATTTTCGTAGAAGTACCCATTCAAAACATGTAATTTTACGGATGATATTAGGTACCTACTTTTGATAAAAAAAATCTGATATTTCTCATTTTGTCTCATTAATTTCAAATTTTGCAACACTACCATAAAATATAATTCTAAACACTTCGTTCTTATAAATAATTTTTAACACATTTTTAAGTCAGATGATTTTAGCCAAACAAATTTAAATTTATCGCTAATTCATAATTGACAGATTACAAATGGCATTGCAGAATTATATTTTAACTTTGAGCAATGGTCGATTGACTCAATAAATATTTTTGGAGAGTTTTTCGAAAGTTTTCGGTTGTCAACCAATTTGTCAATATTGCACTGACTGCAATGCCTTTTGTAATTGAGATCTGTGGTCTTCGTAGTAAATTTCCATTAATATTTTATGTTGCTTTTCATTGTTTAAATTACTATTTTCAAAACCGTTTTGTATTTAGATATTTTCCTGATGTTAGATTCTAGATAAAATGATGACCCTTGGTATGCCCAAAGAAAATTTTTTGATTTTTAACCGATTTATGATTTTTGCATTGCTTGCAGTGATTCCTGTATTTGTAAGACATGGTCTTAAAGGTTATATATTGAATGGATAGGTGGATGGACGTTTTCAATAAATATTTTTCTAGTTAGAAAACAAATAATTCTTTTATCGGTAATTTTCATTCTAGAAATGAGTCGGAATCTAGTCTTTATTTTAAAAAAAAACTGGAAATATTTAAACTAACATAATTTCTTCTGAAAATGTTAAAGACGAAGGAGAATGACATATTTTTAAAAAATTTGTTAAACTCTAACATCGTTGGCAGCTTTCAGAAACGAAAATTACCAGAAGTTTACAGTTTAATGAGTTTATGAAAACAGTAATTCTTCATAAAAACTTCTGCTTGATTTAAATATGTCAAGAACACATAAATTTGTGAAAAAATCAGATACAGATGGTTATTTTTTTTGTGTCGATCGGTGCTTGTTTTAGGGTAGTGCCTAGGCTAGCATGCCGGAGATTAGGAGGGGGTTATTTATATTTATATATATATATATATATATATATATATATATATATATATATATATATATATATATATATATATATCGGGTGTCAACGAATCTATTAGACAAGTCATAATTTCTAGAGTATTATGTGTATCAAAATGAGAACTGGTACAGGTAAATGGTATGTGAAGAGGAGAGTTTTCGCATATTTTTCACTTTCCGGCCACTTCCGGTTTCACCGGAAATGGCCCCGGTTTTGAATTTTGAAATGGAACACCCTGTATATTTTAACATTTTTGGATTTCTGAGACAATTCTAGATCAGAATGTGACATTTTAAAAACTTTTTACGTCTACTTCATTTTTTTAGAGCCACTTTTAAAATTGCATCTAGGTGGCCTTGATCGGACGCAAACTAATCTAAGGGCCTTAGGTGATGTCAAAAAAATTCAATCGCAAAGTTTTAGTTACTAGTATGAAAGACAGGAATAAGACAAGTTGACAAATTTACGTTTTCATTTCTAACTATTAATTTTCAAATGGCGACCCCTTTTTGACAACTACTTTTCGAAAAAAGCATTCTTTAACGAATCTACCGGTACTAATTTATTTGCGATTGGATTAGACATAAGAACAGAAATTAAATATTATTAAGCAAAATACTCGATAATTTATTTACTTATGACAAGTGCGCCAAGGACAGCCATGATGTATAATAATTTGCAACTGTTTTTATCAAGTCTTCTTTGGAAAACAAAGCTCTCACTTAAGTAGATATTAGCGGCCTTTACACGGAAAGTATTAACCGCGCGATCCAGGAACTCGCGATTACGCTCGCGTTAAATTGCGCTCAAATTGTACATGCAAATCTGTAGTATTAATAATTGTCAGATTGAAAGGACGCACGCTTGCATTCCGTCAAAACTGTTTAAAATAAATCGCGCATGCAAATATCTGCGTGTAAATGAAAAACTGCAAAAAACCCTGCGTAACTGGTGTGGCGCGTGGAATTTATAAAATATCTTCCTTTCGCGCGAATTTAGGTTCTTACGCTCAATCGCGCACGCAACTCTCTTGTGTAACTGACAAGTCTGAACGTGTGATTTTACAAGCGAATACTTGCGTGATTTAACTTTAATATTTTTAGTACGGATTGAATTGAAAAATGGCAGATGGTCGATGTTGGAGTAAAGAAGTTACAGATTTTATTAATATATATAGAGAATATCCTTGCCTATGGCAAATTAAATGATGAATTAATGGCATATCCTTGTAACGATATCTGTAATAGTAATGGTTTTTACAAAT
The DNA here is from genome assembly GCA_034092305.1 of Diaprepes abbreviatus. Taxonomy (NCBI): domain Eukaryota; kingdom Metazoa; phylum Arthropoda; class Insecta; order Coleoptera; family Curculionidae; genus Diaprepes; species Diaprepes abbreviatus. The sequence continues at coordinate 4,584,299 of JASJET010000105.1, forward strand.
AATTGTATAAATAAATGATTTTATTGCTCTATAAGAATATTCAAAATAGGTCCGGTAATCTTTAATCCAAACGCTTTTATTACGTTTTTTAACTTTTTTCGGCATCATTGATAATCCAGCTGCTACTATTGCAAGAATGCGTTTATTTGGTATATAGTCTGACATTTTTTATGAATATCGATACACAAACCTTTTTAAATTTTACAAACTCCACGCGCCATACCAGTCACGCGTGATATATGAAAGTTTTGCGTTTACACGTAAACACTTGCATGCGCGATTTATTTTAAACAGTTTTAACTGAACGCAAAAATGTGTCCTCTAAATTTCAGTTTTTTTGGTACCAAAGTTTTGAACGTACAATTTGCCCGCCGTTTAACGCTAGCGCAATCACGCGTTACTGTGTCGCGCGGTTAACACTCTCCGTATAAAGGCAGCTAAAAAATATTAAAGTTCAATCGCGCGAGTATTCTCTTTTAAAATCACGCATTCAGATCTCTTAGGTGTAACACAATTTACACAGAAAAACTTGCGCGCGCGATTGAATGTAAACGCCCATATTCGCGCGGTTAAATCGTTCCGTGTAAAGGCCGCTAATGACAGTGACATACGCTCTAAGAACAGACGTAAAAGTTTCTTAATTTTCGTTAAGTTTAGTTTAAATTTTCGTTAAAATAATGTATACTCAAAATGAAAAAGTGGATATGTTATTAATATTTGGAGAGTGCCATAGAAATTCAAGGAATGCTACCGAGTTGTATGCTCATAGATATCCGAATCGGCAACATCCAGCCCATCAGTATTTTCCGTATGTCGAGACTCGTTTTAGGCAAATAGGAAATCAAGAGGCGGAGCAGAGGTTTATCATAAATGAAGAGACTGAGATTAACGTACTTGCTATGGTTGAGGTTGATAAAACAGTTTCGTTAAGAAAAATTAGTCAAGAACTGCAGATAAGTTATGAATCAGCAAGAAAAATACTGAAAAAGCATGGATATCGAGCATTTAAATATCAGTTACATCAACATTTGTATACTGAGGATGGCGATAGCCGGGTAGTGTTTTGTGATTGGCTGCTTCAAAATCATAGAGTTAACCCAAATTTTATCGATTTTATTCTATTTTCCGACGAATCTCGATTTACAAATAATGGTATGTTCAATAAACAAAATACTCGGTACTGGGCCCAACAAAATCAACATGAAATGAGAGAGGGCAATTTTCAAGAAAAATTTGGCGTCAATGTCTGGGCTGGTATCGTTGAAAATAGAATAATTGGGCCAATATTGTTTCAAGGTCAGTTAACAGGGGTTAGATACTTAGATTTTTTTCAAAATGAAATCGAAAATCATCTCAATGACCTTTAGCAGTTTTACGGCGAATTTACTTTCAACAAGATGGAGCACCGCCTCACAATACTAGAGAAATTCTTAATTATTTAATAGAGCATTTTAATAATCGAATTATTGCAACCAATGGTCCGGTACGGTGGCCAGCCCGCTCACCGGATCTTACTGTGCTCGATTTCTTTGTCTGGGGATATGTTAAAGAAAGGGTTTACTATGGAGCAGCCCCAGCTACTCTTGAAATATTAGAAGAAAGAATTTTACGGGCATTTAGAAGTATAACGCCCCAAATGCTACAAAACTTGTTGAGAGAAACAATTGAACGAGCTGAAATGTGTCGTGAAAAAGAAGGAATGCACTTTGAACATTTACTACACTAAACTTTTTAACAAATTCAGCTACTGTACGAAAATCATCTCAATAATATACCTTTAGCAGTTTTACGGCGAATTTACTTTCAACAAGATGGAGCACCGCCTCACAATACTAGAGAAGTTCTTAATTATTTAATAGAGCATTTTAATAATCGAATTATTGCAACCAATGGTCCGGTACGGTGGCCAGCCCGGTCACCGGATCTTACTGTGCTCGATTTCTTTGTCTGGGGATATGTTAAAGAAAGGGTTTACTATGGAGCAGCTCCCGCTACTCTTGATATATTAGAAGAAAGAATTTTACGGGCATTTAGAAGTATAACGCCCCAAATGCTACAAAACGTGTTGAGAAAAACAATTGAACGAGCTGAAATGTGTCGTGAAAAAGAAGGAATGCACTTTGAACATTTACTACACTAAACTTTTTAACAAATTCAGCTACTGTACTTTCAAATATTTTAAGTGCGTCGTCTAAGTTATTAGTTTATTTTGTTAGTTTTTTGTTAATTTTGTTAAATTTTTAATCCAATTCCTGTCTTTCATACTAGTCACTAAAACTTTGCGATTGTATTTTTTTGACATCACCTAAGGCCGTTAGATTAGTTTACGTCCGATCATGGCCACCTAGATGCAATTTTAAAAGTGGCTCTAAAAAAATGAAGTAGACGTAAAAAGTTTTTAAAATGTCACATTCTGATCTAGAATTGTCTCAGAAATCCAAAGATGTTAAAATATACAGGGTGTTCTATTTAAGAATTCAAAACCGGGGCCATTTCCGGTGAAACCGAAAGTGACCGGAAAGTGGAAAATATGCGAAAACTCTCCTCTTCACATGACATTTACCTGTACCAATTCTCATTTTGATACACATAATACTCTAGAAATTATGACTTGTCTAATAGATTCGTTGACACCCTATATATATATATATATATATATATATATATATATATATATATATATATATATATATATATATATATATTTATTCAAAACACCGCTTGTTTTTAGGTCCGTCTTTAAGAAGAAGCGATGATGTTCTCGAAAACAGGAAAAAACGAGTTTTAAAAATAATACACCCAGATGTCAAAAACAGTCTATATTTAAACAATAATAATTGAAATTGATATGACGTATAAAATTATGTTTATTAACTTAATCTTTAAAAATATGTGACTATTTGCTACATAAACTACAAAAAAATATGAAACAATGAACAATAACACTATTACAAGTATGACGTCATCCGCGCCAAACGCAAAGTCAATTAACTTTAGGTCCAGCTTTAGCCTAGACTGTCAGCCGATCTTGAATATCAGGGGCGTTTAATAACCTTACTTTTTTTGCATTCAAATGTTTATATTTATTTTGAAAAAATAAACTATCTACTAGGCCGATAAACAAAAATTATGTTTATTTAAACCTATTTAAAAGTGTTGGACTATTAATATGTGAAATGATGTTTTAAATTACCTTGTGTACCCGGTTTACAAGATATTCTACATGAAATTAAATATAAAATGTCTTGTAATTGCGCAAAGAAAGTCTTATTGGTTCCCAATCATGGGAAAAATAAAAGTATACGATAAAATCGGTAATATCACTGTTTATTATGCAATTCTGAGACCTGAAAGGCAGTTTTATTATTGAGTCCAAACACATTCGGCAAGCCGATGGCCTCTGTGGAAGCAATGGTGTGTTATATGCCGGCACTGGCATACAAATTCAATCTTAGACACGAAGGCAATGTCTCGGTATAATAAAAACTGTTTGTGGCATGTAGCTGTTTGTTTTTAAGGCTGCACCAAGTGTTTAAAGTCACAAAGATGGTGTATTGACTTCTTAGATGTGATCACTTTCACACAGTTTACTTAACGAAAAACGAATACAATAATAACTTTGTTTATCCTCAATATCTAGCAAATTATGCCTCAACACACTAAACTATGGTTTTAGCTGCAAACAGTAATAAAAGTAGTATTATACTCTTAGTAAAAGAGCAAAAAATATGCGGTAAAAATTCGTAAAGCGTAAAAAGCATGGAAATTATGGTTTTTTGAAAAAATTTAGATACTTTCCCCTATTTTGAGGTGATAGAACACGATTCCGGCCTTGATTTTTCACTATTTTTCCTCACTTTCCCGGAAAACTCAAAAAAAGGCGCTACTTCATAAAGCACTTTTATTTCAGTTAAAAACCGAATTTACGTATTTATTTTCAATGGAACTAGTTAAAATATATTGTACGTAATATATTTCAATTATTTTTGCACAAATTTTAGCAAACCAATTTAGAAAAACTTGTATTTTCAGCGAAAAATCAAAAACACGTTTCGGAAACGTCACCAACCGTCAGACTATTTAAACGGGCCGCCGAATCATAAAAAAGCGCAACGTTGCCAGATGTAATTTTTTTTCATAATATGAACTATAAGATTTGTCCTTCTCAGTCAACAACATAGATTAATTTTTTGAATGTTCAAAACAGTTTCTGAGTAAAAATAATCTTAACCCCTCAAAAATTTTGGTTGGTTTTGGTTAGCGTAGGTTGGTTCAGGTTTAACTTAATTTTGGTTAATTTGGAAAACAGAAACTAACCTGAACTCATCTAAATTAACCTAGATTTATACTTTCCTGGTATAAACTTTAAAATTTATCCATTACAGTTAACAACACAGTTTAATGTTTGTAATGTATAAAAAAGGGTAAAATTAACTTTAACAATCCAAAATTTTTGGTAAGTTCTGGTTAGTACAGGTTTAGCTTGGTTTTTGTTAGTTTAAAAAACTGAAATTAATCTAAACTAACCTAAATAGACCTAGATTTATTAATTAAAAAACACTTTCTGCTAACGGACATAAGCAATATGATCAATTCATATTATCCGCTTAAAACTACTGGTATTTGAAGGAAAACAGACAAAAGCAACTATAATCCTTAAAACCTGTAATATTTAGAGTGAAAATCGCACATCAAAGACATAGACATGAGAGTAATTAATAGTACTTCAATAATCAAAGGAAAGGGAAAAGGTCTTCTTGGGACCTTTTCTTTCCAATTCAAATAGAAAGAGAAGAATATATTTGAATTTCAAAGAAATCGGTTTTGCAATTTGGCAACATCGCCGACTTCAACAAGTACGCCATCTTTAGCGAACTATGCAAACTATTATTTGTTGATGGTGGCCGTTTTCTTTTGATTTATTGTGATTTTTGTCGTGATAATTTTTCGGATTTTTTCGATAAAAAAGTGCATATTTTTGAATCATTGTATAATACATAAGCTTCTATCACTGTGGAATTTGTGGTTATAACAAAAATTTAACGATTTAGTGAAAATAATTGAACCTAAAGTAAAAAATGTTTTTCGCTGTTTTCCGCAAAATTGAAGAAAAATTATGGAAAACCAAGGTCAGAATCGTGTTCTACGACCTCGAAATAGGGGGTATGTACCAAAAATTTTTCAAACAGACGTCATTTTCCTATCATTTCACTCTTTATGAATTCTTACCAAATATGCTTTCTAGATTTCTGCCAGTTTCCACAACTAAGGCTTGATCCAGACTTCCTTTCCTGACGCTTCTAGACATCTAGAGTGCCAAAAACAAAAAAAAAATATTAACTTTAGCTTTGATGAACGTAGTAAAAGTGGAGTGTTTGATACAATTCTAGGCGCACTTGAATTTTGTTACAATATCAGTTTTTGATGCGACAGGTGAATAAACTTTTATGTTTTAATTTAATATTTATTAAAGAGACTATTTGATGAAAATAATGAATTAATTTATGGTGAGTATTAACTTTATTGTAGGTATAATTAGTATAAATATTTATAGTTTCTATTGTAAAATAAAAAAAAACTGTAATAAGGCTGTTCACAAATTGGAAACCTGGAAGTAAAGTACCTTACTCCAGAGAAGCAATTATCAAATAGTCTAAACTTTCTTGTTCTAGGGTGGATTGTGCTTATGGTCGACTTGCATTCTACACAATCTATCGGGAGTCAAGTTGAATATTAAATTTTCAGCCCCTAAAAATACGATTCATAAAGTAAAAAAATATGATTTGGATATTTTTTGGTATACTCCATTTTATCATAGAATGATTCAAATTGGAGGCGGACACTTGAGAATGTGCCCTTGAAAGTAAGGTTTGAAAAAAATAGGAAATGCGTATATTTTCTAGCAGTACCCTAAAGAACAGATACTTTGAACAGGTATTTCAATGAGAGAAACAATATAGAATTCTAGAAGAAGGAAGTCCTAAATTCGACTGCCATGTTTTTTATGTATGTCCGTCGATTACTCAGAAACGGCGGCACTGATTTGAGTGATATTTTTTGCATTATATTGAGGAAGTCGCTGCAGTAGGTCCCATATTATTTTGGACGAAATTGGTTCAGCAAAATTCAAGATGACACTGATAATATGGTAGACAAAAAATTATTTTTGTCAGATTTTTTCCAAAATTGGTATGGGGGAGTTTTCGGGGTCGTAGATAACGAATCTTAATTTTTTTTTTAAATTTAGTACAGCGGGTGCTAAATAGCGGAAATTTTACCTCTCTGTTTTGTCCAGGTACAGGAGGGGTTTTGAGGGTGTAGATTACAAATTTAAAATTATTTTTGAAAATTCATTAGGTCAGATCTAATAAAGCGGACCAAAAATTTTACATTTCTTGATATCGTTCAAAATTGATATAGAGAGATTTTTGAAGATGTTACGAATTCAAAATTGTTTTTAAAAAATTCGATATGGCCAATTTAATATGGCGGACTAAAAATTTAACAACTCTCGATTTTGTTCAAAATTGGTACCGGGGGTGTCCGAAATTGTAAATAACGAATTTAAAATTGTTTTAAAGAAATTCAATAATACAGATTAAATATGGCGACCTAAAAGTTGTATATTTTCAGATTATATTCAAAATAAGCACTGGTGAGCTGAAAATTTTACATTTTTCACCCTTTTTCAAAATTGGTGGTGGTTTTTTGAATCATAGGTCACGAATCTGAAGTTAGTTTTTTTTTTCAATTTAATATGGCTGATATAATATGGAGGATTAAAAATTTGGCATTTCTTCGATTTTATATAGATTGATATTGGGGCTTTTACGAATCTTAAATTAATTTCTTCAAACTCAATATCTAAGATAAAATATGTGCGCCGAAAAAATTTACATATTGTTTTAACGTGCTTTCAGTATGAGGTTACGAATCTAAAATTAATTTCTCAAAATTAAAGATTGCGAATTTTCTATAACAGAATAAACATTTGTTTGGTACAATTTCATTCAAAAGTAGTACTTTGAGAATTCTCAGAATCAAAGAATTTTTTGTTCAGTTTGGTGTGGTCTACAACTTTGGATAAAATGATCCCTTTTTTACGTCCTTGAAAACTCAACTCAATTCAAAATTAAAAATAGAAAAATAATAATTTTTATAAAAAAGTTTAACCGATTTCTAAAAAAGTGCCAAAAGCGAAAAATAATAATTTTATGTGCAATACAAATTTTTGAAGTCGACGCCACAGTATTAATAATATCTGCTAACACGAGATATATACAAGCTACAGTATTTCTCAATCTTTCTTTGTGAATCACATTTTGTAAGGTAATAATTTTACGCCGACTTCAAAAATTTCCATTTCATATAATAACTTTAATTGTTATTTTTCGCTTTTAAACACTTTTTTGGAAATCGGTATATTTTTTTATAAAAATTTTATTATCTCTATAGTTAATCTGTACATCATTCATTATTGTGACTATATTTTTATTAACTATTGTATAGTTTAAATTACATTTTGCGCCTTTCGGTGACCACGAGACACTTATTATTTAAAATACACAAAATTATCTGGTTTAAAGTTATTGAGATATTGGTATTTATTAATAATAAACGATACGGTTCGATTTAGCCTTCAGATCCGTTATCACAACCTTGATATCTAAGAAACGTGTATTTTTTTGTATTTTTAGGAATTATGATGTTGTCTTCACTCTATTAAGTGGTGTAAATTATAAGGAATTATGGTACTATAGAAAGTTTGTGAATGAAATAAACATATTACAAGTGGGATTTTCAAAAATAGTTGTAAATTCGAAGAAGACTAAAGCAAGGGGAATTACCTTTCTTCTAAACAGACCCTCCAAAATGAAAAAAAAATCCACTTGAATGGTTCGTTTGAAAATTATCAGGGGCTGAGACTATGATAATGATATTCTTAATTTTCGTTATATTATACCTGATACAAAATAATTGCATATATATGTACAGTGAGGGGCAAAGATTACACATTATGTAGGAAACGTTTCATTATTAGATTTCTATACATCATTGAAAACCCCAACAACCTGGGGCGGATCGTAAATTTGTGGGGCCCTGGGTTAATACTACTCGGGGGCCTATTAATTATTCAACTAATTGTCATTTTGTCAAGAGACTGTTTTCTAGAGTGATGTAGGTATATGGTATAGGGAAAAAAATGGGCAATTAAAAAAAATATTTATTTAATAAGAGTTCGTGTTTATGTACAGTACAAACAGCAATTCTACGACATTATTATAAATCAACCTTTCCGCATTTTCGTGCTGCAAATTCCTTTATTTGCTCATCACGTTATAAATCCTTTGTTAAATCACAATCTATGGAAAGAATTGACAAATAATTTATGCGATCGTTTGACATTGTTGTCATATATTTGTTTTCTATATACGACATCCTGAAAAAAGAGCGCTCCGCTTCACAGCTAGTGATTGGCAATGTCAAAAAAATCTTTAAGATGGTATAGCAATTTGGGAAAACACCAATAAGTTTCCTTTCATAAATTAGCATAAAAATTTCACTGCAAGAGGTATAGGACTCTGGCTTAGACTGTAGTAAGATTTTATTTGAATGCACTCATTCACTAAATGTTCGTCTACGTCATCTGGATAATAATCAACAATATTACGTACACTTTCCAGATCTATGCTGTCTTTATTATTGTTTTGCAAATCCATTAAAAAAATTGAATTATTTGCTGATTGTCTTATAGACTTGGCTTTTTTCATTTAAATCCATAATCAGCTTATCCAATGCAACGATTAGCGTGTCTCTTTTAAATTTTTCTGCGCTGTACACTGAGACTTTATCTGTAGACTTATCTGCAAATTTTGAAGTACTGTGTCTCTTGTTAACGTCACTGTAGTCTGTTTCCACACTAGTACTTAACTTTAAATTTTTCTCTTCGTATTATTTTAGCTTCTGATTTGAATAGTGTCGTATGTTGTACACGAACTCCTTTAATGAAACAATTAACTTGTTGTCTTCACAAATATCTAAACCAGGGCTCTGTATTTTTTTATTTACTACATAAAATCTCTCCAAAATTTCTTCCCTAAAAGTGGTCAAAATTGCAGTTTCGGGTTTCGCCAGTTTATTAAATAAATTTCATGCCTCTTTTCGGAAATCAACTTTCTCATCCTCATTTTCGCTAAAATTTTTTAAAATTTTCATAATATCATCATAATTATTTTTTAAAGTTTTGACAGCATCATAGTAACAAGACCATCTGGTCTGGTTTAAACTTTTTAACGTAAATTTTAGTTTTGATTCACGATTTAACATTTCCCACCTATTTTTTGCACTACTCCAAAAAAGTTTACAATTTCGGTTGCAACTTTAACAGATTTTTCACCAACTAGGTTAAGGGAATGCGCAGCACACGGTACATAATCCACAGAATTATTTTTTTCTTTTAGTAGTGCTTGTACACCTTTGTAGTAACCCGCCATATTAGCAGCGTTATCATGAGACTGCCCTCTACAATTATCCAGTATCAGTCCATTTGTTTCTAAAAAGTCTTGTAGAATATTAAATAAGTGTAAGCCAGTATGACTACTAATTTTAATGAACGAGACACATCTTTCATACATATTTCCCTGAAAACAGTATCGTAATACAATAGCAAGTTGGTCATTGTGAGACAGATCTGGAGTTGAATCCATTACAATTTAATAATACTGTGTGTCGTCGTTATTTATTTGAGTTATAATTTGTTTAATTATTTATTTGCCCATAATCTCAATTATTTCCTCATAAACTGTTTTTGATAAGTACGATATTACCGATTTTGGTCACAGCTCTCGTTGTTTAATATGTTCACGAATGAATAGGTCGAACTCTGCTAATAGCTCCAGAGCACCCATGAAATTGTCATTATGTGGTGAACCAAATACTTCTTCGGAACCTCTACATGCTAAGCCTCTTATACTCAAAAATTTTACCACTGCAATAACCCGTTTTAAGACATTGTGATGATATTCTGTTTCTTTCCCGCTTGTCTATAACAGACTTATTTTCTTTTCGTGTCAACCACACTAACATAGAATTTTTATGTTCATTAGAATTTTCGTGATTTTCTTAACACGTTCCTATGTATTTCCAATCAGAAAATCCGATAGAGTATTGAAAAGAGGTTTTAGAAAAAAGTTTGCCAGTCAAACAAAAAATAGTACCAAGCCTGGTTGAATAACATAACCAAGGTCTTTCCAGTAATTGGCCATTTTTCATTTTCTTAATAAAATACCTGTCTGAAAAGGATCTGTTTTGATTTTTATATTTTTTTGTTCAAACTGGATATATATTTTCCGGATCTTTATTTTGAAAGTCAGTCATTTCACGAGAGAGGATGTGATTAATAAAATCATTATTTAGCAACACTGGCCACAAGCCCACGTCAACATATTTCTCAAACTTATACTAAATTAATTTTCTAAATTTCTTTTCGCCTCTCGTTCGTAGGGAGATCAGAAGGTTGCGTCAAGATCTTGCTCATTTTCATCACTGGTATTTTTTTCTTGGTTTTGCGATTTTCTACTCTCTGCAGATAGATTCTCTTCGGATAAGATTCCTTCCTTTTCGCTTGTTAATGGACTTGTAGCTGTTTCATTCTCATTTCTATGTTCTATTTTAAAATAAGTTTTTATTTTTGCCCATTTATTTTTGTCTTTTTCTCGGTCTAACTATAATTTTCGTTTTTTAGGTCCACTTGTCTATTGTTTTTATTAGGAGTTGGGGGCCCTTTGTATCCACGGGGCCCTGGGCCGAAGCCCAAAAGGCCCTTAGGTAGATCCGCCCCTGTCAACAACCATAAAAAAATAGCTTTCGCGTCTAGAGATTTGGCGATTTAAAGATTAAAAATACGTACGAGAGATTACCTTAAATGGAAAAGATCAAAATATATTATTTAAAATTAAATTATAAAAGTATACATACAGTTTTCAAATCATTGAACAAAAAATAAGGAATAGCTGTTTCTCCCTAATATTTTATTTTCATAACCAATATACAGTTTTTAGTGTAAAATCTTATTGATTGATTGTTTTATATATATATATATATATATATATATATATATATATATATATATATATATATATATATATATATAGGGGTATTGGGGATGCAGTCTGTTAATAAAGTTTTAGGCCTTGATATGGAAAAACTCTTGTTTGATTATGTCAAGCTTTCGAGAATTTGTTTTTCTCTTCTTCAGCACATCTCTACAAAATTAGTTACAAAGTTAGAATTTAACCTAACTTACAATTATTTAGAACTCACCAATGTGGGTTGAATATAAAACAAGCAAATAAATGAAAAAACAGGGAAAGAACCCTGCATTTAAACTTTTCAATTATATTTACAGCCGTAATACAATAGGATTGTTCAAATTGAACCGGAAAAATTTCATTATTTTTCTTAAAAATCCACAAACAATAACACGAAACACGACTATTTCGTCATTTTGTCGTGACAAATGTCATGTGTCAACTAAGCAGTAGTGTATGTTACTAGAGATGTAAAATTAATTAAAGTTAGTACAGTAGCCAAACGTGAGGTTGTGCAAAATTACCTGTTAAATATTTTACATGATATAAAAAAGAAAACTGCTTATTTATCTGAAGATGGACTGTCCAGGAGGCTCAAATACTTTTCCTTTTCCAACTTCAGGCTATAACTGTAAATGGCACTGAGATTATCAGCGTTACTTTTTTATTCATAGGGTTGCCATCTTGATTAATATGAACCATTTCGAGGAAGAGCATTTTATGATAAGAAGAAACTCTTTCACGAATCTCAGCACTATCACAGTTCATAGATGGGTCCAGATCAAGGTCATATTCAGCCAGAATACAAGAGGTCAAACCTCTACTGACATCACTGCGATGGGAAGTGAGCCTATCTTTGAGGCTTTTGGACCTCTGGCCTATGTAAACTGACAGTTGACACAAGGAGCTTTGTAAACAATACAGGACGTCTCGTTCATCGTAAAGGTGTTTTAGTTTTAGAGTAAATTTTTGAAGAGAGTTAATATCTGTCTTTTTGCTATTTTAACACCTGTGTGCTTGAAAATTTTTATCAATTTATCAGTGATACCTTCTATGTCTATTTAGTGCTGTAAAGAATTTTTTTAACAATGTTATCTGGGTAAGAATTCTCTAGTAATATATCATTAAGCTGACGTAATGCATCTGCTCTAAAATTAGGATGTGTTAGCTTGACTGCTCTATTCTTAATACCTAAGATGAGATTTATTTTTGATCTCATAGGATGATACGAATAGTAACTAATGAATCTATTAGAATAATATGATTTTATATACCATTTAATTTTTAAAGTATTCTCATTCATACGTATCACTAACATATCAAGAAATAGAATGCTATTGTTAATTTCTTCCTCTGTGAATTGAATGTATGGATTAAAAGAGTTAAGGAGATCTAGAGCTATCTCAATCCTTTCATTCGGCATAGCAAACAATATGTCATCAACATATCACTTATCGATTGGAATGTGATCATCCAATACATTTTAGTTAACTATATGGAAAAACTGTGTGCCTAACTTTTCATCAGAACACAATCTACTTAAAATCAAAATTTATTTCTTTCCCAACTTTATAGAAAGTATTTTCGATTGATTTCAAAAAATATAAAATTTTTTTGATATATTACAAATATTGAACAAGATGATAATTTGAATGATAACACTTGGAACACCTGACAATTTTTATAAATACAAATAAACTCAAATACTTTAATAATTCCTGGTTTGATTATATCGTTAATAATTCCCATTACGGATACGATTAAGATATCGATACAATTGTATTCATACACTCATCAGAAGATTTTTCATTACCCTTCTCAAATACTTAACAGCTTACAGTGTTATTATCTAACTGACAAAAGAGATGCTTTCAAAATACTTTATTCACAAGACATCAATGTAATGATTTTGAAAGAAACATGCAGTTTTGCAGATAAATCCTTATAAATTTTTCTTCTACTGGTTGGTTTATAAACTTAAACATAGACATAATATATTAACTATGTTTTTGTAAGTACAAATTGTAGTAAGGCATATAAAAGAGTACAAGTAAGCTTGCACTAAGATATTCTAATATATATGTATATATATATATATATATATATATATATATATATATATATATATATATATATATTACAAAGAGAAGAGACCCCAGTACTGACTCCTGGGGCACTCCGTACTCTATATGACCTAGATCTGATATTTCATCACCAAGACCCAACATACTGCTTTCTATCGGACAAAAACGACTCCAGCACTTTCAGAATACTACCTCTAACGCCATGTCGATACTACTTCCGAATCATAAACATATGAGAGACATAGTCGAAGGCCTTGCTAAGGTCACACAGAATCAAATACCCTCGACTATGCCCTACACAATTTGCACAACTACCAGGACAGTTGAACGACCCCGTCTGAAACCATGTTGTAGATCACTAACTAAACTATTTTTTTTTAATAACTTAATAATTATCTCAAAGACTTTCCCGAAAAAAGGAATAATGGAGATATAGTCAGATGAGAAAGTCCCGTTTAATAACTTCAGCGGTTCTCGACAAGGGGGTGGTGCAAAAGCCAACCAAAAGGTACGGTTTATAAGCGGGTATAAATTTTCCCAGTTGATCTTCAGCCAGTAAGCCCTAAAAATGCCAGATGAGATTCTGGCGAAAGGTATGTGATTTTCTACATTTAGTACTATTGATCTCATTTGGCATATTCTGTGTTTGCTGGTTGAAGATCAACTGACTCTTTTTCTCCTTCATATTACCCATTCGATGCCAATCGTCCTGTATTTATATATAAATACATTAAAGAAATCTATGCAAAATAGTTTTTTTTTAAATGTATGCAATTCTAAGTGGAATAATTCACGGTCTTCCAAAAATTCTTACCTCTGTGGTTGTCTGTAAATTAGTGGCGTTATTATTTTTCGAGTGTAAATATTATAATATATTTATTAAGAAATATACAATACTATAGGCTTGCTAAAAACTAACGTAGTAAATAAACTATTTATAAAAATTTGATCCGCACGTTCAAAGTCAATAATTATTTTTCACAAACAGAGCGGAAACACCCTATATATATTTCTTAATAAAGGGGGGGTTCGATTATCTATGGCCAAGAGTTGATTCATTACGTTTTTTTTTTGAAGCTAAACTCATTGCTGTGCTTCTTTAATGAAAACATAAAATTAATAAACTGGTTAACGAATGGAGATATCTAAGCACAATTGGCGTCGATTTAAACATTTGAATAAAAGTGTTTAACAATCAGTTAAAAAAGTTATTTTCAAAAGAGACAAAAGTTGTCACCTTTAAAAGAAAAGTATCACTATAATTTTTTTATATTTGTTTATATGTTTTTCTTTTCTTGCTCTTATTTCCCAAAATTTTTTATGGTTTTTAAAACCAGTTCTTTTACTCTTTTACATGCCTTTCCAGCGTTCCAGTGTTTTTAAAGTTTTTCTAAAAAATCACATCATTTTGTTCAACATTCTTAGGATTTTAAAAAATAAATCATCACAAATCCTAAAATTAAAAAATTTATGTTAATTTGCAATGATTTTTTCTCCAAAAGATATTCACAAATGTCTTCCTAATGATTTGCAAATTTTAAATTTCTTCTGGATAGTTAGCTGTCAATAAAGAAGTATTAGCTTTTTAACGTATTTTCTACGTATATTTTATTACATTGATTTTTTTTAATCGTTAATGTTAAAAATTGTTTGCAAATTAAAAAGAGAACGTTTTTAAATATTTCCTAGTCGCGTTTCATTTCCGTTTTGGATTCCGTTTCTATTTCAGTGTATTAACATCAGCGAAAAAATGTTTAGCTACAAAATAAGAACATGACATGTTTCGCTGTTTCCTAGACATTTGTAATCATCAATATTTAGTTAACTGCTAAACGAAACTGTCCAGTTTTGTGCCTCGATATTCATCATCGCCCAGATCTTCTCTTTGCTAGTATTTTACCGTGTAAAATGAATAACAGTAATTTATATTATTTATTGTTTTGCAGAATATATTTTTTGTCCATTCTCTTCATTCATAACAAATTTCAGCTTCTGAAACTTTTAAATTCTACTTTTTATCGTTTTTGAATGAACTTAACTTATTAACCTTCTTTCCTACATAAGTGTACGAGTTTATTAGTCTTTGGTTTACTACTAGTTACCAAATTTGTACAGATTTTACGAGAAAGAGGATCCTGAGCTAACCTGGGAATGTATGGAATAGAAGAGGAAGATCTACCTAATCTGCATCCGACCCATATTCTAAGTTTCCTATGAGATATAGGATTGTAGGGCATGCTTTAGTTGGCGAGGCATTTCGAACATTTTGGCAGCAGAAGGGGGTACAAAAGATCTTTCAGGTCATAGTTCACCCATCCTCATCTCTACTTACATATAAAATCTAAAGATCTTGATCACCTATATCAATATTTTTTAAAATTTCTGCTCATCAATTGTGTTTACCACTATTAAATACCTACGGAACGGAAAAATTACGGAACTAATTTTCATCAGAGTTATAACTGACAGCATTTTTAGGATAGTCCACTCTAACTGAATTAATTGCATAAAAATTAATAAAAAAATAAATCAAAGACGTCAATAGTGCCCGTCAATTCAAAATATAACATCATAGTAGTAAAATAGCCTTCAAATATGGCCACCACGTATTAAGTGAAGAGAAAATACCATTTAAATATTGTTTGGAGTCTGCTACCAACACTTAAAGAAAAAATTCCTCTAGAAAACCTCACAGTGTACGAAATTCCATGCGGAGATACAGCTCATCTTACGTAGGCCAAAACAACAGTAAAATAAGCGCCAGAAGCGACGAACTTATAAACGATGTCAAGCAAAAAACAATTTCTTCTGCACTGGCCCAGTACTTGTTAAACACAGGACATAAGATAAACTTATCAGAAACAAAAATGCAATCGAGCTGTGGAAACCTGTCCACAACAGTTATAAGGGAAGCCATCGAAATTGCAAAGAGGCTCAACAACTTAAATAGAAGAGATGATAGCCAGCGACTGCATAATACTTGGAAAAACCTGCTTATTAAACATCAACAAGTAGTAAGATAGTAAAGAATCGTATCACATCTCGGCAACGCAACCCCAAATACTGACCACGCCCCCACGTACACACAGGACCCATAGCACCCGAGTCGCAAGTGTCGGTTCGCCCACACATGTCGTACAGTGAGCAAGGTTTTCGGGTATCCCGTGTATGTGCTGAGTCTCTCTCAGGACTTCAAGGCAGCTGACGTTTCGGTGAAATCTCATTCACCATTTTCAAAGCTCATTGTACGGTTTCTACGAGCGAATTGACACGACTCGGGTGCTGTCGGTTCCGTGAGTATGTAGGGTGTATATATATATATATATATATATATATATATATATATATATATATATATATATATATAATATAAAAATGGTAATTTATGGTAGAGCGTAGTATTAGCCTTTTAAAATTCCAAACAATATCGAAAGATGTCAAGAGGGAAGGTCAAAATGTGGTAAAACAGAAATTTTTAACGATGAACGCATAATACTGATTGAATATTTGTGACCAAATTCTAGCCTTTCCTTTTTAATTGACTACCTTTTATAAATATTGTTTTTATTTATAGTTGGTAGCAGGTAACTTGAATAGGGGTGTGTTTTAAGTGTTACTTTAACGAAAACTATTGGATTATCGACTAGGAAGAAAGGATACGCCACTGATGATAACAATAAGTCATAGTTGCCAAAAATTGAACCGAGAAACAATAAGTTACATAAGAGAGTTTAGCGAACGACGCTAAAACGGTGAATTCACATCAATTAAATGGTTTACATAATAAACGCGGTAAGTAGAGCATGCGCTCGCTCTACCGTGGCAACGGTGAACAATGGCGACGGCGAACAGCCACCCAACGAGAGGAAAAGGAAAACAAATTGGCACAGTTATACAGAGTGTCCTAACGATAATGTTATTCACGGTCATGTATAAGTTTATTTTCGATTTGATTATTTATTTAAATAATATATTACTAAGTCATAGACTCAATGAAATTTGTTTTTAGGATGCCTTTAAGATTAACAAAACAACTTTCCCTTATGAACTGAAAGAAAGAAGCTTTCTGCCATAGTAAAAGTTTAAAGAATATATATATATATATATATATATATATATATATATATATATATATATATATATCTATATATATATATATATATATATATATATATATATATATATATATATATATATATAGTATTTGAAATAATATTAATTTTATAAACAATAGCAAAAAAGCCTTTTTAGTAGGAAGTATCATGGGTGAGTATGAACTGATCCCGAAAAATATGCTTACTTTTCGTTAAAATTGTTTTTTTTTTGGTTTTTCAGATTACAAACTATGATTCTAAAAACCCTTTCAATATGATGAATTACGAAAGAACGTGAACATTGAATTCCCAAGTATATGTTAAAAATCTAAAAGGGACAACGCAAATAAGGTAATATAATTTGATTTTTCGGGTGGAAAGTATAATTTATAAATTTGACATAAGTGGATACTATCAGATTTACAAACCAAATGGCTTCGCACTCCCTCCTCTGATGATGAACTTCCAATAGTTCTTCATCGGAATAACCTGGTCTTGGATAGCTAACAAGAACCCCTTTGTTTCCGGGAACATGTTCTGAAATCAACCAGTAAGACGCTGAGCTATCGACATTGTCCTGGATGGTCTCATTTGGATGCCGTCCATGAAATGGTTTGTGTAGCTAGGTTTGTAACTTCTCTTGGTCTGTTCGATGGTGAGAAGCAATATCCCGTTGTCTCAGCTGTAGCGGCGTTGAATCGTCTGCTTCGCATATTGCTCGATGTAGTGTGGAAGAGTCCGCTAACTTGTGGAAATAAGAACGTAAGTCTATTATCTGTTGATCCAGCTGCTTACCAATATCGATTAATCTTCTTCTTCATTGGTGTCTTGGAAGCATTGTACGTTCAATAGCACTCCGAGAGTGGTGTTTGTGTGATTCTTCAACCGGAAAGAAGTTTTTGACAGTCCAAGGTCTCTAATTAAATCATTAAGCTCATTTTTATTTAATGGTCTCGGTTTCAAAAAATTTTCTGACTCGAACTTATCGCTCATGTAGCTTGGCTCATTTAATTCGTAAGAACTTTCTTTAGATGGACCTATTGAACTCTTAGCAGGCCTAACAGCAGAAGTTAATGTGGGGCAAATCCATTTGGCGCGGTTTGTCTTATTGATACCTTTTTTATTCACAACACAAAAATAGCATCATCATCAGATCATTGGAGATTGGAACTTGAAAGAGGTTCTCTTCTTAGTAGCCCATAAAGGTAATTCCTCAACACAGGTTTTGCATAGAATACTGGGCACTCAACACTTGGTATGTGTTTCTAATGGAAAACCAAAACACTCCAAATATGCTTATTTAACAAAGTCTGACACACTGAAACAAATTTTGTCAAAAACATATTCACCACAAATGTAACAAAAACAATTTGGATCATTAATGTAAACCCTTCTCGACGAAGACATGATAGACTTTACAAAGATTTATGTAAAACCCGAGCGTAACAGATATAGATAACGTAAACAAACTCAATATGAAGGTAAGAACGACGGAAGTAGGTGTATCTAAAAATCTCGAGCTGATACAATAAAACTGAGCATAGATTCGAAATAAGTGACGTCGAATTACTAAACAACCATTAAAATATTTCATGCAACAAAAAAAGTTTGATTTTGTTGTGTTGTGATATATTTAGGTTTGAACAGAATCATGACCCGAAATCGCCAATAAACATGAATTTTAATACACATTCATAATCAGTAATAACGTCTACAAATGGAAACCATTATTGGTTTATTTATAACAAAGATATATATATATATACAAATATTTTATTGCTGTATTGCTTTGTTTAAAACTTTGATAGTTAGTTCTCTTGACACAAAGAATTCCGATTGAGATGATTAGAAAATGAAACTGTATACCATAAACTATCTTGGTATGGTATCTCTCGACAATAACCCCATGATTAAAGCCATATAGGCAAATGATTCATAAATATTTTACTGTTTGAATATATTGAAATAGGTTTACGGTTGAGAGCGCATCTAGACTTCGCAGACTGGTGGAACGACGCGGTACTTCGTGCCGCTGAACTGCTTTCTGATGTCTTGTGCAATGCTTCGCGAATCGACCATACCGAAGATTTAGTATGAGTGGTAATGGTTATTAAATTGATATATTATTTTTATGGATTTATTTGCTAATTCAGTTTAGTTTACAGCTTATTAATGCCATCCAAAATAAAAAAAGCAATAAAGGTTGAAAATTCAGAATAAAGTGAAAAGAGAGAAAAGTGTCACTCTCGCAAATTTAATGAAAATATAGAATTGGCTAAAACATAACCTGTTATGTTTTATATGTGTGTTGTTTAGAGGTAACGAAACCAAAGCAAAGAGTAAGGGAGAGGAAAGGAGGTAGTGAGAAACACCGCAATAATGAATTTACTTTTTTTTATTATTCTGTTTTTTTATGATCTCACTATAAAGTTAATTTTAAAGCAAGTTCCGCTACATACTAATAGAGTTTGATATTATCTGACAAAATTGTAAAAACACATTTTAAACTCTTTCTGACTTACAAAAAGCAATTTCGATAAATGCTCAAATTACCTCATAGATAATCGTATGTAGAATGATGTTTGTATCGTGATTTTACGCAGAGAAATTTACTTTTTCATGAGCAGTCCTTAAATTGAAGTTTTTTATGCGCTATCTTTTGAAACTAAAATCAAATCCATATCTCCATATGATCAAGAGATATTGATAAATCGATCAAATGACAATTTATCCCTTTTCAACCTTTTGGAGTGCGAATTTTAAAAAATCCTGTTTTCTTAGTGGATGTATACATGGTATTACCAACCTTTTTTTTTAAATTCAAATATTCAATCTTCAATAGTTTGGCTGTGCGTCAGTCAGTTAGGACAACATTGCTTATATACATAGATAAAATAAACACTTTTGAATTTCTCAGGTTCAAATAAAAAATGTTTTTAGCTTTTCTTCTTCATAGGCAAGCTGAAAAGGGAACCTAGTAGGGATATCTTTATACGGCTCCAATACAATTCTTCTGTACCGAGAGATATTCTTGTTAGTATACTTTCTAGACTGTTTAATTTCTGTATCCGTGAAAGGGTATATCCGAGAGCTTTCAAGCAGAGCAGGATCATTCCTGTTTGAAGAATGGAGATCAGTACCTTTACATCAATTACACAGGTTTACAAAAAAATGGGCTCATGATTGTTGTTGAACAGCTGCGGGTTATTTCCAAAGTAATTTACTGCCAATCCGAATCCAAGGTCAGGATTGGCCCTTCACGTTATGATTTTGAGTTATTTGAACTTATATACTCGAAAAATGCGTTTTTTTTGCTACTTTTGAGGATTTGTGCAGGATGAACACATTTTTTTGGTCTTTTTTTTTCCAATTTAATCATTTATAACTACCCTTACCTATCAAAATAAGTTATTAAAAGATCATCTACTATTTTTTCTTCGGCCATTTTGAATCCACCATCTTAAGAATAAAAATTTCTATTTTCTAATATAATATTCGTAATTCGTAAAATCCCAAGTGATTTTTTTTTAAACCAGTATCATTTTTTGTAAATTTTGCTGTGCCATTTTTAATCCATTTTTAATTAATGGTAGATGACTGCTCAATAGCTTATTTTAAAGGATAAGAGCAATATTAAATGATGCAACTAACTTCAAAAGTAGTCAGATATCCCATTTTCCGAGTATAATCTCAAATATCTCAAAATCCTAATGTGATGGGCCAATTATGACCTTGGAGTAGGAAGATATCTTCATTTCTGTATTCTCTAGTCTTTGAGGTGATACTTAAAATACTTATGAGTATTCTGAAGGTGGTGACTTCCTGATTGGAGAGCAGGTTGGTTTTAGAAGGGAGAGAATAATAACTGTTGCGATATGTAGGATGTGTAACTGCATTGTCGCATGCTTTGAGAAGGGCGATTTGTAAATGTTACTTTTTATGACCTCTTCAAGGTCTTTGATTGTGTATTACAAAACATTCTTGTTAAGAAGCTGAAATTTTATGATCTGAGAGTAAAGAGTGATGCTCTGATTCAGAGCTATTTGTCAGACAGAAGGCGAGTAATTTGTTACCAAGGAAAACCATCAGGGGAAAGAGGTAAGAGGCATGGTATTCCGTAAGGCTCCATCTTGGGGTCCCTTCTATTTTTAATCTGAAGTAACACTATGTGTAGATGATGTTAGTTTTCTTGTAAAACTGAAGAAATAGAAAACTTTTGTTGAACGTATAGATAACTGTGCTGAGAGCGTGAGCAACTGATTTAGGACCAATTGATTGATTCTAAACGTTAATAAGACAACGAATATGACATTTTGCTTAAAAAAGGATGACGCTATCAATCACTCAGACAAAATAAAGTTCCTAGGTGTTTCTTTAGATCCAAAACTGACATTCGAAAGTCATATTATAATAACATAACATTTGGTATATTTATTTTGAGGAATTTAAAAACTTAAAATAAAAATAAAATTTAACGCCCTGTATCTTAAAAACTAAGCATTGTCGGCTAAAACTCTTTAAAATTCTCGTAATTATTTGGAAACACCCTGTATATGTCAACAAATAAACGCTTATATATGGAGAGTAGAAATAAAATCCAAAAATAAAACTCTAAAATCAGTTGAAGGAATAGTTGTCTCCCGAAAATTAAAAAAAATCCATTTTTTTGGTACTCAAATACAAGAAAATGATTTTTTATACCTCTATTTTTAGGGTTCAAAACTTGCTGACTTATTGTTACACTTGTCAATTTAAACCTTCTACTGTTAACTTAGACCGGCTTTAAAGTTAAACCATGTTAGTAAGTTAGAGAGTTAATTTTTTTTTCAAATTTTTAACTTTCCTGAACCAATACATTTTTATCAGCATCGAATAGTTCCCGCACACGTTATTGAGTGTTGACTGTCTCTATTAGAGGTTTTGTTACTAAAAATCTCATTTTATCTAACTCTAAGAATCCTGTGAAACTTCGTGGCTCCAAATTTTTGTAAAATAATAAGTTTTATTATCCTAAGCAGCTGAAGAAACCCTTTAACATCAAACACGCGTGTAATTTTGTAGGAGATAAATTTAGCAAAACAGTTCAGATTATTTGCAATAAAATTTCCAATTCCAAAGTTCAATGATGGAATATAATTAATTAGACCATAGTTCAATGGCATCCTCATGCTAATCTACATCTATATATAGTTAAATCCACTCCATTTAATAACGTTTCAAATTAAGTTGCTCTTATTGATAATCGTTAATTTTTTAACTAAAAAAAATCCTTGATATGGCTACTTTAAAATCCGCCTCATCTATCTTCTACCTTCAATTGAAAAGGAAATTGATAAATAACGATTAAGTGTGGTGATGAAAAATACAACACACTGTATGACATATTTTGTCTTCAACTTGCTTTAAGTTAAATAAAATTAATCTATACCCTCGGACTATTGGAAGTGAAATGGAAAACACGGTCAACTACGGTATTAAATGAACTGCTAAACTGCAGCAAACCATAACTTACGTAACAGCCTCTTTTGCTACACGGAAAGTTTTCCTTCTCAAGGTTATTGTTGATTGGCTGTGTGCTTCGTGTTTTATGAGAATATTCTTCAACAAAGATTCTAAATTATTAAATGTGTTGTTTTCTTATTATTTAATAAATCAACTAGCATTGTTCTCAGATAAACAATTATATATATATATATATATATATATATATATATATATATATATATATATATATATATATATACTCTTACTTACTTACTTACTCCGTGGCGTTACAACCCCGTGTGGGTTTTAGCCGACTTGACAATATGCCTCCATTCGTCTCTGTCCTTTGCTAGCTCCATCCAGTTCTCTACATCCATAGCTTTAAGGTCTCCTGCTATATTATCCCGCCACCGGAGCCGGGGTCGTCCAAGTAGTCTTTTTCCAGTTGGGGTTTCTTCCCACACCAGTCTCACTATTCTTTCGTTAGAGTGTCTTATGAGGTGGCCTGTCCACTGGAGTCTTCTAGACTTTATTTCTTTTACTATGTTCGCGTCTGCGTATAACTCTTCTAACTCTTTATTTGTTCTTATTCTATATTGTCCCGTTGCCCCATCCAGTAACGGGCCAAAGATTTTCCTTAGGATTTTTCTCTCCCAAACTCGCAGTCGCTCTTCGTTTGCCTTTGTTATTGTCCAAGTTTCACTGCCGTACATCACTACTGGTCTTATAACTGTTTTATATAAATTTATCTTTGTTCGTCTTGTTAGTTGTTTCGATTTTATCAGGTCTCGAAGGGTGTAGCTACATCTGTTCCCAGCTTGGATCCTATTGTTTATTTCTTGTGATCCGTTATTATCTTCAGTTATTGTTGTTCCAAGATACTTAAATTCTCTGACGCGCTCAAAGTTGTAGTCGTCGATGGTGATGTTCTGTCCAATTCTGTCTCTGTTTCGAATATTGCGGCTCGTGTACATATATTTAGTTTTGTTTTCATTTATTTGTAGCCCCGTCTTCTCTGCTTCCTTCTCGAACCCGATAAAAGTTTCCTTCATTTTTATTCTTGTTTTCTATTAGATCTACATCATCTGCAAATGCCAGCAGTAAGTTTGGTCCTTCTCGATGGAATATGGAAGTCGGTGTATCAATTGATATATATATATATATATATATATATATATATATATATATATATATATATATTTCTTTAGTAAACTTGATCACTTTTAAAATGCAATTACAATTTAACAATTTTGGCTAATTTAAAGATAATTATCGAACTTCAGTACCAATTTCAAATTGTGTCTATTTATTTATTTATTTTTTAATATTTGAAGGGATCCATCCTTGGAGTGGTCCTGTTGAAATATTTTTATGTAGGCCAATCAAAAGTGATGTTTTCATGACGAAAATATTCTCACACTAAGAACAATCCGTACTGATATTTTGTTAGGTTTTTCACTCTCCACTATGGTCCATTAATCTTATAAACAACTAAAACAAAAAAAATCAATTTTTTTTTGGTTTTTTGCTTATAAAATCAAAACTAATGAAGCAATTTCGATGGTGTAAATAGGTGAATTGTAGAGAAAAAAGTGTGCTTCATGCGTGCCAAAATCAGACGCTGTCAGTCCAATAGTTTTTGCACAATTGACTTTTAAAATTTTCAGTACACTGTTTTTCAGGGCGCCTAGACGCATTATAGATGGTCCGATTTGCATTTTGTAAAAAGATTTTGAAATTAAAAGTATCGTTCTACAAGCCTATATTTCATTTTGCCTCAAAAAGTCTGTGAAATACGTAAAAAATGCTAGCAAACAAGACCGAAAAAGGCCGAGTGCGGGAAAGTACCGATTCGTCAATCCCTCAAAAGTTACTTCATCAGCAGTGCTGCCCCCACTGCTCGGCTATTTTTGTTGCGTTTTTTTCAGATTTTATCTTGCAAAATTTGAAGATCCTTTTTAGGAACTATTAATGCAAGACTTTGGAAACAAAGTAATTTCTCCCGGGTCTATATAAAATTGACCAAAAAGCTAACTTATCCACTTAGCAGGATAAACAATTGCTACTATGTAACAACCACTGAACTGTCAAAGTTTGTCTTTTGTCAATTTTTTTGCATCACTTATTATATATTATCCATTACATTTTAACCATTTTTTGCAAAATTATTAACAATAACAAAAATCCAATTTTTTTATGTTTAACGAAAAAGATTTTTAATTTTTTTTTTATCACTCATATCTTTATGGTAACATTCTGAAGTTAAAGCAATAGTTTTTAAATTAAATGGAGAATTCCTTTTTAATCTCTAAATTGTTAATCAACAAATATTTGCCAAAGTCCCAGCGTCGTGTTGTATCCCCTGGGAGAATCAATTAAAAAAAATCCATTTAAACTTTATTTTTGCTTATCAGTCTAATTTTCCTAGTTTAATATGAGCAAGATGGTCTGTTTCTTTTCCCAAAAATTTCATCACCTCTTGACAATCTCACACAGTTATTAACGGCGTTGTCCAGACTGATTAACTGACATATCAACATAGACTAAGTTATTAAAGTCAGAATCAAATTTTCCGAAAAGTTAGCAACATCCATTTAGAAAGTATTTTTCAAAATTCTCACTCTACAAGGGTGAAAACAAGTAAATTGTCATTCGATAAATTTATCGATGGCTCCTAATTAAATAGAGATATGGATTTAATTTTAGATACACAAGGTAGTTCATAACAATATCGAAAAATTAATTTCTTGATTAATATTTTAGAAGGGGAAAAAGCGGTAAGATGATGTACGATTGCACATTGAAAAATATTTTTTCTGTGAAAAATTATGATATCAACATGATCTTTGTCTTCATATATTTTGCATACTTTTATCTAAAAAGTGGTTTCTGTATTTTTCGAAATTCCTCTATGTAAGGCGGTGTTCCCTCCAAAAACTTAAATTCTAAAAATAGAACTCCCCTGCTTGCTGTATTAGGACCTTGGATCACGCTGATACCCCCCCCTCGTTCCGGAATTTTGGTAGCTTGGACTCAGGGCACATAGTAAGTCTGTCAACTCGCTTGCGCTTGTCAAACTGTACTGTCTTGTATACTGATGGGGTGGGTGTTAGTTCGATCTTGTCTTTGCTTTTGTGATAACACCCTCCTCTCCCAAGGAGAAAGACTGGATCTGCCCCTGATAAGGCGTCTTTTATTAACAAAACCAAAACACATACGGAAAAATAATCCTACTTAAATTCCTCGGTAAATACAAAGTAAATTTAGAAAAATTAGAACCGCCAACTGCACACATACACGAACGTCCAAAAAAAAAACAATATCACTTTTCACTCGGTAACAAGTGTGGTCTTTACTTGATTTATTTAATTGCATTCCAGTTATTCAACGCATGACACAATATTGAAAATATTAATATATATTTCTATCAGTGTTGCCGATTATAGAATATCCGCGCGTTTTAAGCTGTTGCTCTGTTGTCAGACGTTCAAATTATTTACGGAAAATAATAAAAAAAAATATTTTTACAAAAATTAAATAGTGTCATGGCACTTCGGCACTACCTTTCGGGGCGCCATTGCTTGAAAACAAAGTCGTTCTTATTACCAAATAGGCAAAAATTTAATTTTTTTTATTTAAGGTAGAACTATTTCTCTTGTCCATTCTAAGGCTTCAGTTCCAGTTTTTTTTTAAATTTTTAGTTTGCCTGTATTAAGGTTTATTTGATGACATAACAATATTAAACCAAAACTGACTAACTAGAAGTTTTAACGATAAGGTAACGACTATTATTGACTTCAAAAATAAAATTTTTTAAACAAATTTTACTGTAAAACTTTGTCAAGAAAAATAGAGTTTTTAATGAAGAAGGTTTTAAATTTGACCGCTACGTATTTTTTTTATATATGTACATCGATTACTCCGGAACGATTTGAATAAAATTTTTTGTTTTATGTTCAGGAAGTTGCTGCGGTGGTCCCATATTCTTTTAGCTCAAATTGGTTCAGTAAATTCCAAGATGGCGCTAATAATATGACAAGCAAAAAAATAAATTTTGTCCGATTTTCTCAAAAATTGGTATGGTGGAGTTTTCGTGGTTGCACTTAACGAATCTAAAATTATTTCTAAAACATCCAATATGGCAGATTGGGGTCTAAATATTTTATATTTCCAGAGTATGTCCAAAATTGATTCTAGCGGATTTTCGAGGGTGTAAATTAGGATAGATTAAAAGTTTAAAATTATTTTTTTGAAATTCACTATAGCGGATTCAATAGAGTGGGTTGATAATTTTACATTATTCTAATTCTAATAAAAGAGGTTTTTGGAATTGTAGGTTACGAATCTAAAATTCATTTTTTACAATTTAATATGGCAGATACAATATGGGGGACTTTTATATTGTTCTAATTTTGTCCACATTTGTATTTGGACATGTTGGGATGTATATTAAGGATCTTAAATTAATTTTTTAATCTTAATATGCAGGATAAAATATGTCTGACTAAAAAATTTGCATATCTCAAATTCTTTCAGTTTCAGTGTTGGGGGATTTTGGAGGCCATAACGAGTCTAAAATTAATCGCTTAAACTTCAAGATAGCGGATTTACTATAGCAGACTAAATCTTTGTTTGGTACAATTTCATTAAAAACTGGTATTTGGATGAGTCTCAGAATCAAAGAATTGTTCAATTTAGTGTTTTTTAGTTTACAACTCTAAAAAAAAGGGACACTTTTTTTACGATCTCAAAAACTCAACTTAATTTAAATCCGAAAATTGGAAAATAAAAATTTTTTATGTCTGTACCAAATTGTAACTAAATGAAACAAATAAATACTAACACGAAGTACTTAAAGGCTACGGTAAGGAAGCAATTACATATAATGTGTTTCTCAATATTTACATGTGAATCAGATTTTGTCAAGTATTTCGCGCCTACTTCCAAAAGTTCAATTTCATGTAAGAATTTGTTATTCTCTTTTTAGCGCTTTTTAAGCAGTCAGCTCAAATTTTTTTTATAAAAATTTTATTATTATATTATATATCTTAATTATTTAAGGCACTTCAATGGAAAACCAGCAATATTCCAGTATACTGGATACAAAATTATATATTATAAACTTGAAATATAAATTCTATATTTTAATTATTTTTTTTAATCAAAATAGCAAAACAGATCCAACAATCAAACCAACAAATAAATCCTAATAAACTTGAAATTTTTTTATTCTTATCAGCCTGCTGCAGTGGGGCTTTCAGGGGAATTATAGCAAAATTGAAATTAAATTATCTCCTCATAAATTCAGGTCAATAATCTTTATTTAACGCTCATTATCTAGAAAATGTGAAAAGAAATCTATTCTGTCTTACAAAAAAAAACTATATAGATAAGAAACACTGCTGTACTAAAACTCTACTGGTTCACAATTGACATTTTTTGCATTATTATCTTTATAGAAGTCTAGTTTCAATAACAAATTGTTTCTTTTGTATATTGTCCAAACATGCATCATCATTTTGAGACGTGAATAGTGGTGAGGGCCATTGTTTTGTTTAAACACCACATTTGCAACTGTTGCTAATATGTTATCGCTATGCACAGCTTTTGTTGTCTAGTTTGGGTAAGGTCAAGCCTATTTCATATTTAAGTCATATGTCTCGCTATAACAGCATTTTACCTTATTGCGTGTACATTTTCGAGACATAGTGCAAAGATTTTCATTTTCAGTCTCATTCTATACAGTATTTTTTATCTTTGGTTATGTAAAGAACTGTTTGACATGTTCTTAACATCGAATTAATAGAGCAACATGATTATCTAGCCTTATTCGTAGAATTTTTAATCGACAGCGTGAGGCTGGGAGGGGGGGGGTGACTTAACATCCACTTGAATTCAAACAATTTCTATTGATTTGACTGGATACATCGATATTTTACATATATACGAACTTCTAGAATGGACGAATTTGATGACACTCTTGAAAAATACTAACTGATAAGATTTTCCTTGCTGCGCGCATATTTAACGTAGATGAGAGTGGTCTCTCTATATATAGTCCAGAGTAAAATATCAAAAATTATAGCTCGAAAAGAAAAGAAACAACTTGGAGTAATGATGTCAACCGAAAGAGGATTCTTAACAACTATTGTGATCTATATGAGCTCTGCAGCAATATTTGTTCCTTCCATGATAATTTTTCCTCGTAAAAATATGTCTGATGCTTTAATAAGAGGAGTTGCAGTTGGTTCTATAGGAAAAGCATATATATCGGGATGGATCCAAACTCATTTATTTGCGGAATGGTTTCAATAGTTTGTAGAGTATGTAAAACCAACAGAAGCATTAACAGTGCACTTGATTCCTGATGGCCATTACAGTCATACCAAGAATATAGAGTTGATAGATCTTGCAAAAGAGCATCATGTGACGATTC
This sequence comes from Diaprepes abbreviatus, assembly GCA_034092305.1. Taxonomy (NCBI): domain Eukaryota; kingdom Metazoa; phylum Arthropoda; class Insecta; order Coleoptera; family Curculionidae; genus Diaprepes; species Diaprepes abbreviatus. The sequence goes on from JASJET010000105.1 coordinate 4,613,487, forward strand.
TGTCACTACTACCTCATTGCTCGCATACAGTTCAACTGCTGGATCGCACTTTCATGCAACCCTTAAAATCTTATTAGAGTGAAGAAGTTTGGGTGTGTCTCAGAGAAACTAAAAGATCTTTAACAACATATGATGTTGATGAGCTATTTGAGAAAGCCTACATTAAGCGCCAAACTGGCGAAATTGTTGCAAATGATTCCAGAGTTGGTGGCATATATCCGTTTAATCGAAATGTATTTACTGAAGCCGATTACAAGGGCGCTGCAGTGGATGGTCCTCTGCGACTGCAAAATGTTGATGAAACTGACCCTGGACACGAATTTACTCCCTTGTTACTCCTTCCCCTATTTCTCTTGTGCCAGCAAGATTGGCAATAATTTCAAGTTCTCCTCATAAGAAGGAACTTAAGAATGCACAATTTAAAAAGTCTGATAAATAGAACAAAGCACAGAAAAAAATACTTAAAGGAAAATGCAACAAGAAAATAACGAAAAAGACAAACAAGAGAAATATGACACAATGTGAAACGTCAAATTCGAATCCTGGTGCTAACGTTGGAAATAACGCAGACTCGTCCGACGATGCAGCAACGAGAAATGAGGCTGCAGCCCCTACTGAGGAAGATGTCTTGTGTTTTTTCTGTAACGGAAAGTATAGCGAGGATAAAAGGGGTGAAGAATGGGTACAGTGCTTAATGTGCGAATTGTGGGTTCACGCTGCTTGTGGTGGTTATGATTCCGGTGTGCATATCTGTGATTACTGTAAGAATAGTAACTAAGAACGGTACACTGTAAGTTCAACTTAAACACTGATCTGTGATTATTGTGATTGATTATTGTAGGCTATTTTGTTAAAAAAAAAATTGGTTATATAACTAAAGACTGTAAAACTGTAACAAATATAAGATATTTATTAGTTTCTAGGAAAAAATGTAAGCAATTGTCAAAGAAAAAAAACTGAAAATAATTTGGAATACTATATTCCAAATTACTAGCACCCTAAGTCAAATCACGCTTTTGGGGTTTTTTAGTTTGATAAGAATTTTGATAAGGTTCCTAATTTCTGTTTTGTTTGATTGTTTGTATTAATGTTTCAATAATTTAATGCATTTTTAGTGGACTAACCCGTTTCCTTTTCTACTTATTCCCAAGAAATAAACCGATATTCCAAATATGCTGCAGTTCCTCTGCTATGCCTGTAAACAGCGAAGAAGGATTGTGAACACGAGTACAAAATTCAATACACTTTATGCTTAGTTACAGAGATCATAGAAATAATGTAACTCAGCTTTCTCCATAAAATAACTCTTTGTGGATATGAAAATGTCATTTTGAACATTAACTTTTAGTTAAATTTAAGTTAAGTTTTGTTTTGTTATGTGTGTTATTCTTATCGTTCTTTGACAGTTACTTCTTACTTTATTAACGAGTTACTATGTTCCATCATCTGAGAAACACCTACACCTTCTAGGTATAATTTTTTTGATAAAAGATGTCAGGATATTATAATTCCTTATTAGAAATTTAATATATCGATGCACAAAAAAGTCATGAAGCGTTAAATTAGCGAAGTGATCCTGGTGACGCTTTCTACAGCTTATATTTAAACTGATTTCTCATCCCAAATAACCCCAAAGTACCAATTGTTAAGACAGATATTTACAAAAAAGTTAAAAAAATTATAACTTTGATATTCTGAATCTTTGAAACTATCAATTTTTCGATTAAAGTAAAGACAAAATCAATATCAGGAGGATTTTGGATTTGATGAATATGAATTTTTGATTTGAATTTAGATAAGATGCTGGAATATTTTTGTCCGATCTCTGGTCAGAAATGAACTAAATGCTGCAAGATATTTTTACTGTAAATTTATTATAAAAAGATTAAAATCCGAATAAAACAAAAAATTACTGGTCAGTAAATTCTATGTGGTGTCTGCGCCTCTATGTGGATTATTGCCTTTTTCATCTTAACTCAACAAAAAATTTTTTTATATCCACATTCTTTAAACGCATTTCATGGAATCGCATAATATTATTATTATGGTTACCCGTTTTAAAGAATAATTGAAACCAAAATGAATGAAATAAATAATTTCTTTGTATTTAATTTAATAATTGTAATTTCTGTATTTACTTTACACTTTTGTAAAGTCGACGTCAAATTAAAAATTTACAAAAAATGCCTACAAACTCCACAAAAACAATCTTAACTAAAGCGACAAGAAATAGAACGTAAATTAGAAACTATGTTAACAAGTTTTATAAAAAAAAATAGCAATTTATCTAGAAATAATTTAAAAATAATTCTTTGAACTACTACGGTGCCGACTTCAAAAAAACGTAAATCAACATTTATTATATTAATTGGACTATAAAAGAATTATTGATTTTTTTACTTTTTTGTGTCTTTATTTTAATCCGTTTATTTTTTTTTAAATTAATTTATACCATTTTCGTCTTCATTATACAGGGTGTCCAGAAAAAGGGTGCCAATCTGTTAGTCATATGTTATTCGAGTCAAAAATACAAGTATTTCATCAGGTATCTGAATCTGGAACGTAAGGAGGATAAGATGAGCTTCACAGCAGTTAAGCCTTATTAGATTCATTAGACTGCACTGTTCTGGACAGTCATATATAATATGTTTTACAGTTTCATTTATCGTTTCACCACACCAACATACGGGAATGTCCTATGAAAATCCCACTGATCAATTGCAGTTTTCCTCCAGATAACTTAATAATTGCATGGAGATTTCACAGTATATGGTTTCATCTCAGCGTATTTTAAAGACATGATGAGAGTAATTTTTAAATCGTTTTGTCTTTGCTAATTGAGTCAGATCTGCTAGTGGATCTGGTACTAGCATCTTTATCTCAGCTGTCTGTTTAGCTAGCCAATAAATAATGAGGTTTTCATCAGATGAGTCGGGTCCTTTGATCGAGCTCAAAGCGACCATGTTTTCAGTTGCAGCCAAGACCAGGACCTTATGATATTCTGACACTATGCTAGAAAAAATGCGTGACGTTTTATGGTTAGTAATACCTGTCTGCTGTCTGTTATATATTTTTACTTTCTTTCTGGCGATATTTATATTAGTAATTTCATTTGCCGCTGTGGGACTGCCAGTAAGCTCTGTTTGAGTTTCACTGGTATATTCCTTCACTGCCAAGCAAGTATTCATAATAGGAGATTTATGTAGATGGTAATTTCATCTGCCTCATCTGAAAGTTGTATAGTGTTGTATACACCAATCTTGGTGTATTCCTTATCTGGAAGAGTGGAATCGTATTCAGCATTTTCCTCCACAAGCAACGTCGTACCGCACCAGATCATTTACTTTGTTCAATTTGTACAGTACGGAGACGAAGCCAACTCTTTGACAAAAATGTTAAGTGGAATGAGACTTAGAATTAATTTCATTGGTTTAGTGTAATTCTCACAGGCAGTTCTTTAAATATGGGCTAATTTTTGGATTTGTATAATTTGCTTTTTGCATTCATACAACAGCTCGATATGTTAGCATTGACCTTATGACAACCGTGTGGTATAATTATTTTCGGCGACACTGTTCATAAGCAATGTTTTCTTTATTCTACTTTGGAGGTGAAAATTACATATTAACCTAGTGTCAAAGGTTATACGGGCCTTAATGAATCTATAGACCATCTTCGTTTTTCATAGACTTATGGATGGTGAGTTGTTATAACATCACTCTTCTACTAGTCTAATTACAGTCTGCAATTCTTCAACAAACTATACTCTCAAATTTTTTAGTTTGCAGGATGATTAATTGTAAGTCGTCTGTGAGTAGCTCCATTTCACCTCTTCTTGAATTTTGACATCATTCTGCCAATGTTCTTATTGTTAAGCGACTTAAATATTTTTGAAAAAGTTATTTCGTCAAAAGCTCCTTCTTTGTCTTTGAAAATGATGACGGTGGACTCCTCGCTATCCAATGATTTTTCTATACGACCTGCCACTAGATGAAGGGTTTTTACAGTTGATTTGCCTATGGTATACCCATGTTGTTTTTTTTTCAAAATACAAGATGACCTTATTTTATGGTTTAAAAGAGAGTGTAAAGAACTAATTTTAAAAAAAATTGTCACATATGACTTAGGCGTTCCTTAAGATATTGAAATGAAATTAAGGAAAGATTTTATTGTAAAAAAACTCTCTAACCTCCAACATTCATAGTCTTGAACCCTTTTCTGTATCTTCCTTAAAAATTTTAAACTTATAATTTTTGAGATATTTGATTATTCTCATTATTGCGTCCAGATTCATCATGTAATTTTGAGCAAGATTTAATCGTGTGAACTGCTTTCAATTTAAATTTTCTCAAAGTCAAATTACATGATAAATATATAAATTTTTTCAAAAAAAGGAAAAGTTACAGAAATGATTAATTAACTAAATTCTCACGAAATATGAGCTTCAATAAAAAAAAATCATTCCCAGTTAAGTTATAAGTGAAAACATTTTTTTAATGAATTTTTGACACCCTTCATTTTAAACAAGAAGCGCTAAAATGCAAAATATACTACTAAAAGAATTGACCTACTTTTTGTAGACACCCTGTATAAAATAATATATTAAATTAATATTGGTTTGAATCTAAAATTATTCTATAAAAATTCGATATGGCCGATCCAATATGGCGGATTAAACATTTTACGTCTCTCAGTTTTGTCCAAAACTGGTATAGAGTTGTTTTTGAGGGTATAAATTACGAAATTATTTTTTTTAATTCAATATGGTGAATTCGATATGGCGGATTAAAAATTTTACATGTTTCGATTTTATCCAAAATTAGTATTACGCAGCTTTTGAGGGTGTAAATTACGAATTTTAAATTATCTTCAAGAAATTCCAATATGATGGACTAAAAATTTAACATCTTTCGATTTTGTCCAAAAATAGAGAGCGTCAATTAGGAATTTTTTTTAATTTAATATTTCGGATTCAATATGGCGGATTGAAAATTTTACATCTCCCGATTTTGTATACCATTGGTATAGAAGGGTTTTTGACGGTGTAAATTGCGAATTTAAGATTATCTTTAAAATATTCAATATGGCGGATCCAATATGACAAACTAAATTTTAATATATCTTGATGTTCTCCAAAATTCGTATAAAGGGATTTTTGAGGATGTAAATTACGAATTTAAAAGTCTTTTTAATTAAAAATTCAATATGGGGACGAATTTAAAATTGTTTTAAAAAATTAAATATGGTATATGTAATATGGAGGTCTAAAAATTTATAAAAGCGCTAAAAAACGAAAAATAACAATACAAATTTTTATATGAAATTGAAATTTTTGAGGTCGGCGCAATATTATTACTAAATGAAACAGATAACCACTAACATTAAACTAGATAAAGTAGACAGAAAGCAATTACGAATACAGCATTTGTCAATCTTTTTATGTGCATCACATTTTGTGGGATGTTAATTTGGCGTTCCAAAATTTCAATTTCATATAAAAAGTTATACATGAGCTCATATATATGAGCTATTAAAAAAATGTTTCTTTCCATAAAAAATACCATAATGATGTAAAAAAAGTCACATCATGACTCTAAGTTGTTCCAATTCTGTTTTTAGATACATGCATAACAACATTATTATGTTTTTGAAAAATTTTTTAAAATTTTAAAAATCAAAAAATCGAAAAAATGGAAGTGCGGAAAAAATTCCAAAACAATATAAAATGATTCTAGGTGTAAAAACAGACACTTCTTCTATTTCAAGTTTTTTTCTATCTTTGGTAGTATCGAGCATTGAAGAAAAAGTCTTTTTTCCGTTAAAAAGGCCGTATTTTAGTCAAAAATGAACTTAGAACAAAATTTAAAAAATCATTTTAGAGCTCTAGTAAAGACCCAAAAAAATTGTCTAATCAGAATTTTTCTGCGAGTATTTCCTGCGAAATTGCATTGATATATTCAAAACCAAGAAAAAACATTTTTATTCTCAAATAAAACCTTTAAAAAATAAAAAATTTAACGCGCACTTTACACTTCCTGAAAGTACTTGCAAAGAGCTTTAAAATGCTTTTTTGGAAATTGTCGTACGATTATTCCTTACTAAAATATAAAGCCTTGAAACTCTACTGTAGTAGAGTAGGCTTTTTCCCCTTTAATGTGATTTCCCTTTTTAATACAAAAATTACTGTTAGATAAACTATATTTGCTCTTCAAACCTATAAACATAATAACAAAGAACAGACCAGCCAATAAAAATAAAGTCATGATTATAAGAAATACTTCCTCGTTTACTCGCGATCAGCAAAAACGTTTTATTTATATTCGCTGGAGTAATTTGTATTATTAATTAAAGACTACAATGAACCATTAAACCCCCTTTGTATTCAAATACATGTACCAGTTAGTATTTTGTGTGAGAATACTCGATTTCGCTTTCATTCACTGACCTAGTTTCCGCTACATCTATAGAAAGTATACTAACTGGCTGAATTTAATACTTCGGACTTTAATTTGATTATTTTAAATGGGTGGCCTACTTTTCCTAGATGGTTTTTTCTTTAAATCATAACTAATTAATTTTTTGTGGTAATAATGTTAGGTAATATACTTGGGATATGGTGCGAACAGGTGGAACTTCAAAAAACTTTGTTAATAATTCAATTTGTTAAATTTGTTTTTATTGTGCTTCGGCATGCCTAATTTTAAAGCCAATATCTGTCGCAATGTATATATTTTGCATTCCGTTGTTTCTTTTCATATTCTTATTATTATTTTTTGACTAAAACCACCCAACTTTATTTATTTCCGTAACTAAAAATATTTAAACTGCATGGCTTTTTAAGAACGGCTGAAGGTATTCTTATTATTATTATCGGCTTACCAGGTGAGCTCAAGGGAATGGGCAAACTGATTCTAGTGAAACTTAGGGGCTCAGTTAGTTGAAGGTTCATCGGATGGGTAGTATTTTAATAATGAAAAACTGAGCTCCAAAGTTTCACGGAAATCGGCATACCCAGTCCTTTCAGCTCCCCTTGCTAGCCAAACAGCTCTGGTACTCCCTTTAGGGAATATACGTAGATATCAAAAGTATTGAGCTCTATGGAAGGCTTTCCTGAATTGTTGGACCCTAAGTTACAATATGGCATTTTCCATAAACTTCCGGAAATTCCGAGCTGTTGCTAGTTATTGTTATCCATATTCTTAGCCAAACGACATTCAACACCCAGATCTTCTGAGATATCAACAAGACCTTCGATCATACCCTAGATTTAAACAACAATAGATTTGTTTGAAGGCTGTTTGTGGTCGGTAGGGGAGACGCTTTTTTGATGTTTGACAGACATAAACATGTTTACTTTTAGTTTAATTGCTTGTCATGACTTTTTTCGGTGTTTTTAAGTGTTAGAAATTATTATAAATGGGAAGTTTACAATTAATATTAACAAAAAGAGGACTTCAAAACTTATTTTTATTGGTAAATATTATTTATGTATTGAAAATAACAATAATAAAAATTTGGGCAACCATAAATTCATACTTTATGGATTCAGAATTGATGTACCGATTATCATATGATTCTTGTTTAAAAAAATGCAATTAGAAAAGGATAGCATATGTGTAGCAAGAAATTAAATATCTACTGTTTATCAACACTTTTTCCACTATATATAAAAGTATTATTAGGTTATTCAGCGTTCAAACAACCGGGCCCTAATTCTGACGTTATGCTACTTCTACAGGGGTATGTTAGAAGAACAAGACTAAGTTCTGTGTTATCCTTTTTTATGTTGTCGGGCCTCTGGTGACGGTGAGTTCATTATTAATTTTCTTATTCATAGACTCAAACTGTTTCCCACTCCTCCGGGAACATTCACTCAACTCAGATATACTCAAATAACAAAAAGGATGAACTGTGTGATAGTCCTTTCCATATATATGGTCCTAAATGAAGTTATAGATCCCTGCATTATTCATAAAATTCCAGACAGTTCCACTGATCGCAAGTAACACTACCTTTTGCATAGCCTTATTCACATGTTCGCTAAGGCCCAATCTTTTGGTATTAAACAGCCAGTTATTGACAGATTTATAAGAATCGTCACAACGCTATTGATTCCCCACTGTTTGCGTATTTGCACCTCCAGGTCTCTTTATAACGAGTCTAATTTTTGACACAAATAAAATTTTCCTAATCCACTCTGCTTCTAAGATACAAGGCTGAATAGAAAATTTCCCATTTGCAAGTCCCTTTTATTTTAGTTAACATGTAAGTTAATGAAAAAGTAAAAACGGGCTATTGTATAGTTTTTTACATAAAATTCGCTGACATACTTAGTTTTTTTCTAAAGTCATCACATTTTGAGCTATAACTCAAATTTGTTTTTCTTTTTAAATAAAATACCCTATTTGACAACATGATTTCAATTTTTTCAATCATTTTATATCATCAGATGTTAGGAATGGACTTATAACCACACTCATTGGGTCTCATTTTTGACAGGTGCCATTTGCGAATCGCAAATATTTCACATATTCTTTACATAACTTTATCACATTCTCCATAAATAATACATAAGTTTAAATAAAGTTCATTTATATAATTTAAGCGTCTGTGTATGATTATTAATAACTTTCAAATTGTGGCAGCTTCACACATTTCTTTAGAATTTGATTTCTTTTTAATGCCTTCGTAGCCTAGCTACAAGTAAAACGTCATAGCCAACTAAGATTATAACTGAACTTAAAATCTGCAGCAAAATCGTTATATAAAAATATTAAACTGGCAATATTTCCAAAACTGAAAATTTTTAGCACACAAACTTATTCTTATTTTTAATGCTTAATAAGATAAAACTAGAAAATTTGGGGGTTTCTATTTGAAAAAATTGACTTTTAACGATTCCTTCAAATTAATTTTTAATCTTATTTTTTGAACACCCTGTATTATTGGTTTTCAAGATATTATAAAAATGTAATAAAGCAGGCCCTTCTCAACAAGGAAGCCAACCCAAATTAAATAAAAAAAGCTTCCTTATAGGAAATATTGATAATTGTTTTCGGGTGTGTAAAAGCCATTTTGACAAAAAAAAACTTAAAACGCTTAGATTTAGGCATAGATTATGTTACACACAATATGCCTAGAAACTTATGTAGAATCCAAAAAAAAAAAGCATTGATATATAGGGTATTACATTTAAAATAAGCAAGTTGATACCAACTTTCGGTATAATCTTAAATGCCACTGTCTTGAAAATATTTTAGCCCGGTTGCCTCCATCCATTAGTATACTATCAAATTTTTAAAATTTTCCTATATAGAATTTTCCATATATAGACCGAATTATTTCTCGGTGAGATCTGTACTGAGGTGATTGCATCTTACACCGAAAACTGCTTATAAATATGGCCTGCCACTACCCTCCTTCTGTTTTTGCCAATTTTAGTTGATGCTGAGCACCTTCGGCCAGCGTCAAAGGAAATAAGAAAAGGTCTGGGATACAACAAGCCAATTTCATCACATCTCTATTGTTAGCGAACAGGATGATCGAGGCTCGCAGGGATCCATTTTTTGTCGATTTTTGGAGCGAACTCAAAGGAATTTTTTTATCTAGTTAGATGGCTTTATGTCACGCTCTTTCAAAAAAAATTTACCTTGCAGCGAGACTGACGACACAAGAAATATGTTGAAACTGACTTTTTATATACTCAGACGCCGTTGTTATCTTCTTTGACTCCGGTCGCCTAAGGCGTTCGATATAAATCGAAGTAGACAATATTCAAAGGAGAATTGCGGCGGATTTATCATGTTTATATGCACCTTTTTTAGGTAGTTATATTTTATTAATATATTTTTATGAAACTTATTGTATTTCAGACAGTTTCCCGTTGAGATGATTAGGTCTTGAATAGCTAATAAGATTCATTTGGTTTCTCGAAATATATGCCTTAAGTTTAAAAAAGAATTGGGCTCTGTGGATGCCTTTTTGCCGGAAAATTATGTTACTTTTAGAAGTATAAATTTGGTTCAAATAAAATCTTTTTAACATCTTTAGTTTTGCTAAACAGATACAAAATATACGATTGCAAAATTTATTGTTTTGGACTTTGATTATTTGACATGGATAACCTACTTGTCATTGGTTTTACTTTCTTTAAAACATAACTAATTAAATGTTTGTGATAATAATATAAACTACCATATCTGAGGTATAGTGCGAGCAAATAAAACTTCCTATAGCGTTTTTACTAATTGAAAATGTTAAATTTATTTCTATCAGGTGTTTATTGTACTTTTACATGCTTAATTTTAAAATCAATATCTGTCGTATTGCATATATTTTGCAATGTGTTATATCTTTACACGTTTTTATCATTATTTTCTGAATAGTGTCACTCGACTTCCAATTTATCGGATCGCATTGTTCTTTACAAATATTTGATATTTTTGAGAGGGCCATTCAAAATGATCCTTAAGTTACTTTTATAAATATAAAATTAGTTAAAATGAAACATGTGATTTCTCAGTGCAAAGTCCATGGTTACCCGGATATCCATGGACATGAAGAAGTAGACTGTTTAACAAAAGTGGGATCTGCAGTTGATTCAGACAGCGGATCTTCAAGTTTACGAGGTCTAAAAATGTACCAAACAAAGATTGTACCTATATATTTACGTAATACTTAGAATAAACCGGAAAGAAATAACCTATTTATTTAATAAGTACGTAAAATCTGGAATAAAATTCATTACTTAAAAACCACAAATTTTTCTTTTCGAAGAATCGACAAATCGGTTTTTTTTTTGTATGAATTTTCCCATTATTTTAAATTTTACATGGTGCCTGGAAAGAAGTAATTTTTTAAATAGTGTCCTCTAATTTTTTATAAACTTTTAGATTCCTGCAAAATTCTGAACATTTTTTATTTTGTCCTATACTTAAATGTAACAGTTTTATTGACAGTTCTATAGCATGTACGATGAAATGCTTGTTAATTTTTTTTTTTCGAAAATTTTTCAATATCGAATATAATTTTAGATTTGAAACCCCCCCAGCGATATGTATTCTATACGTTTGCAGTTAAGTAAACGGATCAGAACTTGTCAAAATCTAAACGCTGAAGGAACCCTTATAATAGAAATAGGTATTCACACATTGAGAGCTATAAGGTCTAAAGAAGATCAATTGATTTTATCATTTGATTGCCAGAAGAACCAACCATTTACAAAAATTCCCTACCAGGCGGCATATTACAGTCGGCAAAGTCTATATTTCTAATTTTACAATGGTGAAAACAGTTATTCGAAACATAAAATTAACCCCACAAACAGTAACTTCGTACTGTTTAATCTAATATTAATTTCCAAAATGATTGAATCAAATCTTTCTTCAAACTACTAACCTTTCAAATGTCCATAAAGTATAATTACAGTCAGATTGTTATTCAGGTCAAAATAAAAACTCAACTTTGATGTCAATACTGTGCAAATTGTCGAGTAAATTTCCTGAAAATATCACAGTGATAGAATTAATTTTTCCCGTAACTGACAACAGTTACATACCACCAGATTATCGGTTTAAGTGAAAAAGAAATCTAAAGACGAGACGTAATTATCTTTCCTGAAGAGTACCAAGAAATATATTTCCATTACGCGACAATCAAAAATTTAGGCGAAGACAGTTATAATTTTGCCTGAAAAGTGGATAAAGACAACGTACTAAAATTACCACTATCGTGGCATTTCAAACTCATCTAGTTATCATGAAATTTAGATCTTCTAGTCAACCAGTTTTGTTTTGCTGATGATATTGTCATAATTTATATTAAACTAGCGACCCGCCCCGGCTTCGCACGGGTGCAATGCTGATACTAAATACACTACAGAAAAACTGTGACTATTTATTTTATTTTTACAACAATTATTACATCGGCCTCCGACGCGCTATTTATAGGCACGCTGCCGCCGCCCCGGTCGGCCAGTACCGCCGCAAGCGCTACTTCCCGCAATTTTAAATCTGTAATATCTTCGAAAATATTCATTTAAATCTTGTGCTGTAAAGGACCATATAGATCTATATTAAATCAACAATGTATTTAAGCTATTTAATTGGATAAGGATTAATGCTGTATTGGTTAAAATCGCTTCAAAATTTGCCATTATTTGTCGTAAAAAGTAAATGACAAAAAAATGTTATTGTGGGATATCCATGAGAGATAGACATATACCATCGCGGAGTTTTCTGTAGACCTTTTCAATGTGTACAAATAATTAGTACATTATTTTGATAAATCTCGTAGGGTTCAGCCTGCGTTTGCAATGTAAGCGGAAAAAAATATGATAATTAACGACATCACATTAGAAACCTCAAAAATAACAGTATTTCTCCACTATTTAATGGATGTTATTACACATATAAACCTTCCTCTTGAATCACTCTATCTATTGAAAAAAACCGCATCAAAATCCGGTGCGTAGTTTTAAAGATTTAAGCATACAAAGGGACATAGGGACAGAGAAAGCGACTTTGTTTTATACTATGTAGTGATAGTGATAAGTCAACAAATAAACGCTTTTATAGGGATATTTAGGACAAGAATGTTGCGATAAAACACTGAAATATGTTGGACAAATAGTGGTATCCTGAAAATAAATAAAATTCTCCATTTTTGCCAGTTTAGCAATAAAAAAAAATATTTTTCTTGCTTGTATTTTTAGGGTTTGAAATTTGCTTGATTTGCTGTTGGTCTTGTCGATTCAAGCCCTCTGCTGTCAATTTAGGATAGCTTAAAAGTTCAATCATGTTAGTGAATTAGGGCGTTGGGTTTTTAGGCTCCATGTTTTTCGCGATTTCCCAAAATTTTGGGTTTTGCAACTACAAAAATCATTTTTTTTATTAATTTATCAACTTTTTTACGCTCAGGAAAATTCTAAATTTAAAGTTTAAAGATTTTTTATTAAAAAGTTGATGCTGGTAGCCGTTACTATGTGGTAGTTAATCATCTTTGGGAAATGTTTATAAAGGAACTACTATGTTTTATACTAAATTTATTAAGAAAACAGTGATTGCAGTTTCAACTCACAGAGTCATTTTCAAATTGAATTACAAAGGTAGACAGAAACATGAGAAAATTTACCAATAAATAAAAACTACCTGAAAAATTACATTATTACAAAGGGGAGGTACTAAATTATGGGATCTAATTATTATTTGGCGACAACAAATAACGGGGAAAACCCAAGATCTGTCCGGTCATTAAGCAAATTCATATTTTTATTTTTACTATGTTTATATATTTCTAAAGATTCAAGAATATTTAACTTTTGGCACTTTGTTGAATAATGTAATATATCAGTGTTGCTTGAATCTCAACACAATCTGTCCACTATCCTTTACAATGCTAAAGATAAAATTAATAAATTTGATAAATCAGGAGTTTATAAGTTAAAATGTTCAGAGTATGATAGCTTATATATTGAACAAAGTGGTAGAAGCTTTAAAACTCGCTTTTCAGAACACCACCAATCATATAGACTGCAAAAAACAGACTCGAGCTTTGCCAACCATTGCTTAGAACACAGCCATAGTTTTCCTGTTTTAGCCACACTGACATATTACATTATTCAACAAAGGGCCAAAAGTTAAATATTCTTGAATCTTTAGAAATATATAAACATAGTAAAAATAAAAATGTAAATTTGCTTAATGACCAGACAGAACTTGGATTTTCCCCGTTATTTGTTGTCGCCCAATAATAATTAGTTCCCAAAATTTAGTACCTCCCCTTTGTAATAATGTAATTTTTCAGGTAGTTTTTATTTATTGTTAAATTTTCTCATGTTTCTGTATTGAATACTTAGTCTACCTTTGTAATTCAGTTTGAAAATGACTCTGTGAGTTGAAACTGCAGTCACTGTTTTTTTTTAATAAATTTAGTGGTATAAAACATAGTAGTTCCTTTTTAAACATTTTTTATTAAACTATGCATGAAAAAAAGAGGTAATTATTTAAATGAAGGAAAGTTTCCAAAATTTATTAGTCATCTGATCTAAGCTACTTGGAGGGAATAACTCTAATGTTTGTAACAATATGACTATTTGACCGTATGTCATATCTGTATAAAAATACACGAGTGTAAATTAAAACTAAAAAACCTACACACAGCTTGTTCTCAACAAACAAAAGGCATATAAAATAGTACGTTTTTGGTTGAATGCTTGTACCAGGTCAAATTTATATGTAACATAAATATAAAACTAACGGTCCTCTCGGCCATTCCTACGTAACAGATGGAACTCTACAATGCACCTGTATTCGAATAATCTTAGACGTAAAAATGGTAAGATACTTAATTTAGTTGTTCAGTCGGGCTATAAACATGAAAAAAATATAGGAAAACTCCGTTCATTTGAGTACTAATTACCTATTATGGAGTATTTTATTTCCCATGAGAATTGTGAGCTTGTTAAGTTGGCAGCTTCAGTTTTTATTTTAAGTTTGCAATAAAATATAATAATTTGGCGTTTTTATGAATAGTTACATTTCTTGTATGTAATTTGTACTGACTAATTTATGTTATATTCAAAAAAAAGCTGAAAAAAAAAATATAATATCAATCATTAGGGTATTAAAACATTCTGAAAAATATGTCAAGTGCTAAATTTTAATTAAATTTAAAAATAAAATATGTTACAGTATTTTAAAAAGAAGTTACTGATCAATTGAGAATAAATTCTAATTTTGATATTGGTAAGCAGCTCGATCAACAAATAATAAACTTACGTTCTTATTTTCACAGGTTAGCGGACTCTTCCACAATATATCGAGCAATATGCGAGGCAGACGATTCAACGCCGCTACAGCTGGGAGAACGGGATATTGCTTCTCACTACCGAACAGATCAACAAAAGCCTTGCTATAAAAACCACTTCATGGACGGCATCCAAATGAGGTCAATCAGGACAATGTCGACAACTCAGCGTTGAACTACTGATTGATTTCAGGACAGATGTTTCTAGAAACGGAGGGCTTCTTGTTAGCTATCCAAGACCAGGTTATTTCGACGAAGGACTATCGAGAGTTCATCATCAGAGACCAATGTAGATATGGCTGTCGAACATCAGAGACAATCCAGTACATTACTGGAGGATGCCAAGCGTTTGCCGCAACCGAGCACAAGGAAAGACACGATTCAGCCACTAAGATACTCCACCAAGAGTTAGCAGGTAAATTAAAACTAGTGCAGGTAGGAAAAGTGCCTTACAACAAATATAATCCGGAGCCTATTCTTGAAAACAACGAATACAAGTTGTACTGGGACTGAACGGTTCTAACAGATCAAACAGTTGCTCATAATAGGCCGGACATTATACTAACAGATAAAATTTCTAGGCGAAATACACTGATTGATATTGCTATACCTAATAACAACAACCAAAGACCCAAATACAATGAGAAGATCGTCAAATACAGAGGTCTGGACATGCAAATCCGCAGACAGTGGGCAATAAACAGCGTCCACACGATTCCCATAATCCTATTAAAAACTGGGGTGATACCAAAACACCTCCTACAGAACATCAATGAACTGGGCCTTAGTGAGCATCTGTATAAATCGATGCAGAAAGCAGGTCTCCTTGCAACCGCGAGGACCACCCGAAAGTTTATAGGAAGAGCATAAGACCACTCCACCTAGGACCCGATAACATGGAAAATATTCCCACAGAGCTTCATCTCCAGTACCACCCAAGATGTTTCAAAAGCAAAAAGACCCAAGTGAGATAAAGCACAAAAAGAAAATCCAAGAATGTTCAAAAATACTTGAATGCATCAGAAATGAAATTCAAGAGAATAAACAACAATTTTCCTCGCGAAAAAAGAAATTAAAATACCTCAACAATCAAACCAAAGAAGTAAAAATAGACATTGAAGAATACGACAGACCATTCAGAAGTATCAAGTTTAAAATCACATTAGGCAGCACGGGGCAAAATAAACTATTTTCAAGTCAACCGATCGAAGCAATAACAACAGGAACATGCAGCAGTGGCGAAAACACATGAACTTATCGCGAAACTGAAAAAAGCCAACAACGAACATACAGAGGAAATAGCTCGCAGTCAACAAACAATGCAGAAAGAAAAGAAAACTAACTCACAGAAACCATAAAAAAATTCCAAAACAAGAAACAGGTGTCCGAGCACATACATCAAGAAGAAATGGAAAGGAAAAGCCCAAATTCCCAGTGCAAGAATGAAGAAGATGGCTTCACATTCCTCATACGCAGAAGAAGAAGGAAACGAATCAACAAGATGGCGTCGAATCTAGGATTTGCCCTCCTCAAAACAATCTTGGAGGTCAAGGAAGCATATAACGCATTTATAACTAAATACCAATATCGTGACAAAATCACGCTTAAATGGGTCAAAATACAACCAAAACATCAAATAGATCACACATTAATGAGATAAATAGTGGACACGAACAACATCCAGGATCATACCTGCCAACTAGAAGGAAAAAACCAATCTATATCTTTGTGAGAGGAATACTTGTGACACTGTCAGAGAAAGGCATGGCCAAAGATTTAAGAAAAAAAGACTACCATCTTGCTAAATTTTTTAGGTGACATTACATAAGCGAGAACCAATGGCCATGGCCACATCGTAGCGCCAAGCCATGAAAAAATATTTTCGAACTCAAAGACATAATGGGCAACAACATCACAGTGGAAGCTCAGAAATCCAAGGCAAAAATCTATCAATTCTACAACTGCCAGCTGTAGTTTGAGAGACTATTTTTGACTATGTTTTACAGCGCAAACTAAGCTGTAAAAGGTCTTTCAAAAATTCCGATTTTCTTTAAATTGTCATGCTTCTTTGAATGAATGTACCCATTCAGTGATGTAAATTCTGTAAGGTCGAACAAATAACTAAAATTCTTTCTTGGTCCATCGAAGACAAGAAGTAAGAGAAAATATATAAAACGTTGGTCTTAGAGAAATTTTTTGTTGATACTTACTCTTAAGCATGTTGTCGCTTTTATACACTAGAAAGTCGTTTTTTCAAAAATTCTCGATTATCTGACTGCATGGGGATTAGCATCACTCCAAATGCGACTATTTTGTTTTACAAGCCATTTAGCCTAAAATGGGTTTCTTGGTTAAAGATGATTTTCCCATGAATTATTCGACCACTTTAAATCCTTTTCACAATTTTAAAAGCTCATCTAAATCGTCTAAACTATTTTAAATTTACAAGTATTTAAAAGTGGTGCTAAAAATTCGTTGTACTATTAATTTTTCGATTAGTGTATTTCAAAACAATTTTTTTGGTGTCAATTAAATAAAGTAGAACAAATAAGTAATGTTCATCTGTCACTAGGGATACTTATATAAGTTTTAACAAAATTTTAGAAACTGACTTGTTGCGAAGTCAAAACCTAAAACGAAAATAAAAATAAAAATTTCTTCCCTGATTTTAGCAAATTGAAAGATGTCCTAAGTTTTATCGACTTCTTCAATTAAAAAAACCAATTAAAATCTTTAACAACAAATTATTAAGTCAATCAACTTATATTACAAAACTATTATATTTTTATATAATTTTATATAATTTGTAAACTCTAATCAATAGCACGACAAATAATTATTACAAGCCATTAGGTCGTGGCGAATTAATTTTCAAAGTGGGAGAATTTAGTTGCCCAATAATAATTTAATTTTCGCAAAGTTTTAAACCGATTTGCTTTGCTAATTTACCCGTACTTATAATTAAGAACCGCATAATCATCTTTAAATTATTACATAAAGACAGTGTCGTAACAATTTCAGTGAGGGATGTGCCTTTAGTTGAATAGCCAGGGTTACCTGATATCCTGTACCGATTCAAACAGTAAGGCGTTAACTAAGTTAACTTTTGCAGAAGAAAAATTGTTTTTCTTTCGATTTTTTATGCCTTGATAGTTTTAATCCGAGTGAATAGATTAATACCAATATCGGGCGCTCATCTGTAACAAACTGATAATCCTGTCTCTGTGATTCGATTAAAAAAGCATTAATCTGCACTGAAAAAAATAATCAAGAGATTTGAACTGATTACACATCATAGGTAAAATGGTCTTTCCTTCCTTCCCCAGAGCCACATGTGCTAGCTTGGGATTTGCTCTATCTGAATAGAGAGTCGGCGCACACTTCACAGTGTATGCAGATTCAGTTTAATCTGCTCCATTTTTTACGCGGCAGAGTGCAGCCAGCTGATCTTATGGTGAGTTCTTACTTATCAAGTAGGTCACCGCACCAAATCTGTGGTTGCCTTTTTCAGTGAACACAAAATAATATTCTAAAAAGGATGCGGATTAAGGGAATAATTTATCACTAGAGAATACAGCAAAATATTTTGAATGTTTTAGTCAATGGCAGCTCTTCAGAGCACGCTAGGGAAGCTAAGCCTCCCCATACATTTTTGAGGAAATGAACCTAAAGCGAGAAGGAAAATTACATAATTATTATAAAAATGCTATTTAAAATAAAATTTTTATAAAAAAATTGAACCGACTTCTAAAAGTGCGCTGAAAGTGAAAAATAACTATAAATTTTTTTATGAAACTGAAATTTTTGAAGTCGGCGCCAAACTAATACCTGATAAAATGTGATTCGCATAAACAGGCTAAAAACGCTTTATTTGTAATTGCTTTCTTACTATAATTTGTACATATTAGTAGTTATTTATTTCATTTAGAAACAATTTGGCGCCGACTTCAAAAATTTCAATTTCATATAAAAATTTATAGTTATTTTTTACTTTTCAGCGGACTTTTAGAAGTCGGTTCAATTTTTTTATGAAAATTTTATTTTTCGATTTTTAGTTTTGAATTCATTATGATATCCATAAATGATTTGAACCAAGTACTAATCGAAATTAATGTACCTCGCAATGAGGTGGCAAAAAATTACCCATTTTATCCAAAGTTGTAAATCACCCTAAAGTGAATCACTAAAAATTCTTTAATTCTTAGTTCTCCAAATACCAGTGAAATTGTGTCAAACAAATAATTAGTCTGTCATAGTAAATCCGTTATCTTCAATTTGAAATTAATTTTAGATCGGTAATATAGGCCCTAAAACCTTCCAATATCGATATTTAAAGAACTTGGGACGTAAATCCCATAATATCAGATGTGAAAAAATACGAATAAGGTAAAATTTTCAACCCACCATATTGGATCCGCCATATTGAATTTCAAAAAAATAATTTTAACATCTTAATCTAATCTAAATCTGAACCTTTTAAAGCCCCCTATTACCAATTTTGGATGAAATCCGGAAATTTAAAATTTCCAGACCCATCTGACATACTAGATTTTCTTAAAATAATTTTATATTCGCTTTACATCCTTAAAAACGATTCAGTCCCACCTCTGAACAAAATCGAAAAATGGGAAATTTTTATTCCCCTATATTGGATTGGATATTGGAAATACTTTTAAATTCATAATTTACACCCTCAAGACCTCCTATATCAGTTTTGAAGAAAATCGAAAAATGTAAAATTTTTAGGACGCCATATTAAATCCGTCAGATTGAGTTTTCCAAAAAATATTTTAAATTCGCAATTACCACTGACAAAAATCCCCCAATATTGATTTTAGACAAAATCGAGAGATGTAGAATTTTTAATCCGCCATCTTGGATCCGCCATATTTAATTTTTTTAAAATAACTTCAGATTCGTAAAGTGCGATCTTAAAAACTCCCCCATATCTATTTTGAAAAAAATCGAAAAAAATTGATTTTTCGTCCGCCATATTGGATCCGCCATATTGAGTTTTTTAAAAATAAATTTAGATTCGTTATGTGCGACCTCGAAAACTCCCCGGTACCAATTTTGGAGAAAATCAGACAAAACTGATTTGTTTTGTCCGCCATACTGAATTTTTAAAAAATATTTTGGATTCGTTATGTGCGATCCCGAAAACGTCCCTATATCAATTTTGGAAAACATCGGACAAAATTAAATTTTTTTGTCCACCATATTGGTGCGCCATATTGAATTTTTTAAAAATAATTTCGGAATCGTTGTTTACAACCCCGAAAATTCTCCTATACCAATTTTGAAGAAAATCGGATAAAATTAATTTTTTTGGCCGCCATATTGTCAGCGCCATCTTGGATTTTAATGTAGCAATTTCGTCCAAAAAAATATGGGACCACTGCAGCAACTTCCTTTAATAACGTAAAAAATTTCATTCAAATCGGTGCCGCCGTTCCGGAGTAATCGGTGTACATACATGAAAACAAACGTACATAATCAACGAATTGAGAACCTCCTTCTTTTAGAAGTCGGTTAATAATATCCATTTTTACTTTTTTTGTAATTAAATCATAAAGCGAGAATAAACGTTTTTTAATGACAATAAAATCTAATGCGGTCACTTCTTCTCTACTAGCCTATTGAGTTACGTTTTATACGAAGATAACTACGCCATACGTCTACAAGGGCAGCTACTTGTTTTCGCGATACCGTTACTTAAACTATGAATTTTTTATATAGCATTTTAAATCGGGCTATTACTGACAGAGATTCTTCATAGACACCAACGATTTTTAGGTGTCAAGGGAAGTTAGCCGTACCCTCATTATCGGAAACGATCAGCAGAATTTTCAAGTTATCGTCCGTTGAGGGATACCATCAATTATTCAATTACCAGCTTCAGGTTGTTATCGAAAAAGGGTGTTCCTTATTCATGTTTGTGTTAAAATGTAAATAATGTTGGCAATTTTGGGGTTTTGCATTTTTGAAGTTAGGATTGTTTTGTAGTGTTTTGTTCTTGAAGGTTTGAGTGTTCATAAATAAGGAGGAAGAAGTTAAACAGTGTAGTGATATAATTTAGTGATTGCTAAGTCATAATTTCAGCTCAACAAACTTAAAAACTAAAGCCGATATCGTAAAAAGTTTTATCAAAATATATGACATAAATTTTCTGTGATCGCGACTGGTGTTGCCATCGACCAATTTTAATGAGAATTAATATTAATACGACAGTATAGGTGTGAGGCCTTGTTAGATAATATTCACATTTTTATACTGTTATTTTCATTTATTTTAAAAACAATATGTTTTCTATTTTCGGTAATTGTTTACTACTGTACTACTCTAAAATTAATCATTAAAAATAAAAACTGTCAATTAAACCTGCAACAATTCAACTTCCATAGAAGTCATAAGGATATCTTAAAAACGAATAAACCACCTTAGTTTTATATAAAATATTAATAAAAGAAATTTTAGGAGCTACGCGACAATTGTATCTGCTCTCTTTCTCATGTTGACAGACAGTAATTTTAGATTTAAATTTTTCTAGAATTTGAAAAATATGCTTTTCACGGATGAGACTAAAAAACAAAATCATGCAGGAGTGGAAAGTATAATGTTTTGGAAAGATATTAATTGGATTGCCGCCGAATTCGTTGAAGTAAATTGACTTCTATATTGATAATATCCTGCATGATCATGTTTGTTACATGTCGGCCATATCGGATACGAAAATTTCGTATTAATGCTCGATTACCCTTCATCACATGCAGCTAGCATAGCAACCAATTATCCCCCATGTAACCCAGACTTAAATCCAACTGGACCCATATAAGACCAGCCCGTCATATAAAGTAAGAAATCCATTTACAAGTATAATAAAAAAGCTTGAATTTGTTGCATTATATGAACAGAACTCAATTCCTCGCTTGTTTTTTAGTAACTTAGGGTTTTAAGTAGCAGAGGATATATAATTGGAGGCATATAAAATAATTTTTAGGACAATAAGACCAGACATAACCAGAAAATGACTGTGAGAAGATTATGTGGGAAAACATGGGGTCTCTCACCGAAAACGGTACATTGGTTATACACCAGTGTTGTGAGACCAGCCATCACTTACGCAGCCTTGGTCTGGTGGCCCAAGGAAATGCAGAGAACAACCTTGACAAAGCTGAGCGGAATACAAAGGGTGGCTTGTTTGTGTATTACTGGGGCCATGAAATCAACCCCCACTTCGGCAATGGAGTGCATTCTGGATCTGCCTCCGCTACACATAGCGATTCAGGCAGAGACGAGAATGGGACTCCACTGACTAAATCACTCAACAGTAGAATCACAAAGAACATTGTCAGGACACAAAAACATATGTAAAAAAATCAGGAGCCCCGAGTTGGAAATGGACACAGACCATATGAACTCGAGCTACCGTTATAATATACCGTTTGAAATCACACTAGAGGATCGAATGGCAAGTAAAAGAGAAAAACCGGAAACATTCTCGGGTGCAAGTATCTGATTCACTGACGGTTCAAAAACTAGTGAGGGTACTGGAGCTGGGATATATCGGCTACAACCGAGGAAGGAACTAACCCTTCCCCTTGGAAAATACCCAACAGTATTCCAGGCAGAAATATACGCAATCTTACTGTGCGCGGACGAGATAAACAGGAGAGCTTATAAAGGGAAGCAAATCCACATTTACTCTGACAGCCAGGCAGCCCTAAAAGCCATCAAGGGCCAAAAGGTATCATCGAGGCTGGTTTGGGAATGTCAGAGTGAGCTGTAAATTCTGGCAAAAGACAACAGAGTTATGTTAAAGTGGGTACTAGGACACGAAGGCATACATGGAAATGAAAAAGTTGACGAGCTAACTAGAGCAGGATTAGCATCTCAATACATTGGTCCAGAACCGGCCTTTGGGGTGCCACAGTGCGCGGCCCGAGAAGCAGTCAAAGAATGGATCAAAAGAGAAAAACCACTGGATGACCAGACAGGGTTTAAACCACAGCAAGCTATTTATTGTGAATCTTGACCCGAAAATGGCAAGGAAATTACTCCAAATGAGTAGGAACCAATTAAGGACTATTACGGGTATCATGACGGGACACATGGCCGTCAAAGTACATCTAAATAGAATGAATCTATATAACGGAAACCTCGGCTGCAGACTATGTGGATAAGCCGAGGAAACGGTGAAGCATATCATATGTGACTGTGAGTCACTGAAGAAATTTAGACAACAAACATTTGGATCAGTAAATCTGGAACTGGGAGAAATACTCACTCACTCCTTAGCAGGACTGTACAGATTGGTTGACAGAGTGGCTGTAATGTTTAGGGTGAGCACAATAGGTCTACTCTGGCCGCAGTACGTCCGGCTTTGGGACGGACCCGGGAGTATAAAAAAGGACAATAAGACAAGCTAATTTTTTTACTAAAATAAATGCAGAAGATCAACGTATATCGATTGAACTCGGTGCATATAGTGATAAAACGATTTGTCTCTAAAATTTTCCATTTTACTTAATCATGCAAAATGCTTTAATATTTATATAACTTTTTTCTATTTATTGCAGCAGATCTTTTTGTTGCAAAAATATATTACTTATTTTTTGAAAAAAACGAATTTAATTTTAAATTGTATAGTTATTTAATAACAGTTTATTTTTCGAAAAGTTGTAAGCTAATTTGATTTGCTAATTTACTTTTAATTAAGGACCACACAATCATCTTTACATCATGAAACAACTGATATAATAAATCCATTGGGGGATCCCTGGGTGGATAAATGAAAGTAAATCTAACCCGAATCAATTTTCATTTTGTTTTGCATTCAATGACCGGTAAAAATTTTCAATATAAGAATATTAATTATTTTTGAGGAAATTTATTAAACACATAATAAACACATGTTATATCCATCCTTCGATCTAAAATTGAAAAGAAAATATAGATTAAAGGATAAGCGATATTAAAAGTCTTCTTGACATATCAATATGACGAAAACAATGGGTATAAAAGTTGTTTTATATTGATAAAAAACACAACTGGAACTAACACAAATGGTCCTATTGCCTGGTTACCAAGGCATTTTTGCATATCGATAATTTAATTCGTGTAACTTCTTCTTCTTATTGCGCCCTCTCCTTCCGAAGGTTGGCGATCCAAATGGCAATTGTGGCTCTGGAAGCTGCAGCACGAAATATGTCTGTAGATGAGCGATCAAACCATCTCCTCAGGTCTTTCAACCATGAATTCTGGCGACTTCCTACTGATCGTTTACCCTGAACTTTACCCTCTATAATGAGTCGAAGTAGCTCATATCTTTGACCTCTCAGCACATGACCCAAGTATTGAATTTTTCTCTCTTTAATGGTGTTTAGCAGTTCTTTTTGTTTATTCATGCGCTGGAGTACTTCGTTGTTAGTCATCCTTTGCATCCATGAAATTCGCAACATCCGCCTATATATGTACATTTCAAAACCCTCTATTCTTTTTTCTGTTTGTGGGTCCATTGTCCAACTTTCGCATCCGTAGAGTAAGGTAGAGAAAACGTAGCATCTGACCATACGAGTTCTGAGCTCTAGACTAAGGTCTGATCTTGTAAAAAATGTTTTCATGCTCATTAGTGTTTTTCTCGCTTGTTCGATCCTCGATAAAATTTCCTTCTTCGGTTTACACTGGCTGTTGATATTAACTCCTAGATATTTCATTGATGTTACCTGTTCTATTGTTTGTCCCTTGACATGCAGACGTACATTTATTGGCGCCTTTGAAAATACCACTATTTTGGTTTTAGAGACGTTTAGATGTAAGCCGAACATTTCGCTATGATGTACTACGGAATCTATTATGCTTTGTATCTCTTGTACGCTGTTTGCTATTAGGACGGTATCATCAGCGTACCGAATGTTGTTGATCGTAGTTCCGTTAAACTTGATTCCACCTTGGGCATCGTCTAGTGCTTCTTTAAATATGGACTCGGAATACAGATTAAACAGGAGCGGAGATAGCACGCAGCCCTGTCGGACTCCCCGTCTAATCCACATATCTCCGGATGTTGTTTGTTCTACTTCGACTGTTGCCGTTTGGTGCCAATAGAGTTCTGAGATAATGCGTAGGTCTTGTTCATCGACGCCGGTTGTTCTCAGAATTTCAATCATCTTTTGATGGTTAACGCAGTCAAATGCCTTTCGATAGTCTATAAAACATGCATATACATCCACGTTCATGTCTCTGCAGCGTTGTGTCATTACATTTAGGGAGAAAAGAGCTTCTCGTGTTCCCATTCCGTTTCGAAATCCGAATTGAGTGTTATCCATCTGATCTTCGCACTTCCTGTAAATTCGTGTATGGATGATTCTGAGAAAAGTTTTAAGGACATGAGACATCAGACTTATTATCCGGTAATCATCGCATTGTGAGGAATTAGGTTTTTTTGGCAGTGTTATAAATGTTGACTTTAGCCAGTCTAATGGTATTTTGCCGGAGTTGTATATGTTATTGAATAATGATGTTAACAAGTCTAGGCTTTTGCTTTCGTTGTCTGCAATTAATTTAAGTATTTCGACGTTGATTTTGTCTGGACCGGTAGCTTTACCATTTTTCTGTGCTTTTATTGCATGACGAACTTCTTCTTTAGTTATTTCTGGGCCTTTTTCATTTATTTGACTGACTGCGGGTGGTGGAACACTGGGTCTATCATCATCGAAAAGTGTTTGAATGTATTCTTTCCATCTCTCTAGTTTATCTACTGTCCCCAGAATTACCTCGTTATTATTCCCTCTTAAAATTGTTTCTTGCCGCTTTCTGTGTCTGCCTGTCATTTCTTTTACTTTCTTGTGGACGTTAAAGGTGTCATATCTTTTCTGAAGTTGTTCGATTTCTTGACATTTTGTTGACATCCAATCTTCTTTAGCTTCCTTGCACTTTTTCCTAATGATTTTATTGAGTTGCTTGTATTCTGTTGGGTTTGTTTTGTGTTTTCTTCTTTCATTCATGAGGTCTATGATTTCTTGCGTTATCCATTCTTGCTTTCTGTTGTTTTTTGTAAATCCAATGTCTTCTTCTTGAATATTTGTTATTTTAGTTTTTAAAGCATTCCATGTTCCTTCAACGTCCTCTCTCCGTACCGATTTCTCCATTGTTTCCATTTCTTTCTCGATCTTGAGACTAATTTCTTTCCTTTTTATGGGGTTTTTCAATTGTGCGATATCTATTTTTCTTGCTACTTTTTCCCTTTTAACTTTCAGGAATCGTTTGAGTTTAAAGTCCATTACAACTGGATTGTGGTCGCTATAAATGTCTGCTCCAGGGTAGGTTTTTACGGATTTCATATACTTCTTAAAGTTTAGGTGGAGTAGAATGAAATCAATTTGATTCCTGACAATTCTTCCTTCTCTGTCTGCAGGTGACTTCCAAGTATACAACCTTCTGGGATGCTGTTTAAAGAAGGTGTTGGCCACCAACAGGCTGTTCTCCACGCAGAATTGTACCAGTCTATCTCCTCTGTTGTTTCTTGTACCAAGACCGCATGCACCTATGTTGTCTCCTTCAGCGCCACGGCCAATTTTGTCGTTAAAGTCCCCCATGATCATCGTCATCTCTCCACTCTTTGTCAGTCGCATTATTTCATCGATGTTGTTATAAAACTCTTCGATTTCTTGATCTGACTTGTCGCTTGTCGGAGCATAAACCTGAACCACATTCAGGTCTCTATGAGTTGTTCGCAGTTTCAGTAGTGCCATTCTATCATTCAGAGGAACGAAGTCCACAACCGACTGTGCTATTCTGTCCGAAACGAGTATAGCTGTTCCATATCGATGTTCTGGGTCGGCTCCGCCTGAATAATAAATGTATCCTTGCTCTGTTTTTTGTTTTCCGGAGCCGGGCCATCTTACTTCACTCAGTCCCAGTATGTCGATTTTCAATCTTCTCATCTCAGCTTCAGTGTTTGCTAATTTTCCGGGCATGAATAAGCTGCGTACGTTCCAGGTGGCAATGCGTACTGTCTTGCCATATAACTGTATTTTGTTTCCGCTTCCTTGATTGTCAATGGTAGACGACGGGGGTATTCTTCGCACCCTCTCCCCATTTAAGGGGTGCCCCGGACTGAGGGCAATTTTTATATTTTCGTCTGCCATTTAGATTTTTGGAAGATATACTACAGTAAGGGTTCCGTTCCTTTTCTGTACCGCAGTGGGAAAACCGTTTTCGCTGCTTCAGCTACGCTTTTCCGTGTTCGGAACTATACCGCTTCGGAGTCATTCTTCTTGCGCTATAGCCCAATTTTGATGAAACTGCTGCCTTTCACCAGTGCAGCCGCCCATTCTGGGTCAGACGCTGCTCGATTGCTAGTTTTGGTCCACCCCGGGTATTTCATTTCCCCGGTACCACCTATATCTAGGAGGCATTCCCCTATCCGCCACCTGGGGAGGCGCCCGATGGAGGACTAGCAACCCCTCACGGGGTCACTAAATAAAGTTATACATATATTTTAAGTATATATATATATATATATATATATATATATATATATATATATATATATATATATATATAATTATATATATATATATATATATATATATATATATATATATATATATATATTATATATATATATATATATATATATATATATATATATATATATATATATATATATATATATATATATAGAACTAGAACGCTTCAAACTTAAAGGTCGGCATCTTAAAATCTTAATATTTCAAAACTTAATCGAAAGCTGTCTGTCTGAATTTTCCACGATAACTAACGCCATATTGAAATCGTCATGATGTTTTTTTGGAATCACGCAGAACTTTAATATCGAAGGATTCTAGTTCTGGGCAGCTACCTATGCCTTTTGACGTGAAACATCCTATATATATATATTGGTTTTACCGCTTATACAATCCCAACTCGTTACATACTTATTACGAACACAAGCCAAATGAACGTTCTCAAGCCCGGGCTTGGGGCTTGAAAACGTTTCTTTTGCCAGCGTAATCCGGAGAGTCATAAGATGCTAGGGACAAAATATTAGCTGGGCCTAAAATTGTGGTAGAATATCGAATTATATATTGATTTAATTCCGAAATTTATCGTGTAGAGGACGCTAGCGTCTGATCCGTATATAGTATGTAATTCGATTCGTTAGATCAACGTTCACAAGCCCCTAAAATTGGCAACCACGCAGTTTGTATAACAATCAATATATTTGTTGGTTTTACTGACTTTGTTAGACCAATTGTACTTTACCGACAGCCATAGACTAACTAGAATGATAATACTAAACCATATCAATCATACAAATTATTTCTCCATTTTAATCTTCTGAGAAGAATGGAAAGTAACATTTTTACTTTCGAAAATAATTCTCAAAATTATTTTTATTTGCAAAGTACAAAGAATATTATTATTACATGGTTAGTCTAAAACTTCCATGAAACGTTTTTAAAAAATAAGATTTTTGTCAATTTACAAACAATAGAGGAAGAGGTGGCCATTTTTTCTATATAATATTATTGATATTAAAAAAAAAGTTATTATGTTTAAAGATTACTGTTATCTAATTTTGGAAATTGGTGTACTTATTTACCATAATTAGTCTTTCATAAAATTTAATGACGATTTATCTACTGGAGCTAACGAGTTTTTTGTGTCCCATTTGCATCAGTGTAAAAGTGTATTGTTATGGTTATTATGATCACTCTTAACCTGAAAAGTCAGTGCTACTAATGCACATTCAGTCTAATTATTGACAAAAAACCGCTGCCAATCCGTTGACACTTCAAAGTACTGCTGCCAGATACATGTAAAAAGAGTTGAACACCGAACTAATTTCCTTAAATTTAAAATTTATACCGGGCGAAGTTTCAGCATGATGCAGATAACTATTTTGGTATTTTTTTACATATTCTCGACCCCACTTTTCATTGTTGAAGTAGGTGTGCAGTACGGACTTTTCGTAATAAAATACAATTAAATATACTTTCACGCTAATGCAAATTGAAAAAAAATATCGATAACTCCCGGGCTGCGATTCTATAAAAGTATAGAGAAAGATAATGTCATAATAAGGATTTTCCATCTTTGTTCAGTCTGTAGTAACACATAAGTATGTCACTGTCCTAAAAGAGATAAGGAAAGGGAATGTCAAAACATATGCTTACAGAATCGGGTCTCCGGTCTAATTGAATTTTTATTAAAAAACAGGTTTCAAGCGACCATATGGAGATTTGTTAATGCAAAATAATTTCTTTAAAATTTTTGTCTATTTGTTTCTACTACTGCCACATGACATTAAACCCACTTAGATGAGACTTTCGTAGTTTAAATGCCTATAATAAGACTCTAAATCGTGGTCCTATGAAGGCTAAAGGGGAACATTAAAAGAAAATGCTTTTTTAACCGACTTTTAAAAGAAGCAGGTTCTCAATTCGTCGCGTATGTATGTGTTTTTTTATGTATGTACACCGATTTCTCCGGAACGGCTGCACGGATTTGAATGAAATTTTTTGCGTTATGTTCAGGAAGTTGCTGCGATGGTCCCATATTTTTTTAGATGAAATTGGTGCAGTAAAATCCAAGATGGCGCTTACAATATGGCGGCCAAAAAAATTAATTTTGTCCGATATTCTCCAAAATTGGTATGGAGAAATTTTCGGGGTTATACCCAATGAATCTGAAATTATTTTTAAAAAATTCAGAATGGCGGATCTAATATGGCGGACAAAAAAATTTAATTTTGTGCGAATTTCTCCAAAATTAGAATGGGGGAGTTTTCGAGGTTGTACATAACGAATTCAAAATATTTTTATAAAATTCAATATGGCGGATCCAATATGGCGGACAAAAAATCAATTTTGTCCAATTTTCTCCAAAATTGATACGGGGGAGTTTTCGGGGTCGCACATGACGAATCTTAAATTATTTTTTAAAAATTCGAAATGGCGGATCCAATATGGCCGACGAAAAAATCAATTTTGTCCGATTTTCTCCAAAATTGGTGTGGGGGAGTTTTCGGGGTCTCACATAACGAATCTGAGATTGTTTTTAAAAAATTCAATATGGCGGATTCAATATGGCGGACCAAAATTTTTTATTTTGTCCGATTTTTTCCAAAATTGGTATGGGGGAGTTTTCGAAGTCGTACATAACGAATTTAAAATATTTTTAAAAAATTCTATATGGCGGATCCAATATGACGGACAAAAAATCAATTTTGTCCGATTTTCTTCAAAATTGGTACATGGGAGTTCTCGGAGTCGTACATGACGAATATAAAATTATGTTTAAAAAATGCGATATGGCGTATCCAATATGGTGGATAACAAAATTAATTTTGTCCGATTTTTCTCAAAATTGATATGGGGGTTTTTAGGATAGCACATTACGAATCTGATATTATTTAGAAAATAAATATGGCTGATCTAAGATGGTGGATTTAAGATTCTACATCTCTTGATTTTGTCTAAAGTTAGTATTGGTGGATTTTTGTTAGTGTTAATTACGAAATTAAAATATTTTTTGAACAACTCAATATGACGGATTCAATATAGTATCCTAAAAATTTTACATTTTTCGACTTTCTGCAAAACTGATATAGAGGGTTCTTGAGGGTGTAAATTGGGAATTTAATAGTATTTTTTCAGGATGCAATATGGCAAACTGAAAATTTTACATTTTTCGATTTTGTTCAAATGTGGAACTGAATCGTTTTTGAGGATAAATATAGCGAATATAAAATTATTTTAAGAAAATCTAATATGTTAGATGCATATGACCGTTTAAAAATTTTAAATTTCCGGATTTCATCTAAAATTGCTACTAGGGGTCTTTGAATGGTTTAGATTTAGATTATATTAGGACGTTAAAATTATTTTTTTGAAATTCAATATGGCGGACCAATATGATGGGTTGAAAATTTTACCTTATTCACATTTTTTCAGATTTGATATTAGGGCGTTGGGGGTGACATGAGGTTAATTTTTTACAACTATTTGGTTGATAAGATACAATATGAAGGACTAAAAATTTTACAATTTTCGGTTTTATCTAGAATTGATATTGCGGTGTTCTTGGGGCGTGTACAAACTCAATATGCAATATAAAATATATTGGGCTAAGAAATTTACGTCTCAAATTCTTTAAATATCGATATTGGAAGGTTTTAGGGCTTATATTACCAATCTAAAATTAATTTGAAATTTAAGATAGTGGATTTACTATGACAGACTAAATATTTGTTTAATACAATTTTATTGGTATTTGGAGAACTCTAAGAATCAAAGAATTTTTAGTGGTTCATTTTAGGGTGATTTACAATTCTGGATAAAATGGATACTTTTTTGCCACCTTGGAGTGATTGCGAGGTACACTAATCTCGGTTAGCACTTAGTTCAAATAATTTATGAATATCATAATGAATTCAAAACTAAAAATCAAAAAATAAAATTTTTATAAAAAAATTGAACCGAGTTTTAAAAGTGCGCTAAAAAGTGAAAAATAACTAGAAATTTTTATATGAAATTGAAATTTTTGAAGTCGGCGCGAAATTATTTCTAAATGAAATAAATAACTACTAATATATATAAATTATGGTAAGAAAGCAATTACAAATAAAGTATTTTTAATCTGTTTATGCGAATCAAAATTTGTCAGGTATTAGTTTGGCGCCGACTTCAAAAATTTCAATTTCATATAAAAATTTCTAGGTATTTTTCCCTTTCTAGCGCACTTTTAGTACTCGGTTCAATTTTTTTATAAAAATTTTATTTAGCATTGAAATGTCACGTCGATGAATCGAATTCAATTTCCTGCTTGTTTTTTTGGCTGTTAGTATTATTCTTTTTATATGAGGTTGAAATATTGGATTTATTTTTTTAATTAAAAAAGATTTAAAATTAATTATTAAATAAAACACGTCAAAATATTTTTTATCTTTTCAGAAAATGCTTCCTTACCAAGAGATTTGCAATTTTATGCAAAAAAATTGCGAAATTCGTTATTTTTGGAAATTTGAACCTTCAACATCAACAGAGATTTTTTTGATGTGAGCAAGTGGAGTTTGCTTACATCAAAATATTTGCTGGAGAAGCATGGATAAGTGAGTGGAAACGTATCTATTCTATCGGTTTTTTTCAGATTCTTCATTTTTCGTTTCTATATTTGTGAAATAATGGTTTATATCGAAAGAAAGTTTTTCCAAACCATATTTCTTATATGTACCCGTTCAATAACTATCTGAAAACATTTCGATATTTTTTAGCAAAACCGCTAGAGCTTCTATTTTATTATTTTTTCAGTTGATCAAAAAAATGTTCTATCAATAACTGCATTGGCCTTTCATATATTAAAATTAATTCTCGAATGGCCCCATGAAATTCCCCTCCAACATTCTCTCTGCGGTAATTCCAGCAAGAACTTTAGATTTGGCTAGCATATCTCTTATGCCACAACTTCCCCAAATTTTGCTGAGGCATTAAATTGCACAGCAAACAGTATGAAAAGCGCCTAAATGAGTAACAACAGTTTTAAATCCATCACTCATATCAAATTTAACCAGCTGAATTAATGTATACAACTGTTGCTTAAACGTTTGAATATAGTATTTTTGACGGCAAGCTTCCGTTCAATTATACTATGTATTATATTAAAATCACTTGTTTTTTATGAAAGATTGTAAATACTGAATAATAGTGACTGTATTTTTTATTTCTTCAAAGTGAGT
The DNA here is from genome assembly GCA_034092305.1 of Diaprepes abbreviatus. NCBI lineage: Eukaryota > Metazoa > Arthropoda > Insecta > Coleoptera > Curculionidae > Diaprepes > Diaprepes abbreviatus. The sequence continues at coordinate 4,646,032 of JASJET010000105.1, forward strand.
GTTAGAGGCTATCCAGTTCGGTATTATTTTTTTTTTTTCATTCTTAAATGGGTTTCTCGCGCAAATGATTTCAATAGCACACATACATAAACATCATTACAATTGAGCAGAATCGATTTTATATAAGATTTTGCCTTAACAAAATCTAGAATACAGGTACATAGGTTTAATTTCTTGTGCATGTGATTAACTTTATGATTTTGGTAACTGAATACCCTAAGTCTATATATATATTATTATAGGAAAGTTAATTCGAAATGTCATACTATGCTACCCTTAGATATAAAAATTTTTAGTTCTCATTTTTGCACACAATTTTAAAATAAAAAAATTTTAAACTATGAAATTGTACTTCTATAGAAAGTTCAATTTTATGGTTGCTGAAGAATAAAATCAGTCTCAGTTAGAAAATAGAGAAAAGTGCAATGATTTTAAAATACCGCGCATTAAAAATATCAGGTTACGAGAACAATTTAGAAATTTCCACAAACTATTTGAAAACGTCCACAAACTATGTGAATATGTCCAGAAACTATCTGGATTTTTACCAGAACTAAGTTAATATTTAAAAAATAAATTTTCGACCTACCGTCACTTCCTATCAATCCGCAAATTGCTATTCTTGGACATAAATTAAAAACCAGGACGGAAACTTTTAAAAATATGTAATTTAAAAAATTAAGGTTTTGTGTTTATATTTAAAAATTCATTTCAATTTCTTAGGCTGTATTTCCAACATTGGTAAGTTTGTTTTATATGTAGCATTTACCTTTAAAATTAAACTCCTTACTTGATGGTGTTTTTTTATTTAATTATTATAAATTAAGCTAGATGCCAAAATATCGTCATCTTAACTAATATAGAATTATACTCTCTACAAAGGCGAAGTTATGAAACTATTAGTTTTAATTTAAAAATTTAGATAAAATGCTATAAAATTGTTATAAAAAATTGAACCGACTTCTCAAACCGATGCTAAAAAATGAAAAATAACTATAAATTTTTATATGAAATGTCGGCGCCACACTAATGCCTGATAAAATGTGATTCACATAAACAGATTAAAAACGCTTTATTTGTAATTGCTTTCTTACTATAATTTGTATATATTAGTAGTTATTTATTTCATTTAGAAACAATTTGGCGCCGACTTCAAAAATTTCAATTTCATATAAAAATTTATAGTTTTTCTTTCACTTTTTAGCGCACTTTTAGAAGTCGGTTCAATTTTTTTATAAAAATTTTATTTTACGATTTTTAGTTTTGAATTCATTATGATATCCATAAATTATTTGAACTAAATACTAATCGAAATTATTGTACCTCGTAATAAGGTGGCAAAAAAGTACCCATTTTATCCAAAGTTGTAAATCACCCTAAAATAAACCACTAAAAATTCTGTAATTCTTAGAGTTCTCCAAATACCAGTGAAATTGCGTCAAACAAATAATTAGTCTATCATAGTAAATTCGTTACCTTAAATTTCAAGTTAATTTTAAATTGGTAATATAGGCCCCAAAACCTCCCAATATCGATATGATCGAACTTGAGACGTAAACCCCATAATATCAGATCTGAAAAAATGCGAATAAGGTAAAATTTTCAACACACCATATTGGATCCGCCATAATGAATTTCATCAAAAAAGTAATTTTAACATCTTAATCTAATCCAAATCTAAACCCTTCAAGCCCACTAGTACCAATTTTGGATGAAATCCGGAAATTTATAATTTCTAGATCATCATATTCCATCTGACATATTAGATTTCCTTAAAATAATTTTATATTTGCTATTTACATCCTTAAAAACGATTTAGTCCCACCTTTGAACAAAATCGAAAAATGGGAAATTTTTATTCTCCTATATTGGATTCGCCATATTGAATCTTAAAAAATACTTTTAAATTCATAATTTACACCCTCAAGAACCCTCTATATCAGTTTTGAAGAAAATCGGAAAATGTAAAATTTTTAGGACACCATATTGAATTCGTCAGATTGAGTTTTTCAAAAAATATTTTAAATTCTCAATTACCACCAACAAAAATCCCCCAATATTGATTTTAGACAAAATCGAGAGATGTAGAATCTTTAATCCGTCATCTTGGATTCGCCATATTTAGTTTTTTTTTAAATAATTTCAGATTCGTAATGTGCGATCCCAAAAACTCCCCCATATCAATTTTGAAAAAAATCGGACAAAACTGATTTTTTCGTCCGCCATATTGAATTTTTTCAAAATACTTTTAGATTCGTTATGTGCGACCCCGAAAACTCCTCCGTACCAATTTTGGAGAAAATCAGAAAAAATTAATTTTTTTGTCCTTTATATTGGATCCGCCATATTGAATTTTTTGAAAATATTTTGGATTCGTTATGTGCGATCCCGAATACTCCCCTATACCAATTTTGGAGAACATTGGAAAAAATTAAATTTTTTTGTCCGCCATATTGGATCCGCCATATTGAATTTTTTAAAAATAATTTCGGATTCGTTGGGTACAACCCCGAAAATTCCCCTATTCCAATTTTGGAGAAAATCTGACAAAATTAATTTTTTTGGCCGCCATGTTGTCAGCGCCATCTTGGAATTTACTATACCAATTTCGTCCAAAAAAATATGGGACCACCGCAGCAACTTCTTGAACATAAAGTAAAAAATTTCATTCAAATCGGTGCTGCCGTTCCGGAGTAATGGGTGTACATACATAAAAAAAAACATATATAGTCGACGAATTGAGAACCTCTATCTTTTAGAAGTCGGTTAAAAATGTAAAAATACTAATCAAAATGACCAGATTTAAAGAGAAAGGAATATTTCTACAGAAATGATTTTATATCGTTATTCTTTGCTGTTTAATATTTTACATGGTGAAAAAACGGCAACACTGGCGGGTCTGAATCACTGCTAAAATGATACAAATTTGATATACTGGGCTTTAGTTCGAGATAATTTGCAATTGGCTTGTGAAGGTGGCTAATATAACACGAATTTTTTTTTTTTTAAATTTGCTTACCCCTCTCAATGGTAATTGGTTTCATGAATAAAAATAATCATACAACGCATAATTATTTGCTTCTAATATAATTGTTTCTGAGTGGTCTATGGTGGTCTGTAAAGTGAAATTGGTCTGACAACGACGTAAAAACCTGTATATATATATATATATATATATATATATATATATATATATATATATATATATATATATATATATGTATATATATATATATATATATATATATATATATATATATATATATATTGGTTTTACCGCTTATACAATCCCAACTCGTTACATACTTATTACGAACACAAGCCAAATGAACGTTCTCAAGCCCGGGCTTGGGGCTTGAAAACGTTCCTTTTGCCAGCGTAATCAGGAGAGTCATAAGATGCTAGGGACAAAATATTAGCTGGGCCTAAGATTGTGGTAGAATATCGAATTATATATTGATTTAATTCCGAAATCTATCGTGTAGAGGACGCTAGCGTCTGATCCGTATATAGTATGTAATTCGATTCGTTTGATCAACGTTCACAAGCCCCTAAAATTGGCAACCACGCAGTTTGTATAACAATCAATATATCTGTTGGTTTTACTGACTTTGTTAGACCAATTGTACTTTACCAACGGTCATAGACTAACTAGAATGATAATATAATATCAATCATACACATTATTTCTCCATTTTAATGTTCTGCGAAAGAATGGAAAGTAACATTTTAACTTTCGAAAATAATTCTCAAAATTATTTTTATTTGCAAAGTACAAAGAATATTATTATTACATGATTAGTCTAAAACTTCCATGAAACGTTTTTAAAAAATACGATTTTTGTCAATTTACAAAAAATAGAGGAAGAGGTGGCCATTTTTTCTATATAATATTATTGATATTAAAGAAAAAAGTTATTATGTTTAAAGATTACTGTTATCTAATTTTGGAAATTGGTATAGTTATTTACCATAATTAGTCTTTCATAAAATTTAATGACCATGTATCTATATATTTACTACTGGAGCTAGTGAGTTTTTTGTGTCCCATTTGCATCAGTGTAAAAGTGTATTGTTTTGGTTATTATGATCACTCTTAACCTGAAAAGTTAGTTCTACTAATGCACATTCAGTCTAATTAATGACAAAAAACCGCTGCCAATCCGTTGACAGTTCAAATTACTGCTGCCAGATACATGTAAAAAGAGTTGAACACCGAGCTCATTTCCTTAAATTTAAAATTTATACCGGGCGAAGTTTCAGCATGATGCAGATAAATATTTTGGTATTTTTTTTATATACTCTCGACCCCACTTTTCACTGTTGAACTAGGTGTGGAGTACAGACTTTTCGTAATAAAATAGATAACTAAATATACTTTCACGCTAATGCAAATTGAAAAAAACTGTCGATAACTCCCGAGCTGCGATTCTATAAAAGTGTAGGGAAAGAGAATGTCATAATAAGGATCTTCCACCTTTGTTCAGTCTGTAGTAACACATAAGTATGTCACTTTCCTTAAAGGAAAGGGAATGTCAAAACATATGCTTACAGAATCTGGCCTCCAGTCTAATTGAATTTTTAAAAAATGCAAAATAATTTCTTTAAAATTTTTGTCTATTTGTTTCTACTACTGCCACATGACATTAAACCCACTTAGATGAGACTTTCGTAGTTTAAAAGCCTATAATAAGACTCTAAATCGTGGTCCTATGAAGGCTAAAGGGGAGCATTAAAAGAAAATGCTTTTTTAACCGACTTCTAAGAGAAGTAGTTCTCAATTCGTCGCGTATGTATGTTTTTTTTTATGTATGTACAACGATTTCTCCGGAACGGCTGCACCGATTTGAATGAAATTTTTTGCGTTATGTTCAGGAAGTTGCTGCGGTAGTCCCATATTTTTTTAGATGAAATTGGTGCAGTAAAATCCAATTACAATATGGCGGCCAAAAAAATTAATTTTGTTCGATATTCTCCAAAATTGGTATGGAGAAATTTACGGGGTTATACCCAACGAATTTGAAATTATTTAAAAAAAATTCAGAATGGCGGATCCAATATGGCGGACAAAAAAATTAAATTTTGTGCGATTTTCTCCAAAATTGGAATGGGGGAGTTTTCGAGGTCGTATATAACAAATTCAAAATATTTTTAGAAAATTCTATATGGCGGATCCAAGATGGCGGACAAAAAATCAATTTTGTCCAATTTTCTCCAAAATTGATACGGGGGAGTTTTCGGGGTCGCATATGACGAATCTAAAATTATTTTTAAAAAATTCAAAATGGCGGATCCAATATGGCCGACGAAAAAATCAATTTTGTCCGATTCTCTCCAAAATTGGTATGGGGGAGTTTCCGGGGTCTCACATAACGAATCCGAGATTATTTTAAAACAATTCAATATAGCGGACCAAAAAATTTTATTTTGTCCGATTTTTTCCAAAATTGGTACGGGGGAGTTTTCGAAGTCGCACATAACGAATTTAAAATATTTTTTAAAAATTCTATATGGCGGATCCAATATGGCGGACAAAAAATCAATTTTGTCCGATATTCTCCAAAGTTGGTACATGGGAGTTTTCGGAGTCGTACATCACGAATCCAAAATTATTTTTAAAAAATGCGATATGGCGTATCCAATATTGTGGATAAAAATTAATTTTGTCCGATTTTTCTCAAAATTGATATGAGGGAGTTTTAGGGAAAGCACATTACGAATCTGATATTATTTAAAAAAAATAAATATGGCGGATCTAAGATGGCGGATTAAAGATTCTACATCTCTCGATTTGGTCTAAAGTCAGTATTGGTGGATTTTTGTTAGTGTTAATTACGAATTTAAAATATTTTTTAAACAATTCAATCTGACGGATTCAATAGTGTCCTAAAAATTTTACATTTTTCGACTTTCTCCAAAACTAATATAGAAGGTTCTTGAGGGTGTAAATTAAGAATTTAATAGTATTTTTTCAGAATTCAATAAGGCGAACTAAAAATATTACATTTTTCGATTTTGTTCAAATGTGGAACTAAATCGTTTTTGAGGATATAAATAGCAAATATAAAATTATTTTAAGAAAATCTAATATGTTGGATGCAATATGACCGTTTAGAAATTTTAAATTTCTGGATTTCATCTAAAATTGATACTAAGGGGTTTTGAAGGATTTAGATTTAGATTAGATTAAAACGTTAAAGTAATTTTTTTGAAATTCAATATGGCGGATCTAATATGGTGGGTTGAAAATTTTACCTTATTCACATTTTTTCAGATTTGATATTAGGGCGTTGGGGGGGTGGTGTATTACTAATATGAAGTTAATTTTTTACAACCATTAGGTTGATAAGATACAAAATGAAGGACTAAAAATTTTACAATTTCCGGTTTTATCAAGAACTGATATTGGTTTGTTCTTGGGGCGTGTACAAACTCAATATGAAATATAAAATATATCGGGCTAAGAAATTTACGTCTCAAATTCTTTAAATATCGATATTGGAAGGTTTTAGGGCCTATATTACCAATCTATAATTAATTTGAAATTTAAGATAGTGGATTTACTATGACAGACTAAATATTTGTTTGATACAATTTCATTGGTATTTGGAGAACTCTAAGAATCAAAGAATTTATAGTGGTTCATTTTAGGGTGATTTACAATTCTGGATAAAATGGATACTTTTTTGCCACCTTGGAGTCATTGCGAGGTACACTAATCTCGATTAGCACTTAATTCAAATAATTTATGAATATCATAATGAATTCAAAACTAAAAATCTAAAAATAAAATTTTTATAAAAAAATTGAACCGACTTCTAAAAGTGCGCTAAAAAGGGAAAAATAACTATACATTTTTACATGACGCCAAATTATTTCTAAATAAAATAAATAACTAATATATACAAATTATGGAAGAAAGCAATTGCAAATAAAGTATTTTTAATCTGTTTATGCGAATCACTTTTGGTCAGGTATTAGTTTGGCGCCAACTTCAAAAATTTCAATTTCATATAAAAATTTTTAGGTATTTTTCCCTTTTTAGTGCACTTTTAGAAGTCGCTTAAATTTTTTTATAAAAATTTTATTTAGCATTGAAATGTCACGTCGATGATTCGAATTAAATTTCCTGCTGGTTTTTTTGGCTGTTATTATTATTCTTTTTTTATGAGGTTGAAATATTGAATTTATTTTTTTAATTAAAAAAGATTTAAAATTAATTATTAAATAAAACACGTCAAAATATTTTTTATCTTTTAACAGTTTTTCGGAAAATGCTTCCTTGCCAAGAGATTTGCAATTTTATGCAAAAAAATTACGAAATTCGTTATTTTTGGAAATTTGAACCTTCAACATCAACAGAGATTTTTTTGATGTGAGCAAGTGGAGTTTGTGACGCTGAAAGTGGGACTCAAAAGTAACCCGTTTCAGACGTGTTGCGTGAGCGTACACAAGATGTTGGTTGCGGCCGCACAGACGCGCGCTATGAGGGCATATTTCACTTTCTTACCTTTTGAATTATTTTATTTCAAGTCGACGATTTTTATTTACTATGATATTACTTTATTGAAACTAATATATAATCTGTTATTTTATTTATTGTCTAAAGATAGCGCTCTATTTTATATTATTCATTGTTTTCACCTCCAATAATATGATTATTTTCATCAATAACCCGATTTGTCGGGTAAAAATCATCGTCTTCCATAAAATGTTGTTTAACATTCATACAATTCTTTTATAAACGTGCGTATACTGCGCAGCATTCTAAATTCGAGGATACACAGATACCATTTTGTGTACATTTTCCAGTGTATGAACAGACATATCTTTGTAGCATGTCCAAAGCTGCAAAATAATTAAACTCTAAACAGTTATTTCCAAGTTTCCAACTATGAGTTAATGGATCAAGAGATACAATATTACTTTTTTAGCTTGATCCCATTCATTTGTTTGCCATATCGCTCTTAAATAATGTTAAACTAAGGCCGATTTAGAAGGTGGTAAATTTTCATCAGATATATTTTTTTTATACATTCACAACAGTCTTTAAAGTTATTCTGAGAGTCACATTTTTGATAAATACACTGTCAAAGTATTAAGTCCATCACCTACAGGTTTATTTAAAGCTTTGTACACCTTCTTTTTTCCAACGTCATATATGAAACTTAATCTATCACAGCATTGATTATTAAAATACTGTCACACTGAATTTTTCCAATATCGTTTGCAATAGTATGTACGGGAATAAATCGAGAAAACATTTCCAGTATTAAACCATAAAAGAAGTTCCTTTAAGAATCCATGATAAGATAAACACATCTGTGTCTGGGGATTTAATAATAATTTTAAACTTTTTATCGGAATCCAGCTCTTGTAACTGACAGGCATAAAATGCAATCTTGGTATCTGCTTCTGTATGGTCACACAAGAAATATGCATCGAAATATTGATCATTTTCCATAATAACATATGCTCAAATGCTCCAAAAATGATCAACTTATTCTGTATTGGTAACCGAACAGTTTTTTTTATATAATTTTCAATAAATTCCACTAAATTTGATTTACTTGTATCATTACTGCAGAATTTTTTAAAGTTTCATGTAGATTGACCGCCAATAATTATATATTCTTTGTTTTCGCTATCATTTCCATACCTCCGAATTCGTTCCAACTGTTCTGAATTAACCGTTGTGCTGTCGTATCGATCATAAATCAAGTGAATTTCATCTACTCGATCAAATCTGTGTAATAATCCATTCATAATTTTATTGGTTAAATTACCATTCAATTATCAAAATGGTGTAATTCATCGTTTCCATTCAGTATCAGAATAACTACCTTAGACATTTGTAGTCATAGTTCATCTTGAAGTAGCAAGTTCTTTTTGAGTCATTTCTATGATTCCAGTCTCTGACTTTGTACTCTTGATTAGTGTCATTTCAGTTGTTACATCTGGGAATAATCCCGAAATGCTTCATTAGTTAAATTAACATTAAAGTATCCCTTTAAAAACTGTTCTTTGGCTTCGGTTGGTAGCATAAGGAGAATTTTAAAGCACAAAAAGTCTCATATCATAATTCGGTTTATCGCAAATAAAGAAAAAAAGAAGCATAGATAAGTGAGTGGAAACGTATCGGATCTATCGGGTCGAATAACTCTAAATTTGAATTTAAGAATCAAACCAAAATTGAAAATTTTCAGATTCTTCACTTCCTTATTTTCTATATTTGTCAAATAATGTCATAAATGTATTACTTCTATCTAAAGAAAGTTTTTCTAAACCATATTTCTTATATGTACCCGTTGAATAACTACTGTAAACGTTTCGATATTTTTTATCAGAACCGCTAGAGTTTCTATTTTATTATTTTTTTAGTTGATCAAAAAAATGTTCTATCAATAACTGCACTAGCCTATCATATATTAAAATTAATTCTCAAACGACCCCTCCAAAATTCTGTCTACGGTATTTCCAGCAAAAACTTAAGATTCGGCTAGCATATCTCTTATGCCACAACTTCCCCATATTTTGCTGAGGCATTAAATTGCACAGCAAACAGTATGAAAAGCGCCTAAACGAGTAATATTTTTTAATTTATTACTCATCAAATTTGACCAGTTGAATTAATGTATACTGTTGCTCAAACGTTTGAATACAGTATTTTTGACCGCAAGCTCCCGTTCAATTTTAGTATATATTGTATTAAAATCGATTGTTTTTTTTTATTAAGAGGTAGTAAATACTGAGCAATAGTGACTGCATTTTTTATTTCTTCAAAGTGAGTGTTAGAGGCTATCCAATTCGGTATTATTTGCTTTTCTTTTTTTCATTCTTAAAGAAGGTTTCTCGCGCAAATGACCTTAATAGCACACGTACATAAAAATCATTATAATTGAGAAGAATCGATTTTACAGAAGATTTTGCATCAACAAAATCTAGAATACCGGTACATAGGTTTAATTTGTTGTGCATGTGATTTACTTTATGATTTTGGTAACTGAATACCCTAAGTCTATATTACATGTATATTATTATGGTATTCCCAACATTGATAAGTTTCTTTTATATGTATCATTTACCTTTAAAATTAAACTCCTTATTTGTGGGTGTTTTTTTATTTAATTATTATAAATTAAGTTAGATGTCAAAATATCGTCGTCTTAACCAATACAGAATTGTATTCTCTACAAAGGTAAAGTTAACGAAACGGTTAGTTTCAATTTAAAAATTTAGATAAAATGCTCAAATGTAAAAAAATACCAATCAAAATGACCAGATTTAAAGAAAAAGGAATATTTCTACATAAAGATTTTATATCATTATTCTTTGCTGTTTAATATTTTACATGGCGTAAAAACGGCAACACTGGCGGGTCTGAATCACTGGTAAAATGATACAAATTTGATATACTGGGCTTTAGTTCGAGATAAGTTGCAATTGGCTCATGAACGTGGCTAATATAATATGAAAAAATTTTTTCTTTAATTTGCTTACCCCTCTCGATAGTAATTGATTTCATGAATAAAAATAATCATACAACGCATATTTATTTGCTTCTAATATAATTGTTTCTGGGTGGTCTAAGGTGGTCTGTAAAGTAAAATTGGTCTGGCAACGACGTAAAAACCTGTATATATATATATATATATATATATACCTATGTATATATAGGTTTTTTACATTTACATACTTTTTATATTTATTAATTTTATGCACATGTAGACATGCGTGTTCTAAGCTTATGAACAAGTGTGAGAAAGATAAACTTGTAGAACTGGTATGAAACTAAAAAAGAGGAGATAAAAAAATTAAAATGTGAGAAGAGTGTCAAATAAGGATATATATATATATATATATATATATATATATATATATATATATATATATATATATATATATATATATATAAATTCGTCCCTATAATATTAAAATATTTTTGGGGCTATCGGTCATTTTATTATTAATTAAAAACATTTTTAGTACATTTGACGTTTCAGTTTATTTATTTCTTAAATCATCTGCAGAATTATAATTAATCACTAAAAAGGGATTAAATATAATTAGTTTTTATATGTTACAGTTCAAATTAGACTTACTTATTTTTATTTCTATTGCACTGATATCTTAATTTAATTTACTTTATTATATGAAAATCCGATAGCCCCAAAAAATAAAATAAACATGTTAATTCTACACGCTTAAGAAGAAGACACAAATACATTAAAAAAATAATAAAAAACTTAAGGCTAATTGGAATTAAATATATATAAAATTAAAGAGTAGGACGCACTAAAATAAAAATATATAAAAAAATGAAAAATATATAAACAACATTAAACAATAAAATACAACAAAAACAAAAATTTAAATAATAATTTGTGTTTAAACTGGTAAACATTTCGTATCTGATTCCTAATGAAAGTCACTGCAGCAATCCTCGCTCAAATTAGTTATAACTGGTTCCTCTTTCTCACCGATAATGAGATCGAGTTTCCACATTTTGTTTTATTCTTTTATTATATGGATTTTCCCCACTTTTCCGCAGGAACATTATTCTAAAAAATCTTTCAAAAGTTCAGTTAAATTACTAATTTTGTAAGTTGTGTTTTTTCTAGCTACTCTACATTTTATTTGAGAGAGATATCCTTCTCCAACGGATAGTTTCCGGACGATCTGTAAGACCAGATTTCCTATCTGATTTTTTCCAGCAAAAATTAATTTCTCTGAGCAATTTTCAGAACTCAGTTCTTGCCTGCCTGTGATCGAATGTGGCTTGGGAGTACTAACAATTCCAGTCCTCTTTTTCTTGTTCATTATTCGGTACATAGTAGATTTTTCAAATCCTGTCTTGTTAGAACACATCTCAACAAAGTTTTTAACGTTATTATGTAGATACTGATATCTTAAGGCATCATAAATATTCATCGTAATAGGTTTTCGTTGAGGAAAAAATGCCCTGGTTTAACGATTTTGGAATAAATCACTCACTTATCTCAAATAATAGATAAAAACAACCGCAAACAAGATAAATCACTAAGGACACACTGTAAGGTGTACTTATAGCTAACTGACAGAAATTAAATTGAACTATCAGAATTTTTTTTGTTGCAGTAAATTTATAAACGCTTATAATATTTAAATATAATTAAATATAATTAGATTTAGTGCAGTCCTCAGTTACCTGCGGCACTGGAGCAGATAGGTTGGAGGTTTCGGTAACAGTTTTATTACTCTCTCTAGTTCTTGAATGGAGTATAGGAATGTGTATGCTTGCGATCGCCCCCTCCCTCACAAGAGCTTTGAATCCAGGAAAATAGAAGCGATTTTGCCTTTTATATTAGAAATGTGTATGCTGCTGGCACTCCCCACCCCCTCTGCTGACAACTTGTTTTTCTTGCGATAGCTCCCCTCAAGAGCTTTGAGTAAAAGAAAATAGACCCGATTCTGTTTTTTATACTAGGAATGGGTATGCTGCTGGCATACTCCCCTGTCGTCAACTTGTTTTTCCTTTTGATCGCCCCCTCTTCACAAAGAGCTTAAAATTCAGAAAAATAGACCCGACCCTGCCTTTTACACTAGAAATGGAAATGTTGGTGTACTTTTATGATATCACTGCCCCCCCCCCCAATGGGAGAGGCTAGATCCGCTCGTGTATATATATATATATATATATATATATATATATATATATATATATATATATATATATATATATATATATATATATAGCACTACAACAGCAATGTGGATATAACCACTGCTAATGCATCTCACACGGAGGTATCCGTGAAAGCCGTATAAACATATATATATATATATATATATATATATATATATACATATATATATATATATACATATATATATATATATATATATATACATATATATATATATATATATATATATATATATATATATATATATATATATATATATACAGGGTGTCCGGTAAGTACCTCCTAATTTCTCGGGAGCATACAGGAGAGGTCAAAATAACCCTACTTTGTCATAAAAAAAAACTCAAAAGTTACTTATACTAAACACAAACAGGTAAATGCTGTTAATACTTACATAATGAATTACTGTTGACGGAATTTGTCAAAACCATCTTCCAGTAAAAATAATTTTAAAAAATAGAAGAATATTCTTACGCAGAGTATGCCACGATTATCAAGAAAGCACCTTAAGGTTGAAACATTTTATGTCAACCACCGGGACTTACGCCACTGTACTGCATAAAATCAGACGTGTTACATCATTAGCGGTATTTTCATTCGTTCATTTTCATTCATTCATTCATCGGAACCGGGATGTCATTGCCTACCATAAATGTAACGTAGCGTTAGTACAAATTAGGAAAATATAAAAAAATAAGAATGGGCGGGCGTATTTAAATTTAACACAGTTGTGTAAGTTTGAATAAATCATGTTTATTAATATATGACGGGTATTAATGGGAAAACAATTGCACCCAGACATCCACGGTTCCGATGATACATAGGGACCTTGAAGACGCTTATCCGCTACAAAAAATTTGATATATTAGAAAAATGCAATTTGGCTTTCTATTTTACAACTGCAACATATTTTGCTATTACTTTGTTTAAAACAAGGACATGAAGTACATTCAATTGTGGCGAAATATTATTTGGCTTAAAATTTCTCTATTGATAGCAAATTGTCTGGAAAGCATATTGAATTTACGATTAAATAATTTAAAGAATCGTTTTGAGTGTGAGACATCGAGGAGGTAGAACAGTGCACGGTGGAGGAAGTAACAGCCGAACTAAAGCACCTGAAAAACGGTAAATCTCCAGGCCCGGACAATGTCCCAAACGAACTGCTGAAGTGCGGAGGAGAGGCTCTGGCTGGACAATTGGCCGAACTATTCAACAAAATATTGAAGGACGAAAACACACCAACGAGATGGAGACACAGCATTACAGTCCCGATATTTAAAAAGGGGACAACCTCAGATCCGGCGAACTACCGAGGAATATCACTCCTAGACACGACCATGAAACTGTTCACCCGTATACTACAGCAGCGTATTCTCAGTTACACCACAATCAGCGAGGAGCAACAAGGCTTTCGGAAAAACCGTTCAACGATTGACGCAGTGTTCGTCGTCAGACAGGTTGTAGAGAAAGCAATAGAGTATAACAAACCAGCATACCTGTGCTTTATAGATCTGATGAAAGCGTTCGACAGAATAAGGCTGGAGGACGTAATGAACGAGCTGGACCGCAGGGGAGTGCCTCTAAGCATCATAGAGACGGTTAGAAAGCTCAACACAAACAACACCACAATAATACGAACAAAATCAACAACAACAGAAAAAATAGAGCAAAGCACAGGGATACGACAGGGAGACAGTCTCAGTCCACTGCTGTTCAACATAATAATGGACAGAATAATAGAGCGAGTGTGTAGGGTGGAGCAAGGATACAAGATGGGAAACCAAAAAATCAAGATAATATGCTACGCAGACGATGCAACGCTATTCGCGGACACCGAGGACGGACTGCAATGGCTTTTACAGGCATTTAAAAAAGAGGCCGAGAAATTCAACATGGAAATATCTACCATCAAAACAAAAAGTATAGTGATCGCCAGGGAACCACGGAGATGCAAACTAGAACTGAACAACACAATAATAGACCAGGTTTTCGAATTCAACTATTTGGGAACAACAATATCACCATATGGTGAACTCAAGAAGGGCGTACGAGACCAGGTAAACAAGGCAACCAGGATAGCGGGAGCCTTACGAACAACCATATGGAAAAATGCACACATATCAATTCCAGCAAAAGTTAGAATATATAAAGCATGTGTCAGGCCCGTAATGACATACACGGCAGAAACACGAGCTGACACAGCAGAGACTAAGAGGATGATGCGAACCAATGAAATGAGAATATTGAGAACGATCACAGGAAACACACTCTGGGATCAAAGAAGAAGCAGCGAAATAAGGGAAGAATGCAAGACGGAAGACGTGGTAAGATGGACACGCGCTAGGAGACGCTTCTGGAACGAGCACATATCTAGGATGGAGAACCGCAGACTGGTAAAAATCGCCAGAAATGGAAAACCAGCATCCGGCAGACCGCCGGGACGGCCCTCCAAGAGGTGGAAGGATAGCTGGTCGTCGGCATCTCAGGAGAGGCAAGGAAATGGGTAGAAACAAGCCTTAGGCTTTCGCAAAGAAGAAGAAGAAGTTTTGAGTGTATTTAATGTCTATATTACCCTTTTTTTATATGCAATGGTTCGTATTCCTCCAGAAGAAGATAATATCAAAAGAATAATATACTGTAATGTTTAACAAGCAGTTTTATAATAATATTATATCACGTACGCTTGCTCTGCACTCAGCTACTCTTTTGGAAATGTAAAACGGAGCAGGACGGACATCCAAAAAAAAAGAAAAATAAGAACACTTTTAACAAAAACATCACCCTCGGAGTGCTATTGAACGTACAATGCTTCCAAGACTCCAAGGAGGAAGAGGATTGGTGGATATTGGTAAGCAGTTCGATCAAAAAATAATTTCTGTTCATATTTCCACAGGTTAGCGGACTTTTCCACACTACATCGAGCAGTATGCGAGGCAGACTATTCAACGCCGCTATAGCTGAGGGAAGAGGATATTGCTTCTCACCACCAAACAAGCGAAGAGAAGTTACAAACCTAGCTACAGAAACCACTTCATGGACGGCATCTAAATGAGGTCAATCAGGACACAACTCAGCGTCGAACTGCTGATTAATTTCGGGGCAGATATCTCCGGAACCGGAGGGCTTTCTATCAGCTATCCAAGACTAGTTTATTTCGACGAATTACCATCGGAAGTTCATCATCAGGAATCTCTGAATTGAAACGATCAGTATAGATATGACTGTAAAACATCAGAGACAGTCCAGCACATAACTGAAGGATGCTAAGCATTTTGCTGCGATGGAGCGTAAGGAAAGATACGACTCAGCTTAAATGTATTGCAGTTAAGAAAAGTACCTTACTACAAGTACAACCCGAAGCCTACTCTTGAGAACAACGAGTTCAAACTATATTGGGACCGAACGGTTCTGACGAATCAGACAGTTGCTCATAATAGACCAGACATTAAACTAACAGATTAAACTTCTAGGTAAACTAAACCTATTGACATTCCTATACCTAACAATAACACCCTAAGGCCAAAAAATAACGAGAAGATCATCAAATACAGAGATCTGCAGGTGTAAATTCCAAGACAATGGGTAACGAATTGCGTCCAAATGTTTCTTCTAATTTTATCGACAACTGAATTGATACCAAAGAATTTCCTGCAGAACACCAAAGGACTAGGCCTTAGTGAGCATCTGTATAAACCGATTCAGAAAGCAGTTCTTCTTGCAACCGTGCGGACCGTCTAAAAGTTTGTGGGAACCACAGCAGATCACGTCACCTAAGACCCGATATCATGGAAAGGGTCCCCACAGAGCTTCATAGTTTTGGTATCTTTGTATCGCTGGTATGAGTCAATGTTCCCTGGAGGGAGTGCAAAACCGTTTAGCTTGTAAATCTATATCTATAAGGAGCGTCCTACACGTTACGGCATACCTGAAAGTTTACCTATACCGATGACCTATACAGGTAAATCAGAGCGTGTATGCCAGACGCAAGAGACCAAGCTGCACAAGTGTAGCGACCTGTGCGGGCGATCGGAGAAAAATCGAAATTCATTTATTTCTACCTTACTCCAATGTTTTAGTTAATATTACAAAACTCACCTTTGCTCTGCTATAGGAATATTAACCACGTAATTAACCCACATAATCTAAGTTGACCATAGAACATTTAAAATGATAAATGCAACAATAAATCAAACAAGTGTTGAACTTTAAGAATACAAAACTAAAAAACTCGTTTTCTTTGACCAAACGGGCAAAAACGTAAAATTTGTTTTTTACAGAACGAAACCAAGGTTTTTTTAGGTTTGAGTATACAGGAAGCCGACACATACTGGACAATTTCTTTACCAAGGTACTAACCATTCTGTTGTAACAAAACTGTATCTACAGCAGTAATGGCGATCTAATTAAAAAAAGAAATAGTAAATATTAAATCCTATTTACAAAGAATAACTACCCTCTAAAATTAATTGACGATCTGATCAATAACGTTAGAACAAAGACCACTGGAGACCAACAAACAAGTTCCTTCTTCACAATTGGGATGTTAACTGTATTCAAATAAAACTATAATTTTGCGGCGAAACGATAGTTTCCACAATATAAATCCTAAAAAACACAACATTTTTCTTCATTTTTAAGGAATTTTATTTTTGTTTAATAATAAATATGTAATTAAAACTTCTTCTAGTCGCGTAAAAACGACCCCAATGAAAGTGAATGATGTGACACTATATTAAGGTTATTACTTTCAGTTCTATCACTTGAAGTAATCATGACCACTTCGACCTAATGACAAGTAAATGCATATTTATAAGAACATGAAGTTATCAATTTCAACTTTTTCACTTTGATCACTTGATAATTACTCTAAAGACTATAGTCGACGTCATCGCTGTCCAGCACTTGATATATAAATTTTTTGGTTCGTGTCAAGGGCTATGTTGCTTACTTCATATTTTGTGATCATTTTCATGTAATTTCTTCGAAATTTGCTTACTTTTCCCTTTGAAAAAGATTCCCATGAAAGAAAGTTCGATTTGCCGAGAATTTATTGTTTTATGCTCTGCTGAATTTAGAAATATGAAAATTTCCATGAAAGTAATTTATCAAAAATTGTTATTTCCGCAACCGGTAATGAATACATAAAGTTGAAGCTGAAGCCCCATTTTCCTATTATTTTCCGAACATGGAACGTGAAATAACTTCTCAGGTATTTTAATTGTAATGCTTGTACACTAAGGCACTGCACAACACTTAAAATAACTTAGAACTCATCTTATATCACAAAAATTACGAAAAAAAATTATTTATCATTGTCAGTTTACCAGGGTGACGTCACATGGGTCACTTATGCATGTTTTTAAACACTTTTCCAAAAATAGTCAACATCAATTCCGTATATTAAGGAAACCTCAGAGAAAATAAAACGAATTACCTGCAGTTACACTATAAAAAATAACCTTCAAATCATGAAACACTCACAGTTCATTTAATTAAAACCAAAACTACCGATCAAAAAGAATGTATTTACAAAGTTCCATGTGAATGTGGTGAAATCTATATTGGAGGAGCCCAACGTCCAATAAAAGTTAGAATTAAGGAACATAAAACTCATACACAAAAGGAGAAACATCAAGATCTGATATTGCAGAATATCGTATAAAATGGTCTTAACCTGTGGCAATATATAAAGAACCCAACATGAAAAAAAAATTATAGAAGCAACTTACATTAAAAATAAAAATGGAATCTTCAGTAAACCCAGTGTTGAATTACCTAATCTTTGGCAGCCATTATATTGTAACATCAAATCATTGAGATGTGTACAGTGAAGCGAAACTTCACGCTTCATTGGACAAAATCCCTATATAAGCATATATAGCCTTAAGACAAAACTTCCAGTTTACACTTGATAACGATTAGAGATACAACAAAATTGTAAATCTCCGAGAGAAATAAAGATATCGAGACAATTTTTTTAAGGTGGAGCTTGATTAATGTAGATTACAGGAAAAATAAAGAGCATTCTAACCCCCTGTCATATTTGAACTGTGAAGCCCCTAAAAGCGCATTTTTTTGAAAAAACGTTTTTTCATATATCAGAACATGGACGTTTGCAATTACCCAATCACAATATTTATTTTCAAAAGCTATAAAAAAAAATCGTTAATCTGAGCGTTTAAATAATAACTTTGATCAATTTTTGGCTAAATTATAGTAATTTAAAGTTGGGCGTCCAAAATTATAATATTTTATTTTTCATTGCAGTTTAAGATATGTAATGAATTTTTTTAAAACCAAAGTTATAGACTATGAATATAAATTCTTTTTTTAAAACAATATTTTCTAAAATATAATCTTAAAAGTAGGTTTTGAAAATATTGTAATATTAGGTAAGTACAAACGTTCATGTTGCACTGTAAAAAGGAAATGCAATATATTTAATGTAAATTTACTTGAAGTTGGGCGTCCAAAATGATAATATTTTATTTTTCATTGCAGTTTAAGGAAAGTAACGAATTTTTTTGCAACCAAACTTGTAGACAATGAAAATAAATTCTTTTTTTAGAATAATTTTGTCTTAAATATAATCTTAAAAATAGATTTTGAAAATGTTGTAATATTAGGTAAGTACAAACGTTCATGTTGCACTGTGAAAAGGAAATGCAATAAATTTAATGTAAATGTGCTTGAAGTTGTGCTTCCAAAATTATAATATTTTATTTTTCATTGCAGTTTAAGGTAAGTAACGGATTTTTTTGCAACCAAAGTTGTAGACAATGAAAATAAATTCTTTTCTTAGAATAATTTTGTCTTAAATATAATCTTAAAAATAGATTTTGAAAATATTGTAATATTAGGTAAGTACAAACGTTCATGTTACACTGTGAAAAGGAAATGCAATAAATTTAATGTAAATGTGCTTGAAATTGTGCGTCCAAAATTATAATATTTTATTTTTCATTGCAGTTTAAGGTAAATAACGGATTTTTTTGCAACCAAAATTGTAGACAATGAAAATAAAGTCTTTTCTTAAAATAATATTGTCTAAGTTTATTTATTCCATTAAATTTAATGTTTGATCATAACTTTTTAAGGTGACTATGCACATCAATATACAGCCAATGTTCATTGAATTTAAGATATGTTATAACATATTTAATGCTTCAACATTAATACGAGTTCAAAAAATTCTGAGACTACCTGGAAAAGGTGGATATTTTTCTCATAGGTAGTTCCGCCATCTAGACCGGTTTCGAACTCATTGGTTCCCGCCAGTACGTGGTAGACATGTACACCTCACCATAAGAAAATAGAATCCTTTAAGCAACTTATATCATACTAAACAAAAAGTTCAATACAAGTTGCGCCATCTTCCGGAATCAAATGAAATGTATATTGAATAACAATGTAAATTCCTTTAGTATTACGATATATGCGAATTAATTTTAATGTACAGAAGTTGAAATATATTTTCAGTTACTTTTTGAAATTCAATATACCATTTAATCAAATTTAATGTACAACGAAATGATATTTCAATAGATTGCTTTAAATTTAAAGTAAATGAAAATTATTCACGATTTTTGGTACAAAATCATTAAAATAAATAATTAGAATAGACATTAAATTTGCATTAAATTTAAATTATTTTTAACAGTATGCGATATTATATGCAAAAGACATTTTTTCAAAAAAAAATCATTTTTAGAGGCTTCACAGTGGTTCTATGAAAAAGAGTAAACATGCTTCAACATAAAAAATAAATTATCTCGATATTTATTTCTCTCGGAGATTTACGATTTTGAAATGAAAAGGAAATGATTGGCCAGTAGTGTGTAGTACAAACAAACAAAAATAAAGCCAATGCAAGTTCGACAATCTCATTTGGGTAGTTACTAGTTGAATATATACAGAATTGTAAGCTACGGACCAGCGTATGACAAAAAATTTTCTCCCTCATCTCTATTAACCTCATATAGAAATCATTTAGCATAAAACTTAAGCCATCCTTATTATTCAGTCGTTAAATGGGCGTAAACCATTTTAAACCAGTGCTTTGGTGAACCACTTTCACCAAAAATTTTAGGCTACGTGATGCAGTAAAAAGGTTTTATCTTATTTTTCAACGGAAACATTGACTGTAAGATTTAATCTCGTGAGCTTAGATTATTTAGCGATCTTGTTAAGATAAATTTGAAAGGATAAAAATTCAAATATTTATGGTTTTCAGGTAACAGGGTTTTTGACTTAAGATAACTTCAAAACTGAATACTAATGTCTTAAACCTCATGTTAGTGATATTTTCTTCTTTTCTAAAAACAAAACGTTGACGAACTAATTTTTTGGCTTAAAACAATAACATTAATTAAATCGACTGCAATAAATTACAGTAAAAAATAAATTAACGGTTATTTTCTAGTAGCAATTACCCATCGCGGCTTCGCCTGCACTCAAAACCCCCCGAGGGGGGGGGGTTATTTTATTATAATGTGAATATTTGAAGGAGCATAAAAGTTCTAGTGAGATTTCAAATTAATTAAAAACATGCTAATATGGTCTGATTTTTATGATTACATATAATATTTAATTGTGATTGCTCGATTCCAAATCATTATTAAATATTGTCACTTATAATGGCATACATGCAAACAATTTTATTTCAACTAGTATATCCAAAAACTATGAAAAAATATATTATTAATTAATGGATAAAGGTTTTTTTTTCTCTCAAGGCTGGCCATATAATTTTCTTTTTATGGAACATTTACTCCACTAATATTGACTATCCTCTCGAAATATCTAACCACAGTTTTAAACGAAAACATTTAAAATAGACATTTTTTACCTCCCCTATGCTGTACCCACGTATATGACATATAAAACTGGACTGCTCATGAACATAATTTTTTACCCCCCCCCCTTATTGGTCGCCAATAGGTGCAATGATTTGTATGGCAACATTGAATACCCTGCTAGTTTCTTATATTGGCGTGAATGTGTCCGTGTATGAATGTCAATTCTATTATTCTAACTAACAGGTTTAGACTTTTTTTTCTTTTTTTTTTGACAGGTTAATTGAGTATATTCAATAAACAAGACCGGGAAAATTGTTTCTGTAATACAATATTTAACTTGAACTTCTGGTTTTAGTTTCCCAAAATCATAATTTTTCCGTTCAAAGCAATTCCTTTAAAACTAATTTTTTAAACTTCTTTGGAACAGTGTAAATATGTAGCAATTTTAGTATTTTTAGATAACAAGCATGAAATGTCAGTTCTTACAAATAAATGAAAATGCTTTTTCTATGACTGTTTACATATTTTATTTTTTACAATAAAACTGTCATTTAGCAAAATAGCTAAAATGGGAAATATGCACGAAAAACAAATCGAACTATTTTTTTTAAATACCTGTTTTGGAAAAGATTGTGAAAACCAGTGGGTTGTAAATAACATTAGTATAATCTACACCTTTCTTCGGACGTATAGTATAAGAACTTAACGAAAAAAAGTACCATTTATTTTCAAAAATTTTATATCATGAATTAATATAGTTTATTGTTTAATGTAAGGTCTCGAAATGTCCATACAATCTATAGCAAAGTAATAGAGTCTCATCATTTAAAAATAGCTTCGATTAGGTATTTGTTAAAATTATTATCTCCTCGATACTTTTAGGGAGTTTATGTTAGATATTTATATAGGGTTAACAACATTCATAATAATGTCGACATTCCCTTCATATTAACGTAGCTTCAATTTAAAGGAATTAAAATATCATTATGTACTAAACCATTTTTATAAAAAAAATTAAACTCCAAAGATAGACAATATTTATTAAGACACTTTTATAAAAAAGATTGTAAATAGGTACAAGAATGGGATTCTTACATTAATACAATCATTTTTAATCTAAATATATACATAAAGATTTACTAGCAACTTTTAATTTTTATACTAGCTCAAACTTTCCATTTATTTAACTGTTTGAGGATCTGGAATTGACCTTTCCTAGAGTTTAATTTTTGAAAAGGTAATCAATCACAGCTTCTCACTACTTTGACAATGGATTTTCACGACACAAATTTCCTTACTATCTGAGCTAAAATCAAGAATTTTTGTTTTATTTTTTTAAAATAATAAGTAATGAAATATAAATTTATTTTAAATTAATAACATATTCAAACAAAAGGTTATTATTTTATTTTTAGACTAAACAACTACATAAAAGTAAAATTTATGTAATTTCCAAACATGCTTAATAATATTGAAAAATTTCATATTATATGCAATCATTTATTTCTCTTTTAATATGGCATATTGGTTTTTAAACATATAATCATTTTAAATTTTAACAGCATACCAGTTTCGATGTTCATCTTTTTATGTCAGTGGAACATTAACTTCATGATAAAATGATATTGTTGTTGGTTAATGCACACCTAATTCAGGACTTTTTTTGTAGAGTCAGTGTATGTTATTTAGTCCAAGTTTAGTTGCTTCAAGTTGTTTACATCAAACAGTGCTGCATAGCTTTTTTCAGGCAGTTTATTTGTAAGAAGCACACAACAAACTTTTTTCTCATCTTCTAGTATAAAACTATTTCCAGAAAAATGCTCTGAATAGAGTTACTCATCTAGTGTATAAAAGAATTATGATCATGACTAATTTGCTTCAGCCCTTGAATTTTAAGTTTCTTTTCTCTTAGAAAACTAAAATATTGATAACATTTAAAAATTATCATACATCATATCCATAAGATTAAACTTGTTACCCTTAGATTTAAAATTTGATTCTGAGGTAAAATTTTAAATAATTATTATTGAATACTTTATAGCTTACCAATTAAACAAATTCTAATTTACCAGATGAGGTATTTGCACGTCTTACGATGAAGAATCGCATTTTTTAAAATAATAAAAAAAACCTTAAAATTCACGTTCCTGTTTGAAATTTTCAGTAAAACGCTACATAAAATTTGATAAAATGTATAAAACAGCAAAATTAAAAATAAATTATTCTCAAAATTAAAAGTATTCAGTCTATGTCAAAAATACACTTTCACCAATATAATAAAAACTTAGAGAATTCATTGTTGCCTAAGCAATTATTTGCACGTAATGGCATGGAGCATGGTGGGGTCATTTTTAGTATTAGGGAGGTATTATGCCTGAGCAGTCCAGTTGTATATGTTAAGTTCGTGGCTGTACCTAATTATGAATATATCCGATAGAAAAATAAAATGTTTAGAAATAAGTTGAACCGGCTTCTCCAAAAGCGCTAAAAAACGAAAAATAATAATATAAATTTTTATATGGAAGTGAAATTTTTGAGGCCAGCGCCAAATAAATTAATACTTAACAAACAGTGATTCACACAAAAAATTTGAGAAACACTTTATTCGTATTTTTGTTATTCCTTATTTGTTTCACTTAGTAATAGTTTGGCGCAGACTTTAAAAATTTTAATTTCAATTTATATGGTATTTTTCGCACTTTCGGTAGTTTTTTCGCTCCAGGCCCAGCAGTAAATTAACTTTTTATGGAACGGTTACTCCACCAATATCATAGACATAATATAAAGATACTAGACTGTGGATCCTATAGAAGCAAGTTAACTTACACTAAAAAAGTGACCATGCGATTTCGGTGAGTAGTATCTCTCTTTCTAATGACGCAGCTATGTCCGATACTCTAAACATCATTGGATACCCCTGTCACCTGACCGAAATTAGAAAGAGGGCTACTAATCAACAAAAACGCTCGATCTCTTTCTAAACAGGAGCCAAGTTTCTTCAATAGGATTCGTAGTCTATATTAAGTAATATTAATATCCCTTCTCTGACTAATATGAATTATCTTCTGGGAATATGTAACATTAGTTTTAAATGAAAAAATTTAAATATACATTTTTTACCTTACTGAGACTGTAGCTAATCATGTGTATCACTGACAGAATATAACACTAGACAAGAGCCAAAATGTATCTAAAATAAAATCTACTAAATCTTACCATTTTTGGTGTGTTAAAACCGAAACTAAATTTATCTTTTAAATATTAGTTCAAGTTTAAGAGATACATAATATCATATCTCGCTATATATTAACAATGTAACGGCAATTATGCACGTGGTATATTTGTATTGCTATAACAATAGAGGGGTTGCCAAATCTATCTTTTTCCCAAGTTAAGGAAATTTTGAACAACCTGGCAACACCGCATGGAGAATCTCCAGGGATATCTCCGCATATAGTCCCAATTCCCCAGGGCTTAAAATAAGAGAGACGATTTTTATGTTTGTCTTGTTCTGAACATGCCCGTGTATACAAACAAATGGCAAACGCCACTATTGCGAATATTATGGACTTGAATAAATACTTCTCGAATATTCTATTTGGTATTTAAATAGCTACAAGGCGAAGGGGATTATTCAGTCGAAGTTAGTGAGTTGAATCCAATAGTTAAGATTGTAAGATGTCTCGAAAGTGTGTAAACAATCCAGTTCATTTCTGCTATGTGAGGTGACTTTTACGTCTCAGAAGCGGTGTTTTATCCCATTGCTAAAAAAGACATATCAGCTTTATTTCGGTTGCAGTATTCGGAATCAAGACAAACTGTGGGCGCTACATATCTGCTGTAATAGCTGGTTAAATAGTAAAAAACGATCTATGCGGTTTGCTGTCCCAATGATCCGGCAAGAGCTTTCAAACCAAGTTAATGATTGCTATTTCTACATCATACCTCGCGTTTGGCAAGACACATGTATATCCAAGAAGAACAAGTCGGTTATCAACTATCCAAATATACCATCTGCCATGAGACCTGTGCCTCATGGTGACGAATTTCCTATTCCAGAACCCCCAGAAACATTCCTTTACAAATCGGATAATAACGATACAACGATTTCTCAAGAAGAATCGAGATCGACATCAAGAGATCCTGATTTCACACCCAGTACGTTATACCATACAAAATAACCCATCTACAAGCCAGATGAATAGAGATTATTTATACACAGTTCAACATTGAGTTTAAAAACAGCACTATTGCATATGGGAAATATTTTACCCTCTATTCCTGTTAGAGACACAGTTCACATGAAAGAATCATACGATATTATGATGTACCTATTGACAAGTATAAAATACGATGAGCATCAATGGCAGATCTGTGGCGACTTAAAGGTGATTGCCCTTTTACTTGGGTTGCAGCTAAGCTACACCAAATTTTGCTGTTTTTTTCTGTGAATGAGACAGTCGAGCAAATACACTTCATTACAAGAGCAAATACTGGTCCAATCATTAGAGCCAAGTAAAAAGAATTTACAGCATATGCCATTGGTAGACCCTAAGAAGATTTTGTTGCCACCACTCTATATCAAATTGGGCCTAATGAAAAACTTTGTGAAGGTA
Source organism: Diaprepes abbreviatus (assembly GCA_034092305.1). Taxonomy (NCBI): domain Eukaryota; kingdom Metazoa; phylum Arthropoda; class Insecta; order Coleoptera; family Curculionidae; genus Diaprepes; species Diaprepes abbreviatus. The sequence continues at coordinate 4,672,135 of JASJET010000105.1, forward strand.
CTGAATGCAGATGGGCTATCTTTTCAGTACCTGCGTCAGAAATTCCCAAGGCCAAGTGAAGCAAAAATTAAAGAAGATATTTTTGTTGGGCCACAAATACGAAATATTCTGAAAGACAAACATTTTGACAGATCAGGAAAAATGCTTGGAATGACTTTCGCCTCGTGGTCACTAATTTCTTCGGAAATAAAAAAGCTGACAATTACGTTAGTCTTCTTGAAAATATGATCTCATGGTGTTAAAAAGTGGGTTGTAAGATTCATTTCCTACACTCATATCTGGACTTTTTCCTGACAACTGCGGTGCTGTGAGTGATGAGTAGGACAAAAGCTTCCATCATAATATATCAACAATGGAGAAAAGGTACCAGGGAAAGTGGAATGCTTCCATGCTTGCCAATTATTGTAGGACTCTTGTTAGAGATGCTCCAGAAACAATTCACTAAAGAAAAGAAAAAAAAACAGGATATTTAGTGTCTCTACAAGTGTAAAAGTATGTATTTTTTATTATTTTATTGAAAATAAAATTAAAAAAAAATTTTCTTCAAAAATTGCAACTAAGTTTTTAATTTCATTGTCATTTTTGTGTTCAGAGCCCCAAAATTACCAAAAAAAAGGCACTTTTTATACAAGATTCAACAAATAAACTAAAATTTGTTGTTTAATGTCATTAGACTAACTGCTCAGATAAATTAAGTGGAAATTTAAGTAAATAATTCAAATGGTTTGAATGGAACGAATACCAGGTGAAAGAATGACGTTATTGAACGAATGGATTTGCATAATTAATGACTAATATTACCAGCCGCTTTACTTACTTATTATACCTTTTTTATGTCATTTAGACATTGTGCTGCATATTTTGAATTTTATTTATTTCCCTGTTTTTGTCATGAAAAATATTGAACCGACTAATGACGGTAACGATGAGCAACACGTAGCAAAAGAAGAGGCTGACAATGTGGACTCGGAAAGTAAGACACATCCAAATCCGCCAGTATCCAGTCAGGATTTAGCTAAAATGGGGTAAGAAAGGGATATATTCTATAATTTAAAACATTCAAGTCAAAATACTTCAGTGCACATTTGATAGTGTTATTTTTCAATTTGAATAAAATGGCGTTAAAAACAATTCTTCCAAGACACAATAAATTCTACATTTTTTATGAATGACAGTTGTTTAATTTTGGTTAAAAACACCAATAGGAAATTCTGTATTCAGTACTTATTGTTTTCCAATACTCTACATACAATTATTTTGCATTTAAAGTGCGCATTTTGAACTTTTTTGACGCTCCCCGATACTTTTTTTTTGGGTTTCCTGTATCTACTGTAATGTGCTGAATTCAACTATGAGCTCGGTTCTTACCGATCATCACCAATAAGTTTTTAGAGAAGGAAAGAAAAATAAAATATGATAGATCCAAACCATAAGTAATCTAGTGATTTTTCAGAGATAAAAAAAAAGCGAAATCACTTTTTTTAAAAAATATACTTCAATTTGTATTGAAAAAAGTAGAATACAGTCAAGTAAATTATTTTGTTGTCTTTTCTCGCTTGTATTCGCCGGAATCGGTTTAACAGGAATTCGCTAACGCGTTTGGGGTCCATTTGGAGTTTCTGGGGTACCACATAGTTGTCCTACTGTCTGCTCTTCTTGCTATACATCCTGTCCATTTCTATTTAAGGGATTTTATTTTTTGGATTACATCAGTTACCTGGGTTTTCTGTAGTATCTAATATTCTTTTACAATCCTTTTTAGTTATTTCTAGCATGCTTCTTTCGACAGTTTTTTGAGTGATTTGGAGTTTTGTAGTTATTTCTTTCTTTAATATCCAAGTTTCACATTCGTATGTCTTAATCGGCAATATGCAATGATTAAATATTCTTTCCTTAAGATATAGGGGCATTCTGGACTTGAAGATTATATAATTTCGTTCAAATGCTCACGCCATTATGGACTTGCTGGAGAGTTGTTTGACTAATTCCTATTTCCAGGAAGAGGAAAAATCCTATATCCAGGATGATGGACTACCGATGGGATCTTCACTCTTACTGATAGTCGCAAACATTTTCATGGAATGATACGAGACTTAAGAAACCAAAGTTTTGGCTTAGAAACTTGGACTATAACTTTATTATTTGGAATAGAAACGACGAAGAACTTCAAAACTTCCTTTCTCGTCTCAACGATTAAACTCACCATGGAGAAAGAAGTACAAAATAAATTATTTCTTTCTTAGATGTTTTGCTTGAAAGAAATTGCAGACAAATTCGAACCTCAATTTACCGAAAATGCACACATAAGACTATACCAAAACTATTCATCTAATCACTCCTACAACATTAAACAAGGAATTATAAGAAATCTCGTAGATGGAACCTTAATTCTCTACAACTTCAACGAGAACTTGATGAAAGAGATAGATAGCATTAAAAATGACCTGACAGCTAAAGAATACCCAGTATATCTGGTAGATAAAATTCTAGAACAACGCAGAAATAGGACGATATCGACAACGAACGAAGAACGAAAGTCAATATTGAACATCCCCTATGTAAGAGGCATTTCGGAAAAAGTCAGAAGAATAGGAAAACGATATAAAATCAACGTTGTTTTCAATTCAAATAACTCTCTGAGAAACCGGCTCAGTAAGGTCAAACCGGCAACTCAAAAGGACATGGTTAGCAATCCTCACCTGTTTCTCTAAGAACCATCGCCTTTTTCACCTTATCTTAACGAAATTCCTTCTCGTTTTTTTTTCTAAATGTCATTAATGCACTTATTAGGGCTAGCCATTTTAAATACTAATAGAAATAAATTATTAAAAAAGAACATAACTAAAAAGTAAAACTAAATTAAAACTCTTTTGATATTGTTGTTAAATTAATATTTGAAGATTGACTCATAATATTTTTGAAGTCAGCGCCAAAGTTGAATCTTAAAAAGAAATGTTTTTTGTTAAATAGTTTATTGTTACATAAAAAGTTCTTTCTGAAGTTATGTAGCAATATTAAAAAATATGTTTATGTAATATTTTTAATTAAATTACTTAAAACATACATAAACCGAAGAAAATTGCATGCTGGAAGCATAATGTGCCATTGTTTAAGTATCACTTGTTTTCTAGATCTGAATTTGTATTTGTGCCCAACAGCAACCCTGCCTTAACAACTGTTGGAGTGATGGAGGGTAAAGGACAAAAAGTCCGTACAAAAAAACCTAGAAAAGAAAGCATAACGGGTCCTAATATATATAAGAAAGTTGCTTTAATGCATCTACATGAAACTAGGACCATTTCACTCACTGACTACAATCGCTTAAATAAAAAATATTTATTATCTGACCGTAATCTACGCATATCGTCTTCTCCTCAGAATATGCATAAAATGGAACGTCTTTCTGAAGTTCGCACCTTTAAGAAACTTCGAAACATTGATAAAAAAATAGCGGAAGCCAAATATAATAGAGAAGAGAATAAGGATATTAAAAAGTTCGATAAAAAATTCAAACCAAGTGTTGAAATTAAAGAGGAACCTCAAGATATCACAAAAGAAAAGGAATATGAAGGTGACAAAAAGTCTCGGGTACGTAGCACAATATTTTTTGTACTATTCATTATATCGAAATTTAAAACACCAATCCATTTGTTGCCAACTCCCTTTATTTAAAGTAGATTTTTTTATACGAGGTATCCGGTAAGTACATATCCAATTCTCGGCAATGTATAGAAGACATTAAATAACTCTAGTGTTTCATATAATTTTTTTCCTAAGATGCCCCGTAATGGAGCTAAGGGGTACATTTTATGTTGTATCTTTAGAGCACGCTTATATATTTTATTGAAAACTATATAACCGATAAAGACACGAATTCAGGCCATATATCACGGTTCAAATTTCCGTTTAAGATCATTATTATTAGTTAGTTTTATCTCATTTTTGCAAGTACTTTCGTTTTGAGCAGCACAATATTATAGTCCTTGAGCATTTATCATAAATTCTTGATTAAAAGCATTCCATTAGTTGCATTTCAGGTCTTACTATATTACGAATCCTCGTAGATCTATATTTTTAATAATTTCTTTTCCAGCTCAGTTATTTTATCCTACAGTAATACATTACAAGAACTGTCTTCAGTTATATTCCATTATTAGTTGAAAATTATTTTGTCGTATTGTTTGGTATTCTACTACACTATGTGTGGATACTAGTTTACTGTTACCTTTTTTCAGTCAGATCTCGGTTTTCCTGCGTACTACTATTTGAGTGGAATTATATGTATTTTGGGTTGCAGGAAATTTATTCCTTCATTCGAAACGTATTTCTTTAATTTAAAAATAACTATTTGAATACTTATTTGATAGTTTTTGAGCTGTAATTGCTTTCAAACGTGTCAATTGAATGCATCTCACAGAATCAGCGTAGTGCCCAAGCGGGGTATTTGTTATAAATGGAGGCCAATTTGCCTAGACACTTTTTTCTTGTTAAACTCAAATGAAGCAGCTACAGATTTGTATCTCAATTTATATTTCCAAATTTTTTTGTGATTTTGAGATGGAAAGTCGTTTATTATCCTAATAATTTGGGGGGGGGGAGGGATCTGAGGGAGTTTGCACGTGTCAATAAAGGAATCCCGATAGTTCCCCCCTTACCCTCCAACAAGAGTGGGTAAGATCCACTTATTGCAATTTATTAATATTCAGGCTATACATTATTTACTTGTATTGGGATATTTAAGTTTGAATTAACAATAAATTGATTAAAAAAACGAGGTGACTTGCAAAGCAAATGCTATTCATATTGAGACGTTATAAGACACAAATTCATCATTGTAAACTGAAATAGTCACTTCAGGAGCTTCAGGTATTATATCTGATATATTCCAATAACAAACCTAAAATGAATATTAAAGGCTTTGTAAGATACCTAATCATAAGCCTATCGCAAGATGAAATTGAATGTCTAAGCTTGAATAATTTAGTTTTTTTAATTACTTTTTATAACCACTGGAACTGTGGTAATTCGGCCAGAATTTTTTAAGTTAAATTCTCTTAAGTAAATTTTCAAATGAGGCTTTATCAATTAGCTTATATTTTCCATGATCATGTAGTTCATCCTTTATTAAACTGAAATTCCTTCTGTTCTTCTACAGTAGCAAAAAAATAGCTTCAAAAAATTTACTTAGGTAAAAGAAGAACTGATAGCCTACAAATAATTGATACAAGTGTTAATTCTTCTAGATCCATTTTTTTAGAGTCGAGTCGGCACATAGAGATTTTTAAAAAGTACAAAACAAAAATTACTAGAAATTAAAACGATAGTGAAAAAGTCATAAATGTGAAGAAGCTTGCGTCTTTCATCAATGACCCAAAACACCCCTGAAATCAAGGGTCAAAAAATCGGGGTGGTGAAAGTCGTAAGTGAGAATAGGTCATCATCATCATCATCATCACACAGCCTGTAGTGTCCACTGCTGAACATAGGCCTCCCTCAATCGTTTCCAATGTTCCCGATCTTGTGCTGATTGAATCCAATTTGTTGCGATTCTCTTGATATCATCAGTCTACCGTGTTGGAGGTCTGCCCTACTTCTAAATGCCTGGAACCTAGGACACCACTCTAGAATGCGTTTAGTCCACCTAGCGTCTTTCATTCTCGCCACATGTCCGGCCTAGTTCCATTTCATATGTGTTATACTTTCTATAGCATCCTTGATCCCTGTTCTAGTTCTAATAATTACATTTGGAACTTTATCTCTCAGTGTTATTCCCAACATCGACCTCTCCATGGCTCCCACTTTTCTTAGTGAGTGTTAAAATTTCTGTACCGTACGTGAACACAGGGAGCACACACTGTTTATAAACCTTTCTTTGCAAGCAAATCGATATATTGCTTTTAAATACGTCCTTTCTCAGCTTGCCGAACACCACCCATGCTAGTGTTATGCGTCTTTGAATTTCGTAGGCCTAGTTATTTCGGTTTATTCTCAGTTCGTGGCCTAAATATTTATAAGATGTTACATACTTGATTTCAGATTCGTTTAGGGATATGTTGCTACAAACTAAGTTTGTCATACATTGAGTTTTTGTACGGTTAATTTTTAGACCTACCACATCTGACGCTGCACCTAGTGTCCTTACTAAGTCTTGGGCTTCTTCAAGGTTGTCAAAAATCAACACGATATCGTCAGCAAAGCGTAGGTGGTTTAATCGTTCACCATCTATATTGACTCCCATGTTCTCCCAACCTATTTTTTTAAACATGTATTCTAGCAGCATTGTAAATAGTTTTGGTGAGATGTTATCACCTTGTCGTACGCCACGTTCCATTCTAAATGTAGATGTTATTTTGGAATGGACTTTCACACTTGCTGTTGCGCCATTATATATGTTCTTAATTAAAGCTGCATATCTATGGTCGACTCTACAATCAGCTAGTGCAGCAAATATTTTGTTTTGGTCCGTTTGTTTGTTGTACTCCACTGTTTTTTCTACGAGCGTTTTCATAACTAGCAAGTGGTCGTTTGTACCATAACCGGATTTGAAACCTACTTGTTCTCTAGGTTGGTAGAAATCTAATTTGGGAGTCAATCGTCTTGTTATTATTTTTATAAATAGTTTGTACATGTGGGAGAGGAGACTGATTGGACGGTAGTTTTTTAGGTCGGTGGTATCGCCTCTCTTATGCATGATTATCATTATGGCATTGTTCCATGAAGTTGGGATTTGTCCGGTCTCTAAACATCTATTAAATAGGACTTTGAGAGCATTTATTAATTTTTCCCCCCTGCTTTAATACTTTCAATAACAATGCCATCTTCTCCTGGGGCTCTTTGTTTTTCATTTCTTGTAAGGCCACTTCAATTTCTGATGACGAAATTTCTGGTATATCTTCTGAGCCTTGATTGTAGACATTTGGGATATTTGTTAGGTCATTGTCAATGGTGTACTTTTTGTATAACGCGCAGTAGAAATCTTTCGCTATTTGTAGTATTTTTTCTCTATCTGTTGTAATTGTACCTGCTGCATCGCGGAGTTTATGAATTTCTTTTGTTCCTTCTGCCAGGTTTCTTTTAAGTATTTTTAAGCTTTTATTCTGCTCAATTACATCGGATATGGCTTCCAATTTGTATTTTCGTATATCTCTTTTTATAAGTCTTGATATTTCTCTGCTAATTTGCCTATATTCTCTTGAGTTCTTCTGTTCTATTTTTCTTCGTCTTTCAATAAGCTCTTTTGTGTGTTGACTTAATTTGTTAGATGTTTTATTTTGTTTATTACAATCCTTTTCTACGGCGTTTTTTAGGATGTTTACTATTTGATTATTTGCGTCCTCCAGGTCTATGATTTCCAAAGTTTGGAGTTCGTTTTCAACATATTCTGTGTATTCAGAGATTTTCTGAGGTTGTCCATCTTCTTAGGTCCTTTCCTGTTACTAGTTTGGCTCTTTCCCTCTTAATATTTATTACCACTTTTCCTCTCACAGCTCGATGATCACTACCTACTGAAAACTTATTAAGCACACTGACGTCTTGGATTATTTCTTTTCTACTCGATAGTATGTAATCTATTTCATTTTTAGTGAGACCATCTGGACTTGCCCATGTCCACTTTCTACTAGCAGGTTTTTTAAAAAAGTATTCATGATATAGAGGTTATGTCGTTCGCCTCTTCTATTCCATGACAGCCTATGACTATATCTTCCTCGTCTTCTTTTAATCCTACTTTTGCGTTGAAGTCACCGACTATCACTTCATAGTGAGCTTTTGAGTTAATTAATTCACTTGCAATATCTTCGTAGAATATGTCAACTTCCTCATCGCTATGTGAACATGTTGGAGCGTAGGCCTGGATTATTTTAAGGTTATAACTCTGACTCAGTTTTATAATAACACTGGCTACTCTAGGGTTTCTCTTTCTTATTTCCACAATGCTGTTAGTATGATTTCTATGTATAAGAAAGCCGACTCCATATACTGTATTGTTCTCAGCGCCCACATAGTAAAATAGATGTCCCGATTTCAATGATATCTGACCTTCGCCCTTCCTTCTTCTTCTCCTCGCTAATACCGACGATATCCCATTTTATATGTTGAAGTTTTTCTTGGAATTCTATAATTTTTTTCTTCTGATGATATGGTCCTTCCTAGTGTTATATGTTAGTATATGCAATGGTCATCGTCTTTGGTAGCCTGGTCCTATCCGGGGATTCTTAACACCCTCCGTTCTTCGCCCTTTCCGGTTGCTACCAAGATAACCGGGGGTTTCCGAACTGCCGAAGACTGAGGGCCTTACTTCTCTATCTTGAAAACTCATTTGGGGAGAGTGGCTAGTAACTTACCACGCTGGCCTATGCGGGTTGGTAGGTGGTGTAGGATGTAGGGAAGGAGTTTAGGTTTTGGATGGGATTATTTCAGATGTGGAACTGGTTTCCTCAAGTTATGGAATAGAGGAAGAACCAGTAGCTGGCCTAGGCAGGGTCGCTAGATCCCTGAAGTAGGTCTATCCTCCGTCGGGATCACAAAGGAGTACCTACTCACTACCATAGAGGATAGGTCTTAATATTTTTAAAATATGTTATATATAACTATGTACTCAAGTAAATAAAGCTTATTAATAATAATAATATAATTCGTAAACTTAATTCATCTATTCGTCGACTCACTCAGAATATGGATCACCGAAGGAAATGTCAAATCGAAAATTCTTGGTTAACTTAATAAAACTTCTTGAGATGTTTTATTTTTAGGTCAAATTTACTGAATCGGTTATGGCACTAAAAAGCATAAACAGAGTTTCGGAAATAGTAGGCTGTCCAAGACCACCCTCTAGTACGATTGATCCTGTGGAAAGATCGAATGTAATAAGCTTAGTTCTTATTAAGGAAAAACCTTCATCTGAAACAGCAGAAATATTAACAGTAAAAGAAAATTTCATTTCGTTGGATGTACATCAAGGAATTCACATCAGTACCTCAAAAAAGGATGAGATGGAGACATGGGAGATTGAGTCGGGGTTTTCAATTTTTAAGTCTTTAAATCCTATACCGTACGTAATACAATCACCTAAACAAATCAATTAAGTTACAATTCTTTTTTTGGCAAAATGTGCTGATAAAAACGTTCAGCTTAATTAAATACACACTGCCACAAAAAAAAATTTCAGACTAGCCATTATAAATATATATATATATATATATATATCATTTTTTCATTATTTTGTCTTTTCTTGGGTTTAGGTTCTAAATTTAACAAAAGATGCAAAACAATTGACGTTTCGCCCTTTATTTAAGGCATTTTCAAAATTTTTTCCTTCCTAAAAATATTTCTATATAATTAAAACATTCACATAAGAAACATCTCTACAATTTTAAAAAACAAACAATACACTTTAAAAACAGTATTAAACTTTTTAAAAATATTTTATATTTATATTTAATTTTACCGGTACACACCTTGACATTTTGTTACTCTATTACTAATGAAATTCAATCTTTACATCGTCTACTGAGGATACATGGAATGCGAGTATGTTTTATTTTTTATATATTTTTTATATTTTACAATGAACAAAAAAAACAATGATTGCATAGCAGTCGTACCACAAAATAAAATAAATGAAATTCTCCAAAAGTTTAACAGTTTCAACGAAAAATTACAGTTTACGTCCGAAACAGAAAATAATAATAAAATAGATTTTCTAGATATGACACTTATATGCAGAAAAAACAAAATTTTAACTAAATGGTACACCAAACCAACTTGGTCAGGTAAATATCTAAACTGTTTCTCTAATCATTCAAAAACAAAAAAATAGTGTTATAATCGGTATATCTGATCTTGCTATCTCCGTAACGTCTCCAGAATTCCGACCAAAAATACTGCAAAAAGTAAAAAAGACAATAATAAATAATAATTTCAATGAAAAGACTTTCACCAAAATAATTAATAAACGAACACATAAATTTTATAATAACGTAATAACAGAAAACATAGAACATAAACAGCAAAAATATGTAGCATTACCATACACTAATGAGCTGTCAGAAAAAATTAAATACATTTTAAAAAAGCATGATATTATCGTATGCCACAAGTCACATAATAAATTAAATACATTGTTTACAAATTTAAAAAGTAAAACTCCTCTCATGAATAAATCAAATGTAATATATTCGATCCCATGCACAAATTGTCCCAAAAAATATATAGACATGACGAGCCAATTGCTGAAGAACAGATTAATGGCCATAAATATACGAAAAACGTCTCAACAGCGTTAAACAAACACACACAGGACGAAAAACATACTTTTGATTATAACAGTACCATAATAAAAAACAATGATATAAATTACCAAAAATTACAGATAAAGGAAATGATTGAAATTAAAAAAGATAAAAACACTGTTAACGACAGAACAGATAAGGGAAATTTGAGTCACATTTACACAAGCCTAATTTAAACAAAACTATTAAGTATTTGATCTTGTCAAATAAGAATCAAAAATTGAATATCCTCTTAAACATAAAAGTAAACGTATACCCAATTTTGTTTTTTTTTGTGCATTGTAAAATATAAAAAATATATAAATAATAAAGCACACTCGCATTCCATGTGTCCTCAGTAGACGATGTAAAGATTGAATTTCATTAGTAATAGAGTAACAAAATTTCAAGGTGTGTACCGGTAAAATTAAATGTTTTTAAAAATTTAAATACTGTTTTAAAGTATATTGTTTGTTTTTTAAAATTGTAGATATGTTTCTTATGTGAATATTTTAATTATATAAAAATATTTTTAGGAAAGAAAAAATTTTGAAAATGCCTTAAATAAAGAGCGAAACGTCAATTGTTTTGCATTTATTGTTAGATATCGAACCTAAACCCAAGAAAAGATAAAATAAAGAAAATATGGTACAAACTATAGTTAAAGAATCAAGAAAATATAATATATATATATATATATATATATATATATATATATATATATATATATATATATATATATCATCGTGTATGTGCTGAGTCCATTTCAAGACTGTAAGGCAGCTGACGTTTCGGTGAAATCTTATTTCACGGCTTTAGCCTTTATAGATATGGGGTTCAGTAGATTGAAGTTGTTGGGTTTTTAGTTTTGGGTTCAGGGATGATGGGATTGGAATTTGTTACTTAAGCCCAGTCCTTACCGGGCTTCTAGTGTTTGTTTAAAGGTCATAGATAACGATGTTTCTTGCGAAGTAGTTAATATCTGTTGGAATTCCATTGTATTTATTTTTTGGTGAATATCACGACGTTTCGACTAGTAATTATCTCTAGCTCCAAGTGAAGTTGAATGTTCCAACTGACACCGCGCTGTAGAGCATCAATATCTCGGCATCTATACGACTAATTTTTAACCTTTTTATCGCTATGCCATAAAATGAGGAGACCAAATTCTTTACCTTGAAACCTGTAGACTTACCGAAATACATGTTGTTTTATTTTTATTGTACTTTTCTATATTAATAATTAATATCAGCTCATGCAGTTTTTGCTTAACGTATTAACATTTTACTACATGGAAACAATATTTTATTTTCAAATTAGAACTTTGGCCATAAGAAATAGAATACATGAATGCTTGCAACTTTTACAATATTATATAAAATTATCATCCCTATCACATAATTAATTCCGTATTTAAAAAATTTATTAAAATGGTTATATTATATATTACAAAATTATTAAAAGTATATAACCAAGAACCGGAATAAAATATTACATTACATCATTTTGCGGAGTTTCTATACACTAGGAAAATATTTTGAGGAGCTATCATTGTTTGATGTTACAAATTGATTTCCATTGTCTTTATTTTTGTTGAATATCACGACGTTTCAGCTAGTAGTTATCTCTAGCCGTTTTCAAGTGAAACTAAATAAATCCCTTAGCTACATGACTATTTATACTAAAAGTAAATGCAGTAGAGTGTGACTGAGATAGATGCAGTCATGTCTGCTATAGCCAAATCCCATTTTTTATGCTGCATTTAGTTTTAGTTTACAATTACTAAGAAGTGGTTTCCACACATCTCTTATATCTAAAGATGGTTTATTAAAACAACTCGGGTTCTGATGTATAACAGCGGCATCTTTCAATTTCCGTTTTCTCCAATGTTGTGCTCGGTGTAGTATTTTAGCTTCAGACCATTTTATGTGGTGTCCATGAGTACAGGCATGGTTGGCGGCACCAGATTTTTCTGTTTCTCCTCGAGATGTGCATTTTTGGTGTTGTGATCCTTACGTCAAGAGGTCTCTTTGTTTCGCCAACGTAGGAATTGCCACATTCACATGGCATTTGATATACACAGTTCTTCATGTCCCTTTGAGTTGTTGGTTTGACCCTAGCGAGCCGACTTCTCAGAGAGTTATTTGAATTGAAAACAACGTTGATTTTATATCGTTTTTCTATCCTTCTAACTTTTTCTGAAATGCCTTTAACATAGATGTTCAATACTGGTTTTCGTTCTTCATTCGTTCTCGATATTGTCCTATTTCTGCGTTGCTCTAGAAATTTATCCACTAGGTATACTGGATATCCGTTGGCTGTCAGATCATTTTTAATGTAATCTATCTCTTTCATCAAGTTCTCGTTGGAGCTGCAGAGAATTAAGGCTCTATCTACGAGATTTCTTATAATTCCTTGTTTGGTGTTGTTGGAGTGATTAGATGAATAATTAAGGTATTGTCCTGTGTACGTGGCTTTTCTGTAAACCGAAGTTCGAATTTGTCTGCCATTTCTTTCAACCAAGGCATCTAAGAATGGTAATTTATTTTCTACTTCTTTCTCCATGATGAGTTTAATAGTTTGGCTGATATTGTTGAGATGAAAAAGGAAGTTTCGAAGTTCTTCGTCCTTTTCACTCCAAATAATAAAAGTATCGTCTACGTATCTGAGCCATAACTTTGGTTTCTTAGTTGTGGATTCAATTGAAAACGTCTCGAACCATTCCATGAAAATATTTGCGACCACCGGTGAGAATAAAGATCCCATCGGTAGTCCATCATCCTGGATGTAGAATTTTTCCTTTTCTTGAAAATAGGAATTTGTCAAATAACTTTCCAACAAATCCATAATGGCGTGCGGTTGTAAAGTTGTTCTTTCTGCTAAGGTCTGATTTTCTTCAAGTTTCTTTTTTATTATTTTTAGTGAGTCCTTAACTGGAACTTTTGTGTCTAGGCTTTCCACGTCAAAGCTAATAAAATTGTCTTCTGGTTGTACTTCTACTTCACTTAAAATTTCTACGAAATGTTGCGAGTTGTTAACCCAGGACGATGTATTTCCTTGTAACTCTCGGAGAAGTCGGCTCACTAGGGTCAAACCAACAACTCAAAGAGATATGGAGAACTGGGTATATCAGATATCATGTGAATGTGGCAATTCCTACATAGGCGAAAGAAGACGAAAAATGCACACCTCGAGGAAAAACAGAAAAATGTGGTGCCGCCAACCATGCCTGGACTCACGGACACCACATAAAATGGTCCGAAACTAAAATACTACACCGAGAACAACATTGGAGAAAACGGAAATTCAAAGAAGCTGCGGTTATACATCAGAACCCGAGTTTTTTTAGTAAACCATCTTTAGATATAAGAGTAGTGTGGAAACCACTTTTTAGTAATTGTAAACTACAACTAAATGCAGCATAAAAACGCAAGTGAGAGATGCAGGAAGAGTTAAAGGTAAAAAAAATCATTGTGGATCTTCCAGCCCCAATCAGGAGTGTTCAACTTATAATTGTCAATGCAAGTCTGAACTTGCGCAGTGAGTTTACTGGGTAACAATGACGATAAGTTACAGGGTTTTTTGAATTATTTTTCTTTAAAACATAAATATTTATAAATCATTCGACGTTTTATCTATCGTTTAGCCTGCATAAAGAGTGGTAACAATATTTTGAAATACTTCAGCTATTTTTATCTACATCAGCCCTGGTAAAAACGAGAACTGCTATAGATAGTGTTTGGTCTTTTTCGATAGCTCTTACTGATTTTTTCCCTCGATTAAACAAGGTCGACGTCGTATCACATCTCGAGAAAGCTTGTCTAAAAACGATTAAGGGTTTTAAATTGGAATTTCCAAAACTGTTGTTATAATAAATTTGTTTTGAAATTTTGCCTTTGCTTGATTTTTCAAAGTATACGAAGTATACTTTTTTATCATCATGTACAGAGTTTGACTGGTATCAGGTAAATACGAGTAGTATAATTATCTGCATTTGCGAACATAGGAGCAAAACTATATTAGGAATTTTTAAAAACCCACGACAAAACAAAAACCAACGATAGGTTAAAATATTTGTAACTTATCAACAAACTTTTTTTAGATATTCTCCAAGCGTGAATAAAGTCACCCCGGACTTAAATCCTAAAGCCATTGAATGGCATTCTAAGACAATAAAAAAACGAGAAAAATTGGATGCCTTATCTCTTGGAACAAGAGTTTGTATGGAATATTATGACCCCCTTGACATAGCTGAATTAGTTGTTACTAATACTATAAGCCAAGCAAGAGGTACTCTACAAAAATATAGTTCCACACTACCTTACCTTAAGAAATATTAACGTTTGGGCTTATTTTTTGGATGAAAGTACTGCTTGACCATGGTTTGAAAATTTCCTCATGATTCCAACAATAAATGATATATATTACACATATATACATATATATATATATATATATATATATATATATATATATATATATATATATAAATATATATATATATATATATATATATATATATATAATGTAATTGAAGGTTTTCGGGCATCCCGTGTATGTGCTGAATCCCTCTGAGGACTGTAGTCGCTGGCGTCAGTTCGCGCCCGCCATACTGTGAGCTTTGAAAATGGTGAATGAGATTTCATCGAAACGTCAGCTGCCTTACAGTCCTGAGGGGGACTCAGCACATACACGGGATGCCCTTTAAATATATATATATATATATATATATATATATATATATATATATATATATATATATATATTTATATATATATATATATATATATATATATATATATATATATATATATATATATATATACATATACATATATATTGTCACGGTACAATTTTCCGCGTAAGTAAGTTCACTATCGCTAATTCAATATCATTTTTCTTAAGTATTTCCCAGGGATTCTTTGTAGAAAAGCATTTCATTAAATACAGCTTTAGTTAATTTTATATTTCAAGTTTGACCATTATTCATTATTTCACTACACTGTACTTAGGTATTTTCTTATCGATGTTGAACTTACCTTTGTTATATTCAGATAGATCTCGTTTTTTTTCCTGCCATTTATATTTACATTTGAATGGAATTGTATGTATGTTGAGTTGCAGAAAATTTATATTATTGTATTAATACGTATTTCTTTCACACGTGGCAATTGAACGCGCCTAATGGAAGCCGATTATTGCGCAAGCTGGGCCATGGTTATAAATGGAGGCCATTTTGCCTTGATTTTTACTTTTTCCTGGTTTATTAATTCGGCCGAAGCAGCTGCACATTTCCATTTCAATTTTTTTTGCCAATTTTTTTGGAATTCTGAGATGGAAAGTCATTTATTATCCTGGTAATTTTGTTGAGATTTTTGAGTACCGTATCTTTTGTGTGGTTGGCAATTATGGTTTTTTTTACCGTGATAAACCTGGGGACAGGGATTTTGGGCAGTTTGTACGTGTCAATGAAGGAATTCTATTAGGCCTAAAGATATCGGGGTTTACCCTACTGACTACCCCATTACGTAGTATACTCTACTGGCTACCACATTACATAGTCTACCCTACTGGTTATCTTATTATGTATATCACCCTACATGTGTGTTCTGTTCTATAGTTACGTCAGAGCCTACACCGTAGCCGAGAAAATAAACACAGGCAAACCTTTGAATTACGATATTGTTATCAGTAGTTTTATAATAATTTTATTAACATTTAATATACCTTGGTACGGTAAGACGTTGCGATATAATCTATGATCGTAGAGGGAAAAAACCGGTTTGTTTTAGGATTTTAAACTACTAGGCTATATTTTTTAAGGTTTGATCTACAACCACCAAGCACAGAAGATGCCAAATGGTAACTTGGCGAAACGTCTGCAAACCTTTACAAGAAACCATACGAACTAACGGATGTATTCCCGGATTAATACTGAATCATATATATAACGGATCGTTTGATTTCTTGTAATAATTGGCAGACGTTTCGTCAAAGTCTTTGGCATCTCTTGTGCTTACTGGTCGCAGATCAACTGAAAAAATTCAATGTGCTTTATACGGGGTGGAAGGACGTAAAGGTGGGTTGGCATTGGCTCCATCCCCATTTCCAACGCCGTTTGTGATGTATAGATTCAGACGCCGTGCCGGTACAATGGTATCGATTGAGAATTTTCCGTATTGAATTAAGATTTAGTGCGTCTCCTTTCAGAGTAGAAATCTATGTTAGCGATTGCTGGCAGTTGTTAAAATTAATTTTCTCTCCTGTCTCGACCTAATGTTGGAAAAGGGCTTTGGTCCTTAGGCTGAGTTTATGTTCTTTTAGCCTTGCCAATATCCTTCTGTTAGTCTGACTTATGTATGTTTTATTGTAAGTGGTGCAGCATGTGATCTCATTTAGGCCTTGATTTTCTACCTAGATTTAGTCCTTTGGGATTCCCAAAGATGAATCTATTTTCTTGTACGGTTTGTAGGCTGTAGGTATGTTATGTTTCTGTAGCAATCATCCAATTCTATCTCCTGTGCCTTTTATGTAAGGAAGTATGGTGGTTTGTCTATTTTCGACAGATCGTTTTAGTTTTTGCGTCAGTTTTTGTTGCAATTTTATTTCTTTATTTATGGTTGGTGGTTAGTAGCAATTTTATTTAAGGGCCTCTTTTAGGTGTGATAGTTCCTTTTGTTTTCCTTAAATGTCGGTTTGACGAAGGGATCTTGATATTAGGATATGGGTATGCCCTGTATTTGTGAGAGGTGATGGTAAGAATCAGCACTGAGGTATCCGTCCGCATGGGTTGGTTTTCGATATACTATATGTTGCATGTGACACCAAGTTTGAGGTGGGATTATTCAGGAGCTTTGGTTTCGAAATAGTTCATAATTTATTTTTTTCTTTTTAGTACTTTTTGAAGTCGGTGAATTATTTTTTGAAAATTTAAATTTATAGAAAGCTCACTAAGTTATTTTCGAAGAAAAGATAGTTGATCAAATATGACGAATTAAAATAATGTTAAGCATTTTTTATTGCATTGTTATTTTTACAGAAGAATATTTTTCTCGAATTTCTCAATATGGAGAGCCTCACAAATGCCCTTCTAGAATAATAGCATTTCCTAGACTTAACCGTCGTCACTGGCCATCCATCAAACAAATGACGAAAGAGGAAGGTCTTTTTCTCATTGAAAGATATATTTTCATGGAAAATAACTTTTATGAAGATTGGAAATATACCATTTTCCTAGAAGGTAGTCAAAGTGATCGAGTAAGTGATCATTACTTTTATGAGGTAAGCAGCATACTAGCGAAAAATTAAAACTGACAGACATGTTATTTTGATTATATTCAAAAATTATTATTTATTAAAGGCCTTGCTTTATGCTCCCGGTCTGACAAGCTCAATTAATAATTATCACATTCTAACTTCCACAAATGTTCAAAAACTAAACAAATGCGTTTCGACAAAGTCAAACGTAATTCAAATTTACTTTTATCTGTACATTACTTCAAAACTGAAAAAAAAAATATCAAAAATTAGAAATTATTTTTATTGTAAAACTAATTATAAACGACCAAACAATTAAACGAAGTAAAAAGGTTTTTTTTTTTATAAAAATCGTTGAAGACTAAAAACATTTTTGTGATTCATAATCTATTATATCGAACAAAAATGAAGAGCAAAATGCTTTGGTTCCTTTGAATTATGGTAGTTCATTTCTCTAAAATTTGGATATTCATTGTTGACATAATTTTCCGTAAAATAGCAAAATTTCGGACCCATTGCCTTTCTCATAGTCGAGATAATCAATACAAAAAATGCAAGTTAGTATAACGTAATCATATATAACTTAAAAACTTTTGCTGGTGAAAAGGAAAGTTTTTCTTTTTTATTTAAATATACTTATATACAGGTATTAATTTAATATAAAATCTCAATTGCATATTGCAACGAAAATGTTAGTATTTTCATTATTTCATACGTTCAATTGACCTCCAAATATGACAAAATCAAAAAGCGCTACCTGATGTTTTTGAAATTAAGGTAAATTTGTCCGCTTTTCAATTTTAAGGTTTACTCGAACACTATGCATTTTTCGTAGGTATATGTCTAAAGAAAAGTTATAGGAAATTTCCTTTCGAAGTGGTTCTCATAAAGTCCTTTAAATTTTCCCCCATAACTTTTTTCCAACTGTTTTATAAAAAAAACTGACGTTGCTCCTGTTAAAATGGGCTCCTGGAGAAGTCTGTACGATAAAAACTAATCGAGACATGGCGTCTCAAACTTTGCTAGTTTTCACGATATTAGGAAATTTTTACTTCTTTACCAAATTTCGTCCAACAACTTTTTTAAAGTCAATTTAGGTATAGACATTACCTCCTTAAAAAGAACGATAAGATCACGCCCATTTAAATGGTCTCCAGCAGAAGTTTTTACGATGAATAGTAGCCGAGAAATGGCCTCTCAAAGTTTTCAACTTTTCAAAATTAATTATCACATTATTTTATACTTTTTTAATTTATTTATTTTTACTTAAAAGCTGGATTCAGTTAAATTATTTTCAATATTCAATGTCAGATTTTTCATCTATATCTTCGAGTATATCGTCTTCAATAACGTCAGATACCAGTGGCGTAACTAGGAGTATGTGCCCTCCCCCGCAGATTTTTGAGTACACTCTACTAATTTGCACCCGCCTTGATCTTTCCCATTTATCGCACTTTTAGATTGGCAGCGCCTCTCCGAACCACGGGGCCTGTGGGGTCGTTATTTACGCCGCTGTCCGGCACATCAATATTTTCACCAACCCATAGATTCTTGGCACAATTTGCAATTGATTATCAACTTCCTGCAACCACAATTCCCTTGACATTCTTTGATATGTCCACAGGCTATTTTTTCAAGCAAAGATTGCAATGCAGGAGGATCGTTTGTAAAAATTGATATCAACCCATATTTCGACCTTTTCCAACCGCAGTCAGGTTATTACATTTGCCAGAATATTCTTAAGCTATGCTGCTTGGTAGCATCAGTTGTTGGAAGCAATTGCCATAAAGTAAATTTGGCACTTGTTGAATACTTCTGGAGTCGCTAAGAGCGACAGATGCTTCGGCTCGCAATTTTCAAACCGTATAATAAAGTTATAATACATTCAGATGCAAAACCGATGTCTTCAGTTCTTACATTTTCGCATTTCGAGGAGAAGCTATTTCAACATTTTCAATTCTTTGTAATATCAAGGTGTCGTTACTATATTGCATTTCTAAGCCTTGAATAACATGAACTTTACCTATAATATTCACCAATATTAGTTATTATAAAACATGTATAATACTGTCACCGAGAAGATGTCGCTTTTTTTTCGCAACGTTTCATTATAACGTTTTCCTCCTTGATCACCACAGATAAAATATAGCTCAAAATAATTACAATCAATTTTTTCCTGGAACTATTAGGTCCCGGGGACTGGGGCGGCTCCAGTCTCTCTCTTTGTGGGGAGGGGGGGGCGGTGATATCACTAAAGTATAGTATGGCAAGCGAAAGCAAGTTGTCGACGGAGGGGTGGAAGCCAGCAGCATAGGAGCTAGAATAGGATCTATTTTCCTAAACTCAAAGCCCTTCGGGAGAACGATCGCAAAAAAAAACAAGTTGCTGAGGGAGGGGGGGGGGGGGGGGTTGAAAGCCTATTATAATAACCAGAATCGGGTCTATTTTTCTAAACTCAAAACTCTTGGGTGGGGGGGCGATCGCAAGTTATCGGCGAGGGAGTGGAAACCAACACCATACACATTCCTAGTGTAAGAGACACAATCGGGTGTATTTTCCTGAATTCTAAGCTCTTGGGGGGGGCATCACCCACACCGCCCCATCCTTGGATCCGCGCCTGCTCGAGAATGACACAGATTCATTTATGCTTGAGGCTTTCAGTAGTGAACATAACCCGATTCGCTCGATCCCCCCACTCCTCGACCTTGACCTTGACCTTGCTTCACCCCTCTTTGGCCCCGCCCACATGTCCTTGTCATTGACCTTGAAAGTGCACGTGTGCTTTGGCCTTGGCCTTGTGTTCAAGGTTGTGTGTGTGACCTTGACCTTGACCTTGGTCGAGACGACCTTGACTTTGTTGAAGGTCATCTTGGGTGTGTGACCTTGAAGTAGTTATTTGTGCATTGTAATAGTGTGGGATGATCTTGAAATGATTTCGACCTTGCAAATTGTTCTATAAATTGTGCGAGTCTACTTGCATTCATTCAGTGTGAAATGTCAGATACGGAACTATCTAAAGAAAAAATTATAGAGCAAGTCGGCAGAGTAATTTGTTTATATCAGAGTAATTTAAAAAGTTTGTGTGATTTTGAAGAGAAGGATCTAGCATTTTTTCCTCTCGAATATTTAAAAACTTGCGTTGATACGCTGAGTTTACGGCAAATTTGGGATAAGCTGCCAGCGTCATATCGGTGTAACAAGGAACTACAGTTAAGCTTACCCTGTTACATTCACTATGAACAAATATATCGTCATCATATAGATGGGCCACCACCAGCAATAAAAAAGTGTCGTGAATGTAAAAATGAGTGAATAATATGAATAGTGCTTTGCAAGAGACAGTAAAAAAATTGGGCGATGAGTTCACTGAAACGGCTAGTAATTATTTCAATGATGCAATGAAAAGTCGAGCAGAATGGGCGTCGCGCTATTGTGATTTGGCTTATGAATATGAAAAGGCTGCGAATGCATGTCGTAAATATTGCAGCAAAACAATAAATTTACAAGACTTTGTTCGTGAGATAAAAAAGTTGGGGTTTAGTGACTGTTTGGAAAAACTGATTAGGTTCATTGCAGATCCGGTTGTGTTAGATGAAATTAGAGTGTAGGACTTAAGTTTAACGTAGTAGTAGTTAATATGGAAAGTTTAGTGCGAGAAATGTACGAGGAATTTCTAATTTCTGCAGCCTGTTCGGAATTTTACGCATATGAAATGCAAGATTCGGAGGCTCAGGACTTTAGTGTATTTTTTAAGTATATGGACCATGCCGAAGTGTGTCTTTTAGCTAGTATAGTTTGTAAGAATTTTCTTAGAAATAAAAATAAACAATTATTATTGAACAAATTAAGGAAATTAGGTTTAGGTGATAATGTTAAACGCATAGAAGAATGGCAGAAAAAAATCAATGAATAAAGTACATAAAATGTAGTTATTTGTTTCATTATATTTTGTCCTTGAAGTTATCCTTATACCAATTTAAATGTGTGACGTCATTTGACCTTGAATACTCCTCCCACTATTTCTATCGTTAAGCTACCCCCACCATTGTTACAATTCGACCTTGAAACCTCGCTATAAAGGTTCGTGGGAGAAGAAGTGACTTCAAACAGTCGCAGATATCAGTGGCATAAACATCAAATATTGTGTTCGTGTAGTGTTCTGAAAGTGCTTTTATATTCACGGTAATTTTTGGATTTATATACCATTTTTTTCAATAATGAGTATTGCAAAAGAAACTCTAGATGAAATTAATGAAATGTTTAGCAAAGATTTCGAGGTTTTAGAGAAAAAAAAGGTTACCGAAATGATTGTAGGCAAAGTGTATAAAATTGTAAAGATGGTTTCAATGACTACACGATTTGGTAAAACTCTTTTAGTGGCTTTACACGATGACGGTGATAATAGCACATTTGAGACTTTTTTACCAAAACGTGTGGCCGAAACACTACCTGACGATATTGTAGATATTATGAGTAAAACTAAAGATAAATACACTCTAACTTATTTGGGGCAGGGCACTAGAGTTTTTGGAAACAATACTCGAACATTATTACGTTTTGGCTCATTGGAGTAAATTGTATGTAAATTGTTTGAAAAAAAGGATGTAATTAAATTTAAAATATAGTTGCACATGTCAGAATACTTACGCGTGTTCATTATTTCTGTTAAAGATGTCTGCTGATGCGACGACGACGACGACGACCGCCAACGAATGTGTAGATAGATACATATTTTGGTTGGGGAGAGAATTAAGAAATAGGGCTCACGATATGTTAGATAGCGTAAATGATTGGTCGCATATTGATGTAACCAAAGATCAATATAAGAACGAGATCAGGGATACAATCAATTTTATGGCTGGGGCACACTTGTGCGACAAATTTTTATATGGTTCCATAGACATGGATACATTTTGTGCTGAAATGGCTGAAGAAGAATTAAAAGAATACCTCGTCAATATTCCACATTTACCAGGTGAGCTTGCTGCAAAATATGAATTGGTTTCTGCAACAGCAACAGCCCAAGACGTTGACGATCGAAATAGTGTCGGATGGGATAGAATTTTGAGCAACGAAAACGAAGACATGGAAAATTAATTTTTTATAATTTTTGTATTTGTGCAATTAAATAACTGTAAATAAATATCTGTTACAATCACAGTTTTATTTTATTTCTTTTATAAACATACCAACCCAGTAGATCATAGTCAGTGTTTCTTTTTCTCAGCTGAAATATTTAATATAAGTAGGGCAAATAAAAATAAAATAGTTTAGTAAAGATTGAAAATGAGTCGAGGAAACAACACAATTGATAAATTTGGTCGTCAGAAATATAATGAAAAATATCATATATTATCTGGGCCACAAGGGGTTGGTTTTAAACTTACAGCGGATGGGCAGTATGATATGGGTGGAAAAATCATAACCAACTTAGGCGAACCTAAAGATGATGACGATGCTGTGACAAAACACTTTGTTAATAGAAAGTTTTACAATTTTGCAGCTGTAATATGTGACATATTTAACAAGGATGTCCTCCCATGATATACAAAAATAATAGTGAGCTTAAAACAAAAATTGAAGTTATGCAGAAAATACTCTATCATCAGCCTTTAAATGACTCATTAAGCGCACTGTCGTACGACTCGACTTCAAAAAAAATCTAAAAAAAGCAGTTTAAAGAATAGGAGAACGCACTCCGAGTGGCATAGCCTTGAAGATAACGTCGTAGTCGTCGGTGAATTGGACCTTCCCTCCAAGAATATTGAAATGTTATTTATGTGTATGATGTTTTATTGTCATTGTTTTTAATAATGAAGATTGAAATAAAAAACTTTATTTTACAATATATTGTTTATTTATTTTACATTTTAAATAAAAAAAATATAGTCATACAATATGTTATTTAAACAATATTAGCTTTATCTATCCAAGAGTTGAAGTGGTTGGGAAATCCTAGCCATTTGACAAATAATTGTTCGATGTGATTTTTCTTGCGTTGTCTAAGGACCTTTTCTACTAGATAAACGTCAGGACTGCTTGTTTTTTGTAGTTCTGATTCGTAAAAACACCCTCTTATAGGCTGACCTTCTAACGATTCCAACAAGTAAGTAGGTGGATTTGTAACGTTAACTTTTACAACTTTAAACAATTCGGTTGACCAAGAGGGCGTATATCCTTTCTCGAATAAGCTTTTGTACTTGCTAATACGCACAATGTCACCCATGGAAAACTTAAATTTTTTAGGTACAATTTTTAAATAATCATATGCTTTAATATGTGTTTTTTCTTGCACGTCTGCAGGCTTCATTCCAATGGTGCGATGTTTCGAATGGTTATAGGTTTTTGTTACTGCCGATAATATATGTATCCATTTGTAAGATCCTCTTGTCGAGAATTGTTTATATAAATTATTTTTTAAAGTCCTTATGACTCGCTCAACAATTGCAGCTTTCTTTGTGCTGTATGTGGAATAATGATTTATATTATATTTTTTCATCAGGGCTTGAAAGTTTGTATTATAGAACTCCTTTCCTTGATCACTTTGCAGATTTGTTGGTGTATATGATGCCTCTTCAATGATGCTTTTCATCGCATTAGTAACTTCTATACCAGTCTTGTTTTTTATGGCTTTGGTATAGACAAATTTCGAGTAACAATTTATACAGACCAAAATATAACGATAACCATCGTTTTCATCAGCATACTGCTGCATTTCAGCCAAATCAATTTGCCACAAATCTCTGTATCCTTTTATTATCGTGCGCCGTCTTACAAAATTTTTTCTAGCCGTTCTATGTAGTTCATTAACAATCTTGATTTTTTCTAGACTGGGCTCCATATTATTAGTAATACTAAAGGTTTCAGATCGAAGGAAGAACTGAATAATATCATTAAATATTGAGCTTAATATATTATATCTTCTTCTCGTAATTCCTCTATGATTGACATAATTTCATTTTCGTGTCCAGTGTGACCGGCCATTTTGGAACTCCACAACAAACGTAAACGATCCACCAACTCTTTAGCTTTGTTCCAGTAGACATATTGAAATTTTTTCGAAGATAATTTCTTGTTTGTGGGTAACTGCAGTTTTTCCGAGAGATTTTTTCTTGTAATAGTACCACCTAATTTTGTGCCCATTATCAGAGGTTTAATAATTCGTAAATATTTGTTCCATCTGGTCTCCCGTAAACCATCACTTTTTTTAAAATTGTTGTAGACAGCATTCGTTGATTCCAAAATTTCCTTGTACGTTGAAAGTACATTATCACTTAATTGTTGTTGTTCCTTGCCTACACTTGGGGGTGTTTTAAGAAATAACAAATCATAAAGTGCCGGTGATCCACCATATTCTGCAATATTTTTCCCTTTTTTGTATAAGACAATATTTCCATTTCGAAAACGCACCTCTAAATTACCAATAAAATTTTTGTTATCTGTTTTTGAACCAAAACGTACACCATATACAGTATCGTATAGAGATGGTTTCGAACGTAATCCTTTCAGGTGTGCGTTTAAAGTATCGGAAGTTGTGGTGTCAGCGGATGCGAGAGATGTATTAGTTGATGTCGAGGGTGTATCAAACACCGATTGGCTAATATCTTCTTTTGAAATGCGATGCTGCTGCTGCTGCTGCTGAATAGGTGTGGAGGTTTGAAAGGAATGTGTAGGTCGGGGAAAACCTGATATTTGAGTCGACTGCACTGATGTACTGAGACTATGTGGCTTTGTAACTGGATAATGTTGTTGCTGTTGTTGTTGCTGCTGCTGCTGCTGCTGCTGACGTTGCTTAACCACATCAGATATAGTTGTCAACGGCTTAGAAATGGGTTCGTAAAACTTTTCCAATTCCACAACATTAAACTCTTTAGCCGCTTTAATTTGTTTAAATTTTTTTCTGACGGCATTGGTAGCTTCCACTAGTTTACGTTTTAAGTCGATCGCGTTATTCATGATGTTAACAAAGGACGTTTCAACAATCAAATGAGCGTTTTCTCTTATTATTACAGTAATATATAGCTATCAAATCCTTTGCGGTATCTTCCCGATTTCACATCACTGTCTTTATCAATTACTAAAAATCCATACTTATTATCCCAACATTTTGAGCACATTTCTTGAAATTGAGTAAAAGTTAGATCCGGTGAAACGTGGTCGGAAAATATGTGTTTCATATTCAACTCATCTTGTTTAAACATAATAATAAAATTGGCGTTGTCTCGCACAAGCTGTTTAGGCACTCGCGAATATGTTTGCGCTAGGTAAAAGGAGTCGATATTTTTATGACGTCCCATGCTAAAGTACGATCTTATAACATCTTGTTTTTCACATATAACATCATCAAAGATAAATATAGAGTTTGGTTTTGCATCGGACGGTTCCACAATATTACTGGAATCACTAAAGGCATAGTAGCCTAAACCTTTGATGGGCGCTAAAATTTTCCTTAAATACTCATATTTCGGTTGATACAGAGATTTCGAGTAAATATAGATATTTTCGAAACGTAGCCCAAGGGGGTGTGTAAGCAGCGAAATCATGACATTAGTTTTTCCACAATTGGATGGACCAATTAACAGGCCGCGAATAGAGGAAGGAAGTAAAGGACCGTGTCTCTTCATTATCTTCTTTTCAAATCCAAGTCCGACTTTTTCATCGAGATTGTCAATAGGAAGTTTTTGTTTAAGATCGATAACGCGCATCTTAGGAAAATTTGATATTTTATAGGCAATTTTTCACAAAAACTGTCATTCAGATGCCGAGCGTCAAACGAAGTGGACGGTCTCACGTTTCCAACAAAACTGGATACGGTATTGTGAATTCGTTAATAAATAAATTACCATTCGAGGTACACATTCCTGGTTATCAATATTGCGGACCCGGAACAAAAGTAATAAAACGTGTGACAAGAGGTGATCCAGGCATTAATCCTTTGGATGCCGCATGCAAAAAACACGATTTAGCCTATTTACATAATAAAGACAACATAAGTGCGAGACATCGAGCGGATTACGAGCTCGAACAAAGTGCTTGGAATAGAGTAAAATCGAAAGATTCCAGTTTAGGTGAAAAAACAGCAGCTTGGTTAGTTACAAACATTATGAAAGGAAAACAACGTTTTGGTATGGGTGTACCATCATCATTATCAACAAAAAAAACATCTAGTAAAGGCACGCGTCATACAAAAAGGAAAGGTGTTAATAAAAATCGACATGTTCGGAAAGCCAGTTTCGGAACAGCTATTCGACAAGCAGTTCGAAGGGAATTATTAAAAGCCGGAAGTAAAAATGTGTTGGAAAAAAATGTCATGAATGCATCTAAAATAGCTCTGTCGGCAGCACGTAGATCGGTAAAAGCGGCAGGTGGCAAAAGGAAGGTTCGTACACCGAGAATAATACCGATTCCTAAAACTGGTGGAATATTACCATTAATACCAATTTTTGCCGGGTTATCAGCTTTGGGTTCATTAGCCGGCGGGGCAGCGGGAATTGTGCGCGCCATAAAAGCAGTAAAAAAAAGCAGCGAAGATAAAACCGGTGCCGGCCTGTATTTAAAATCGAAAGGAAATGGTTTGTTTCTAAAGCCATATCGTAAAGGTATGGGATTATTTTTAAATCGTAGATCAAAAAACTAATTGAATCCCTACCTCGAAGACCACTATCTAACATCGATATAGAAAAATATGCCAAAAAGAAAAGAATAGGACACTTTCGAGGCGTTTATATGAGGGATTTATTACCTAGACAAGGTCCTCGACGTTACGAAGCAGCAATAGTGAATTTGGATAGTACGCGTGGTGCAGGGACTCATTGGGTAGCTTATAGAAAAAATAATTCTAAAGTAACATATTATGACAGCTTCGGCGATTTACCCCCACCGATCGAATTGGTACGATATCTACAAACGGGATCGGAACCATCAAAAATTATTTACTATACATACGATCGTCAGCAGGATTTTGGAACAGTCTGGTGTGGACATTTGTGCTTAAAGTTTCTTGTCGAATCATCAGCGTAAAAGATGTCATCATCATCATCGTCACCATTAACACCGCAAATGGATCGCAATAACTATACTAAAATGTTGCAATCACTGAAAGCATTTCATCTAGCCGGTGGATTAAGGAAAATGACCGTGAAACAGTTAGAAAACATGCCCAAGGAAGTAATGATTGCATTAGCCCCAAATGAAATTCCATTCGTTTGGGAAAAGTTGCCGGAGCACCTTAAAAGCGATATCGATATATTAAAATATCAGTGCGGTTGCAAACATTATTTCAGCAGCAGCAGCAGCAATTTAAACGAGGTTATGACTGATGAGGATCTTACGGCTAGAAAAATATTTTGTTGTTATTGCAAAATCAGCGATGTGCGCATAAAAGCAGAAAATAGCATAAAAACATCACTATCTAATGCAGTGAGAAAAGGTGTGACGATGAATCTTTTTAAATGTTGCCGCTAAGAATAAAACCGAGATGTGTGATGTTTTAATGGTTAGTCATGTCTTATACGTTCACACTAACAGGACACTCGAGCGTCTTAAGCGCCGATTTTTATCCACCAGTCGAATTAAATAGAGAAAACAAATATGGTCTGGCATTGCTGGGATTTTACACATACAATTCAATTTTTAATGTGGACGAAAGCAACAATAAGTTTGCCTACATGAAGGAGGGTTACACCACCGAGCCGATACAATTGCAGATTCCACCTGGGGCCTATGAAATAGATGAGATAGGTAAAGCTATGTTGGAGGCTTTGAGGATTTCAACTGAAGAAAAGAACGATGGAATCTTTTACTTGGTTGCTAATAATAATACGCTGAAATGTGAACTGAAATCCCAATATACTATAGATTTCCGGGGAGAGGCGAGTATCGGTAAAATGTTAGGATTTAATCATACAGTGTTAAAAAGAGACAAAAAGCACGAATCAACCGAGATGGTGGAAATAATGAAAGTACGCATCATACGCGTAGATTGTAATATAATTTCCGGAGCATATATGAATTCGGTGGAAGGTCATACCTTGTTCGAATTCGATATCGACGTGGAGCCCGGTTACAAAATCAGTAAAGAACCACAAAATAATATTTATATGCCGTTAATGCCGGCAGGACGTCAGTTTATCGACAACATTACTCTTCGCATCTTGGACGATAGCGGTGATCTAATCAATTTTCAAGGCGAGAAAATAATCGTGAAATTGGAACTGAAGAAACTTTCATAGAAATGGGTTTTTGCTTCAATCGTCAATTGTGTGTGCTGTCGACTAAGATGGGGGAACCGCCGAAACATAATAAAAGTAAAAGAAGAGTTAACGTCAAGGTTAGTCGTCGTCCAGACGTTAGATCACAAACATCTCAACAGTTATCTGCCGAAGACTATAAATTTTTAAAATCAATCGGTCTTAAAGTGCGAAAATGATTTCCACCACCAGCGATAAAATAGAGGTTTTCTCCGAGCCCATCTTGGACAATTCCATTATTAGTCTAGAAGAGCATACGTATAAACCATACGGATCTCCATCATTCAACAATTCGGATGAAGTCCGTATCCCCATTAATTTTCAAGATATTATACTGGATATCGCCGAAAGTTACATATATATCGAAGGAAAATTTAAACCCATAGACGCAACGAAAAGATGTTTTTTATCAAATAATGCCCTCGCATTTTTGTTCGATGAAATTCGCTACGAGATGGGAGGTGAACAGGTCGCCGTGGTTCGTAAACCTGGAGTTACGACGACATTAAAAACCATGGTTTCATTCGGAAGTTTGCAACAAAGATCTCTCATGACGTGCGGATGGGGTCTCGACGAAGCAAACCAAGATATCGTAGACACGGCAAGTAACGTATTCTCCGGGAAATTACCCTTAAAATATCTTATGGGATTCGCCGAAGATTACGCAAAAGGTGTTTTCAACGTAAAACAAGAGCTTATTATGATTATAGCTCGCACTTTTACCAATTGTTACGTCGGCGAAGTAGAGGCAGAAATTAGTATCGACAAAATCGAATGGAAAATTCGTCACATCATTCCAGACGACAAGCAAAAATTGAAAATACTGTCTCGCATTAATAAAGGAGGAAACAACGCCAGTATTCAAATGGCATATCGTAAATGGGATCTGTACGAATTACCAGCTTTAAGGCAAACATCTTCCGACGTGTGGGCCTTGAGAACGAGTACAAGTCTGGAAAGACCGCGCTATATAATCGTCGGGTTTCAAGACAGCAATAATTGCGACAAGAAAGAAAAAAACGCAACCCAGTTTACCCACGCCGACGTATGCGACATTAGACTGTATCTGAATTCAACCGTTTATCCATACGAAAGATGGAATTTAGATTTCGCCAAGAAACTGTACGCAGCAGCCTATTACAATTACGAAAACTTCCAAAGCAGCTACTACGGGCGCGAGATAAACGATCCGATGATAACGTTCGCGGAATATATGAAAAACCCCGTTTTTATTATCAATTGCAGTCATCAACCAGAGGCGATTAACTCATCGACAGTGGATGTAAAATTGGAGTTCCAAACGAGAAAGAATAAATTCCCCAAAGACACTAAAGTGTACGCATTAGTTATTCACGACTCATTTTTTAGTTATAATGTATTAAACGGTTCGGTGACCAATAAATCTATATTTTAATGTATCTATTATATGTAACACAAAATAATGTTCTTGAATCAATAAATTTGTAATGAGTGAAGTAGTAGTTTTATATTTATTTGAAACCCAACCAAAAAAAAAAAAGCTGGCGGAAAAGCCCGCTCTTTAAGAAAAGAGTACGGGAATTTAGAAAATGGTGGTTTATTAAGTGGAAAAAAGAGCTTAAATAACACAAGAAAAAATTTTTAAGGCAAAATATGAAAACAACGATTTAGAAAATTTGTAGGAAAGTAACGGTTAGGAATAGGGAAAAAAGTTATAAGAAAAAATTATAGAGGAAATCGAGTACTATAAGCAAGCATTTTTCTCGATAGTAAAAACGTAAAAAAAAATTTTTTCAAAAAAAAATTGAAAAATGGTGAATGCGCGCCAAAGTTGAAGTTTTGGAGCAAAATGATATTAGGAAATTAGAAAGAGAATTTTTTTCTACATATGGTAGTACTTTTCAAAATTCGGAAAGATGAAATTTTAAGAAAAGGGTTATAGTAAGTTAGTAATTTGGATTTTTTAAAGCGCTGTAGCTCGGGAACCGTTCAAGATAGAAAAAAAATAAAAGCACTTTGATAGCCCAAAATTTTGAGGAGAATGCGATGGTGTAAAAAAAATTATAATTTTTTTTTTTTTTGAAAATGCTGAATACGCGCTAAAGTTGAAGATTTAGAGAAAAACGGTATTGGGAAATTAAAGAGAGAACTTTTTTCTACATATTGTAGTATTTTTGAAAATTCGAAAAAATGAAATTTGAAAAAAAGGGTTATAGAAAGTTAGTAATTTGAATTCTTTAAAGCGCTGTAGCTCGGGAACCGTTCAAGATAGAGAAAAAATAAAAGCACTTTAATTACCTAGAATTTTGAGTAGAATACAATGGTGAAAAAAAAATTTGGAAAATCTTAAAAATGACAAAAAATTTAGACGAAAAAATTGAAATTCTCGAGTTATGAGGCTAGGGCCGCCGAACGGGAGTATGTGGAAGTTGTAGGGGGAGGTTTTTTTTTTTTTTTTTTTTTTTTTTTTTTTTTCTAAGTCCACCACCGCTTCCCCCACCCTCCCACCCGCGGAGGGAAAAAAAATCGATTTTTTATGGTTTCAGAGCGATTGCGCGGCTCCTTCACCATTTTCTCGCAATTTTTGAGGTATCGATTTTTTTATTTGCGGTGACAGAAGTTCGGAAATTTTTTTTTTGGATTCTAGAGAAAATTTCCCACAATATATGTATTTTTCCAATTTTTTATCGTCAACTGTTACGATGCCAGAGCCCATCCAAAATGCGATGAAAAAATTTTTTTTATATTAGCGAATCGGGAAAAATAGTGTGATATACTTCAACTCTTCCTTATTACGATTCCATCAAAACATTTTCAAAATTTTCCTTACCTTGCCTGAAAATAATTAAAATATATGCATAATTTGCATTTTTTGTAAATATGTAGCAAAGTAATGGTTAGAAATATCAAAAAAATTTATTTGAAAAAAATGTAGAGAAAGTCTAGTACTATATGCTAGAAAAGTGGAGGGGGGTAGTTTGTGTCCATACCAGAGATACGGTGAGTTATAAAATCATATTATTCTCAAACTTATATAATGCATATATGCACTCCACCTTACCCCCTCCAACTTTTTGAATGTATATAGAGGCCGGTATTAGAATTATTTCATCATTACACATTCGATCGGCAAGATGGAAGATATACCAAAAAGGATCATTGGCATTGTCAGGCCATTCGTGCCCGGCAAGATATGCAAGTGTGAGGAGTGCGGGGGTACCGCACCAGGAGCGGCACCTTCGGCACCGCCTGCAACGCCGACACCACCAGCGACGACGACGGTGCCGCCAATGAGAAGACCAAGGGCTGCACCTAGGTCGGTGTTAATATCGTTGGGTATTACTCCACGGTAGGCACCCCACCCTCCCCCCAGGCCCTTTTAGGGCCACAAAAACGGCCCTTTTCAGGACCACATTATATTTTGATCGTAGTTTAGTAATCGTCACTTATGGGGCGAGATATTCGTTTAACGACGATTTGTCTCGTAGCTTAAGTGCCAAGTTATATGCTTGAGAACCTATGAAAATGTTAACAGTTCAAACAAGGTTTCTATTATTTTTTTTTTTTGTAATGTATTCTTCACAAAATATTAAGAATAAGTCTTATTGTCTAAACAAATCTAATTCCTTATTTAAAGTTTTTGAAAAAAATCAATAATTCTATAAGCTCTCACCAATACATAACATTTAGAATCCGTTGGTGGGGTGGGGGTAGTTCTATATATATGAGACTGGGTCAGTTACACAGTCATATATTCATCAACCCTCATACGATAAACATGGAGGAAGAAAGACCCGCCAGCCGAGGCTCATCCATCTTTAGTGATGACACCGTAGCCGACAACGTTGGAGACCTGCAAGTCTTCGACGACGACGACGAGGTGGATTTTGAAATTGACGTCCTACGTTGGGACGACTTGGATGAGCCGATTCCGCTAGTATATGACCATGATCCGGGTCTAGTGGAATTAGACGATGCGGGTGATTGGGTCTTACAAAGACTCGAAACTCCGTCGCCGCAGCCAGAGCCGGACTCGACGGAAGATGCGGTGCTGGAAATTCCAGCATCACCAACACCCGACGACCCACAAGGCCCCTGCGATTCGTCAAGCTGGTGGTCGACCAGCGAGGATGGGGCACCATAAGCCCCACACTCTCCCTGGCCCTTTTTAAGGGCACACAACAACGGTCCTTTTCAGGACCACAAAATACTTTGATCGTAGTTTTAGTACATATTAGTACTTTGTTACTAATATTGTATGTATAGAATATACAATATTAGATACAAAGTATTAAAACTTTAAGTGCTGGTGGAACCCAGCTAAATCGTTCGTTCGTATTTGAGACCACAAACAACTTTTGGTCTCAATACGTAATATGACATTTGTTTTCACCCCCCACCATTAATTTGTCTCTATATATACGACCATCAATACTTATTACAATCATTTTAGTTCAACATGTCTGCGACTCAACAACAACAACAACCCATCCAATGCCCTGTGGTAGATTCTACCACAGAGAATTGTTTGGAGTGGGAGCCGAACGATCCTAGATGGGATGAACTTTGGCGGTTCATCATCGAATACACAGAGGACAGCACCGCCACCCCCGCTGATGATGATGACGGGCCGTGCGACTCCACAACTCAATAAAAGAGTCGCATGTTTTAAAACCAAACGGTCCTTTTCAGGACCACAAAATAATTTGATCGTAGTTTTAGTTGGTTATAATACTTTGTAACCAATATTTTATGTTTTTTTCATAAAAACATACAATATTGAGATACAAAGTATTAGAAGTTCTGGCGACAGAACCTTAACTTCATAAACCGAACCATGTTTTAGCATACTTGTAAATATTATCAGAAAATATTTACAACTATTGCTATTGCGTAGTTTTAGTGGATTATTCACTTTTTTTTTTTTTTTTATTACCTAATATTATGTGGGACAGGGCCTATATGAAATAACACACA
Organism: Diaprepes abbreviatus; assembly: GCA_034092305.1. Lineage (NCBI taxonomy): Eukaryota > Metazoa > Arthropoda > Insecta > Coleoptera > Curculionidae > Diaprepes > Diaprepes abbreviatus. The sequence goes on from JASJET010000105.1 coordinate 4,705,865, forward strand.
AAAATAAATTTTCAAGTCATTTTTATTCTCATTATAAAATATAAAAAATTTGATCAAACACTTTTTTATTAACTACAATATATATATATATATATATATATATATTTACAAACTTAATACTATAAATTAAAAGCTAATATCTACAACTACCTAACACCTACTACATAATTTATTAAAGTCCTCTAATTGTCTTTTTAACCGCGCAGATTTCACCTTTTTTATCTCTAATTGTTTTTCAAGTTCTATAATGTCACTGGCACACTCGTTCACTTCATTCACTAAGCGTTTTTTCATGGTATAAATGTCAGTCAATTTGGTCTTCTGAGAGTTGGTGAAGTCTTCGACCCACTCCGGTTGTGATGGCTCGGAAGAAGACGCGGTTTTATTTGGTGAAGACGATGACGACGACGACGACGACGAAGCAGCGGAAACTTCATCGCCTTCAAAACACCGCTTAAACCGCTTCTTCATGGGTTTCCGGCACCCCAATATCGGCGACAGTGGCGCTGGCGCTGGGGAAGACTTCACCTCCGACACTATTTCATTCTCGACGCTGGCCGGTGTTGGTGGCGTTGGTGGTGTTGGTCCATCGGGGCCTTCTATGACTTCCACTTCTACTGACAGTGGCTCTTGCGGTGCTGTTTTTAGGAAGTCGGGTAATGGAACAGGGGTGGAGGGACGCTTAAAGTTAAACTTTTTCTTCCTCCCTTGTCCCACACCTTTAATCGCCGAATAAAATGTTTTTTTATCGGCGATTTCCGACTTCCGCATAGTCAAGAGCTTTTGCAGTTTCGACGCTTTCGGAGAAGATTCCCTAGGCCGCGATGCTTTTCGCACAACCACATCACTAATCACATTAATTTTTGGCTCTTTCTCCTCCGTCCAGCATTCCAGGAATTGCGCTGCCGACTGAACTAACTCCTCGTCGCGACCATCGTTGAGGGCTCGGTCTTCGGCATCTTCATGCTCCACGCCATTCCAGTTCTCGAACACCCCCGGACTTAGCACCTCTAAACCACTCATGTTATCCAGCATGCCTTGCTGTGAACCGCAGCTCACGTCAAGAGCATCTAAAAGAGACCGTACACTAGACATTTTCGATATTCCAACTCACACAATTAACTTTTTCTTAGCACTGTACTGTTTGCTGTTCTGACGAACTGTGAAGAGCTCGAGCCAGCAAGTCTGCTTTTATGCCCATTTCCCCCACTACACCGCCTTTATTCCTTTTATTCGATGCATTAAGTATAATATTTAAACTTGTCAGATGCAAGGCCAAGGCCAAGGCCGACGTAACCGGCAATACCAGGGTCGTTTTCAGGGCTGTAATTTTCATGGATTTTTTTTTTTGTCCCTGTCAAGGTTATTTTAAAGAAGCATATAAATATAGTACTAAACTTGTTAGATGCGAGGCCAAGGCCAAGGTCAAAGTACCCGTCAATGTCAGGGTCGTTTTCGAGGTTGTAATTTTCAAGGATTTTTTTTTTTTGGTCCTGTCAAGGTTATTTTAAAAACAAGGACATTAATGAACGTGCCATCCAGAGAAGAAATTGGGTCATAGAAGAAGCTTACCTGTACAGAAGAAATTAACATGTATTTTATTTCTTAATTTTTAATTTTTTGTTTGTTATTTTTTTTATTTTTTTTTAATAATAAAAAGTAAACTCAATCTTTTGTTATATTTTAATTTTTTTTCAATAAAACAATAGTAAAATGAATCTGTATGTGTATTTATTAAACATCACCTAAAATACGTTTTGCAATCCATATTTTTCTGCAGAGTCCGTTTATTAATGAAATAGAACCATATATTAGGGTGAAATCTAATGGTTTCAAATCAGTCTCACATAACAATGTCAGAAGTAAACACTATTGATAAGTTCGGTCGCAAAAGAAAATTTAAGGATTTTAACTTTATGCGAGGTCCTTCAGGAATAGGTTTTAAACTTACACCTAATGGAGATTACGACATGGGAAGCAAAAGATTGTGCTATTTAGCAGAACCTCTTGAAGGAGACGATGCGACCACACGAAATTATGTTGATAATAACCTTGCTCAGTGTGTGCAAGATACGCAGAAAGCTTTACATGACTCAACAATTGTTATTAAAGATATATTCAGAAACCAACTTGAAGGTTACGTACGCAAGAAATTAATTGAAACCGGTCAAGAACTTAGAGGATACATTGATGATACTGTTATTGCAATATATGAACTTAGGCAAGACGAACTGCGTGATGAACTTAACTCTAGAATGTTGAAAATTGAAAAGACTATGGAGGATCTTGTCAGCAAACCTGTTTCACATTAAACATTTACTCGTAGACCTGTGCGTTTAATTTACTATTAGACAAATTTTTCAACAATAACTTTTACAGTTTGTTATTTGTCGACACTTCATTATATTTATAATTTTAAAATAAAGGTTCAATAAAAAAGCAATCAATCAATGAATACATGTTTTTTATTAAAAAAAAAAAAAAAAAAAAAAAAAAAAAAAAAATTACAATACTATCGTTACATATTAATGTTGTATGTTTAATAGAAATAATAAAAACAATACAAATAATGAAATATGGATTTTCCAGATTACGTGCTGTCCTGACTTAGAAATGATTCCAACACGGTGACTAAATTTGCTAAGTTTTCTTCCGGGTCTGTTTTGTAAAAATCTATGTCTGCATGCCCCCAAGGTAGAGTTTTGGTTGAACTGGGAATTACATAACGTTTATCATCGCTATGTGACAATGCTACTTTATTTATTATGTTGGTATAAATGTTATGTAATTCACTTCTAAATGTCTTCATCTTTCTTAATATCAAACCACCCCGTTCAACAATTCTTTGGTAGTCTTCCTGATGAAGGTCTTTCTCGATAACACATTTTTTGATACCTTTGGCTTTTTTTAATTCATTATTAATGGACTTTACATAATAAGCCTTCGCGCCGGTACCATAAAAACTTATTATCGGATCACCAGGAAACTCATCTTTCATTCTACCAACTACAGAATTACTTTTAATTATGTTGAAATTATTAATTTCGGGGTAATTTGATGTATCGAATTTTTCGGGGTTTTCTGATATAGTTTGATAAAAGTTTTCCGTATACACTTTTAATATAAGCGAGTCAGTATCGGTGTAAAGTAACGAAGCATCATCGCCAAACTTGGATTTAATAAAATTATAATAAAAATCGTATATTACAGTCTTTGATATATCTAATATGGAAAAACCGATATAAATTGGTTTATTGTACAATATTTTAACTTTATTCATATGTATAGCAACAAAGTTCTCGGTAAATATCGAGCTACTATTGAAATTGGGGCGGGATATTAGTGCTCTAGCTCCATTTCTGCCTACACTGTTCTCCCAATGTGTTACTAATTTTATATCCTTTCGATTTTCCACATTTTCCATAGTTTTACCAAATATCGCGTTATTTTTTAATTTAAAAGTGTCCTTCGCAAATTTTGTGGTGGCCTTGTTACGTAAATTGGTATTAAAATCAATATACGATTTTAGCCATTTTGATTGCTCAAACTGTAATACTCGATGGGTTTGCATTACCACTAAGCCGTTGGCGATGGCTTGTTTTAAAGTTCTATAGTGTACAATGTATTTTTTTTTATCTTGTAAATTGGGAATTAATTTCGGTAATTTAGCGTTTTCTGTTGGCGGTATGATATTTTCTACTAGAAATGGAAGATCAGAATGTGCATCATGCAACTCAGTCGGATAATGCACATCCACTTCCAAAACGTAGCCATGTAAACTATCATCACCAACAGCCATAATATTTAAATCCAGAATTTCGCGCTCGCTTAACCATCGAAAACCACCATATGGTAATGCTTGTGACATACTATGACCATATAGATTTGTAGCATCAAGGTATGTTATAAATGAAGAAGGTTTTGTTGGGTCATAGTCTGGTAAAAAAATATTATTAGCGATGTGCTTCCTTTCTGTACACTGGCTTATGCCGCCGCGTATACCTTTCTTAAAAAAATGTATCATGTCTATATCAGTTAAGAGCTCTAACTCTACCTTAGTCATACGTAGCATACAATCAAATGATAAACTTGGAAGGGTATAGTAATGTGCTGGATCAAGTTTATCGAATTTTAAGCAATTATTCCGAAATTGCTCAAAAACATCACACAATAGCAACACATCTGATTTTAAATACACGTCCGAATAGTCCCCCAAAGTTTTACACCCAAACAAGCGCCATACTTCTTTTGCTCTTCTATAGCTTTCATCGCTAATATGTTCTTCCCGTAAATTATCATAAAATTCATCTTTACTTGGAAGACATGTATTTTCCATTTTTTCTATAGAGTCAATAAAGCTATAGGGAAAAACACCCTTTTGACGCATCAAATTAAATTGGTTCATATTTGAAAAATGTTTCCGCGTTTCAATAAAATCGTCGTCGTTTAAACCGCTGCCTAAATTTTCCAAAGACGTTGACAGAAATTTAAAACTATCAATAAATCGCAACTTTAAATATTTCCTCTTGACTTTTCCACATTTACTATCAAAATAATCGTGCACATAAATGCTTTTGGTAAATGATATGTACTTTTCCTTACTTTGAGCCAAAACACCAATTTTATCCCCATATTTACATAACTCTTTTATAAATAAATGGCTGTCGTAGCCGCTTAAGTTATGAAATATGATAGGGATAAAAGAGGGTAATTTATAATTTAAATTACAAACGGAATGTGCAGCACCAAATCTTTTTGCACCAGTTATGTGACAGTGGTCTCGTACTTTAATCTCACCCTCTTCAAAAGGGCCTTCACATATACCACATATTTTAGCATCATTAAACTCCCTTTTTTCTTCAGGCGTTAACGGTTTCATAGGCTTAATGTCTTTTAAATATGTGTTGTATAGAGCCCTTAAATCACACTCGATACGATCCACAAAGACTTGAGCTGCATTATTCCCCCGAAATAGCTCAAATTTCGAAAGTGAGTCGTCAAAAGAGCATTTAATTAAATAAGCAAAAGAATATGGTTCATGTTTAAAACTTTTTACAGTGTAAGAATTTTGTGGGTTTGGTTGTACCGTTTCAATGGGTTTTAAAACAGATTCGAAATCTGCATAAACCACGAATGGAACGCGCATTTGCTTTTCTATACCCTCGAATTTTAAAATATTTTCCGGCACACTCTTTCCAAATTTATCGATTTTTAAATCCACTGAGGGTGTTTGCGTGAAAATGTGGTTACAATCGTAGCTTTGATGTAAAGTTAAAGCTGACGGTGTACTAAAATAAATGAGGCAACCATCACAGAAATATATTTTATGTTGTTGACAACTAATTTGACTTGAAACTAAACGTGATAAATCCCGAATCCAACAATAATGACTCTTTGAACAAGTCGTATCACAAAAATGTTCACCGCCATCTTTACTACTACAGTCTTTTGTAATTAACAATAAATTTACATGCCTATCCAACTTTTTTGACGCATACCTCAGTGGACCAATAACTTCATGTATTACTTCATTATTTTCATATTTAGATTCCAGACCGTATACGTTAATTGATATGTTGTTCATTTCCTCAAATTTTTTAATGTCACGTAATTTTACTGGAAAATCCATACCTGTTACATTTAGCACTCTAGAAAAATGGGGGTAGGATGTCTTCTGTGAAGTCTCTGCTGTTGGAGGAAACAATGCTGATGTTACAGCCCACGCAAAGCAAAATTCGTCCTGGTTAATCACATTGACGACAGCTCCTTTCTTTTCAATAGAACACGGCAACTTGATGTATGATGAGCCACCCATAGGCATATACTTGTTGATACCAACTTCCAAGTATAAAATTCGCACAAGAGCCCATCCTATAACAAGAAAAATAATATATAAAAATCAGTTTAATATATCGGGTTTTGATTTTTCCATACCTGAATCTTTCTCCTGGAACTCTGTCGCCTGCGTTTTTATTAATTCGGTGAAAGAATGGTAAACGGCATCCAAATCACTTTCTACACTAATTATTTGATTAGCAGTGTTGAAGGATTTTTCACTGAATATTTCTTGTGATGGAAGCATGTACTCGCCAACAGCTGTCATGTTAACTTTTAAAGCATGATGCACACGCAATAAATTATTAACAAGTTCCACCACCTTGGATTTAATGTCTGCAAAGAACATTACGTAATCGGAATGCTCCATATCACTGCTAACCCGATAGGTTGCAATTCTCCTTTTGAAGGCACATTGAACGAGTTGCACACCATGACATACCGGCAAACATGAATTATTTTTATGTTGTTGTGTTCGTTTATGCACCGACATATGATTTATTGGAACATCTACATTACATGTAGCGCAATTAATTAGCGGAATCGTCGATGTATACTCTTCAATTCGGAGCCGTTTTCCTCCAGGCACTTCATTAAATCTCGCCGCACACGATTCTCTTTGATGACGTCTCATATTATAAATATTAGTAAACTTAGAACCGCAATTTTCACAAACATATGCCATGATTTGTCAAATATTAACACATGTACTACCTATACAAGTCAGAGCCAACTGATGAATGAAACTGCCCCATACATTATATAAAACCATTCAAGGTCACCCCCAACCACGTAACATATCTTCAAGGTCACACACCCAAGATGACCTTCAACAAAGTCAAGGTCGTCTCGACCAAGGTCAAGGTCAAGGTCACACACACAACCTTGAACACAAGGCCAAGGCCAAAGCACACGTGCACTTTCAAGGTCAATGACAAGGACATGTGGGCGGGGCCAAAGAGGGGTGAAGCAAGGTCAAGGTCAAGGTCGAGGAGTGGGGGGATCGAGCGAATCGGGTTATGTTCACTACTGCTTTCCTTTGTTGCCGCATTTATGTTTGACGAATTTAGGGTTTGTAACATGCATCGTGCACTTATAAACTTAAAACGCCACACCAAATTTCATGCTTCCCATCGTCTCTTTCACGACTAGCAGCTACTACAGTATTAATACTTGTTGTATTATTCTAGTAGCACCACTTTCACTTTTATTTCAATTTAAAATGCCCTTTTCTATGTTATAAATATTTCAGTTACACGTCAAATTCGACTGCATGTCTATCGAAACTGAAATGTACTGAACACGTGGAGAACAGTACCAAAAGTAGGGCCAGCTGGCACTCTTCCAATCTACTTATCTCTTAGTCTCTACAGCTCATCTGCTTCTCTTCCTATTCAAGAAATTTAAGGTTAATTTTTATATGCGTTTGACGTCTCTTGAAAATCTAGCTTTATACCTTCTTTGTAAAGAAAAAGCGCATTGCTTGTACAATACTTTCAACAATATATTCAAATAACATATCAATGCCTGCGCTAGCCACCTTAAGGCGCGATAATATATAAATTAAATATACATTTTAAACAAAAACTCATTCTTGACTAAACAGCTTTTAAGAATGAATGGTGGACCATTCAAACAATAAATGAATCAAAAAAGTATAAAATAATGTAACAATTAATTTTATTTCTTCTTCCGTACATCATATTAATAGTTTTTCAAAATATATTTATTTTAATCATTAAGCATCCTAAAATAATTTTCTCATTGAATAAAAAAAAATTACGCAAAAATACAATTACATAATTACATAATGTGCGGGTAAAAAGTTATATAAATTGAAAAAAGTTGAAACTTTTGAGAGGCAATTTTTCACTTACTTTCATGGTATAGCTTTCTTTTGAAGGGAGCAATGTCTGTACCTAAATTCACTTTCCAAAAAGTTGTGAAACGAAATTTGAATAAAAGCACAAATCGAGAAAAGTAACAAAGTTTTAGACGCTATATCTTGGTTAGTTTTCATCGTGCAGACTTCTGTAGAATCTCATTTTAAGGGGAGTAACGTCAGCTTTTTCATTCTAACTTCAGTTAGAAAAAAGTTTTGAAGAAAAAATTTAAACAAAAATAGCATTTTTTTGTTTTTCTATGACCTATGAGGAAATTTCATTATCCACAATTTTTCTGTAGACATGTGCCTAGAAAAATGCATAGTTTTCAAGTAAAACTCAAAAAACTAAGAAGTGGACCAATCTACCTTAACCTCAAAAATGCACTTCTTAATATGTTAGCACTTTGTGATTTTGTCATATTTGGTGTCAATTGAACGTATGAAATAATGGAAATACTTTAAGGTTTTAGTTCCCTTTACCCCTTCTTTTTTCGACATAGTCAATAGCTTATTAAATCAGAAAGGCAAGCTAAAATAAACACGTTGATACTATTTTATTAATACCTTAATTTGTATAAAATTTAATATTTTTTTAGGCAAATTTCAGTCTTCCGAATAAAATGTACCCCATTGCTCAAGTCACTGCAAGTCTCTTTTTTCATTTTGAAGTCAGCAGAATCATCCCACCTTTATGTCCAATAAAGGTAATTTTAAGTCAAGACATAACGATATATAATATTTGTTTCATCTCTTCTTACCTGGACTTATTTCACTGCGATATATTTTACCTTTACAATATTCTCTCGAGCTGCGATTTTTCCTTATTTATAGACCAGCGCTTTTAGATATTTTGTTTAAATGGAAATATACACGATTTGTTAGGAAATATTACTAGAAAATATTTTTGGAATTTACAGGGTATCCTAAAAATTTCTAATAGATCTGATTTTAATAACGTTTTTAAACGAAATACTTTGCACAGGGTGAATCACTGATTGGATGAACTAAGTTTATGGTTTTTAAACAACATTTATCACTCAATAAACTATATTCGCTGCATACCGATATTTTAAATATATTTGGAACAATACATGGTTACAAGTTATATATTTTTATGTGGAACACCTTGTACATGAACTTATTTTTAATCAACTTCTAAAAGAAGGAGATTCTAAATTCCACGGCGATGTATTTTTTATGCATGTACCTCTATTACTTTGGAAAGGCGGCATTAAAATGAAATTTTTTAGGTTATGTTCAAGAAGTTGCTAAGGTTATCCCACATCACTTACAAATTTAAAATTATTGTTGAAAAATTCAATATGGTGGATCCAGTATGGCGTCCTAGAAATTGCATTTCTTGATTTTGTTCAAAATTGATATAGGAAGATTTTTGCGGGTATAAATGACGAGTTTGAAATGATTTTTAAAAATTCAATATGATGAATTCAATATGGCGGACCTAAAATTTTACATCAAACAAATTTAAAATTATTTAAAAATTATTCAATATGGCAGATGCAGATAAAATATAAATTATTAAATCTAATTGCTTTAACACTGACAAGCAATAATTTTTTTCACATCAAACGCAAAATTAGCCCCTAATCCTGCTATAAATACTGTTATTAAAGAAATAAGTAATAAAAAATTTATTATCCTTGAAGAAAAAATATATTAAATCGAATTAATAAGTATACTCCAGCAATAATAAATGTAGAAGAATGAACGAGACAAAATAGAAGATGTACTGTGCCATGCAGAATCAACTCTAGAAGATACATTATCCGAATACCCTGTATACACAATCTTTTACAGAACCACATATGGGATAAACCAAAAATTAATATATTTTTAATAGTCTACACAACGAAACAAAAAGTTACATTTTTTTTCGGAAAATTCAATTTTTCTTATTTCTAATTAAATGATATTTATTAATTAACTATCGCTTTAGAATTCTAGGAAATGATAAATATTTTTGACCCAAATAAGTATATTTAATCCGAAATTTGTGAGTTGAATAGTTTCCGAGAAAATCGAGCGCAAAGTTGAAAATTCGATGTCGATTATTATCCTTTCTAATAAAGATACAGCAACCAGGTTGACAACAATTTGTTTGAAATGACGTAAATTTTTAAGATATATTTCCAAAAAAAATTTTTTTTTGATTTTCCGTCGAGAAAATTGTGAAAAACAGTTTTTTGCACTCGAAAAATTGCAATAATTTTTTTGTCAGTGTACTTACGATTATTCTAATACGTCTATTAGATTTAGATATATCATTTTCGATCTCTGGAAAAAAAAATTGTTTTACGATAAAATTTACCTTTTTTTAAAAAAGAAAATTCGCAACGTCGCGGTTTATAAATATTAAGGGCTGAAATTTACAGAAGACTTTATTGAATACGTGTAGTTTATCGAGAAATTTTTCGGTTTCACGAAAAACATCCCTGTAAGATCTATGGACCTCTGAAAACTATCCACAGAATCTATCCGACGGTAGTCAAATCACGCGGATACAGCTAGTTAGCGAGTTGCTATGCTTCAGGCGTGCCGCTCAGCTACGGACTACAGGCACATATCGCTTTGTGCGACTGGTAACATTTTGGAGTAAAGTATATGGTAAAATTGTAATATTTAGATTATATTATTAATATAAAGTTATTTCTGATTTTATTAGCAATACGTCATTTTATTACAAAAAAAGTTGGAACAAAAACTGTACATATATAATATAATAATACAGAATATAAAAATATACATAAGTATATATATATATATATATATATATATATATATATATATATATATATATATATATATATATATATATACAGTGCCTTCATTTCAAAACGAACCATCCTTAATAACTTTCTTAAATAGAAAAATTTAAAAAAAAAGAAAAAACACGTCAATTTAGATATACAGGGGGAAGTTTAATTTTGCATTTGTTAAAAGTCTGTCAATCACCTCCTCACCTCCAGCTAACCTCACTTTGATATGTCAAATGGGAACCCCCACCGTGTGACATATCATTGTAAGCAGCATAAAATTGTCTATCCAACCGTATAAAAACAAATTAAATCGGTTGACGTACAAGCGAATAGTGTGCAAAAATGTCTTGTAATAATGCATAATATATCGGCCTCGAACTTTGGTATGTCAAATGATTACCCTATAGTGTGATACATCATTTTAAAGGACGTACGATCTGCTATCCAACGATGTAAAAAAAAATTAAGTTAATAGACGTTATAGGCAATTAGGATGCAAAAATGTGTGTTAAATATAAGCAGTTTATTCAGTTTTATTCAGTTGAAGAAAATTATTTTATTAAATGTTCAAAATGTGCGCCGTTATTAGCGAGACAATAAAAAAGCCTATTTTGAAATTCCCCACGAACATTGGCAAGGGTTTCTCTGCTAATTCCTCTACATTCCCGAACAATTCGATCTTTTAAATCGTCAATATTTTCAGGTGGGGTTTTATAAACCTTGCTTTTTAAATACCCCCAAAGAAAAAAGTCTAGAGGGGTTAGGTCTGGAGACCGTGCTGGCCATTCAATTGCACCACGTCTGCCAATCCACGTCCCTGGAAAATGTTCATCAAGCCACTCTCGAATTGCCAAAGCGTAGTGCGGGGGAGCTCCATCTTGCTGGAAATGCAAATTATTTTCATTTAGTACCATAACAGCATTTTCATCCACTTGATTTTCTAAAGATTGCACAATGGCAGGGTATATTGTGTTTTCTAAAAGGTTTAAATAAATTTGCCCAGTTAAATTATCTTCCAAAAAAAATGGCCCGATGATTTCATTGCCATAAATTCCTGCCCACACGTTAATTTTTTCGGGATATTGAGTATGCCCTTCTCGGAAAAGGTGCGGATTTTCATTATCCCAGTATCTGCAGTTATGTCTGTTAACCAGTCCATTTAGAAAAAAAGTTGATTCATCACTAAAGCAGATATTCTTAGGTAAATGGGGGTCCTCGTCAATTCGTTGGCACATTAATTCGCAAAATTGAATTCTCCTATCAAAATCGTCTTCTCCGAGTTGTTGAAGAATTTGAATTTTGTAGGGAAAAAACTTATTTTGTTTTAAAACTTTATGCACAGAGCCAGTAGAAATGTTGGTTAAATCTGCGACCTTTGAGATGGATAAAGTTGGATCTATTGCAAACTGTCCTAGTACCTCGATTTGGCATGCTTCATCTACAACCCTTTTCTCAATATATTTTTTATTACAAACGGATCCCGTTTCTTCAAACTTTCGTACCAATTCGAGTACATATTTATGGCCCACGTTTTTGTCTTGATGCCTCTTGTTAAATGCTCTGGCGGTTCTACGAGCGCACCGATCTTCAGCTCCATAGAGAAAAATTATTTCTATTCTTTCGGCTAGCGTATACACCATTTATATTCACGTTTCAACTAGGCGTCACAATGACAATTTTAACAATAATAAACAACTGGTGTTTAAAGATCTTAAAAATTTTATTTATTGCAGTGATTTTTTGTACCTATCAGGTACCGCAAAAAATATCATTGAAATAAATACACTAGATTGATTAGACTGCAATGAATTTTGCGATGAATTTTAAAACAGGCTTAGTTTTTTTCTCGCAAATATTTTAACTGTTTATTATTTTAAAAAAATATTTATTTTAAATTTAAAATAATATTTTACTCTATGAAGTAGCCATTTGACATAATAAAGTTTAATGTGATAAGGTGTCTATTATTACCACACATCTTTTCTTACTAATCGCTTGTACATCAACAGATTTTGTTTTTTTTATTGGCTAAATAGGAGATAGTATGCCCTTTAAAATGATGTATTACACTATAGGGTAATCATTTGACATACTAAAGTTCGAGGCCGATATATTATGCATTATTACAAGACATTTTTGCACACTGTTCGCTTGTACGTCAACCGATTTAATTTTTTTATACGGTTGGATAGACAATTTTATGCTGCTTACAATGATGTGTCACAAGGTGAGGGTTCCCATTTGACATATCAAAGTGAGGTTAGCTGGAGGTGAGGAGGTGATTGACAGACTTTTAACAAATGCAAAATTAAACTTCCCCCTGTATATCTAAATTGACGTGTTTTTTCTTTTTTTTTAAATTTTTCTATTTAAGAAAGTTATTAAGGATGGTTCGTTTTGAAATGAAGGCACTGTATATATATGTATATATATATATATATATATATATATATATATATATATATATATATATATATATATATATCAAGAAATCGATAAATACATTAATATATTATACCTATCTGTATACGATTCTACAATAATTTTGTAATAAATTTAATTGAATGAACATTTAAAAAAACTTATTAACAAGTTCTATGTAATAATTTTATAAAATAATATTTTACAATTTTTCTTACCTTTGTATAGAAATATACACTGTTTCGTAATGATTTATATGTCACATTCAACGGTCCACCACGTGTTCAAATACTTTTTTTAAGTTAAAATCTGCGTGAACTTTCATTAAAACGCTTTTAAATACAAAAAATGTTTGCAATAGTACTTTTACAAATATTTTTTCTTTCTAGTATGTCAAAACGTTAAATCAAATTAACTCCAAAACATACTACTCCGAAATGACAGGTGTTACTAGAATGCCGGCTCCGAACGGATACTGCCAAGAGCGGAAGACATCTGCGCCTTGCAACATAGCAACCCGCTGACTAGCTGTACCCTCGCTATTTGAATACCGTCGGATAGATTCTGTGGGTAGTTTTCAGAAGTCCATAGATCTTAAAGGGATGTTTTTCGTGAAACCGAAAAATTTCTCGATAAACTACAAGTATTCAATAATGTCTTCTGTAAATTTCAGCCCTTAATATTTCTAAACCGCAACGTTGCGAATTTTTTTTTAAAAAAAGGTAATTTTATCGTAAAACAACTTTTTTTATCCAGAGATCGGAAATGATATATCTAAATCTAATTGACGTATTAAAATAATCGTAAGTAGACTGACAAAAAAATTATTGCAATTTTTCGAGTGCAAAAAACTGTTTTTCGCAATTTTCTCAACGGAAAATCAAAAAAAAAAATTTTGAAAATATATCTTAAAAATATACATCATTTCAAACAAATTTCTGTCAACCTGGTTGCTGTATCTTTATTGGGAAGGATAATAATCGACATCGAATTTTCAACTTTGAGCTCGATTTTCTCGGAAACAATTCGACTCACAAATTTCGGATTAAACACACTTGTTTGGGTCAAAAATATTTATGATTTCCTAGAATTCTGAAATGATAGTTAATTAATAAATATCATTTAATTATAAATTTAAAAAAAATTGAATTTTCCGAGAAAAAAAAATATTTCAATAGCTAGTGGCGCCACCTATAACTTTAATTATAACTATCGATAGGTTTTTCAATTATCTATAACTTTTGTTTGAAACATTTTTTTATACAACCCTTATTTTTCAAGATAAACTGGAAAAACTGAAAAAAGTGACCATTTTTTGCCATTTTGTAAGCCATGGACCGTATGAATTTCCATCGAAGTATGTTTTTAGTGATGCCAAAATATACCCTTGTCAGCAATAAAATCGCTAGTTACATTTTTTTCCCTACAAAAGTTTAATTTCCACGGAGTATTAGACACTACGGAACTCTTGTTTTAAATATTTCTTAAACTAAATCTTTATAAAATATTATACTTTATTTTTAAAAAATTATAACTTCATGCTACCCAATTTTTTGATTTTTCTACATTTAGTAATTATAATTAGTAATGATTATTGTTTTTTGATAAATTCTAACTTTAATTCATAAACGTATCACATCCAGTCATTGACTCAGCCTATACAGGGTGAGTCAACGATTGGATGAAGTAAGTTTGTGCCTTTTAGGTGAATTTTACAAAGAAACTATATCTATTGTTTGATACAGTTTATTTTTACGCAGATTTTAAAAATATTTAGGACTCTACAGGGTGAGCCAAAAAACTAGGACAGCATAAAGTTGTATTTTTTTAAATAGAACACCCTATATACGGATCATATTTTCGATTTAGCTTATAATTTTAAATCTTTTTTATTAAGGGTTTACTATAACAAAACTTTATAGTTTCTGAGATAATTAAGTTTAAAGAAAAAAAGTCACATTTTCAAGCATCAATTCAATCCTAAATAACGTTTTCAATTTTGTGACAAATATATTCAAATTTGGAATTTAGCAAGGCCAAGGACAAGTTAACATTATTTTTACCTAATATTTGCAATAAAAGCTACAGGGTGTTGAACACATCGGCTCAAATTTGAATAAGTTTAAATGAATAAATATCTTTTTTTTTAAATGGTACACCCTGTATATTTTCATGTTATTTAATAGAGTAATAAAAACCCTAAAAGTTTTGTTCAATATATTCTATACCTATTTATAATAGTTTTTGAGATATTTCAGTTTTTCTTATTTTCCATACTTTTTTACAGAAATAGTCTTCATTATCATAGTAGCCATGTAAAATAATAAAAAGAAACTACAGAAACAAACAGAATGTGGTTAAATATGATGAAATACATTATTCGTTATATTACAATGGCAATAGTTTAATTAAACATAATGTGAAAAAATTAACACAACAATAACGACAAAGCAAATACATATTTACTTTTATACTAAATTGAAAAAAAAATTACCTATTAAATACTGAAATTAATTATTTCTTTTTAATAAGTGTTCGAATAAACGACCCTCTTGTGCAATGCACAAATTTAGTCTTTTTTGCAGATTTTCTCGGACCCTGGACAAAATTAGTGGCGTTATTGTTCTACAGGTATCCCTAATCCTGTTTCGCATATCTTCCACTCTTGTTGGTGGATTAACATACACCTTATTTTTAATATAACCCCATAGGAAGAAATCTAATGGGGTGATGTCGCAAGACCTTGGTGGCCACTCAATGAAATCCCCACGTCCAATCCATTTGTGCGGATATCGTTGGTCCAAAAACGCACGAACTTCACGATGGTAATGCGGAGGCGCACCATCGTGCTGGAACCACATACTGTCGAGCTCATCCCTATCGAGACCTTGAAGCAGTTGGGGTAGTTCTTCTTGTAGAAAGTTCAGGTAACTATGGCCATTTAATGGTTCATTAAAAAAGTGTGATCCAATAATTCGATTATGATGAATACCACACCAAACATTTAATGACCAGTGGTTTTGATGTTGCACCTCTCTAATCCAAAATGGGTTTTCTGTGGCATAATAATGCATTTTGCGTCTATTTACGGCACCGTTACTTCTAAAAGTAGCTTCATCACTAAATATTACCTTGCATAATAAATTTGGATTTAATTGAATCTCCGCATTTATTGTACGACAAAAGTTTACACGACTTTCAAAATCCTGTCCATGCAATTCTTGGTGTAATTCCATGTGATATGGATGATACCTATATTTCTTGGTAGTACGATTAGCGGTGGATTGTGATGTTTCACATAATGCTGCTAACTGACGGCTACCAATATAAGGATTTTCCTGAACATTTAACAATACTTGTAGTTCTTTTTCTTCATTAGTTACTGGTTTGTTGACCACTTTACGTTTTGGATAATCAACAGTACCAGAAGAATCAAATCTTTGCATTAAGTTTTGAAAAGTATGGGTATTAGGCTGGCGTCGATCAGGATACTTCATTTAGTAAATTCTTTGAGCAAGAAGGCAATTTTTTTGAGCCTCTCCTATTGTATAAATCATATCTATTAACTCATTCTTTGGAAAATTCATTTTACAATAAAAGATGAATGCAAAAAAAAAAAACAAACTACACTACATAAAAACCAAAAGAAACGATTGCGGTTATAAATTTGACACACAGAAAAATGTTCTTTTACATTGTTTTTGCCATGGCTACTATGATAATGAAGACTATTTCTGTAAAAAAGTATGGAAAATAAGAAAAACTGAAATATCTCAAAAACTATTATAAATAGGTATAGGATATATTGGACAAAACTTTTAGGGTTTTTATTACTCTATTAAATAACATGAAAATATACAGGGTGTACCATTTAAAAAAAATATATTTATTCATTTAAACTTGTTCAAATTTGAGCCGATGTGTTCAACACCCTGTAGCTTTTATTGCAAATATTAGGTAAAAATTATGTTAACTTGTCCTTGGCCTTGCTAAATTCCAAATTTGAATATATTTGTCACAAAATTGAAAACGTTATTTAGGATTGAATTGATGCTTGAAATTGTGATTTTTTTTCTTTAAACTTAATTATCTCAGAAACTATAAAGTTTTGTTATAGTAAACCCTTAATAAAAAAGATTTAAAACTATAAGCTAAATCGAAAATACGATTCGTATATAGGATGTTCTATTTAAAAAAATTCAACTTTATACTGTCCTAGTTTTTTGGCTCACCCTGTAGAGTCCTAAATATTTTTAAAATCTGCGTAAAAATAAACTGTATCAAACAATAAATATAGTTTCTTTGTAAATTTCACCTAAAAGGCACAAACTTACTTTATCCAATCATTGACTCACCCGGTACAACTTATTTATAAGGTAACTGGTTTTCAAAATAGTACGTTTTAATTTTTCAATTTGTACCAAAAGCATCTAAAGACAATTAACCAGAAAGAATCAGAAGCTATCCCAATTTAACTTTTGGTTTTGGAATAGGAAAAACAAAACTTTGATTTGTTGTGGGGGGAGGGAAACCATGAAATAAAATTATACGAAGATCACAGTGCTGCAAACCTTAGATAACAAATTATATCATTTACAAAATATTCTAAATGAGAATAAGAACATAAAATATCTCAAGAAAATGATATTTTGATTTGTACAGAATGTTCTTAAAAATTATAATATGAGATTATCACGATAATATTTTTAATTCGTAAATATTGAGTGATATTTGATAACAATGCATATGTTAATACGTTGTTTATCAATGAACGATACTGATCAAACTTCCATCTAGTATGTCGACAGTCCGATGGAAAGGCAAATTTTTCAATAATTTTGTTTATGAGTGTATATCGGCAAAGATATTAATGTTGTCCGAAACAGTTGATTTAGGTACGTATATTTTTTCAGGTCCGGTTCACAATTGAAGGTACAAAACTTAAAATCAATCCAGACAAATATACTTTAAGAGATAACGTTTTACTCCGAGTGCTGAAAACTAAACTTAAACATTTTCAAGGATGTCTAATATAATTCCTTATTTATTTATTTATTTTATATATAATTAATTTTTTTGTTAACCAATAAAAAATACGATATCGTTAAGAAATTTCATTGGGATTTTGAATAAAAAAATTACAATTTATAGCTATTAACACGCAACCTTTTTCAACCGACTTCTAAAAGAAAAAGGTTCTCAATTCGTCGAGTATGAATGTTTTTTTATGTATGTACACCGATTACTCCAGAACAGCGGCATCGATTTGATTGAAATTTTTTACGTTATGTTCAGGAAGTTGCTGCGGTGGTCCCATATTTTTTTTGGACCAAATTGGTGCAGTAATATCCAAGACGGCGCTGACAATATGGCGGCCAAAAAAAATAATTTTGTTTGATTTTCTTCAAAATTAGTATAGGGGAATTTTTGGGGTCCTACACAACGAATCTGAAATTATTTTTAAAAAATCCGTAATAACGGATCTAATATTGCGGACAAAAAAATTTATCGGGAGTTATCGGGATCGCACATAATGGAACCAAAGAAATTTTTTAAAAATTCAATATGGCGGATCTAATATGGCGGAAAAATAATCAATTTGGTCCGATTTTCTCCAAAATTGGTACGAGAGGGTTTTTTCAAGGTCGTACATAACTTATCTAAAATTATTTTTAAAAAATTCAATATGGCGGACGAAAACATCAATTTTGTCCGATTTTCTTCAAAATTGGTACAGGGGAGTTTTCGAGGTTGCACATAACGCTGAAATTATTTTTTTTAAATTCAATATGGCGATCCAAGATGGCAGATTAAAGATTCTACATCTCCCGATTTTGTCTAAAATCAGTATTGGGGTATTTTTGTTAGTGTTAATTATGAATTTAAATTATTTTTTGAAAAATTCAATCTGGCAGATTCAATATGGTGTCCTAAAAATTATACATTTTTCGATTTTCTCCCAAAATGATATTAGTGATTAGTGATTAGTGATGATAAAAGTCCTTGAAGGTGTAAATTATGAATTTAAAATTATTTTTTCAGAATTCAATATGGCAAATCCAAGATAGCGGACTAAAAATTTTACATTTTTCGATTTTGTTCAAAGGTGGGACTGAATCGTTTTTGAGGATGTAAATAGCGAATATCTTCTTCTTCTTCTTATTCTTAGTATAGGACTTTGTCCTGTATTGACTGTCAATGCATCTCGTTTATTCCTGTTCCTGTGACACCGATGTCCAGCTCTCTTTCCATCTTTTAGGCGGTCGACCAGGAAGCCTTGAGGAGTTTGGTATTCCTTCTTTTGCAATTTTTGCCACTCGGTCGTCGGTCATCCTGTCGACATGATCCCTCCATGCTCTCCTTCTTCCTCTGCCCCATCTTACGACGTCGTGTATTTCACATCTTTTTCTGATTTCATCGTTTCTTAGTCTGTCGCGTAATGTATGACCCGTGATACTTCTTAGCGTTCTCATCTCAGTTGTCCGGAGTAGTCTTTTGGTTGCTGATGTGTCTGCTCTTGTTTCGATGGCATAAGTCATTATGGGTCGTATGCAGGTCTTATATATTCTGATCTTACTTTGTGTCGTCATATGTTTATTTCTCCATATAATATCACGTAGGTATCCTGACATTACGGCAGCTTTGGTTGTTTGTTCTTGAACTTCTGCTTTTAAGTTTCTATTGCTGGTGATGTTTGCTCCCAGGTATTTAAATGACATGACCTGTTCGATGCTTTGATTGTGTACAGCGAGCTTACATCTTCTTGGTTCTTTACTGATCGTGAGAGATTGGGTTTTTCCTATGGAGATTGTCATGTTAAATTTTTCAGCGGTCTTTTCAAACTTGTACAGGAGCCGTTGGAGGTTGTCTTCGTCTTAGCGAATATAAGTCTAAAAATTTTAAATTTCCGGATTTCATCCAAAATTGGTACTAAGGGGCTTTGAAGAGTTTAGATTTAGATTAGATTAAGACTTAAATAATTTTTTTGAAATTCAATATAGCGGATGCAATATGGTGGGTTTAAAATTTTACCTTATTTGCATTTTTTCAGATTTGGTATTAGGTAGTTGGGAGATGGTGTATTACGAATATGAAGTTAATTTTTTACACCTATTAGGTTGATAAGATACAATATGAGGGACAGAAAATTTTACATATTCCGATTTTATCTAAAATTGATATTGTGGGGTTGTTGAGGCGTATACAAATTCAATATGCAGTATAAAATATATCGAGCTAAGAAATTTACATCTCAAGTTCTTTAAACATCGATATTGGAAGGTTTTGGGGCCTATATTACCAATCTAAAATTAGTTTAAAATTTAAGATAGCGGATTTACTATGACAGACTAAAAATTTGTTTGATATAATTTTACTGGTATTTGGAAAACTCTAAGAACCAAAGATTTTTAGTGGTTTATTTAGGGGTGATTTACAACTTTGGATAAAATGGGTACTTTTTGCCACCTTAGAGTCATTGTGAGGTACACTAATCTCGATTAGTATTTAGTTCAAATAATTTATGGATATCATAATGAATTCTAAAACTAAAAATAGAAAAATATAATTTTTATAAAAAAATTGAACCGACTTCTAAAAAGTGAAAAATAACTATAAACTTTTATATGAAATTGAACTTTTTGAAGTCGGCGCCAAATTATTTGTAAATGAAATAAAGAACTACTAATATATAAAAATTATGGTAAGAAATCAATTACAAATAAAGTATTTTTAATCTGTTTATGCAAATCACATTTCGTCAGGTATTAGTTTGGCCCATCATTCGTACCGCTCCAGATAATTCTTTACTATTCTGGCTCTATGAGTACAAAGTTGAGTCGAAAAGTGACTGAAATAGAAACACCATTGAAAAACTTAACAAGAATTACATCAAATGCTATACAGAGGGCTCAAAAACAATGGAGGGAACTGGAATCGAAGTGTATAGACCCGATATCAGATACCATGAAAGCTTGAGTAAGCCATCAAGAATCTTCCAGGCGAAAACAAACGCCAGTAAGCTGAGTTCTCAAATAATCAGCTCCAAGATAGTCTGGGAATGTCTAGAGGAACTGAATGAATTAAGTAAGAATAATCAGGTCAACCTTGTGTCTACAGGGAGAGACCAGGGTGGAGGGGAAAGAAATAGTAGACAAGCTTGCGAGAAAAGAGACTGAAACACCTTTTCTGGTGCCCGAGTCTTTCTGTGGAATCGGTAGCAGTGTATTGCTGGAAGAATTATAAAGGGAAGAAGAGAGCAGGAGGTCCAATTATTGGATGGATCTGTTAGAAATGAGAGACGCAAAGATACTTAGAATCTACGACCAAAAGAGATTCCAGGAATATATAACTCTAAGCAAACTAAGAGTTCTGAGAGCAATCCTGACGGGGCATTGCCACATAAAGGTATACCTAAAGAAAAAGAAGAGTGCAGATTCCGCGACAAAGAGGATTAAATCTCTATTCCCATTATTTCAGATTGCAGCGCTTTGGAAAACCCTAAAACGCGGTTCTTGGGAGCGTAGAAGAAGGGGAGCTACCCACGTTGAAGCCGTCCAGCATTCTAAGGTTCCTAAGGGAAACAAGAATGGAGGATCTACTTTAATTGGCATGGCAAGGTATCCCTAAAGATTAACAGAAGTAGGGGAACACAATAGATCTTTGGGATATCAGTGTACAAACCCCCAATTTCACACACATACATACACACACACACCTGCTCCATCGAGTTGAAAAAAATAGTAAAGGAAAAAAAATTCCGCTGTTAAATTATCTTCATATAGATAAGGTCTCACAATACAATCATTATTATACAGCACCAGATATCTAT
Source organism: Diaprepes abbreviatus (assembly GCA_034092305.1). NCBI lineage: Eukaryota > Metazoa > Arthropoda > Insecta > Coleoptera > Curculionidae > Diaprepes > Diaprepes abbreviatus. The sequence goes on from JASJET010000105.1 coordinate 4,727,613, forward strand.
GGAAAATTTTTGCTGTTTCTAACACTTTTAAACTACTATGTCTTATCTTCCGCCCATTGTCTATAATTATACCGATTAAACATTCCTAAAATTAATATTCAAATTATTAATTTCAAGAGAGAAAAATATATGAAACTTCCAATATTTTAAATGGGGTATTAAATTTAATAATTAAGAAGAAAATTAATTTTACATCAAAGTAAACAAATATTGGAAGCATCTTGATCAGTAAATTTACATTCATCTGTTCACAAAATTCTTGATGAAAACTGAAGATCTATATATTTATATTCCTTAAATATTCTAAACAAAAGCCATATCGTCTCTTTTGCATTACCTTCGTATAAAAAAATGACTAACTTTCACTTTAGAGGTATTGTATTTATAATTTTGTAAGATTCGATGTACTTTCCAGTCCTTGAAAATTTACTCACTTTCCTTGTAGTTAAATATGGGTTATAATTTAAATATCCCGAAACGTTTATTTTTTCTTCGTTTCTTGTTTTATTACAAGCTAATCGAGGTCTCGTAAAAAACCAAAATTGTGTAAATTACGAAAGATAACCTTCTGGCATTATAATTTAAATATGACTTCTGGCATATGACCGCCATGGCTGGCTCGGACGTAGTCTAATCCGGAGGTTCAATTTTCGATGACTTTTTCCAACATTTGTGGCCGTATGTATACCGGCAATAACGCGGCGAATGTTGTCCTCCAAGTGATCAATCGTTTCGGGCTTATCGGCGTAGACTAGCGACTTCACATATCCCCACAGAAAATAGTCTAGCGGCGTTAAGTCGCACGATCTTGGAGGCCAATTCACGGGTCCGAAACGTGAAACTATGCGGTTACCAAACGTTTCCTTCAATAAATCAATTGTGGCAAGAGCTGTGTGACATGTTGCGCCGTCTTGTTGAAACCACAGCTCCTGCACATCATGGTTGTTCAATTGATGAACGAAAAAGTCAGTAATCATGGCTTTATAGGGGTCACCATTGACTGTAACGTTCTGACCAGTATCGTTTTTAAAGAAGTACGAACCAATGATTCCACCAGCCCATAAAGCACACCAAACAGTCAGTTTTTCTGGATGTAATGGTGTCTCAACATACACTTGAGGATTATCATCATTCCAAATACGGCAGTTTTGTTTATTGACGTTTCCATTCACACGAAAGTGAGCTTCATCGCTAAACAAAATTCGCTTATGAAAATCGGGATCAACGGCAATCTTGTTTTGGGCCCATTCACCGAATCTACGCCTTGCTAGGTGATCGTATGGCTTCAATTCTTACACGACTTGGATTTTGTAAGCACGCAAACCAAGATCTTTCCGCAAAATCTTCCATAAACTGAATGGACACATATCCAATTCCTGTGCACGATGACGGATAGACTGATTCGGGTCTTCCTCTACGCTACGCTCTACAGCAGCAATGACTTCTTCTGTACGCACTGTACGACGTCTCTGTGGATGCGTATTATCTTTTAGAGTAAACGTGGTGCGAAAACGTTCCATAGTTAATCGAATTAATTGCTCTTATGGACGATTATGTTGACCGTAAAATGGACGTAGTGCGCGATACGTATTTCGAACAGAATCATGATTTTCAAAATAAATTTGCACAATTTGGAAGCGTTGTTCAGGCGTTAGTCTATTCATGTTGAAATGCCAAACCAAACTAAACATAAATTACTTGACAGCTAACAAAATGGCCGCCAGTTAAAAAAGTGTTGCCAACTTAAAGTTTTATACCTCTATAAAAAACACCCTTTATATATATATAATGTGTGTGTATGCATTTCTAATGCTAGTACTTTTTAGATTGGAATTAAGGATTTAAGCATTGAAGTGAATACGTCATTTAAACAGCTTGTAATAAGAAGAACATGTTGTTTTATAACTTTTCTTCATATAACTGCTCTAAATACTAACATGCCTCTACTGAGACTCATACTGTTCTTAATGGCATAAAGAACATAAACACATTTCTATAAATGAATATATAGATTTAGCTGGATATTTCCAGAACTTAAATTTATTTTCGTTTACATATTAGATATGCAACGATCTCAATGTCACCTTAAAACATTTAATTTTAGTATAGTACTAATAATTTTTTACCCATCTCTACTTAGATACCAGGTTATGATTTTTATTTTAAAGTCTAGCTGACTGAGGGTGTGAATTCAAACTTAGGATTGTCAATCATTCATATTTGCCAAAACATAAGTGACTTGAAGGAAATGAGGAAGGGGACAGCATCATAAAATTGAGACTAAAAACTCCTTTTCCAAAACCTTGCTGCGAACTACCAAAAACGTCTTAAGGGAAGAGTTAGATTTCACTGATCTGCTATTTTATGAATTGAGGTATGGGTATTTTGAAGAATGAAAGTATCCATATGACAAAAAATCTGCAAGGTTAAAAATGTGAACTAAAAGGCATTTTTCGTGAGATTACTACGAATATTTTGTTCTAAAGAATCAAGATCATTCGAAAGTTTCGGCTCGGGCCACATCGATGCCTTCACTATCGTCTCCTCTCGACATCGATGTTTGATAAACAAGCAAGTGGAAGCGAGAGTGGAACATCTTCTTTTCCTCGGTTGTCTATATTTCATTCCTCTCTATTCCGGTATGTCCCGGTACCCACATAAGTGTAACTTTATTATGCTTACTCACCTCGTTTTACGAGCTCATCTCTCGTCATCCAATAAATCGTCCTTGTCGGCATGTTCTCTACAAATATATGTAGAGGTGTGGGTTTAGGATTACTTCCATTGCAGCCGTTGGGCAAGTTTTCAATGCTCCGGTTATACATGCATAGGCCAGTCTTGGAACTTTCGAGAGGTTAGCTCTCGTATTACCCAAACTGGGTCTTTTGCTCCAGATAACTGCCCCATATGTGATCATTGGTCTCACTATTGCAGTGTAGATTAACTGCAGGATTTATGGTTTTATACCTCATCTTTTTCCCTCAAAGTTTCTACAGACCATCAAAGCTTTATAGCCTTGTTGATTACTTCTTTTTCATGCTTATTCCAGAGAAGTTTGTTATCTAGGGTCGGTTCCAGATATTTGACCTCTGACTTCCACTCAATAACATTCTCATCCATTTTGATGGTCCTCAGATTACCTATGGTAAATATAACAATTTATTCTACATGCAATTTTCTTTCTAGGTGTCTCATTCCTAGCAAGAATTAAAGTTTATACACGAATGAAGATTCCCGAGTGGATCGAACAGGACCAAAAATATAAGCGCAGTTTTCCGTTTACTTAATGTAGAGCACACTATAATATCACATGTATTCTCAGTTGGAGAAATCCGTCGAATAACAAACATAACCCTCAGAAACTTAATCATCATTGATCATAATCAAGATCGTAGCCATTTTTTTTTTTTGAAATTTCGGTAATTTTAATATAAATTTACGTAACGTGTTTAATTTATTAACGTAATTAACATCAGAAAAACAAAAACACTCTGTTGCTATACAAGAAACGCGATTAATAAAAGAACGTCAGGCGATAATTGTTTTGAAGTTTTTATTGTAAAAAAAATCAAAACAAAAGCCAATAAATTATCGATAAGTCATTTAAACAATTATTACAAACAACCTGATGTTTTTGATATCGGTTGGAAATATAATGGAACGAGTGCGTTGCCTTAGCAACTGTTTGTTAAAATGTGCATTATTTTTTTTTAATCGTTAGAGGGATATTATTTTTTTGGGGTACACTCCTGATTCTCCATGCTTACCATAGGTTTCTAATGGTGGTGGTAACCAGGCGTGGATCCAAGGGCGGGATACCCCCAATAGTTTATTCAAGAACCAGAGAGAGTAATAAATCATTTTTTACCCTTTTTTTTCTTCGCAACCTACCTGTGTTCTTTAATCCGGTGTCTTTGGCAAAATCTGTTAAAGATATATATTTTTCATAGGAATGAGTTAGAAATTTTATAATTGAAAATACCAGTCAATAATAATAGACTATTTGGGTTGGATAACAATAGATATTTGGAAGTATGAAGTGTTAAAAAGGATTTTAATCCTTGTCATAGGCGTCGGAATGAGGTTTATTTTATCACTAAGTATTTATGGCATAGAATATTATTTGGGTAATAAACCTAAAATAAAAAGTTTTTATAATATTATTTTATTTCTTATGATTTCTTAGTAATTCACATACATTAGAAAATATAGATGATTTTGACATATTTAACACAAATCACAAGTGCATTTTTATTATTTTTAATTTTGACATAGAAACCGGTTTAGGCACATTCAGACTAAAACGTAGCCTTATTCTCTCAAAAATTCTAAGTTATAATTTAAATACTTACAAAATATCCATTTTTAGAAATAAAAGAAGTTAAACATATATAAAAAAATAAATTCGTCCATATAATATTAAATTTTTTTTGGGGCTATCGGTCATTTTATTATTAATTAAAAACATTTTTAGAACATTAACGTTTCAGTTTCTTTATTTCTTAAACCCTCTACAGAATTACAATTAAACACTAAAAAGGGATTCAAATGTAATTAATTTTTATATGTTACAGAAAATTTAAATAATAAATTGTGTTTACGCTGGAAAATATTACGTATCTCATTAGTAATCAAAGTCAGTGAAGCTATCTTCGCTCAAATTAATTATAATTGGTTCCTCTATCTCACCGATCATGAGATCGAGTTTTCACATTTTCTTTTATCATATGGATTTTTCCCAATTTTCTTCAGTAACTTTATTCAAAAAAATCTTTCAAAAGTTCAGTTAAATTACTAATTTTGTAAGTTGTGGTATTTCTAGCAACTCTACCTTTTATTTGAGAGAGATATTTCCTTCTCCAACGGACATTTTCCGGACGATCTATAAGAACAGATTTCCTATCTGGTTTTCCCCAGCAAAAATTAAGTTCTCTGAGTAATTTCCAGAGCTCAGTTCTTTTAATTTTAGGTAAATCCCGATCTTCATTGATTTTAGTTAGAATTTTATTCACGGTTGGGATCTGCTTCTCATAATAAAATGTATGTACAACTCCTTTTATTGCAGTTGAGATTTCTTCTTCTAAAGAGGTTTTGAATACTAACAATTTCAGTCGTTTTTTTTCCTTCAGTATTCGGTACATAGTAGATTTTCCAACTCCTGTCATGTTGTCACATCTCAACAGAACTTTTAATATTATTATCTAGATATTAATATCTTAAGGCATCATAAACATTCATGGTAATAAGTTTTTCGTTGAGGAAAAAATGCCCTGGTTTAACGATTTCGAAATAAATATAGATGTGGAAGCCATTATCTTTTGGGTATCTCACTAGTCTCACATAATATATAAAAACAGGCACAAACAAGATAAATCACTAAAGACATACTGTAAGATGTATTTTGCTCACTGACAGAAATTATATTGAACTATCAGAAATTTTATTGTTGCAATAAATTTATAAATGCTTATAATATTTAAATATAATTAGATTTACGGTAGTCCTCAGTTACTTGCGGCACTGTAGCAGGTACGTTGAAGGTTTCGGTAACAATTTTATTATTCTCTCTAATTCTTGAATAGAGTATAGGAATGTATATGCTTTCTATCGCCTCTCCCCTTCCCAAGAGCTTTGAGTTTAGGAAAATAGAACCGATTCTGCCTCTTATACTAGGAATGTGTATGCTGCTCGCATCCTCCCCCTCTACCCGCAACTTGTTTTTTCTTGTAATCACCCCCCCCCCCACATCTTTAAAAGCTTCAAATTCAGAAAAATAGACCCGACCCTGCGTTTTACACTAGAAATGGGAATATTGCTGGTATCTCCCCTCCCCTTCGACAACTTGCTCTCGCTTGCCATACTGTACTTTTTTGAGATCACCGCCCCCCCCCCCAAGAGAGAGGCTTGATCCGCCCCTGGTGATAACGCCCAACAGTGGGCGCTGAAGCCTTTCAAAGTGGTAACTGGGAGATTGGAGAAATTAACAAATATATAATTATAGAATAATAATAATAATAATATAGGTCTTTATTTAATAGAATATTTTAAAACTACGTCTTTGAAAATAGTGGAGTTTTAATTCGTCCTAGAAATAAAATATCTCTGACGTCTGCTCAGCTAAGCGACAAACTATATATCATGAACAAAAAAACAAAAAAAAATAAAAATTAAAGGAAATATAAACGGTAAAAAACAATATTTAATTTATAGGATAATTAGGTAAAAACAAAATTATTAATTTCAAGACACCTTGATTAGAACAAAAGTGCAAAGACATACTCAAAGAAGACACACAATTCACTGAGACACCCAGGATACTCTCTAAAACCCGGTCCCAGACGTTAAGCCGTCTCCATCGACTTCAAAGCAACATAAGCTCTCGCGAAGCAAAATAAATGTGTGATTTAATTATTTGTCAAGCAAGAAAACGATTTGACCTTACAGGTCTCTTGGTAGCAGCCAGTCTTTTCTTTCGAAATCATATGTCGAATGTAGTACATGTTTTCCAGAACAAAAATTTAAGGATAGGATTAAAACTTACCCCTTTTATTATCGAACAAAAACTCCGTACAGAACTGACCGTCATATATGAAACTGAAGAATTTCGATCAATTTCAGGACTTCTTGCACTTTATGACTATTGTTGTGAAACCTAACATCTTACCACCGCTTTTCGGCAAAACTGGACTTAAATAGAGGTCCAAGTTTGTGGAAAGTACAAGGATGTCTGGGAAAGATACCGGTGGATCCCACTGATGAGTCCACCACTGGTATCGGGATGAAACATCCATACATTTACTACGGTGGTCGGAAGTAGATCGCTAGCTACATGTCCTTACCACCAAGGGCATTGCTAATTGCGACACTATCTTTCGTAAAATCTCGAGCTAAGTGAGACATTTAGTGAAATTTTAAAACTTTCAAAAATTTTAACTACGATTCCGATGGCATCGGCTGAAAGAGAACGGTATTTTTCTACCCTTAAACGGATAAAAACGCTTTTACGTAATATTATGAGCCAAAAAAGTTTTGGCAATGTTTTCTAATTTTATCGAAAGCATACCTGTTTTTAATTAGCGGATTATTATTATAAGTCTGCTAAAACCAAAGATTTTGTTTCATACTAACTCATTTTTTAAAGTATTTTATTTTTTAATCCAAGGATGCCTATGACACGTTTCATACATATCTACGTTTTTAATGTACCGTTGGAATTGCAACCCCTATTTTTTATGAATCAGCCGCTACTGATATGTTTACAGGGTGATTCTCCGGGAAATTCATCGATCGATTGTGGAAAAACTATAATTAGGAAGAATCTGAAAATTTTACAGTGTAATAAAGTGCATGGGAAACAGCTGGCTAAACTATTTTCAAGATGGCGGCACCTCCGGTTATACCGGAAGTACGTGTTCACTTGCTTATTTTAAATGGAATACCCTATATATTATTGCATTTTTGATTTCTACGTAAAATTCTAGACATATTTCATGTATAATATATTAACATAACATATTAAATTTCTTTGTCAAAAATGAAGTTTGCGGACCAAAACTTAACTATACATTTTTCCTATAAGAAATAAGTCTCTATTATTTAATTTACGATAGTGGTCAAAAAAGAAGAATAAAAATTATACTTCAAAAATTGTCAAAAGTCAATTTTTTCAAACAAAAAGCACCTATTTTTATAATATAATATATTAAGTAATAAAAATAGGGGTAACTTTGTATAAGGTTCTCTATTCCAAAAATTTGTTGGCCATGACGGCGAGGCGTGGCAAAAATAAAACAATCTAACCCTTCAGAATTGTTAGTCTTTCTTAATATTTGACATCCAATAATAATAATCGTGCCTGGGCGATCAAATTATACGCACGAAGATTATTTAAACTTATTTATTATTTAGAAAGAATGTGATGGCGTTATTTCAAGGCCATGCGATACATTCGCGATCCGATATCCGCAGAAACAGAAACCAGCACCACCAACTGTTAAAATGGTTATAGAAAACTTCAAGAACTTTGGATCCATAAAAGCAAAAAGAAATAGAACTAAACCAGTTGTTAATAATGAAAATATTGAAACAACAATTTTAGGATATCTCGCCGCATATCCGACAACATCTACAAGGCAAGTATCATTAGAGTCTGGATTATCTCAAACATCAATTTTAAGGATTTTATGGAAGCTCAATTTTCATCCCTATGCCAAATTCACAAAAAATAGATTGTTTAGTCAATGCAATTCCCACTATTGAAGCGACGTACATCCATTTACAGAATTAAATTTTCAAGTCTTAGCAGTTTAACTTGTATTGTGCTATAAGAAATGACCGCGTTGTCGCCCTAGAATTCTACCGAGATAATCTGAATGATAACTTAGCCATTTTTGAAGACTTCAATATACAAAATCCGTTTTTTAACTTATGGATGAGCGCTACTTCGTCATCTTGAGAAATTTGGAAGTGAACTATTTAAATAATTTGCCGCTGGCTGATCATAGAAATCTACTTTATCAACATGATAGGGCGCATCCACATAATAGTCATTTAATTAACAATCATCTGCAAAACTTGTTTCATGGTCAATGAATAGCCAAGAATTGGCCACATCTTTGGCCACCTCGCTCCCCCGACCTAACAGTACTTGATTTTTTTATTTGGGAGAAAATCAAAAATAAAGTATACAACACCGCATTAACCACAATGGAAGACTGCATGCAGTGCGTCTGATACGCATTTGAAGAACTTAATCCTCAGTTGAGGAGGGATCGAGAGCCACCCGTGAAGAGTTCCTGTTTAGATGCGAACAATGTTTGGAAGTTCAAAGGCGTCAATTTGAACATTTACTCAAATAATTTTTGTGACTTTATTTTATTGGTTTATTTCTATTTCTTTTAGCTTTAATAGATCCAAAGTTCTTGAAGTTTTTTATAATCTTTTTAACGATTGGTAGTGTTGGTTTCTGTTTCTTCGGACATCGGATTGCGAATGTATCGCATGTTCTTGAAATAACTATATCACATTCTCCATAAATAATAAATAAGTTTAAATAATCTTCGTACGTGTAATCTAATCGCCCAGGTATGATTAATATTAATAAATGTCAAATGGCAAGAAATAGTAACAATTCTGTTGGGTTCGATTGTTTTATTTAAGTCACGCCACGCCGTGTGTTAGTGTTGTGAAACCTAACATCTCACATTATTTGCCGACAAAATTTGGCTAAATAGGAATCCAAGTTTTGTAGAAAGCATGACAAACAGGATATCTGGGAAAGATACCGGTGGATTCCAATGATGAGTCCATCACCGGTATCGGGACGAAACATCCATACATTTTCGGTGGCCGAAAATTAGATCGCTAGTCATATGTCCTTTCCATCAAGGGCACGACTATTTGCGACATTAGCCAAGTTTTGTCGGCAAATAATGGCGAGATGTTAGGTTTCACAACAGGCTCCTTAAAGATAATGCATTAGTCGACTCTTAAATGAATTATAGTATAGTTAAGGGTTAATGCATCTTTAACATAAATAATTTGTTAAAGACTATATCTGACCGACATATGATTAAATATTATAAAGAAAACATAAAAATTGCAGGGTGGTCCATTTACTGTCAATATTTTTTAAGTTATTCTTGGAACTAGAGAGTTGCGTCACTGGCCGCAAGAGCAGATTTGCTTTATGTTAGTAACAATGGAATCAATTGGTTGACAATAACACGGCTAAAGAAAAAAGATATACAAAAACATGATAACTTTTGATAATAATAAGATTTATTGGCGACATTTTGTCACCCCCCATGACCTACGCATGCCTCTCACTAAATAACAAAAGAACAACAAAAACAAGAGTGGTGTGACATGTGACATGATGATAAAAATAAAATATTAAAAAACAACATTGTTGACTTGATATCTTGGGAGGTTTTTCGTGTCGTCAGCAGTTATGTCATGGTAGGGGTCATAATATTCTAATAAATAGCTTTTATTAAATTGGATACTTGAACTATTTGACTTTAGATATCTAGTATTATATTGTTTTCTTTTTAATAGATAGTTATAAAGTTTTGAGTGCGTTTGTGACGAAAAACCCCGATTAATATACCAAATTGTTAGAACATAACGTGTATGGCGAACGATATATAAATAATCATCAATGCAACTTTAAAACGCCACATATAATGTTTCCCTTTTCTTTTAATATGTTAATTATCGGTTAGATTTTAATCGGTTTTATTAAATTTGCCGTTCTACATTTCAAAACATTTTGGGCCTCATGTCTGGAATTTTTTTGGTAATTTGTGGTACTTAAGGTAGTTCACTCGCGACAGTCGTAGACAAAAGTATAGCTTTTAAGTAAGTACCAAAAGTTAAAGATTCGCAGGCCTAAAGAATTTTATTTTTGAACGAGAATGTACCCAACACAAGTTAACTTTCGATATACAGACACATTCTTATACAGTAATAAATTTAAATATAATAAATCTGGCAGCGCCGCAAATGACTATATTGAATGGTCTAGAGAGTAAACGTGTGTATAGTAACGTTCATATAGTATGAGTATCATACCTATACAGTTTGTTATGTTGACATCCCAACACATTGAGAAAATAAATAAAAATATCGAGAAATATATTTGTGATCACTGTACCCCACTATGCTTCAGTTGTTTTCAAATTATTTTTATTTAAACAAATCTGTATTTTCTGAGCAAAATTGTCAAGAAATTCCGGGTTTTTTTCTAAAAAATTCATAATTTTTGGATCTATATTGCATTAGTTTTCAAAAATTATGGTAAAACCGTTTTTAAGATATTCCAAAATGTATTGGCATTTTGTTATATGTAATGACCTCCACCATGATAATTATAAATATTTTAATTGTTAATATTTCGTCTCACAGACGATTAAAAAATTTCGTTTTTTTAAATTTAAAAAAAAAGACCCTTTTGTACACTATATATTCAAATTCGATCACATTTCTAAGAAAAGCTATTTCACGAGTGAACTACATTAATCAATATGAAGTTCAATTGTGGCTGGGATTCACCAATTTGTAGGAAAGCGGGAAGATATGGAATTAATAAAAACAATATTAAGTTTAATATCCTTTGTTTTTAAAAAATCTTAAAAACATTGAAGTGTATTTCATTTTTTTTTTAATGAAAAAGTAAATTAAACTACTACAATGATCTCATTATATTTCTACTTTTGTGGTTACCAGTAGTGATATCTGGTATAAGAATCTTTCAACGATCAGCCCATAAATTTGCTTTCTCATGTTACATAGACAGTAGTCCTGTGTTTCTGTTAATTTTTTTTTCTCTGCCTAGTATGTTAAATATTATTCAGATCTCCTGATCCAAACCTACATTTTCTTCTATTTTTATAATGCACCTAAATGCACCAATATCTGATCACGTCTTTGACGGTATCTGTTATTAAAATTCGGTCTCTAGTTAGATTCAAATAAAACAATAGTGTTGTTTTAAATCCCAGCTAATCTAGCTTTACTTTTTTATTACGTTATTTATACAAAGTGTAACTTATAATATATGATGCTACTGTCTAGAGCACTTATCTTGTTCCTAATTCATAACAATAAAAAAGTCCGAAAAACATCGTCTTTTTACTGGAAAAAAAACATTTTTTCGAAAAGGACAGGAATTTCTTGTTTAGTTTATGCCATTTTTTTTGTATTAGGTATAGAAAAATATTAACAGCCGGATTCAGTAACATGGTTTAACTTTAAAACCATCCTAAAGTGACAGCAGAGGGCTTAAACTGACAAGGCAATAATAAGTCAAGCAAGTTCTAAACTCTAAAAATTCAAGAATAAAAAAATAATTTTGTTTTACTATTCAACCGGCAAAAATGGAGAATTTGATTTATTTTTGGTATACTATATATATATATATATATATATATATATATATATATATATATATATATATATATATATATATATATCCGGTTTCATAGCGTTCTACGCCTTCTGGTTCCCAGTCTCCATGGTTTTCGATCTTCCCAATCCCCTAGAAGTAAGTTTCTTTCGGACATGGCTCGGTTAATGCCCTTAATCCAGGTAACTTTTGGTCTTCCTCTTTTTATTTTTTCATTTTGTGTCCATTTTAGGATTTGCTTTGGTAGACGTTCGTCAGTCATTCTCTCCACATGTCCATAACATACCAGCTAACGTTGTTCGATTTCATCGAGAATAGTTTTCTTTACGCCTATAATCTCTCGTAATTCTCTCGTTGGTTATCCGTTCGATCCTTGACTTCCAAAAGTCTATTTCAAGAGCCAGCAGTTTACGTTCTAAAGTTTTATTTATCTGCCATGTTTCACATCCATACAATACAACGCTTTTAAATATTGCATTGTATAAAAGATGTTTTCTTTCCTTGGAGATGTTTGTTGACCATAATAGTGAGTTTAGGCATCCGATAGCTTTTTTTCCCTTTAGTTCGCTCCAATATTTCTTCTTCAGTTCGTCCACTTTGATTGATCTTTGTTCCAAGGTAGTTATAATTAGAACAAGATTTTACTATGATATTGTCATCCACTTCCAAATCTGTTTCTTCTCCACCGATACACATATATTTAGTTTTACTGCAGTTGACGGTTAATCCCAATTCTGCGTATTCTTTAAATAGTTTCCTCGTTATAAATTCGAGGTCTTCTTTATCTTGGGTCACTACCACTTGATCATCTGCAAAATGAAGTGTATATAAATGGGTGTCATTATTTAATTCTATTCCCATTCTACTGCATGATCTTCTCCAATTCTATAAAGCTTCATTGAGGTAGATTTTAAACAGAGTTGGTGATAGACAACATCCCTGGCGAAGGCCTTTGGTATACTATTTTTCTTAAATATTTCAAAGCTTTACGTCTAGGTTCTTATCCTTGATATCCCTATATAAGCGTTTATTTGTTGACATATGTAACATAAATTATGACAATATTATAGCTAGCAACTAGATCGGGTTTAAGTCTTAAATCTACTTAGTGAATCTGGTTGCTTTTATATTAGTTTTTTGTTATCCCAAAATGCAAATGAGCTAATTGAACTCGACCATCTAGGAACATGTTAACACATGTATACAACTGACCATGATAATCTAAAATTTATAGCAAAAACCTAATTTCTTCCCTATATTCTAGATCTTTGATGGGTTGGTTACACTATTAAAAATAATCTTTAATATAATGCAAATTTAGTGTCCATTCTACATTAAATTTAATGGTTTTGCACCAAAAATCGAGAATAATTTTCATTTACTGTAAATTTCATGCAAATATCAGTTCGTTGTACATTGAGTTTGACTAAATGGTATCTTAAATTTCAGTAAAGTAACTGAAAATATATTTCAACTTCTGAACATTAAAATTAATTCACATATACCCTAATACTACAGGAATTTACATTATTATTCAATATTCGATAACGCATTTCATGAGATTCCGGGAGATGGCGCAACTTGTATTGAACTTCTTGTTTAGTATGATATAAGTTGCTTAAAGGACTCAATTTTCTTATGGTGAGATCTACCCTGTACTGTGGGAACCAATGAGTTCGAAACCGATCTAGATGGCGGTACAGTACCTGTGGCAAAAATGTCCACCTTTTTCTGGTAGTTTCAGAATTTTTTGAACTCATATTGTTGGTACAGTAAATATGTGATAACATATCTTAAATGTAATGATCAAACTTTAAATTTAATATATGATTACATTAAATTTAATGGAATAAATTAATTTAGATTAATGTAAATTATTAAATTTACTGAATTACATTAAATGTATTTAACAAACGTTTGTGAAATTTGCTTCCAGCGCATTTACATTAAATTTAATGCATTTCCTTTTTACAGTGTATATCAGTGCACTATTTCAATTAGTGTCGTAAGTTCCGGTACCTGAGATAGATGTAAAAATTGCCGCTCAGCCCAGATACTAAAATTGCCGCCCCATCCCCTCTATAATAGAAGAAAATAATATTTTTTCCAAACATTTCAAATTTTAAAAAACTAAAAAATAAATTTAGTTGTAAATACATGATTTGACTTTTGATACTAATCAATTATTAAAAGCAAAATTACTACTAAAAAAATTTAACTGAAAATCATAAAAAATATTAACGAAACTATTTGAATGTTCCAATATAATAAATATTTTTTTCATTGAGAAAATCAGTTTTAACATTAACTTTAAAAATTATCAATTCAATATAAAAATAAAACAAACAAAAATTCATTTTAAAACATCCTTAGCAATCCTTCAATTGTATCTGCAGGTAAGAAATTCCGGCATTCTATTAGAAATTTCCCACATTTTATAAAAATTGATAATTGTAAAACTATATTTAGACCAACAAAGAAAACCTTTAAAAATTGGCAAGTCTAATGTAACCCTGAGTATGATTTTTTGAATTAGACTTTGAAAATCCATATAAATATGGACATATTCGTACATATGGCAAAATTTATCATTTATAAAAAGACGTGACAATGTTGTAAAATTAAGGGATGATGTTCCTTCCTGTATCTAGATGATTTTCTCTTTCAACAAAACAGTCAAAATACATTTTTTTTTTTCGAAATTTACATCCCCAGTCAAAGTGCCGCCTGGGAGGAATAACACCTCTACCAAGCTACGCCACCGATTTTAGCAATCCATATTCATGACGAACTCTTGTGACTTTATCGTATCTCTCCATCCACCCGTCCGTGTGTTTATCACAGCATTGTAACTATACCATTTTTTCTTCTTTTTCAAACAAATTTTGTCTTCTTTCAGTAATATGAACCTATTTTTTTTTACATTATGCCAGCCTCCTTTAATAGGAAATATGGTAGATTCTAAAAATCTAAAAAATTCAACATAACCGTATTTGGTAAATCATTTCAACGAAAAGAAGTGTAATGAAGTTAAGTTCTATAATTTATCAGATATAAAAAATGCCTTAAAAAGAATCTAATACAGCAAATCTAAAAAAGAATTCCACATTCCACACGTTCGTTGTCGCTTTTTTTTACTATTTTAGGATTGCGTCAAAGTTTTAAAAAGCAGATATTTTTTACGATGTAAACCCAGTCAAGAAATTTTTTAAATCCGTGATTAGATACTTCGCTAAATATAGAAGAAATATCTCTATCTGCTTTTTCGTTAAACAAACGTTTGTTATATAATTTATAAACATTTTCTATCAATATTTAACAAAAACAGGGTTCCCAAAATTTTTTAGTTAGGTCGTATATATCTATCTATCTAGCCATGATAGGAATAACTGGTTGCACTTTGCTTAGTAATTTTCAGTATTGCCAACCTTTTTCTATTTGTGTGTCAAATTTGATTTCAATTCGTTCATTATTTTGCGTTTTATAAAGTGTTTTGTAACGAAAAATAAATTTTAGCAGATGATCCTCTAGCAGGTTTTCACGGCATGTTGCTTGAAAAATTTAATTAATCTGTTTCATTTGGAAGTAACGGAAGTAGAACTCGAAAATGCTGGTTAAAAAGAGAAATTAAACTATCGCCACAAAATATGCGTTTATCAAAGGAATTTTTGGAATAACTCTGATTTAATGCGATATTATAGTGGATCCTGACAAATATTCTACCCATGTACTTACATAATACTTATAATAGAATTGACAAATACATTACCTATTTATATACTAATTAAGTATATTTCATTAAATTGTTATATAGGTAAGCTTTGTAGTCACACCACTTGTAACTTATAAAATCTTACACCTTTGACAGCAAAGTATAGCGCTTATACGCCTGATAGCAAACTTGAACCAGAGCTGCATCTAAGGCCGGGCAACAGACTTGCCAGGACTTGTTTAATTCGTCTATTATTAATATGAGTGTCAAAGGCAAACACTGTTCATATTTTATCAGACTTTTGAGAAGAAAAGTGACCTAATATTTTCAAATGTAAGAATAGACGTAATATACAAGGTAAAGAGAATCAAAATCGTCCTAAGTACATTTTTTTAATGACATTATTCTTTCTTAATTCTTCCGACAGTTCAATTGCCGATCATGATTCGAGATACGTCATTCCATATTCTAATCAACAGCTTACAACCATATAAACTTTTAAATTCGTTAATTATTTCATTAGTTTTACCGTTTTAGCAATCGGTATTATTTCCTTTCTATATTTTCTTCTTTCTTGCTACTTAAAATTTTATAGACAAAATTCGATGATTCATAATTTTTTTGTACTTAACTATCAAGGACCTACGACCGCCATAAGAATTAAACTAATGTTTTACGTAATGAATCAATTTTGAACTCCTTAGTCTTATCATTTTTAAATAGTTTCATCATTGGCAGATACATAGGCATTTTATGGAACAGAGTTTTAGGCAATGATGCTATGAAACCACCCAGTTTGTAGGAACATCTGAGAAGGTATCGTTTTCATGCAACAGATAAAGATTATATATACTTCCAAACACTGAAAGAAAAACTTCAGAAGAGGTTAAAGGTGGACAGTATGTTCCCTTCAACGTCAAGAAGAGACAATGATGGTTGGTGGACGTATAATAATATCTTTCTACTGGTAGATACAATAGGAAAGATATTATTTTGCTAACTATTAAAGAGATTGTCAAAACTGTTAACATAATCCTAGATATGATATACTTAAAAGAATTTCTTTTAGCACTAAAACCATCTATGATTATTGGTGAAATGAATTATGATGTTGAAAGCTTCTTTTGTAATTATCTATATACTGATAAAAATGCATCACAGCTTTCCTAAATCGATGAAGAATACCGGTTCATCCCAGTTTAAATTTCAGGCATCGGAGAAGATAGATGATGTAATGTTTTCCTTCCGGAATTTTTGTGCTGTCTCCTAAATGACAAACAGCATACGCCAGCGATTTTTTGCGATTTTGCATGAGCTTTTCACTGTGTTACTTGCGAAATAGTACTAAGCAAGCTTGAAGCATACGGTTTTCAGGGTGTGGCTATGACATGCTAGAACTCTTATTTATCTAGATATTATCAGACTGCATGTTCTTAATATTAATCGTTCACAGATTTTGGAAATAGTATCGGGAGCGTCACAGGAACCGCTATTTAGTCCACTTTTATTTTTTTTGTATATTAATGATTTAGCAAGAACACCCACCAAAGGCAAATTTACTATATTGGGTCTCATTAAATTTTCAGTCTTGTTTGTGGATGAGAGAATCAGATTTCGAAATCACAGTTTGGAGTTAACCAAAAACTTGTCAAATTGTCGTTACCATTTAAGATTCGTTTCAAGTGCACTGCGGTATAGTATTTGTTATTGGATTTCGTGCCCAGAATATTCATCTAACATGGTCTCTTTATTTCTATTTTCATTCAACAGCCTTCTTAACTTACTCTTATTACCAACAGGAAGTTCAGAAAAATTCGGTATATTTTATACCGACAACTCATGTAACTAGTTGAAAAAGCATACTATTAGTGTTTTCCTTTTCTATTTATGTTTAGATATAAAATTTATATCTTCGTAAGTCAATATCTATAAAAATGAATTGCGATAGTAAAGAAGAAAAACAAAATCAATTTTAAAAGAGAATGAAGACTAGGAATGAATAGTTCTAGTGGACTGGAGACTGGAGAATCCCATACCATACATAATTTTGAATTGATGTATACTAGTAATTTTTTATTGGAATCAAACGATATCGTTTTATTCGTAAATTCGGGAAAACAATATAAGCAATGACAAATGAAATTTAATAACTTAATATTGTGAAATATCAAATGAAAAATTCACATTTTCAAAACAAATACAATAAAATATTATTCACTTTCATAACGATGTTGAAATTTCTGAAACATTACAGTATAGAAATAGAATTTCATTTAGAATACTAACATTCAAAAAGAAATGGATATTTTCTCTTTATCTTGTCTTATTTTCCTTTTTTTAGTATCATTACAGAATCCCACCTCCAACAATTTCACACAGTGAAGTAATTGTTTTTAATATAAATTTTTAAAATGATATGGTTTAATTTTTAGAGTTGTTTTAACAATTACAGAAAAAAATATATTTAAAATAGATTGAAATTAATAACTACGTTTTAACTTATCTTGTTATCTAAGGGAAGTGACCTACATATCATTAAAACAAATAAAATCATTTAAAAAATGTCCCACATCAGTTATCTACACAAGGAAATTTTGGTGCAGCCATAAATCTAAATTGTTTACCCAAGTTTACGAACTTAAGGAAAGTTTTTTTGTTATCTCATTTTAATTATCTTATTCACATGCATCAAAACGTTGACTAGATTTATCAAAGTTAATAATTAGTTAGCGTAAAATGACGTAATTAAATGATAGTAATCAATTTTTTCTCTTCTTAATATAATGCGAATAGAGGTAAGGTGACAAATATTTATTACAATATAACAGATTCCAAAAAGTTTTCCAAGAAGAGGCAGTTAAAGGTGTGATAAAAAATAATATCATGTAAAATATTTTTAGCAATATATATATATATATATATATATATATATATATATATATATATATATATATGTCTAAATGAAAACCTTGAATAACAAGCTGAAAACGTGCTCTGCGACATTTAAAATGATTTAGAAAACACAAGAATTAAGTAAAAATAATATAAATATATCAGGGAACTTACAGGCATTGTGGGTAATAATCAAGTGGATTACTATACAAAAACGACCAGTATAGCGGATACAGAAGTTATTTGATTACGATATAACGACATTTTCTCTTATCTCCAAGAACAAATAAATG
Organism: Diaprepes abbreviatus; assembly: GCA_034092305.1. Classification (NCBI taxonomy): domain Eukaryota; kingdom Metazoa; phylum Arthropoda; class Insecta; order Coleoptera; family Curculionidae; genus Diaprepes; species Diaprepes abbreviatus. Next base: position 4,746,418 of record JASJET010000105.1, read on the forward strand.
GAAACAACTTTATGCAGAAAACGCGACTAATGATGGCTGTATTCTTTTGAGTAAATTATCACTGATAAAAGTGAAAGAAGTGAAACTGCTAACTTCATGTTCTTTTGAATATGCATTTACTTGTCATTGGGTCGAAGTGATCATGATTACTTCAAGTGATAGAACTGAAAGTGATAATTACTCAAAAGAATATACCTGATGTCTACTAAAATATTATATTTACCGTCTGAACCAGGCGCGGATACAAGAGGGGGGCGGGGGGGCGATCGTCCCATTATTAAAAATTTTTGGGGCTATCGGTTACTTTATTATTAATTAAATACATTTTAGGACACTTGACGTTTCAGTTTATTTATTTCTTAAACCATCTTCAGAATTACAATTAAGCACTAAAAAGGGATTCAAATGTAATTAATTTTTATATGTTACAGTTAAATTTAGACCTACTTATTAATTTTTATTTCTATTGCACTGACATCTTAATTTAATTTACTTCATTATATGGAAATCCGATGGCCCCAAAAAAATAAAATAAACGTGTTAATTTACACGCTTAAGAAAAAGACACTAATGCAATAATAAAATAATAAAAAAATTACGACTAAATGGAATTAAATATATAAAATTCAAGAGTGGACACATTAAAATAAAAATATATAAAAAAATATATAAACAATATTAAACAATTAAATACAACAAAAACAAAAACTTAAATAATAAATTGTGTTTACACTGGTAAACATGACGTATCAAATTCGTAATCAAAGAAAGTGAAGCTATCTTCACTTAAATTAATTATAATTGGTTCCTCGATATCACCGATCATGAGATCGAGTTTTCACATTTTGTTTGATTCTTTTATTATATGGATTTTTTCCAATTTTCCGGAGTAACTTTATTCAAAAAAATCTTTCAAAAGCTCAGTTAAATTACTAATTTTGTAAATTGTGTTATTTCTAGCAACTCTACCTTTTACTTGAGAGAGATATTTCCTTCTCCAACGGACAGCTTCCGGACAATCTATAAGAACAGATTTCATATCTGGTTTTTCCCACCAAAAATTAAGTTCTCTGAGCAATTTACAGAGCTCAGTTCTTTTAATTTCAAGTAAATCCCGATCTTCTTTGATTTTAGTTAGAATTCTGACGATGGTTGGGATCTGCTTCTCATAATAAAATGTATGTACAACTCCTTTTATTGCAGTTTTCATCTCTTCTTCCAACGAGGTTTTTCGTCTGCCTGTGATCGAATTTGGCTTGGGACTACTAACAATTCCAGTCGTTTTTTCTCCTTTAGTATTCGGTACATAGTAGATTTTCCAACACCTGTCTTGTTGGAACACATCTTAACTGAGCTTTTAACATTATTATCTAGATATTGATATCTTGATGTAACATAAACATTCATCTTAATAAGTTTTTCGTTGAGGAAAAAATGCCTAGGTTTAACGATTTTGGAATAAATATAGAGGTGGAAGAGATATCTTTTGGGTATCTCACTAATCTCAAATAATATATAAAAACAAGCACAAACAAGATAAATCACTAAGGACACACTGTAAGGTGTACATTGCTCACTGACAGAAATTAAAATGAACTATCAGAAATTTTATGGTTGCAGTAAATTTGTAAAAGCTTATAATATTTAAATATAATTAGATTTACGGCAGTCCTCAGTTACCTGTGGCATTGGAGCTGGTACGTTGATTTCGGTAACAGTTTTATTACTCTCTTTAGTTCTTGAATAGAGTATAGGAATGTGTATGCTTGCGATCGCTCCCTCCCCCCTTCAAAGAGCTTTGAGTTCAGGAAAATAGACCCGATTCTACCTCTTATACTAGGAATGTGTATGCTGCTGGCACCCCTCCCTCACCAAGAGCTTCAAATTCAGAAAAATAGACCCGACCCTGCCTTTTACACTAGAAACTGAAATGTTTCTGGTGTCTCCCATCCCCCCTCCCCCCGTCGGCAACTTTCTTTCGCTTGCACTTGTCATACTGTACTTTTGTGATATCACCGCCCCCCCCCCCCCCCTCTAAGAGAAAGAGGCTGGATCCGCCCCTGGTCTGAACTCAGTATGGAAGAAGTTCCACGGGGTAGAAGGCATGAAATGCATATTCTTATTCCTACAAGTATGTTGAATAGGTTTTTTTCTTCTTCGAGATTTTCTGCTTTCCTGAATGTAAAAAGGATTTAAAAATTTCATTTCTAAGATGATGAAATATTGGTCGATTCTGAAGAACAAAATACTCACTCTTTTCAACAATTCAAGTGAGGTAAAATGGTCAAACCTTCTTTCTTCACTTTGCTTTTCTAATACACATTACCTTTATATTGCTTAGAAGTTCTTATTACTTTAATCAGTATTATAGTTACATTTTTCTTATAAATGACTCATTAAAAGTTCCCAAAAGTTCAAAAATGAATTCAAGAATACAAGTAATACACAAATCAATAATTTTATGGAAAATTACGCGATGATGTTCGTGCTGACCCGAAGTATGTAAATAAGTACATGAAAATATTTCTTATTTTTTTACAAATATTACAATAAATAATACCGATAGTGTTATAATAATATGTATAATAATAAAAACACTGCTTTGCATCAGTTAACGACCCGATATAATGAAAATTACATATCCTTTTTCTAATTTTTTCCTTATATGATGTTCTGTCACTTTTTTCTAAAAAAAAAATATGTTAGAACTTACTTGATATATATTTTGTAAGTTGTGTTGAGAGACTCTGCTTTCTCTAATAGAATGAGATTTTATAATATGATTAAAATATCAAATGCAACTAGATCTGATACATTTGGTAAACATACCGAAATAAGTACCTCATTAAGTAAAAACCACAAACCTGTACAAAAGACAACAACTACTAAGTAATTGTAAATTTAACCACCTGATGAGAAATTTTCAACCATTGCGAGTATTTGAATATTTGACACCAATCTATTGCTTCACAAAGATTGTCTCCCTTTTTATTGTTTAGAATATTCCACCTAAACAATGACGAGATCATTTATTACCAAAAACTACAATTTAGCATTAAATTAATCGCAAATATTGTTTATTGACATTTCAGTTGAATTATCACTGTAAATTTTCCATTTGCATTGGAATATAACGGTAATTCTGCCAAATTTACAGTGCTTTGACATGCATAATAGAGAACTAATTAAATATACTCTAGAATGATGTGCATAATTTGCTTTCGGTTATGTATCATAATAGTTATAAAAAAAATCGTATTTTCGATACTGTCATTTGGGCCACGATTTCCTACCTTATTAGCGATTTATAGAACTTTTCTAATTAAATAAAGACTTAATGTAAAATTTATCTATAGATAAAAATGGTACCACATTTAACCTTAAGTGTTAGTTGTTGTCCAGTTAAAAATTCCAATTACTCTGAGGTTTTTCGCAAAGGGAAGCTATGAACAAAGTACTGGTGAAGCACATGAATTATTTTCTTGTCAGCCAGTAATTTCTTGATGCCTTCTTAAAATCGCGGAGACCCTTGTATACTAGCTGAAAGATCAGTGGCTAATTGTTCCCACAATATAAATAAAAAGACAGTGAACATAGATAGATTTCATGGAATAACCAAATTTTTTAGGAATAATTGTATGCATAGATTGTACATACATCGGTGTTCTTGCATCAACTATAAAACATAATTACATCAATAGAAAAGGATTGCATTTCGAGAATATGCGAATTATATGCAACTATAACTTTTATTATATACTCATGCCAGATTTCTTGGGTCATTCCACTATTCATTCATTTGAGAGATCATTTGAAATGAGATCGTTCTTTGAGAACAGCTTTAACAGAAGTAAATAGACTAGAAATATTCATTTTTCCGTTCAATACCTTTTTAGATACATATCCCTAAATTTTAAAATGCAAAAACATATTTTTTATTAATTTAGTACATCGTCATATTTACATTTATTCCTATTTTTTTAAGTAGAAGTACTTAATAGACATAGTGAACGAAAATAATTAATTTTCTATTGTTGCAAGTCAAAAAAATATGTGAATTCTGGGTAATTCAGACTACCCTCTTCAGTAATCGCTTCGTACCCCTATTCCTCAAAGTCCTTGAAGCCAATTCTCTAAAAGGGAGATTTTAAAAAGAATGCTGTTAGTGGTCAATTAAATTTGTTTTTGTATTTTAATGATAACCAATTAATTTTGTAAATTCCATTATTTTAAGGGATTGCGCAATTTTCCGGCATTCTATGATGATGATATTTACAGGGTTTACGTTATATTTTAGCAGCAGTAGGTAATAGTCTGTGTTATATGTTAAATTTTATTTAATTTTTTCCTTCCTTATAGTATATCTTTAGACATCCAATTAAAGATTTTTATTATAAGTATTTATTTACGAGTTTTATTTGATCCATACGCTCACTTGCGTACATTTTTTGGACTTGCTTACATATAGGGATAAAGTTGAAAGCTAATTCTTAACAACACCGCGGAAGGTTTCTACATTCCGCCTAGCTACAGATGCAGTGGTGCCCTGAATAATCCACCCCTACCCTCCATCATAGGGATTAGCTTGGTATTTTTGCTCACTGTCTCGTCTACTAGCCTTCAGCTAAACTGGTAAGTTTGCTTTAGTTACGATTAATTAACTATTGAATTTTTTCTCACTTAATTGTGGGGTTTTGGCGTAATATATCTATGAATCAACATTCCGTTATACGCTTGTTTTGAAAAGAAGATCATACTTCATATTATGGTGATCATATTATACCACAGTATTCAATTTTTGGTGGCACAAGATTGTCAAAAATTATCAAAAAGACATTACAATGCCTTCTAGATCTGATGATGAAACCCATTTTTTTTTGTGAGGTTAATTAATTTCATTCATTCTATATTCATTAAAATTTGATAATACTCCAAAATCATTTATTCTACACCATCCAAAAACACTATTATCTCTTTAGTAAACTCCACTTGAGCACAATAGGCCTATACTGGCATCTCGCTTTAGTACGGACTTAAGAAGAAAAAAAAAGGCAGAGTTTATTAAAATCTGACAAAGCAATCCAGAGTTACAATATTGTTTTAATAACAATATTCCTTGCTTCTCCCTACCTATTGTCGTATTAACGAAGTTTGGGTGTTTTTTTCCAAGGGTCTCTTTCAATTACCTTTCGCAATTTTCGGTATTTTTGTACTCATCTTCGAGAATATGGACCTATATACCGGATTTACTGGATTAATTGTATCCTTCTGGAAACGTGGAAGTTCGTTTCCGTAGGGAATAATTTATTTTAAGAATTTTCGCATTATCAATTTTTGAGTAAAACCTAAGTTTTAACACAAACCAGGGATTGTTGGTGAAGTCCCGCCAAACCTCACGACTAGAAAGAAAACTCTAGCCGCCTCGCCTTCCTTCTCGCTCACCGGGATAGAAGGGGAATGAGTGAAGCTCAGAATTAACGAAGATTAATTAAATTTTATTTTATCAAAGGAACCCTTCTAAGGAATGAGCCAATTAGGAAGAGGTTATCAAGTAACACTCGTCATTGACTCTTAGTTAATGATCGGTATTCATAACTTTATAACCGATACGAAGTTGACAGTCGCAATATCAATCTCAGGTTTTCTCCACTTGGTCACGTTCTGGTAATTATGTTTAGGGCAGGACACCTCGGTTCAGTAACTCGTACGCGCCGCTCACCTCGTCTTTTTATCGACGGTGTCAATTTCAGGAATTAAGATACGTGCACGATCTTTAGTTTCTGTAGAATGTTATGTTGTCAAAGACAACCTACTTTAAGAACCACGAACTGCCTAAAAAATAGAACAGTCAGAGTGGCCCCAGAGAGCTAAGCTCAATCGGAAAAAGGACACGTTGACTCCAAAAGAGCAACTCGTAATGTCCGTAATTACGCCACTGCCTTTCCGCTTTTATAGCAGTGGTGACATCGCATTCTAAATTAGGGGAAACACCGCGTAAAGTGACGCCACCGTGCCGTTTAATGTCTGGGTTTCCCCGTAGCGGCAGAAGAATTGTAGTTTTAGCACTGTATGTCATATTATTTAGATTATTTTATTTAGGGAGTTTTGGGGCAACATTAAATTTGAAATTTAATATTTTGTCGTAAAATAAGCGTGTATTCACAACACTATATTTAGTAAGCCAGAACAAAAGGTTAAATGCAAAAGTTTTTAAATCTAAGTCGTAATTTACACCTACATTTACATTTAATTTTTGTAGAAAATTACTGTTTTTATTTCATTCATATAATCAAATATACCCTCTTGTGGCATATTTAGAAACAAAAAATATTTTATAAACATATATATTTTTTTTCTCCGAAAAGTTACATTCCAAATATGATCAAGTTCAATAAAATCGGCTGAAGCAATCCCGAGTAGCAATATTTTTTGAATAACAATATTTCTTTTTCCCCCCTCCCTTTAACTTAAAAGTTAGAGGAAAAAATCAAATATTAAAAACATAAACGGGCATCTAACATCACATTTTATTTTTCTGAGAAATTGTTGTTTTTCTGTTTTATATACTAAGATATGCCCTCTTACAGCCTATTTAGAAGCATAAAAATATTTTATTTTAATTCATATTGGTAATATTACTTAAACATAATTTTTTCTGAAAGTACTATTAATCAATTTTTTTCGAGATACAATCGGTCAATAGCTTTAACAACACACCCTGTATATAAAAAGGATTTTTAAAAAATATCCATTTAGCACTGATTGCAACAAATGACTGTGTTGCTTAGGCAATATTTAAATGTAACAATTTTTTTTCTTTTGTCAAATTTTTTGAAAAATTTTGCAACAAAAAAATTAATTTTGTGAAATAGAAATATCGGAGTGTTATAAAATTTATCTGAAGCATTTTAACAATTCTGCTTTATTAAACTGGGAATCAAGAAAGTTTTAGCAAGTTTGACTTCAAGGTTGTTGACTCCATAATAAAAATTGCAATTTTCTGAAAATCATTTGAAGTTGGTGGATGTAGACCCTGACTCTTTTTCAAGACAGTGACAGGTTATTAGAGACTTGGGTCCATTAATTGGATCCAAATCAAGATAAGGGTCCATATAATGGGTCCCAAGGCTTTGGGTTTCGGTTTTTATTCGTCTATTTGTTGATATATAATACAGATTCGCAGGAAATATACTATCTGTCTTTTCCTTTAATATTCTGAAAGAGGAATACGGTAACTTAACAAACAAATCCTACGTCCGTAAAAACTTATTTATATTTCACTTAATTTTTATATAAAACACAAGTTGCAACAATAATATACCTCCTCTTGACAAAGCTACCATCTACTTGGAAAAATTTAGATTAGAGCTTCCTTCGTTTTAAAATGGAATATCTATATTTTTTTCTTAATAAAGAAAAGTTCCAAAAAGAAAGTTTTCTCTTTACAAAAATAAATAATGTTTACAGACTTTGTTTAATAAAGGCGCGTACGTTCCAATTCTATTTGTTTAGTTAAAGTACCAACATTAAAAAAAGTACCTACATCAAATAAATGCTATTTGCTATAAGATAAACTTATACTTCAAGTAAGGTGGGTATCAACTGTTATATCTTAATATACAGGGTATTTTCCTAGTATTGACCCATATTCTGCAAAAGCCGTTTGAAATTATTATTCCGCACAATGTTTTCCATTATAGTTTCCCCAGTTAGAATAAAACGTTGTCATGCGAAATAACAGATATAGAATCATTTATTTTAAGTTCACAGGAGAACGGGGAACTCAAAATTAACGCTGTTTTATAACGACTTATATAATCATTATAGTAACGATTTTACATAATTTCCATGCAAGAAAAGTATATAATATTTTACCGAGATTTTTTACCTATTGCAACTTAATATTGTATTTAGAAAACTAACGATAACCTATATTGGATATTTTTATGAAAATATAAATTCGCATTATTCACTAGAGCTTGCACCAATTTGCTTGACATAATATTGTCTACAATGGAGAAGACATATTGGGGATTTATGTGTACTCTTATATATAAATAAAAATGTTTTTATTCAGCTCTTTTAAACCTATATTCTTCTTTTTTCGTCTTCCTTACGGTACCTTGAACTGGCGAGCAAGTCCCAATCTAATTTGTGTATTTCACGGACATTTATGATTTAAAACTGAGTATTTATGGGAACAGTCTTGCAAAGCTGTATCCGATATAACTAAGTAGACTTAAATTGACGTATTTTAATATCAAGGGTCTGTTATCAAACGTTGTACGCATATTTCCCGGACATCTTGTATAAATAGGGTAGGTAGTAGACATTATGATATTTAGCTAAATTTTGGTGATGATCTGCCACTTTTGTGAGCCACCATTTACTTTTCATGCACCCCCATTGTTTTCCTTTTTGATATGAACCCCTTGCAGATCGCAATCGACCCCTGGGAGTCGATATGGACCACTCTGAAAATCAATGGTCTACTTAATTCGTTCTATAGAATTGCAGTCTATATAATACAGGGTTTAGCTGGTAGCATACTATTGTTTTAAATATGGGGAAAAAAGTCAACCAACTATCATTCACTTATTTCACCGCAAATAACTCACTTTAATTTTCAAAATATACAGCGTTATTCACCGTATATGGCACGGAATATTGCGGCCAAAATGGGAGTCTAATATAGTTACTTTTAAAAATTATTTTCATATTATACAGGGTGTCCCAAAAGCTCTGAAAGTATCAAAGTTATGTTTTTCTTTAAATGGAACCCTCTGTATGTAATTGCATTTTTGGATTCTCCGATCAAAATAAGTGCCCATTTTAATAAGGTGTATAGTACCTAAACCTTAAGGGTTTTTAAATAATTTGAATTTTGACAAAATCTAACTTAAATTTCGTGTTTCAAATACTTAAAAAGCATTTCAGTTATGTACTCGAAATTTACAATGAAGTGTAACAATAAATCATATTTTATATCTCAATTATAACAAACTTGCTATATTATACAGAGCGTCCAAAAATTAAAACTAATCAAATAAGAACTTTAAGTGGCTATAACTTGATTAGTTTAAATAGAACGCCATAGTTTTTACCTTACCAGAAAATATACCTTTTAAATACGTATCGAATGGTGTAAGGGTGTTTGTTCTATAGCTAAGTCTTCGCATTTTCACAAAATAACGCCAAATAATCGTTTTTTGCACTATTTTCTGTTTTTTGAATAGATGTTCTAATGCATCTAGTTGCCAACAGTATTTAGAAACGTCAGATAATTCATTTGAGATGTCAGTTTAGTCGGCAAAACCTGTTGCTATAATAGCGGTATTATTTTTTGTAACTGTGAAGCTTCATTTACTGAACTGAATTATTTGAATATTTTTATGTTATTGCTTTGTCAAAATGAAGATTTATCCACTAAAATTGCGTATTAATATGATTTTTATCCTTGAAGAATGTCGTCAAAATTGTTGGCTTCTCGAATCTATGCTCCAAGGTTTCCTGAAAAAAAAACATCCTAAACAAACCGTTTTTGTGAGACTATTAAACCACTTTCGGGAAAATGGAAGTATTAGTTATAAAAAACCTGTTATAAGAAATCTTGTCATTGAGGATAAAGAAAATGTTTTTACTGTACTCGGTTCAGTGATCGAAAATCCCAATATTAGTCAGAATCATATATCCGAAAATACTAATATTAGCCAAGCAAGTGTTATAAAATCCAGCTCTGTCTAGAGCTTCACGGAAATGATATTGACAGTCGAACTGAATTCTGCTTGTGGATGTTAGATAAAGTGGCAGAAAATGAACACTTTTTTGATCATGTGTTGTTTAGTGATGATTGTACTTTTCATAATAATACTTTCGTAAATAGACACAACTTCTATTACTATTCTGATTCAAATCCGCATGAATACAGAGTTATGAGAAACCGGAATAGATAATCGGTTAATATTTGAGGAGGAATACTAGGTCCATACTTAATTGAACCCTACTTTTTTGGGGACCTTTAAATGGGTTGATGTTTCGCGATTTTATTTTACACCAACTTCTAGTGTTATTAGACGATGTCTTTCTAAATATTAAAACATCTATGTTCCTTCAACTGAATGGAGCTCCACCCCATTATCATCGCGAGGTTCGGAAATTTTTAAATGTCAACTTTCGAAATATGTAGATTGGGAGAGACGGATTTCAAAATTGGCCCCCGAGATCTCCGGACTTTTTATGGGTATACATAAAAAGAATTGTATACAATACGCCCCCAACAACAACACCACAAGATATGAAAATACGTATAAAAGACGCTTTTTAAACTGTAACCCCGCAAATGTTCTCTAGAGTTAGCAGTGGTTTCGAAAAAAGAATATGTAAGTGTTTGGAAATGGATGGTCGGCATTTCGAACATCTACAATAAATATTATGCTTCTGTTTTGTGCTATCGTCAATATAATACCGTTATTGCTATTATAGCCGGTTGGTCGACTATAAGTCGCGTCCCGAGTTTCTGAACATTTGTAAAGATATTCCTGATTATTATTCTTATAGTTGTAAATTACGTGTCATTTCCAAATGCCATAAGCAACTAAAGGCATTAGAATATCTATTCAAAAAAAAACACAAAATGGTGCAGAAAAAGATTATTTGGCGTATTTTGTGAAAACTCGATGACTTAGTTATACAATACCCTTATGCCATTTGATAGGTATTTTAAAGGTACATTTTCTGGTAAGGTAAAAAGTATAACGTTCTATTTAAATTAATCAAATTAGAGCCACTTAAAATTCTTACTTGATTAGTTTTAATTTTTGGACACCCTGTATAATATAGCAAGTTTATTATAATTGAGATAAATAAATATGATTTATTGTTACACTTCACGTAATTTTAGAGTATCTAACTGAAATACTTCTTAAGTATTTGAAACATGAAAATTAGGTTAGATTTTGTCCAAATTCAAATTATTTAAAAACCTTAAGGTTTAGGTACTATAAACCTCATTAAAATAGGCATTTATTTTGATCCAAGAATCTAAAAATGCAATAATATACAGGGAGGTTCTATTAAAAAAAAGTAACTATATTAGACCTCCATATAAAACTTTTTGAAAACATTCGATAATTCTGTCGATGAATGTAACATTTTTTTGGGAATTGTCATGTACTTTAGAAACCTTTAAACTGAACAGATAAACATTGTCTATTTATATTCCTATTTCGTACAAAAACCAACTTTCAAAACTGAAAGTATGTATAAGTATAGCTAGTTGCGCCCGTAATGAGCCTCCTTTGGATTTTACCAACTTCTATTGATATCGAGCGTACCACACGAATTACTCACAAAACCCTTGTGCAGGTGTCAAAGAAGATAATAAAAACGTCTGAGATAAAAACCAATTCTATCATTTTTTTCGAAAGAGCGTGCGACAAAGCCGCCCAACTAGGTGAAAAAATCCTTTGAGTTTGCACAAAAAAACAGACAGAAAATGGTTCAATGCGAGCAGCAGTCGCGCTCCTGTCCAAGATTTAATAAAAACAATCTTTCTGCAACAGTAATCGCTTAATAAAACCAAAGCGTATACTCTCGTTGCATTTCATTCCATAATAAATATATAATAATAATTTATTTTTAACAAAAAAGTTTCTACGTCACAAAATTCCTCTTAAATGACAATCCTTGAGTTAATATTAATTAATAACAAAAACAATGAGGATTCACAATACTTATTGACGCATATATGCGTTAACCAAAACAAATTTTGTTAAAAAATCTTATTATTTGTACCAATAAAATTATTATCTTTTGTTCTTATCGAAAATCTTAAGAAAATACTATCTGCGACGTTCGTATCAGTATTGTTTTTATTGACGCAGATCTTCCTGTTGTTTATACAAGATTTCCAAATAACCCAGTTATAATAACCCTATCTCGATAAAAATATGAACGTGCCTCTTTTTGGCTAAAAATAGTCTTTACAGTGGTGTAGTCTCGTAACCCTAGCAAAGTATAAATTAAATGAAATTAAATAAATGTTTAAAGCTTTATAATAACCGGATAATAAAATCGAGTATTTTTAGATAGTATAAACGTGCGATCAATACATGATTGACTAATGACTAAATATATCTCACAACATCGTAAATCACTCCGGACATGTCAACTAAAAATCACGTCTGCCAATGAGTGGAAATCAATCTGAACTCAACGGAAAATTACCTGAAATCAAGCGTAAAACAATACCCTTTAATGTTACCTACAATAAATTATTATTATAAATGAATGTTCATAACACAAACTTCCATAACATAGGCCTTTTTTAAAGGAGCTTATTCTAACAAAAAGATAATATGCTAAACATACAGCAAAGTACAAAGTTCTAGACTTGATATTTTATTTTATAACAGGTTTTGGGTCACTTACATGTCGTAGTGATATTATTATCCTGTCATCCCACGGTTAATTGCCATTGTAATAATAGTAGACATGTTTTTTTTTTATATTTTTCTAACCGATTACAGGTTTGTAAATGCAGGGATGTATACAGTCTCCAGTATTATTCAATATCAACTCTAAGGAAATATATTTTGTCAAGCTTTTTCAAATATCACGCCAGAAATAGTAATTAATAGAGGAAGCATATACAGGGTGTTCCGGAAAATGTGGGAAATCTCCCGGATATGAAGAAAACACGTGAGAAGAGTACTACAAGTTCATACAAACTTTTTTCGTATAGGCCTCCTCTTTGGAGATATGGGCTCCCAAACAGCTACAATGGAATCAAGTTTTTTACACATAATTATTGAAACACCAGGTATATTTTGATTTTTTTAAATTTGATGTATACTAGGTAAGACCCTTCAAATTGCTATCCAAGAAAGTGTTATGAACTACTCACAGCTTCAGGGACGGACTAGCTGTGACATTCATGACCCCATTTTATTACGCCCTGTATGATAAGACACTTGGACAACATTTTTTTTTACCGTTTTCGAATAAATATCATTTTATTTACATCATGTATTTGGCGTTCAACCTCATGATAAAAAAATTAGATCCCAAATTAGAGTTTACCTCGTTAGTTAAAAACGTCTAATTCTGTGAATTGGAGTTCGACCTAGGTTCGAAAAAAATGTGCATTTTATTTTATCGGCACCAAAAACATAGTATTGTTATTGCAAACTTTGTTAGGTATAAAAGAAATAAATATCCTTCATTTTAGAACTTGTCAACTTTCACATCGCTGATACATTGATTCTTTATTTGGATATTAATTTATTTCGTAGTGAAATTAACTGTAAAATAATTCGAAATATGTAATCCACGTTTATTGAGTATGTAGATATGCATCTAATTTATGATCCTGCATCTTGCAATGCTTTGGAAGCCACGAAGTTATATCACCACAGATATCCCAATGGTACTCTTTCAGATCAAAAAACATTTCAACGAGTTGACCAACGTCTAAGGGAGAATGGTAGGCGATTCCATTTAATAAGGTAATATTATTAAATTTCTTCCTAATTTTAGGAAATTTTGGGAAAAGAAGTACTGATGCTGGTCGGGAAAGAACAGTACGTATGCCGCAATGCAATTAGAGAAAAATACTTTAAATGAAGTATATGATACTCCTTCAAGCACTCGAAAATTATAAGTGCAGTTTAATACGTTGAAAACAAGAGTACATGTAGTTCTTCAAGAACAGCTGTTATATCCATATCATTTAAAAAAGTGCACAAACTGATTTCTGAAGATTTTCCCCGTAGAATGCAGTTTGCAAACTGATTATTGGATCAGCAACGAAATGATGTAAACTTCATTAGCACTATTCTCTTCATGGATGAAGCAGGGTTTACCGAAAATGGTATCATAAATTTACACAACTCAAATGTATGGGCTGATGAAAATTCTCCTGTAACTATGGTTTCGCACCATCAATATCAGTTCAAATTAATGAATGTCTGAGCAGGAATCATTGCCATTTGTAATGCCGGCACGACTGAATGGAGAACTTCATTTGGACTTCCTGCAGAATGCTTTTCATGATTTAGTAGGGCACTTAGCACTTAAAACTCGCCGAAACATGTACTACATGCACGATGTGGAACCACATCATTTCAGCGTTGCTGTGTGAGAGCACCTGAATAACATCTATCCAAACCGTTGGATAGATAGAGGAGAATCTATTGTCTAGCTTCCTCTATCTCCTAATTTTTACCTGTGAAGACATCTCAAAACCTTGATGTATTTCATTCCGGTCGATAGTAGGGAGGAACTTCTACGGAGAATCACGTTTCATTATGATCAAATAAAGAGCAATGCTCAAAGCTCTCTATTAGTCGTGCCCGCGAATGTGTCAGACTTCACAGACCCCATGACGAACCCTCTTAAGAAGCGTCTAACTAAACAGTTAGTTTAACTTTTTTTTGAAACTATGGTGACAGGGGAAAAATCCTCTTTTTCATATTCAACTCTACAGAAGTTAGGGGGGCTCACAGTATAAATAAAATGACGTTTTTTTCGAAAATGTTAGGATAAGCGACATGAATAAAGAGTACCTAATTTTTAGTTAATAGTTAAAGGTATGTAAAAACGTTGTACGAAGTTCTTATCATACAGGGCGTAAAAAATGGTCATGAGTGTTCCGTCCCTGCAGCTGTGGGTAACACAGTACAACACTTTCTTGAATAGTAACTCGAAGGGTCTTACCTGGTATACATCATATTTAAAAAAATTGAAATATACCTGGTGGTTCAATAATTATGTGTAAAAAACTTGATTCCATTGCAGCTCTTTGAGAGTCCATATCTCCAAAGAGGAGGCCTATTCGAAAAAAGTTTATATGAACAAGTAGCATTCCTTTCACGGTTCTTTTTCATATCGGGGAAATTTGCCAAATTTTCCCAGACACCTATTTAACATCAGATATGTATTTAGACTGATGAAATTGGTCAGAAAGAGATATGAACAGAAATTGTTAAACTAATAAATGAAAATAATATTGACTTAGTCACCAACCTTTTTTACAATGTCTATACAAGCGACGAAATCCCTGAAGAATGGTTGAAATCTATTGTTGTGTAAACTACATCTCACCGATAATTCCCGCCACAGTTTAAGTTCAAATATGAAAATCAAAAATTATATAGTGCGACAACGGGTGTCTGGGGAGGTGTCAGTCGAAACCCACTGAGGAGTCCTAAGGCTGGCACCGGGACGAAACACCCCAAATTTTTACTTTATAATTTGTTCGTAATTCTCGCTGGGTACAGGGACCTTAGCAGATTACGACACTATATTTATACATATACTCAAACTTAAAAATCTGAAGAAGTGCAAGAATTTCAGATTTCTTAGCCTCATGTCACATATACCTTCTTTTAGATTGACGTCTCTCGGGAAATCGTTGTTAATACAATATTTGCACTAATAGCGCAAAAATCATATAAACCATCTCAGTACGTGAAAAATTCAATATTTAAAATTTAAACTTTAACAGCCAGATTCACTAAGAAGATTTCAAAATTAAACCCAATCTAGTTGGGATGAAACGTAAAACTTCCAGTTGGCCAGTTTTGTTTTGCTTATGATAATATTATAATTTGTATTACATATATCAAAAAATAAACGCTGGGCATTTTAAAGATAAGCACCTTGCGATGAAGCCTAGAAATATATAAAAGAAACAAAATAAAATTCTCCATTTTTGCCGTTTGAATAATACAAAAAGTTATTTTTTTATGCTCATATTTTTATGATTTAAGACTTACTTGTATTATAGCTGCTCTTGTCAGTTTCAGCCCTCTGGTGTCATTTCGGACTGTTTTGAAATTAAATCATGTTAGTGAATTCGGAGGTAATTTTTTTATAAAACAAATTGATACAATACTCTTTGCTAGTGACAGATAAACAATAACTTTGACGTTTACTTCTTTCGTTTAATACACATGGCTAAATAGATATCTATAGGTAGGTATTTCGTATACAATTAATAAAAATGAATATACCGGAAAAACTAACACTGATAGATATAGGAGAACTTCAAGAAAAATGATAAAAAAATAATAATTCTATATGATAAAGTAGTTATATATGTTCTATTTAAAAAATCCAAGAAAAATTCATTTACATTTTATCAAATGAACAAAATTTTCGCGAACGCTCTCTATGAAACAATTGCTTAGGCGCTTTATTAGACCCCTAATAGTACTTTTACTTTTCTTAATATCCATTTTGTGCAAGGAACTTGGAAGGGATAGGAAAACTACAAAAATAGGCTAAATGCGTAAAAAAGTGTTCCACCATGCAGAAAATAAATGTCATATATTGACATCGACTCGCTATGTGGAGCAAGCGCAAAAAGAAATTTCGTAGTAGACGATTTTAAAGTTTTGTTTGCGCTAATGTGTAGTTTTTATCATTTCTTTCATTTCATTTTTTTTGATCAGAAATTAATTATTTTAAAGTTTAGAACGTACATGGAAAACACTTTACTTAATAATAACATAAAAAAGGAGTAACATATAGTTAATCTCTATGGCCAGATCCTTTTTAACATTGTAGATAAGATAAGATTTTATTTAGAATTATGTTTAAATTTGTTTTAAGACAATGTTTATTTCATTAGTCGTTTTATAACCTGAACTTTAAATTGTAATTTTTCAATATAACAACATAAATAAGAGGTTTCTCAAATCCAGTCCTGTCCCTTGACCTACTGCGCAAGTGCAGCATAGCCACATTGAGTGGAGTACAGAGTTACATGAGGAACCAAATTTAATTTAGGGTATTCTCCCTCCTTTTACCCCTTCCAACTTCCTTGATTTTGTGTAATATAATTGCTGTAGATAGAAAGATATAATAGATTAAAGAGAACCATATTTTATTTCCAAATTTGTTGAATTTTTTGAAAAAATTGGCAATTTCACAATAAAATCCAAAACCAGATATGCTATCATATGGATAATTCTTGGGTTAATCCAAATATGCAAAGATATATAGGGTATCCCTTTAAAAAATCATTTTTTTTAGCATCACGCTGTCATGCAACACCATGTAAAATTGAAAATATTTTAGATTGTAGAAATTTTTATTAAAATATTTGGTAAAATTTTTGACAATTACTTTATCACACTATTGCGCCACCTTGTATTATACACGCTGGTTTTACTAATGCACATGGTTGCTTCAGTCTCACGGTATGTTACATGACGATCATTATTTGTTTCATTTAGAAATAACTTGACGGAGACTTCAAAGATTTCAATTTCATATAGAAATTTACAGTTATTTTTCACTTTTTAGCGCACTTTTAGAAGTCTGTTCAATTTTTTTATAAAAATTTTATTTTTCGATTTTTAGTTTTGAGTTCATTATGATATCCATAAATTATTTGAACTAGGTACTAATCGAGATTAGTGTACCTCGCAATGACTTCAAGGTGGCAAAAAAGTACCCATTTTATCCAAAGTTGTAATCACCCTAAAATGAACCACTAAAAATTCTTTGATTCTTAGAATTCTACAATAACCGGTGAAATTGTATCAAACAAATATTTAGTATGTCATAGTAAATCCACTATCTTAAATTTTAAATTAAATTTATATTGGTAATATAGGCCCCAAAACGTTCCAATATCGATATTTAACGAACTTGGGACATAAATTTAGCTCGATATATTTTATAGTGCATATTGAGTTTGTATACGCTCCAAGAACCAATAGCAGTTTTAGGCAAAATCTGAAAACTTAAAATTTTCACTCTCTCACTCCCTTGTCAACCTAATATTGTAAAAAATTAACTTCATATTCGTAATACACGATCCCGAAAACACCCTAATACCAAATCTGATAAAATGCGATTAAGGTAAAATTTTCAACTCTCTATATTGGATCCGTCATATTGAATTCCAAAAAAATAATTTTGACGTCTTATTGTAATCTAAATATAAACCCTTCAAAGCCCCCTAGTACCAATTTTAGATGAAATCCAGAAATTCAAAATTTCTAGACCGTCATATTGCCTCTGACATATGATATTTTCTTAAAATAATTCTATATTCGCTATTTCCATCCTTAAAAACAATTCAGTTCCACATTAGATCCGCCATATTGAATTTTTTAGAAATAATTTCAGATTCGCTGTGCACGACCCCACTAATTCCCCCATACCAATTTTGGAGAAAATCGGACAAAATTAATTTTTTTGGCCGCCATATTGTCAGCGCCATCTTGTATTTTACTGCACCAATTTTATCCAAAAAAATATGGGACTACCGCAGCAACTTCCTGAACATAACGTAAAAAATTTTATTCAAATCGGTGCAGCCGTTCCGGAGTAATCGGTGTACATATATAAAAAAATATATACTTGACGAATTGAGAACCTCCTTCTTTTAGAAGTCGGTTAAAAACTAATAAAGTGACATTTTTAATATCAAAAAAACAATTCGTATCACCATTGTATTCTCTAAAAGTAATTCAAGCTAAAAACCATGTTTCTTTAATTTCATAATGAAAAATTTTGACAACACGGGTAATTTGTTAATTTACATAACCTCAATTTTAGTACGATTCCTGCATTAAAAATGAGATCATCACAGTAATAATGCATTTTAATTCCTGCACTAACACCACGGTTTTGAACGTACGTTGCTGTGAAGTGATATGGAAAATATTTTTAGGAAAATCAAAATATAATATATATAAAGGTTTCCCACGATGAAATATAGCGATCGATTTCTTGGAAAATTTTAAAAATTTGACAGTTTACCAAAGTTCATGGGGGCAATTCGGCTAAGATATTTTCAAGATGGTGGCACTTCCGGTTATAACGGAAGTTGATTCCTTCTTGCTCATTTTAAACAGAATATTCTGTATATTATTTCATTTTTAGATTCTATGCAAAATTATAGATATATTTTACGTGCAACATCCTATACCTAAGTTCAACTGTTTTTGACATATTTTAAATTTTATGTCAAAAATTATGTTTACAGGCCTAAATATAATTGTCAATTTTTTTTTTACATAAAAGCTTCCATTATTTAATTGGAGATAAACTTTCAAACATGTTCCCTTACTCTTGCCATACATCTTGAAAATATTTTAGAGGAATTGCCCCCATCCATTTCTGGGAAATCCATCGCGACATTTCGTGATAGGACATATATATATATATATATATATATATATATATATATATATATATATATATATATATATATATATACGAATATAATGAAAATTTAAAATACATAATTGAATTTTTATTTAATTATTTTTTTACTACCAACCTTTGTAAATATATATTTTTGAATAATTATATTTAATCTTAATTCATCTTCTTAATATATTAACAACATAACAAAATAAAAACAAAAGTCGTGTTTCTTCTAAGCATAAAAATTGATACTGCAGCAGATGCATATTAGATGAAAGGTCAACAACCAGCAAGGTGAGGCCATGCAACATTTTTCAGAAGAAGAATAGAGCAACTTTCGGAAGAAACCGAATGAACTTTAAACAGTTATAGTCCATTGCCCGGGTCGTCCTTTTAAATAAACATGGTCTAACATTTTCGGTATTATATTTGATACTCGAAATTTATGTAAGAAAAATTGCTGGGAAAACTGAACAATAACGATCGCAAATTCAGGCATGCAATTAAAGTATTCAGTTTTATAGACTATGTTTTTAAGGTTAATAAATAGATCATTTTAGATTGATTTCTTTTAGCTTTTATGCTTTCAGTGAAAATTAGAATTATAATATTATTCCTGATTTGTACAAATGATTTTGATAATTCTAGTGTCACTCTTATTTTTTATTGGTTTGTTTTTTTGCTGTTTTCTTCTACATCAGAACATGTAGATATCATGTACCTGCTTGTGAAGATCTATAGTCCAACAGCACCAGAATTTTAGTAGGTACTGAAGCCTAGCTAGATAGGACTGTATAATGTTTTGTTTTTTTTTTAAGTTCAACACGATGAACATTTATAAATTTTATTTGTAAATTAAAAAAAAAATGACGTAACAAAGACTATACGAAACACGAATGACAACATTGATAACTGAAGATTAAAGATACATATCATCATTCTAGTAAAGTTCTAGAAAACATAATTTGATCTGTCGTCCCCTGCACTCATATCCTCTCCATTATCGCGTAGTGATGTATCGAAAGAATCAAAAATTGAGATTCATCGATTTTATATTTAAAAAAATGTTACGGAACTAAAACTAGAAAACCGTGAGCCACTGACAAGCAAGTTAAAAGACAAAGGTTAAATCCAGAAGATTTTAGCAGTTAAGTTTAAAGTAAACAGCAAAAAAAAATAAAAAAGGAAAATATTCAAATTTAAAGTCTTTTTGTTAAGGTAATAGACCATTAATTCGAATAAATAAATATCAAAATTTTTAATGAAATATTCCACATGAATGGAGAAGAAAGTGCATTAATTTATTAGAAATATTTTCAACCTGTTTTTTTTCCAATTTTTAAAACTCAGTGACAGCAGCGTTCTCAGAGGGAGATTGTTGGTGTGATCATAGGGAGGAAAAGGTAGGCCATTCAATACTAATTTCTGTGACCGGTTCAATGCTCTCTGGTGAAATATTCACCTCTTGAAGCTCGTAGACAAAAATTTGATTGAGCTACATTTATGACGTAATTCAAAAATTATGTAAAATACATAGAGATATTTTTTACCCCCCCCCCCCCCGAATGTAAAAATAAAAAATGTTTGCTTAAGACTCGTTTTTATTTACATTTAGTTCAGTTTTTTAACTTAATATTTATACAAAAACTGTGGGTCGTATAAACAATTTTCAAATTATTTTCTTTTATTGATTATTTCATTGTGGGGTGCTCGATAAATCAAAATATATTTTGTAACACAAAATGAGGTCTTTGGTTTTAGTTTATTTTGGTTCATCGAAAACATTGAATTTAAAATAAAAAACGTAAAAAATCTTAAAACAAGCCTTTTTGACGACTTTGAAACAATTTTTATACAAGTGTTAACTTCCAAACTTGAAATAAATACAATAAATTGGTTTAAATAAAAATTTATATATATATATATATATATATATATATATATATATATATATATATATATATATATATATATATATATATATATATATAAGGACTCGCCCAGCCGATCCTTCACCATCTCATTTTTAATTGTGGTAAATTTTTCAATATCTCATTAAAATTTTTTACATTTAAAAATATTTTGTGATAATTACAAGGCTAGGTTCGATTTGCTTTGATAAGTGAACCGAATCACCATGAATGTAAAATCTCGAAGTCTTTTCAACTTATGAGATTCATCTTACTACATATATGTAACAGAGTGTGCTAAAATAGAATCCGAAGTCCAAATAACTCCATCACGTTAGATTTTTTCCTAACCTCAAAAAATAGGCTATAAATCATAAAATTCAATAAAGCCTCATAATCATATATCCCATCAGCCTCACAACCACAAAACTTTAAAACGCCACACCCCTGAGCTCTAAAACCCCATAACCTTATAACCACATAACGGTAAAACCCTATAACCCAATGAAAAAAAACTATTGCGCGTTCAAGCAGTGAAAATCAATATGTTTAAAATAGCTATGCCCTTTAATTCCACTACCATGTAACCCTATAACCCTATAATTCCATAGAAAACGAGTCAAAATGATAGAAGCTATCAATGTTGAAGACAAAATTTTTTTTTTCGTGTGTTTGCAATCCAGGGCACCTCCACATGGTTGACAGTTAGCAACAGAGTTATTTCGTGATCCGGCAGAGACCCTAGATAACGGCGCTCATGCCGTCATGGCGAAAAAAATTTACTATGCAGCAATTCGCATATCCAGTATTGGCGGCTAGTCAGGGTGAGCAAGCGAGACCTCAGGCGTCATAATCATATGACTACAGCTTTGTAGAAGTGGGTACCTTGACCTCTATAGCTTCAAGACGTAACACAGCCAAAGGAACCCATAGACAACATGAACATGACGATCAAAATAAACAGGATCAATTTTGTTATGTTTGTGGTATGTATGCACCACCAAACATCCGGAAAAACACCACTGATGTTGCTTAAACGCGCATTAGTTTCTTTTTTCACTGGATTATAGGGTTTTAGGGTTATGATGTTTTATTTAAGCCTATGGGGTTTTGGAGTTGATGGGATTATGGGGCTTTGTTTGGGTTTTTATTGAATTTTATGATTTTTGGACAAATTTTTGAGGTTAGGAAAAAAACCTGACATGACGGGGTTATTTGGCCTTCGGGTTCGGTCTCAACATGCTCGATTACATATGCTAAGGTAAGTCAGGTCCCCTCAATAAAATATTCGATTTTTTTTGTGGAACTGTGTAATATATGTGGTTTCGGTCAATATAATCTTGATCAAGAATAAAATTACTTACCAATTTTTTTCATTAAGATTTTTAAAAACAGTGCATAAGTTATAGAAGACCAATAACTTAATCATCTAAGACACGTCTAAACACAAATACAACAAAATAAATTTCACAAATCATCGCCATATTTAATCAAAGTGACAGATGACAGGTCGGTAAATTACGGTTCTATTTTTTTTAACACACTAGCGCTATCTATTGAAATGTCCGCCAACCAAATGGCAGCCTCAGTTCTCCCATAAAGAGTGTCCAGAACCTGGAGGCGATTCTTTATTTCTTTGATTGCAAACCCCCGTTACTGCCGAATAAGGCGACCTCTATCCTTTGGTGCACTATATTTCATTTATGGCGACTTTACACAACATTGCTAGTGTGGGTTGCTCTGGTGTCATTGAGTGATCGGTCGAGATATCAGTATCGTATCTTATCTGCCGTTTCCTCGGCTTGAAAATAGTACATAAGATTACGATCTTTTGAGATCTTAATATTTATGTGTTTTTAGTATGTAAAATGTGTATATTTTATATTGTTTACTCTTGTGTGATATGTTTTTCCTTAATTTTACGTCTTTTCGAAAGCTTGATAAGTGTAAGGTTTTAAAATTTGAAATACATAATTTGATGTTCTTTTGGAATTGCAGATGTATTTCTTATTCACTGTATTAGATGATAAATGAATAAATAAATTTTTGGTGTTTTTCATGCTTTTTTATTTTATTTTTTATTATTATTTCATTTGCACTTTTTTAAATTTTATATAATTATTGTTGCTATTGTTTTTCAACCCTAAAATATACTTTTTAAAATATTGCTTTCAAAGGTGCTATAGGAAAAATTATAAATAACTTTTCATGGTTTACACCACTGTAAAACAATGCTTGTTTTAAGTGTTTGCAGGACTCATACCAAGTATACAAAGATATCAAAAGTATGAAGCTCTGTGGGGACCCTTTCCATGTTATTGGGTCCTAGGTGGCGTAGTCTGGTTTATAAAGATGCTTACAAAGGCCCAGTCTTTTGATATTCTACAGGAGATTCTTTGGTATCAGTTGTTGACAAAATTATTGGAATCGTGTGAACGCTGTTCATTAACCATTGTCTCCAGGTCTCTGTATGTGGTAATCTTCTCATTGTATTTTGGCCTTAGGTTGTTATTGTTTGGTATTGCAATGTCAATCGATGTAGTTCGCCTAGAAATTTTATTTGTTAGTATAGTGCCTGGCCTATTATGAACAACTGTATGATCCGTAGGGACCCTTCGGTCCCAATATAGCTTGAACTCAATGTTCTTAAGAATAGACTTTGGATTGTATTTGTAATAAGGCACTTTTCCTACCTGCAATGGA
Organism: Diaprepes abbreviatus; assembly: GCA_034092305.1. NCBI lineage: Eukaryota > Metazoa > Arthropoda > Insecta > Coleoptera > Curculionidae > Diaprepes > Diaprepes abbreviatus. The sequence continues at coordinate 4,770,198 of JASJET010000105.1, forward strand.
TTAAACTTATCTGCTAACTCTTGATGGAGTATCTTAGGACTAAGTCATTTCTTTCCTTATACTCGGTTGCAGCAAACGCTTGGCAGCCTCTAGTCATATGCTGGATTGTTTCTGATGTTTGACAGCCATATCTACATTTTTGGTTTTCTATTGAGGGGTCTTTGTTGATGAATTTCTGGTAGTTTTAGCTGGAATAACCTGGCCTTGGATAACTACCAAAAAGCCCTCTGTTTCCGGATACATCTGTCCTAAAATCAACCATTAGTTTGACGCTGAGTTGTCGACATTGTCCTGATTGACCTCATTTTAATAACGCCGATGAAGTGGCTTCTGTAACCAAGCTTATAACTTTTATTGGTTTGTTTGTTGGTGAGAACCAATTTCCTATTCCTCAGATGTAGCGGCATTGAATCGTCAGCATCGCATATTGCTCGATGTAGTGTGGAAGAGTCCGCTAACTTGTGGAAATATGAACATAAGTTTATTATGTTGATCGAGCTGATTGCCAATATATCCACCAATCCTCTTCCTCCTTAGTGTCTTGGAAGCATTGTACGTTCAACAGCACTCCGAGGATGGTGTTTACGTGCTTTTGTTAAGAGTCAGTGAACTTCTTTATTATTTTTTTTATTATTTCATGGATATTTTCACTTATGTTGCAATTTTTCCATTTTCCTGATAGCGAATCCGAGAATATTAGGGAATTTTCATTATATTATCTAGTTCCATACATCGGGGCAACAGGCACATCTTTATAAATATAAACGTTGTATTGACTAATTAATTTTGATTTAGTCCTGACAAATATTATTGATAACGTATGAATATTCTTTCCCTGGTCCAACTTTACATATGCCCTTTATTGTTGAGACCAAAGATTGTTCAACATGTTCAGTATTTACACGAATATTGAATAATAAATAACCCGTGTACCTGCAGCAATTTTTAAAAGATTAACACCAAAATTAAACAAATAATTTCTGGTACCAATTACTTTTATAACACCATACTATACAGCTTGGTTTAGCTTTGGTTTAAGAAATTCTTAAAAATATTTCCATGCAATATATAATATCCATTTTATTTTATTTTACCATTGAAGATTAAGTATTACAATCACTATAATAGTTTGTTATCGTTATCAGCATCTTGGCCTAAATTTAGCTAGATTTTAGGTAAAAATAGCTTGCATACATTGTAAACAGCTGTAAATTAATTCGATCTATTTTTGGAGCAACTTATTTATATACACATTTTGTACACAGTGACACCAATTTAGTTGGTGCATAAACTAATTTACGGATTTTTAAGATATTCTGTTTCTATTCGAATTTATTATTAGTACATATTCCCATCGCGCTCGGTTTTATGTCTTTATTTTCGTTTGATATTCGAAAATAAACATTAAAATGAACTTTGGAAAAAATATATGGAATGTTTTCTACAGTATCTCATAAAAGTATGCGTAAAATATAAATTTTAATGCATATGTTTAATTACTTTTAAAATTCTGACAATAATGCTAACCAAATTAAACACTAAAATGATATATTTTGGTTCGCAAAACTACCTTTGACACCCAAAGTAAAGTTCCCAATTCACAAACTTAAGATATTATATATGTATTCATATATAACAGCTATTTAAATACAGCAGATAGATGTCTTTATTTCTTACTGACAGGCGATATTTTTCAGTCTAATATCGAGGTCGGTAGGTGGCAGGTTGCAATATCCTACCGACATACCTTGGAATTTATATTTCATATATCAGTTATTTTCTGCGAATGTTGCTCTCGGTCCGATACAGCTCCACTGACGAGACCACGAGGTGGTCGAAACGCGTATGGAAAGAGGACCAGAGTGGTATTTGTAGAAAATAAACTATTGTATATATTCTTTTCTTTTTTTCTGCCTGAAAGGAGAAGACATATATGACAACTATTTAAATACGGCAGATAGATTTCTTTATTTCTTGTTGAAATTTTGATTTTTTAAAAAATGCTATTTTTCATTCAACAATTTCAATAAACAATGTTAAAAACATTCTTGTGCCACCTCAGCCTCCTTAATCGTCTAAATTGAGCCTTTATAACTTTTTCCTCTTCCCGGAAGTGCATATCACCTCAAAGGAACTCTTTTTGGGAAATTTGAAAACATTTAAATGGCCTTAACCCACCAGCTGAAGATTATTCCAATATTCAAGTTCCGGCACTGTTATGAGGTTTGAAAAAACCTCTGTGTCGCTTCCCAAGGAAGTTATTTTGAGGAAAAAATATTTAATTGTAAATCTATTCGAATAATTTACACTTTTAATATATTATCAATATAATTTTTTAAAGATAATCAATTTTTTCTCTATAATCGTTTTATTATTTTGATTTACATTCAAGGGTCCAAAAAATACATTTTTACGCACTAATAAAAGTAATGCAAAGTATTGATAAATTTTTTAACAACTAGTCAAAAAGTTCTTGAAAATTACGTTTAAATATTAATTAATTATATTATATTTCTTACAAATTTTACACATTTTTACGCTCTTATGAAGCAAATGACCATCAATTACACAGTTCTTCAAGATTCTGTTATTGGGGAGCTAGAGATTCTTCCCAAGTAATATACTGCGTAGAATCAGAATCCGAAGTAAAAATTTTGAGATATTTGAGGTTATGTAACCAAAAAATGTTTTTTTTGGCTACTTTTGAAGTTATGTACAAGATGCACAAAATTTTTTTGGTATTTTTGTCTAGTTGTTTCATACTCTTCAAAATAAGGTATTGAACGGTCACCTACGATTATTTCGTGCGCAACCATTTTAGGTTATGAAATATATCTCAACAATGTCATAAGCATTCACATTAACCCTTTGAGGCATACCTTTTTCTACTTTCGAAAATGTGTATTTGGAGTTTTTTGGAGTTGCTAATTATGAAGATGAAGTCATAAAATTGAAATTTTCAATTCCAAGATAGCAAATTCAAAATGCAAAAATGATACTGGTATCTAAAAAATTTCACTTGAGGGTTTTCAGAGTCGCTAATTACGAATACGATGTCAGAAAATAGGAATTTTTATTTTTAAAATAGTGAATTCAAAGTGGAGGTTCGAAATTTGCAAAAAACAATATTGGTCTCTAAAAACCTTCTTCTTTACATAAAATGGCCGTAACTTTACAAGAAAAAAATCTTAAGAGACCCGTTAATAGCTTATATTGAAGAGTATGTGTAGTATTATATGATACAACTAGAAAAAAAGACCAACCAAATGTTGTGCTGCACATAGCCTTAAGAGAAGCCCAAAGAAACATTTTCGAATACATAACGTCAAAAATCTCAAATTCATGACGTGATGGGTCAGTTCTGACCTCGGATTCGGTTTCTACGCAACAAATTACTTCGGAAATGATCCCCATCTGCCCAACAATAATCATGACCCCTTTTTTTGTAGAACTGAGTGTTTTCTCTTTGTTCTCTAATACTTTAAAAATTTGAAAATTCGTCTTTGGCGTTTTGACATATGACAAACAAGTTTTGATGCATATTCTGTTACATTGTATTTGAACAATTATTAATTCGGTCCAATCCAACTTAGTTCAGCAGTACACCACGTTTATAAAGTAAAATTGAAGACGCACTTTTACGCACGAGTGCCTGACATTGATATCTTTAAGTACAAATGCGTAAGAATAAAAGTAATACATATTATTGATAAACTGTTTTCCGTATTATAAATATTTGCGACATAATGATTTACGTTTCTAAACTGAACCGTTGATCTTATTATTTTTCTTATTTTACCTCTCTGTTGGTAAAAACTGAATTTGATAATAATTTATTACTGATTCTGATCGAAGGTTCCTTTTCATTAACTCTTGTAACTCTGTTTCTTGTGCGATAGGTCTTTTTGAAATTCTATCCTTACACTGCAAATCATTTTCTAGATATTTTCAACCATCCTATTATTTATATACTGTCATATCCGCCACTAAAACTTCAAACGTTTTATAACACAAACAAAAAAAAAACTTTGGCATTATAAAGGCTAAATATATTGATCAAAATTTATAACAGCTCAGCCATGAAGTAATATAAAAAAAACACACATATATTTACATTAAAGTGATCTTTACACATAAAAACCATAGAATTAGCTCCTACCAGCAAGCTCTAACCACTTTTTCAAGAGTACTTATGGACGTCGATATTCAGCATGTCAAATTTTCGATAGTTTTACGGGTCATCTCCGTTATTAGTAATAGATAATTGGTAACAGGATAAGATTTTGCTACTATTCTACCTTTTTTAAGAAACCAACGATGCCATTAACAGAATTTTCGTAAACTTCTTTTGGGGATACAGAGCCATATTGAAAATTATTCATTTTAGGCAGAGGCGTAGTTACCGGGGTGGCAGGGATGGCAGTTCCATTCGGCGCTGAGTTATTAGGTTATTAGGCGTCGCAGGCACAATCCCAATCCTATTATTTTATTACTGCAAATGAATTTTGTAAGCTAAAATATACATATTATTCTAAAAGCAAATGAAAAATAAATTTAAAAAAATGTTTTAAAATAATCAAAAATAATCACTCTATGCAGGTAGTGTGTAGTAGCACTATTTTTTTTTTAAATTCATGTGGTTATCCTAATGCTAAAGAAAAAAGCAGGCTTTTTAATGGCCAAAATGCTCCATATTTCAATAAACAGCGCGACGCCGTGTCATGTGTAAATTGCCGACAAACAGTATCGACAGTGCGGCGAGCGCCTATTTTCTTTGAGAAGTGCCGATAAAGGCGGATAATAATTTGGACTCTGCCTTTTAGTTAAGATTTAACAAGGTTAATGCTGTTAAAAGAGAAGTTGTATTTTACAAGTTTTTGCAGGGGGATACCATTGTCTACACAGTCAAAAGCTTTACTAAGATCGCAGAAAAGGACTGACCTATATTAAATTCGGTGGAATGATTCCCGTATGTAGGATACAAGATCCAATATATACAACACAGTGTTCTTGCCTTTTCGGAAACCGAATTGACATTCGGTAAAGCAATTATTCCCTTCTGAGAATTCGAATATTCACAGTGCCATGCTTTTCCCATAATTTTTGGGACAACAGGAAGTAAGGATATTGGTCTATAGTTCTCAAACAAGTTTATGTCTCTCTTCTTAAATATCGGAGATACAACAGTTAGTTCGCGCGTATAATATTTTTCTTTTCAGCGCGTTTTTTACGTGTGATGGATTTTGTTATTGCTGAAAATGACCGAAAGATGTGAATAACGAATTTGTATTAAATTTTTCTTTAAGGTTGAAAAAAACTGGGCGCAAAACTATTGACATGATACAGAAGGCCTTTGGTAATAAGTGTACAGGCAAAACAAAGATAAAAGAGTGACACAAGGGAGTCAGAGATCGCCGCACTTCTATTGACAGTGATACCCTTCTGACCCATTTTTGAGCACAATAACACCGGAAAATGTCAAGCGTTTGCGACTTACAATTATATAAAATCGTCATTTTTTTGTTCGCAAATAAGAAAGTAATTTTGGTATAATAAAAACTTGGGTTTCGACAATTTTAACGGAGAACTTGCGAATGACTCGCCTTTGTGGGAACTTGCGACAGCTTATAAATGATCACTAATGATGAAAATGTGCTCAAAAAGATCATTACCAGTGACGAATCGTGGTTTATTTCGAAACAAAAAAAGTTTTCACAGTGAAAGCTCTCATCCGAGTCACGACCAAAAAAAGCCCGTCAAAGTCGGAGTAGTGGTAAGTCCTTCTTTATTTTTTCGATTATGAAGGTGTGTACCATGAATGTTCTTCCAGAGGTCAGACAAGCAATAAGGAATTTTATCAAGGAGTTTTGAAATGACTTCATGGCACAATGAGAGTAAGACGGTCTCGTTGTTGACAGAGTAGCAATTGGTTTCTTCGCTACAACAATGTGCCAGCAAATTCAGCAACCTTACATAATAATTTTCAGAAAAACACAACATGGCACAACTTCTCCATCCCCCATACAATCCCGATATAGCCCCCTGCAATTTTTGGCTATTCTCAAAATTGCAAATTCGGCTTAAAGAGCACCAGTTCGAATCGAACTGTTTTACCAAGTGGAAATTTCGATAGGAGCATGTTGTTCGGTCGAATTGGAATTATTTTGAAGGATACCACCTGCAGTATGATGAAAAATAATACCAGCGTTAAGTTATAAAAGCTGATCAGATACTAAAATGGCTTTAACAGTTTTAGTATGTATGTGCAGGCTATAATAATGAAGCATGATCCGAAACCCGCAGAGAATAAGTCACACACGCAATTTTTTAAAATTTTATTTACGTTTTGAAACTCATCGACCGTCCACTTTCCATAAAAATTTGCAAAAACATCTAATCATCCAAACAGTAAACAATTTTACATATTCAAGAATTTAATTTCAATTTGCGTAGGATACCTTTAGAAGCAAATACTATTGTATTCGTGAGGCATTCAATCTAACAATTTTCATAGATAAGTCACACGGAGGAACGGCGTAAATTATTCCATTTTTTTTGTTTATAAATGATAAAACACGTGCATCAGTCATGAAGTCAGAGTCCCAGACGGTTTCTGATAAAAATTTAATTCCGCATCTTTAAAGTTTAATACACTATTTTGATTAATTTTTAATCCAATTAATTTTAATTAATTAAATAGTTTTAATAGTAATAAACTATCATTTAGTTGAGACATACATGATTAAAATAAAGAGATATATTTTTATAATTTTTACAAACGTTATTTTTGGCATTCAAAACAGTTTTAGATTCTTCAAACTTCGCTTTAGAAATAGTTATTAAATATATATTTAAAAACAGACTGGTCTTTTTAGTTGAAGAAGTTTGAAGCTCTTCCAGCTCAAAACTTCAAAGATCTAACATTTGCATTTCTGTCAATAGTATGGATGCCCAAAGCTTTTCGTTGACGTATGAGGTTCATGGAGTTTAAAAGTTTATTCTAATGTATTTTAAATTTCTAAATCCGAATCTTCGACATGATCAACCTCCACGTGGCCAGGGAATTTGTTTATTTACAGTTTAATTGTTCATAACATCGTAAAATTTTAATAAATGAGATATTGGTTTCAAATTTTGGTGTAATTCGTGTGATATTAACAGTGTTTTGATTCTACAAAACAGTGTATTTTTCCAATTAAACAACAGGATAGCTGTAGAAATATCTTTATCTGTACTAATATTTTGATGGTTATAGGTATGTACATTTTGGATTCGGTGATGTTTATTATTGATAACAGGGATCTTTTTGAGTGTGCGTCTATTAAACATAACTGAATCACTAGAAATAAAACAAACCTACTTTGTGATAAATATAGCTTTAGATATTTGCGAAATTTTTTTTTTCTACCATAAAGATTTTTAATTGTATACCAGAAATGTGCATTTGCTACCCACAAATAGATGTAGTATGTCCTATAAAATTTTTTGTGTAAGAATGATTTCTATCCATTGAATATGTTTTATGAGTGTGATAAAAGCAGCATAGTTTCGAAACAGAATTTTCATTGTGAGCTGTATCTTTAAATTTTAAATGTGCAGCAGTTTTCTTTGTTTTTTAATTTTTTTTCTTATAATGTTTTTGCTACATTAATTTGATAAAATTAAATTAAACTGCATAATTATTGTTGAAGATTTTTTTTCTCTTTCATTTTTTTCTCTTTTTGTTTAGAGCTGAGAAAGAACTTCTTTAATTTTTATTGTGATGTTGATTACGGTACTGAAATTTTTTTCTGACATTGTTCAATGCCCTTATGGTTCTTTTTTGTAAGTGATACTTATTGAAATAAAGCCTTATAAATAAATAATCTCAAAAACAAATACAGCTTCTTCATATATATATATATATATATATATATATATATATATATATATATATATATATATATATATATATATATACAGTGCGACCAGTCTGCATTAGATGGGATTTTTTTTTATTAATAGCATTATTCGAAATTTGACTTTGGCAAAAAAAATAGTAGTCACGTAATTAGCATTATCTGTCAATTTTGAATTTTTTTTACAAAAAAAGATGGGTTATATCTCAAAATATCGAAAAAAAAGTTTTCCTAAATGCAATTTTTATCCCATATGCAAAATTTTAACTGTAAAAGATAATTAAAATCTTTTACCTATTTTTTGTAAATTGCACCACTGTTGTAAAATAATACTCAACACAACCAACATAAAACTTTTTAGTTTTGGCAATGCTTCATCCCAGACATATTTTGTTTAAAGTAGCGCTATATTAAATGTGTCCAAATAGGGATATTAAAATTTGATCACATGATGCAAAGTGTATTTGTTTTTTACCCTGTATAATGTAACTTTATAAAATAACTATTTCGAAAATGTAGTTTGTGTCTAAAGGTAATACACATTAATACTAAGAAAATAGTTTAATTGAAAATACTCAAATTTTCTAATAAAAAAAAATCATAATATAAAAATTAAACGCATTTAAAATTATACCTTTTTCACCGACTTCTAAAAGAAGGAGGTTCTCAATTCGTCGACTATTTATTTATTTTTATGTATGTACACCGATTACTCCGGAACGGCGGCACCGATTTGAATGAAATTATTTACGTTATGTTCAGGAAGTTGCTGCGGTGGTCCCATATTTTTTTGGAAGAAATTGGTGCAGTAAAATCCAAGATGGCGCTGACAATATAGCGGCCAAAAAAATTAATTTTGTTCGATTTTCTACAAAATTGGTATGGGGGAATTTTCGGGGTCGTACACAACGAATCTAAAGTTATTTTTAAAAAATTCAATATGGCGGACCAATATAGCGGACAAAAAAATCAATTTTGTCCGATTTTCTTCAAGATTGATACGGGGGAATTTTTGGGATCTTACACAACGAATCTAAAATTATTTTTAAAAAATTCAATGTGGCGAATCCAAGATGGTGGTTTAAAGATTCCACATCTCCCGATTTTGTCTAATATCAGTTATGGGTTTTTTTTTGTTAGTGTTAATTATGAATTTAAAATATTTTTTGAAAAACTCGATCTGGCAGATTCAATATGGTGTCCTAAAAATTTTACATTTTTCGACTTTCTCCAAAACTGATATAGAGGGTTCTTCAGGGTGTAAATTATGAATTTAATAGTATTTTTTTCTGGATTCAATATGGCGAACGCAATATAGCTGACCAAAAATTTTACATTTTTCGATTTTGTTCAAAGGTGGGACTAAATCGTTCTTGAGGATGTAAATAGCGAATATAGATCTAGAAATTAGATTAAGACTTAAAATAATTTTTTTTGAAATTCAATATGGCGGATGCAATATGGTTGAAAATTTTACCTTATTCGCATTTTTTCAGACTTGGTAAAAGTCAATATGCAGTATAAAATATATCGAGCTAAGAAATTTACATCTCAGGTTCTTTAAATATTGAAAATTGATATTGTGGGGTTCTTGAGGCGTATACAAACTCAATGTGCTGTGTAAAATATATCGAGCTAAGAAATTTACATCTTAGGTTCTTTAAACATCAATATTGAAAGATTTTGGGGCCTATATAACCAATCTAAAATTAATTTGAAATTTAATATAGTGGATTTAGTATGACAGACTAAATATTTGTTTGACACAATTTCACTGATATTTGGAAAATTCTAAGAACCAAAGGTTCATTTTAGGACGATTTACAACTTTGGATAAAATGGGTACTTTTTTGCCACCTTGGAGTCATTGCGAGGTTCGCTAATCTCGATTAGTACTTAATTCAAATAATTTATGAGTATCATAATGAATTCTAAAACTAAAAATAGAAAAATAAAATTTCTATAAAAAAATGGAGCCGACGAAAAATAACTATAAATTTTTATATGAAATTTAACTTTTTGAAGTCGTCGCCAAATTATTTGTAAATGAAATAAATAACTACTAATATATACAAATTATAGTAAGAAAGCAATTACAAATAAAGTATTTTTAATCTGTTTATGCATATCCTATTTTGTCAGGTATTAGTTTGGCGTCGACTTCAAAAAGTTCAATTTTATATAAAAATTTATAGTTATTTTTCACTTTTTAGCGCACTTTTAGAAGTCGGTTCAATTTTTTTATAAAATTTTTATTAATTGATAACAAACTATTTTTGGTGTTTAAATATTAAACTAAAAACAATTCAAAAACTTAAAATTTAAAATTGCATTTCAGTGTGCCTTCCATTGCATTCAATATAAACAATTGTTCTGTTTCTGATACTAAGGGATCTTATTTCTAAAATACAGTTTCGAATCACCATTTCCAAATAATCAACATTACGTTGTTTGTAAACTTTTTGTTTTAGGTAAGCCCCATAAGGACAAATCAAGTGGGATTAAATCCGAAGACCTAGGCGGCCAGTATTGCTCCATATTACCTTCAATTACTTTGCCCATAAATATTTCCAAGAGGCGTTCTTGAACCGGTCTTTTATTATGTATGGGGGCAGCATCACACTCTTACCACAGATTATGCCTCATTTCAATAGTCATATTGTCCAAAACTTCAAGGATCTTGGTGTTAAGAAAGCGTAGATATTCTTCAGAATTTAAATTACCTCTAAAAAAAAGGACCTATCACTTGATCATTTAAAATACCGCATCACACATTTGTTTTAAAGGTCTCTACATTCTATTATAAAATTTGGATTTTCTTGACCCCACCATGTACAATTTTGAGAGGTAACAACGCCGTTTGAAGTGAACTGTTTCCACCACATATTAATACAATTTCAATTTTTTCCTGTAAAATTAACATTTTTTTTATTTAATAAAAGCCACTACGACAAACACAACGCGATTTAACTGTCAGTATTCAAGCAAGGGCTTGAGGATCTTTTTTATCATTTGTTTTACGGCCAACTTGTTTTTAATGCATCATCGTAAGGTACAATACTAATTAATTTGTTGAAAACTGCACTTAAATAACAAAGGATTATTTTTTTTTAATAACATAGCTTCATAACAAATTTTAATAATGAAGTTTTAAATTAAATCGTTGAAACTAGATAAACTTTGTATAAAATTAAATAAAAATCTATTTTCCACCTAATGCAGACTTTACTGATGACACTGTGTACTTGTTTGTCTAAATTATAATGTGTATTACTTTTAGACACAAACTACGTTTTCAAAAATAGTTATTTTATAAAGTTACCTTATACAGGGTCAAAAATAAATAAACTTTGCATCACAAGTGATCAAATTTTAATAGCCCTATTTGGATTTTTTAGAAAAACACACATTTAATATAGCGCTACTTTAAACAAAATATGTCTGGAATGAAGCATTGTCAAAACTAAGAAGTTTTATGTAGGTTGCGTTGAGTCTTATTTTGCAACAGTGGTGCAATTTACAAAAAATGGGCAAAAATCTAAATTATCTTATATAGCTAAAATTTTGCACATGGGCTAAAAATTGTATTTAAGAAAAGTTTTTTAATAACTTTTTTCGATATTTTGAAATATAAACTCACTTTTGAATTTTTTTTGGAAAAAAATCAACATTGACAGATAAAGCTAATCCCGTGACTAGTATTTTTTTGGTTAATTTATATCTCGATCGAAGCAGAAATTGCTGCCAAAGTCAGATTTCGAATAAAGCTATTAATAAGAAAAATCCCTTATGATGCGGAGTTTACTGGTTACACTGTATATATAAATTCACAATTTTACACCGCTTAAAACAAATAGATCGTTAAACGAACAAGAAAATATAAAATTCATACAATATATCTCTTTTTAATTACATAATATAGCCGAAAATATATTTTAATAATAAGGAAATAATAATTAATTTTATTTTTATTTAATTATACATAATAAGTACAAAGTAAAATCGAATGATTTTTGTATATTTACAACAAATCTAAATTTCTATTTATTTTAATTATCTTTTATTTACTTTTATACTTACTTGAATTCAACCAAAGTACATAACATGCATTCAAAAATAGGATTATTGTTTATAATGTGAATAAGTAATTTTTTTAAATATCTAGCAGTTCATTTTGCTCGGTAGATTGCACAACATGAGGAAACAAAGAAGATTACATCCATAAACCACTAAATATTGAATATTATTTCTGTTTGTAGACCCTATAATCCTGAATGGGCTTTGAGACCTATAAATTGCTAAGCTTTAGATATAAAACTTAATTCAAAAAAAAAAATAGTATGCAAGATCGGGTACTATTTTTTTAGCAACTTTTGAACATATGCTAAATGACAAATAACATATAGAATTCATGAAAAAGAGAAGAAAAATCATAAGCGATAAGGTCAAACACAGGAAATAAGAAACGCGAAGGAAAATTGCTTGAGCACACTAAGTGAGAAAAGAGAGTCTTTAGGGAAAAAAATAATAATTTCAATTTGCATTAAAAAAATCAAAGATGCAGCTGAAATAGATAAATCGAACATAACCAATTAATAAAGATGAGAAAATGGATACCTGGAGGACATAAAATGATCAAAATAAAAATATATTGTCACTAACAAAAAATTTTCAGGAAAAAAAAGTGGCGCGCCTATGTTCACTAATCTTATTTGGGGGAGAAACATGTTTATTCACATTTTGTACCCAAACATAATAATTCTCAGTATAAATCAAAAATGTGGATTTTTTTGGAAATTTGGTTCTGTTTCACTGGTATTCTATGCATGCCTGTAATATTGGGTTTATTGTGTTTTAAACAAAATTAATAGACCTCATTTAAGGCAAGACGAAGCAAATCAAACTCTACGATTGCTGATTAAAGGAGCGCGATACATGAGAGCTAATCTATAATATCTCTTAAAATGAAATTTTTCGTTCGAACTACTGATTCAATGGAATTGGAATTGTTAGGAAAAAGCAAGAAAAGGCAGGTCAAGGTCATAGAATGTCTGGAAAAACAGAGTAGCTAGGATGAAGCCTAAAGACACTGTCCATTGCTTATTCAGAACCTTTTTGCTGTTAGTAGAATTCATATTACGTTAAATCATTTATATGGAGCAAGTTTACCTTGCTTTAGGTCTATAAAGCACTTTTCGTTGACATCAGACCACAAGGCGCAGTTTTCTTTGATGTTATTAAAGGGATAAACCAGCGCAAGAAGTATTGTAGTACTGTGAGGTTTAGCTATAAGAACGGCTTTTGTCTTCATGCTGATAGATGTACTGTACGATATGTCTAAGAAGTAGAGGTATGGTGATACTGGATGGAACTTTCCATGGAGGTCGAACGAAGTTTGACGTTTCTGAGATACAATAACATGAAATTTATGTCCACAATATCGTTAACAACATAGTCGTTGGAATTTGAAACCCAATTTTCTATCCTGTATTGTAACGCTCGCCCATATAGAACCAGAGTAGTTCTAGAACAGCTGGCATTGTTTGAAGTTAATTATTTTTCGTTTTTTACGCTCTCTCCAGACCTAAACTGTATTGAACATGGCTAAAATGTGGTTGTCGAACTTGCATTGTCTTTATTAGGTATCTCAACACTGGGTTTACTGAAGGTTCCATTATTATTTTTAATGTAAGCTGCTTCTATAAATTTTCTTTTTTTCATATTGGGTTCCATATATATTGTCGCAGCTTCAGACCATTGTATATGGTGTTGTTTATCTCAGGCGTGTTTTGTAATGCCTAATCTCGACGTTTACCCTTTTTAACCGCCTTCTAAAAGAAGGAGGTTCTCAATGCGTCGAGTATGTATGTTTTTGTTTATGTATGTACACCGATTACTCCGGAACGGCGGCATCGATTTGAATGAAATTTTTTACGTTATGTTCAGAAAGTTGCTGCGGTGGTCCCACATTTTTTTGGATGAAATTTGTGCAGTAATATCCAAAATGGCGCTGACAATATGGCGGCTAAAAAAATTAATCTTGTTTGATTTTCTCCAAAATTGGTTTGAATGACTTTTTGGGGTCGTACCCAACGAATCGGAAATTATTTTAAAAAATTCAATATGGCGGATCTAATATGACGGACAAAAAAATTTAATTGTGTCTGATTTTCTCCAAAATTGGTACGAGGGAGTTTTCAGGGTCGTTTTTTAAAAATTCAATATGGCGGATTTACTATGGCTGACTAAAAAATCAAATTTGTCCGATTTTCTTCAAAATTGGTCCGGGGACTTTTCGGGGTCGCACATAACGAATCTGAAATTATTTTAAAAAAATTCAATATGGTGGATCCAAATGGCAGATTAAATATTCTACATCTTCCGATTTTGTCTAAAATCAATATTGGGGTATTTTTGTTAGTATTAATTATGAATTAAAATATTTTTTGAAAAACTCAATCTGCCAATGTGGGTCCTAAAAATTTTACGTTTTTCGATTTTCTCCCAAACAGATATAGGGGGTTCTTGAGTCTGTAAATTATGAATTTAAAAGTATTTCTTCGAATTCAATAAAATAGCGAATATTAGTCTAGAAATTTTAAATTTCCGGATTTCATCCGAAATTAGTACTAGGGGGCATTGAAGGATTTAGATTTAGATTAGATTAAGACTTAAAAGAATTTTTTTGAAATTCAATATAGCGGATGCAATATGGTGGGTTGAAAATTTTACCTTATTCGCATTTTTTCAGATTTGGTATAGGAGGGTTTTCGGGGTCGTGTATTACGAACATGAAGTTAATTTTTTACAACTATTAGATTTATAAGATACAATATGAGGGACAGAAAATTTTATATATTCTGATTTTTTCTAAAATTGATATTGTGGGATTCTTGAGGCGTATACAAACTCAATATATAATATAAAATATATCGAGCTAAGAAATTTACATTTCAGGTTCTTTAAATATTGAAAATTGATATTGTAGGGTTCTTGAGGCGTATACAAACTCAATATGAAGTATAAAATAAATCGAGCTAAGAAATTTACATCTCAGGTTCTTTAAACATCGATATTGGTTTTGGGGCCTATATTACCACCCTAAAATTTGAAATTTAAGATAGTGGATTTACTATGACAGACTAAATATTTGTTTGGCACAATTTTACTGGTATTTGGAAAACTCTAAGAACCAAAGAATTTTGAGTGGTTCATTTTAGGGTGATTTACAGCTTTGCATAAAATGGATTCTTTTCTGCCACCTTGGAGGCATTGAGAGGTAAAGGGTTTTCCAATAAGAGGTGTCATTTTGAAAAGCCCGCTATTTCGGTAGATGTCACTTTTGAAGCTGTAAGTTTTTGACGTTTGACAAGTAGAAACTACGCCATAAATAAAGATGGAACGATACACGCTTCAACAACGCATTGAAATTATTAAAATTCACTATAAAAATGGTGAAAATTTGGCAGAGACGGTTCGTAAAACTCGAACATTTTTGGGTCGTCATGAAGCACCTTGTCGGAGCGCAATAAAGAAATTGGTGAAAAAATTCGAGCTGTTGGGACAAGTTAGTTATATGAAGAAGAAAACCCGTGCACGTCGCTAAAAAAACAGCCGAGAATATTGCTGCTGTAGCCGAAAGTGTTGAAGAAAACCCAGGTTTGTCCATTCCTCGTCGTTCTTTGGAATTAGGGATTCCACAAACGTCATTACACCATATTTTGCATAAAGATTTGGGTCTTAAGGCTTATAAAGTTCAGTTAACACAAGAACTCAAGCCGGCCGATCATCAACAACGTCGTGCCTTTGCTGATTGGGTTCTTGAAATGCATGAAAATGATCCGGAACTCCATCGAAAAATCATCTTCAGTGATGAGGCCCATTTCCACCTCGGTGGCTTCGTCAACAAACAAAATTGTCGCATCTGGGGCTCGGAAAACCCAAGAGTTATTATTGAAAAGCCTCTCTATCCTGAACGTGTGACTGTTTGGTGCGGTTTATGGTCCGGCGGGGTCATTGGACCTTACTTTTTCGAAAATGAGGCTGGAGCAACAGTTACGGTGAATGGATTGCGCTATCGAGAGATGATTAATGATTTTTTATGGCCGGAATTGGATGGTATTTATCTGGACCACGTTTACTTTCAACAAGACGGCGCTACGTGCCACACAAGCAACGAAACCATTGATCTTTTACGGGAAAAGTTTCCGGGCCGTGTTATCTCTCGAAGAGGTGATCACAATTGGCCACCGAGATCTTGTGATGTGACACCTTGCGATTTCTTCCTTTGGGGCCACGTGAAAGACAAGGTCTACGCCAACAGCCCAGCGTCGATTCAAGACCTCAAAGATGGAATTCGTGAGGCTATCGAGGACATAGGGCAGCCACTTTGCGATTTGGTTATGGAAAATTTCATGAAAAGGATATGGTCCTGTAGGCATGGTCGTGGTGGTCATTTGGCTGATGTTATTTTCCATCATTAACGGCATACCTTCCTCTTTATAATGTAATAAATATCCGATCATTTATCTTAAAAAATGGCATTTTTCTTTGAATATCAAAATAACACCTCTTATTGGAAAACCCTTTACATTAATCTCGATTAGTACTTAGTTCAAATAATTGATGGATATCATAATGAATTCTAAAACTAAAAATAGAAAAATAAAATTTTTATATAAAAATTGAACCAATTTCTAAAAGTGCGCTAAAAAGTGAAAAATAACTATACATTTTTATATGAAATTGAACTTTTTGAAGTCGGCGCCAAATTATTTGTAAATGAAATAAATAACTACTATTATATACAAATTATGGTAAGAAAGCAATTACAAGTAATGTATTTTTAATCTGTTTATGCAAATCACATTTTGTCAGGTATTAGTTTGGCGCCGACGTCAAAAAGTTCAATTTCATAAAAAAAATTATAGTTATCTTTCACTTTTTGGCGCACTTTTAGAAGTCGGTTCAATTTTTTTTATAAAAATTTTATTATATATGCGTTTTATGTTCCTTAATTCTAACTTCTAGTGATCGCTTGGTTTTTCCAATATACATTTCAACGCACATGGAACTTTATAAACACATTCTTTCTTATCGGTATTTTCTTAATTTGTTTTTGTTAAATGAGCTCTAAATATATTTCCTGATTTTTATATTATAACTGCTGGCAATTCATCTTATTTTCTCCGAGATTCCCTTAATGTAATGGTGAAGAAGGAATATGTTTTTTACTGTCCAGTGGTCGTTGTTCTAAAGATTTTTTATAACATCTTCAATTAATTTTAAAGCATAATCATTCCATTGTAAATCGAATCTAATATTTGCTACCTCTTTTTCCAATGAAATGTCGACTTATTGCATATAGATATAGCGCGATTATAGAGGTTGCGTATAATTCCAAAAGAATGATTAGAACTATCGTTAAGGCATTGTCCAGTATGTGTTGTCCTCTTGTATACTGAAGTTTTAATAGTTTCGTTTGAACGGTTCACCATGATATCTAGAAAGGGCAATTGATCAGTTACCTTTTTTTTCATGGTAAACTAAATTGTAGGTCAAATGGTGCTTAGAAGTTTCTAGAAATCATTAAGTTCTTAATCATTGCCCTTCCGTATGATGAAGGTATCATTCACATATCTCAACCAGATTTTCGATTTCACTGTTGGTGTTTCTATGGCATAAGTTTCGAACCATTCCATATATATATATATATATATATATATATATATATATATATATATATATATATATATATATATTGGCGAGAGTGAAGAACCCATAGAAAACCTGTCGTCCTGAGTGTAGTACTTGGCCTTTACTTCAAAGTAAGCACTACGCAGGCAACACTCCAAAATGTCCATGAACCCGTCCAGTGGTAACGTGGTTCGATCCGATATCGTTATATTATTTGAAAATCTGTATAGCATCATAAAATTTCACTTAATTGATATTTACGGTTGTATCAGTTTAAAAGTTCCGATTATTCCCAGACAAAAGGTATATATAGAACTATTTTATCGCATAAAAACGATCGCTTAGCCCTATGAATTACGACTTTATTTAATTTTGCATCAAATATTTAACAACGGATTTGTATGCAAAATTTTTCCTAATTTATTTTAAACCCTTTCAAAACCCCTTTTAAATAATAATATTACGTTGAGTTTTGTTTAATCCTTATCATCTAATTGACCACACGTGACACGCGTTTTTTTTTTGGTATCTGGACCACATCGTCAGCATATCTAAGGTGGCATACATAGTCTCCTTTTATCTGTATTCCTCTTTCTCCCTATTTTGGCTCTTTAAATATGTCTTCGAGAGTGAAAGTAAACAGTTTTGACGAAATAGTGTCGCTTTGTCTAATACCTCTATTTTGATTTTACTTGCTATTCCTCTAAAGTTACTTGAAAAAGTGCTCTTTGTTTGATGTTCAAAAAGTCTGTGATCTATTCATCCGTTGAATAGCCCAGAATTCTATCGAATCGATTGCATTTTCATAGTCTGCGAACGCCATCCAGCCAGTTAACGTTCTTGTCACTCCCTGTTATATAATGCAGACACCTTTCCTAGAGGCTTATTCATGTGAATGGTAATTATCCAGTTTATTTGTTAGCCTTTCCGTTATTATTTTTATAAACAATTTGTTTAATACAGAGTCTTGAGCGATATCACATAGTTGTAGACATTTGTTGTATAATGTTTCTAAAATCTCAAAACTGGT
The DNA here is from genome assembly GCA_034092305.1 of Diaprepes abbreviatus. NCBI lineage: Eukaryota > Metazoa > Arthropoda > Insecta > Coleoptera > Curculionidae > Diaprepes > Diaprepes abbreviatus. Next base: position 4,788,822 of record JASJET010000105.1, read on the forward strand.
TTTCCTTCGTATTGTAAGTATTCCACATTTAAAAAATCTTGACGAGCTGCTGTACCCTTCGCCATTTTTTAATCACTTCGAGGTTTTTTTTTAATGATATCTGGAGTATTTTTTATGACTCTTTCCCCTTGGAGTGACTTTAATTTGTTTTGAAAAAGACATTGATATAATTAATCTGTTATTTTTATATTTTTCTTTATGGTTTATCTTCATTAATTGATTTTGTGTATGTTTATAAAATATAACTTTGCTTCGGTTAGTTTTATTTTTGTTCCCCTTCTTTCAAATTTCTTTAATTTATTTGTTTCTTCAATATCTTAGTTATCTTTCTATCTCCTTCTTATTTTTTTTTTCAATCTTATTATTACAATTATATTATAATTTCTTGATTCTCTTATTAGATCCTTAGGCTTGCGTGATTTTCCTTTTTGAGAGTTTTTGGATATTTTTTTGAATTAATGTTGCTATTGTTTTGCCAATTAAATAATATGTTCAGTTATTTATTTATGTAACGAATTCAAGTTACATATTGCTTCTTCGAATTATTAAGACTTCTTTTTTCTTGTTTTTATTTCAGTAATTTAAATCGCGATTTCCTCGAATTAAAATGTAGTTTTGCTCAAATCTTTCTATGGTTTTTCATCTTTCCATATTTATTACTTCTATAATTAGCATATTATTTATTTTGTTAGTTATTATCTTGTCTACTTCATTTCTTATCATCGTCTGTTTTTCTGCATTTTGAAGTATGTGTACATGATATGAAGGTTATACTTTTTTATTTAGTTTGTTATTATTTGTTCCTAATCCAAATGAATCTAGTCATTTTTCATCTTCACGCTGTCTTTCTTCTTTTGGATAAGATCATCGACTAGACACACGTAATGAGTTGGATGATATTTTAGAGCTGAATTTTTCTTCACAGTGGTCTGTCGTTGTCATTAACTATTTTGTAAGTTTATTTCTGATTTATTTTAATGTTGATGATTAAAACACCTTCCGATATACTCTTCTATTGAGAAACACTATTTGTCATTCGTAATATTCTTCCTTCTGGTAATCCCATCACAGACCAGTTTTTGTCCTTGATATCTTCCTATAATTTTTCCAACTTATCTTCTAAAGATAAAGTTATAATATTAAAGGTATACATACACACACACACACACACATGTATATATATATATATATATATATATATATATATATATATATATATATATATATATATATACAGGGTGTCCAAGATAAGGATCCTAAGAATGGGGATCTCGGAAACAGTTGGAGATACGAGGTCGGTTAAATTAGAGAAAAGTTGCGCAATTTAGTGCTAAATTAAACGCAGTTAAAAAAATTTAAAAATTTCAAGCACTTCCGGAGATTTCCGGAAAAAAACGAAATTTGGCAAAATCGTTTTTAATTTTTGCAGGCTTTATTTAAAGAGATATCAGAAAATAAAAGGTAGATTCTCATTGCCACTTTTTATTTTTTATAATATGGTCTAAACAAAATTTAAATCCGACGTTTCGTTTCTGAGATACCATCATGAACTTTCATTTTTTATATGGAACAAAAAAAAGTATCCCATGTATTTGATAGCATTTTTTATTACAAATTCAACGATGTATCACCCTTGCATATCGAATACGTAGTTCAAGTACTTTCCATAAGAGCTCCATGAGAGCGAGAGAGAAAGGTATATCAGTTTTATAAAAGCCAATGAACTACACACTTGATATGCAAGTGTGATACACCGTTGAATTTGTAATAAAAAATGCTATCAAATACATGGGATACTTTTTTTTGTTCCATATAAAAAATGAAAGTTCATGATGGTATCTCAGAAACGAAACGTCGGATTTAAATTTTGTTTAGACCAAATTATAAAAAATAAAAAGTGGCAAGAAGAATCTACCTTTTATTTTTTGATATCTCTTTAAATAAAGCCTACAAAAATTAAAAACGATTTTGCCAAAATTCGGTTTTTTCCGGAAATCTCCGGAAGTATTTTGAATTTTTAAAATTTTTAAATTGCGTTTAATTTAGTACTAAATTGCGCAACTTTTCTCTAATTTAACCGACCTCGTATCTCCAACTGTTTCCGAGATCCCCATGGTTAGGATCCTTATCTTGGACACCCTGTATATATATATATATATATATATATATATATATATATATATATATATATATATATATGCAGACTGGTGAAATTCTGAAATATGATCTCTACTCACCTAGGGCACCGGAAATTTAAGAACCGATTTCCTCATTTTAAGTAGACATAAGTGAGAGTAAAATCCAGAAGTCAGGATGTTTAAAGAAGAATCAAGAAGTCAGGGGTGAAGGTGACATTTCTCCATGAAGAGAATGAAGTGATCACATTGTTGAAAAATGACTGCTTGAAACACATGGTGACAGATATTTTCATAAAACCTTATAAATGAATACTTTTTTGCAGATATAGAGACTAAATCGTTTCAATTGTCAAATAGTTCTCCAGATTATCTTAATTAGCTATTGTCTTCCATGAAATTTAGAATTAAAATTACATCAGATAACCTAGATATCACCTTGTTCTAGAGATATCCGATCAACGATAGGTAATTCAAGTGTCACGCCAGCAGGATAATATAATATAATTTGGAACATGATGATGATTCCAACAACATGGTTGATCAAGCTTCTATTATTATTATTTTTTGAGCAATCGGATGCAAATATAATTAGATTTAAAAAATAACATGAAAATTAATAATTTCTTGCTATGAAACGGTAGAGAATTTACACTAGTCAAAGTTTTTCAACAGACAATGGCGCATGGCAGTACCGTTTATTTACGTGTTTACCGCAAGTAATACGAGGATGAAATTGTTGAACTGTAGTAATATTAATAATTGTTATTAATTTTTAACCTATAATTTCTAACTCGTATAACAGTAATCAAGCTGACTTAATAATAGCTAGTTTACATATTTTACATATTTTTGCTAGTCATCATGAGTTGTGGGTTTGCGAATATCCAACTTTCTAAAGCATTCCAACATTATACCTATTTCATTTTAGAAATACTTTCAGTCTATTTTTGTCGTTCTACGAATTACAAAAATATGGGTGGTTTACTTACGGCCAAAATACAATTTTCTTGAAAACAACTTGATTGATTTTATTTGAGATACATTATTCCAAGCCATAATCGATTCAGTAAAATATTCTAGAAAAAGTACTATAATAAATACAGGACGAAACTGTGCCGATTTGTCTATTGATACACCATATATTAAGCATTACCAATTAAAAAATTGGCATACATTTTTTCTTTTTTTGAAAAGTATTCTCTAAAATTTTAACGTTTACTTACGGATGTAAGAAAAATTTCATTCGGTATCAGATCCAAGTATAGATACAACCTAAATGAGCATCCCTCTTATTCTTCCTACTGTTTAACAACTAAAAATAGCCGTTATTTTTTTGTTAACATTCTACACCCAAGTAAATTTGAGATTCACCAGGGATTGATTTTCAATCAATGATGCTAAAAATGACGAATCTCGAAAATTCTTCAAAACAGATTCATTTTTTTTTATGCAGGGGTATTAGAAAGTAATTATATTGTAAGACCATGTGTTCACGGAGTAGTTTTTCCCTATCAACGAGCTTAAGCTGCATTCACTCGAATATGGTGCTACGATTGTAATAATCACCGGTATTGGGTTGGGTGCTCACTATGCAATGATTCAGTTGTGATAGCTGCGATACTTTTTTTATAATCTAAATAATGTAGATTGTACTATCTAGGATATAACATAAATTTTTACAAGCTCGTCCACTGGAAATCTAAACAGTGAATTAATTATAGTTAATCGCTACTTGCTGTTCAACACGAACATTTTTTTTTCATATTGTTGATTGTAGTGCATTTTTATAAAAATTTTATTTTTTTAAATCTGTTTAATTATTCATTCCATAGAAAACCTTATAGTTTCGTCACGTTCGTCCGTCCGATCGTCTATATGTCACAGTCTTATTACTTCGTCATTGTTAAATCTATTCCACTGAAATTTTGCAGGTTTATGCTTTCTATTAACACAAAAATAGCCCTGAAGTGACATTGGAAATGTGATATGAAAAAAAGGGACAAATTTTTTTTACGTTCACCTCATCCCATAGGGTATCATTGGATTGGTCTTAGAAAATTAGAAATATTTTTTAAAACAGTTTTTATTTAATTGCTTCATTCCTGAAATATGAGCATCCAAAGTGGCTTTTTAAATGCCTCACCCGCTAATTTTCTAAGGATAAATTTTTATAAATCTGAGAAAATTTGAGATAATAGCTCTTACTAAATATATGCTACGGAAGTTTTTACGGGTAAGTTAAGCAGACTAATTTATGTTTTATATGAAACCTGCTAAAATTTTATAAACGTCCTTGCTTGCATATTCGTTCAAGCAGAGTTCTCTTGAATAGGTTCTCAATTAAATAGGCCATATAATAATTTTTAATTAGTTAGCTCATTCCTGGAATATAAGTCTCTAAATTTACTTACAAAGATAATATATATATATATATATATATATATATATATATATATATATATATATATATATATATATATATATATATTCCTAAGTCATTTACATGCAAAAAAATTTCTTCTAAACCAAAGGTTCCCAAATTTTTTTGTTCCGTAGACCACGAACCAATTTTTTCTGTCTTCCTAATATTGAATTTTTACTATTTTATCAGCGTAAACGTGTTTTTGACAACTGGCGCCTTAATCTAGTGATCAAACGCATAACGCGGCAAGTCGGAAACAGTATGAAATACGTTAACGTAAAAATAGACATTGTAAAGGTGTTTATAGAAATGGCGACCGTGCCCAGGATCAGCCTGCCGCGAGCCACTTTTGAATTTTGTCGACTTCGATTGATGCCGAACGTCTTCGGTGGCGGACATCAATAGTCCATTTTCTGTTGGTTTTGATACGAACTCAAAGGATTTATTTTATCTTGTTGAACGGCTTTATGGCATGCTCTTTCAAAAAATTTTCTTTGCACTGTGGTCGACGACAAGAGAAACATTATGAAATTGGCTTGTTATATTCCAGATGCTTTTATTATCTCCTTTGACGCTGGCCCAGAAGATATACGGGTTTCTTGAGATAGAAGGTCAAATTCAAAAGAGGCTTGTAATGGGCGCGGTTGGTCATGTTTATATGCACCTTAATATCTCCGATACGGTGCCGCGCAATGTGTACCGCCGCGTTGTGGATTTTATTACCAAACTAAGGCTTGAAGCTACGAAATTTGATAAGGTATACTGTGGAGCGGAAAACATTAAAATAAAAAAAAATGAGTGAAAACTTATAAATAAAAACTACGCAAAGTCAGATCTTGTAAAATTCTTACGTAAATTACATACATAAAAAAATTAATCTTTTTATTCTACTCGTTAAGTTTATGACGAGTGAGGAAGGATGTACAGAACATTTTTTCTTTCGGCATATCGTTCCCCATCTGTCATAAACTTTTGCGATAGTTCAAAATATTTTTAATATGTGGGATCAGCCTGATGCTTCAACAACAAATTTTCAATATTTGGCTTCAAATTAGTCCGATTTAACCTTAAATCTCCTCTACCAATGGTTTCCAATCTGGTTCTAAAACCAAAATTGTTGATATTCATTTCTAAACTGCACCTTAAAATCTTCGTTAGTACTTGTCCCGATTAGCTCTTCTTGTAATATGACATACAATTCATCAACAATATAAAATGATAATCTATGTGATATTTCTATGGTCAAAACATCCTCAAATCTGTATTTAAAGTCTATATCGTAGGCCGAAACGTCATCGTCCTGGCAGCGTATCTATGACAAGTTGGGAATCTTTCCCCGTCCAATGTTTTGCTTCTTGAAGTTGATTCTAGTAAAAAAAGCTTCTGGGGGAACTTGTTTTTTATTAAATTCAGCCACCTCGCAATTGTACAGATTTGTTTATTTGTTAAATGAGCAAGGCGCGGTCGAACGAGCATATGTATGATACGACGAACAGTAGCTATTCGAATGTAGTCCGATGAAAGTCAGTATTTTAAAAAAAGAATAGTTTTTATGTAGCCGGTATTTCTGTGTTTTCAACTGCCTCGAATGGAATCGATTATTTCTCTCCAATCAAAATCAGTTTTATTTGCCTTTATTTTATTTTTATTAATCTTTTCGCATTACAAATAACAGTTATTTTTTGCACCTTAAATAATAATGTTAAAATATAAGACACAGAAGAGTTGAGGTAATCAGAAAGCACAGTCTTATCAAAAATATGACTATCTATGTTATGCAAATAAAGACAACAAATTTCATTATAACGTTTGTAACTAAAACGATGCTTGGTTGAAGGTATTTTTTAAGAATATATTGCAGTAAATTAATAACTTAACATCATTAGCAGATGAACAACAAGTATTCAAATCGGATAAATACTGCACAAATGCGGTTTTTGATAGATAACAGAAAAATCAATTGAATACAACAGACCAGCATACATGTGTTGACTTGGAAAAGCATTCGATCGTGTGCAGTTAAAAGACGTTATACACCTTCTTTATAACAGGCAAATCTCACACAACCTCATCAAAATCATAGAAAATATATATGAAGCAAATCAGATTCAAGCATAAATAAATGGGGTCCTGACTGAACCAATAGCTGTGAGCCGAGGTATTCGACAAAGGAATTCCCTGAGCCCTCTTCTTTTCAACATCATTATGGACGAAATAATAAGAAATGTACGATTACTGAAAAGGTACAGAATGGGCGACCATGAAATTACTGTTCTGTGCTGCGCCGATGACGCTGTAGTAGTGGCTGAAAACGAAGACGATCTACAGCGACTATAATATCAATTTAACGCATGACAACGTCAAACACACCATTAAGGAGCAAGCTGGAAGTTGATGATGATATTGAAGCGGAGGTAAGAGAACAAACAACAAGGGCAACAAGAATAGCAGGATATTTGAATGACACAATATGGCGAAATAAAAATATTACAATAGACACCAAATCAAGAATTTATAAGGCAACAGTGACACCAGCTATGACATATTCCGCAGAAACTCGAACTGACACAGCAAAAACTTAACAACTACTAGAGACAACCGAAATGAGAGTACTTCGTAGAATAACTCGAAAAACGCTCTTGGACAGAGAGAGAAGTGAAAATATAAAAAGAACATGTAAAGTAGAAAAGGTTAATGAGTGAGTACTAGATAGAAAAGGGGAGTGGAACAAGCACATTAGTAGAATGGACGACAGAAGAATAGTCAGAGCTCCACGCGACAAATCACCGTTAGGTTGCAGGAGTTTGGGACGCCCCCGAAAACGATGGAGCGACAACTTATCGGTACAATAGGCAGAGAGCTAATAAAAAGAAACAGGCGACTTCGCCTAAATTAAAGAAGGGAGATGAACAAGAAGATATTAGTCAAAACTATGACAAAACCTCGAAAACCATCATAATATTCCTCGTCTGTATGAGAAGCTATTTCAAAATAACTGATTCCATATAATCATCCTATTACGGCATATGGATGTTGTCCACCAGCGTTATATCTTTCCTTGTTTAATAATACAGTCAAAAGAACAAATGCAGCCGTGACCACTATCAAACGATCGTTATCGGAATCTACTGAATCGTTATTCCGTTCATTGCCAATTCTATTCATAATTAAAGAAACACACACACACACACACACAAAAAGGCAATAACGAAGCATCCACAACAATATGGAACGACGGGAGCATTAAAAATGTATTTAGGACGATTCTTGGAAGTGTACACCTTATTGTCATACAATTTTAGGAAAAAAGTACAACTCTGCTATGAGTTCCAGTTTTCTATACTCGATAATGCGTCATATACCGTTCCCTATCCTGCGTTCATGTTCCTACCAAACTCAAAGGTTAATAAAAATCACACTGTATTTAATTTTAAGTTATCTTACACATAAAAAACCTAATGACGCATTTTTTATATTGACAAGCTACAATAATACTTGAACTATTGAACTTACAATGAGTTATCATTTCTGTATTGATATCAAAATCTAATTCATCCGTACTAAGCATAGTAAAATTGAAATTTTTAATCAAATTTAAAAAAGCTAATGAACTATAATCCAGATAAGGGTGATCCTTGAGATCAATTTAGATCGTTTCCTAGTTGTTTATATTTGGGATAAATAGGATTGGTGCACGCTATTTAATAATTTAACTTTTTCTTAAATATATGTAGATGTTTACTTTGTTACAAACTGAATATGCAAAATTATAATTTATTCGTAAGTATTGCGTCAGAATTTAATTAAAATAAAAGTTGCTAACGTAAAAGGACTAATTTTTCGTCTCAAGAAGATGAGAAATAATGATAAATTAAATCTATGAGGCGATAGTTTCTCGTAAGTTCGAGAATTGTCGTGGAAAATTACTCCTAATACTTTATAACATATTGTGTTTTACAATAATCCAAAAAACCTAATATTACTAAATTTAATACAGGGGCAAAATTAATTTCTTAATATTCGATAGTTTTTAAAATTTTGTTGTAATCTGATAAAAAATTGAGAAAATAGATTTGATTAAAAGAAGCAAATTTTTTCTCTATTTCTAAAAATGTTGTCATTCATGAACGTGTGCATCTGGTGCTCCTAATTGTAGTTTGAATAAAGGGCATTTCCAGCGAGATTTATATTTATTTCACCATCACGTGCATTGGATAACCAACAAGTCCACAAAAGATCAACAAGAGTGAGAGTTATTTTCCTCAATTTCCAGAAAATGAGTTGTTCTATGTGTCAGTCGAATATGTCGAAGAAAAAGCCTAGTATTTTTTGTGACAGTTTTTGTAAAAATCATTGCCACCTAAGATGTAGCAGCCTGCCTCCTGAAGCTGCCAAGATTCACTCGATCCCGGGTTTCTTCTGGTTTTGTGATACTCGGCTGGCGGTAAAACAAAAAGAGGCTTATCTCAGACTGGCTGTTGAAAAGACAGGGCATTCTAAACTGTCAGATCTCAAGCAATCCTTCGAGAACTTCAAAAATGACTTTATTCATAAACTGAATGAGTCACACGATTCCGCTGGTGCTTTCCAGTCTCTTGCTTAAGTTATTAATGATAAATCAGCAGTTGGTAACGTGATCAAAGAACCAGTGCAGGCTGGAACTAGTGCCAGATCTGAAATGTCCTCCAAAATTAAACCACTGGACTCAGTCATTTCGATAAATGAGGTTCGACATAAAAGGGATGGCGGCCTGATTGTGGGATGCAGAAACATGGAGGGCGCACAAAAATTTTGTAGCCTGGCCAAGGACAAATTTTCCAACGATGATGTAAAGTAGGTTAACATGCTACAACCTAGAATTAAATGCTAACTCTGAATGTAAATGTAAAGAGCTAAAATATTAGCATACCAAAAACAATAATAAGGCGATCATTAAGCTTGATGTTGCGACTTACACTCACCTCATGGAGAAAGTTTCGACTGAACATAATAAATATTTACTAGTCGGGTATTTTGCGAGTGTTGTATATAACGCATTGGAACCTCCTAGATTATTTACCTGCTCTGATTATAATTACTTCTAAAAATTGCACCTCGAAGAAGGCATGTCCACGATATTCTGAGGCACATGATCTATCTGAGTATAGAAACTCTATTTCTCTTAAGTACATTAACTTCATGAATCACTCGTCTAGATTCTCCGGTAGTACTGTTTATGCAGATCATAGAGCATGGAATGAGAACTGTTCATTGCTATTTTTCCTTTTCTAGCCATTTTTAGAGGGTCGTTCACTTTTTTCATAATTTTTTTTACTTCAGCTTCCTTAAGGATCCTAAAGGTTACGTACAAGTTAGCTGGGGTTAGCTAAAATTGGTTAGGGATATACCATTATTAAATTGCCGACCTCGCTCAATTTGTCGGAAAATATCTCTACAACTCTACTGCCTTAATTAAAATAGTGACATTAGAATTTTTAATTATAGATTAAGAGTTGCGCGGGCTTTAATAGGAGTTAATTAAAACAAAGATCTTTTGATGTAAATTCAACACAGCTTTGTAATTAAGCGAAAATGGTCATGATGCATTTGTAATGGCAGAAACAATGAACTGTAAACAGTATTTATTTATGCCTGCTTACACCTTCAATTTTCCTTCAGCAGAATTTACTATTAGAATGCAAATAATGTAAGAGAAAATGAACAATCAATAAGGTTTTTCAAAATATTGACTTTTTCACTTGGAGTTCCATGAAAAAATAATATTTTAGAGTTTTTAAACTGAAACTTAAATTTTAACTAAATTTAAAAAACATTCGTTTCAATGAATTTTTAAGAAATTTTTATAGATACACACAGATTAACTAACATGAAATCAAATGCCAGTGAAAAGTGAATTTTCATAAAAATATTCTTTTTTGTAATTGGGTGCACCACACCAAATTCACAAGCTTTTGAGGATAGGTTCAAAAATTTTGAAACCATTAATCCAGGGGCGGATCCAGCCTCTCTCTGTGGGGGGGGGGCGGTGATATCACAAAAGTACAGTATGACAAGCGAAAGCAAGTTGTCAACGGGGGGGGACATCAGCAACATTCCCATTTCTAGTGTAAAAGGCAGGGTCGGGTCTATTCTTCTGAATTTGAAGTTCTTGGAGAGGGGGGGCGATCACAAGAAAAAAAAAATGTCGACAGGAGGGAGGATGTAGGCAGCATATACATTCCTAGTATAAGATGTGGATTCAAAATGGCCTTAACTTTGCAAGAAAAGACCGCAGGTGACCGCTCAATGGCTTATTTTGAAGGGCAAGAGTAGTATTAAATGATGCAACTAGAAAAAAAGAACAAAAAAATTTGTGCATCCTGCACACAACCTCAAAAATAGCCAAAAAAAAACTTTTTTCTAGTACATAACCTCATATATTTCAAAATCCGAACATGATGGGGCAATTTTGACTTGGATTCTACACAGCGAATTACTTCGAAAATGATCCCCAAAGGCCCAACAGCAATCACGACCCCATTTTTGTAGAGCTAGATAATCGTTCATTATATTTTTTCTAAATATAGTTATCTCACTTTGGTATCGGGAAAGTGAACTTGGCTCTTTTTTTCAAATTTATATAGATCGTTTTTTATGCGATTCATCTTATTAACTTCGACTGATTAAACCCTCTGCCCTCTAACTGCTTATATACCCAAATATGGGTTTTACATTTTTAGAGAATATTCGAGAATTTTTTCTTCAATTCCATAATATTCAGAATAATAGCGTTTATCATTTGTTTGATACAGGGGCGGTTCAATACAAAGCAGACATGAAAGTCGATTTACATGGGTTTAAATGGCTATCTCTCTTATTTTAAGCCCCATGCGGCATTGCCAAATTGTGCTAAATTTATTTAACTTGGGGGAAACGTATATTTGACAACGTCGCACCTCCCTAAGCGAATGGTGCGAATTTAAGGATGATTGTTTTTCATAAATAAAAATTCAAAAACTACTCTATTATTTAACAGCAATTAAACGAGTCTGAATTAATTCTAATGTTTTATTTTTAAAGAATCAAAAACAAAAAACATTCTGAGACACCCTTTATATCAACTAATATACATTTTTGCATGTAATATTATCTGCCTATGATGTTATTAAAAGCAACAAGTAGAATCGAGCTATTCTTGAATATTAAGAGATTTGCTTCAAAGAATTTAACTTGTTTATGAATGAAATAATCTTCTTGTTTGTGCTTTTTTCTCGTTTGTAATAATTACATTAAAATGCAAATAAAGCAACAAAAGAAAATAATCAATTAGTTGTTTTTCCGCATACTCACTTTTCAAGTTTATATGCATGTTTTAATGCAAAAAAAAGTATAATTATTTAAATAAAATCAGGTTATTAATAAAAATATTAAGTTAATTTAAATAGTGATTATGTTATCTGATCGTTCAAGATAGGCAATTTAAACTTTTATTAAAATCTTAAAAATTAAATCAAAAAAAATATTTAACATATATTACTCCAATTTATTTACACTGTAGAATTAGTGACAAAATATATTTTTTAACGTTTTTAAAGTAAAGTAATAAATTTATAGGAGAATTCTTGACGAGACCACAAAAATAAAACTCCATTTTTAACGTCTGACATTCTAACTTTGCGGTATCTTCCAGAATCCTAAACATTACGTATAATTTTCCAGAAATATGTTTACAAAATCTGACCCAAATAAACATTAAAATCAGTTATTTTCATCTTAGATGCGGGCAGCTTAACAAGCTTTCGGTTAAAATAAGCAGGAGAATGAGTCAACCCAGATGCTTTCCTGCAAAACTTTGAGAGAGAATGCACGGAAATGGTTTATAACTGAAGTCGATTACGTAGCTGATGAGAAAGCTTAAGCGAGATCAACACAAATTTGGTTAATTAATTGACATTTTTCCTGTTACTAATCATTAGGAAAATTTTATACCTATTTTTGTTTAGTTACTTATAAAACTCTTTCTTAAAAGGAAACTCTGAAATTTACCTGTACTATAAGTATTGAATCCAAGTTAGAGATTATGTTCAATGGAATCACACAAAATTTGGTTGTACCTCGTATAAGGTAGTATGTATTTTGATGTTAGGTTAAAGTGACTCTTGAAAGGTAATTGAAGGTCTTATCCTTTGAGACTAAAAATTAGTGATTCACTAGATAAGTAGTATGGTGAAAAATGCTTCAGATAAAAGGTGTAGAATTTTGGCCAAGGAATCTGCTGTGGGTGGATCGAGTTACGAACGCCGAAGTGTTGAGAAGAATGGGGAAAGAAAAGGAAGTCGAACAGAGAAAACTGCAATATTTCGGACACATTATGCGGGGAGAAAAGTACAGCATCTTACGGCTCATAATCCAAGGCAAAATAAGTGGCAGAAGAGGCGTAGGACGACGACGAATTTCATGGCTAAAAAACCTAAGGGAATGGTTTGGATGCAGTTCAAAACAACTATTTAGAGCAACTGCCTCAAAAATTAAAATAGCTGTTATGATTGCCAACCTCCGCAATGGAGAAGACACTTGAAGAGAAAAAGAATCTGCTGAGCCTAACAATGTAACTGTTAAAGCACTGTCAAGTAGGGGCTCTCCACAGGGAGGAGTGCTATCGCCTTTGCTGCGTGGATCCTTGTGATGGACAGCCTGTTGAGTGAACTGAATGATGCCAGTTTGTATACACAGGCCTTTGCTGATGACCTGGTTATTTTGTACCCTGGTCGCGAAATCCAGGACATGAAGGAACCAATGATGCGGGCCCTCCGGATCGCGAAACGATGGTACCACAGGGAAGGACTCGGAATAAACCCGGACAAGGCCTAGGTGGTACTCTTTATAAAAAAGAGGGAAAAAGGGAGACTTCCCACAATTACATTGGTGGGAAGAACTCAATTTAAGAGGACAGTTAAATACCTAGGAGTAATTCTGGACTCTTGACTGAGCAGGAATTTTGAGGCTTGTAAACGAGCCTTTAGGTGCACATGGGGACTGACACCTAAAGTGCTGTTTTTGATATATACTATGGTGATGCGCCGCATGATAACATATGTCGCTATTGTATGGTGGTGTAGTACAACAAAGCGCAAACGCATTCTTCTACTTGACAAAATTCAAAGAATGGCTTGTGTGAGAATATTGAGTGCGATAAGGACTGCTCCCACTAGGGTTCTTGAAGTCCTGGTAAACCTGCCTCCTCTTCACTTATACGTAGAGAACGAGACCCTGAAGACTGTTTATCGTCTCAGTTGCCTAGGATATCTTGGAATTGGAACGGGCGGCTACTCAGGTGTCTGGGAAAGCGCGCTGGAGAGGGGTCCGTCACTCCTCATGCGGACAGATTACATAACTCCTCTTTTAAACCCAACCTCTCCCTAAAGATATTTCTGCCAAGTAGAGAGGATTGGGAGGGAGGGCAAAATCCTCAGAAAAATGGATCTTGATGGTATACTGATGGATCTCGACAAGATGAAAGAGCTGGAACCGGAGTATTCAGCAGAACAGGAGTCAGAGAGTACTACCCTCTCGGACCATGTGCGACAATCTTCACAGCGGAAATTTATGCTATTCTGCAGTGTGCACATATCTGTGTGAGGAATATAGACAGGAACAGGGTAATAAATATATACTCAGACAGTAAGGCCGTGATATTGACACTGAAGCCCAGTGTCGTAACTTTGCTACTACTATCTGCGTGCAAGGATGTACTGAATGGTATGACAAGGAACGGCTGCACAGTCAGACTCATGTGGGTCCCTGGTCACTCGGGCAAACGCGGGAATGAGGAAGCAGACCGTCTGGCAAAGTTGGGATCGGCAACTGAACCGTATGGATCCCAACCAATATTACCTGTCCCAATTGCTATTGGCAAAAGGGAATTAAAATCGATGCAGGAAAGCAAATTTATTGAATCGTGGAGGAGAGCTTCTGGAATAAGGTGTGCTAAGGAACGTATAACTGGGTCTAGCGCATGGCGTACTAAGGAGCTTCTCTCCTTGAGAAGGAAATAGCTGCGAATTGTGGTGGGATTGTTGACAGGACATTGTCACCTCAGGGGCCATTTTCATAGAATCGATGTCGAAGACGACTCGACGTGCAGATGGTGTTTGGAGGAGGATGAAACTGTTGACCATGTCTTTAAAGAGTGTCCAGCACTCAACGAACTCCGTTGTTACCGGAAGCAGTTAGGCAAGTTCAACTATCGGATAACCTGTAGCTATGGTGGGATATAAAGGGCCCAATGGAGACCAAGACATCGATGATCTAGTATCACCACCCCTTTTTCATTCATTACTGGTTAATGGCTACCATTTTATTGCTCCATGGTCATTTTTGGAGGATGATTAAATGATCCTTAAAGGTCAGGCTGACCCGCGATCAAAATATAGAATCTAAAAGTATAATTCCCAGTTCTTTTCAATTCTGGAATCTAAAAAAAAAGATTTTTATTAAAAAAAATAGTGTCAACTTCCAAAGTGACTTTGGGGTCAAAAATTAGATCATTCTGGAACATTTTCTACAATACAAGCGATGATTTATTATTAATATCACAACATATAAGTTAAATTCAAAATAGATATTTAAACATAAAATTTTCCGTTCATTTAAATTCTGGAGTAACAAAGAAGAGGTTTAAAAATAATCTTAGAATCAAAGATAAGGTCATTATCAGATTCCTTCAACTTTTGTGTAAAATATTTTCTCAGAATTCCTATTCCGGTATAGGTCAAACTTTTATAGTAACATTAAAATTGATCGCTTGATATAAAATTAATAGCACTAATAAACCAACTCTTAGATGGCAAGCTTTCGGTTTAGACAGGAATGAGTCAACTTACGTAGTTTCCCCCTGCAAAATTGTGGTAGCGAATGTATTTCCGTGCAGCTTACTGTTTGATGACAGTGTAACAAAGATCGAATAAAGGTACAAAGCAATGTTGCCAATAATAAATAATATTCTTTATTATATCAGTGTTAAACGGCTAATTCATGCAAGGTTAAGACAAGATATGACGTCTGGACCTTCAATTCTTGAATATTTTCGTAGACGACAAAGCACTTGCAGCGAAAGAATTTCATTAAAAAGTGGTCCTGAACACTATCAAGACCTTTTGCATTTGTTATAACGACAGAATGAACTCCGAAATAAAAATATTATTAATTATTAAAAATACTCACACAATTATTACGAATATTAATCAGAGCGATTAAATTCTGCTATAAACTACTCTTTTTCAACCTAATTAAAAGTTAACAATGTCTTAACTTGTCAGATATTGGGTTTTCCTATATAATCAGTACTGTTGTAAACGAGACCGCACCCGTGTCGAAGCAATCGGTTCGTCACAATCTAATTTTAGACCCTAAAAGAGGTGTTTCGTCCTAGCTACCGACGGTGGACTCATCAGGGGGTCCCTCGGAGCTTTCCCCAGACACCTTTGGTACACTTTCTACATCTGCATACTCATATTTAAACCTTTCTGCGTCGGAACCTATAAACCAAATTCTGAGTGTGCCGCCATCTGCGACATCACCCCGCCAAGGCAAATACTTTGTATGCAGACGAGATCGTTAGATCCCGCCTGTATAGAAAGTGTGTCCTGATGAAACTGCAGATGCGGACGCTTTTAGGGTCTTAGAGGCCCATTGCTATAACTCAGCAATCCAGGCAACCCTTGCTGCCTCAGGTCCTGTCACGGTCGCCATGTTGTAAACGAGACCGCACCCGTGTCGAAGCAATCGGTTCATCACAATCTAATTTTAGACCCTAAAAGAGGTGTTTCGTCCTAGCTACCGACGGTGGACTCATCAGTGGGCCGTCGGAGCTTTCCCCAGACACCTTTGGTACATTTTCTACATCTGCTTACTCATATTTAAACCTTTCTGCGTCGAAACCTATAAACCAGATTCTGAGCCATGTACATATGTACCTATGGGTTATTTGCTCTGTTTAAAAGCTATTCTTATGGTAAATTTTGAACGAATTCATGAAAATATGTGTGTTAATAAAAATTAATCTTCTATCCCTTTCCAACATATGGGTTTTTTCGTGAAAGGGCTGACAATATTCACTTTAGAGCACAGGCTGACAAAAAAGCCCTTTCGAAATATAATATAAACGCTCGGTATATATATCCTGACGGTGATGGTGGTCTACGAATTCCGAAACGTAGGATTTAAAAATTGATGAGCTTAAAGAAACAGTGTATTGATTATTTTTATTTCTCTATCATAGTTTCATTTTTATGTACCACTCATATTATATTAGGTATATATTTTTTATGATGTTATATAACAATTTTTAAAATAAATATTCACTCAGTGCGTTCCTTTATCGCACGGAAACATTTATTTCAATTTTAAAAATATATTTAAGTGCTATCTATCTACTTTGCCTCGTGATTACGTCAGATAGATAATTTTGTTTTTGAGATTTTAGAATTTTAAATTTTTAAAACATTCCGGAAGATACTAAGGTTAAAAGGTTATATTTTTTTCCAAAATGATTTTATATGGGATCATTAGGGCAAGTATTACATCAATATCTATGAGCCCATTATCTATAATTAAGTAAACAGATACATAATATTGTTGAATTATTTCACAAAAAAATGTGATTTTACTCGTTATATGAGCAAGATACTTGTTTATGTCTTAGTTTTGTAATTAGAAAGAGTTCATTAAGTTAATCATGAGTCAACAATGATTTATTATAAGAAAAAATTTCAATAAATTTTATTTATCAATAATTATTATTTGGAAGAATAATATCTATATTTCACAACACTTATTGCTGTATCTATATCTTGGTAATAAATGTTCGATATATTCTCATAAAAAATTAAAAACACGTGTAATTAAAATGTTTATTATCAATTATATGTAACATGAATGGAAAGTTACAAAATTATAGATACGCTAAAGACGTATTTTTAATGACCTATGTATTGAAAATAAACTTACAGCCTTTGATGCGTATAACTTTTTAAATTTGAAGTTAAGATCATCCAGATTATCTTGAAATGGACCCAAAAGGCATTCAATAATAAGTGAGAATGTACAGGGTGAGTCAACGATTGGATGAAAGAGATTTGTGCTTTTTCGGTGAAATTAACAAAGAAACTATATTTATTGTTTGATACAGTTTATTTTTACGCAGATTTTTAAAATATTTAGGACTCTACAGGGTGACCCAAAAAACTAGGACAGCATAAAGTTGTATTTTTTTAAATAGAACACCCTATATACGAATCGTATTTTCGATTTAGCTTATAATTTTAAATCTTTTTTATTAAGGGTTTACTATAACAAAACTTTATAGTTTCTGAGATAATTAAGTTTAAAGAAAAAAAGTCACATTTTCAAGCATCAATTCAATCCTAAATAACGTTTTCAATTTTGTGGCAAATATGTTCAAATTTGGAATTTAGCAAGGCCAAGGACAAGTTAACATAATTTTTACCTAATATTTGCAATAAAAGCTACAAGGTGTTGAACACATCGGCTCAAATTTGAACAAGTTTAAATGAATAAATATCTTTTTTTTTAAATGGTACACCCTGTATATTTTCATGTTATTTAATAGAGTAATAAAAACCCTAAAAGTTTTGTTCAATATATCCTATACCTATTTATAATAGTTTTTGAGATATTTCAGTTTTTCTTATTTTCCATACTTTTTTACAGAAATAGTCTTCATTATCATAGTAGCCATGTAGAATAATAAAAAGAAACTACAGAAACAAACAGAATGTGGTTAAATATGATGAAATACATTATTCGTTATATTACAACGGCAATAGTTTAATTAAACATAATGTGAAAAAATTAACACAACAATAACGACAAGGCAAACACATATTTACTTTTATACTAAATTGAAACAAAAAAATTACCTATTAAATACTGAGATTAATTATTTCTTTTTAATAAGTGTTCGAATAAACGACCCTCTTGTGCAATGCACAAATTTAGTCTTTTTTGCAGATTTTCTCGGACCCTGGACAAAATTAGTGGCGTTATTGTTCTACAGGTATCCCTAATCCTGTCGAGCTCATCCCTATGGGGACCTTGAAGCAGTTGGGGTAGTTCTTCTTGTAGAAAGTTCAGATAACTATGGCCATTTAGTGGTTCATTAAAAAAGTGGGGTCCAATAATTCGATTATGATGAATGCCACACCAAACATTTAATGACCAGTGGTTTTGATGTTGCACCTCTCTAATCCAAAATGGGTTTTCTGTGGCATAATAATGCATGTTGCGTCTATTTACGGCACCGTTACTTCTAAAAGTAGCTTCATCACTAAACAATACCTTGCATAATAAATTTGGATTTAATTGAATCTCCGCATTTATTGTACGACAAAAGTTTACACGACTTTCAAAATCCTGTCCATGCAATTCTTGGTGTAATTCCATGTGATATGGATGATACCTATATTTCTTGGTAGTACGATTAGCGGTGGATTGTGATGTTTCACATAAAGCTGCTAACTGACGGCTACCAATATAAGGATTTTCCTAAACATTTAACAATACTTGTAGTTCTTTTTCTTCATTAGTTACTGGTTTGTTGACCACTTTACGTTTTGGATAATCAACAGTACCAGAAGAATCAAATCTTTGCATTAAGTTTTGAAAAGTATGGGTATTAGGTTGGCGTCGATCAGGATACTTCATTTTGTAAATTCTTTGAGCAAGAAGGCAATTTTTTTGAGCCTCTCCTATTGTATAAATCATATCTATTAACTCATTCTTTGGCAAATTCATTTTACAATATAAGATGAATGCAAAAAAAACCAAATTACACTACATAAAAACCAAAAGAAGCGATTGCGGTTATAAATTTGACACACAGAAAAATGTTCTTTTACATTGTTTTTGCCATGGGTACTATGATAATGAAGCCTATTTCTGTAAAAAAGTATGGAAAATAAGAAAAACTGAAATATCTCAAAAACTATTATAAATAGGTATAGGATATATTGAACAAAACTTTTAGGGTTTTTATTACTCTATTAAATAACATGAAAATATACAGGGTGTACCATTTAAAAAAAAGATATTTATTCATTTAATCTTTTTCAAATTTGAGCCGATGTGTTCAACACCCTGTAGCTTTTATTGCAAATATTAGGTAAAAATTATGTTAACTTGTCCTTGGCCTTGCTAAATTCCAAATTTGAATATATTTGTCATAAAATTGAAAACGTTATTTGGGATTGAATTGATGCTTGAAAATGTGACTTTTTTTCTTTAATCTTAATTATCTCAGAAACTATAAAGTTTTGTTATAGTAAACCCTTAATAAAAAAGATTTAAAATTATAAGCTAAATCGAAAATACGATTCGTATATAGGGTGTTCTATTTAAAAAAATACAACTTTATGCTGTCCTAGTTTTTTGGCTCACCCTGTAGAGCCCTAAATATTTTTAAAATCTGCGTAAAAATAAACTGTATCAAACAATAAATATAGTTTCTTTGTTAATTTCACGGAAAAGGCACAAACCTACTTCATCCAATCATTGACTCACCCTGTACAAGATACTGGCAAAAGTACGTAATTAACCTAAGATGTTGCATTAATACAACTATTATTTGCATGAAATTTGCTCATGTCTGCTACCCTGCACATTTTCATAAAAATTAATATTACTGATATTACTACTCGGTGTCGCTTATATTTTTTTCAAATGGAACATCCTGTATATTATCAGTTATTTTAAATCTCCAAAATTGAACTCTTTAGAAAATATTGACAGTTTAATAATATGAGTTCATATTATATTATATCTTTATCCTACCCTTTTATACCCTTCCTAATTAAAAATTTAAATTTCCATAGTAAGTAAGTATTTACCTAAATACGTTTTTCGCTGACATTAGTTCCCGAGCAATTTTATTAGTCTTCTTATTATCAAATAAACTAGTACTTATTGAAAGAAAGTACTGTGGTTCAGCTAACAGTTCCAGAAAGCATTACTCTGCTACATAAATAGATTTAGAGCCTTCCAACGAGCAGCATACCTTTTAAATTAAACATTCCCTGAAAGAGAGTCCATTTCCAAATCAACTGTCATTAGGATATTCCATAATTTTGGACATACGGGTAAGGTAAAAAGCCTACAAACTTACCAAAGAGGGGCTGTTGAAAAGAGCTACTAACGATAAAAAAAAATGCTGGAATATTATGCATTTATAACTACATTATAGAACCATTCCTTCTTCAGAGAAATTTGACTGCTAATTTCTATTTAAATTTGCTACGAAATAGAATAATACCTGATTAAATTAATTTTTTTCTTGATCAACGCAACAACCTTATATTAAGAAACGACATTTAGTTTCAAAAGATAGAGCGCCAGCGTATTTTGATAGACATATCAAAAACTATTCAGATGCCATGTTTCTTGGAAAGTGGATAGATAGAAGAGAGTCCAGTAAATGGATTCCTAGATCACCTGATCTAACCCTGTTAGCCGAACTTTTAATGAATCTAGAAAATAGAATTCAATCCAGTACATGATATTCCTGATCAACATTTACGGAACGTGCTTTCCCAGTTTTCAGCAAGGCTAGGACAATATCACGTGACTGAAGAAACACAATTCGAACATTTAATTTATTACTTCCTAATTTCAGTTTTTTTTTTTTTTAATTTTTTCATTATTAGCGATTGTATTCTTATACATTTAATTCTCAATATATTCGAAATTGCGTCGTTCCGGAACATTTACTCAACCCTGTATATCAAAATGAATTTCATAAAGAAGGCTTTAAAATGGGCCATTGTAAGTGGATGCCAGATGAATAACTGTTCTGGAGTAATGCTCATTTGAGTATAGCAAGATATCGGGAAAAATTATTTCTTTTTGTAAATGTCAAAATTGAATTAAAAAACTGGTGTGGTGCGTATTGGACACATATAGTATTAGGGATCCTTAGCAGTTATTAGTATTGTTAGTTTTTTCTGCAATTTCATTGCAAATCAGTCTTTGAGTTTATAGAAAGTATGTATGTGCCACAAACGACTTTCCAATAAAATTTTATATGATAAGAAATAGACTTTTTTAAACATCGAAAATTAAATTTTAAATAATTTTTTCGTAAATTAATAACTGTAACCTAATCTTACCAATTTTCGTTGAACGTAGTAACTTAGTTACAATTTTTTTTTCAGATTTTTCACGTAAATTGTTTATGAAGCTTAGTAAAATTTTAAAATTATGTCTAAAACAAAATAAGGCCAAAACTTATAGAACAAAAATCTTAAGATTTGATATAAACCGATTAAAGGTTAGTAACTGGGCTAAAAACTAATGAAACATATAACTAGCGGGTAATTAAATAAGGGGTGACAAAAAAGTAAAACAAAATTAAAAAAAACTAATTTCGATTTGTTATAATTATTTCAGTACCTTTAGGATACTTGATAATCCCATACTTTCATATCAAAGAGCCCTATACAATCTGTATTCCTTATAAAAGAACAAAATTCATATTTAATTTACCCGCCGTCCTGCGTTGCACTCCTAAAGTGGGTCGATAATTATAAACAACTTTAGAGTGAATAAGACGACCATATAAAAAGTATTATAT
Source organism: Diaprepes abbreviatus (assembly GCA_034092305.1). Taxonomy (NCBI): domain Eukaryota; kingdom Metazoa; phylum Arthropoda; class Insecta; order Coleoptera; family Curculionidae; genus Diaprepes; species Diaprepes abbreviatus. The sequence continues at coordinate 4,811,005 of JASJET010000105.1, forward strand.
AACATATCTAATTACATTTTTGATGACCTATTCAGTGATACCTTACGGGATCGGATAAACAAAGGAATATATATATATATATATATATATATATATATATATATATATATATATATATATATATATATAATATATATATATAAATATATATATATATATATATATATATATATATATATATATATATATATATTTGTTATATATGTAATTCTCCTTTCAGGCAGAGAATATGAAAAATATATGTACAAACAGTTTATTTCCTGCAAATACCGCTCTGGTCCTCTCTCCATACGCGTTTCGATCACCTCATGATCTCGTCAGTGGAGCTATATCAGACCGAGAGCAACATTAGCAGGAAACAACTGATATAGGAACCATAAATTTCAAGGTATGTCGGCAGGATATTACACCTGCCGTCTACCAACTTCGATGTCAGACTGAAAAATATCGCCAGTCGAACGACATCTATGAATCAACGGAGCGAAATGCGTATGGAGAGAGGACCAGAGCGATATTTGCAGGAAATAAACTGTTTGTACATATATTTTTCATATTCTCTACCTAAAATGAGAATTACATATATAACAAACTATTTAAATACGGCAGAAATATTTCTTAATTTCTTACTGAAATTTTGATTGTTTAAAAATTTCACGTTACTCCGTTGATTCATAGATGTCGTTCGACTGGCGATATTTTTCAGTCTGACATCGAAGTTGGTAGACGGCAGGTGTAATATCCTGCCGACATACCTTGAAATTTATGGTTCATATATCAGTTGTTTACTGCTAATGTTGCTCTCGGTCCGAAACAGCTCCACTGACGAGATCATGAGGTGATCGAAACGCGTATGGAGAGAGGATCAGAGCGATATTTGCAGGAAATAAACTGTTTGTACATATATTTTTCATATTCTCTGCCTGAAAGGAGAATTACATATATAACAAACTATTTAATTACGGCAGAAAGATTTCTTTATTTCTTACTGAAATTTTGATTGTTTAATATATATATATATATATATATATATATATATATATATATATATATATATATATATATAAAGTAGTAGTATAGTAAGTGCCTAATTTTTTCATATTTTTAAATTTTACCGTTGGAAAATTAGAGGAGAGAGAGGGTTACTTTAAAAGCCACTCAGGATCAAATATCCTGAATGAGACGACTAATTGAAAAATATTTTATAAAATATTCATTGCATTTTTGAACATCTATCCAATAATACCTATTATTTAAGCCCTAAAATAGGGGTGAGATTGACAATCTAACATACAGGGACGGAAGTAAAAAATAAAATTCAATATTTTTGTGCTAACGATGGGTTCCTGTTAGTAAATCACTTGCAAACTTGTTTACGTCCAAGTGTCATCGAAATAAATAACTGAAGAAAAAAAAACATTCAATTTAAGGTGTAGGGTCAGAAAAAAAATTCTAATCTCACCCCTATTTTTTTTTCGTTAAGGGTAGATTACTGTGAGAAAACCACGATCAAACTTATTTTGCGACTGAGAGTCATCAAAAAAATATTTAAAAAAAAAATTCAGTATAACCTACAGGGTCGGAAATAAAAAATAAAATTCTAATATAGGTAGGTTCCAGTTAGTAAATCACGGCCAAACTTTCTTTGCAGTCAAGCGTCATCGAAATAAATAATTGAAGAAAAAAAGGGTTAGTTCATGTTAGTTCATCTGTGGCCTACACGCTCAAAAAATATTTTTGGAACCACTTCTTGTCAACTTTGCAAAAAAATTCACCACTATCGAATATCCTTTTTTGATGATATTAATCTATTAAAAGTTCAGGTTCACCGCAGAGATATACCCTCTTCATGGGATGTATTTATAAGTGAGTCTAATACAAATGTCTTTTTCATGCTCGTTGTAATTTTCATGATGTAGAAATAATTTTTTTCAAATTTTTATAAATATTTTTTGGCATTTTTGACTTTTAGGGATTGTTTTCACCCCCATGAATTTCTGAAACACAATAAAAAAAAAACATAAGTATATGGCAATTGCTACTTAATAATCAGCTTAAATCATGAATCATGAACACAATTTTTTTCAGATATTTTATAATATAATTCCATTTTTCTTTCACGGGGTAGTTTTACCTTATTTAAGGGGTTAATTTAACAATTCTACGTGACCTAAGGTTTCAAATGAGATAAGATAAACTTTTTTACCTTATTTCATTCTCGAGATATTAGATTTTTAATGTCAAAACTTTTATTTAACCGAAACACATTATACAACTCACATTTTCAACTTTGATAATTAATTTCCCAAATTGGAAACAGATGCTCATCTTGAAATTTTTCTTAGAGCATTATCTTATAGTAATCTTTTTTTAGCACACATTTTGTTTTCAAATACGAGGTCCACGAAATAGGCTAATTTTTATCTATTTTTGCGGTCATTCTTCACTTATTAGTACTTAAACTAAACTTTAATCAATTTCTTTTAAATCGCTTCTTGCCACCCATGATTTTTTTACAATAAACATATTGTCACTATAGCATTCATATCACTTGCACAAGCAAAATTGTCCATTTTCCATTTTAAGCGTTTTTTTTCTAGGATATTTCAGAAAAATTAAAAATTATTTGACAATAGTATAAAAGTCTAAATTTAAGATTTAATGGAATAAACGACAAAGGAACTGTAGTAAAATATTTTATAAAAGATTTTTGTCAAAGTGTTATAGTGTAATACCGACCGATGAGTTACCATTTTACAAAATAATCAATGAAAAATATAACGTATTAACTATTCAATACAGCCGAAACGGTTGCTTATTTGTTATGAACAAAACCACTGTCATTTTTTGGAATAAGAAAATAAGTAACTCTTCTTCGATTAATCATGGAAACTTTTTTGTTTGCTAAAATTCCCCAGCTTCCGGAATATCATACAACCAATAGTTGAGGTTCCAGCTATATTTGTTTAAAAGGAAAAAATTATCATTCCCTTTTGACGTCATGTTTTTATTAAAGAACGACTTTCCAATAAAATTTGATGAAAATACAAGTCGTTAGAAGTTAAATGGATCAAAAAAGTGCAACGTTTTTCCACAATAAGTTAATAAAATAAATCTTAGCATAAACTAAATTAAGGTATCTCAGCAACAAAACAAGCTTTACCACCATGTAAATACCATTTTTTATTATCATATATGCTGTCTTTTAAATGAATAAAATCAACGGAAAACTTATTTTTGCAATACCTATTGCATAAACAAATTTTAACGATTTTTTCCCTTTTTTTGCAGTAAGTAATTAACAAAATGAATCGCACCATAGTTCCAATGGTAGATTTTCTCACTACCTTGTCGCAAATAGCAATGCCCCTGGTGGTAAGGGCATGTAGCTAGCGATCTATTTTTGACCACCGTAGTAAATGTATGGATGTTTCGTCCCGATACCGGTGGTGGACTCATCAGTGGGATCCACCGGTATCTTTCCCAGATATCCTTGTACTTTTAACAAACTTGGACCTCTATTTAACTCCAGTTTTGCCGGAAAGCGGTGGTGAGATGTTATATTCCACAACATGCCCCCCCTAAGGCATTTGGTTTCTAGCTTAAACTGTCGGACAGTCCAAGCCGTTAGAAAGCACAGGCCTGAAAAGGAAGTGGAACGGACATCCTCGATGGTCTTCCATTGGTCGGACCGGGCTTGATGAAAGCCCTCAGCGGTTTCTGACATTCTGTCCTATATCCACATCTATGGTTTTACCACATCATTTGCGGTTTTGGATTCGTCATCTAACCGCTTTCCCTGCTTGGGCGCCATGTCGCAATTAGCAATGCCCCTGGTGGTAAGGGCATATAGCTAGCGATCTATTTTTGACCACCGTAGTAAATGTATGGATGTTTCGTCCCGATACCGGTGGTGGACTTATCAGTGGAATCCACCGGTATCTTTCCCAGACATCCCTGTACTTTCCACAAACTTGGACCTCTATTTAAGTCCAGTTTTGCCGGACAGCGGTGGTGAGATATTATGTTCCACAACAACCTGTATCTTATTATTTCAACATTTCTATCTATAATCAACATTACAGATTCTTAAATTTAAAAGACTGTCTTATAACTTCTTCAAATGCTCGTAGTTAATTACTAAACATTACCAACCGTCACCAACTCTTATGTATGTATTCGTCTACTTCTTAGCACGAAACGTCAGAAAAACGTTTTTTTAACGATTGCACTAACTAAGTTTGCTAGTCGTCTACAAAACCGTAAAAAAATGATCCAAATATACATAAAAAAATTTTTTTGGTATCACTTCGTAGAGGGAACGAATACAAAAAATAGAACGATAATTGAAAACCAGGGGACATTATTTTTTTTAGTATGATTTGACATAGACTTTCGCTACACACTTTAACATACCAAAACAGTTTCGATAAAAAATTCAATTTGTATTTATATATATACAGGGGCGGATCCAGCATCTTCCTTTGGGGGGTGGGGCGGTGATATCACAAAAGATGATGAGATGTGTTCAAACATGACAGGAATTGGAAAATCTACTATGTACCAAATACTGAAGGAGAAAAAACGACTGGAATTTTTAGTACTCCCGAGCCACATTCGATCACAGGCAGACGAAAAACCTCGTTGGAAGGAGAGATGTAAACTGCAATAAAAGAAGATGTACATACATTTTATTATGAGAAGCAGATCTCAACCGTCGACAAAATTCTAACTAAAATCAATGAAGATCGGGATTTACCTGAAATTAATAGAACTGAGCTCTGGAAATTGCTCAGAGAACTTAATTTTTGCTGGGAAAAACCTGATAGGAAATCTGTTCTTATAGATCGTCCGGAAAATGTCCGTTGAAGAAAGAAATATCTCTTTCAAGTAAAAGGTAGAGTTGCTGGAAATAACACAACTTACAAAATAAGTAATTTAACTGAACTTTTGAAAGATTTTTTTGAACAAAGTTACTGCAGAAAATTGGGAAAAATCCATATAATAAAAGAATAAAAGAAAATGTGGAAACTCGATCTCATGATCGGTAAGATAGAGGAACCAATTATAATTAATTTGAGCGAAGATAGCTTCAGACTTTGATTAGGAATTAGATACGTGATGTTTACCAGCGTAAAAAACAATTTATTATTTAAATTTTCTGTAACATATAAAAATTAATTACATTTGAATCCCTTTTTAGTGTTTATTTGTAATTCTGCAGATGGTATAAGAAATAAATAAAATGAAGCGTCAAATCTTCTAAAATATTTTTAATAAAATGACCGATATCCCCAAAAAAATGTTAATATTATATGGACGAATTTATTATTTTATATGTTTAACTTCTTGTATTTTTGACAACGGGTATTTTTTTTCTAGGCCAAAATTAAAAATTAAAAAAATACAGTTGTGATTTGTGTTAAATATGTCAAAATTATCTATATTTTCTAATCTATGTGAATTATTTAAAAATCATAAGAAATAAAATAATATTATAAAAACTTTTTCTTTTAAGTTTATTAGCGAAATAATATTCTATGCCATAAATATTTGGTGACAAAATAAACCTCCTTCCGACGCTTATGACAAACAAACACAAACCAAATATTTAGTGTTATCCAACCCAAATAGTCCATTATTATAGACCGGTATTTTTGATTATAAAATTTCGAATCCATTCCTATGAAAAATATATGTGTCTAACAGATTTTGCCAAAAACACTGGACTAAAGAACACAGGAAGTTTGCGAAGAAAAAAAAAATAAAAAATGATTTATTACTCTCTCTAATTCTTGAATAAACTATAGTATAAAAGGCAAAATCGGGTATATTTTTCTGAACTTAAAGCTTTGGGGGGGGGGGGCGAACGCCCCCCCCCCCCTTGGATCCGCGCCTGTATATATATATATATATATATATATATATATATATATATATATATATATATATATATATATATATATATATCCAACAGGTGTTCAACATAAAAATTTTAATTCGGTGCAATGAAAATACAAGAAAAATTTCAATAATTTAAATCGTATAGGCCTATTGCTATTCTCAATAAAAGTGAAATTCAACATCAATTGGCAACGCGTCGACCAGTTCGCTAAGAAGCGCCTGCGTTTCACAGAACTACCTTGGCACACATAATATACAACTTTTATTACACTCATTTTATTATGTGAAGTCGTACCTGGTTATATAAGCAAAGTTTTCTATTCTTTTCACTTTTTCGAGGTGGTTTTTAATGATGATTCGAGAGCTACTATGACATTGGTAATATTCGCGGCAGATTTGGAGCATAACAGCCAGACTATCGCGTGGAAATTCCTGAGACAAATACGTAATCTAGTATTATTTAAATAACACATCCACTATAAAATTCTCTAGGCTGAAGGATTTTTATATGTAAATAACAATTGAATGATAAAAAAACGACGGTACTTCTATTTATTTTTGTTAGTTATAGTCGCCTCACTATTTTGAGGAGCAGATAGTAACAGGTCATGTTTCATTTTTATATGAAATTGTAGAGAAAAAGTGAATTTTATTTTATTGTCTTCGATCCGAAATATAGGATGTCCATAAATAACGTGAGGAAAATTAAAATAAAGGTATTAAGTTTTATAAAAAAAAATGGTTACCTCTCAATGGTTTCCTAGTTACAATCATGTAAAATTAAATTTTTTATTTGTATTTTAATTCCTATATTATAATCTAATCTACACCTATCTCTATATGCCACCGCAGGACCTGGATATAAGTTTATTTCTCTTATAGCTTTTTTATTTTGACAGATATGATCAAAACCAGGATATAATTTTAAAAGTAGTAAACATGCTTTAAATAATGTACTCTTCATATCTATAAATCTTTCAATTCGGCCGCAATTCGACATTAAAATATTGTATAGAAAAAACATATTCAAAAAATCTTTTTTATGCTTTTTCTAATAGCATTAAGAAAATATTTGCGAACGCGGTGAAAAACGAAAAACCCCAGGCGTATTTCTAATTTCTTCACGGCCACTTTTTATCCTAAGTCATCAAGATTATAGTGCATTTTTATACACTAGCGATTTAAAAAGTACCCAGAAAAAAAAATTCATCGGATTAAAATGAGGTGATCAGGGTGTCCAGGGAAGTGGCCTGTCCCTGTTTATTCATAGTTCCGAAAATATCTCGTTTAGACATGAACGAAATTTAATATTAAAATAAAATTTTTATAAAAAAATTGAACCGATTTTAAAAGTGTGCTAAAAAATGAAAAATAACTAGAAATTTTTATATGAAATCGAAATTTTTGAAGTCGGCGCCAAACAAATACCTGACAAAATGTGCTTCGCATAAACAGATTGAAAATACTTTATTTGTAATTGCTATATATATATATATATATATATATATATATATATATATATATATATATATATATATATTAGTAGTTATTTATTTCATTTACAAATGATTTGGCACCGACTTCAAAAAGTTCAGTTTCATATAAAAATCTATAGTTATTTTTCACTTTTTAGCGCAGTTTTAGAAGTCGGTTCAATTTTTTTATAAAAATTTTATTTTTCTATTTTTAGTTTTAGAATTCATTATGATATCCATAAATTTTTAGAACTAAGTACTAATCGAGATTAGTGTACCTCGCAATGACTCCAAGGTGGCAAAAAAGTACCCATTTTATCGAAAGTTGTAAATCAACCTAAAATGAACCACTAAAAATTCTTTGGTTCTTAGAGTTCTCCATATACCGGTAAAATTGTGTCAAACAAATATTTAGTCTGTCATAGTAAATCCACTATCTTAACTTTCAAATTAATTTTAGATTGGTAAGATAGGCCCCAAAACCTTCCAATATCGATATTTAAAGAACCTAAGATGTAAATTTTTTAGTTCAATATATTTTATACTTCATATTGAAATATTGTCAGCGCCATCTTGGATATTACTGCACCAATTTCGTTCAAAAAAATGTGGGACCACCGCCGCAACTTCCTGAACATGAAATTCATTCAAATCGGTGCCGCCGTTCCGAAGTAATCGATGTACATACATAAAAAAAACATACAAACTGGACGAATTGAGAACATCCTTCTTTTAGAAGTCGGTTAATGAGGCGACGTGCACTATCTTACATGAGCCACAGTCTTATTCTCGATTGAATGAGAACAACTTTTAATAGGCCCGAAAAAAATTATTGTAAAAAATTTAAATGCATATCACTAAAAAAGTGTACTCTCACAATCCAAGCATAAACATTTAGCGCTGATGACCTCTTTCAATGTAAACATGTGAGCTTGCAACATCTGTATTATGTGTATTATGCAAATTTACAATCCCATCTCTTTTAAAATCAGCTTGGTCAGTAAATAATACACTACTAATTATACCATAATCAATTTCAAATGTATGTAAAGTGCTATTACACATATAGGCGCAATACCTCATCACCCTCGTAGAGAGTCTTGAATTTTCTGTACATGAAATAGATAAAAGAGATTTTCATGAAGAAGTTCTGATGCAGTAGATTCCCCTACTCTTTCTGTAACTGCAAAATATCTGGTACCTGGATTTTTTCTACGAGGATGGTTCGATAAGTTCTCGGCCTGAAACAGAGAGGGGGCTAATAGGATCAAATAACTATAATATTTTGTAAGCATTACCTTGAGATGACGGCTTGCAAAGTTTCAGATGATTGTGTTCAGTTGCTTGTTTGTGGCGATCGAGTGAACACATAAGGTTCGATATTTTGTGAAAGATGGATAAAATTGAAGTTCGAGCGGTTGTAAAGTACTTTGTTTTAAAGGGCTTAACTTCTATGGACATTAAAAATGAGTTAGATTCTACTTTAAAAGATTCTTCTCCTTCGTTTCACATCAATTCAAGATGATGAGCGCTCGGGACGCCCAAAAACAGCTACAGCTGACGAAATTGTCACAAAAATTCACAATGCAAACATCTGGATAGATCGTGTCCAGTACATTTTACATGATGTTCTTGGCATGAAAAAGCTTTCTGCGCAATGGGTGCCGCGTTTGTTAGCAGTCGACCATAAACGCCTTCGAATGAACACTTCGCAAGAGTATTTACACTTGTTCAGACGCAATCTTGCTGAGTTTCTTCGAAGTTTTATAACTGTAGGTGAAACATAGATTCACCATTATACGTCAGAGATAAAACAGCAGTCCAAACAGTGGGTGGGGGCAAGTGAAAGTGCGACAAAAAAAAAGCAAAAACGGTTCCGTCTGCAGAAAAAGTATTGGTAACAGTTTTTTGGATTCACATGGCGTGGTACTTATAGACTAATTAGAACAAGGCAAGACCATCACCGGGGAGTATTACGCTTCACTACTGGATCGTTTGCAGCATGTGATTAAGGCTGAACGTCCACATCTTGGGAAAAAAAAGTGCTCTTTCATCAAGATAAGGCGCCTGAACACAAATCTATGGTTGTTGCGGCAAAAATCCATGACCTACGTTTCGAAGTGCTTCCACATGCGCCATATTCGCTGGATCTCACTCCCAGCGATTACTTTCTCTTCCCAAAATTGAAAAAAATTGCTCGCTGGACGAAAATTTCCTTCAAATAACGAGGTCAGAGCAGCGACAACCCCATATTTTACAGAGTTGGACAAATGGCATTATACTATGGGTATTAAAATGTTAGAACATCGTTGGTCTAAATGTATTGAAGTACAAGGGGACTATGTTGAAAAATAAATAAAAATATTTTCAAAAATCTTTTGTTTTCTTTATCAGGCCGAGAACTTATCGAACCATCCTCGTAAATTGTGTCAAATCTAAATGACCCAGGTTTGCCAAGCAAAAGTTTAAGCATATGAAATATGTCGGTTAGAATATGTTTCCATATAAAACCGGTACGCTTCCTTTGTATTTTTATTAGCTCTTTGGTGGTAGAAGTACATATTTCAATATTTTTCATTGAAATACAGGGTGTTTCAAAAGAAAGTTCACATTTAAAAAATCGATTTAAAAAAAAGTCAGGACTTTATTGAAAAAATGTTTATTGCATATTAAAATACATTGTTTGGGAATTTATTTTTTAAAAATGATATCGTCCAAATGTAATCCGTTGCGCTCACGGCATTCATTTAATCGAGCACTAAAATTGCCCATGACGGCTCGGCAGGTATTCTCCGTGATGTCTGCCAATGCGTTGCGGATATTTTCTTCTAATTGTGCCAGGGAAGTCGGTTTGTTGGCGTAAACTTTTGATTTGACATAACCCCATAGGAAAAAGTCCATAGGTGATAGATCAGGACTGCGTGGAGGCCAACTTATGTCACCTTTCTTTGAGATCAATTTGCCAGGAAAAAGTTCACGCACTCGTGGCAGAGACATGTTGGACGTGTGTGAAGTTGCTCCGTCTTGCTGGAACCATGTTCTTTGGTTATAGCCAGGAAAATTTTGCAGTTCAGGCACGAAGAAGTCGTCTAACATTTCCACATACCGCTCTGAAGTCACTGTTACTGTGCGTTCCCTTTCATCTTCAAAAAAGTACGGGCCGATAATTCCTCGCGCCGACATCGCAGCCCATACAGTCACTTTCGGCGAATGTAGAGGTTTCTGATGTTTGTGTTTTGGATTGTTTACACTCCAATAGCGGCAATTTTGCTTGTTTACATGACCATTAAGATGAAAATGGGCTGCATCCGAAAAGAAGATGTTGGTAAACGTTGAAAAGCGTTCAGTCATCTGGTTTACGAAGTCAAACCTCTGACCAGCATCCTGAAGCTTCAATTCTTGCACCAACTGAATTTTATAGGGGTTCAGCTTTAAATCTTTGTGTAAAATGCGGAATAATGATGACCTATGCACATTTAAAGCAACAGCACGCTTACGAATCGAAACGTTTGGGTCGTCACGAACAGACTGAGTAACACTCTCTACCTTTTCGACCGTTCTCGAAGACCTCGGGCGCCCGGATTTTGGTTTATCTAGTGTTGAACCGGTCTCTTCAAACTTCTAGACCCGTTTTCCAATAAGCTGAGCGCTTGGCGCATCATTTAAGTGACGAATATGTCGAAAATTGCAGAATTTTCTACGCGCTACAGTCGCCGAATTACCGTTTTTGTAAAACTCTCGTACGCACAAAGCACGGTCCGCTCCCGAGAAACGCTCCATAGCGACTAAATTCCCAAGAGCCAGGCTACCGATTGACATACCCCCCGCGCCGCTCGGAATAAGCAAAACAAATGTGTACTTTCTTTTGAGACACCCTGTACTATATTCTTAAATAAATTTTATGAGATAAATGATAAGATTGCTTTGCAAGATAAATTAACTCTAAAATCTAACTTTTGCTGGTAATAATAAAATGACCTTTACTACAACAAACTAAACCATCGGTTTTTTGACCTACAATATTGTAATGTCGATCTGACCTCAAATGGTAAAATGTATCTATATAAAGTAAAATTACATTATTTGATGTATTTTCACTACCTTCAAAATGACGTCCTTAACTTAGTGTAATGAGAGATAAAAACTTTGATATCCAGGCGCAGTGACATCTGGTGTCAAGTTAGAAAAAAAGTTTCACCTGTAGGTCAGAATGTTCATTAGACTTAGCATTCATGTCAAATATCAACTTGATCCGTCAAGATAAAAACTAAATATGATTTAAAAACCAAATAAAAAATTTACTTACCTGTTACCACGAAACCATCGAAAATATGATTTTTTTTAATAACTTACGACCTTAATTTTGTCAAATAGAATCACCTCCTTAAGTTTTCTGGCATTTTTTCCAAACACCCTATATATTTAAGTTAATCTTATACAATTTGAATATAAATAACCTTTCTAAAGTCCCCTGTGTCACTGCCAATAATTGCTAAGGATACCTGATTGCAATGTGCCAAAAAATGTTCCGTCTATTATTTTATGCACTTAAAAATAAACCATTATGCATCGTAACTTGAGAAAAAGGTTTTTTTATTCCGAACGGCAAATATACATTCTTTTTTTATTATTCAAATTTAATTAATAAAAAATTGTATTTATGAAAATGAAGGAGAGATTGTACCGACTCTCTTGGTGTTGCTGGGACTGTAAGAATCAAGCATCCAGCTTTTAACAGTACTTGCTGCTAATATGCAATATATTACTAAGGACGCTAAATACCTTTTTTAAAATTATTTAGTGTTTTTTAAAAAAGTAATACTTTTTAACTTAACTTAAAAAATTAGAAAAAAATAGAAAATTTATCCTGATAGCAGTTGTTATTTTATTTTAAATTTTTTAAAAAATATATACTAATCTGGCTATTAGATTTTCAAATATTTATTACTTACAATTAAAGCGAAAAATATATGTAAAATAGTTTATTATTAAAGTAATATGATCATTATAAATGGAGTTGATACGTTTATATATGAAATGAAATGGAAACAGTAAATGCAAAACTTCATTTCATCATATCATTTTCGTGTATTAGCGGTTGCATAAGTTAAATAACTTGCGTCAAAACACAATTTATCCTATTCCACCATCATTGAGATAATTGTGTATCTGTACCACCATATCAAGAAGAAAAACTCACCCTCGTCGCTACCGTGATGGGCAGAAGTAAATATCTCGTCTCTTACTAGACTCATCAGAGTACGTAAATGCACCATTTATGCAAAGAATAAATCCGGACGAAGTATGCAACACTGAACGCAGCATTGCCGACGTCCTGCCGGATCGCATATATATGTTTATACGATTTTTATGGATCCCTCCATGTGAAATGCAATAGCAATGGTTATATCTACATTATGCTGTTGTAGGTCTTAAATAGCATTCAGCAAACATACAACTATATGCAACTCTGTGTTTGATTGAAGTAAAATGCGAACACTAAATGCAAAATTCGTTCGATCATATCATTTTTGTATTAGCGGTTGCATAGGTTAAATAAATTGCGTCAAAACATACTTTATCCTATTTCACCACCAACGAGATGATGGCCTACCTGTACCTCCATATCGAGAAGAAAGTCAGAACATACCCTCCTCGCCACAGCGAGTCTTTTACTAGACTCATCAGGGTACCAACAAGCCCATTAGTGAATTCACTGTTCGCATTTTACTTCCATTCAAACACGAAGTGCTGTACGTTTGCTGAATGTGATTTCAGCACTACAACACCATAATATGGATATAACTACTGTTATTGCATCTCAGACGTAGGGATCCCTAAAAATCGCATAAACATATATACGTCATCCTGCAGGACGTCAGCGAAGCTACGTTCAGTGTGGCAACTTCACTTTGATTTGTCCTTTGCACAAGGTACTCTGATGAATCCATTAAGAGACGAAACATGTACCTCTGCTGATCTCTTTAGCGAGGAAGGTGAGTTCTTTCTTCTCGATATGGTGGTACAGGTAAGCCATCATCTGGTGGTAGAATAGGCTAAATTGTGTTTTGGTGGAATTTATTTAACGCTAGAAATCGAGTAAGCAAAGAAACTTCCTTTTTATGGACCTGTTATTAACTAGGAAACCCAATAACACCCTGGGTTTTAGCGTATATCGGAAACTCATACATACTGACCGATATCTCAATGCAGAATCACATCACCATCCATCTGAAAAACAGGTAGTAGTCAACACACTAGTATCAAGATCTCCCCACGTAATAGAACTCGACACAAAACAAGACGAAATAAACAACAGCTCTAGAATGGAATGATTTCTCACAATCAGATATAAGGAAAGCCATAAAAAGACAAGAAAAGACCACAACAAAAACCAAAGACCAAAATCAAACAAGGAACAAAGCCATAATCCCATATATAAAAGGAATAATGGGCGGAATCGGAAGAATCTTAAGAAAACACAACAGACAGCCCGTATTTAAACCACAAAAAATAATAAGCAACATCCTGGGAAATCTCCAAGATAAGACCAACCTTGAAAATCATGGTGTTTACAGCATTCCATGTACAGATTGCCATCAAACATACATAGGACAGACAAACAGGCGCATATCAGCAAGTATTTAAGAATATAAAAATAGTCTCAAAAACAAACGACAACCTCAGCTCTATTTCAACATCATTAAACAACCAGACATACCATTGATTTCGAAAAAGTAAAAGAATAGCACCAATACAGAACTACAAGGTACGCGTCATAAGAGAGGCCCTAGAAATCAAAAAAGCGGAACAGCTGAATAAACGAATAAAAAATCAAAAAAGAAAACAATAAAAATCAAACAATACACGAGAAAACAGCATACAAGAATCAAATATATCGCACTTGGCAGAGGAGAAAAGCCTGCGATGCCGCTCGACCAATCAGAAAGGGAGCCAGCTAAACAAAAGTCGAAATTCAACAGAGGCCACCATCGATTCTCAGCGAGTAACGAGAACCGCACTTGAAAATGTCAAATAAGATTTTGACGAAACTTCATGAAAACGATTTTTTGAACAAAAGGATTGAAACCCCGAATAATTAAACCATTCATATATATATATATATATATATATATATATATATATATATATATATATATATATATATATATATATATATATATTGTGTTACGAAAAAATATTAAATTTCAGGTTTAATATTACCCCAAACTCATTAAATACATTAAATAATATGGGATACAGTGCAAAAACTACAATTCTTCGATTGCCGAAACGGGAAAATACAGACATTAAAAAACGCGGTGACGGCACTTTGACTCGGTGCTTCCACGAATTCCGAGCGCTACGTCACCACTACTATAACAAAGAAAAGGCAGCGACGTAATTAAACACATTACGGATGCTCTTCTTGAGATAACTCGTTCTTTTTCCGATTGAGCTTAGCTCTCGGGGGCCAGGTTAACTGTTCTATTTTTTTGGTAGCTAGTGGATCTTAAAGTAGGTTGTCTTTGACAATATAACATTCTACAGACAATAAAGATCGTGCACGTGTCTTAGTTCCTGAGATTGATACCGTCGATAAAAAGGCGAGGTTAGCGACGCGTACGAGTTACTTAACCAACGCGTCCACACTTAGAAATAATTACCAGGACGTGACAAAGTGGAGATAACCTGATATTGACATTGTGACTAATAGTCGGCTTCGTGTTGGCTATAAAGTTGTGAAAATCCCGATTTGACAATTAAATCCTAATGTGGCAATGGAGAGCAAAAAAGAATCGCAAATTTAACTTGCGAAAAACGATACTAATTTAAAAAAATAAGGTGAATAAAAAATTAACTCAGGGTTAAGGTGCGTTGACATCTCGCTAAAACCGAAAAATAGTTAAAATCGTGAAAGATAGTTGAGAAAGACCCTTGTAAAAAATTAACTAAAATTCGGCAAATAAAACTGTTAATACAACATGAAATCCGAAAAAGAACATGATTTTTATTGACGTGACGTTGCGAAAATTAAAAAAAAATACTCGTACTCCGTTAATACGACAATATATATATATATATATATATATATATATATATATATATATATATATATATATATATATATATATATATAGCAATTTGAGTTAATTTTGTAAATTTGTAAAATATAATATAAAAATAATGAATGTATTTCGTATTCCGTTTTGATTTACGTGAAATTCATATTCACATCATCAATCAGTCAACCAAGTCAACCTAATTTTTGTGAGATTTGAGAGTTATTTTACATACTTACATACTATATCACGTATGTCACGCATGCATGCAAACACATTACGTGTGCGGAGCTGGGACAGATTGCTAGCTATATATAAACGCATTACAATCAAATTTATAAAATAAAGTAATAGTAGTGTAAAAATCTTGAAAACTCGTTCAAGCGTGGGTTAAAAAGATAACCTAAAACATACCATACTCTGCAATTTTAGGCAAAAAAAAAACTTCCATAATTTTACATTTTTGTTTGTTATAAATTTAAAGCAAATAAATTAGTGTCTAGAAGGGAGAAATGCTACTTTAAATGATGTTTTCTTTCAATTTCACCTGATAAATATTTTGAATGGTTTTTAATAAACAAATCTATCGAAAACAATAGAACAATTCTTTCTTTCCGCCAATAAAAGTTCATTCAATAGCACTGATTATTTATATTTTAATTCAATAAAATTGAAAATGCATTCTAATTCTTTTGAAATTTTCTATGTTAAAACAAAAAAAAAGGCAGTTGATTTTTTTTGAACTGATAGTTTTTTCTTGTTTGCCATTATTTGTCATAATCAGAAACGGACTAAACCTAAGAATTGAAGGTCTTTTACTCGGGCATCCCACAGCATATAAAATTAACTAAATATCTAAAAAATTATAGATTTCTAAACGATTTATTTGTACTACTTACTCTACTAGTGCGAGAGCTAATCCCCTTTGACGAACTTGTAATACTGTTTTAAACTTTGTTTATTGCATATACACGCTAAACGTTCGTGAAGCATGATGTATGCTAAATTTCAAATTTTGATGGGGCAAACGCTAGTTATTGTAGAGTAAAGAACAGAGAAAAAATACCTTCAGAAAACAGGTTCACGAGAACTTCAGAAATGACAGTATGACTACAATGTTTTTTATGATATTGCCAAACGACGGCGGCAATGCCATGACTTAAATTATAGAGTTTTATGTGAATACGTAAATACAGATGGACCTACGGTAACTGTTACACCTTAAAAATAATAATGTACATTATCCTTTCCTGCATGGCGAATTACTGACAATGAGGAACTTTCTTAGAAGAACACACTTGTCAATAAAGAACAAAAGCTTTCGCGGCTTTGGTCTAGTTGAAAATCATAGTTCTTAGGTATAGATCACGTCAAATTCAAATTAATATCCGATGTTTCGCCTACGATTGTACAAGGCATCTTCAGGGATCTTTAATCCACGAGATTAGAACAATGAATGACTATCGAGGAGCAACAGCTGTCGCAGATGGTGGCACACTCAGAATCTGGTTTATTGGTTCCGACGCAGAAAGGTTTAAATATGAGTATGCAGATGGAGAAAGTGTACCAAAGGTGTCTGGGGAAAGCTCCTACGGAACCACTGATGAGTCCACCGTCGGTAGCTAGGACAAAACACCTCTTTTAGGGTCTAAAATTAGATTGTGACGAACCGATCGCTTCGACACGGGGGCGGTCTCGTTTACAATATGGCGACCGTGATAGGACCTAAGACAGCAAGGGTTGCCTGGATTGCTGGTTTATAGCAATGGGCCTGTAAAAGACCCTGAAAGCGTCCGCATCTGCAGTTTCATCAGGAAACACTTTCTATACATGCGGGATCTAACGATCTCGTCTGCATACAAACTATTTGCCTTGGCGGGGTGATGTCACAGATGGCGGACACTCAGAATTTGGTTTATAGGTTCCGACGCAGAAAGGTTTAAATATGAGTATGCAGATGTAGAAAATGTACCAAAGATGTGTGGGGAAGGCTCCGACGGACCCACTGATAAATCCACCTTCGTTAGCTTGGACGAAACACCTCTTTTAGGGTCTAAAATTAGATTGTGACGAACCGATCGCTTCGACACGGGGGCGGTCTCGTTTACAACACAGCCCGGTATTTATATTTGACTGGTGCGCAGTGAACCTTGATCCAGCGTTACAATCGATTTTCACATGTGATGTAGACTGTAACCCGCATCTCCATTAATATGATTTGGATATTTATAAATTTTGTTTGATCCTCTAATTTTACGTTTAAAGAAACCAACCAGTTTCTTTTACATTAAAAATGTGACAATTTATTTCTTTTTATACATCCTTCATGTTCCTTAAACCTAGTAGATATAAACCGTCCTGTTTCACCTACATACACTTTACCACAAGAGCAAGGTATCTTATAAACGCCCTGTGTTTGAAATAGTATTGTATCCTTTGGTGCCTTCAAACATTATCCAACTTTCTTACATGTGTTAAAAGTTGTCCGAATCTTTGATATTTGAAAAAATCTGGCAATCTTGTCGATGGTTCCGTGAATGTAAGGTAAGACAACACTGTCCATAGGAGCTACATTTATGACATTTTGTTGAGGAGTTGGGTTTTTATATTTATTAATAGAACGTCTAATATCTTCAGCGCAATATCCGTTGTTTATCAGAGCATTAGCCAGTTTTTCTGTTTCTGATTTCAGTGATTTTTCGTCACATATTGAAAGGGCTCTATGCACCAAAACGTTTATAATGAATTGTTTTCGAGAACGATGATGGTGTGACGTTGCATTGAGATATCGATTTGTATGTGTTGGTTTTCTGGGCACAGAATGTCCTAATTTGTCATTATATTTCCTCTGTACTAGTACATCATGACAGGGAAAAGCACCACTTAAAAAATTACAGAATCAATAGAAATTTGTAAATATCCAAATAATATTAATAGAGATACAAGTTAGAGTCTACATCACATGTGGACATCGATTGTAATGCTGGATAACGGTTCGCTAAACACCAATCGGGTATACATACCGGGCTGTTGCTCCTCGATAGTCATTCAGTGTTCTAATCTCGTGGAGTAAAGATCTCTGAAGATGCCTCTTGCAATCATAGGCGTAAGTATAAAAAAATTTGTCCGTAAAATGAATCAAGGATATCCCCAAAGCGAACTTGATTTTAACGCCTATTTTAGTTAGAGAAAACAGACAAGACTTTCCCAACAAATTCGTAATGATAGATAAAACATGGGTCCCATTACTATGAAACTAAAAGTCTTAATATAGAAGGACAATATCTTGACTCCCCGCTCATTCAAAAATTCAGGTGAAGGGGTGTAATTAGAAAAGAAAGGGCACACAATAGCAGCACTTTATTATGCCCTTTTTATATAAAAATTGCGATAGGTAGTCACACAACAACGCAAAGGAATATTAACAAAAGTTCTGCCATTCCGTCTTGTATTTTCATGACTGATATGACGTAAATTATTTCAACGCTCACCTTATTCACCCGACCTAGTCCCCAGGGATGGTTCCAAAATTGAAAGTAAATATTTATAAAAAAGAGTTTGCATTCGATGGAATCAATACTGCATTGATTACGGGAGATAGAAGAACTTATTTTCCATGAAAATGTTAAAACACTATTAGAAAAAAGTATGGCTCTTGAAGTATGACTATGTTGTAAAATAAGATACAGATTTTGTCCTGTTTTAACGAGGTCAGGAATGAAACTTGACAATTAATCCTCGTAGATTATCAAGGGTGACAAATTTTTCCGCCGTAGAATTAGTTTAACAAACATTAGGTGCTCGTTGAGTTGTATTTGCAGGAAATAAACTGTATATATATTTTTCCTTTAAGTGATTGAACATGATAAACTAGTTTTATAGTATTGAAAATTACAAACTAAACATTTTAGTATTCGCAATAAACCATATCCTCTACACTTTAATAGAATTTCAGTTAAAATAATTGAACGTGAAATTATAGCTTTAATATAAACTTTAGTAATAAATCAAACATGTTGAGTTTCAAGAAGTGATCTTTAAGACATTCGGTCAGGTACATACCTCGAAGCATGAAAGAAACAAACGAAAAAATTCTATTGAAGAAAGATAATAATTCAATATTTTTAAGTTGTTTTTCATTATATAGATTCGGGTATATTCAACAACTCCTACAATCCAACGACCCAGAGCTGAATAGTGACGTCATTACCCGGAGGCTTGAAATCAACTAATTATAATATGCTTTTTGTTGGATTTATTTGTTTATTTACTTTTGAATTTACTTATGACCTTAGATGAATCCTATTTATATTTGTTGTAACTATCTACTAATACAATCGCATACATGCCAATTTTTCATTTTATATATCGAGACTAACAGGAAATTGTTTTAATATACTGACAGACATTTGCTGTAAGATTCCTTAAGAATATATATATATATATATATATATATATATATATATATATATATATATATATATATATATATTCCTCTGAAGTTTAATAGATTAAAAAACTTTATTGATCACATAACTTTGATACTTTACAGTACCTTCTTGAGGAGTACTAATGTTAGTACTTTAAATAATAAAAATATTATATATCACAAAAATTAGCAAAACTGGACGTCTTTACTTGAATCAACATATTCTATACATTTTGCAAATCTTGCAAAACTGTAGAAAAACAATAATAGGACATATTGTAGTTTATTCACGGCATTTTTTACTTACAAAAGAAAAAAAATTACATATTTCTACTCTAGTAAATCCAAATTTTGTTGACATTTGCTCGTAGAATGATGTCTTTTTTCGGCAACCGATATTGCGCTAAATTTATTATGCTATGTTTTTGCTAATAACGGGTTTTAAAATATTACGTTGTCAGTTTAAAATGAGTTTTGATAGAACAATTAAGCGTATCGATCATATATAGTTTTGTCGCAAAAAATATGTATCATTATTAAATAATTTTATAATATTTTAGCAAATGCATTATTTTTTATTTGGGAAACTTTTTGTTTAGTTTGTTCTTATTTGCAAATCCGCGGATCCAAGGAGGGGGCGGTGGGGGCGGTCGCCCCCCCCAAGAGCTTCGAGTTTAGGAAAATGGATCCGATTTTTCCTCTTATACTACAGTTTATTGAAGAACTAGAGAGAGTAATAAATCATTTTTTACCCTTTTTCTCTTCGCAAGCTACCTGTGTTCTTTGGTCCGGTGTCTTTAGCGAAATCTGTTAGACACATATATTTTTCATATAAATAGATTAGAAATTTTATAATCAAAAATACCGGTCTATAATAATAGACTAAAATGTAGCCTTATTTTCTCAAAAAATTCAAAGTTATAGTTTAAATACTTACAAAATATCCATTGTCAAAAATACAAAAAGTTAAACATATATAAAAAAATAAATTCATCCATATAATATTAAAATATTTTTGGTGCTATCGGCCATTTTATTATTAATTAAAAACATTTTTAGGATATTTAACGTTTCAGTTTATTTATTTCTTAAACCATCTGCAGAATTACAATTAAACACTAAAAAGGGATTCAAATGTAATTACTTTTTAATTGTTGTAATTAAAATTAGACCTACTTATTTTTATTTCTATTGTACTGATATCTTAATTTAATTTACTTTATTATATGGAAATATGAAAATAAGAAAAAACATGATAATTCTACACGCTTAAGAAAAAGACACAAATACAATAATAAAATAATAAAAAACTTACGGCTAATTAGAATTAAATAATTATAAAATTAAAGAGTGGCACACACTAAAATAAAAATATATAAAAAAATTAAAAAACATATAAACAACATTAAACAATAAAATACAACAAAAACAAAAATTTAAATAATAAATTGTATTTACACTAGTAAACATTACGTATTTAATTCCTAATCAAAGTCAGTGAAACTATCTTCGCTCAAATTAATTATAATTGGTTCCTCTATCTCATCGATCATGAGATCGAGTTCTCACATTTTGTTTTATTCATTTATTATATGGATTTTTCCCAATTTTCCGCAATAACTTTATTCAAAAAAATCTTTCAAAAGTTTAGTTAAATTACTAATTGTGTTAACTGTGTTATTTCTAGCAACTCTACCTTTTACATGAGAGAGATATTTACTTCTCCAACGGACAGTTTCCGGGCGATCTATAGGAAAAGATTTTCTATCTGGTTTTTCCCAACAAAAATTAAGTTCTCTGAGCAATTTCCAGAGATCAGTTCTTTTAATTTCAGGTAAATCGCGATCTTCATTGATTTTGGGATCTGCTTCTCATAATAAAATATATATATATGTATATATATATATATATATATATATATATATATATATATATATATATATATATATATATATATATATATATATATTACCCTTTTAATTGCAGTTTTCATCTCTTCTTCCAATGAGGTTTTTCGTCTGCCTGTGATCGAATGTGGCGTGGGAGTACTAACAATTCCAATCGTTTTTTCTCCTTCAGTATTCTATACATAGTAGATTTTCCAACTCCTGTCATGTTGGAACACATCTCAACAGAGCTTTTAACATTATTATCTAGATATTGATATCTTAAAGCATCATAAACATTCATCGTAATAAGTTTTTCGTTGAGAAAAAAAAACAAGATAAATCACTAAGAACAAACTGTAAGGTGTACTCTGCTCACTGACAGAAATTAAATTAAACTATCAGAAATTTTATGTTGCAGTAAATTTATAAAATATATTTAAATATAATGAAATATAATTAGATTTACGGCAGTTCTCAGTTACCTGCGGCACTGGAGCAGGTACGTTGGAGGTTTCGGTAACAGTTTTATTACTCTCTCTAATTCTTGAATAGAGTATAGGAATGTATATGCTTGCAATCCCCCCCCCCTCCCTAGAGCTTTGAGTTCAGGAAAATAGAACCCATTCTGCCTTTTATATTAGGAATAATTATGCTGCTTCCACCCCCCACCTCCCCCCCCCCGTTGATAACTTGTTTTTCTTGCCATACTGTACTTTTGTGATTTCACCGCCCCCCCCCCAAAGAGGCTGGATCTGCCCCTATATATATATATATATATATATATATATATATATATATATATATATATATATACCTACTTTTATTAACAAATAATCAAACTAAAATCAAGTATTTTATGTAGTCTGTGACGTTGCAGTTGACAGTTTTTTAAAATGAAAAATGGTCCTTCCATCGCAGTCCGTTCCTGATCAAAGCCAGTTTAACCACATTTCCAATGTCATTTGGGCCTACTTCACTTCCTTCTGCCCGCGCGGCCTTCAGAAAAGTAATAGTAATTATTCCTATTCTTGACGCTGCTGGCTCTTGATTCTTATCGGAAAAACAATAACAAACATTAATTGGTTGTTACATTTTTATTGCATTTTGCATAATTATGTATTAACAAAAGAAGAGATTGTTTTTTTTTTCTTTACATCACACCACTTGTTCACTCATGAACATGAATAATTATCTGTTATGAGTGAGTGTCGTTTACTTTTAAAAAAATGCAAGTCATCTGAATACAAGAGGGAAAATTTATTTAATTGTTCTACAGAAAGAAGAAAAAAGATTTCTAAAAAATATAGTATAAATACAAGGTTCTTAATAAAAATGTACATTTATAATGAAAATTATGTCCGCCATTTTTTGCAAGAAAAAAATACTAATAGGATATATACAGGATGTCTTTAAAGGGCCTGTAAAAGTCTAGCCCAAATTATCTTAGACATAAAGTTGATAGTTACCGACATACAGGGTGTCAAATTTAAAATTTTTTTAAACTGTTTTATATATTCCTATTGGAATATAATAACTTGATTTGTACTAAAGGACCCCGCACCAACCTTATGGATATTGGTTCCCAGTCAAATTCACTAAAACTTCAGAATGCTGTTCTTCTGGGATTATGATGAAAGGCTCTAATGGCCATGAGTTCCGGAAATTCCCAGTTTCCGAGATACGGAGCGTTAGTGTTGTGGTAATCAAGTAGGCAGGATGTCGAGGAACTCTCTCTTTCAATGTATAATAAATTATATATACATATATATATATATATATATATATATATATATATATATATATATATATATATATATATGTTTATGCAGCTTTCACGGATTCCTTCGTGTAAGATGCAATAGCAGTGATCATATCCACATTATGCCGTTATAGTGCTGAAATCACATTCAGCAAATGTACAACTATATGCATCTGCGTATCTAAATGAAGTAAAATGCGAAGAGTGAATGCAAACTTTGCTTCGTCATATCCTTTCCGTGTTAGAGGCTGCACAGTTTGGATGAATTGCTACAAAATAAGATCCATCCTATTCCACCACCATCGAGATGGTGGCCTACCTGCACCACCATACCGATAAGAAATAAAGAACTGATCCTCCTGCTACAGTGATACGGCAGAGGTACATGTTTCGTCTCTACTAGACTCATCAGGGTACCGACATGCACCTGTTTGTGCAAAGGATAGATCGGAAGGAAGTATGCAACACTGAACGCGGCTTCACCGACCTTCCGCCGGATGACGTATATATGTTTATGCGGCTTTCGCGGATTCCTCCGTGTGAGATGTAATAGTAGTGGATATATATCCACAGTATGCCATTGTAGTGCTGGAATCACATTCAGTCAACGTAAAACTATATGCAACTCGGTGAATAGATGAAGTAAAATGCGAACAGTAAATGCAAACTCCGTTCCATCATGTGCTTTCCGTGTTGAAGGTTTCACGGTTTGAATAAATTGCTACAGAACACAATTTATCCTATTCCACCACCATCGAGATGCTGGCCTACCTGTACCACCATATCGAGAAGAAAGTCAAAACTTAACCTCCCCTCTACAGTGATACGGCAGAGGTACATGTTTTCTCTCTACTAGAGACTTTCTTCTCGATATGGTGGTACAGGTAGGCCATCATCTCGATGGTGGTAGAATAAGATAAATTGTGTCCTGTAGCAATTTATTCAAACCGTGCAACCTCCAATACGGAAAGGATACGATGGAACGAAGTTTGCGTTTACTGTTCGCATTTTACTTCATCTGTACACAGAGTTGCATCTAGTTGTATGTTTGCCGAATGTGATTTCAGCACTACAACGGCATAATGTGGATATATCCACTGCTATAGCATCTCACACGGAGGAATCCGTGAAAACTGCATAAATATATATATATATATATATATATATATATATATATATATATATATATATATATAAATATATATATAAATATATATATATATATATATAATATATATATATATATATATATATATATATATATATATATATATATATATATATATATATATATATATATATAATGTAGCATAATGTTCACTTCTATAGCATCTCACACGGAGGAATCCGGGAAAGCTGCAGAAACATTTATATAAATATATATATAAATTTGTTCTCCGATACCCCGCCTATTTGAATGGGGAAAAGACAATTACCACAACTATATCTCAGAAACTAGGAATTTTCCAACCTCGAACGATATATTGAACTTTCAGCGAATTTGACTGGAAACTTGGTCCTTCGACAACCTGCCTACTTCAACTGGGAATAGCCCACTTGTATTACATCTTTGATGCTATGTACCTCGGAAACTAGGAATTTTCGGACCTCGTAGCCATGGAAACTTTTGATCGGAATTCCAAGAATAACATACTGAAGTTTCAGCGAATTTGACCGCGCTTTTTTTAGCACATGTACATATTTTAGGAGGTCATTGCCCCAATTATTCTCACACGTCTGGATCCACTCTTGCTGACACTAACTCATATGTATTTTTGTGACAGTTTAGAGGCAATTTCAGTTTGAATGTCATTACATACAGATGATAGGAACTTTTTTTGAGTGTGAATTCCTTAGGAATTCCGTATGTTTCCGAATACAGTTTGGTAAAAATTATTCCTTCAAAAGTTGTTGCAATAAAGTTTTTTAGCTTAAAACAACGAGTTTTTGTATTTTGAATAAAATATTTGAAAATCTAAAAATTCAGTGTACTAAAACAACTCTTCTTCTTCAACGAAGAGCTGTTTTGACTTTTTGAAAGTTGGTTATTTTGCTCATTATAGCGTTGCGATAAACAGTTTTGCGAAAATTAGGTGAAGTACCGATTTGAAATTTTCATCATTTATTAAGTACTCAGGCTTTAACGCAATATCTAATTTGAGAGTTCATTTTTGCAAAGGTAATTGATTATGAAACAATTAGTACATTTTTATTTTTTTTTGAGATTTCCTCAGCAATAAATAATCAAATATACTCGTGAAAAATCTTGTTTTGAAGGGTTTTGAAAGGTCAACAAGTTAGATCAGGTCTATCAAAATAATCCAAAGCCGTTCACTTGTAAGCGAAAAATCTAAAATCTTCATGTATTCATCTTTAATTGTTAACCATATTTTGGTTCACCGAAGTCCTATCTGAAACATTTGTCAATTAAATGTCGCAGGAAATATCACAACCATTAATTAATTACCCTGGTCATGAGCGTACGCCACAGAATGTGACAAACCCCCATTATGTTTACGAACTCTAAATTAAGACTGCTTTGTCTTCCCCAACTACTTCACCTGGCAGTACTGACATGTTGTGCAACCCGTGTTATGCAAAAAATAATTTTCTATGCAATTGAAAAGAACCAAAAGAAAAATACCTGATCATTTTTCCTATTAAACCTCAATAATTATAGCAATTTTATCATTTATAAGATTTGCACGGAAGATGTGATTCATGTAGCTGCGGATTTTAGAAGGTAAATTCAATTTTTTTATATTCAGTAATGTAGGTCTTCTTATCTGAACATTTCCAAATTTTAACGAAATTAGTTCCAAGGCACTACACACAATCTAACTTAAAATCAGAATCTCTATCCTCGTAAAACTTGAAGTGAACAGTGATCTGAACTTCCACTTCATATTTTGATACTAAAGGCAGTATTCTTGAATTAGCAATTTTGTCAGATCTTGAACTACAGTGTAAAAAGGAAATACATTAAATTTAAGGTGTTGCATTTACTGTTCGCATTTTACTTCACTTACACACCGAGTTGCATATAATTGTACGTTCGCTGAATGTGTTTTCAGCACTACAACAGCATAATGTGGATATATCCACTGCTATTGCATCTCACACAGAAGAATCCGTGAAAGCTGCATAAACATACATACGTCATCCGGCGGAAGTTCGGCGAAGCCGCGTTCAGTGTTGCAGCTTTCTTCTGATCTGTCCTGTGCACAGACAGGTGCGTGTCGGTACCCTGATGAGTCTAATAAGAGACGAAACATGTACCTCTGC
The DNA here is from genome assembly GCA_034092305.1 of Diaprepes abbreviatus. Classification (NCBI taxonomy): domain Eukaryota; kingdom Metazoa; phylum Arthropoda; class Insecta; order Coleoptera; family Curculionidae; genus Diaprepes; species Diaprepes abbreviatus. The sequence goes on from JASJET010000105.1 coordinate 4,837,806, forward strand.
CGATCAATGTACGGGGAGGGTAAGTTTTGACTTTCTTCTCAGTATGGCGGTACAGGTAGGCCATCATCTCGGTGATGATGGAATGGGATAAATTGTGTTTCATCGCAATTTGTTCAAAGTGTGCAACCTCTAACACGGGAAGGATATGATGAAGTAAAGTTTGCATTCACTGTTCGCATTTTACTTCATATATATATAAACTGTGTTTTTTATAGAGGTATAGAACTTTTAAATGGAATAAAACAAAGATGAAGTTTTTAAATTGACATGAAATTTATTTTATTCGAAAGATAACCTTCTGACATTATAATTTAAATATGACTTCTGGCATATGACCGCCAGGGCTGGCTCGGACGTAGTCTAATCTGGAGAGGTCCAATTTTCGATGACTTTTTCCAACATTTGTGGCCGTATATCGGCAATAACGCGACGAATGTTGTCCTCCAAGTGATCAATCGTTTCGGACTTATCGGCGTAGACTAGCGACTTCACATATCCCCACAGAAAACAGTCTAGCGGCGTTAAGTCGCACGATCTTGGAGGCCAATTCACGGGTCCGAAACGTGAAACTATGCGGTTACCAAACTTTTCCTTCAATAAATCAATTGTGGCACGAGCTGTGTGACATGTTGCGCCATCTTTTTGAAACCACAGCTCCTACACATCAAGGTTGTTCAATTTATGAACAAAAAAGTCAGTAATCATGGCTCTATAGCGGTCACCATTGACTGTAAGGTTCTGACCAGCATCGTTTTTAAAGAAGTACAGACCAATGATTCCACCAGCCCATAAAGCACACCAAACAGTCAGTTTTTCTGGATGTGACGGTGTCTCAACATACACTTGAGGATTATCATCACTCCAAATACGGCAGTTTTGTTTATTGACGTATCCATTCAAATAAAAGTGAGCTTCATCGCTGAACAAAGTTCGCTTATGAAAATCGGGATCAACGGCAATCTTGTTTTGGGCCCATTCACCGAATCTACGCCTTGCTAGGTGATCGTGTGGCTTCAATTCTTGCACGAGTTGGATTTTGTAAGCACGCAAACCAAGATCTTTCCGCAAAATCTTCCATAAAGTGAATGGACACATATTGACCGTAAAATGCAGTGGGCGATACGTAATTCCAACAGAACCATGATTTTCAAAATAAATTTGCACAATTTGGAACCTTTGTTCAAGCGTCAGTCTATTCATGTTGAAATGCCAAACCAAACTAAACATAAATAACTTGACAGCTGACAAAATGGCCGCTAGTTAAAAAAGTGTTGCCAACTTAAAGTTCTATACCTCTATAAAATCACCCTTTATATATATATATATATATATATATATATATATATATATATATATATATATATATATATATATATATATATATATATATATATATCAAAAAATTATTAGAATGAAGAAAAGTTTCTTCTTTCCGGAAGAACAAAAAAATTTTCACAGAGTTTGTAAAAAAGCACTCTGATCTATATTATACAGGGTATTCAGAAAATACATATACAACGTTTGACGGCTGCTTCGTTTAGGCGGCAGAAGATGTCAGAGTTTTAAAAAAATTAATGTGTAGTCCAACACTTTAATATGACGTTCTCTAGTGATATAGCAAGTTATAAAGTAGTGTTACAAAAGTGACGTCACTTGTAAACATCACTTCTGATTTTTTATGTTATCAACGCTATGATAGCCTAGATATTTTTATCGGATAACCACATGTATTTGGCAGCTTTTTTACCTCTTGAAAAATTTTCGTTGGATAAGCAGTTTAGCCAGGAAAAAATATTTTCAACTTTATGCATACACCATCCTGCATTAAACAATTGTTAAAATAAAAATTTCTGTATTTTTATAAATGAAATATGTATAATAAAAACACATTTCTTGTTGAAAAATTGTGAGGTCCGCTTATGGTCCCCTTTTATTACTTGCAGTTTTTCAAAGGCAGGTTGACAGTATGATAACATACTGGTAAAAATTAAACACAAGGCATATAATATAACTATTTTTTATTAATCGGATTATTGCCGATAAAACCGTCGCATGATTCATGATTATAAAGTTAATAGTTTTCCAATATTATTTTTTATTATCTGTAAATACACTTGAATTTAGCTGTTATCAAGTATTTAAAAATCCAAGGTTGAGTACGTGACCAAATTTCAATAGGTGATTCCGCGCCCAATTTTAAGATAAAAAGTTTCTGTAAATATATGGCTGAGAGGGGTTTGTTTTTAAGACACAGGATGTTTAATTTGATTAAAAATTAAAAAAATAAAACGTTAATAAAAATCAATGATTTTTATATTGTCTACATATTTTGCTCGGAAATCACATCGTTTTATTTTGCCTGTAATTTTGGATGGTTGTCAACCGAGTTCGCACATTTTTACTTATTAAACAAAAACTACATAATTCTAAATCGAAAGAAAAACCATTTTATATAAGATCCACTAAGCCAAATAGTAGAAATAAATTTTTTTACACCTTTTTGTATCCCTTTCCAGAGCTAAAGACAATAGTTTTTTGACTCCAACGGCGACGTCCAAACCATACGAGGGCAGTCTCGGAATTAACCCGCCTGACATATAGACGGCGGTAGTTATTAAAATATATTCACTGTGATAGATAGTACCAACCTTAGAAAGATCAAGTTTTAGGTTTGAAGACGCTACGTTGTTTATTACTTGTTTGATGGCCATCAATAGGGAATGCTCTCAATGAATTTGTAAACATGGAAAAAATTGGTCATCGTTATGCGGTTCAATACTTTCATTTAAAAGGACTTAGTGCAACCAATATCAAAGCCGAACTAGACTCTACTTCGGGTCTGCACCTTCGTTTTGAATAGTGAAGTATTGTGTGGCAGAGTTTAAATCGAGTGTTTGGCCATGTTTCGCCACAACAAAGCAGAGTTTTGCATCGATTCACAACTATAGATGAAACATGGGTCCATCACTACATGATGAGATGAAGAAACAGTCAATACAGGGGGAATATCTGCTCCAAAGAAGACAAAGACGGTTCCATCTGCGGACAAGGTCATGGCTTCATTTTCGTGGGATGCGATATAATTTTTATTATCTTGAAAAAGAAAAAACCTTTAACGGCGAATATTATGCGAACGTATTGCAGCGTTTGAGTGATAAATTTGGAAAAACAAGGCCGCATTTGGCGAAAAAGAAAAAGTTGTTCCATCATGACAAGGCGCCTGTTCACACATATGTATTATTAATGATTTAAAGTACGAACTACTTCCTCATGTACCCTATTTGCCAGATTTAACACCCTCGGACTATTTTTTATTTCCAAACTTGAAGAAATGGCTCGACGATAAAAGATTTGCCAACGATGAAGAAGTGGTGTCTGTAGTAGATGGGTATTTTGAGGAGCTCGACGTTTCTTACTATAACCAAGGTATTGAAACTATTGAACATCGCTAGGAAAGGTGTATCGAGCTAAAAGGATGCTATGTTGAGAAAAAAATAAGTTTGTGTTTTCTTTGTCAGGTCAATTAATTCTAGGACTTCCCTCGTATGCAGGCAAGCAAGTATCATAACATAGGTACTCGTTGTTCTTGAGGAAACTAGCCCCCTTTCCCATCTGCCTTACTTGATCAATAATACATCAGATAAAGGGTTTGAAAAAATACATTTTAGAACTTAACAAAATTCTTCCATTATTCAATGTTCCTATTGTTCCTTTTTCTATTTGGTGAAATAATTTATTCGGTGTTCTTCTAATTCTTACTCATTTGTGTTTATGTTTTTCTGTCTTTACCTGTCCGGGACCAAGTTGTTCCTGACAATTTTCTGACATCATAATCCCATCTGAGATTCGGGCGTCTTCTTAGTCCTTTGAAGATTATGGGATACCACATAGTTGTCTTAGCGGTCCGTCTATTGTCTCTTCTTTTTACAACATGTCCTGCCCATTACCATTTTAGGGATTTTATTTTATGGATTTTATCAGTTACCTGGGTTTCCTGTCGTATCTAATGTGTTCTTTTACGATCCCTTTTAGTTATTCCAAGCATGCATCTTTCAATGGCTTTTTGAGTGACTTCGAGTTTTGTGGTTATTTATTTTTTTAATATCTAAGTTTTACATCCGTATATCATGACTGGCAATATACATTGATCAAAAACTCTTTTCTTAAGACGTAGTGGTATTCTGGACTTGAAAATTATAGAGTTTCGTCCAAATGCTGACCACGCTAGTTTAATTATTCTGTTGATTTTCAAAAAAAAATATATGTATGTATATATATATATATATATATATATATATATATATATACATATAGTAGTTTGGAACAATATTAAATTTGATAATATATATATATATATATATATATATATATATATATATATATATATATATAATACCCGTCGAATTGGTGGAACCTTGCACCTTTCCAGGGAAGTAGGCCCACAGATATTAGTTGGAGTTGGAGCCATTGTGGTTGTGTCCGGTGGATTTTCAAGAAACATATTATAAATTTCATAATGTTTCTATAGAAGAGGAAGAAGATTGCTAAATGTTAGGTTATTTTAGTAATTTCCATATGTGCAAAGTATATTAGTCATATTATTATTTTAAAAATAATTTTATTACGAAATCAAAGTTTTTACTCGAAATTAAAATTTCTTTATCAAAATGCATTTTGATCTAATTCTAATTCTATTATAAACATCAGCTCCCAATTCTATAAAGTTTTGATAGGATTTTTTACCTAGCATTTTTTGGATTGATTTTGTATTATTCTAGCCTGGCTAAAATTATTTAATGGGTGCTCCTCTCCCCAAGAGCTTAAAATTCATAAAAAATAGACTCGCCTGCCTACTAGTTTGAGAACGAAAATATCGCTGAATCCTGGTTATGTGATTTTTGTAACTTGGGTTTCTGGCACATCATTTAATTCTGTCATCGCTTCCTACAGTATTATCCTATATACCAGTGTGGTGGGGGTAACATCGACCTTTCCTCTGCTCTTGTGGTATCGCCCCCCTCTCAAAAAAATAAAAACGCTGGATCCACCCCTGTCGGACACTGTAAAAAAAATATGGGACGACTGTAAGATAAAATGATCTCAGCCAAGACTTTTCACAAAACTTTACAAAAAAGTGAAAGTCGGTGGTGAGGATATTAAAATTAAAGTAAAATACTGAAAGCGACCATTTTAAGGAAACAAATTTTAATGTTAAAAAGGGGGTTCAACGCGATTCTAATTTCGATAAAAAAAAAATGTAAATAGTTACATTTTGAAGAAAAAGCAAAACCATTTATAAAATGTACCACCAATAAAATTAGAAATTATAAAATAATTTATTGATAAGACGATACCGTTATATTCAAAAACAGGAATACTAAACAAACCCAGTTTAATGAAAAGGAGAAAAATTTGTTTGTTATTTGACATTCTTTCTTTATATTAACGCCCCGGCACTGGTTGTCGAATCTGAGTATATCATTAAAAAATTATGTTGAATACCAAAAAAAAAGGTCATCGTATCGTTTTCCGCTCTGTATTTAAACGCAAACTTAAATTCATTTGAAATGAATAAGAATAAGTAATTCAATTTTAAACGTTAGTTAGTATGACCTCAAACAACTTTTCATCTCACGTCAATGATTTATAAAACAAAATAACACTTTTAAAGGGTAATAACAGTTATTAGTTTGTTCGCATTCGCTTCTGATACCAGGTAATAATTTAATTCGTACTTTATTAATTCCTTCTAAGCGATTTGTCTAGGAAGGAAATTCACAAATGAAATATTTGAGTTTTATGTATCGACTGATAAATTACTGTTTGAAACCTTGAAGCTGAATTACCGATTTTTAAAGTCGTCTAAGGAATGGTATCACGTCCTGTTCTTTAGGTGAATTTGAAAGTTATAGTTGATTTATTTAGATTGTGATTAATGTAAATATATAATTAATTTTAATGAATTTTGTGTTCTGTCCAATTAACGCTTACATGAACAAGTGAGAAGAAAAAACTTGCTGTTAACATGGTAGCGGAAGTACCGATCTATATATTTTTTTTGACGGTGGTGATTAAAAACTAAAATTCACTGTCAGTCAAGATACCTTTTTGGGAGAATAAAATAGTATACTTTGATCAAATCACGATATCTTTAAGAGATAAAGGAGTGAATAAAATTAATTCGCATTAAGAAGTCTCATTGAAGAGGTAACGCCTTTTTTATTTGTCAGTTATCTCATATAGTCCTCTGAAAACTGTATCTTGCAAAAACATCAATAAATAAGTTTGATAATATAAATCTACAATTTTTCATGAGAACCGTAGTTTTTTAGTTGGAAAAAAGTTCATAATAGGGGAGCGTGAGATAATGAGAGCGGTCGGGTACTGAGAGTGATGGCTAATGGCTTGTTTTCACTTACGGGTGCCCACCTCGGATTTCTCACAGACGATAGAAAACTGCGACTTTTCGATCACGCTTGTGCGTCATAAATGTGAGTGAAAAAGTCGGGGTGCCGAACCTTGGGTAACGCGCTTGTGGAAAAAATCCCTAAAAAACAAGCTAGTCAGCCTGATCCATAGACCGCGGATCCTATAGAAGAAAGGTGACTCACGTTTAGAAAGAGACAAAACATTTTTGATGAGTAGTAAGTACCTCTCTTTCTAATGGCAAAGGTAAAAACGATACTTCAAACGCAACTAGATATTCCTTTTTACCTGACCGAAATTAGAAAAAGAAGTGCTACTCATCGAAACGCTCTTCCTCTTTCTAAGCGTGGGCCAAGTTTCTTCTACAGATCCGCAATCTAAGTAATATTAATTTCTCTTACGTCTATGACTATTAATTACCCTTATATCTATGGTCTGACACCGCCATTAACCTCGCTTTTTAATATCGTTTCGTGTATTTTTTTCTATTGTAAACGTTTTGTTTTAAAAAATGTGCAATTGCAGCAAAAAAGGCATTTGGGGCAAGATGACACTTATAGAGTTGTATGAAGACCATCTGATCTCATTGTAGTTGCAAGATATTCATTACAAAATGAAATACTGTAAAAACAGAATTATTGAAGCTGCATATATGCTATAAGTAATCTCTGAATTTAGATGTAAGAAGCAAAGTCCGTACGTTAAGATTCCAATTTATTGGATAAAAATAAAGCAGCTTCTTTAAAACACAGCAGAAGTATATAAACCCAAATTGTGGTATTTTGTAAACTTGATGTTTTTGATGGATGATGAATGTACTAGTTTATGTAATTTGGTAAGCTAATAATTAAATAATTTCTGAGTACCGATACTATCGAAACAATATGATATAGTATTGTTAAATTAAGAGACTTAAAAAATATTTAAATTACATACTCTTTTAATGAAAAATATAATAAGGATGTTTAATTTTGTAGGAAGCTATTGATATAACTCAAGTAATTAAGGAGTCAGACGAAAACTCTAGTTTAGAAATACTTTTTTATGTCTCAATGGAAGAATTGAATATAGATAAAAGTCCGACATGTTTTGCTGCCTCTACAACAAAATCAAGGTGTAATATTCAGCACAAACATTAATAAATCATGCAACTGTTATAAGAAAATCATGGAAGAGATTATCTCTATAGATTTTCAAGGTACTGTTATATTTGTTTTTATTTCTATGTTGAGTGGTAATCAACATTTAAAGTTTTTATTTCCTTAAATTAATTAATTGTTATGTTTCTCCTTATGACTGTTATGCCATTTTTAACGGTGGATTTTCAATATACAATATAACAATTTTTAGTCTAATTTTCTGTGGTCACATAAACTCTGATCTTTGTAAAAAGAGCTTTTATAAAACTTAGAGATGAGTCTTCAGTAAGATCATATTACAATACCTTCCTTTTTTGTAAAGAAGTACGTAGTTAATCTCCTTCTTGCTCTTCCAGTATACAGAATAGATGAAACCTTGGAGTGGATATATATATATATATATATATATATATATATATATATATATATATATATATATATATATATATATATATATATGTCAACTAAGGTAATATATTTATACAAAATCGTTCCCTCAGTTGAGACGTATTCTCAGCTTAAGAGAAGCCAAACCGTGACAATTTTCGACATTGGAGTAATGAAAATCCTCATAGTTCCTTGAAGTACATCCACAAATACCTCAGAATTATAATGCATAAACAGGACTTTCTCCCAATCGAGTGTTTGAGCCTTTTTCTGATGGAAATTTGGATGGTAAACATTACCTACAATTCTCACAGACCGTATCGTGTTACAGGTAATATTTTTTGTGTTATACAACTTTTATTTAAGACATATTCCATAAGAATTGATGGCTAAGTTTCATTTCCGTTATAATGATTGACCTTGATACAACCTTCAGAAGTTAAAGGTTTGGGTTGCTCATGATCACATTTGAAGGAAAAACTTGTCCCCATTTTTATTTCCGGAATCGAGAATATGTGTTTCAATTTAAAATAATCATTTTAAACAAGGTTTTTATTGTTTCTAGGTTTTCGGCGGATTTTACACCAATTTATAAAAAAATTGCATTTGACCTTCGAATGACCTTTAGATGTGAATTGACCCCCATATGTAATTTATACTATTGGATAGACAAAAAAAATTCCAATTAACAATATAAACTTGACCTTCAAATGACTCTGAAAGACATGGTCAAGGTGAAAGTCAAAAGTCCCTGTAAAATGCACCATTCGATTTCCTTAAACTTCAGTTTTTAAAGTTTTTCTCAATAAACCTTTGTTTTTGAGTTATTCGACCGTTCCAGTACTTTTATTTAAATTTCTGTTCTTCACTTAGTTGCTGCGTCAGATTTGCTCAGTCACTTGTTTGTTCCAATCAATTTTTATTCGGATATCGTCATTATGATAAGCAAATTTTATTTTATTTTGTTCCATCAGACCTTTTATTTGTCATTCGATAATTCGTGTATTTATTTTTGCGGCACCTCTTAATTATTATAAAAAATTATAAGGTGTTAGAGAAATGACGTCCTTCATATAATTAAAACTAAGCCTCGTAATAAATAAATAAAATAAAAAAAGATATTCAAAAATAAATTTAAAAAAAAAACATTTTTGATAACCAAAACTAATATATTATGATCACTCTTCTCAAATTTGAACACCTGGATCGCATATTTATTTCTTCCCGTGTCAAAATAACTAGCAAATAAAAAATACTTCCTCCATTGTTCCTATCAATCAGTGCAATAGTCTAATCTATGAATTTTGTTCTTGACTCGAGTACACTCGTAGCATCGTCCACAATAACAAAATTTCCAAAAACACTTTATTTGCCATATGTTTAGTAGTATTTCAAGAAACACTTCACATACTTTTTTATCTAACTTTAGTGATTTTCCTTTAAAAATGTCTTATTAACGTATCCATTAAAGAGGAACTATAAGAAATCGTAACGGTGCTGCTTTAAAAAATCTAAGAAAATCGGACTTAAATGAATAAGGTTTATGACTAACGAAGAAATGAAAGACGATGACACAACATTACGAATAGAAGACCCTGTAACTAATGGAGTCATATGTTTACTTAAACCCAAAAATAATACTACTAAAAGAAAATTTAAAGGCGAATCTTGAAGAATAACGTTGATATGGTGAGCTTTTGGTAGACTTGGTGATATTTTTGTTTCCAACGCACCAAAAGCATTTAACAATATATTCTACCTGTGCTGACCTAAAAACCTGCCCCATGAATAACGACATAATCCATTAACTGCAAGTCACCCAATGCGTTCTAAAACCTAAAATTGCTGACGTAGTAGAAAATATATGTGAACAAAGTTGAAGCGAGTTTGGAGATATTGTCAAAATGACAAATAAACTTTGGACTTTCTAAATCATCAATGTTGACCAAAAAGTAATAAAAGAAGCCGTGCCAGAAGAAAATAAAGTGAGAATATCAAACGCGCAATAGTTATAACATACATGGAACTCAAAATGAAACCGAATGGTACACCACCGAATAGTACACGTTTAACAATGGCCGCAAGTAGTAGTTGACATTATTTCAATTAATTACTTGCTGAGTGTGAGCAAGAGAGAAGGAATTCTCGCGCTGTTTCGTTTTTTAAACCAGGATACAACGTGGTATGGTAAAAGTAATATTTTTTTTAAACCTTGTACCTGAAACGCAAGTATTTTTGAACATAATGAATTTGTTTCCCTTAAATGGAGAATCATTTGAAGGTCATAGACAACAAGAAGCTAATTAAAACCTCTTCTGATTGCAATTCTATTCCTCTTATATATTTCTATCAAATGTTGCGAGTTCTTAACACCAGATCCCGAATTGGTTCAGTAAACCATCTTTAGATGTAGTGTGGAAACCACTTCTTAGTAATTGTAAATTAAAACTAAATACAGCATAAATGAGACCTTAGCATAGCACGCATGATTGCACTCACCTCGGTCACATTCCACTGAATTACTTTTAGTATATATAGTTGTGTAGCTTAGGAATTTGTTTAAATTCACTTGAAAACTGCAAGCGATAACTACTTGCCGAAACGTCGTGATATTCAGTACCAAAATTAAAACAACGGAAGTCCAATAGATGTCTATTACTTCGCATTGAGAATCACGTTTTGCTGAAAAAATCTACCACAGAATGTTCAGAGAATATCGAAGTCCATTTATATTTTAATTTATTATTATTATTGTTTTAGAAACTAATTAATCTTTCTTATACGTATAAAATGTTATCAAAACTTATAGTATCTCAGCTGTAACCAATGAAAAAAACAATTTATAAATATCGATCAATCAGGGCAATCAAATATATATTTCGTATTAATGGTTTTTAAAAATTAGTACAATTTTTTTTACTTTTTATTAATTATCTTCTTCTGAACTTAAATCAACTTCATCTGAATCATCAAAGTTTTCATCTATATCAAAAGTTTCACCTGTGCTTTCTATGTCTTCAGTAATTTCCTCTTTTGAAACGAATTTGACTTGGACTGTCATCAGCGTCGGGTGAGCAATAAACTATGTTAATGTCAAAGTATCATCGATTAAGAAAACACATTAAAAAAGAAATATAAACGTTATGTATTCAGCAGAAAATGTCATTTTCAATATAAAGTTTTAGTTTTACAATAATTGGCAATTTTTTCTTCATATCACTGTAAATCATAATCATGTACTTGAACCATATCACAATTTAAGGTTATCATATTATTGTATTTAAAATTCCTTTTTTGACGAAGCAATATAAATTTGCACTTTTTAAAAGATTCATCGTTGAATTTTCCGATAGTGTGACACAAAAAACGTGTCTCCATTTTCGAAAATCAATAATAAAAACAGAAAAATAGATAAAAATGAATTGTCAACATCTATACTTCAACTCATTCCTTCTCTCTCATTCACATTTTTATAGGCACTATATGTTATTATGTACAGACAAAATTAAATGTCAATTTAGAACAAAATTACCTGCGAGATTCAGCTGCCGGATCTTAACCTATAGAGTACATACACACATAGATGAATAGTAATTTAGAAAAAGCACCACAGCCGGCGATGGATGAAATTGTTGCATAAGGTTAAGGGTTTGGCTCTTCTCGTGAACTAGGCCTTAATAGCCGAAAAAACAGTAAGCATAATCCGCAAATCCTAAATGCTAAAAGCTATTTCCCATCTAGTGTATTACCTTTCTTATGGAAGATCCTTGAAGCATCACTGTAAATGATAACTATGTACTTGAACCTTATCACAATTTTAGATTATGATATCATTGTATTTAGAATTTTTTTTTAATGAAACACTGAAGTTTGCACTTTAGGAAAGATTCACCATTGAATTCCGGTAGTGTGACACAAAGAACACGTCTTCATTTTGAAAAATCAATAATAAAAACAACAAAATAGGTGAGAGTTCTAAAATTAATTGTCAACATCTACACTCCAACTCATTCCTTCTCTCTCATTCACACTCATCTAGAGCTAGAATAATTATTTCAAATAATGGCAAGTACTACTTGCGGCACCTATCTGTTATTGTGTACAGAAAAATTGAAATGTCAATTTAGTATAAAATTACAAATGCGTAAGGTCTTCAACTTTGGCCGATCTGCGACTAATAAGTGTACTACTTTTTTTATGGAAGGTTTTTGAAAGAAAAATTTACCATACGATAGCGACTTCTATGGAGGATAGTGTTCTCTTGCCTGAAACTCAGTCTGGTTTCAGAGAATCTTTCAGAACAACCTCTGCTCTACTAAAGGCTACTGATGTAATTCTTGCTGCAAATAATCAGATACTGCTGGGCTATTCTAGAGCTTTCAATAGCTTCTAGTTTCTAATCTTCAGTTTATTAGTTTTGTCGAAATTTATTGCTCTTATTTTTCCTCATATCTTTCAGGTAGGCGTCAGAAGATACTCTTAAATAATAATTTTTCCATCAGTAAATTGATATCGTCGGGTATACCACACAGTGTAACTCCTATTGCTCCTTTTATATATCTCAAACCTATTTAATAGTAATTAGTAATATGCACAGCTATGTCGATGATTCAGGTTTATTATAGTTTTGGTCCGAGAAATGCACATGTAGTTCTGAATACAATAAATGAAGATCTAAATAACATATATCAATTTTTTGTCTGTCATAACCTCAAATTAAATTAAACTCAAATTTAATAAATATCATAAAATCTACGTTTGTAGCAGTTAATATTTCGGAAGATATTTTATTAAATGAAAGATGTAAGAATTTGGGAGTCATATTAAATTATAACTTGAGATTTAAAAATCTTCTTGTATTTTAAACACTATGCTAATAAAATTTGTCTTAATACTCCCCTACGAAAAAAATTCTGTGAATCGCTAAATTTATCTAAATTTAATTATGCAGACGTGTGTATGGATTCTGTTTGGAAAGATTAAAAACCATCCAATTAGAGCCCGGAGACATATCGGTCAGTTTTGATGTAGAATCCCTGTTCACAAATGTTCCTATAGATAATTCAGTTTCCATAATATTTGACATACTACGAAACAACAACATGGACTCCACCCTATTAGAATTAATTAAAGCATGTCTGATTTCCACTTATTTTACTTTTTAAGGAACTTTCTTCGAGCAAACTTCGGGAGCAGCCATGTGATCTCCGCTATCACCTGTGGTAACTTACACCGTCATGGAAGTTTTCGAATAAAAAGCTTTGTCTGCTCCTCTAAAACCTAAATTTTGATGCAGATAAGTAGATGGTACGTTCGTAGTTTGGCCGCAAGGCGCAGATAACCTCAATAATCTCCTGGATTATCTAAGTCAACAACACCCTAGCATAAAACTCACTATGGAAACTGAATCAAATGGTGACCTTTCCTTTCTTGATGTACTAGTACAAAGGAAATAGAATGGCAAATTAGAACATTCTGTGTACAGAAAACCAACACATACAAATCGATATATCAATGCAACGTCACTCCTTCTCAAAAACAACCCTTCATAAACTCTTTAATATATAGAGCACTTTCAATATGTGACGAAGAATCGCTAAAATCAGAAACAGAAAAACTGACTAATGTTCTGAGAGGCAACGGATATTGCGCTGAAGATATAAGACGTTCTATTAATAAATATAAAAACCCAGCTCCTCAACAAAATGTCATAAATGAACCTCCTATGGACAATGTTGTCTTACCTTATGTACACAGAACTACCCGCAAGATTGCCAGATTGCTCCGAAAATCAAACATTTAAACAATTTTCAACACATGTAAGAAAGCTGGACAATGTTTGAAGTCTCCAAAGGACAAACTTCCATTTCAAACAGAAGGTGTTTACAAGATACCTTGCTCTTGTGGTACAGTGTATGCAGGTGAAACAGGACGGTCTATATCCACTAGGCTTAAGGAACATGAAATATGTATAAAAAAGAAACAAATTGTACAATCTGCAGTAGCTGAACACCAGCATTGCTCAGGTCACACTTTTAATGTAAAAGAAACTAAGGTGCTAGCATCAGTGCCTGATGTCTTTCAACGTAAAATTAGAAAATCAATCGAAATTTGTAAATATCCAAATAATATTAATATAGATGAGGGTTACAGTCTACATCACATGGGGAAATCGATTGTAAAGCTGGATTACGGTTCGCTGAGCATCAGTCGTGTTTAAATACCGAGCTGTTGCTCCTCGATAGTCATTCAGTGTTCTAATCTCGTGGAATAAAGATCCCTGAAGATGCCTCGTGCAATCGTAAGCGAAATGTCGGATAACAATTCCAATTTGGCACAGTCTAAACCCAAGAACCATGATTTTCAACTTAACCAAAGCCGTGACAGCTTTCGTTCTTGATTAATTATATCGGCGTGATAAAAATAGCCAATAAATACAATAACGTCCTAGTAAAACCATTCTAACTTGTTTACTAATACGTATAACGTCATGGAATTTCACAGGATTGTCTCTTACAGTTGTTATAACCTAAAAAAAAAAAAAGACATTTGTGGTTCCAAGGTACGCGTTTATTTTCGGACAGAAGTTGTCTTTGAATTTGTTTAATTTTTCATTTATATTTTATTAATTCTCTAACTTAGGTGATTTCAGTTATTTAAATAATATTTTATTTTTTTATATTACTTTAAAACTCGTACTAATTTTTACATAATATATAACATAGTAAATTTATTTTATTACATCAGAACTCCGATACAACCGGGCACGTACCCATACACACACCAAAAAATCAACCGCCTTGAACTATGCCAGATTAAAAAAGTATTTTGGTGTCGTTTTCCGATAACTTCTGGCTCCTATTAAAACTTATGGATCTTTGATTAATTAGTCTTATCAGAACTACTTGTTATAGTTTACTTTATGATATGTTGCATCATCTTTTAAAGAATACAAATTTACTTGTAATAACAATGTTATTTCAGAAATTCCTAGGTACGGGAATCTAGCATATTGCGGTTTCTCATTCATAAATAGGGTCACCGCGTCCTTTACCGCATTCGGGATAAGCTTGTGTTACCTGTAAAATTATTATTAAAATAGGATTGTTGTCTTTTGGATGTGTTAGGGTTAGTTTAGGTTTAGAATTTAAAATTTTATAAATTCGGATTTCTTGTAATTGGGCTTAGGCCTGTTAGAAATATATTTCTAAATAAATAAATAAAGTTTAATACAAATTAATATATTTAGGGTGTTCGGGAAAATGTGGGTAATCTCCCGGATATTAAAAAAACACGTGAAAGGGATACTGCAAGTTCATATAAACTTTTTTTGGTATATGCTTCCTCTGCGGAAATATAGACTCCCAAAGAGTTGAAATGAAATAAAGTTTTTTACACATAATTAATGAACCACCAAACTACTACCCAAGAAAGTGTTGTGAATTACTCACAGCTGCAGGACGGGCTAGCTGTGACACCCATGACCTATTATTGACTAAAAAGTAAGTACTCTTCATTCATGTCGTTAATCCTACCCATTTTCGAAAAAAATCGATCCAGAATTAGAGTTTATCCCTTTAGTTAAAAACATATTCCTGTAAATAAAGAAGTAACTTTTCATTGAAACTCTGGTGACATGAATAAAGAGTACTTAATTTTTAATCAATAGTTAAAGGTATGTAAAAAACTTTGTCCAAAGTTCCTATCATACAGGGCGTAAAAAAATGGGGCCATGAGTCTCACAACACTTTCGTGGATAGTAATTTGAAGGGTCTGATCTGGTATACATCATATTAAAAAAAAATGAAATATAACTGGTGGTTTAATAATTATGCATAAAAAACTTGGTGCCATTGCAGCTCTTTAGGAATCTATATCTCCGAAGAGGAGGCCTATATTTTAAATATCAAAATTTCACTAAAATATAAATAAAATGTATCTGCCATAATACTCGTAGTTACCTTTTTAAGCAGAGAAAAAAGGCAAGAATAAATAGAAACAGTTTATTTCCTGAGAATGTTGCTCTCGTTTCGATACAGCTCCACCATGGAAACCATGGAGAGGACCAGAATTGTATTTGCAGGAAATAAGCTGTTTCTATACATTTTTTCCCTATTTTTAGGCTTGAAAAGAGGATAACATATGGAGTTTATATATATTCACTTACAAAAATTCTTATATAATTTTATCAATTATGTCTAAATAAATTTTGACCGACCTGTATATTGTTTTGTAGCCAAATGTTTAACAAAGGAAAACATTTAAAAGACAATAAATAATGCATGTTTTTCTTTGATAGATACAGGTTGACGCGTTAACAAGTTATGACGTTATTTGACAACTGTTTAAAGTAAAGATCTGATTTTTACTAAATATTTTAATTTTACGCAATATTCTAAAAAAAAATTCATGATCTGAAACTTAAAGTTTTACAGAGTAATACTAAGAAATTTGTTAAAATATTAGTTAGTTACTGTTTATTTTAGGCTACGGCCTTGCTACGTATTGCGCACCAGTTCCCGTCAGATCACCGAAGTTAAACTATGCTGCGCGCGGTTAGTACTTGGATGGGTGGCCGCTTGGGTATACCGAGTGCTGTAACCGATAGTCGGTAGGCACCAAAATTAATCGAGTGAAAAACTCGAGGTTGGTTGAGTTTCGAGGACCGTGGTTCTGAAATCACGTTAAACTGTGGATCCCAGCACTAAAAAAAATCCTATGGGTTGATGTGACGTTAATCAATAACTACTTCTACTACTACTACTCTTTTATAAATGTGCGCCATTGGGCTCAAAAATATTATAAATATATTGTATATGTAACATATAAAGAGCTAATTGTCAGGAAAGTAATTTTAAATTAGTGACGAAAAAAAAGAGAGATATAGAACAGAAAATTAACGGCAGATTTGTCATATACGGCTATAATAAAAGGGAATTTTTTGAGGGTAAAAGTGTTTTGTGACTTTATTTATTTAATGTTTACTCTTAACATATAAATAACCTGAACTAGCCATAAAATAAATAATGTTAACGAATTAGATTGATCTATTTTTAGCTAATTTAAATACTAATCAATAATCAATTATTAAAATCATAATTTCAGATATAGTTGTAAATGACAATGAATTTATGGTCCATTTTTAAGTAATTTGCATTTGATATGGGTACCCACTAAGCTCTCCGACTAGAACCATAGTATTTGGTTTCGATAAGTACTAGTTTATTCGATAATAAAAAGACTAATACTACTGATCAGAAACTAATGTTACCGAAACGTCAGATAGATTATCAAACTTTATTTAGGTAAATACCTACTAAAAATGAAAACTGAAATTTTTAGGTGGGAAGAATACAGTGGTAGGATAAACATAAAATGTATTGTGAGTTCGTTAATTGTCAATATTTTCGAAACAGTTCCATTTCTCAGATTTGCTTAAAGGCGGCCTAAAGGGAGGCCTCTGATCTTGGGGACCTCCAAATCTCGGTAATCAAATCCCAAATAAGATCAAAATATGTTTAATAAGAGGCAGTTTGAGTTAAAGGACCCGTACGTATGCAAAACATAAACGTTTGTAGGTATCTGCATACCTATTATCAGGCCATGGCAGTGATCATTGGGTGTGCTCAAGAGAGAATTTATATAGAACGTTGAATGAACTATAATGATATCAATAATAACTAGGATTGAATTGATTTTGATTTTTTTTTAATGCTCGGCACATCTTTTGAATTAAGATGAGCGAAATTCAGCAAACTAAGGGACAAATTATTAGTTATTCCAAGCGTTAGAATAGCATGCTTAGAGATCTAAGTCAATCAGTGGGACATAATATTAGAAATCTGTGAGGAAAACAAAAAAGAGATTACGCCATATACCGAAGAGTATCCAATATTAGAGTTAAACGCGCGACCCTTGATAATTTGCAAAGAAAAAAACGCAATTATTTCAGATGCTGTAGAGCTTTTTATTCAAGAAAAAAATAAGCATTTCGTCGTCGATATGGCCAAATATTAACACAGTACCATTTTGTAGCTTATATATTTAATCCCAAAAAACAAAACTATAAGTTATCTCCAGAAGAAATAAATTTATCTTTAGAAATTATTGGTAAATTATTTGAAGATAAGGGACTGTTACCAGTAGCAATAACGTTAAACGCACGCTCCAGTCTCTCTAAGAAAATAATGTTTTCGGAGGAAGTAACAAAAACGTAAGAGCGTCAGTGAAACGTGTACATTTGATTTTGTGCGCTTCAATTTAGGAAATAGATTGTGGATTGAAAAAGTGTATATTTCTGACAAATTCATCAATTTCTAGGCAGACCGGGGGCCTCATTTAGTTCTACCAGGCATCCGACGGGCTTAGTACGCCACTGGGCATGCTATACAAAAAATATTCTAAATTTGTTGGGGATTTCAAATAACCGATAACATACAGGATACTGATGGCAGTTATTAGCGTCACTGGCATATTAAAGTCCAGAAAATTGAAGAAAATCTCCTATACGTCATCACTTTCCTTTCGCCCATAATTAAGCCGTTCTGGAACATTTGTTCAACCCTGTATATATTCATACAAAGGCACTAAACTATTCGGATATGGAATCGCATATTCTGTATAACCGCGAGTGCTCAAATTTGCCGATCTCCCGTCTACATTACGATGCCAAGACGGGCGGTTAGAAAAAATAATTTAAAGATTTTCCATTCCTCCTTTCTTGAATCCTATCCTTGTCATTTGCTGCTTGTACGCGTTAAATACGCTGCACACCCGTTTACGGAGGCCCGTTATAATTGAGAATCTAAAATTAACAAAATAATTATCTAATTTCTTAATTTACTTGTGGGCAAATACACTCCATTCATTAGTTACGAACAATACGACGAGTACAAATAATAATTTATTTATAAATGCGTGTAGGTTTACAAAATTTTAAGTCACGTTTAAAATAGATAGAAATAACGCAACCTCGTTATTTTTATTTTTGTTTTTAATTCTTTCGATTTGATATTTTGTATACGGAAGTTATTGCATTATAACATATTTGCAATTTTTAGTTTTATCGTAATATCGTCTAAAGTCGGCAATTTTTTTCATGGTCTGAGCTGTTAAGTTTTTAATTAATAAAATTATTAAATATGGCCAGGGCCGCCGAGAAGAAATATTAGCGAGTACCTAGGCACCAAAATATATACAAAAATATTTATAAAAAAATTGAACCCACTTCTAAAAGTGCGCTAAAAAGTGAAAAATAACTATAAATTTTTATATGAAATTGAAATTTTTGTAGTCGGCACCAAATTATTTCTAAACGAAATAAATAATTAATAATATATACAAATTATGGTAAGAAAGCAATTAGAAATAAAGTATTTTTAATTTGTTTTCGCGAGCGACATCTCAGGTATTATTTTGACGCCGACTTCAAAAATTTCAATTTCATACACAAATTTATAGTTATTTTTCACTTTTTAGCACACTTTTAAAAGAAAATTTGCTTTCTGTCTACCTATTTAACAATTAGATCCTAGTATTTTTTTCTTTAAAAATAAAAAACAAGTGATAAGATTTTATTGTTTTTCCATATGACTTATACTGCCATAAAAAAATATTTTTAATCATGCCAAAGAAGACCAGTCTTACCTTGGATACAATAAGATGCCTTCTAATCAGTAATATGTTTAGATTTTATTAAAGATACGACCTTGCATCCTCTGCATACTTGTAATTAATATGCACCTACGATCCATTATATCAACATTTATCCCAGCCAACTTAAAAGAAGATTTCGTAAAAAAAAAACAGCTATTAAATCTAAGAATGATTTAATGAAGAAAAAGAACTAACTTGAACTAACTAAAGAATAAATTTTAAAAAGATAATTATTAAAAAAAAGGGCCTACTTTGTCTTCTTAGTAATTTCGTTTCTATGATCTTTACCAGATAATTTTATGGGATGATCTACAAAAAAAATTCATGCAGGTCTTATTTTGATCTTTTTCAGAGCTGAAGGTATTAAGGCGTTTTTTTTTAAGATTATTTGCATCACTTTGCCCAATGAGAAGATTTACAAAGTCGAAATTTATTCCCAAGTACATAAATTGCAGAAAATGTCTCAAATGACGTCCTTTATCATATCTTAAAATTCTTACATCGCTTCTCCTTATACCCTATACAAGTTAAAAAGAATTCCAAAAACCTTCTAGGAAAAGGAATATTATATGCTAAAGCTCATTTTGAAAATCATGGCTCTTGGGTTTAGACCGTGTCGAATTGGAATTATTATCCGATGTTTCATTTACGATTGCACGAGGCATCTTCAAGGATCTTTACTTCACGAGATTAGAATACTGAATAACTATTGAGGGACAACAGCCCGGTATTTATACCCCATTGGTGCTCAGCGAACCATGATCCAGCATTACATTCCATTTCCACGTGTGAGGTAGACTCTAACCTGCATCTCTATTAATATTATTTGTATATTTACAAATCTCGATTGATTCTCTAATTTTACGTTTAAAGAAACCAGACACGACATTTCTTTAACATTATGACCTAAGCAATGCTGGGGTTCAGCTACTGCAGATTGTACAATTTGTTTTTTTTTATACATATTTCACGTTCTTTTAGCCTAGTGGATAGAGACCGTCCTGTTTCACCTACATACACTTTACCACAAGAGCAAGATATCTTGTAAACGCCTTCTATTTGAAATGGAATTGCGTCCTTTCGAGACTTCAAACATTGTCCAACTTTCTTACATGTGTTGAAAATTGTCCGAATGTTTGATTTTCAGAGCAATCTGGCAATCTTGTAGGTGGTTCCGTGTATGCAAGGTAAGACAACACTGTCCATACGTAATATATTTATGACATTTTGTTGAAACTAACAATTACCTCAAGGATACAAAGAGAAAGAGAAAAGTTTCGGCAAATACACAGCACTCAAAAAAAAAACTGTATGTTTGAAAGATAGAACTAGGGAGTTTTTGGGGGTATATACCCGTCTATCCGAGAATCCTCAACACTAGTGCCCACAAACCGGATTTCTGTGTAACCTATCCAGAAGGGTAGCTCTGGCTCTAGATAAGCACCGGGCCGTGGGACGAGCTGGCGAATTGCCTTGTAGCAAAGCCATCAAAACGAAGAAAGACATTTTGTTGAGGAGTTGGGTTTTTATATTTATTAATAGAACGTCTTGTATCTTCAGCGTTGTCTCTCAGAGCATTAGTCAATTTTTCTGTTTCTGATTTCAGTGATTGTTCGTCACATATTGAAAAGGCTTTATGCACCAAAGAGTTTATGTTTTTGAGAAGGATAATGGTGTGACGTTGCATTAAGACATCGATTTGCATGTGTTGGTTTTCTGTACACAGATTGTCCTAATTTGCCATTCTCTTTCCTTTGTACTAGTACATCAAGAAAGGGAAGGGCACCATTTGATTCA
Source organism: Diaprepes abbreviatus (assembly GCA_034092305.1). Taxonomy (NCBI): domain Eukaryota; kingdom Metazoa; phylum Arthropoda; class Insecta; order Coleoptera; family Curculionidae; genus Diaprepes; species Diaprepes abbreviatus. The sequence goes on from JASJET010000105.1 coordinate 4,859,210, forward strand.
GTTTCCATGGTGAATTATATGTTAAGGTGTTGTTGATTTAGATGATCCAAGAAATTGTGGAAGTTATTTGCGCCATGCGGACAAACTACGAACGTATCATCTACAGCAGAAGACAAGGCTTTTTCTTCGACAGCTTCCATGAAGATGTTAGCTACTACAGGTAATAGCGGAGATCCTATGGCCGCTTCCGACGTCTGTTTGTAGAAAGTTCCTTGAAAAGTAAAATAACTGAAAATCAGACATGCTTTAATTAATTCTGGTAGGGTGAAGTCCATGTTGTAATTTCGTAATATGTCCGATATTATGGAAACTGAATCATTTATAGGAATATTTGTATACAAGGAACCTATATCAAAACTGATCAATTGAATATGTCTCCGGGCTCTAATTGGATGGTTTTTAGTCTTTGGACAAAGTAGTCAGAGTTTTTAATAAAGGATTTGGTTTTTCCTGTAAAGGAATGTAAAAGTATTGCGCTGACGATTAGATGTAGAGGTATATTTTCTTTATGTATTTTAGGCAGTCCGTAGAGGCGTGGAATCTTGGAGCGGCTTGTTTTAACGGCTTTCTTTTCTTCTGGGGCGAGACTGGAGGTGAAATTGGAGATGTGAGGTTCCTTCTGATTTTGTTTGTTAGATCCGCCCGAATGACTTTGTAAGTACTGGGAATGGTTATCCTTTGAAACTAATTGACGATGTTATAAATAACTTTAGAACAACGAACACTGGACAGCAAGAAACACATTCCTTCTTCACAATTCCGTACATTAAGGGAACTTCGGAGAAAATAAGACAAATTGCCAATAGTAATAATATGAAAACAGCCCTTAAATCAGGAAATACACTTAGAGTTCATTTAACAAAAACAAAACCAAAAAGTACCGATAGGAAAGAATGTGTTTACAAAGTTCCATGTGAGTGTGGTGAAATGTATATTGGAGAAATCAAACGACCACTAGAAGTTAGAATTAAGGAACATAAAAGTCATACACAAAAAGGGGAAACGTCGAGATCAAGTATTGCAGCACACGCCTGGGATAAACAACACCACATAAAATGGTCTGAGGCTGCGGCAATATATATGAACCCAACATGAAAAAAAGAAAATTTATAGAAGCAGCTTACATTAAAAACAATAATGGAATCTTCAGTAAACCGAGCGTTGAGATACCTAATCTTTGACAACCACTACTTTGTAACATCAAATCATTGAGGTGTGTACAGTGAAGCGAAATTTTGCGCTTCACTGGACAGCTCGTAGTCTTAAGACAAAACATTCAATTTATACTTGATAATGATTAGAGACAACCTAATCGAAACGTCGTACAAATAAATAAAAATAAAGACAATGCAAGTCCGACAACCACATTTTAGTCAATCTTCAACATTGTCTACAACCTTCAAACAAACTTAGTAAGTATTGTCGTCCAAAAGGTGGTTTATTTTTTCAGTATATTTGTCCTTATCTATAACAACAGTTGCATTTCCTTTGTTAGCTGGGAGAACTAAGATGTTGTTCTCGTTCAGTTTTGTAATAGCCTTCCTTTCCTCTGATGTAATATTTGATTTAGATGGCTGTAAGTGTTTTAAGATCTTCGCTGTTTCGTATCGAATCGTGTCTGCTTGCTCTGGAAGTAATTTTCTAATGGAAGCTTCGACACTAGCAATTATTTCTTCCAATGGTATGCGCCTTGGAGTAATGGCGAAGTAAGGTCTGTCCTTTGAATAGGATAGTTTTCTCTGCTTCGGTAAGTTGTATACTTGACAAATTGACGACTGTGTTCAATGGTACACTTGCTGGATAATTGTTGCTCAAGAGTCTTAAGAATTTTCTTTTTTGCCTCATGTATCAGTGACTTGTTGACGGATTCTTTCTGCTTGGATGTAGGTGATTTTATCCAGCGTTGCAAATTTGTCCTGTTCCATTGGAGAAGATAATTTTAGATGTAATTTATAGAGATTACGGGCATTTGTAACCAAATCACAACGAATTGCCTTGATCCTTTCTCTGACGAGGGCCATGCTTGCATGCTTGTAGATATTCTTGGCACTTTTGGAGGTAATGAGGTGTTTTATCTGCAACGATTTTGGAATTATATTTTCGTCACGACATCTTAGAAGAAATGTCAACTGGCATATGATCTTCATCTTGTTGCTACGGAGATCGCCAAAGTTTTTGGCATCTTCTTTGATATCCTCCCCATAGAGTTTCGCTAACAAAGAACAAAAGCGTTCATGGCTTTGGTCAAGTTGAAAATTATGGTGCTTCAGGAATCTTTACTCCACGAAATTAGAATACTGAATAACTATTGGTATCTTTTCTTTTTTCTATGAGGTCTTATACTAGTTCTGAAAAAACATTTCTTTTAATTACATTGTAGGGCGTAGCTATTGTGAAGTGGTTCTATGTTAGGATCTTCATCGGCGCGGAATGGGTTCGAATCCCATAGTTTCCTTAGATGTTCGTTTGTCGAAATAATAAATGCAGTATGTGACTTCGTGATTTTTAAATTTAATTAGTATATTTTATGGCGAACACGCTAGTTCGTAAGGCCAGGAGACAAAAGGAATTATAAGCTTCCATTAATACGGTTCCAGCTTATAATTCCTTAAAAAAATACACTGTAAACTTTAACAAATTTATAGTAATATACATTACAATGTTAAGGTACAATCTGTTAGTAGTACACCATACACTAAATGCATCCAAATCAGACTGCAAATCAATGCAATCTTTCAAAGATCTAATGCACTTAAAAAATTTTAAATCATCAGCGAAAACCAGTGCCGTTCCATGCGAAAAAGACTTGACGATATCATTCAAAAACAAGTTGAACAGAAGAGAGGCCAAATGCGCACCCTGAGGAACCCCAGATTGTACCCTAATTTCACGCGACAAGTACTTCTTATATCGTACAATCTGTATTCTACCCGTAAGATAGCTTCGCATCCACGAAAGGAGCAGGTCTTGAATACCAATAGATTTCAGTTTAGTTAAAAGTATGATTCACTGTGTCAAACGCCTTGGAAAAATCAGTATATATAGCATCAACCTGGCAACGATCCTCCAAAGCACAAAGCAAAAAGTCAACATAAATCAAAAGATTTGTAACTGTGAACTTCCCCTTACAGAAACCATGTTGTTCCAGAACTATTAATTCATCAATTAAAAGAGAATCGAATATTTTTGAAAGTATGGAACATTTAAAAATTGTCCTATAATTTTCTATATATATATATATATATATATATATATATATATATATATATATATATATATATATATATATATATATGTTTATGCGGCTTTCACGGATTCCTCCGTGTGAGATGCAATAGCAGTGGATATATCCACAATATGCCGTTGTAGTACTGAAATCACATTCAGCAAACGTACAACTATATGCAGCTCTGTACATGAATGAAGTCTAACACAGAAAGGATATGATGGAGAGAAGTGTTGCATTTACCGTTCGCATTTGACTTCATTCATGTACGGAGCTGCATATAGTTGTACGTTTGCTGAATGTGATTTCAGTACTACAACAACATAATGTGGATATATCCACTGCTATTGCATCTCACACAGAGGAACCCGTGAAAGCCGCATAAACATATATACGCCATCCGGCGGGAAGTCGGCGAAGCCGCGTTCAGTATTTGCATACTTCCTTCTGATCTGTCTTTTGCACAGCCAGGTGCATGTCGATACCCTGATGAGTCTAATAGAAACGACACATGTGCCTCTGCCGTATCACTGTGGCGGGGAGAGTAAGTTTTGACTTTCTTCTCGGTATGGTGGTACAGGTAGACCATCATCTCGATGGTGGTGGAATAGGATAAATTGCGTTCTACAACAATTTATTCTAACTGTGCAACCTCTAACACAGAAAGGATATGATGGAGAGAAGTTTTGCATTTACTGTTCGCATTTGACGTCATATATATATATATATATATATATATATATATATATATATATATATATATATATATATATATATATATATATATAGATAGGGTAAACATAACCCCTCTTCCACTAATCAGGAAAAATCCCACTTTGAAGGGACAAATTATATAATTTACTCAAAATAAGTGAAAAGATACATTGGCATTGTTTTACAACAAATTTATGGAAAGTTATTTTTACTGCTTTCAATGGTCAGTTTAGGACAATTTTTTATTTTTTTTTAATAAACTGAATTTCTAGAAAATAGGCAATTTCTGTAATAACAATTTATATATATATATATATATATATATATATATATATATATATAAATATATATATATATATATATATATATATATATATATATATATATATATATAGGGTAAACATAACCCCTCTTCCACTAATCAGGAAAAATCCCACTTTGAAGGGACAAATTATATAATTTACTCAAAATAAGTGAAAAGATACATTGGCATTGTTTTACAACAAATTTATGGAAAGTAATTTTTACTGCTTTCAATGGTCAGTTTAGGACAATTTTTTATTTTTTTCTAATAAATTGAATTTCTAGAAAATAGGCAATTTCTGTAATAACAATTTAAATCTGATTTCTAGTGAGAAAATTTTATATTCTTGGTCTACCACATATCGACTATTAATTTCCAACAGTAGAACTGGTTACTTTTTTTATAAAATTATGACTGTAAAATGCCAAGTCATAAAGTAAGAATTTCCCACAATTAATATCAAGAAATAAGTGTAAAAAGAATAAAGATACCAATTAAATTAGTAATTATCTATGGGTCATAAACTTAACAGGACCCTTGTTAATTGTGAAATGCATCGATTAAATTTGCTGTTACGGGTACATTTAATCAATTAAAACATTATGACCATCATGCATATAGGTTATACTATTCTTCCTCGAGTGTTCAATCCTAGGATTGATTTGACTTAGATATTTATCTTGATCTGTCTTGCGTTAAATCTTTAGTTTCTTTCTTTGGGGGGGGGGGGGGGCGGTGATATCACAAAAGTACAGTATGGCAAGAAAAACAAGTTGTCAACGGGGGGGGGGGGGGTAGTGGAAGCAGCATACTCATTCCTAATATAAAAGGCAGAATGGGTTCTATTTTCCTGAACTCAAAGCTCTTGGGAGGGGGGGGGCGATCGCAAGCATACACATTCCTATACTCTATTCAAAAATTAGAGAGAATAATAAAAATGTTACCGAAACCTCCAACGTACCTGCTCCAGTGCCGCAGGTAACTGAAAACTGCCATAAGTCTAATTATATTTCATTATATTTAAATATATTTTATAAATTTACTGCAACATAAAATTTCTGATAGTTTAATTTAGTTTCTGTCAGTGAGCAAAGTACACCTTACAGTTTGTTCTTAGTGATTTATCTTGTTTTTTTTTCCTCAACGAAAAACTTATTACGATAAAAGTTTATGATGCCTTAAGATATCAATATCTAGATAATAATGTTAAAAGCTCTGTTCAGATGTGTTCCAACATTACAGGAGTTGGAAAATCAACTATGTACAGAATACTGAAGGAAAAAAAACGATTGGAACTGTTAGTACCCCCACGCCACATTCGATCACAGGCAGACGAAAACCTCATTGGAAGAAGAGATGAAAACTGCAATTAAAAGGGTTGTATACATATATTTTATTATGAGAAGCAGATCCCAAAATCAATGAAGATCGCGATTTACCTGAAATTAAAAGAACTGATCTCTGGAAATTGCTCAGAGATCTTAATTTTTGTTGGGAAAAACCAGATAGAAAATCTGTTCCTATAGATCGTCCGGAAACTGTCCGTTGGAGAAGTAAATATCTCTCTCAAGTAAAAGGTAGAGTTGCTAGAAATAACACAATTAACACAATTAGTAATTTAACTAAATTTTTGAAAGATTTTTTTGAATAAAGTTAATGCGGAAAATTGGGAAAAATCCATATAATAAATGAATAAAACAAAATGTGAGAACTCGATCTCATGATCGGTGAGATGTAGGAACCAATTATAATTAATGTGAGCGAAAATAGTTTCACTGACTTTGATTAAGAATTAAATACGTAATGTTTACTAGTGTAAACACAATTTATTATTTAAATTTTTGTTTTTGTTGTATTTTATTGTTTAATTTTGTTTATACGTTTTTTAATTTTTTTATATATTTTTATTTTAGTGTGGCCCACTCTTTAATTTTATATATATTTAATTCTAATTAGCCGTAAGTTTTTTATTATTTTATTATTGTATTTGTGTCTTTTTCTTAAGCGTGTAGAATTATCATATTTATCTTATTTTTTTGGGGCTATCATATTTCCATATAATAAAGTAAATTAAATTAAGATATCAGTACAATAGAAATAAAAATAAGTAGGTCTAATTTTAATTACAACAAATAAAAAGTAATTACATTTGAATCCCTTTTTAGTGTTTAATTGTAATTCTGCAGATGGTTTAAAAAATAAATAAACTGAAACGTTAAATACCCTAAAAATGTTTTTATTAATAATAAAGTGACCGATAGCCCCAAAAATATTTTAATATTATATGGACGAATTTATTTTTTATATATGTTTAACTTTTTGTATTTTTGACAATGGATATTTTGTAAGTATTTAAATTATAACTATAACGAATTTTTTGAGAGAATAAGGCTAAGTTTTAGTCCATTATTATAGACCGGTATTTTTGATTATAAAATTTCTAACCCATTTCTATGAAAAATATATGTGTCTAACAGATTTCGCTAAAGACACCGGACTAAAGAACACAGGTAGTTTACGAAGAGAAACGGGGTAAAAAATGATTTATTACTCTCTCTGGTTCTTAAATAAACTGTAGTATAAGAGGAAAAATCGGGTCCATTTTCCTAAACTCGAAGCTATTGGGGGGGGGGGGGGCGATCGCCCGCACCGCCCCCCCCCCCTTGGATCCGCGCCTGCTTACATGTGTCCTTCACTATTCGTTGCAAATAGTTCAGCCTACATTTACCTCTTTGGTTCTGTCACTCCTTGTATGTTTCAGGATATACAAGGTGAATCATCAATTAGATGGAGTGAATTTATGGTGACTAGGTAAAATTTTTGAATAAACTATGTTCACTACAATATATAGATTATTTAGTCTATTTAAAATTAAATCTCTTGTAAAACCGGTCTCATCGGTAAACAAACTAAGGTTAAAAATATTTAGATTTAGGTTATGTTGCTGTATAAACCAGTTGGAGTATTGAATGAAGACATAGCATGTTCTTTTCCAACGTGGTACGAGTGAAGTAACTGTTCTGTTAGAGTTTCATGAATAATCTATTTTGTAATATTGTTTTGTGTCGCGAGATTTCTTATGCTGTTTGAAGAGCTATCAGAAATGTCTTGCAAGATTCCTCTACGTGAGGGTCTAGGTAAAATTTTTGAATAAACTACATTCACTACAATATATAGATTATTTAGACTATTTAAAATTAAATCTTTTGTAATACCGGTCTCATCGGTAAACAAACTAAGATTAGAAATATTTAGATTTAGATTATATTGCTGTATAAACCAGTTGGAGTATTGAATGAAGATATAACCTATTCTTTTTCAACGTGGTACGAGTGAAGTAACTGTTCTGTTAGAGTTTCATGAATGATTATTCATATTTTGTAATATTTTTTTGTGTCGCGAGCTTTCATATTCCGTTTGAAGGGCTGTCAGAAATGTCTTGCAAGCTTCCTCTACGTGAGGGTTTCGTGTTCTCCTGGGAAAGTCCTCACCGCCACGTCGCGGCAAAAATGACCCTGAATAAAACACGTAGCAAATTAATTCGTTAAATCTAATAATTATTTTCTAATCATCTTTATTCTGTTTCCCTTAGGCTTCGAGCAACCCTTTCAAAAGTTTTGGGACTTAGTAATGTTCTAGTTGGTAATCTTTCAGCATAACATCATCTTGCCTTCGAAGAATGAGACAGCGCTTCCCTATAAATTAAAGCACATCAGCACACCCTGCGTGTTTTATTTTTACCTGTTTGTGTTTATTGATTCTAGGAATTTTTCGCATAAAAACCGATTTATCTCGAAAACCTCCAGATTTATTGAAATAAATTAAGAGTACTTTTTTGAAGACGAATGACCAAAGGTTAACAAAAACATGCCTAAGAGCTAAAATAAGACAATTGAACCAAGAATTCTCAAGAAAGTCCGCCATTTTAAATCCACCATCTTGGATGTTAAAAAATTTAAATTCTCATTACAAATTCGTGCTCAGTGACCCCAAAAGCCCCCGAGTAAGTATTTTAAGTGCAAAATATTAGCTTTAAAAATATTATGGTCCACCATTTTGAATCCACCATCATGGATATTGGAAAATTAAAATTCGTATTACATATTCGCATTCTGCGACCTCAAAATCATTCTAGTGAGTAATTTTAAGCAAAAATAGCGAATAAAAAAATGGGAGCTCTAAAAGGATTTAACTAATAATAACGTTTCCACCATTTATTTTTGATTTTTCGAAATTTTCAGGATGATCCGATTTAATGAAGTAATTTCACCACATACCATTCGAAAGCTTATACTTTTCTGATATTTTTGATATTTTTTTTTAAATTTTTTAATTAAACAGAAAATGGGCAGCAGATGTGTAACGTTGGGAAATAATGCCCCATATATATATATATATATATATATATATATATATATATATATATATATATATATATATATATATATATAAGGGTGCTTTTTATAGAGGTATAGAACTTTTAAATGGAATAAAACAAAGATGAATTTTTTAAATTGACATGAAATTTACTTTATTCGAACGATAACCTTCTGGCATTATAATTTAAATATGACTTCAGGCATATGACTGCCACGGCTGGCTCGGACGTAGTCTAATCTGGAGGTCCAATTTTCGATGACTTTTTCCAACATTTGTGGCCGTATATCGGCAATAACGCGACGAATGTTGTCGTCTAAGTGATCAATCGTTTCGGACTTATCGGCGTAGACTAGCGACTTCACATATCCCCACAGAAAATAGTCTAGCGGCGTTAAGTCGCACGATCTTGGAGGCCAATTCACGGGTCCGAAACGTGAAACTATTCGGTTACCACACGTTTCCTTCAATAAATCAATTGTGGCACGAGCTGTGTGACATGTTGCGCCGTCTTGTTGAAACCACAGCTCCTGCATATCATGGTTGTTCAATTGATGAACGAAAAAGTCAGTAATCATGGCTCTATAGCGGTCACCATTTACTGTAACGTTCTGACCAGCATCGTTTTTCAAGAAGTACGGACCAATGATTCCACCAGCCCATAAAGCACACCAAACAGTCAGTTTTTCTGGATGTAACGGGGTCTCAACATACACTTGAGGATTATCATCACTCCAAATACGGCAGTTTTGTTTATTGACGTATCCATTCAAACAAAAGTGAGCTTCATCGCTAAACAAAATTCGCTTATGAAAATCGGGATCAACGGCAATCTTGTTTTGGGCACATTCACCGAATCTACGCCTTGCTAGGTGATCGTGTGGCTTCAATTCTTGCACGAGTTGGATTTTGTGAGCACGCAAACCAAGATCTTTACGCAAAATTTTCCATAAAGTGAATGGACACATATCCAATTCCTGTGCACGATGGCGGATAGACTGATTCGGGTCTTCCTCTACGCTACGCTCTACAGCAGCAATGACTTCTTCTGCACGCACTGTAGGACGTCCCTGTGGATGCGTATTATCATTTAGAGTAAACTTGGTGCGAAAACGTTCCATAGTTAATCGAATAATTGCTCTGATGGACGATTATGTTGACCGTAAAATGCACGTAGTGAGCGATACGTATTTCGAACAGAACCATGATTTTCAAAATAAATTTGCACAATTTGGAAGCGTTGTTCAGGCGTCAGTCTATTCATGTTGAAATGCCAAACCAAACTAAACATAAATCACTTGACAGCTGACAAAATGGCCGCCAGTTAAAAAAGTGTTGCCAACTTAAAGTTCTATACCTCTATAAAAAACACCCTTTATATATATATATATATATATATATATATATATATATATATATATATATATATATATATATATATATATATATATATTAATGGTTGGAACTCAAGAAATAGTTTTCTGTGAACTCCAGAAACACACCCAAAAAAAAGTTTTTATATTCTATGATGTGTTACAGCACAGTTGATGCATCTACCCATTATAGTTTTCTAGATATCCATTCAATCTATTAATAATAAATTTAATTGTCATGTTGGCTAAATTACTTAGTATTAAAGTACATTGTTCTCTAATACCATGAATTAGAAGATCCATTTATATTATTTACAGGAAAACTACGACGGTTTATTATTAGCCGCAGGACTTTGGCTAATTTTAAATTTAACCGACTAATCTTAAGTTTAGTATCGGTTCTATAATAGCCGTAACACCTATGCACGGATTTTATTTTTTGCATAATTTTGCATGCAGCACTATTCCTATATAAATATATATTTCTAAAGAAAAAAAGAATAAAAGATAACAAATCTAAATTACTTAGAAACATCAGTTTAAACTATAAATAATATTATTTAAATTAGCTTTTAAACGAACTACATTTGTTTATACACTTTACGTTTAGTGCTGAATCGGAATGAATGACTTGTGTCGTGGAATCATACCAATTACTTTTAAATTGAACTAACAGAGTCAGGCAGTCTGGACGATTCACCGGTTCCCACTAATTAAGTAATTTTTCAATGTAGGGTAATTATACAACGCTTATTTAGTTAGAAAATAATTTTTGTCTAGCCGGAACAAAAACTTGCTAATTTATTTATATTGAAAAATTAATAACTGTCACAGTAGATATTATATTTAATGAAAGTTCTGGTCAGTGACCTCGTGGAAATTTTGTTACTAGGAGCGGTATCATTTGCATTTCTTCGCTTATTTTCATAAAATTGGAACTTCCGAAATTCTGTGAGTAAGAATGGACTTTCAAAAATAAATATATATATATATATATATATATATATATATATATATATATATATATATATATATATATATATATATATATGTATATATTTAGACAGTGTTCGGAGAGGTCGATGAAGTGACGTGGGAACTCCTCGTTCATAGCTATCTGGTCTAGAGCTTCGTCAATTGGTAGGCTTGGAGACAAAATCATATATTTTTCCTATGAAAATAACTTCTACCGACAGACAGATGGTGCTCCTATGGGATCCTCGCTATCACCGGTCTTCGGAAACCTTTTTATGAAAAATTTCGAAACACAAGGCCTAAGAAAAACAAAATTAAAACCATCCTTCTGGAAACGGTACGTGAATAACATCTCCATCATATGGCCACACGGAAGATCCAACTTAAATATATTTTTAGAGGTACTAAACAGCATTCATCACCGCATACAGTTCACATTGGAGGTCGAAGACAACAAGCAACTTTTTCCCTTAACCTTCTAATCACCTGAAAAGACAACCTAAGCATCGATTATATGGTGTACAGAAAACCCACATATGCAAACAGATACCTGAATGCTGAATCTCACCACCATCCATCACAATTACAATCAGTCGCCAACACACTGATCTCCAGATCGTTGTGACTAACCAAACTCAAAAACCGCCAAGAAGAACTCAACAACATGACAATAGCTCTAAAATAAAACAGTTACAAAAAACACAATATCAAAAAAGCCATAAAATAGAACACAAGTGCATTAGCAGAGAAAAAAGAAGTAGATAACAAATATAAACCAAAAACCACTGTAGGGGGTTGAGACAAAGAGTGGACTGTATATAGGTTTAATTGAGGAGATGAGAAATTATACAAAATACGGCGACAGCGTGACACAAATACTAAAATGGCCTACCTTGTAGTCGAAATCACTTCACTAAATTCTTCTTGGTGGCCACCAGAATAATTCCAAGCTTCACCATACAAGAACCAGGAATCGGGGACACTATCACTGTATTTCGGAGTAGTTTTGAGGCGAGAGTCAATATATTTGAGAGCAAAACGATAAGCCTTTTCAAGAAGGCGGGAGACGTGCAATACGTCGAGTACTATACGATACGACTATGGTACTACTACTGTTCTGTCCCTTTTTACATTGTCCAAAGGCGCAAGGGCCAGTAAAATGTGTCACGTGTGAACACGAGTAAAATTGAACTAAAAAGTAATGAAACCTAAACATACCGCCCACCTAAAATGAGACATTTTATAAACAAAAAAAATATTTCTGTACCATCCAAATAAAAAAACTTAAAGTAGAGTAATAAACCAAAAAAAAATATATAATTTTAATTTTGAGGTAGGGGACATATTTTAGTTACAGGTCTTTTGAAATTACCCTGCGCGGTACGCACAGTCACAACGCGCGTAACTCCGTCCACACCCGGATGCACCTCTAACACCCGGCCTAAATGCCATTTCAAGGGCGGCGCGTGTTCGTCTTTGAGCAACACGAGAGTATCCTTGAGAATAGGAACTGACGACTCAGTCCATTTGCTGCGTTGCATCAAAGTGTGTAAATATTCTTTGTTCCACCTTACCCAGAAATGCTGATGTAAGGCTTGTAGTAATTGAAAGCGAGATAATCGTCCGAGGTTGAACGAGGTTAAATCAGGTTCCAAAAAAGAGTTTAAGGGTTCCAAATTCAAAAAATGTCCCGGTGTAAGAGCTTTAAGATCATTTGGGTCTGAACTTAAAGGACAAAGTGGCCGGGAATTTAATACAGCTTCAATTGAGACCAAAACGGTGTTAAACTCTTCGTACGATAAAATCTGGGTGCCGACGACCCGCGATAAATGAGTTTTTACTGATTTTACTCCACTCTCCCATAGCCCTCCGAAATTGGGACTAACAGGGGGAAGAAATCGCCAGGAAATATTTTCCTTTTCGGCAGCCATTTGCATAATACTCGTGAGTTCTCTATGAGCTCCAACAAAGTTGGTTCCATTGTCGCTATAAATTTCAGTAATTTTGCCTCTTCTGGCCAAGAAGCGCCGCAGTGAAGCTAAAAATGAGTCAGTCGATAAACTAGAACAAAGTTCAAGGTGTATAGCTTTAGTAACCATACAGACAAATATACAAATATAGGACTTATATGTTTTTGCTCCTCGAACTCTGCCCATTGTAGTGGTAAACGCACCAGCAAAATCTATGCCTACCTTCTGAAACGGCTTACACTGGGATAAGCGAACCTGAGGAAGATTTCCCATAGGAGGCTGGGGGGATTTGGGATTCACTTTAAAACATTTATAACAACGAGAAAGCACTCTGCGAATAGCTCGTTTAGGAAACATTATCCAAAATTTTTGAACGATCAAATACTGAAGGGTCTGGTGGCCGGGATGTAAAAATTTATTATGTGTATCTTCAATAATAAGAGTAGTAAGTCTGTGAAGACAAGGCAGAAGAGCGGGATGTTTGTTTTCAAACGACAGATGAGAATACGATAGGCGTCCGCCCACCCTCAGGATCCCATGTTCATCAAGGAAAGGGTTTAACTTCCTAAAGACCTTCGGAAGAGGCTGATTATTCTTCAGCCTTTTGATTTCCTCACGAAATACAATATTTTGAATGTATTTAACTAAACACATGAGAGCTTTATTCAGCTCTGAAAGGGAAAAAGGTCCCGAAAGAGTATCCTGCGTGTTCTTATTCAAGATTAAACGCAGAAATCTGCACAAAATGCGTAATATTTTATCCAAGGAGGAAAATCTATCAAGAAGATTTACAAAGAAGTCCCTAGGTGGAACTAAGGTGGACAAAACGGTCTTTCTTTGCTCTACAGCAGTTTCCGTGAACTTGAACGTTCGACAAGAATCTGGCCAAAGCTCTTCAGATTCAGAAAGAAAAAAGGGCCCCGCCCACCATAGCGAATGGTTAAGCAATTGAGAGGGTAATAAGCTTCGAGAACCACAATCTGCCGGATTGTGTTCGGAAGGAATATAAAACCAACGAGTAGGAGCAACCTTTTCTTGAATATGAGTAATACGATTAGAAACAAAAGTATTATACTTATGAGGAGATGATTTTATCCAGGATAGAGTTACAGTCGAATCTGACCACGCATAAATCCGACGAAAATTAATTTTGTCTTCAAACGCAGACAAAACCGAAATCATGAGATCTGAAAGGAGTACGGCTGCACACAATTCTAAACGAGGAACAGAAATCGTTTTCAATGGCGCAACACGAGATTTTGCAGCTACAAAAGAAGTTTTTATTTGATTTTGGGACGTTTCGTATCGAAAATATATAACGGTTGAATAGCCGTAAGAGGAAGCGTCACAAAATGCATGAATATCACAAAACAAATAATCGAGAGAGAGGAGAATACGAGGTAATTGAAAATTAGACAGTAGAGGTAATTCACCCTTAAATTTGCGCCACTTAATTACAATGTCTTCAGGTGGGATGTCGTCCCACTGAAGCCCAAGTGCCCAGAGTTTTTATATTATAAGTTTACCGAAAAGGACAACTGGGGTTAAAAATCCTTCAGGGTCAAATATGCGAGCTAAATCTGACAAAATATTACGTTTTGTACAGGAGGTTTCACTAACACTTACGTTATACGTAAAGATATCCAATTTGGGTTGCCATTGAAGTCCCAGAATTTTCACCATATTTTCCTGATCATTATCAAATGAAAGAGGATCAATTTGCAGCCAAGATTGCGGTAAATGAGTCAATAACTGTGGATTGTTACTGGCCCATTTTCTCAGCTCGAAACCACCAAGTCGCAAGAGCTCGACGAGCTCCTGTTGAAGCTGTACAGCTTCGCTAACAGTATCGCAACTGCAGATCAAGTCATCAACATAAATAGAATTTTTCAATGCTTGACAGGCTAGAGGATAATTTGCCTGGTAATCACTAGCCAGTTGCTGAAGAGTACGAATCGCCAAAAATGGAGCCGAAGATACACCGTAAGTCACTGTTAGTAAACGATAATCTTTAATAGATTCGTCTTGGGAGAAGCGAAATAATATTCTTTGATAATCACAGTGACTTTTAGTAACCAAAATTTGACGATACATCTGCTTGATATCAGCTGTAAACCCTACAGCGCCAAGTCTAAAGCGCAGTAGCAGAGTGAAAATATCTAACTGAAGTTTGGGTCCAACTAAAAGAGTGTCATTCAATGATATATGATTTGCATCTTTAGTAGAGGCGTCAAAAACGACCCTTAATTTAGTCGTCTGACTCTCTGGGCGTAAAACACAATGATGAGGAATATAGTAAGAGTGGGGTGCTTCTAAGGGATCTTCAATAAGTTCCATGTGTCCAGCTGATAGATATTCTTGCATAAAATTGCAGTAGTCTTGATAAAGCGAGGGATTATTTTTCAGACGACGCTCCAAGTTCACAAATCTACGAAGAGCGATGTCGCGAGAATCACAAAAATTAGGAGAAGAGGAATTTTTGAAGGGGAGAGCTACTACGTATCTACCAGTGTGAGTTCTATCATGAGATTCAACAAACATATGTTCAGCAGCATTCTCCTCGGGAGAAAGCTTGGGGGTTTGAGCTACTTGATCTAGCTCCCACAGTCTTTTTATACAATTTTCAATTTGAGTTAAAGTACAAAACGTACCTATACGATAATTATTTTCAAGAGATACTTTGCCCATAAGTATCCATCCAAAAGACGTATTAACAGCGGAGGGTTTGTGGTGATCAAAACAAATTGATTCACCTTTCAATAAAGAGCCAAAAACTTCAGCACCAATGAGCATGTCAATCGAAGAAGAAATATTAAAATTTGGATCAGCTAAGTTTAAATTCAAAAATTCTTTAAAATGTTTTACTGGTAAGTCAGCGCATGGCAAATCGGCACAGATTTGCGGTAAAACAACAAATTCTAAAGTTAAACAAGGTTCACAATAAAAATGAGGACGAACTGTGCAAGCAACACCTTGCGTAGCCTTGGTAGCCATAGGTCCTAACCCACCTATGGAAATATTTAGAGAATAAGAATCCAAACCCAGTTTTTTACAACACTTTTTAGTAACGAAATTAGCCTGACTTGCGGAATCCAGTAATACACGGACTTTTTGAAATTGTCCCCACGCATCTTTGACTTCTATGACCGCGGTGGACAAGAGAACAGTATGGTTACGAGGTAAATTAGCAACGTAAGAGTTAACATCTGGAAAATTATTGTTAGGCAAATTGTCTTTATCTGAATGTGACTGCAATGCACCTGTACCGAGAGAGCTTTCCGCCAAATGGGAAACTTGAGTAGGCGCATGCGTGGATGTATGAGAAACAACTTGAGAACTCTGAGGATGAGAAACAACATTTTGAGAAGATGAGGGCTTAAATTCTGAACCAAAATGTAAAAGTGTATGATGTTTTAGAGAACATTTACGACAAGTGCGAAGAGATGTACATGAAGGCGAAAGGTGCCTTGTACCCAAACAGTTTATACACATTCTTTTGGTTTTAACTATATTATACCGTTCCTGAGGGGATTTTGATAAAAAGGTTTGACAACTATAAATGGGGTGTAACTTATTACAAAAAGGGCATTTTTCTTTGCCATCGGTATTGTTTAGAAATGTTTTTATTTTATTTTTAGGAAACTGTAATTTTACTGGAGAAGAAGTAACAGAAACAGCATCTAGAGCATCACAATGTTTTTGTAAAAAGTCTTTCAAAATACCAAAATTATTTGAGCGATTTGCTGGGTTTTTTAATTCAGTATGACAATCAATTTCAAAACGTGTAGCTAAACTGTGATTTAACCGTTCCATTAATATATTAAATAGTACAAAATCCCATTGTTTAACTGGGTAATGCAAATTATTTAAAGCAGCCAAGTTTTCTTCAAACTTGTCCACGAGATTTCTCAAAGAGCTGACCGAATAATCATCAGACAGTTTTTTAGTACCCTGTATTTCTTGCCAGTGAGTTATAGCAATAAGTCTAGGGTCTTCGTATCTATTAACCAGAGCATTATAGGCAATTAAATAATTTGCATCACATAAAGGTGTACATTTAACTAGAGCAAGAGGGGCTTTATCGAGAGAATTTATCAAATAGCTAAATTTTTCCACGTTGCTCAAATTGGAATTAGTATGTATGAGCGAGTTAAATAAATCATAGAATGTTTTCCATGTTCGAATATCACCAGAGAAAACCGGTATTTCCAATTTGGGCAACCTACCATTATTTTGGGATGGCGCAGAATGAGAGACATTTAAGTTGACAAGGGGTTCAGATTCAAAAATACTACAATAAATAGCCTGAATTTCAAAATAATCAAAATCGACAAGTTCCCTAAAAGTGGCTTCGGTTTTTAAAAGAGCATCTTTGTTTTCCACGCTTGCTATTAAATCAACGATATTCGAATGATTTTTATCAAAATCATCTTTAATATTTTCCAACATTTTATAGCGCATTTTAAAATGTAAACGTACATTTTGATCTGTTTGAGCTTTTTCCGCGATATTCAATAATTCTTTAATGCGAGAATTAGCAGCATTTCTGCGAGCAATGTATATATCCAGTTTTGACATTTTAAAATCTATTATTTACTTTTCTAATCGATCAATTGAGAGCCAGTTAATAAAATAAATCAACAAAAAATATTACTATTTTTTGTTCTTTAAAAGTACGCGATTTCAGTAGTTTCCAATGCGTTAAAAATTCAAATATTTTATGCAGCGGTATGGAGGGAGTACGACCATGAAATTGCGTGTGACAGGTGCGCCTTCGAGACTTTTAAAGGGCCAACGATAAAATTCTAGAACTGGTACATTCTCAAAGAAAATTTTGCAAAATGTTAATTAATTAAAGAAAATTTTTAATTTTGTGAATAAAAAAAATGAAGATCCGGTTCGAAGTGGCCAAAAAATATGTAGGGGGTTGAGACAAAGAGTGGACTGTACATAGGTTTAATTGAGGAGATGAGAAATTATACAAAATACGGCGACAGCGTGACACAAATACTAAAATGGCCTACCTTGTAGTCGAAATCACTTCACTAAATTCTTCTTGGTGGCCACCAGAATAATTCCAAGCTTCACCATACAAGAACCAGGAATCGGGGACACTATCACTGTATTTCGGAGTAGTTTTGAGGCGAGAGTCAATATATTTGAGAGCAAAACGATAAGCCTTTTCAAGAAGGCGGGAGACGTGCAATACGTCGAGTACTATACGATACGACTATGGTACTACTACTGTTCTGTCCCTTTTTACATTGTCCAAAGGCGCAAGGGCCAGTAAAATGTGTCACGTGTGAACACGAGTAAAATTGAACTAAAAAGTAATGAAACCTAAACAACCACACTGCCATACATAAAAGGTGTAAAAGACGTAATGGGGAGAATTTTGAGGAAAAACGACATATACACAATTTACAAGCCAGAAACAACAATATACAAATTATTGGGCAATCCCAAAGACATAATTCATCCATACAGCATCCCATATACAGACTGTGAAAAAGAATACATCGGTCAAACAAACCAAAAAACCTCTACCAGAGTTCAAGAACATAAAAGCGGCATAAAGAATTAGCAAACCGCATCAGTTTTATTCCAAGATCATCAGGAGACAGGACACACTATAAATTTCCAGGAAAGCAAACAGATCGTATCCATAAAGAACTATGGAACGCACATCATCAGAGAAGCTCCCGAAATAGAAAACACTAAAAACCTCAACAAGAGAGATGATATACAAAACATCTCAAATCCATGGAATCAAAACCCAACCAAAAACATTACACCAGAGAAACAGGACAGCTAGCCTAGAGGAGGTCGAGAACCAGGGTAGTAAGGAAACCAACCAGGCAAAACCAGGGTGTAACCTGCGTAAGTGACAAACTATAAACAAAGATAGACAAAGGACCAGCACGCATATATACCTATATATATATATATATATATATATATATATATATATATATATATATATATATATATTTGCTAATAACCTGTTGATGCAAAGTTAAAGCACTAATTAAAAATATATACGAAAAAGTCTTAGAAACCTTTACTTTTTAAAAAACAAATTGCGCTTCCAAGCAAATAATATAGTTATTCTATGCATAATAATAAACGACAGATCAATGACCTGAACATATATATAAATTTAATACTTTTCTATATAAATATGCTACTTAGATTTAAGGAGACATTAATATAGAAATTCTTTTTAATCATGGAAAAGTGTTAAGTAAGTACCTTATTGAAATTATTCGATTAATATAAGTTGTTATGCTTCCCAGGCTGATGATGGCCGGAGTTTCAGCGTATATAAGAAATGCACACACACTAATCAATATCTGAATGCACAATCACACCACCATCCTTCACAAAAACATGCAGTAGTCACCACACTAATATTAAGATATCTCTGCCCAACAGAACTGGACACAAAACAAGAAAAAATAAAACACATCTCACCAACTCTAGAACAGAATGGTTTCTCGCAATCAGACATAAAGAAAGCCATAAGAAGACAAGAGAAGACCACAACAAAAATCAAAGACCAAGATCAAGGAACAAAGCCATCATCTTCTCATACGTAAAGGAATCACGGACAAAATCTTAAATTAACATAATATACAACCCATATTCAAATCTCAGAAAACAATAGCCAATATCTTGGGAAACCCAAAAGATAAAAAAAATCTTGGTAGTCATGGCCTTTATAGTATTCCATGTGCAGATTGCCATCATACTTACATAGGACAAACAAACAGGTGCATATCACCAAGAATTCAAGAACATAAAAATAGTCTCGAAACTAAACAGACAACTTCAACTTTATATCAACGCCATCAAACAACCAGACTTACTATCAATTTCGAAAAAGCAAAAGAAATAGCACCAATTCAAAACTACATAGTAGGAGCCATAAGAGAGACCCTAGAAATCCTGGAATAAAAAAGGTTAGCTAGAAATCAAAAAAAGAGACAGCTGAATAAATGGAATGATTCATTAAATATTCCAACTATATAGAGAACATGTAACAAAAACTAGAAAACAAAACAAAGAATCACCAAATACATGAGAAAATAGCACACTAGAAACAAATATATCGCACTTTGCGGAGGGGAGAAGTCTGCGAAGCGGCTCGACTAATCAGAAAGCGAGGCAACTTAACAAATCTCGGGAGAAAACAGAGACCACCATCATTTCCAAGCGAGTAACGAAACGAGCTACATTTGAAAATGCCAAATGAGATTTTGACGGAACGCCGTAAAAACAATTTTTTTAACGAACGGATTAAAACCTGAAATAACCATAAGCATAATTATCAGAATCAAAAAATATTTTTCTGTTCAGTTTAGCGTAATATACAACTTTGGATAAAATGTGTAATCTTTCGTGACCTTGGAAATATTGAGATGTACACCCCACATCTCTCTTAGTACATAGTTCAATAAATTTATGAATATTATTACAAGTTTAACACAATACCGAAAATTAAAATTTATATAAAAAAATTGAACTGATTTCTTAAAATACGCTGAAAAGGAAAAAATAACAATATAAATTTTTATATGAAATTGAATTATTTTAAATTGGCGCCAAATTATTACTACATAAAGCAAACGACTACACGGGATATAACCAATCCTTCAGAATTACCTGAATAACGATAAATTTGATATGCGTCATTTCAAAAAGTTAGGTAACATTGTTTTTATTAATAAAAATATAAAATTAAAGAAAAAAAAAATGTTTTTTTTTAAATAATCTCTCGTGTAACTTTGAAGATATTCATTTTAGAGAAAAGTTGAAAAGGAAAAAAAGTTTCGTAATTAAATTTGCCATAAGATAGAGTTAGTCGGAAATCTCAAAATATATTTCCCTTCTTGCAAAACAGCAATAATTAAAAAAAAAGGTAAAAAAAATAGTTTTTTTATTTTCGACCATTTAAATTTGTCTGAGGACCTTCATATTAGAGTAAAAAAAACTTTATGCCATGATAAGATAACACGCTAAAATTCATTTTTTTTTTCGTAAAATACAGATAAAAATAAAATAGTTATTCTTTATAAATTATGTTCAAAAATTTCAATAAAGCACTGTTAACACTAAACATTTTTTTTACATTGAAAAACAGGCTATCAGCTTTGACAGTTGGTATCTCGGAAACCAATTGACGGAATAGAATTTTTTTTCACGAAAAAAAAGCGTCTTTCCAAGTACTTTTAAACCATGTACTCCAAAAAAAATCCAGTGAAAATTCGCCGAGATAATTTATTTGTTTATAAGCAAAAATATCAGCAATGTCTTTAAACAATTCCTGAGGGCGTCCAAATCATCTGATTTTGATTCTGAAAGAAGCGTTGGAAAACTTGAGTTCCCTACTATATATCGAAAATAAATTTAAATATCTTAACGTGATATTTTGGACTCAGACAAATTTGAAAATATTCAATTTTTGTAAACGAAAACGGATTGCAAAATTATTGTGCAAAAACTATCAATTCGATCCTAACGAATTTTAGCGTGTTATTTTATCATGGCATAAAGTTTTCCTTGCTGTAATATGAAGGGCCTCAGAAAAATTTAAATGGTAGAAAAAAATTGATTAAAAAACTGCTTTTTTACCTTTTTTTAATTATTGCTACTTTGCAATAAGGAAAATATATTTTGAGATTTCCGACCAACCCTATCTTATGGCAAATTTAATTACGAAACTTTTTTCCCTTTTCAACTTTCCTCTAAAATGAATAACTTCAAAGTTACACGAGAGAAAAGTTTAAAAAAAAATTTCGTTAATTTTATGTTTTTATTAATGAAAACAATGTTGCCCAACTTTTTGAAGAGACGCATATCAAAATTATCGTTATTCAGGTTATTTTGAAGACTCTCATGCAAAAATCTCCATGTTCCATTTCACATCCACCTAAAAACAGATAAGTCCTGCTCTATACTGGGATTGGGAAAAAAAGAATGTCCTTTGGTTTTGAACATGTTCGATACATACTGGTATTAGCAACCAGTCAATTTTTACCAACTTTTATTTTAAAAAAATGACAGTGACATAATCAAAAACCTTATACCATAAATTTTTCAAAATTTTAGTGAAAATTATCACTCAAAATGGCTGAAGATGAAGCCAATGCTAACGACTTAGACACTGGCGTCAATATAGAATCTGACCCTGAAACTTCTCGATCAACAAAAACACCTCGTTCACGAAATACTACAAACGATCGTTTCTCTTCAGCACCCCCACGAAAACCGAAATGTCGATCTAGAATCGATCAATTGGCTATTCCAAATCGTAGAGGAATTCTGACATTATATCAGGAACATGCATACCATTTGCCTCGAGACAAGGTAGAAAGAATAAAGATACTACTACAAGAACTCTATGCCATGACTCCTGAGGAAACAGTAAAATATTTCGAACATTTAAAGAGAAAGGCCGATGAAATCTGTCGAAAAAAAGACATTAAGTACATGCTGAAAAAGTTGATTAAAAAAAGAAATAAAGCACGAGGAGAAAAGAAAGCTTATGCATTTGTTAACAGTTTATTGGTTAAAGGTTTGGAGTTTGCTGTAAAAAACGCTATCCCTCCATTAGTTTCAGTAAGACTTAGGAACCTATCTGATATTATTTTGGAGCAAATATGTGATCTTAGAAATTTAAACATTCCAAACAGAAAAGAGCCTGACTTAATAGGCCAATTCTTAATTCAAGTGGCGGATTGGATGGCTATAGCGGTGGAGCATTTGTACTACAAAGTTCAATTCAAAAAGAATAAAGAATTGGAGAAAATTGAAATTGAAGCACAAAAAAGAGAAAAGCAGAAGAAGGAAAATATAAAGAAAGAAGAAACAAAACCAGAGGCTGTTTATATTGATACTAAAAAGGCAGATGAAGAAGCGATCTTGTCAGATGAGCTACTTATTTCTGAGATGGAATAATATTTTTTGTTTATTAAATAAACGTACAAGTCATTTCTCAACATTAGTTTTGTTCCCCAATTAAAGGAGGGTTTGTAATCAAACAAGTATCTTAACGTGATATTTTGGACTCAGACAAATTTGAAAATATTCAATTTTTGTAAACGAAAACGGATTGCAAAATTATTGTGCAAAAACTATCGATTCGATCCTAACGAATTTTAGCGTGTTATTTTATCATGGCATAAAGTTTTCCTTGCTGTAATATGAAGGGCCTCAGAAAAATTTAAATGGTAGAAAAAAATTGATTAAAAAACTGCTTTTTTACCTTTTTTTAATTATATATATATATATATATATATATATATATATATATATATATATATATATATATATATATATATATATATATATATATATATATATATATATATATATATATATATATGTATATATATATATATATATATATATATATATATATATATTAAATATATATATATATATATATATATATATATATATATATATATATATATATATATATATATATATAAACAGTAGTCATGTGATTAGCATTATCTGTCATCTTTTAATTTTTTTCCAAAAAAATTCAAAAGTGGGGTTATATCTCAAAATATCGAAAAAAGTTAGTAGAAAAAGTCTTTCTAAATGCAATTTTTAGTCCATATGTAAAATTTCAGCTGTATAAGATAATTTAGATTTTTTCTCCTTTTTTTGTAAACTAAACCACTGTTGCAAAATAAGACTCAACGCAACCTACATAAAACTTCTTAGTTTTGACAATGCTTCATCCCAGATATATTTTATTTAAAGTAATGCCATATTCAATGTGTGTTTTTCTACAAAATCCAAATGGGGCTATTAAAATTTGGTCACATGTGATTTGTTTTTGACCCTGTATAAGGTAACTTCATAAAATAACTATTTTTAAAAACTTAGTTTGTGTTTAAAAGTAATACACATTAATATTAAGCTAATAGTTTAATTGAAAAGACTCAAATTTTCTAATAAAAAATTATAATACAAAAATTAAATGTATTTAAAATTTACTTACCACCTAATGCAGACTTTACTGTGTATTACTTTTAGACATAACCTACGCAGTAACTTTATTCAAAAAAGTCTTTCAAAAGTTTAGTTAAATTACTAATTTTGTAAGTTGTATTATTTCTCGCAAATCTACTTTTTACTTGAGAGAGATATTTCCTTCTCCAACGGACAGTTTCCGGACGATCTATAAGAACAGATTTTCTATCTGATTTTTCCCAACAAAAATTAAGTTCTCTGAGCCATTTCCAGAGTTCAAGTAAATCGCGATCTTCATTAATTTTGGTTAGAATTTTTTCAACGGTTGGGATCTGCTTCTCATAATAAAATGTATGTACAACTCCTTTTATTGCAGTTTTCATCTCTTTTTCCAACGAGGTTTTTCGCCTGCCTGTAATTGAATGTGGCTTGGGAATACTAACAATTCCAGTCGTTTTTTTCTCCTTCAGTGCATAGTAGATTTTCCAACTCCTGTCATGTTGGAACACATATCAACAGAGCTTTTAACATTATTATCTAGATATTTATATCTTCAGGCATCATAAACATTCCTCGTAATAAGTTTTTCGCTGAGGAAAAAATGCCCTGGTTTAACGACTTTGGAATAAATATAGAGGTGAAAGCCATATCTTTTGGGTATCTCACCAATCTCAAATAATAATGAAAACAAGCGCAAACAAGTTAAATCACTAAGGAAACACTGTAAGGTATACTTTCTTCACTTATAATATCTAAATATAATTAAATATAATTAGATTTACGGCAGTCGTCAGTTACCTGCGGCACTGAAGCAAGTACATTGGAGGTTTCGTAACAGTTTTATTACTCTCTCTTGTTCTTGAATAGAGTATAGGAAGGTGTATGCTTGCGATCCCCTCCCAAGAACTTTGAGTTCAGGAAAATAGAACCAATTCTGTCTTTTATATTAGGAATGTGTATGCAGCTGGCACCCCCCCCCCGTCGGCAACTTGTTTTTCTGGCGATAGCCCCTCCCCCCTAAGAACTTTGAGTTCAGGAAAATAGACTCGATTCTGCCTCTTATACTAGGAATGTGTATGCTGCTGGCATCCCACCCTTGTCGGCAACTTGTATTTTCTTGTTGATCGCCCCCTCCCCTCCAAGAGCTTCATATTCAGAAAAATAGACCCGACCCTGCCTTTTACACTAAAAATGGGAATGTTGCTAGTGTCTCCCCCCCCCCCCCGTCAACAACTTGTTTTCGCTTGCCATACTGTACTTTTGTGATATCACCGCCGCCCCCCCCCCCCAAAGAGAGAGGCTGGATCCGCCCCTGTGTATGTGTATGTGTGTTTCGACCACCAACTGCCTAATGGTCTCGTCAGTGGAGCTGTAACGACCTTAGAACAAAACTAATAGAAAACAACTGCCAATTTAAAGTACCTTTGCCATAATGTATCGGTAGGATATTACTCTTGCAGAATGGGTGCCAGATTGCATGCCATCAGCAGCCAAAACGACATATATAAACCCTAAAAGGGTATAATATAAATAATAATAAAAGAATTTCACTGCCTGCCACTTTTGCAAAAAGTGTCTTATTCCCCTGAATTTTATTTAAGGACAAGCAGACAGTTTGTGAACATGCTACATCTTAGATAATTTGATAAGAAATATGTCGTCTAAATTTTTTCGAAATCGGTTAAGTAGATCTTGAAATATCTGGTCCACTGTGCAAAAAGCAAAATCCTTTAATTTAATAATGTAATGGTTCCTGAAAATCGCCATATACTTACGTGGAAATATATAATTAAATTGAAGGCAACCAATTAGTTATGAAAAATCTGTGTCATTTTATTTTATTTATTTTTATTACTGATAAGGTTACCTCCATTGAGTGTAATTATTTTCTTTGGTTATTGATACCTTATAGTCTATTAAACATGCTTATACTGGTACAACCAATCGCATGATAGCACATAATAATATTTTTACCTCTGACAATAATAACATGACATTTTAATTGTGATAATTGACACCGAAAGCTAGCATTTGAAAATTTCTGTGAAAAATATCCCATTTAAAATGGCAGAAGGTGATACAAACATTATAAATTTGCAAGCTATCTATGAAGCTCAATCTAGACCCGAAACTGCTCCGCCAGAAAGAAGAAACCGCCTACAAAAAAATCAGAAACATCGTCCTCAAACAGCCGACAACCAAAAATTAAAACGAAGCGAAATTGATCAATTGGGTACATCGAAGCATCCAACCGTTTTGCAATTTATTCAAGATCATAGTGATCAGCTGTGGGAAATCAATGACAAGAAGAAAGAAGCAGACATTTAGAATATACGTGAAACATACTTGAGTGCCACATCGTATTCCCCAAATAATGTAACTTAATTTTATCTTGTTTCTTTTGTATTTCCATAATGTGTTATAGCTAATAAATACATAATCCTTTCAAGTGTATCTTATTTAGTACTGATCGTTGCTGCATATTCTGATTCAGCTGGAAGTGAAAAAGGTTTGAGCTTCCGGTTAAACTGGAAATTGGTTTGTTTGGCTGGAGAAAGAAACACTAGGATATAAACATTTCAGAAACTATTGAAAATAATATGTTCCACGTATATAAAGGATTATATAAGAATGTAACTGTTGTCCAAGATCTTGCGACCATTTATTTACTTTTATTTTCTTTCGATTTGATTTCATTCTTAAGATATAGAACTAATTCAACTAATTCACTTGTGTGGGGGGGGGAACGAAGTAGAAATACCTCAAAAACTATTACAGATAAGTACAGGACATATTGCACTAAGATTATAAAATAAAAATTACAAGGTATGCTATTTGAAATCAGTGTTATATTTTAATTCAAAATTTTTGGAATTCAGACCAGTGTGTTGAACAACATGTAGCATCGAGACGCTTTTCACATCAAGATCCAATACTAACGGTATATGGTAGTTACACCGACACCACCACATCTTGAAAAGTCAAGGAATTTCTTGTTGTATTTCCAAACGCGCTGAATTAATTACTTTTAGCTGGGAGTAAATAAGAGTCACTGGTTCAAGTTAAATATATATTGTATGTAACATTCTTATTCTTGAAATGTTGTGTAGTTTGTTTGACGGTAGAAAACACTGCAAGGCTTCTTTTACTCGTAACTGTAAATAGGATGATATAGGTTAGTTAATCTATGGTGACGAGAAGAAGAAAGAAGAAGGGTCCCCCCTTCCACCGCCCTCTGTAGGAGAAACCAAGGTGTCCCCGTGACTTTAACATTATTTAAAAACGAGCCAAATATTTTTTCCCATCTTTCTTCTTATCATTTTTTTCTCTTTATTGAATAACTCTTTAGTGGTAGCAAAGTTACTGAGCATGAGAAGATGGCCCTTCTAGGATTTAGGCAAAGCCCAGGAGGTACCAGAAAACCCTCCTAAGGTGACGAGAAATAAGACTACCTTAATTTAAATAATGAAATACTAATAACTGTGTAAACAACAGATTATTATATTAAAGTTCGACCTAAGAAATTGGCAATCCATGTATTCGACCATATGCCGAATTATTTAAAATCACAGCGATATAAAAGATCTCAAAGATTGTTGAAAGGGAATTTAAAGCTATACTTTAATATTAGTAATATACAGGGTGTTCGATTAAGAAAGATTGAATTTAAAAAAAAATACATTTGTTTCTTTCTAGCCACATATTCTTGCCATATAGGAAAAATCTAGCAGCTTATGTATTTAAAGTTTTTTTTCTGTAATAATAAAATCACCAGAGTTTGTCAAAATGTAGGGATCAACCCTGTACTTGCTAGGAACTTACAAATTTTTAAGAGAAAAATAGTGAAAAAGAATTAAGCTAAATATTATAAACATTAACTATATTTACTTTAAACCTATATTTGGATGCCAAATATTAGTTAAACTAATTTAAACAAATTGTATAGTGTTCACAGAAAAAGGAATACCCTCTTTATACGTAAGCTTCAAAAATGAAACATCTACCTGCATTTTTTGCAGAGTGGAAATCTTGTATACACAACTCCACTGCGTATGAAAGTAGGACCAGATTCTTTCCGGTTAAAACTCCCCTCACTGAGAATTCCAATATTCTATAGTCCTTGCCGATTGTGGTTAAGCAACAATCTGCAATGACTCTCAGTGAGAGTCTTTTGAGTTGCCAGGCTGATGGGCCTTTTACAAACCTTTGGTGTTCACAGCATTGGTGTTTCCGCTCTTCCTTACATTTCGCATACAATGTAAGGTTGGTCTCTTAAATATGTCATTATTTAAAATAGTATCTTTTACCGACACTGTAATAGTGTGATCCTGATCCCGGTCCTGGATTCCGAATCCTGCGCCTCCTTTTGGATCTTCGCCCAGTGTGGGGCCCTGCCACTGTTTCTTCTTTCTACCTTCCTTAGTCTACCTGCATATAACCAGCTTTTATATTCAAATATTTGCTCTATTTCCAATGTCTAAAATAGTATTCACAATCTTATAAAAGGTATAAGATAGTGAAACTCATAAAATACGTTTAATAGGGTGTTGTATTTTTATCTTATTTCATAATTAACGCCATTTAATAAATAAAATTGACATAAAAAGGTTGACAAAAACCACCCAGTCAAAACTATACCTAGATATGATTAAATTGTAACTGCAATAACATCAGCATTTAGATTAGAATAAAATAATAAATCCGCCTCTGAAAAACTTGCATCCTAAGGAGCGGCACTGGTATCTGAAACGTAATCCGGCACCAACAGTGGACTGAGCATAAATACCTCGAAGGCCGCCGAATGACATTGAGCGTCGGTTCACCCTGCTGCTGCAGTACTGCTATTTCCGGGCAGCAGGAATGGATGATTACTTCTGCAGTATGCCTGCTGCTTGCTCCTACTGGCACAGTTTCGCACGTTGGTCTTTAACCCCGATCAGCAGTGGCCTATTTTAAGTTGTTTTAAGCGTTAAAAAGTATGTACCAGACATGTGCATGTTGCAGGAAAAAGTATAAATGAAATTTATAATATTGGATCTATTTTTAAGATTCAAATCTAATTTAGTTAATTCATTTAAACAGTTACCTTTTGTTTCACTAAAATGGTTTATATTTAAAACCATTATTTACTAACAACTAGAAATTACGAAATGGGGCAGGTTAACTAGTTTTTGAAGATAGTTTTTTTTTAATTACCAGGTCGATTATAGTGAGTAACTGACATTAAATTCGGAAAGCAATTATTCTCTTAATCTGATAACGTTGTAACGTTTTAACGGAAGTTCATGGCCAGCGTTGTCTTTTAGATTTTGCTTTTACGCGTGGTCATTATTTTTGTTTGTTCTCCTCGATATCCACTTAAGTTAACTGGAGAATTTGGGACCAATTTAATTGTTTGTATTAGACTGACCTTCCAGCTTCAGTTGCTATTTATGAGGCGAATCATGCTGAATGTTAAATTATTTTTACATTCAGATAAATTTGGAGTAAGACTCCCATAACAACAGGCCTGCACAACCGTATTATAGGCTATGTCGGCAATATATGAATGGTCATTC
Source organism: Diaprepes abbreviatus (assembly GCA_034092305.1). Classification (NCBI taxonomy): domain Eukaryota; kingdom Metazoa; phylum Arthropoda; class Insecta; order Coleoptera; family Curculionidae; genus Diaprepes; species Diaprepes abbreviatus. Next base: position 4,888,696 of record JASJET010000105.1, read on the forward strand.
AGTCTAGAAAGGCTTTTGTAAAAATCAGAACGCCACATTAAATAATTTAACTTTCCAGCTGAATTTATAAAATAAATATAGTTTAGTGACGCAGCAGATTCGTTTAGTTTTTTTTTCTCAATTTTCAACCGTTTAAAATGAGTAGCGTCCCTATTTAAAAAAGGTTAGTTTAAACTAATTTTTCTAGACTCACGATCCTAGTCACGCAAAATGAGCTACCGTATGCAATGTGTTTTTTAAAGTAAATCCCGGTTATTAAAACTTTACACAAGTGGCGCCCAACATGGGATCCAAAAATAAATCGGAAAACATTATACATAAAATAAAATGTTTATAAAAAAATTGAACCGACTTCTAAAAGTGCACTAAAAAGTGAAAAATAACTATGAATTTTTATGTGAAATTGAACTTTTGAAGTCGGCGCCAAACTAATACCTGACAAAATGTGATCTGCATAAACAGATTAAAAATACTTTATTTGTAATTGCTCTCTTACCATAATTTGTATTTCATTTACAAACTTTTTAACGCCGACTTCAAAAAGTTGAATTTCATATAAAAATTTATAGTTATTTTTCACTTTTTAGCTCACTTTTAGAAGTCGGTTCAATTTTTTTATAAAAATTTAATTTTTCTATTTTTAGTTTTAGAATTCACTATGATATCCATAAACTATTTGAACTAAGTACTAATCGAGATTAGTGTATCTCGCAATGACTTGAAGGTGGCAAAAAAGTACTCATTTTATCCAAAGTCGTAAATCGCCCTAAAATGAACCACTAAAAATTCTTTGGTTCTTAGAGTTTTCCAAATACCAGTAAAATTGTGTCAAACAAATATTTAGTCTGTCATAGTAAATCCACTATCTCAAAATTCAAATTAATTTTAGATTGGTAATGTAGGCCCCAAAACTTTCCAATATCGATATTTAAAGAACCTAAGATGTAAATTTCTTAGCTCGATATATTTTATACTGCATATTGAGTTTGTATACGCTTCAAGAACCCCATAATATCAGTTTTAGACAAAATCGGAATATGTAAAATTTTCTGTCCCTCCTATTGTATCTTATCAACCTAATAGTTGCAAAAAATTAACGTCAGATTCTTAATACACGACCCCGAAAACCCTCTAATACCAAATCTGAAAAAAAATGCGAATAAGATAAAATTTTCAACCCACCATATTGCATCCGCTATATTGAATTTCAAAAAAAATTATTTTAAGTCTTAATCTAATCTAGATCTAAACCCTTCAAAGCCCCTAGTACCAATTTTGAATGAAATTTCCATCTTTGAACAAAATCGAATATTACAGACAATATTTCTCAGAAAACAAATAATTAGGCCACTACTAGTAAAATGAGTTCCGTATTATTACTACTCCTAAAATTACTTTCAACTTCTTCAGTGGCACGAAATATATATATATATATATATATATATATATATATATATATATATATATATATATATATATATATATATATATATATATATATATATATATATACTACTCCTAAAATTACTTTCAACTTCTTCAGTGGCACGAAATATATATATATATATATATATATATATATATATATATACTGGCTTCAAAAAACCTTGAACCAGTCACTACCAGCTTAACAGTCTACGCATCAAATAAAACAAAGACAATTTAATTTGGTCTATATAAAAAGACCGGTCTTCCTTGTTTGATGTTTTAAGACACGTCAATACTTGTGGAACAATAATTATTCATTAAGCACATGTGGTCTATATTTACAACTTTTTTACGACACTGTGTATAAACAGACTTTTATCTAAGTCGCAGCGAGTGAAAAAAGTCTCTCAGCATGTGTTATTTTAAAACCAGGAAGTGAAGTTAAATTGTCTGCAAATATATCTTAATGAAAAATATAGATGCAAGGAATCTGATGTAGTACAACACACGTTTGTAAACAACAAATTTTATATAGGGTGTTGTACAACTCAATTTTTTTTTTACAAAAATTATTATGCCACCGAAAATTAAATTAAAAAAATGATTTAGTCTTGATTTTTTAAGTTTATATATAACCGTTTATATTTCGGAGTAACAAATAAAAGCAAATATTTATTGAAAATAGTTTTATTGTTTTTCTGAATGTTCTCCACTTTCGCATGCTTTTGAATTGATCCGAGAAGCATTTTTCTGGCTTAGAAAATCGTGGACCACGCAGCTTCTTGTGCATGAAAGGGAACAAAAAGAAATCAGTGGGTACTAAATCAGGTCTTTATGGTGGATGACCCGTCAATCCCATTTTCTGAGTGCTCAAAAAGTCACTTGTTTGAGCCGATATGTGTCGATACATTGTCATGGTGAAGCATGATGACCGTATCCGGTTTGTTTTTCTTAATTAACTTATGACTTCCGATAAACAAATGGTTCTGTTCTATTTAAAATGAACTGGTTATGGTTCTCTAAAGATAAGGTGACGATGTGACCAGTTTTTCTGAAAAAGATCAGCGACCATTTGCTTCGAGATGCTTCGTGCGCGAACATCTTTCGTTGATTTTCGCTCATTATGGAAGACCCATACAGTCGACTATTGCTTACTATCTCCGGATCCCTTTTCTATACGTTGATTTCTATAAAGCTGGAATGGAACTGTACAGCAACTTAAAAAAAGATCTCACAACTTAGATTTGCCGATGACACCACGCTAATAACCGCAAACTAATAATAAATGATTGCATTTATTGACCGGTAGGAAAAAAAGTTGGGCATCAAAATAAATAAACAAAAACAAAAATTATCTTTGGGAAATGTTTAAAAAGGAACTACTATGTTTTATACCACTAAATTTATTAAGAAAACAGTGACTGCAGTTTCAACTCACAGAGTTATTTTCAAACTGTATTACAAAGGTAGACTAAGTATTCAATACAGAAACATGAGAAAATTTAACAATAAATAAAAACTACCTGAGAAATTACATTATTACAAAGGGGAGGCACTAAATTTTGGGAACTAATTATTATTTGGCGACAACAAATAACGGGGAAAACCCAAGTTCTGTCTGGTCATTAAGCAAATTTACATTTTTATTTTTACTATGTTTATATATTTCTAAAGATTCAAGAATATTTAACTTTTGGCCCTTTGTTGAACAATGTAATATGTCAGTGTTGCTTAAATCAGGAAAATTGTGGCTGTGTTCTAAGCAATGGTTGGCAAAGCTCGAGTCTGTTTTTTGTAGTCTATATGATCGATGGTGTTCTGAAAAGCGAGTTTTAAAACTTCTACCACTTTGTCCAATATACAAACTATCACACTCTGAATATTTTAACTTATGAACTCCTGATTTATCAAATTTATTAATTTTATCTTTAGCATTGTAAAGGATAATGGACAGATTGTGTTGATATTTAAAGGCTACTTTTGTGTTATGTTTGGAAAGAGTATTAGCTATGTTTTCTGATAGGGTACCACAGTATGACAAAGATATATAAGATGGACTATCGTTATCATTTTTTATTTTGGGATATATTGAATTAAAAGCTAGTTGTTTTTGTTTTTAACTTATTAATTTCTTTATGGTTTGTTGGAAGAAATTGTTTGATATTGCAATCCTTTCAATGATATTTAGTTCCTCTTGAAGATCTTCTTCAGAGAGAGGCAAAGATAAAGCTCTATGTATCATTGAATTGTATGGGGTGAAAAGACTCATTAGATATAGTTTTACCTGTAAACGTTGGTTTTCTAAAAATTTTAAAATTACACTGATTATTGAGGTGAGATATGGTGAGATCAAGAAAATTTATTTTATGGTTATTTTCAGTTTCCAGAGTAAATTGAATTTTTGGATGACAATTATTATTACAATACTTTAATAATTGCCATCCAAAAATTCAATTTACTCTGGAAACTGAAAATAACCATAAGATAAATTTTCTAGATCCCACCATATCACACCACAATAATCAGTGTAATTTTAAAATTTTTAGAAAACCAACGTTTACAGGTAATACTATATCTAATGACTATTCCACCCCTTACAACACAAAATGGCTGCATACAATTCAATGATACATAAAGCATTCTCTTTGCCTCTCTCTGAAGAAGATCTTCAAGATGAACTAAATATCATTGAAAGGATTGCAATATCAAACAATTTCTTCCAACAAACCATAAAGAAATTAATAACTAAAAAACAAAAACAACTAGCCTTTAGTTTAATATAACCCAAAATAAAAAATGATAAAGATAGTTCATCTTATATATCTTTGTCATACTATGGTACCCTAGCAGAAAACATAGCTAATACACTTTCCAAACATAACATAAAAATAGCTTCTAAATCTCAACACAATCTGTCCATTATCCTTTACAATGCTAAAGATAAAATTAATAAATTTGATAAATCAGGAGTTTATAAGTTAAAATGTTCAGAGTGTGATAGCTTGTAAATTGGACAAAGTGGTAGAAGCTTTAAAACTCACTTTTCAGAACACTACCGATCATATAGACTATAAAAACAGACTCGAGCTTTGCCAACCATTGCTTAGAACACAACCACAGCTTTCCTAATTTAAGCAACACTGACATATTACATTATTCAACAAAGGGCCAAAAGTTAAATATTCTTGAAACTTTAGAAATATATAAACATAGTAAAAATAAGTGTAAATTTGCTTAATGACCAGATAGAACTTTAGTTATCCCCGTTATTTGTTGTTGCCCAATAATAATTAGTTCCCAAAATTTAGTACCTCCCCTTTGTAATAATGTAATATCTCAGGTAGTTTTCATTTATTCTTAAATTTTCTCTTGTTTCTGTATTGAATACTCTGTGAGTTGAAACTGCAGTCACTGTATTCTAAATAAATTTAGTGGTATAAAACATAGCAGTTCCTTTTTAAACATTTCCCGAAGATGATTAACTACCACATAGTAACGGCTACCAGCATCAACTTTTTACAAAAATTATGTTAGTGGACAAATACAATACTATACGAGTGAAGTCATAGAAGATTTTAAACTAGTAGAACGCCTTGTATACCTGGTGTCTTAGATTACCAATGACGAACACCGGGGGATCATTGTTCAAAGATGAACCTAAATAGTAAAAAATGCGATGAATAGATTAATCATGACACCGAAAATAAAGCACATTTGCAAAAAATCAAAATAGGATTTTTGACAACTTTAATGTTCTCCATTTTTGTACATCGCTGAGATGAGCACCGAAAATTATGAAAATAGATCTTTAAGATGGGGTGCTAGAGACTGATATCACGCATATGATGGAGAGTCCACAGCAGAAATGCCTTGATTCTAGGCGAAAATAAAATTTAAACAAAACTTGACTCAATAGGTCTTGAGAGCATACTTCAGTTATTTAGCCATCTTGTCATTAAAAATGATCTTGAAAAATCCAGATTCGGTTACTTACAAGAAATTTGAAGCTTTTTCCAAAAGTTATTACTAATAAAATTGGCTAGAAAAAGCTGTATTATCAACTTAAAATCAACATAGTAAAATATCAGTTGAGTTTCAGAAATGTCTGCAGAACTGGTCAAAGATGAGTCATCGAAAAGAAAGCAGTAAATGTAGATATTATGAAGCATTTGCCACATACTTACGAACCTTTATCTAAGTGTGAGATTTTTGTGTTTAAAATATTATCTTTTTTTCAACCATGTTAAAAATAAAACGAAACATTTCAATGTCAATCTAAAATAAGAATGAAAAAAATCTGGATACAAAAATATCTTTTTATGTTTGAGCTAGGTCAGAAATGTTACAGCAGTTTTTTTATTTTTAACTTAATATGACAGGAAAATTTTAAATGACTTGACTGTCTGAAATAAAAATACTTGAGTTTCTTTTTTGTTACAAATAGCACAATAAAAATAACAAAAGTGACAGAATCTGTACGAGACCTATCTTAAATTTTAAAATATTGACCGAAGTTAATGTGATATTAATCATTATGACCAATTTTTTCTGTGTAAATATCATTATTTCATCTTAAAAATAATGTGTTTACTTAAAAAATATTATTAGTTTTTACCGATTGACCTTTAAATATTAATGAAACACTCCAGACAGATTTTTATACCACCACAAGGACCATTAAAAAAAGGAGAAAAGAAATGTTATAGTCAATTTACGAACATCTTCCACTGTTGTATGATAAATTAAAGTTAATTTTTATTAAAAACTAGCAGTGGAGTAAAATATCTTAAGTTTTCGATAATCTAAATAAAATAAATCACAATTATCGATTATAGAGAACAATTTACCTAATTTTAACCCCTTCTAACTGAAATATCGCAAAATTTTTTATTCTTCTTTTCAATATATAGGTATATAAGCCTAAATCTTACAATCTATAAAATTTAATGGCCGTTAAATTACCAGCATTTACAACAATCAAAATTGCAGTAGGAAATAAATATATCTATCTGACGTATTTAAAAATTTGCCTATATGTATTCCCCTTTCCAGCAGAAGAAAAAAGAAAGAATATATAGAAATAGTTTATTTCCTGCATATGCGTTTCGACCACCTCATGATCTCGTCAGTGAAGCTGTATCGAAACGAGAGCAACATTCGCAGGAAACAACTGCTATATAAAATATAAATTCCGGTACTTAGCGGCAGGATATTAAAAACCTGCGCGTAGAAAGAAAGGACCAGAATGGCGATATTTCTCAGTCTGACATCGAAGACGATAGGTTTTTAATATCCTGCCGACATGTATTCCTGCGAATATTGCTCCACTGACGAAACCATAAGGTAGTCGAAACGCATATGGAGAGAGAACCAGAGTTATATTTGCAGGAAGTAATCCGTTTCTTTATATTCTTTCCTTTTTCTACGTGAAAGGAGAATACATATAGGCACCTACCAGCATTTAACCTTTCCCCTTCATTCCATAAAAAAGCACCACACAATATGAAAGTTTTCCGGAATTTTGATTTGTAGACATTTTATTGCTTACCAACATTATGTTAATCCGCTTACACATTTTACAATCTCTAAAAACCTTATAGACTGTTTAATACAACAGTACAACAATCAAATAGTCCCAAAACTGGGTCAATGGATATTGGATAGAGAATCTGGATAGAGTTTGCCTCCAAAAGCTCTTCAAACCAGCAGGTTATAGTAGATTAAGTAAAGACCTTATCAGATGCTATCTTAATGTAATGTTTTAGTGTCGGTAGAACAAGGTACATTCTTAGAGAAATACGAGGTATCCATAAATGGCGTTGTGCGTATTTTATAGATTTTTTTTCAGGTATGACATGGACTAGTCGAATGATAATCAACTTGTTTTATAGCGATAGCTTTTTTCCATAGTAGATCACAGGTTACAGTAGTCCTGGATACTTCAGACCACAGACTGTTCAGAGTCAACAGCTGTATTTTTATGAATAGTATTATCTGTACCTTGCCCGGGTTGATCTTGATATTTCAAAGTATAAACGAGATCTTATAAATGGCCAAATGGACTTGAAAGCAACAGGTGGTAATCCTGGAGATTTGAAACATAACGTGATTGCTGTGTCGTCAGCGAACGGTGAGAGATTTTAAGTAATAAGAAGAGAGGACAGAAGGTGGTTCTTACGGAACTCCTGCCTTCAATACCTTTAATTGAAAGAGGATATGCCTACTCTGACTTTAAAAATCCTCTCCCTGATGAGAGACTCGACCAACATGGCGAGAACTGCGTTTTTAATCTGCACTAAGAGGCCGTAATGCCAGACCTTATCAAAGACAATTGTAACCATTTATTAAGATTCGTGACGATGTTTTGAGCCAGTTTGATAATCAAGTGTATGGCAAAGTAACATGTTTGAACGCTGAATTGCTCTTGTGGAATCACTCAAAGCTGAGAGGTTGCAGTCTTCACTTTCTCTAGGGTAATTTTTTCCGATTTTGAACTTTAACTGCCTGCCACTTCTGCCCGTTTTCACATTGTTAGAAAGTGCGTTGATCTGAAGATGCCGCTGATGATATTCGCTATTTTCGTGCCTTTGGGGAAGCTTCTTTCGGGCCGCATTGCTGTCTTTTCATATCCGGAAACATTACGGAGCTTTCAAATTTTACTCTACTTGATTCAACTTTGCCTAAAGTGGTGAACAGTGTGTTGACCTCACCATTGGTTAAACTGTTTCAAGAGAAATTTTAATTTATAATACGTTGACATAATATCTAAAGTACTCCCCCTTACTTTAAATCTTTTGGGATAAGTCATAAAAATGTAACGAGATTGTAGATCTCAAGAGTATATCCTGGACTTAGGCTCATTTGTCCCCTTATTAGTAAATTTGTTAAAATCTTATTTGCACCAACTTATCTTCCAAATAGTTTTTTTTTAATTATAAATCTCTAAATTCCTTAATATGCTGCTGCAAATCGTCCTTCATGCATTTACAACTCTTTTGACATCTTTCAGTTGCCTGTAATAAATTCTTTAAAGAACTTTTACCCTTTTATTTTCTGCCACCCAAAGGTTTTTAAAATCTTAGAAATAGTTTATTGCATAGATTTAAAAAATACTAAATTGCCCTTCCCCATTGCCGGGGCCGTTGCCACAGTGCGAGAGTAAGAATAAGAGTAAAAATAATATTCTCCTCTTTGCTAATTGGCGATACATGGAAACCATGGGACCCTAAATGCCTGGCTCGATACTCCATCCATTTTATGGATGGGATACTACTTTCACCCTTCTTCCTCTCTCGCACTATGGGAACTGCCAGCACTGGAGACGCACAATCTAGTAAATCTATGGTTTATTGAGAACTAACTTCATTCACATTCCACAAAAAGACTAATAACATTACCACCATTTACAATACTTCTATCATTTCCTATAAAACTTTATATTTTACTTTTAAATTTTAAAATAATTGTCCTTGAAAATACTAAGTATTCTGACGAAAGTACTAGAATATTAGCCAATATAGCCCTACCAGTTGATACGCATCTTATCTAATACATATAAACCAAACACAATAAATAAAAGGTAATGGCACGCTTCCTAATTTTAGATATTAGGGTAGATCAGTTTCGCATACTCATTGCCAAATACTCGCGTTGATTGAAATATTTGTAAAGTGATCAGCTCAGCTGACTTGCTAACATCACATATTTTTGCAACAGTGTATTTTAGTCTATTTTTTACTATTAAAAAATAGTTTTGAGAAGTCATTTCATTCAACATTTTTTTTCCGGAAAGCACCAATAACAATGTAGTAGTATTACTATTTAGGCCGTATCTAGTTTATAAGAATACAGTAAAGAGCAGTGAATATATTTTGAACTCGAAATAAAAAGAGAAAAGCGAAAAACTATCGGATCTTTTGCTTTAAGTAAAGGGTTATTAGAAACCAGCAAAAAATCGGCTTCTTAAAGACGTTGATAGATTTGCTTGTTTAAGTTTTCATGTGTAGAATAAGAAAATATTTAGTTTTTACGTAATACTAGGAATGAATATCTTAAACTCTAAGATCCGGATTTACTAACATGATTTGATTTTAAAACCATCCTAAATTGACAGCAGAGGACCTAAATGGACAAGAGGAACAATAAGTCAAGCAAGTTTTCAACCCTAAAAAACAAGCATAAAAATCATTTTGTTTTATTACTGAACCTGCAAAAATGGAGAATTTTATTTATTTTCGATATACAACTATATCCCTATATACACGGTTACGTGTTGACATATGACAATATCATGAGCAAAACAAAACTGGCCGACTATAAGATTTAAATTTCATGACAACTAGATCGGATTCAAGTATTAAATCTTCTTAGTGAATCTGGCTGTGAAAATACGATTTTCTGGAGTCTTTATATCTCCTAGAAAGCTTGAAAAAGAAGCTTCAAATTTTTATCGGAACTAAAAAAAGTTGATTCTGTTAGTACATGCAATTCTCAATTACCTGGATATAACTTCATAAGTGAAGCCATATGGAAAAGCATGGAAAACAGAAAATAAATACTATGATAAAAATTTCAGTTAACACATTAACGTGAACTAATCAAGTGAACTTCGAAATATTCACAACAGAAAAGCTGAGACAGGAAGGAAAACTCGATAAGTATTGAATAAATGTAATCGAACACTTAAGAAATATTGGTAGAAGTTTTTTAAATAATGACGAAAATAGAATTAACAATATATAAAACGATGATTTAATGGGATTTTTAAGGTCAATATGTTAAATTTGTAATTAGCAATAATATAGTGGCGAGCACTGAACATACTCCGAATTCGAAATAAAAAGGGGAAAGCGAAAAACTATCAGGTCTTTTGCTTCAAGCAAAAGGGTATTTTAAGATCAAATTATCGACAAAAAATCAGCTTCTTAGAAACATGTCGGTAAATTTATAGGAGATGTGTTTGTTTAAGTTTTCTTGTGTAAAATAAAAAAATATTTATTTCAGGTTAAAATAAGAAAACATTTTGTTATGTATTGCAGTCACCAGATTGGTATGTTTTGCAATACTTGATATTCCCGATATTTATTTTTTTCATATACTATGAATCAATATCTTAAACTCTAAAACTATGATTTTTTTGGGTTCTTATATCTCCTAGAAAATTTGTAATAGAAATTACCAATTTTTATAGGAGTTTAAAAAAGCTGATTCTGTAATACATGCAATTCTCGATTACCTAGACGCAACTTCACAAGAGAAGCCATGTGGAAAAGCATGGGAAATAGAAAATAGATAGTATGATAAAAGGCAAAAATCGGTTTCCTAAAACCACGTCGGTAAAATTTATATTATATTAACTGAAAAAAAAATCAAATAGAAATTTGCTCCATAATAATGAAAACAGAATTTACAATGAACAGGGTCTCCGTAAAAGGTCTATAAAAACGCTAATGCAAATTCCTAAGGATAAAATATAAGGTGTTAGCCCAATTTACCTTAGTAAGTTGATAGTTTCCAAGATACAGAGTGTCAAAGTTATAATTTTTTATACATAATAATCCTAACAATATCTTGATTGGTACTAAATTTGTTACTTTGTGGTTTTTTAGGATGAGGACTCAGCAGCACTTTATCTGCATCTAGAGCTTCTTAATTTTTTGTACTTCTGCATATTAAATTTGGTCGGACGAAGCCAAATTCACAAAAAATGGATTTTTAATCGATGGAATTCCCACTATTGGAGCGACTCAAACGTACATCCATTTAGAGAATTAAATTTTCTAGAGTGTTGGCAGTTTAACGTGTATTATGACGGTGCCGTCGCCCACGAATTCTACCCAGATAATCTGCATGATAAGTTAGCCATTTGTGAAGACTTCTAGATACAAAATACGTTTTTAACTAATAGATGCGCGCCCCTTAGACATCTTGGGAAATTTGGAAGTGAACTATTTAGATAACTTGCCCCTGGCTAATCATAAAAATCTATTTTATCAACATGATGGAATGTCTAGAATTTTACGTAGAAATCAAAAATGCAATAATATATAGGGTATTCTATTTAAAAGAAGCAAGTTGACATCTACTTCCTGTATAACTGGAAGTGCCGCCATATTGAAAATATTTTAGCCGGCTGTCCCCCATGCACGTTAGTACACTGTCAAATTTTCAGATTCTTTCTAATTATATTTTTCCCACAATCGATCGATAAAATTCCCGGAGAATCACCCTGTATAAAAACCGTTTATTTCCTGAAAATACCACTCTGGTCTCCTCTCCATACACCTTTCGATCATCTCATGGTCTCGTCAGTGGAACCGAGAGCACCATTTGCAAGAAATAACTGCTATATAAAATATAAATTCCCAGACAGTAACTTTATAAGCCAATATAGATTTATGGTTACAAAAATTGGATCTTGTCAGAAAGACAAAAAGGCACGGTTGAAAAGGTACCACAGAAAAATAAACAATAAATAATGAAATTAGGAAAATGCTGAAAAAATCGGGAAATAATGCTTATAGTTTTATAATGATCCTACATTTTGCTCCACGAACCGTCACTGCTTTGAAATTAAATATTCAGTAATATCATTTAATTTTAAACAAACCATTTTATAAAATTCATATTTAAAAAAAACAAATCAAAAATTTATATAAAAACTCATTAATTACCAAAATGCAAAATGAAAGTAAAACTTTAGCATTAGCATCAAGTAGATACACATGTTTTAACTTTCGGCAAATAAAAAGTGAAATACTGGTTTGCCCATGTATCATTAATGATTACCAAAAATATCTCATACAGGGGAACTCGGAGTAATAAAAATGCGTAGAAAGCTATTTTTAACAATAAATTTATTGACATAGAAATGTTTTTAGCAAATTGTTGGTTATTTAGTATTTATTAGGATAATAATTGAGTATTTATTTTATGATGATAAATCCGCTCTTAATCAACGCAACATAGTTTAAGCTCTTTCCGCTGTCACGGTTCAAATTTCATTTTAAGTTTACTATTGCAGATTCAGTTAATTTTACCTTATTTTTGCAAAAACTCATAATTTTGGCCAAACACAATATCCTATTCTTTAAGTATCACTAGTAAATTTTTCCTACAAAAACATAACGTTTGTCGGTTAGTGGCATTTCTTGATTTTAATACAGATCCCCGTAATTCTACTTCCTTGTTAATTTCTTTCCCAGCTCGGTTATTTTATCTTCCTGAATTTTGGCTACAATCTTACACTACAAAATACGGATTTAAGTTACATTGGATTATCATTAGTTAATCTTTATTTGTGTTATTTTGTTTGACATTTGCTAGACTGGTATTCATATGTATTGGTACTTGTATTTACTGTTACCCTTTTTAAGTTAAATCTGGTTTAATTTGCCTACTATTCGAGTGTAAATTTTTCCTTTCATCCTCTTTATGCCAATTTTCTTAAAATTATCTTGATTAATTCCGCAGATTTGACCTTAGTATTTATTAATTTGGTAATACTCTATTATTGAATTTCTTCTCACTTAACTGTGAGGTTTTGGCGTAAAAATACCAGCGTAACAATTTAATGCCGAACGTGGTGGGCTAAAAGTAATCAAAAATGCAAGAAGCGTTGTAAATTCGAGTAGCTCGAATTAGTTTTTATCAAATCGAGTTGAAATTATTTTTTTCTTATAAATTTGACTTTGAACTTTAATGAATTTATTTTTTCTTGATTGATTACCTAGTTTGTCTACCTTTGAGTACTGATTATTTATTTCTCTTTAGATCTAGTGTATTCTGCTCTGCAGGATCGGCATGTGGTTGAGTGTGGGTCACCGGCTTGGCGCGAAATTTGTTTAGCGATTCATACTCAATTGAGAAAAAAATAGTCTCGCACTGAGTACTGGTGGGGGTACAAGTCCTCCAAATGCTGTGATAAAGTTAATCTTCAATTTCTTTATTTCTATTGTTTTCCCTTTCTTTCTTAATTTCTTTTAGAGGTGAATAGTAATCAGATGGTTATGTGTTGCCGACTTGGCGCAAAACGGATTGTGGGAACTTGGGTACTATAAAAGAGATAACCTTAACTTGGTTTGTATTTTTTCAAGGCCAAAACACCAATTTTTCAATAATCTGACTATGTCATCGAAAAGCTAAGACAAGAATACATCATCGAAATTCATCCACAATTATTTGGCGCTAGGACTCCGCGTTAGGAGAGTTGATGTGAAACGCCACCATTGTGTTTAGAAAAAACTACACTCCGTATAATTAGAAAGAATCCAAAGTCAAAAATCAAAGACGTTTATATTATCTTCTCAGAAAAAAAAAAAGTTTGTAAGATAATATCTTTTAAATTGCATCATTTGTTTTCTTATAGATGTTGAAAAAATATATCCAAAAATTTTCCTCTTTGATTAGCAAATACAAAAATATTTGCAATTAATTTATAAAATAAGTACAATAGAAGCAGCTAATGCCAATACCAAACAAAAAAGAAACAAAATAATAAAAGCAGCAACCTCGTTATATGCAACCATTTCTTCAATACTTTCAAAAATATCTCAAAATTAAATAATCAACATTTGTTTTATTTTTAATAAAAATAATAATAACAATAAGTGCTATAACATCACCTAGTGCCTGACAACATGGAAAGAACCCCTTTTGATATGTGAGTATATCTGGGATAAGCAAGTGTTCCTCCGAAAAAGTGCGAGAGCTCTTTGACCAAATCTATGTGAAATCGTTTATTGTCCGAAGAATAATTAAAAATCCCATTAACAAAATAAAATAAACCAAAATTCTTTTAAAAATATACATATTTTAAAATTTTCTAAAATTAATAGGTACATAAAAATAAAAAAAGCATTCTAGAAAGTCTAATAGCAAAATTGTCATCAATGTATACATATACATGCTACTTATAAGTTAAGAAGCAAATAAAACATAAAAAAAAGAAAAATAATAAAAGATAGAATAAAACAATGATATAATAACCATTAAAATAAAAATAATGGCTACATATATATATATATATATATATATATATATATATATATATATATATATATATATATATATAATATCACAAATGTGAACATAAAGAGTCAAAAAATAAAAAGAATAAATTTTAAAAGGTACTTATTAATAAAAACAATGAGATAACCTAAACGATACAATGATTAAGTAAAAAGTAAAAAAATCACAGTAAATCAAGGCCAAATGATTGAATCCTAAGTAAAATTATTTAACGTAAGAATGTCATACTTTAAAAACACATTTTAAAATCATTATAAAGTTCCAATAAAGAGCAATAAGCTTTGTCAAGTAATAAGAATTTCAAAGCTTTTTTAAACGATTTAATCGGCTGTATTGACCTTATTCGCCCAGGCACGTGATTATAGACATTTTTGCATACATATACATAATTTTTAACTAAGGAGGATCGTGGTAATGGTAATAAGATCGTTCCTGTTTGCCTGGTAAAAAAAATATTAATAGACGATTGATAAAATTTCCTATATATTTGTACAGAGGTCTTCAAAATAAATAAAGATATAAAAGTTAATATTCTATATTTAGTAAATAAAGGTTCTCAGAAGTCTCTTATACCAGCTTTACAGATATATCATAAATTACGTTTCTGCAGCACAAAACAGAGTTTATCAAATACTGATAGGAATCTCCCTACAAGGCGCTACCATATCTAAGATGCTCTACTCTGACTTTATAACACTCAAATTCAATTCATTTGACATAACTTTAATGGCATGACTACCACAAGTTATTTTTTCACAAAGATTTAAGATATGTGTCTTAAAGATTAATCTCTTCTCTATCGATATACCTAAAATTTGAAATTATGAAAATTTTATTATCAAATTTAATGTCTGCCAGTGGTCCTTTAAAATACAACATGTAGATTTTTGAGATATTCAGTGTTAATTGCTTCGAGTCATACCACAACTTCACTTGTGTTATAATCTCAGATACAATTTTATTTAATCTTTACTATGCCATAATATAATGGTGTCATCGACATAAGTTACTTCTAATGTTTAAAAGTATTAGATCATTTATATATATATATATATATATATATATATATATATATATATATATAGAGGCAAAATAGAGAACCTTGTGCTAACACCAGAGATGTAACAAACATCTCATCAGATTCAAGGCCCCGACTATGATCATTTTGTATTCTTTCACTCAAGTATGACTTGAGCAAAGCAAGTGAACTTCCTTAAAAACCATATCCCTCTAGTTTGTAGCAGAATTCGGTGGTCAACATAGTCAAAGGCTTTCGACAGATTATAAAAGGCAACCATAACCAATGGCATAGCTAGGGGCTGGCCGCGAAGGCGGCTACCAGGGTTATAAACCTCAAGGGAGCGCACTCGCAAACTTAACCTTTAAAGTTATTATATTGTTTCTCTTCGTACAAAAAGGGTAAGAACTAATTTTATATGTAATGCTTAAATGTATAACGTAAATTGCCCTGGTCGCTCATGACCTTAACTATGACAGACTATAAAGAAGATTATTCGTTTCTTCACCAATTTCTCAACTATCTTTGCCAACGTGGGAATTAAAGAGATATGCTGGAAAATAGAACCGCAATCCGAGTCTCCATTTTTATGCACCGTACTGACTTCTGAAATTTTTAAGGAGTTTAGAAATTTAAGTACTTGTAAGCATCAATAAAATTAATTGAATCTAATAAACGTTTTCCAAAATTTTCACTGTACCTTCATTGATTGAATCATATTGTTAAGAAACCTTAAATGAGGCCTTGTTCCAGAACATATCGAGAAGCAGTAAACTCTCTATCTTCCAGTAATTCTTATATTTACTATTTCCAGAATATGTATGTTTACATGAATAAAACCTATAATTCCTGGACCTTCTATAAACTAAATCTCGAAAATATATTCTGAGGTTTGTGAACAAGATATACTTTAAAATATTCACACTCTGTATATCTTTTTAGGAGAATATGTATGAAAAATCATAGAATTTTCCCGTAAAAACAAAACGTAAATATGTTATGAAAAACATATTTAAAATGAAGATAATTATATGTACACAAAAACACTTTAATCCCTGACGAATTAGACTTATGATTAAGAATCTAATAATATAAAATTTGATAAATTCGTTATTAAAGGATTTTTTGATTTACTAAAAATAAATGCTGGGCAAGTCTAGAAATAGGGTTTTCCATTATATTTTATTGATAGATGTAAGATATATTGGAAAATAATAAATATCAAGTTTTGCAGGATTTTTTTAAACTATCAAAACTAATATCACATCAGTCAAGTTTTTAATTAACTTATTCTTTTTTAATTGAACATCCTGTTTTCTTAACCATTAGACTTATAAGGTTTTCCTGATCTAGAATATATGATTGGTTCATTAATTTAAACTTAATTATATAAAAAAATAGTAATAAAAATAGTGATCAGTTGGAATAAGGGTTTTTATGAATTAAACCAGAAACGTGCTTCTGAAATTATAGAACATATTTTTCTAGTTACACATTGTTATAAAAATGCAAATTAATTTGTTTTCTTTGTTTACACTAGAAAACGAAAACTATATATCTTATGATAAAAACCACTGACTGTGTGTTGCCTAGTAACGTTCAATAATGGTAACTTTTCTTTAATCCTTGTTTAATTTGTGTTTTATGAAGTCGTTTTGCAACAGAAAGTGATTTTGGAACATCGCAGTTTTATCAAATTTTTAACAAAGGTACATAAATGTTTTAAATATATTCACGAACGAATGGTATATGAGAACGAGACTTCATAACATTTCTCCTCCTTCAAGAATAGCCCGTACATATTCTTCAATTAGGTAGCTTATCGCCACCGTCTTGTGGGAACAAAATAATAATAACTATTAATCAAAAACATCCTGTTGTGTATGGCACAAAAACGTCCTCCTTCTGCACGACAATACAGGAGTTCACAAAGCAGCCAGAGTTTAACTCACCCTCAGCTAGTATGCCTTCTTTGAGCTGGACCATTCCCCGTACGTATAGTTAAGATTTAGCTTCGTTTGACTTTTTTTTTTAAATACTTTAAAAACATCTCGTAGGACGTCAGTTTAAAGAAGATATTCAGTTCAAAACGGTTATTAATGCCTATTTTGAAGGAGAGGTTATGTTGAATGATGTATTTTGTTCTATTGTTAAAGAGAAAACTTTTTTAGTAACCCTTATAGGTTTTATCGGAAAAATAATTTTAAAATTGTACATTTTCTCTAGAAGTATTCCACAGAGAATTTAGCAACATGTAGGAATTCCTATTAAGATAAAAAAATACTCGAAAAACTACTATAATAAATCAGGTTAATATATACTTTGAAGTATGAAAACAGTAAGGGTATTTTAAGTAAGGATAACTTACTAACAATATCAATATACTTTAAAGATAAAAATCCTAAACGATTTTTACGAAAAACCCCCTTTATTTGTTGTAAAATTAATATTTTGATTATTTTATTATCTGAAGATTAAGTAAATTACCGCTACGTTAACCTTAGACATTTCATATTAAAGCAACTGGTGCGCTACTGAAAAGACCTTTCAGGCCACAAGAAAAAAATGAAAATTAAGTCAAATTTATATTCCGTAGGTAGAGTGATGTTTTTCTTCGAACCTAATGCACTGTAGTCATAAAATTCTTAATTTAAGCTAAAAATCTTCACTATCACACATGTTACGTGACGCCACTGATCTTATAGGTTTTTATATTTTTTGTAATGCTAAAAAAATAAATATAATGTCATTATTGAATTTCCTATTTAAATTACCTATTATTTTTTTGGGGACTAGCTCAAATTAGAAACTATTTCATTGGGAACAACTGAACTAAATATCATTAAAACGAATATAAAGTAGCAAACAACACATGATCTAACGTGTTTTGTTTACAATATGATTTAATTTATCAAATCAAGGTTCACTAGTCTAGTTCGCCCCAAATTCCCCTACACATATGCAAAATTCGGATGCAAATCCAACTTTCACCGAAATTTTAATGGTTCCTATATATACCAGCATCAGTGTTCAGTATATTAACTACCAACCATTGTTTTACGTGCCTACAGATCCGTATTTTTTTACTTTCACATTTTCGTGAGTCATAAAAATACGGTACTTTTAGTTATCAGTACAATCTACAAATAAGTAAAACAAACAACGTTATTCCGAGATATTTATTAAATAAAAACAAGAACATTTTTAAGTAGAAAATGTACATCATAGAAGAAAACTATACAAAAATCTATTTCTTTGGAAATATATTAATTTTTACATTATTCTATATTTTTACATATCTACAATTACTAAATAAATTTAACTTACTTTACAAATAAATTTTTAAAGATACAACAACGATATATTTTTTTTCAAAAATATATCTTAAAAATACATACAATTAATTTACTAAAAATTAAACAAGGTACGTTCGATTGCATCTGTTTATAAAAATATATTCGTATTTTTTAAATACAATTTGTTTAAATCACATTATGTTGAACGGAATCTAATGTAATTTTAATACCCGTCAAAAAGATGACTTGTCAAATAGATCAATTAATTTCCTAAATTAAAAATTTTAATAATTAAAATACAACTAGGTATGTACATAACGATTCGATGTGTAAAATTGTCAATAATAATTTATTAACATGGCTGACTTAAATTAAAATTACCTTTTCAAAATAAATTAGCAAAATATTGTTCATGAAAATCGAAGACACGCAAAATTTAATTATTTTTTAAACTACCGATCCGATCTGATATTTTTTCTTTATCTTATGTTATGAATATTGAAAATATTTGCAACCTTAAAATAAACTTAAAAAGGAGTAGTAGCCAAAACTTACATTTTCAATTAGAAGTACAAAAGAATCCGTTGGTAACTTTTCTATTATGTTAATTTTGAAATTAAATTTTTATTTCTATTATGTCGTGTTCTTTTTTTTTTCTTTTTGTAACATCAAGCAAGTAAAACAGTATTTTTCAGTATTCTGTATATATTTTTTGAGAAGCTAGAAGCAAAGTTAGAAATTACTGTAGCAATTCTAGGATTTTTTATAGTAGGATGTTACATAAAATTGAATTAATCTGTTTTTAATATATTCATATCCAAAATATATATTTTTTTTCATTAAATTTTTTTTTATTCAAAAGAATCATGTTTGATTAAAAAAAAACTAAAAAATTTACTGAAATGTTGACTTGGCAATACAATGTTTTTCAACTGAAGTTATATAAGGAGCTAATTTTTACACAAAAAGTCGACTGACATGAAATTTAGAAAAAAAAAACTTTACATATTTGAAAATAGTGAATGGGACACTCAAGTTCAAATTTAATATATTCACAAAACGTAGATCAGGCAATAACTATTTCAAAGCATTTTTTAACAACTTTTTCAAAATATAAAAAACGAGAGCTGAAAGCTGAGATTTACAGGAGTTAAAAATTGAGATTCCAAACTTAAAACTGCCACAAAAAAAAATTCATTGAGCTAAATGAAAGTTAAAAATATTATATTCATATCACTGTTCTAAAAATTCCAGTGTAAAATAGGAAATTTTTTAAAATTAAATGAAATATTAAAATAATCATATTAATTGTTTTCTTATGTGTGACTCACTTCGTTATATACTATTCTCATCTGAAGTTTAATAATTTCAGTAGCTGTACATACAAAGTATGACTAGATATATTTACAGAGATATTATCACTACATCGTTCTCTTTATAGGAAATTGTAGGATCATATGTAAGATCCATAGTTTTTTTTTACAAATTCAGCAGAAAGATCCACCATTTCATTACTTTACATTTTTTGACAAAATTAAAAATTTTGTAGTTCACATTACGTATAAAAAAAATAAATCTTCAATAAAAAAAAAAGTACCTTATATTATTACATTTGATAAAGATTTCATCTTTTTTGATGTCCATATCTAATCAGAATCACCACCTAAGTGGGACAACTCATAAACGTGTTTCCATAGCTGCCAAAGTTTGCAATATATTTTTAAAAAATTGTATTTCTTCTCTATAAGAGAAATTAATATTAATTTTAACTAAATCAACCGTTTTAACGAATTTTTATCATTACAGCTACCTAAAACTTAAAGTAACGATATTTGATCCTTTTGACAAATCACCTTTCATATTTAATAAATATTAAATAAATTCAGAATATAACAATTTTTTCGGAGATCTAGTAACATACTATTTTAAGGATCTGCAAAGATCCATATAAAAAATAAATGATTTACATTTACCAATCATTCAGACAAGGCATCCATTTTATTGTCATAGTTTGGGGTTGATTCTTAAGTTTATTCATAATACTTATTGGGTTTATATCATTTTAGATGGGTCAGCGGTTAAGTTCATCCAGCGCGGTTAATTCATTTTTGTATTAAATGTTAAAAAAATGATTTTGACAAATGATAATAAAAAAATATGCTTTTTAACAGACCTTTTTAATTATTTATATAAACCCAGATTCATTATGGATAAACCTAATAAAATTTTAAACAAAATTAAAGCTTTTAAATTATCATACAATTATTTTAAACTTATTAACTAAGGTAACAATTGCCGCTATGGTCCGTAATCGTGCACTAAGTCCATCATCCTCTGTCGATTTTCGTCAGACCTACACAGCCAAAAAAAAGAACATTATAAACTAAAGATCTATTGAACAGAAAGCGACAAAATCTATAGTTTCCTATCTAACAGCTATTTTTTTTTAATAAAAAAAGGTTCTTACATGTGTTGTTGCTGCTGTTGCATTTGAAAGGTGTCTAGGTGCTTGTTAATTTCCCTGTGGACATGCTCGGGAAGGACTCCAACGTTAGAGAACAAACTTCTTAAAACGTTCAACTCTTCCGTCAATAGTTCTATCCTCTTTTGAAGTCTTTCGTTCTCTTTTATTAAAATCTTAACTTTTTCTTCGGTTTCTCTGGTCCTTACCTTCGCCTTCTCTCGACTTTTCCTTACAGCAATATTGTTCCTTTCTCTTCTTCTTCGGTACTCGTCGCTATTCTTATCACAGGGTTTCATATTCTTCCTTGAAACGTGTTGGTTCAATAAGGAAGCTTTATTTTTCATGGCTGCCATGTTTATTTGGTGATGTATAACAGGACTTGGAGTTAGAGTGGTGAAAGTAGCACCAGGATTCGGAGGATATGCGCCGGGCATATAGTTGTTTGGGATTAAACTACAAGAAGTTTGCCTTCGGTAGTCTTCCTGTTGATCAACTGGTTCTTCTTTAATACTAGGAACATCGCTCCCAACAGAGCTATTTGAATCGCTGTTGGAATTTTGAGTATTTGAGTAAGTAGCTCCGCTGTGCACCGGTTGAGGCATATAAGCCAGAGTAGTTCTAGGGTAGTTATTGTTTTGCACACCCATCACTTGTCTTGAATGCAAAGTTTGCAAGTGTTTGCCTTGCTGACTTTGTAAAATGTCTGTAAACAAACCGTCACTAAACTGAGAATCGTCTATTAAATTTTGCAAATCCAATGAGATTTCAGGGGTGTTAAGGTCGTTTATGTCTCCGTGCTGCTGGTACTGCGTCAGCTGGTGCTGTTTAAGGAGAGCTGCCGTTTGTTTTGACTGGCCAGTATTATTATTAAGGGTTGTAAGGTTATTATTATTATTATTGTTCATAATAACTGTTTTCTTGGTTTCAGTATTAATAACGTTATTGTTTTGGTTATGTTGTTGGTTATCGTACATTTGAGGCGAATCCATGTTTAAAATTCAACAATGGCCCAACTTTCACTTAGGTCCACTTTCACTTTGCCGAAAATTTCGTCCGTATAACGAGCACTTTCCAAACGCTTCGATAAAATCCATTGAATTATTTAATAAAACATTTTTTATTGTCCACTAATAATTACAAAGAAAAAACTTAAGTTAAATTCCGAACTGACCGATGTTTAACCCGGAACGTGACGACTGTCCTGTCAGCAGCAAACCGGTGGCTGCAACAGGATGACTGTCGCAAGTGAAATTATTCGGAGCTTCTTGGGTACCACACAACCGTGCGCTTGCCCAAGTATGCTGAATACTGAGTGTGTTTATGTTGAGCGCGATTCCTGCTGCCGTAAAGTTGATTTTCGGTCGATCATGCGCCGTCTTTGGTACGTTTACGCTGACGTGCTTTTTGAAAGTGAAACACCCGAGTAAGATTTCATGCTTATAACAAATTTTTGACGTAATTTTATGTACGGGTCGACGCCGGCGACGCGATAGATCTTTATTCGTTAATAATATCAGCATCGTGGTGAATACGACGGCGGCGAATGCGTTATTGTTCTCTTACCTGATGCATATAAAATAAAAGTCGATTGTTCAAAAATCGAATTGAATTTATCATTTCGGTCCACAATGAGTTGTTTTCAATTTTTTATAACTCATACTTTAATTTAGATAAGGTTGTTTTTATTTCTACGATTTTCATTTACGTTTTAGCTAAGAATTAAGTGTTACTCAAGAAAAAAATCAATTTCGATTTTATAGGTATTAATTTTTTTGCGCAATTAAATTAATTTTTTTCAAAGTAAGACTGGACAAAACACAGCTTTATTATTTAAGTAAAATGGAAATTCTTGAAACCTTAAATCATTTTCTAGTTTACCCGAATCTATAATGAAAAAATAATTTTTAATATTACTCAATATTATACAAGGTGGCGCCCAACACGGGACAATGTTTTAACTTATCATATCATAACTATTAATTATTCTTTTCTGCGTATTTAAATCGAGATGATGTAAACATATACGTGTCTATCTGTTTGTAAAACTATACTTTTTTCATTAACGGTATTTTTACATTATTCCTATAGCCAGGGAAAAGACACCGACAGGTGAAAATTTGGAGCTGTTAAGAGATACAAAAAAAATACTCAATAAGGAAAAAATTAACTAGTGATGTGATACTAATGACTTATATAAAAAAGAATATTTTTCCTCATTATCTACGACATTTTAAAGTGCGCTTTAAACTACAAAAACATGAAAAGTACTATTTAGGTAAATGTATGCAAATGACAAGTCAGGAGAAAGATTTTGAGGCGAACATCGACACTCACTGGAATGACTGCGCAAATTATTTTGCAATTATTATGGTAAACATGAAAGCTGATGTAAAACGGTCAAATTATCTTTCATTTCGGTATTTTTAATCGATTTTAGGGTAATATTACAATATGTTACAAGTTCTGGAAAATTTGGGCGAGCAGAAAACTTTTCCACTCGAGTACACCACGGCTAAAACGTTAAAAATTCCAAAATAAATGATAATAAGACGTTGTCTTTAATCTTTAGTTACCATAATAATTGCAAAATAATTTATGCCATCATTCTAATGAGAGGCTCTGTTTGCCTCAATATTTTTCACTTGAGGGATTTTTTTTGGTGTTCGATCATGCTCATGGTTGCATTACTTTGAACGTACACAGTTGTTTTTCGATGATTTTGCAATAGATTAATCTAATTAATAATAATATTTTTCAGTTTTCGGTAAAATATTACCAATTTGAAAACACAGAAGTTTTTCATTTGATTTCAAAAAAAAATTTACGAATAGTACAGGATAAGTTAGTGATTGAAAATATCATTATAATTTTTCGAGAGAAGTTGTTTCAGGCAAAACTTTATCATTTTTTGTAGATTTAAATTCTTTAATAAAATTAACAGATTCAGCATCAAAATCAGTCTCCAGTCAAGTTAGTTTACCTCTGGTACATACCGAAAATTGCCCATATTACCGTTCGATAAAGCATTCTTTAAATTTTCAGTTTCTTTGCTTTGATACGAAGTACGAGGTTTATCCCAAAAGTATCGAGCCTACCTTCATATCTCCGCATTGGTGTTATTCTTTATCATCCGGTGAGTGACATCCTTCAAAGTAGTTTCCATTTAATTGAATAACACGTTTTCAGCGATGTTTCCACTTTCTGAAACAGTCCTGGAAGTCAGTTTTCGGAATTGCTTCCAATTCATTCGTCGCATTAGTTTCAACCGTCTTTTTGTCATCGAACCGGTGTCCTGTGAGCGGAATTTTTAATCTGAGAAACAGCCAAGAGTCGCAGGAAGCTACGTCGTGGCTGTACGGAGGCTGGCTAAGCTGTACGACTTGGAGCTTTGTAAAATATTGCTGCACAAGGTTCGATGAATGCGCTGGCGCACTGTCGCGGTGAAGCAGCCAATCACCGCTTGTCCAAAGCTATGGCCGTTTTCTTCTGACTGCGTCACGCAATCTTCAATACTTCAACGTAGTATTCTTTAGTGATCGTGTGACCTCTCGGAGCATATTCGTGGTGCACAATACCTTCATAATCAAAGAAAACAGTCAACATTGTCTTCACTTTGCTCCGACTTTGACGTGCTTTTTTTGGTCTTGGCTATTCAGAATGCTTTCACTTTGAAGACTGTCGCTTTGTTTCTTTAAATGCCTTATTCATCATATTAATTGTTTCCGAGCAAATTTTTCCAAGATTAAAGCAAAACTTGATGCAAATGCGTTGATCTAATTTTTCTGTCATTTTTTACAATAACAAAATACGACGTGTGTAAAAAAAGACACTGTAAACAAACGCACATAGTTCATGAACTTACACATCCAGTCGGTAACTGCGCACATCAACGAGTTCGTTAAGACTTACTGGTGACGCTCATGCCACACAAAGTTTTGACGCGGAGATATGAATGCAGGCTCGATACTTTTGGGACAAACCTCATATATGAGTAGTTTAAAATACCTTATATACTGTCTATGTGCAAATTGCAAATTGCATATGAGATGGTCGTATGATGATGTATTTTTGCGTCCAGTAAACATTTTTGAAAGAATTGGATTAATCTGTTTATATCCTTCTCACAGAGATGGTCACATTGCAGAATAGTATTTTTTTTTTGCCTAAAAGAATACTGGATGCTGTGTAAGAGAGCAAATCTACCTGACTGCCGCCAGGCGCGCAAATTCTAGACTAAAAAAATTTTCAGATATTATTGAATTTTTTCTAGTAATTATTAATACCTGAAGATCTTGAACTGGCATGAATTTGCGTTTTCTTCCTAGCTCTAGACAACTTTTTAGTTTTCTTTTGTTTCACGAAACTTCCTAACAATCCTTGAAACTTTAGTGCACCATCTAAATTTAAACTTGGCTTATAGTTAAACTGATCTATTCTCCGAAGTTTTGCTGTACTATATCTAAATTTTCTCGAAGCTTGTTTTATTATTAAGCTAAGAACTTTGATAGCTTAAGCGGAGCTTATTTCATTTTGTGGTTGATTTATTGATATTCCTTCTGATTTTTAAAACTTGTAGTCACATGAAGTGATTTAAATGCAAAATTTGGGCGAGCTTTCTGATGATTTATTTCTTAAGATAATCCAGATGTTTTGAACATAATAGACCTATGTTTTCTGTGAAGAATTTACCTTAGCTCATCCTTATTTCAGGAATGACAGCTTAAAATTGCTGAAAACAATTTTTTGAATAACTCATATTCACTTGCAATTATTAATGAACTCTTATACAACACACAATATGATATATCAAAGAACATTTTTGAAAGAGCAAGCCAACTTTCGTTAATACATACGCAAACAATTCAACTATCACCGCCAGTTGAAGACAACAATACGGTTCAACAACAAACCTACATGTCCCTGCCCTTTATTGAAAATTTAACTCCAAAGGCTTAAACAAGTTTTCCCAATTGAAATTTCTATTCAAATTGCTACTAAACAAAATAACACAATCGCATGAACTCGAAAACTAAAATACTGGTTTCACAGAAGGAAAATTGGAACATTGTTTATAAGATTCCATGTCTTAATTATGATTAAGTATACATAGGTTAAACCACCAGAAACCTTTCAGGTAGAATTAGAGCGATTGTAATAAAGAAATGCTCTCGCCGAGCACGTTTTAAATAAGGGTCATATGATGAACTTTACCACATCGAAAATTTTAGCAAAGAAAGTAACCTTCACAAAATACTTTTCCTGGAAATGGTTCACATAAATAACGAGCCACTTTCTATAAACAAAAGAGGGAATGTAGAAACCCTCAGTATAATATACAATTACTTACTACAACTAGAGAGTAATGGCGGTCGGTCTCTCACACGTTTAGTCACTGTCTTTACTGTTATTCTTATATTTGGCCAACCAGATGCGGAACGGGTCTCTCAAATTGCAATTTGTATATTTTATCTACATTCGATATAATAACAAAATTTTTGTCGCGAATTTTATCTATGTCCCAAGTGATTTTCAACTTTTAAGCAGTGTATTCATCTTTACCTATTAAAACGGGCGACTGTCACTTGTTAATCTCATTCATTCTTAAATGGCGGTTCGACAACGTCCACGTACTACTAGTTAAGCTCTCAAATAAATTAATTTTTAATTTTCAAAATTTTTATTTTTATCATAATATGTAATCCTAGTTTATAATGCAAAATGTCTGCTATTATTGGACAAAACCTGGCTTTTAATACACACTCACTTTGGTAGGTTTTTCTTTTACGAAAAATAGATTTTAGGAAGGGTATTGTCTTTTTTGTAGAAGTCCTGATGATGAGAATAAAATTTCTCGAAAGCTAGACTAATAAAAAAGAGTTTTCTTTTCTGGCCAACCATCCCTTTGACTGCAGCACCACAAAAGTGCCTTAAATCTTTCGGTTTAGTTAGTATTTTGCTATATATATATATATATATATATATATATATATATATATATATATATATATATATATATATATATATACAGTGCCTTCATTTCAAAACGAACCATCCTTAATAACTTTCTTAAATAGAAAAATTTAAAAAAAAGAAAAAACACGTCAATTTAGATATACAGGGGGAAGTTTAATTTTGCATTTGTTAAAAGTCTGTCAATCACCTCCAAATTGTCTATCCAACCGTATAAAAAAAATTAAATCGGTTGACGTACAAGCGAACAGTGTGCAAAAATGTCTTGTAATAATGCATAATATATCGGCCTCGAACTTTAGTATGTCAAATGATTACCCTATAGTGTGATACATCATTTTAAAGGGCATACTATCTCCTATTTAGCCAATAAAAAAAAACAAAATCTGTTGATGTACAAGCGAATAGTAAGAAAAGATGTGTGGTAATAATAGACACCTTATCACATTAAACTTTATTATGTCAAATGGCTACTTCATAGAGTAAAATATTATTTTAAATTTAAAATAAATATTTTTTTAAAATAATAAACAGTTAAAATATTTGCGAGAAAAAAACTAAGCCTGTTTTAAAATTCATCGCAAAATTCATTGCAGTCTAATCAATCTAGTGTATTTATTTCAATGATATTTTTTGCGGTACCTGATAGGTACAAAAAATCACTGCAATAAATAAAATTTTTAAGATCTTTAAACACCAGTTGTTTATTATTGTTAAAATTGTCATTGTGACGCCTAGTTGAAACGTGAATATAAATGGTGTATACGCTAGCCGAAAGAATAGAAATAATTTTTCTCTATGGAGCTGAAGATCGGTGCGCTCGTAGAACCGCCAGAGCATTTAACGAGAGGCATCAAGACAAAAACGTGGGCCATAAATATGTACTCGAATTGGTACGAAAGTTTGAAGAAACGGGATCCGTTTGTAATAAAAAATCTATTGAGAAAAGGGTTGTAGATGAAGCATGCCAAATCGAGGTACTAGGACAGTTTGCAATAGATCCAACTTTATCCATCTCAAAGGTCGCAGATTTAACCAACATTTCTGCTGGCTCTGTGCATAAAGTTTTAAAACAAAATAAGTTTTTTCCCTACAAAATTCAAATTCTTCAAGAACTCGGAGAAGACGATTTTGATAGGAGAATTCAATTTTGCGAATTAATGTGCCAACGAATTGACGAGGACCCCCATTTACCTAAGAATATCTGCTTTAGTGATGAATCAACTTTTTTTCTAAATGGACTGGTTAACAGACATAACTGCAGATACTGGGATAATGAAAATCCGCACCTTTTCCGAAAAGGGCATACTCAATATCCCGAAAAAATTAACGTGTGGGCAGGAATTTATGGCAATGAAATCATCGGGCCATTTTTTTTGGAAGATAATTTAACTGGGCAAATTTATTTAAACCTTTTAGAAAACACAATATACCCTGCCATTGTGCAATCTTTAGAAAATCAAGTGGATGAAAATGCTGTTATGGTACTAAAAGAAAATAATTTGCATTTCCAGCAAGATGGAGCTCCCCTGCACTACGCTTTGGCAATTCGAGAGTGGCTTGATGAACATTTTCCAGGGACGTGGATTGGCAGACGTGGTGCAATTGAATGGCCAGCACGGTCTCCAGACCTAACCCCTCTACACTTTTTTCTTTGAGGGTATTTAAAAAGCAAGGTTTATAAAACCCCACCTGAAAATATTGACGATTTAAAAGATCGAATTGTTCGGGAATGTAGAGGAATTAGCAGAGAAACCCTTGCCAATGTTCGTGGGGAATTTCAAAATAGGCTTTTTTATTGTCTCGCTAATAACGGCGCACATTTTGAACATTTAATAAAATAATTTTCTTCAACTGAATAAAACTGAATAAACTGCTTATATTTAACACACATTTTTGCATCCTAATTGCCTATAACGTCTATTAACTTAATTTTTTTTGACATCGTTGGATAGCAGATCGTACGTCCTTTAAAATGATGTATCACACTATAGGGTAATCATTTGACATACTAAAGTTCGAGGCCGATATATTATGCATTATTACAAGACATTTTTGCACACTGTTCGCTTGTACGTCAACCGATTTAATTTTTTTTATACGGTTGGATAGACAATTTTATGCTGCTTACAATGATGTGTCACAAGGTGGGGGTTCCTATTTGACATATCAAAGTGAGGTTAGCTGGAGTTGAGGAGGTGATTGACAGACTTTTAACAAATGCAAAATTAAACTTCCCCCTGTATATCTAAATTGACGTGTTTTTTCTTTTTTTTAAATTTTTCTATTTAAGAAAGTTATTAAGGATGGTTCGTTTTGAAATGAAGGCACTGTATATATATATATATATATATATATATATATATATATATATATATATGACGTTTTAATATCCTACCGATATGTCTCTGATTTTATACAGTCGTTTCCTGCGAATGTTACTCTCGGTTCAATACAGCTCGACTAACGAAACCATAACGTGATCGAGCGGCGTATCGAGAGAGCACCAGAGTTGTTTTCTTTACCTGCTTGAAAGAAGAATACATATATATTAACAAATTTGTATCAGTTATCATGCAAAATTTATCTACCACAGATACCAACTACGAATTTGAAACTAAAAATAACGTACGTACATACATTATTTACCAATATGCAATAATCTTGGACATTATTAACCTTAAAAATATATCAAATTATATGCTCTTGATCTCTACGAATTAATTTGTTATAATTATATATTTTCTACTACTAAATATGACTTATAAAGCTCACATTTTACATTTATGAACCAGGAAACTAAATCACATTTTTTATTTAGGAAATTTTTCGTATCCGGTAAACGTCCTTAAGGCTACATTTTATGTTATATATTATGACAATTTTTTAAGAAATCAAGTTAAAATTAAACAATATTGTATCTTTATGTCTGTTATTGCTAAAGTAAGCAAACAAAAAGCGTAACCCACATGTGTACTTACGTTAGTACTTACAAGCAAATTTGAAGTTTAATGACCTGCACATATTTTTGTTTAATTTTGTCTAACAAACAAAAGTAATGGCAATGCAGTTTGTTTAAAAATTATACAATTCTAGGTAAGAACTGAAAATGAGAAATATACTTTAAAATTATTGGGTGAGAAATAAGGCAATATGGCCCTAATTATTCACCTTTAAATGCCAACTCTGGAAGCAGCATGATTTCTCGGATCTTCAATTATAGAAATAGTTTGATATATCTCACCATTTTTTTGTTCTGCACCAAATCTTTAATATTTCTTTTCTACTTCTATCTTTTTTCTTTTCTAACCTCTGCCTTTTTTTCTACGAGGAATACTGCCAATTGTGCTTTAGCTAGTTAGAACCTTTTTTTATTTGTTTCTCAAATATGATTTCGATTTATTCACTATTTTGTTTTTGTGCAACAAAAAATAGGTTTTATGAAATTGGAATAATGCAGGGTCTTCAAATTTGTTAATAAAAGAACATAATTGCTCTTAAATATTTCGCGGCGTAATCATATTTTAAAGTAAAATATTAGTCAAAACAATTTTTATGGGATCGTAAATCTATTGAATATACACCAAGTAGTGGAAAACCTTCAAACGTAACCAATCCTAGTATTCGCAGGAACAATGGTTCTCAAAGATGGTCATTTGAAAGTGTCTGCTGTTACTAAAACATTAAAATATCGGAATCAAGCATTTTGCCATTGCTGCTTAATAAACTAGGCATAACTAAATTTTTAGTAAGATGGATTCAAAGACTGCTTCTAAAAGATAATGACAAACGATGAAAGTTGGATATAATATTGGGATCCAGAAACAAAATAGAGTCTACGCAATATGTCCATAAGGATTCTAAACTTCCAAAAAAAGCCTGTTCACAATCTTCAAGTGAAAAACTGTTATTGGGGTGTTAAATTATACTTGTTAAATACATGTCGAGGAATGTCTTCTTTCTTTACGACAATGCTCTAGTTGAGAAAGCAGTCAAACCAGCCTCAGCAAGTGTTACTTCTGTGAGCTGGACCATCCACTGTATTTGGGTCCAGGTGTTATTCAAAAATTTCAGGTAGAAAACTTTTTTCTTTGAGATGTCTATCTAACCAACCGATTTTCGGCATTCTTCTACAACACCACAACTTGACTGCCTCTATAAAATATACACTGTTTGATATCAATAAAATGAAAATATAATGTATTTACCATGGAAAAATTATGGTGAAAATAAATAACATGATAAAAAATTGACCCGGTCATTGACAATTAGCTATATTATATCAGAAGATGAAACTGTAATAAAAAAAAAGTGCTGTATCACGTACAGTGAGAATTTAAAATTATATTATGAAGGATTTTAAAGCCTTACTAACGTAATTTAGAATTTCCATAAAACAGTTAAAATGCTACATCCTTTACAGATAATGATCGAGATAATTGCTGATTACATATGTATTGCAAGAAAGAACAAGCAGAGCCGGCTCTAGATAATTTCAAATGGAACCTTGTCCAAGACTAAATTTCAGGGGAGGTAAGTTAACCCTCAAATAATGACACATTTCATAAATATATCAACAAAGAGCGACAATGGGCATCGCGTCAGACTTAGGTAGTCCATTTTTATAATCAGACACAATCGTTAACCGAAACTCTACCCGTTGTGCTAGTTTTTTTTCTAGAACATTTAGAGTATTATTCCCAAATTAAAATTTTGCTGCTTTCCAAAATATTTGTATCTAGGTGGGGGATAATTTCATAAATCTCATTAAAATTTTTATTTCAAAAATATTATAATATGATCCCAAAAATCAGATAGGAATGATTCTACTAAAACTAAATAGTTAAATATTAATTAGAGAATTTTTCAAATTTTAAGTTACTTATTAAAAAAATTTTTAAATTAAAAAGTCAAGCATTTTTCTCTTAAAATAAAAATGAAGTTTAACAACACCAAATCTTTTTCTTTTAATTGACCTCTAAAAGTATGAGCGTTTAAAGTCAACCGCTCTATATTTTTTTTGTATGTATGTACATCGATTACTTCGGAACGGTGGAACGAATTTCAATGAAATTTTTGGCATTATGTTCAGGAAGTTGCTGCGATGGTCCCACACTTGGAACATACTCCTGTAGAAATAGCATAACGTCAGAACTAGAGCCCGGTTGTTTGAACGCTGAATAACGTAATAATATATATAAGGTCCCACACCATTTTGGCTAGAATCGGTTCATTAAAATCTAAGATAGCGCTGATAATATGAAGAACAAAAAAATTAATTTTCTCCAAAATTGGTATGGGGGAATTTTTGTGATCGTACATAACGAACCTAAAATATTTAGTTTTTGTCTGAAATTAATAATGTGGTGTTTTTGAGGTTGTATATTACGAATTTGAGAGTATTTTTGGAAAACTCAATTTGTTATATCCAATTTGGCGTCCTAAAAATTTTATATCTCCCAATTTTATACAAAATTTGTATAGGGATGTTGTTATGGGTGTAAATTACGAATTTGAAAATATTTTTAAAAAACTCAATAAAATATTGCTCTCTAAAAATTTTGTTCAAAATTTGTCCTGAGGATGTTAACGAATTTAAAACTATTTAAAAAAAATTGAGTATGGCAAACACATTTTGGCGATCTAAAAATTTTAGATTTTCGGATTATGTCCAAAATTGGTATAAGAAGATTAAGTGTTTAACATAATTTTTTTGAAATTCAATATGGTAGGTTGAAAATTTTGCGTTGTTTACATTTTTGAAAACTGATATTAGGGATTTTCGATGTAAGTTATGAATCTGAAGTTAATTTTTTACAATTTAATGGCGCAGGTACAATAACGGGGACTAAAAATTGCACATTTTTCCGATTTTGTCCAAAATTGATATTGAAGGGTTCTTGGAGCATATATAACAGACCTTAAATTAAGTTCTTCAAATCAATATGCAGGATAAAAGATTTACATGTCTCAAGTTTTTTAAATACCGGTATTGGGAATTTGGTGTGGTTTACAACTTTAGATAAAATGGGTACTTTTTAACGACCTTGGAAATATTGCAAGGTACACTATACATCTCGCCTAGTAGTTCAATTAAAAATCGAAAAATAAATTTTTCCACAAAATATAACCAACTTCCAAAAATACGCTAAAATTTTTGATTTCCTGCAAGTTTGGAGACCCTGCAGACTAGACGTTGCACCGAACCAACAACGACAAGGCAAGTTACGAAACGAAATTTATAATAACACAAGACAAT
Organism: Diaprepes abbreviatus; assembly: GCA_034092305.1. Lineage (NCBI taxonomy): Eukaryota > Metazoa > Arthropoda > Insecta > Coleoptera > Curculionidae > Diaprepes > Diaprepes abbreviatus. The sequence goes on from JASJET010000105.1 coordinate 4,922,160, forward strand.
CAAAGAAAAAGCATTAACAATGGTGAAATTTAGAGTAGAACATGGAAAAAATTAATTAACTTATCACGATTATTCTACAATGGATTTAAGTAATATCAAAATAACTCAAAATGCGATAATGCAAAAAGTAACATCTTCGATAGAACCTTCAGTCAAAACTCGACAGTGGCAAAAAACTTAACCCAAAAGAAAACAATACTATAAACAAAGCAAAATCTATGGAACTCGTATGAATTTCAATGAAAGTGTCCTACAAAAGGGTACAAGAAAAATTAAACTCGAATAGTAAACAAAAAAACAAGATTTTTCTGAAAAAGTCAATTCAAACAAAAACAGAAATAAGTATAACCACCACGGTCAAGTAAATGCTAATCAGAACAACATAAATAGGAGTCAAACAGTGATAATCAAATGTAATGCAAAACCATTGCTTTGTAGTGTAAGAAGGTAAACAAAATTTCGGGAGATAGAGTTATTGAAAAGTATGTTAATTGTCATGAAGAATATTTTAAAAAACATTAAAATTATTTTTAATGACAAATATTTGTTTTTATTCCCAAAATATAAACGATAACCCTCGTATAAAAAACAACGTTTTTTTTTAAGTTGAAACCAAATTGTGGTGTATTCTGTATGTATTTATATATAAAAATCATAACCCTGAAGCCTACTAAATACCTGACAAAATGTGACACATAAAAATATTGAAAAATGCTTTATTTGTAATTACTTTCTAACGGTGGCTCGTATGTATCTGGTATTATCAGTTATTTGTTTCATTTAGTAATAATTTGGGGTCGACTTCAAAAATTTTAATCTCATATAAAAATCTTTATTGTTATTATTCGCTTTGAAGCACATTCTTAGAAGTTGGTCAAAAAATTTTATATATTTTTTTATCTCATCTTAAGTAATTTGCAAATTTTTCTCAATGTTTTAAATTTTGCTCTGACTTCCAAAAAAGTACTAAACAAATAAGCAAATCTGCAGTTATTAAATTAATTGCAATATAAAACAGTAGTTAATTTATTTTTTAGTATTTAATGCAATTTTTAAGCCAGTTCCATAATTTATTTATAGAAGAATAAAAGTCAATACGTTATAGCAATTAATATTTTATTATGCGACAAACTAAAACGTTTGTTGATATTGCACAAAAGAGTTTATTGTTCGAGGTCGACGCCTAAAAGGTGTCATTACATAATATGTACACATTAATATAGTTAATCTCTTGTAGTGAATAATCGCAAAAAAGTAGTTCAGTGAATACAAAACTTCCCAGTGGATTTGGAAAAGCAATTTTCCAAACATATATTTTTTGGTATATATATATATATATATATATATATATATATATATATATATATATATATATATATATATATGTAATTTACATTTGTTTCTTAAACCTTTTGTTAATATTTTTCTTTAATATTTCCTTGAGAATAGGTTTTTCTATTTTAAAATTAAAAGAACAATTATTCTGACGTTTTGCTCTACCTAGTGAGCTTTCTCAAAGTTATGTTATATTTATCTGTATCCTCCATCCTGAAAGTAACTAAAATTCGGTAGTCCAAGTCATAGGTAAATAAAGTGACGTAAATTCCGAGATGGATAAGACCTATCCAGGGATGTTGGGAGCAATGTAAGAACAAATCCTGCATAAAATGTAACAGTAAAAAGTAAGTTGAAGCCAAGAGAGAGAGGGTAGTTGGCTAAAACAGGTTTTTTAAGTCTACAAACACATTTTGGATAAAAAAGTTTCAAATAGAAATTGTAGAGATCTTAAAAACCTACAATATGAGCTTTTGTACGTTCATTTTTGTTAATTTGTTATTGCAAAAAGGCCAAAAAACCTTGAAAATCAGCCATTTTTTTCATACCAATCATTTATCGCAATTTTTTGCACTTTTAAAAGGAAGCCCTCGTCTTTCTGAACAAAATGATATTTTGCAATAATAAATCGTATAATTTGTTGCTGAGATATTGCTAATTGTTTATCCCAAGACGCAAAATGTTGATTGCTATAACTTTTTTTGATTGAACATTTTAACCTCCCCAAAGGTTCATTCCCATCGTGAAGGCATCTTGTTAGGGGCAAATGAAAAAATTAATTTTCAGCCCCTTAAATATCGAAAAAGAGCTCTCGCAGCTTCAAATCAACAGCGTGGAAAAATTCGCAGTATTTCTGCAAATGGTCCAATTTCGATGTTTTTTTTTTAGTTTGGGGTAGCTCGAAAAATTATGAATATGGAACACCCTGTTTTTAGAGCGATATTTAAGGGGTTGAAAATTAATTTTTTCATTTGCCCTTCATAAAATACGAAAATTTAGGCCTTCACGAGGGACTGAGCCTTTGTAGAGGTTAAAATGTTCACCAAAAAAAAGTTATAGCAATCAACATTTTTCGTCTTGGGATAAACAAACCTCAGCAGCAAATTATCTGATTTATTATTATAAAATATCATTTTGTTCAAAATGACGAGCGCTTCCCTTCAAGAATCAAAAAAAAATGCAAAAAAAATTAATTTTGCAATAAATAATTTACATGCAAAAAATTGCCGATTTTAATGGTTGTGTGGCATTTTTGCAATAACAAATTGACCAAAAAGATCGCATAGAAACTCAAATTGTAAGTTTTTAAAATCTGTATAAATTTTATTTGAAATTTTTGTTTCCAAAATGCGTTCTTTGGCTTGTAGATTCAAAAAAGCTCTTTTAGCCAACTTTGATCCCCCCTTTGGCCCCAATCTATTCTTTGCTGATACATTTTAACATCCATCTCAGAATTTACGTCAAAAACGGCACTAATTTTTACCTAGGGCTTAGACTATATTGAGACCGCCCTTCTGTAACTAGAAAAATATTATTTTTTTAATAACTTTTTTATCTCCTATGTGTATGTGCATGTGTTTTAATGAGACCCATCTACTCTTAATTTGAAGTTTTTTTTATTTTCCACGCCGTATTATTAGATAGAAATGCCATGTTATTGCAGAAGTATTATAAAAGTTTGTTATACACATGAAATTTAATTTCACAAGTGAGACTATATTTTATAACCTTGGTAAGAAAAATAATGTGCCGCTGTTTATCTTAATGTAAACAAGAGTTCACCCTTGAAATTTTTACCGATCTACAAAATTATTTTGCCTTATTCCCGTTATCTACTTGTTAGAATTATTATAAAAAATCTTAAGTGTTACAATTTTTTAAAATCATTATGATACACTGTTATACAATCTGAACATTCAAGTTTTCAATTAAATTTTGACCTACTATCAGTATAGATTTGCTTTTCATAAACACTCGCCTTAACAAGATAATAAAATCTTGATGGACTGTATTTAAGGTGACTCTGTTTAAAAAAAAAAGTGGAATTCCAACAACAAAAATTGTGTACGAAGTAACACATTACCTGAGGTCTTGCTGGCCAATTTATGTAGTTGTATCCATGTAAAAGGTGTTTTTTATAGAGGTATAAAACTTTAAGTTGGCAACACTTTTTTAACTGGCGGCCATTTTGTCAGCTGTCAAGTGATTTATGTTTAGTTTGGTTTGGCATTTCAACATGAATAGACTGACGGCTGAACAACGCTTCCAAATTGTGCAAATTTATTTTGAAAATCATGGTTCTGTTCGAAATACGTATCGCGCACTACGTCCATTTTACGGTCAACATAATCGTCCATCAGGGCAATTAATTCGATTAACTATGGAACGTTTTCGCACCACGTTTACTCTAAATGATAATACGTATCCACAGAGACGTCATACAGTGCATACAGAAGAAGTCATTGCTGCTGTAGAGCGTAACGTAGAGGAAGACCCGAATCAGTCTATCCGCCATCGTGCACAGGAATTGGATATGTGTCCATTCACTTTATGGAAGATTTTGCGGAAAGATCTTGGTTTGCGTGCTTACAAAATCCAACTCGTGCAAGAATTCTAGCCACACGATCACCTAGCAAAGTGTAGATTCGGTGAATGGGCCCAAAACAAGATTGCCGTTGATCCCGATTTTCATAAGCGAATTTTGTTTAGTGATGAAGCTCACTTTTGTATAAATGGATAAACAAAACTGCCGTATTTGGAGTGATGATAATCCTCAAATGAATGTTGAGACACCGTTACATCCAGAAGAACTGACTGTTTGGTGTGCTTTATGGGCTGGTGGAATCATTGGTCCGTACTTCTTTAAAAACGATGCTGGTCAGAACGTTACAGTCAATGGTGACCGCTATAGAGCCATGATTACTGACTTTTTCGTTCATCAATTGAACAACCATGATGTGCAGAAGCTGTGGTTTCAACAAGACGGCGCAACATGTCACACGGCTCGTGCCACAATTGATTTATTGAAGGAAATGTTTGGTAACCGCATAGTTTCACGTTTCGGACTCGTGAATTGGCCTCCAAGATCGTGCGACTTAACGCCGCTAAACTATTTTCTGTGGGGATATGTGAAGTCGCTAGTCTACACCGATAAGCCCGAAACGATTGATCACTTGGAGGACAACATTCGCCGCGTTATTGCCGATATACGGCCACAAATGTTGGAAAAAGTCATCGAAAATTGGACCTCCAGATTAGACCACGTCCGAGCCAGCCGTGGCGGTCATATGCCAGAAGTCGTATTTAAATTATAATGCCAGAAGTTTATCTTTCGAATAAAGTAAATTTCATGTCAATTTAAAAAAATCATCTTTGTTTTATTCCACTTAAAAGTTCTAGTAGTGAACATAACCCGATTCGCTCGATCCCCCCACTCCTCGACCTTGACCTTGACCTTGCTTCACCCCTCTTTGGCCCCGCCCACATGTCCTTGTCATTGACCTTGAAAGTGCACGTGTGCTTTGGCCTTGGCCTTGTGTTCAAGGTTGTGTGTGTGACCTTGACCTTGACCCTGGTCGAGGCGACCTTGACTTTGTTGAAGGTCATCTTGGGTGTGTGACCTTGAAGTAGTTATTTGTGCATTGTAATAGTGTGGGATGATCTTGAAATGATTTCGACCTTGCAAATTGTTCTATAAATTGTGTGAGTCTACTTGCATTCATTCAGTGTGAAATGTCAGATACGGAACTATCTAAAGAAAAAATTATAGAGCAAGTCGGCAGAGTAATTTGTTTATATCAGAGTAATTTAAAAAGTTTGTGTGATTTTGAAGAGAAGGATCTAGCATTTTTTCCTCTCGAATATTTAAAAACTTGCGTTGATACGCTGAGTTTACGGCAAATTTGGGATAAGCTGCCAGCGTCATATCGGTGTAACAAGGAACTACAGTTAAGCTTACCCTGTTACATTCACTATGAACAAATATATCGTCATCATATAGATGGGCCACCACCAGCAATAAAAAAGTGTCGTGAATGTAAAAATGAGTGAATAATATGAATAGTGCTTTGCAAGAGACAGTAAAAAAATTGGGCGATGAGTTCACTGAAACGGCTAGTAATTATTTCAATGATGCAATGAAAAGTCGAGCAGAATGGGCGTCGCGCTATTGTGATTTGGCTTATGAATATGAAAAGGCTGCGAATGCATGTCGTAAATATTGCAGCAAAACAATAAATTTACAAGACTTTGTTCGTGAGATAAAAAAGTTGGGGTTTAGTGACTGTTTGGAAAAACTGATTAGGTTCATTGCAGATCCGGTTGTGTTAGATGAAATTAGAGTGTAGGACTTAAGTTTAACGTAGTAGTAGTTAATATGGAAAGTTTAGTGCGAGAAATGTACGAGGAATTTCTAATTTCTGCAGCCTGTTCGGAATTTTACGCATATGAAATGCAAGATTCGGAGGCTCAGGACTTTAGTGTATTTTTTAAGTATATGGACCATGCCGAAGTGTGTCTTTTAGCTAGTATAGTTTGTAAGAATTTTCTTAGAAATAAAAATAAACAATTATTATTGAACAAATTAAGGAAATTAGGTTTAGGTGATAATGTTAAACGCATAGAAGAATGGCAGAAAAAAATCAATGAATAAAGTACATAAAATGTAGTTATTTGTTTCATTATATTTTGTCCTTGAAGTTATCCTTATACCAATTTAAATGTGTGACGTCATTTGACCTTGAGTACTCCTCCCACTATTTCTATCGTTAAGCTACCCCCACCATTGTTACAATTCTACCTTGAAACCTCGCTATAAAGGTTCGTGGGAGAAGAAGTGACTTCAAACAGTCGCAGATATCAGTGGCATAAACATCAAATATTGTGTTCGTGTAGTGTTCTGAAAGTGCTTTTATATTCACGGTAATTTTTGGATTTATATACCATTTTTTTCAATAATGAGTATTGCAAAAGAAACTCTAGATGAAATTAATGAAATGTTTAGCAAAGATTTCGAGGTTTTAGAGAAAAAAAAGGTTACCGAAATGATTGTAGGCAAAGTGTATAAAATTGTAAAGATGGTTTCAATGACTACACGATTTGGTAAAACTCTTTTAGTGGCTTTACACGATGACGGTGATAATAGCACATTTGAGACTTTTTTACCAAAACGTGTGGCCGAAACACTACCTGACGATATTGTAGATATTATGAGTAAAACTAAAGATAAATACACTCTAACTTATTTGGGGCAGGGCACTAGAGTTTTTGGAAACAATACTCGAACATTATTACGTTTTGGCTCATTGGAGTAAATTGTATGTAAATTGTTTGAAAAAAAGGATGTAATTAAATTTAAAATATAGTTGCACATGTCAGAATACTTACGCGTGTTCATTATTTCTGTTAAAGATGTCTGCTGATGCGACGACGACGACGACGACCGCCAACGAATGTGTAGATAGATACATATTTTGGTTGGGGAGAGAATTAAGAAATAGGGCTCACGATATGTTAGATAGCGTAAATGATTGGTCGCATATTGATGTAACCAAAGATCAATATAAGAACGAGATCAGGGATACAATCAATTTTATGGCTGGGGCACACTTGTGCGACAAATTTTTATATGGTTCCATAGACATGGATACATTTTGTGCTGAAATGGTTGAAGAAGAATTAAAAGAATACCTCGTCAATATTCCACATTTACCAGGTGAGCTTGCTGCAAAATATGAATTGGTTTCTGCAACAGCAACAGCCCAAGACGTTGACGATCGAAATAGTGTCGGATGGGATAGAATTTTGAGCAACGAAAACGAAGACATGGAAAACTAATTTTTTATAATTTTTGTATTTGTGCAATTAAATTACTGTAAATAAATATCTATTACAATCACAGTTTTATTTTATTTCTTTTATAAACATACCAACCCAGTAGATCATAGTCAGTGTTTCTTTTTCTCAGCTGAAATATTTAATATAAGTAGGGCAAATAAAAATAAAATAGTTTAGTAAAGATTGAAAATGAGTCGAGGAAACAACACAATTGATAAATTTGGTCGTCAGAAATATAATGAAAAATATCATATATTATCTGGGCCACAAGGGGTTGGTTTTAAACTTACAGCGGATGGGCAGTATGATATGGGTGGAAAAATCATAACCAACTTAGGCGAACCTAAAGATGATGACGATGCTGTGACAAAACACTTTGTTAATAGAAAGTTTTACAATTTTGCAGCTGTAATATGTGACATATTTAACAAGGATGTCCTCCCCATGATATACAAAAATAATAGTGAGCTTAAAACAAAAATTGAAGTTATGCAGAAAATACTCTATCATCAGCCTTTAAATGACTCATTAAGCGCACTGTCGTACGACTCGACTTCAAAAAAAATCTAAAAAAAGCAGGTTAAAGAATAGGAGAACGCACTCCGAGTGGCATAGCCTTGAAGATAACGTCGTAGTCGTCGGTGAATTGGACCTTCCCTCCAAGAATATTGAAATGTTATTTATGTGTATGATGTTTTATTGTCATTGTTTTTAATAATGAAGATTGAAATAAAAAACTTTATTTTACAATATATTGTTTATTTATTTTACATTTTAAATAAAAAATATAGTCATACAATATGTTATTTAAACAATATTAGCTTTATCTATCCAAGAGTTGAAGTGGTTGGGAAATCCTAGCCATTTGACAAATAATTGTTCGATGTGATTTTTCTTGCGTTGTCTAAGGACCTTTTCTACTAGATAAACGTCAGGACTGCTTGTTTTTTGTAGTTCTGATTCGTAAAAACACCCTCTTATAGGCTGACCTTCTAACGATTCCAACAAGTAAGTAGGTGGATTTGTAACGTTAACTTTTACAACTTTAAACAATTCGGTTGACCAAGAGGGCGTATATCCTTTCTCGAATAAGCTTTTGTACTTGCTAATACGCACAATGTCACCCATGGAAAACTTAAATTTTTTAGGTACAATTTTTAAATAATCATATGCTTTAATATGTGTTTTTTCTTGCACGTCTGCAGGCTTCATTCCAATGGTGCGATGTTTCGAATGGTTATAGGTTTTTGTTACTGCCGATAATATATGTATCCATTTGTAAGATCCTCTTGTCGAGAATTGTTTATATAAATTATTTTTTAAAGTCCTTATGACTCGCTCAACAATTGCAGCTTTCTTTGTGCTGTATGTGGAATAATGATTTATATTATATTTTTTCATCAGGGCTTGAAAGTTTGTATTATAGAACTCCTTTCCTTGATCACTTTGCAGATTTGTTGGTGTATATGATGCCTCTTCAATGATGCTTTTCATCGCATTAGTAACTTCTATACCAGTCTTGTTTTTTATGGCTTTGGTATAGACAAATTTCGAGTAACAATTTATACAGACCAAAATATAACGATAACCATCGTTTTCATCAGCATACTGTTGCATTTCAGCCAAATCAATTTGCCACAAATCTCTGTATCCTTTTATTATCGTGCGCCGTCTTACAAAATTTTTTCTAGCCGTTCTATGTAGTTCATTAACAATCTTGATTTTTTCTAGACTGGGCTCCATATTATTAGTAATACTAAAGGTTTCAGATCGAAGGAAGAACTGAATAATATCATTAAATATTGAGCTTAATATATTATATCTTCTTCTCGTAATTCCTCTATGATTGACATAATTTCATTTTCGTGTCCAGTGTGACCGGCCATTTTGGAACTCCACAACAAACGTAAACGATCCACCAACTCCTTAGCTTTGTTCCAGTAGACATATTGAAATTTTTTCGAAGATAATTTCTTGTTTGTGGGTAACTGTAGTTTTTCCGAGAGATTTTTTCTTGTAATAGTACCACCTAATTTTGTGCCCATTATCAGAGGTTTAATAATTCGTAAATATTTGTTCCATCTGGTCTCCCGTAAACCATCACTTTTTTTAAAATTGTTGTAGACAGCATTCGTTGATTCCAAAATTTCCTTGTACGTTGAAAGTACATTATCACTTAATTGTTGTTGTTCCTTGCCTACACTTGGGGGTGTTTTAAGAAATAACAAATCATAAAGTGCCGGTGATCCACCATATTCTGCAATATTTTTCCCTTTTTTGTATAAGACAATATTTCCATTTCGAAAACGCACCTCTAAATTACCAATAAAATTTTTGTTATCTGTTTTTGAACCAAAACGTACACCATATACAGTATCGTATAGAGATGGTTTCGAACGTAATCCTTTCAGGTGTGCGTTTAAAGTATCGGAAGTTGTGGTGTCAGCGGATGCGAGAGATGTATTAGTTGAAGTTGAGGGTGTATCAAACACCGATTGGCTAATATCTTCCTTTGAAATGCGATGCTGCTGCTGCTGCTGCTGAATAGGTGTGGAGGTTTGAAAGGAATGTGTAGGTTGGGGAAAACCTGATATTTGAGTCGACTGCACTGATGTACTGAGACTATGTGACTTTGTAGCTGGATAATGTTGTTGCTGTTGTTGTTGCTGCTGCTGCTGCTGCTGCTGACGTTGCTTAACCACATCAGATATAGTTGTCAACGGCTTAGAAATGGGTTCGTAAAACTTTTCCAATTCCACAACATTAAACTCTTTAGCCGCTTTAATTTGTTTAAATTTTTTTCTGACGGCATTGGTAGCTTCCACTAGTTTACGTTTTAAGTCGATCGCGTTATTCATGATGTTAACAAAGGACGTTTCAACAATCAAATGAGCATTTTCCCTTATTATTACAGTAATATATAGCTATCAAATCCTTTGCGGTATCTTCCCGATTTCACATCACTGTCTTTATCAATTACTAAAAATCCATACTTATTATCCCAACATTTTGAGCACATTTCTTGAAATTGAGTAAAAGTTAGATCCGGTGAAACGTGGTCGGAAAATATGTGTTTCATATTCAACTCATCTTGTTTAAACATAATAATAAAATTGGCGTTGTCTCGCACAAGCTGTTTAGGCACTCGCGAATATGTTTGCGCTAGGTAAAAGGAGTCGATATTTTTATGACGTCCCATGCTAAAGTACGATCTTATAACATCTTGTTTTTCACATATAACATCATCAAAGATAAATATAGAGTTTGGTTTTGCATCGGACGGTACCACAATATTACTGGAATCACTAAAGGCATAGTAGCCTAAACCTTTGATGGGCGCTAAAATTTTCCTTAAATACTCATATTTCGGTTGATACAGAGATTTCGAGTAAATATAGACATTTTCGAAACGTAGCCCAAGGGGGTGTGTAAGCAGCGAAATCATGACATTAGTTTTTCCACAATTGGATGGACCAATTAACAGGCCGCGAATAGAGGAAGGAAGTAGAGGACCGTGTCTCTTCATTATCTTCTTTTCAAATCCTAGTCCGACTTTTTCATCGAGATTGTCAATAGGAAGTTTTTGTTTAAGATCGATAACGCGCATCTTAGGAAAATTTGATATTTTATAGGCAATTTTTCACAAAAACTGTCATTCAGATGCCGAGCGTCAAACGAAGTGGACGGTCTCACGTTTCCAACAAAACTGGATACGGTATTGTGAATTCGTTAATAAATAAATTACCATTCGAGGTACACATTCCTGGTTATCAATATTGCGGACCCGGAACAAAAGTAATAAAACGTGTAACAAGAGGTGATCCAGGCATTAATCCTTTGGATGCCGCATGCAAAAAACACGATTTAGCCTATTTACATAATAAAGACAACATAAGTGCGAGACATCGAGCGGATTACGAGCTCGAACAAAGTGCTTGGAATAGAGTAAAATCGAAAGATTCCAGTTTAGGTGAAAAAACAGCAGCTTGGTTAGTTACAAACATTATGAAAGGAAAACAACGTTTTGGTATGGGTGTACCATCATCATTATCAACAAAAAAAACATCTAGTAAAGGCACGCGTCATACAAAAAGGAAAGGTGTTAATAAAAATCGACATGTTCGGAAAGCCAGTTTCGGAACAGCTATTCGACAAGCAGTTCGAAGGGAATTATTAAAAGCCGGAAGTAAAAATGTGTGGGAAAAAAATGTCATGAATGCATCTAAAATAGCTCTGTCGGCAGCACGTAGATCGGTAAAAGCGGCAGGTGGCAAAAGGAAGGTTCGTACACCGAGAATAATACCGATTCCTAAAACTGGTGGAATATTACCATTAATACCAATTTTTGCCGGGTTATCAGCTTTGGGTTCATTAGCCGGCGGGGCAGCGGGAATTGTGCGCGCCATAAAAGCAGTAAAAAAAAGCAGCGAAGATAAAACCGGTGCCGGCCTGTATTTAAAATCGAAAGGAAATGGTTTGTTTCTAAAGCCATATCGTAAAGGTATGGGATTATTTTTAAATCGTAGATCAAAAAACTAATTGAATCCCTACCTCGAAGACCACTATCTAACATCGATATAGAAAAATATGCCAAAAAGAAAAGAATAGGACACTTTCGAGGCGTTTATATGAGGGATTTATTACCTAGACAAGGTCCTCGACGTTACGAAGCAGCAATAGTGAATTTGGATAGTACGCGTGGTGCAGGGACTCATTGGGTAGCTTATAGAAAAAATAATTCTAAAGTAACATATTATGACAGCTTCGGCGATTTACCCCCACCGATCGAATTGGTACGATATCTACAAACGGGATCGGAACCATCAAAAATTATTTACTATACATACGATCGTCAGCAGGATTTTGGAACAGTCTGGTGTGGACATTTGTGCTTAAAGTTTCTTGTCGAATCATCAGCGTAAAAGATGTCATCATCATCATCGTCACCATTAACACCGCAAATGGATCGCAATAACTATACTAAAATGTTGCAATCACTGAAAGCATTTCATCTAGCCGGTGGATTAAGGAAAATGACCGTGAAACAGTTAGAAAACATGCCCAAGGAAGTAATGATTGCATTAGCCTCAAATGAAATTCCATTCGTTTGGGAAAAGTTGCCGGAGCACCTTAAAAGCGATATCGATATATTAAAATATCAGTGCGGTTGCAAACATTATTTCAGCAGCAGCAGCAGCAATTTAAACGAGGTTATGACTGATGAGGATCTTACGGCTAGAAAAATATTTTGTTGTTATTGCAAAATCAGCGATGTGCGCATAAAAGCAGAAAATAGCATAAAAACATCACTATCTAATGCAGTGAGAAAAGGTGTGACGATGAATCTTTTTAAATGTTGCCGCTAAGAATAAAACCGAGATGTGTGATGTTTTAATGGTTAGTCATGTCTTATACGTTCACACTAACAGGACACTCGAGCGTCTTAAGCGCCGATTTTTATCCACCAGTCGAATTAAATAGAGAAAACAAATATGGTCTGGCATTGCTGGGATTTTACACATACAATTCAATTTTTAATGTGGACGAAAGCAACAATAAGTTTGCCTACATGAAGGAGGGTTACACCACCGAGCCGATACAATTGCAGATTCCACCTGGGGCCTATGAAATAGATGAGATAGGTAAAGCTATGTTGGAGGCTTTGAGGATTTCAACTGAAGAAAAGAACGATGGAATCTTTTACTTGGTCGCTAATAATAATACGCTGAAATGTGAACTGAAATCCCAATATACTATAGATTTCCGGGGAGAGGCGAGTATCGGTAAAATGTTAGGATTTAATCATACAGTGTTAAAAAGAGACAAAAAGCACGAATCAACCGAGATGGTGGAAATAATGAAAGTACGCATCATACGCGTAGATTGTAATATAATTTCCGGAGCATATATGAATTCGGTGGAAGGTCATACCTTGTTCGAATTCGATATCGACGTGGAGCCCGGTTACAAAATCAGTAAAGAACCACAAAATAATATTTATATGCCGTTAATGCCGGCAGGACGTCAGTTTATCGACAACATTACTCTTCGCATCTTGGACGATAGCGGTGATCTAATCAATTTTCAAGGCGAGAAAATAATCGTGAAATTGGAACTGAAGAAACTTTCATAAAAATGGGTTTTTGCTTCAATCGTCAATTGTGTGTGCTGTCGACTAAGATGGGGGAACCGCCGAAACATAATAAAAGTAAAAGAAGAGTTAACGTCAAGGTTAGTCGTCGTCCAGACGTTAGATCACAAACATCTCAACAGTTATCTGCCGAAGACTATAAATTTTTAAAATCAATCGGTCTTAAAGTGCGAAAATGATTTCCACCACCAGCGATAAAATAGAGGTTTTCTCCGAGCCCATCTTGGACAATTCCATTATTAGTCTAGAAGAGCATACGTATAAACCATACGGATCTCCATCATTCAACAATTCGGATGAAGTCCGTATCCCCATTAATTTTCAAGATATTATACTGGATATCGCCGAAAGTTACATATATATCGAAGGAAAATTTAAACCCATAGACGCAACGAAAAGATGTTTTTTATCAAATAATGCCCTCGCATTTTTGTTCGATGAAATTCGCTACGAGATGGGAGGTGAGCAGGTCGCCGTGGTTCGTAAACCTGGAGTTACGACGACATTAAAAACCATGGTTTCATTCGGAAGTTTGCAACAAAGATCTCTCATGACGTGCGGATGGGGTCTCGACGAAGCAAACCAAGATATCGTAGACACGGCAAGTAACGTATTCTCCGGGAAATTACCCTTAAAATATCTTATGGGATTCGCCGAAGATTACGCAAAAGGTGTTTTCAACGTAAAACAAGAGCTTATTATGATTATAGCTCGCACTTTTACCAATTGTTACGTCGGCGAAGTAGAGGCAGAAATTAGTATCGACAAAATCGAATGGAAAATTCGTCACATCATTCCAGACGACAAGCAAAAATTGAAAATACTGTCTCGCATTAATAAAGGAGGAAACAATGCCAGTATTCAAATGGCATATCGTAAATGGGATCTGTACGAATTACCAGCTTTAAGGCAAACATCTTCCGACGTGTGGGCCTTGAGAACGAGTACAAGTCTGGAAAGACCGCGCTATATAATCGTCGGGTTTCAAGACAGCAATAATTGCGACAAGAAAGAAAAAAACGCAACCCAGTTTACCCATGCCGACGTATGCGACATTAGACTGTATCTGAATTCAACCGTTTATCCATACGAAAGATGGAATTTAGATTTCGCCAAGAAACTGTACGCAGCAGCCTATTACAATTACGAAAACTTCCAAAGCAGCTACTACGGGCGCGAGATAAACGATCCGATGATAACGTTCGCGGAATATATGAAAAACCCCGTTTTTATTATCAATTGCAGTCATCAACCAGAGGCGATTAACTCATCGACAGTGGATGTAAAATTGGAGTTCCAAACGAGAAAGAATAAATTCCCCAAAGACACTAAAGTGTACGCATTAGTTATTCACGACTCATTTTTTAGTTATAATGTATTAAACGGTTCGGTGACCAATAAATCTATATTTTAATGTATCTATTATATGTAACACAAAATAATGTTCTTGAATCAATAAATTTGTAATGAGTGAAGTAGTAGTTTTATATTTATTTGAAACCCAACCAAAAAAAAAAAGCTGGCGGAAAAGCCCGCTCTTTAAGAGAAGAGTACGGGAATTTAGAAAATGGTGGTTTATTAAGTGGAAAAAAGAGCTTAAATAACACAAGAAAAAATTTTTAAGGCTAAATATGAAAACAACAATTTAGAAAATTTGTAGGAAAGTAACGGTTAGGAATAGGGAAAAAAGTTATAAGAAAAAATTATAGAGGAAATCGAGTACTATAAGCAAGCATTTTTCTCGATAGTAAAAACGTAAAAAAAATTTTTTTCAAAAAAAAATTGAAAAATGGTGAATGCGCGCCAAAGTTGAAGTTTTGGAGCAAAATGATATTAGGAAATTAGAAAGAGAATTTTTTTCTACATATGGTTGTACTTTTCAAAATTCGGAAAGATGAAATTTTAAGAAAAGGGTTATAGTAAGTTAGTAATTTGGATTTTTTAAAGCGCTGTAGCTCGGGAACCGTTCAAGATAGAAAAAAAATAAAAGCACTTTGATAGCCCAAAATTTTGAGGAGAATGCGATGGTGTAAAAAAAATTATAATTTTTTTTTTTTTTGAAAATGCTGAATACGCGCTAAAGTTGAAGATTTAGAGAAAAACGGTATTGGGAAATTAAAGAGAGAACTTTTTTCTACATATTGTAGTATTTTTGAAAATTCGAAAAAATTAAATTTGAAAAAAAGGGTTATAGAAAGTTAGTAATTTGAATTCTTTAAAGCGCTGTAGCTCGGGAACCGTTCAAGATAGAGAAAAAATAAAAGCACTTTAATTACCTAGAATTTTGAGTAGAATACAATGGTGAAAAAAAAATTTGGAAAATCTTAAAAATGACAAAAAATTTGGACGAAAAAATTGAAATTCTCGAGTTAGGAGGCTAGGGCCGCCGAACGGGAGTATGTGGAAGTTGTAGGGGGAGGTTTTTTTTTTTTTTTTTTTTTTTTTTTTTTTTTCTATTTTATATTAGCGAATCGGGAAAAATAGTGTGATATACTTCAACTCTTCCTTATTACGATTCCGTCAAAACATTTTCAAAATTTTCCTTACCTTGCCTGAAAATAATTAAAATATATGCATAATTTGCATTTTTTGTAAATATGTAGCAAAGTAATGGTTAGAAATATCAAAAAAATTTATTTGAAAAAAATGTAGAGAAAGTCTAGTACTATATGCTAGAAAAGTGGAGGGGGGTAGTTTGTGTCCATACCAGAGATACGGTGAGTTATAAAATCATATTATTCTCAAACTTATATAATGCATATATGCACTCCACCTTACCCCCTCCAACTTTTTGAATGTATATAGAGGCCGGTATTAGAATTATTTCATCATTACACATTCGATCGGCAAGATGGAAGATATACCAAAAAGGATCATTGGCATTGTCAGGCCATTCGTGCCCGGCAAGATATGCAAGTGTGAGGAGTGCGGGGGTACCGCACCAGGAGCGGCACCTTCGGCACCGCCTGCAACGCCGACACCACCAGCGACGACGACGGTGCCGCCAATGAGAAGACCAAGGGCTGCACCTAGGTCGGTGTTAATATCGTTGGGTATTACTCCACGGTAGGCACCCCACCCTCCCCCCAGGCCCTTTTAGGGCCACAAAAACGGTCCTTTTCAGGACCACATTATATTTTGATCGTAGTTTAGTAATCGTCACTTATGGGGCGAGATATTCGTTTAACGACGATTTGTCTCGTAGCTTAAGTGCCAAGTTATATGCTTGAGAACCTATGAAAATGTTAACAGTTCAAACAAGGTTTCTATTATTTTTTTTTTTGTAATGTATTCTTCACAAAATATTAAGAATAAGTCTTATTGTCTAAACAAATCTAATTCCTTATTTAAAGTTTTTGAAAAAAATCAATAATTCTATAAGCTCTCACCAATACATAACATTTAGAATCCGTTGGTGGGGTGGGGGTAGTTCTATATATATGAGACTGGGTCAGTTACACAGTCATATATTCATCAACCCTCATACGATAAACATGGAGGAAGAAAGACCCGCCAGCCGAGGCTCATCCATCTTTAGTGATGACACCGTAGCCGACAACGTTGGAGACCTGCAAGTCTTCGACGACGACGACGAGGTGGATTTTGAAATTGACGTCCTACGTTGGGACGACTTGGATGAGCCGATTCCGCTAGTATATGACCATGATCCGGGTCTAGTGGAATTAGACGACGCGGGTGATTGGGTCTTACAAAGACTCGAAACTCCGTCGCCGCAGCCAGAGCCGGACTCGACGGAAGATGCGATGCTGGAAATTCCAGCATCACCAACACCCGACGACCCACAAGGCCCCTGCGATTCGTCAAGCTGGTGGTCGACCAGCGAGGATGGGGCACCATAAGCCCCACACTCTCCCTGGTCCTTTTTAAGGGCACACAACAACGGTCCTTTTCAGGACCACAAAATACTTTGATCGTAGTTTTAGTACATATTAGTACTTTGTTACTAATATTGTATGTATAGAATATACAATATTAGATACAAAGTATTAAAACTTTAAGTGCTGGTGGAACCCAGCTAAATCGTTCGTTCGTATTTGAGACCACAAACAACTTTTGGTCTCAATACGTAATATGACATTTGTTTTCACCCCCCACCATTAATTTGTCTCTATATATACGACCATCAATACTTATTACAATCATTTTAGTTCAACATGTCTGCGACTCAACAACAACAACAACAACCCATCCAATGCCCTGTGGTAGATTCTACCACAGAGAATTGTTTGGAGTGGGAGCCGAACGATCCTAGATGGGATGAACTTTGGCGGTTCATCATCGAATACACAGAGGACAGCACCGCCACCCCCGCTGATGATGACGGGCCGTGCGACTCCACAACTCAATAAAAGAGTCGCATGTTTTACAACCAAACGGTCCTTTTCAGGACCACAAAATAATTTGATCGTAGTTTTAGTTGGTTATAATACTTTGTAACCAATATTTTATGTTTTTTTCATAAAAACATACAATATTGAGATACAAAGTATTAGAAGTTCTGGCGACAGAACCTTAACTTCATAAACCGAACCATGTTTTAGCATACTTGTAAATATTATCAGAAAATATTTACAACTATTGCTATTGCGTAGTTTTAGTGGATTATTCACTCTTTTTTTTTATTACCTAATATTATGTGGGACAGGGCCTATATGAAATAACACACAAAAATAAATTTTCAAGTCATTTTTATTCTCATTATAAAATATAAAAAATTTGATCAAACACTTTTTTATTAACTACAATATATATATATATATATATATATATATATATATATATATATATATATATATATATATATATATATATATATATATATATATTTACAAACTTAATACTATAAATTAAAAGCTAATATCTACAACTACCTAACACCTACTACATAATTTATTAAAGTCCTCTAATTGTCTTTTTAACCGCGCAGATTTCACCTTTTTTATCTCTAATTGTTTTTCAAGTTCTATAATGTCACTGGCACACTCGTTCACTTCATTCACTAAGCGTTTTTTCATGGCATAAATGTCAGTCAATTTGGTCTTCTGAGAGTTGGTGAAGTCTTCGACCCACTCCGGTTGTGATGGCTCGGAAGAAGACGCGGTTTTATTTGGTGAAGACGATGACGACGACGACGACGACGAAGCAGCGGAAACTTCATCGCCTTCAAAACACCGCTTAAACCGCTTCTTCATGGGTTTCCGGCACCCCAATATCGGCGACAGTGGCGCTGGCGCTGGGGAAGACTTCACCTCCGACACTATTTCATTCTCGACGCTGGCCGGTGTTGGTGGCGTTGGTGGTGTTGGTCCATCGGGGCCTTCTATGACTTCCACTTCTACTGACAGTGGCTCTTGCGGTGCTGTTTTTAGGAAGTCGGGTAATGGAACAGGGGTGGAGGGACGCTTAAAGTTAAACTTTTTCTTCTTCCCTTGTCCCACACCTTTAATCGCCGAATAAAATGTTTTTTTATCGGCGATTTCCGACTTCCGCATAGTCAAGAGCTTTTGCAGTTTCGACGCTTTCGGAGAAGATTCCCTAGGCCGCGATGCTTTTCGCACAACCACATCACTGATTACATTTATCTTTGGCTCCTTCTCCTCCGTCCAGCATTCCAGGAATTGCGCTGCCGACTGAACTAACTCCTCGTCGCGACCATCGTTGAGGGCTCGGTCTTCGGCATCTTCATGCTCCACGCCATTCCAGTTCTCGAACACCCCCGGACTTAACACTTCTAAACCACTCATGTTATCCAGCATGCCTTGCTGTGAACCGCAGCTCACGTCAAGAGCATCTAAAAGAGACCGTACACTAGACATTGTCGATATTCAAACTCACACAATTAACTTTTTCTTAGCACTGTACTGTTTGCTGTTCTGACGAACTGTGAAGAGCTCGAGCCAGCAAGTCTGCTTTTATGCCCATTTCCCCCACTACACCACCTTTATTCCTTTTGTTCGATGCATTAAGTATAATATTTAAACTTGTCAGATGCAAGGCCAAGGCCAAGGCCGACGTAACCGGCAATACCAGGGTCGTTTTCAAGGTTGTAATTTTCATGGATTTTTTTTTGTCCCTGTCAAGGTTATTTTAAAGAAGCATATAAATATAGTACTAAACTTGTTAGATGCGAGGCCAAGGCCAAGGTCAAAGTACCCGTCAATGTCAGGGTCGTTTTCGAGGTTGTAATTTTCAAGGATTTTTTTTTGGTCCTGTCAAGGTTATTTTAAAAAGTAATACATAATTAGAGTACCGCGATTGAAAAGTACAACATATTCAAACATCATGTTGCCAACCGATGAACAACCTAGTGAAGCAGCCAAAACATACAGTCATATACCAAAAGCTTTTTATTTAACTTGTCATCATTGTAAAAGACTAGGTATCTGCTGGCGAAATGATCTTACGTACGACTTCAACTACATTGACCTTTTCAGGGTTAAATTTGTACAATGCGGCTTTTGTGGACTAGTTTACTACCAGTTCAAGGACATTAATGAACGTGCCATCCAGAGAAGAAATTGGGTCATAGAAGAAGCTTACCTGTACAGAAGAAATTAACATGTATTTTATTTCCTAATTTTTAATTTTTTTGTTTGTTATTTTTTTTATTTTTTTAATAATAAAAAGTAAACTCAATCTTTTGTTATATTTTAATTTTTTTTTCAATAAAACAATAGTAAAATGAATCTGTATGTGTATTTATTAAACATCGCCTAAAATACGTTTTGCAATCCATATTTTTCTGCAGAGTCCGTTTATTAATGAAATAGAACCATATATTAGGGTGAAATCTAATGGTTTCAAATCAGTCTCACATAACAATGTCAGAAGTAAACACTATTGATAAGTTCGGTCGCAAAAGAAAATTTAAGGATTTTAACTTTATGCGAGGTCCTTCAGGAATAGGTTTTAAACTTACACCTAATGGAGATTACGACATGGGAAGCAAAAGATTGTGCTATTTAGCAGAACCTCTTGAAGGAGACGATGCGACCACACGAAATTATGTTGATAATAACCTTGCTCAGTGTGTGCAAGATACGCAGAAAGCTTTACATGACTCAACAATTGTTATTAAAGATATATTCAGAAACCAACTTGAAGGTTACGTACGCAAGAAATTAATTGAAACCGGTCAAGAACTTAGAGGATACATTGATGATACTGTTATTGCAATATATGAACTTAGGCAAGACGAACTGCGTGATGAACTTAACTCTAGAATGTTGAAAATTGAAAAGACTATGGAGGATCTTGTCAGCAAACCTGTTTCACATTAAACACTTACTCGTAGACCTGTGCGTTTAATTTACTATTAGACAAATTTTTCAACAATAACTTTTACAGTTTGTTATTTGTCGACACTTCATTATATTTATAATTTTAAAATAAAGGTTCAATAAAAAAGCAATCAAGTAATGAATACATGTTTTTTATTTAAAAAAAAAAAAAAAAAAAAAAAAATTACAATACTATCGTTACATATTAATGTTGTATGTTTAATAGAAATAATAAAAACAATACAAATAATGAAATATGGATTTTCCAGATTACGTGCTGTCCTGACTTAGAAATGATTCCAACGCGGTGACTAAATTTGCTAAGTTTTCTTCCGGGTCTGTTTTGTAAAAATCTATGTCTGCATGCCCCCAAGGTAGAGTTTTGGTTGAACTGGGAATTACATAACGTTTATCATCGCTATGTGACAATGCTACTTTATTTATTATGTTGGTATAAATGTTATGTAATTCACTTCTAAATGTCTTCATCTTTCTTAATATCAAACCACCCCGTTCAACAATTCTTTGGTAGTCTTCCTGATGAAGGTCTTTCTCGATAACACATTTTTTGATACCTTTGGCTTTTTTTAATTCATTATTAATGGACTTTACATAATAAGCCTTCGCGCCGGTACCATAAAAACTTATTATCGGATCACCAGGAAACTCATCTTTCATTCTACCAACTACAGAATTACTTTTAATTATGTTGAAATTATTAATTTCGGGGTAATTTGATGTATCGAATTTTTCGGGGTTTTCTGATATAGTTTGATAAAAGTTTTCCGTATACACTTTTAATATAAGCGAGTCAGTATCGGTGTAAAGTAACGAAGCATCATCGCCAAACTTGGATTTAATAAAATTATAATAAAAATCGTATATTACAGTCTTTGATATATCTAATATGGAAAAACCGATATAAATTGGTTTATTGTACAATATTTTAACTTTATTCATATGTATAGCAACAAAGTTCTCGGTAAATATCGAGCTACTATTGAAATTGGGGCGGGATATTAGTGCTCTAGCTCCATTTCTGCCTACACTGTTCTCCCAATGTGTTACTAATTTTATATCCTTTCGATTTTCCACATTTTCCATAGTTTTACCAAATATCGCGTTATTTTTTAATTTAAAAGTGTCCTTCGCAAATTTTGTGGTGGCCTTGTTACGTAAATTGGTATTAAAATCAATATACGATTTTAGCCATTTTGATTGCTCAAACTGTAATACTCGATGGGTTTGCATTACCACTAAGCCGTTGGCGATGGCTTGTTTTAAAGTTCTATAGTGTACAATGTATTTTTTTTTATCTTGTAAATTAGGAATTAATTTCGGTAATTTAGCGTTTTCTGTTGGCGGTATGATATTTTCTACTAGAAATGGAAGATCAGAATGTGCATCATGCAACTCAGTCGGATAATGCACATCCACTTCCAAAACGTAGCCATGTAAACTATCATCACCAACAGCCATAATATTTAAATCCAGAATTTCGCGCTCGCTTAACCATCGAAAACCACCATATGGTAATGCTTGTGACATACTATGACCATATAGATTTGTAGCATCAAGGTATGTTATAAATGAAGAAGGTTTTGTTGGGTCATAGTCTGGTAAAAAAATATTATTAGCGATGTGCTTCCTTTCTGTACACTGGCTTATGCCGCCGCGTATACCTTTCTTAAAAAAATGTATCATGTCTATATCAGTTAAGAGCTCTAACTCTACCTTAGTCATACGTAGCATACAATCAAATGATAAACTTGGAAGGGTATAGTAATGTGCTGGATCAAGTTTATCGAATTTTAAACAATTATTCCGAAATTGCTCAAAAACATCACACAATAGCAACACATCTGATTTTAAATACACGTCCGAATAGTCCCCCAAAGTTTTACACCCAAACAAGCGCCATACTTCTTTTGCTCTTCTATAGCTTTCATCGCTAATATGTTCTTCCCGTAAATTATCATAAAATTCATCTTTACTTGGAAGACATGTATTTTCCATTTTTTCTATAGAGTCAATAAAGCTATAGGGAAAAACACCCTTTTGACGCATCAAATTAAATTGGTTGATATTTGAAAAATGTTTCCGCGTTTCAATAAAATCGTCGTCGTTTAAACCGCTGCCTAAATTTTCCAAAGACGTTGACAGAAATTTAAAACTATCAATAAATCGCAACTTTAAATATTTCCTCTTGACTTTTCCACATTTACTATCAAAATAATCGTGCACATAAATGCTTTTGGTAAATGATATGTACTTTTCCTTACTTTGAGCCAAAACACCAATTTTATCCCCATATTTACATAACTCTTTTATAAATAAATGGCTGTCGTAGCCGCTTAAGTTATGAAATATGATAGGGATAAAAGAGGGTAATTTATAATTTAAATTACAAACGGAATGTGCAGCACCAAATCTTTTTGCACCAGTTATGTGACAGTGGTCTCGTACTTTAATCTCACCCTCTTCAAAAGGGCCTTCACATATACCACATATTTTAGCATCATTAAACTCCCTTTTTTCTTCAGGCGTTAACGGTTTCATAGGCTTAATGTCTTTTAAATATGTGTTGTATAGAGCCCTTAAATCACACTCGATACGATCCACAAAGACTTGAGCTGCATTATTCCCCCGAAATAGCTCAAATTTCGAAAGTGAGTCGTCAAAAGAGCATTTAATTAAATAAGCAAAAGAATATGGTT
This sequence comes from Diaprepes abbreviatus, assembly GCA_034092305.1. Classification (NCBI taxonomy): domain Eukaryota; kingdom Metazoa; phylum Arthropoda; class Insecta; order Coleoptera; family Curculionidae; genus Diaprepes; species Diaprepes abbreviatus. Next base: position 4,945,499 of record JASJET010000105.1, read on the forward strand.
CATGTTTAAAACTTTTTACAGTGTAAGAATTTTGTGGGTTTGGTTGTACCGTTTCAATGGGTTTTAAAACAGATTCGAAATCTGCATAAACCACGAATGGAACGCGCATTTGCTTTTCTATACCCTCGAATTTTAAAATATTTTCCGGCACACTCTTTCCAAATTTATCGATTTTTAAATCCACTGAGGGTGTTTGCGTGAAAATGTGGTTACAATCGTAGCTTTGATGTAAAGTTAAAGCTGACGGTGTACTAAAATAAATGAGGCAACCATCACAGAAATATATTTTATGTTGTTGACAACTAATTTGACTTGAAACTAAACGTGATAAATCCCGAATCCAACAATAATGACTCTTTGAACAAGTCGTATCACAAAAATGTTCACCGCCATCTTTACTACTACAGTCTTTTGTAATTAACAATAAATTTACATGCCTATCCAACTTTTTTGACGCATACCTCAGTGGACCAATAACTTCATGTATTACTTCATTATTTTCATATTTAGATTCCAGACCGTATACGTTAATTGATATGTTGTTCATTTCCTCAAATTTTTTAATGTCACGTAATTTTACTGGAAAATCCATACCTGTTACATTTAGCACTCTAGAAAAATGGGGGTAGGATGTCTTCTGTGAAGTCTCTGCTGTTGGAGGAAACAATGCTGATGTTACAGCCCACGCAAAGCAAAATTCGTCCTGGTTAATCACATTGACGACAGCTCCTTTCTTTTCAATAGAACACGGCAACTTGATGTATGATGAGCCACCCATAGGCATATACTTGTTGATACCAACTTCCAAGTATAAAATTCGCACAAGAGCCCATCCTATAACAAGAAAAATAATATATAAAAATCAGTTTAATATATCGGGTTTTGATTTTTCCATACCTGAATCTTTCTCCTGGAACTCTGTCGCCTGCGTTTTTATTAATTCGGTGAAAGAATGGTAAACGGCATCCAAATCACTTTCTACACTAATTATTTGATTAGCAGTGTTGAAGGATTTTTCACTGAATATTTCTTGTGATGGAAGCATGTACTCGCCAACAGCTGTCATGTTAACTTTTAAAGCATGATGCACACGCAATAAATTATTAACAAGTTCCACCACCTTGGATTTAATGTCTGCAAAGAACATTACGTAATCGGAATGCTCCATATCACTGCTAACCCGATAGGTTGCAATTCTCCTTTTGAAGGCACATTGAACGAGTTGCACACCATGACATACCGGCAAACATGAATTATTTTTATGTTGTTGTGTTCGTTTATGCACCGACATATGATTTATTGGAACATCTACATTACATGTAGCGCAATTAATTAGCGGAATCGTCGATGTATACTCTTCAATTCGGAGCCGTTTTCCTCCAGGCACTTCATTAAATCTCGCCGCACACGATTCTCTTTGATGACGTCTCATATTATAAATATTAGTAAACTTAGAACCGCAATTTTCACAAACATATGCCATGATTTGTCAAATATTAACACATGTACTACCTATACAAGTCAGAGCCAACTGATGAATGAAACTGCCCCATACCTTATATAAAACCATTCAAGGTCACCCCCAACCACGTAACATATCTTCAAGGTCACACACCCAAGATGACCTTCAACAAAGTCAAGGTCGTCTCGACCAAGGTCAAGGTCACACACACAACCTTGAACACAAGGCCAAGGCCAAAGCACACGTGCACTTTCAAGGTCAATGACAAGGACATGTGGGCGGGGCCAAAGAGGGGTGAAGCAAGGTCAAGGTCAAGGTCGAGGAGTGGGGGGATCGAGCGAATCGGGTTATGTTCACTACTAGTTCTATACCTCTATAAAAAACACCCTTTATTAGAGAAGCGTTAGATATGGGAATATTATATTACCTAAATTATTTACTTTGGTCCTGGAGGATATATTCTGGGAGTACAAAGAAATGAATGAATGTAGCCGAAGAAAGACTTAGCAACCTCAGATTTACAGACGATATAATCGTCTTTGCCACTGACTGTGTGGGAAACTAAGTGACGTGCTTAAAAAAATAGAATTGGAAGCAAGGACGTTCGACCTAGAAATGAACAACAACTAAATTTATGAGAAACCAACAGAGAAACATAGAAACGATAAGCATAGATAGACACCAAGTGAGAAAAGTTGATTCATATAATTCAACCTTCTTCTGAAACTGGAAACCAAAATATACACGGAATGCATTCTCCTAGTAACAACATATAGTAACGAAACATGGGTTCTTACCAAAAAAATAATAAACAAATTGAAAGTGTACCAAAGATCAATCGAACGAAGAATGGTTAGGAATAAGCACTTAAAGACCATAAAACCAATGAGCGAATAAGAAACAAAACTTAACTTGAGAATATATGTTACCAAGAACACAACACAACAAGGACGAAAATATGACAAGATGGGAAAGTAAAAGAAACACCAACAAACCACAACAACGATATCAAAAGGACAGCGAGACTAAATTGGTATTGGGTGGCAAAGGACAGGGATGCCTAAAAGAATATAAGAAAAGCCTATATTCCAAAGAATGGAAAACGGTGAGGAAAAGAAGAAAAAAATCGTATTTGTGCAGTTAACTCTCCAATGTTCTGATAAATATCAAAGTCAAACAGCGACATTCCGAACGCAATCCAATTACTGACTCAGTTTAAATGTTTTAATATATGTTGTTATCGGATAATAAATAAATTAAATAAAACTTTAAGCTTTGATAGTGTACTGTCTGTGCAGCAAAATTAGGCGACCATCTGGACCTTTAAAATATAAAATTAAGTGCATTTTTTTAAGTTTTAAATAGTTGAAATGTAAAATTGTTAAAATGCTATATATTTTTTGTTCATAATTTTCATACCAAAATTATAAATAAATAAAACAATAAATTTAACATTTAAAAAGCTTTTAAACCTACTAATAGATTCTAAAAATATTACTATAATAGAATCTATGCCGAGAGAATGCTGCATTAGCTTTGTTCCAAAAACGTAGTGTTATGTAAAGGTACTTGAACGCTGAGAAAACAGAGAAGGCGGCGATACGACGTCACGTGACGTCATATACCTGAATCCCACGTGCAGGAATGTGCATACATTCCCGCTAAAACTAGGTCACAAACCAGCTGGCTAGGACGTTGCGACGTTGCCAGGTTTTCAACATATCATGGAATTAATAAATTGACTATCTGCACCAATCCGAAATACCTGAACGTTCAAAATGAACGTATAATGTTAGGTGATTCATTTGAGCCAAATAATTTGGGTTCCCTATCAACAATTATCATTTCTACGAAATATTTTCTCATGTCAAATATCGAAATGAACTTTGTAGAGCCAGTTCAGACCATGCGAAGCTTTTGGCCTGGTTCAAAAATTCCCTGCATAGACTACACCCAAATGAGGTCAACTAAACAAATAGATAAATTAGCGCCGAACTACTGATTGACAGGGCTCATGTTTCCGGAAAACGAATGCTTCTTGTGAACTATTCAAGACCAAGATCCAATGAGAAACTATCTGAAATACATTGTTGTGGAACTTAACATCTTACCACCGCTTTCCGGCAAAACTGGACTTAAATAGAGGTTCAAGTTTGTGGAAAATACGAGGATGTATGGGAAAGATACCGGTGGATCCCACTGATGAGTCCACCACCGGTATCGGGACGAAACATCCATACATTTTAGGTGGTCGCAAACAATTCGTTAGTTATATGCCCTTAACATTAGGGGCATTACTACGACATGGCGTCCGAGCAGGGACGACAAGATGGAAGGCCGTCGAGTCGTGACTTTGTACTAAAGCCGGTACCCTACTTTGGAAAGACCACCTAGGATGCCCGTTCCACTTCCTTTTCAGGCTTGTGCTTTCTAAGGGCTTGGACTGTCCGACAGTTTAAGCTGGAAAGCAAATGCCTTAAGGGGGGGGGGGGCATGTTGCGGAACTTAACATCTTACCACCGCTTTCCGGCAAAATTGGACTTAAATAGAAGTTCAAGTTTGTGGAAAGTACAAGGATGTCTGGGAAATATACCAGTGGATCCTACTGATGAGTCCACCACCGGTATCGGGACGAAACATCCGTACATTTTAGATGGTTAGGCGTTAGTTATATGCCCTTAACATCAGGGGCATTACTACGACAACATCATCAGAGTTCCCTCATTCGAGAGAGACCTATCTCGATATGAATTTCGTTATATACAAGGTGGCCTAATAGTGTGGAAAAGTTTAACAGCTCCGTTATTATAAAATTAAGAAAAAAATGTTTTATATAAAGTTGTATATGCCTATATTTTAAAAATAATTTTGGTTGTACCAAGTGATTTGGAATATATATAGTTTTTTTTAAGAGAGACTCTATAATTTTTTAAATGTTTGGGTCCACACTAAATTCTTCATACAATCCTGAAACTAGATTTACATTTTTTTTGCAGCGTAACCAAATTAATAAGGAAAATCTATAAATTTTGAAAAAACATGGCTTTATAAAATTTGTAATATTTTCGAACTAACATTTATTAAAACAACCCCTGTAACTTTTATCGATAAAGATTAAAGAAATGGTTCAAACCCGTTACAGGGTGCGTTTTGCAGATATTCAGACTTAACAAAATTAAAAAGTTATTTACTATGTTTTTCAAATTCAATTCATTTAGCTCGTTCTAATGATTTTTAGTTCCCTTTAATTTTTGTTACGACACTCCTAAGTCTCTCTTGACTGATTTTGATACATTTTTTTTATTAAAAGTCTGCTAAAAAAATAGAACAACAATATTAAAAGAAAGAAAAACAAGAAGTTGATTTTTTAAATTTTTAAAATAATTTGCTTAAAAATAGTTTCAAAAAATCTTTTTATTTAAAACAATTGTTTCGATTGAATTAACATTCAATAATTTTAAATATCTATTTACTTATTACCGCAATTACTACAATTATTTACACTTAACTCAATTTAAAAATAGTATAAATAGAAAGGACTGTTTAGAGCACGGTTTAGAGTAAAATGTCATTTAAGAAGACAACAGAAAAAACTCTCAAATAAATTTAAACCAATGGCGTACTACGTGTTATCTTATTACCACATTTCACTAGACACCCACGTCACTCGACAAACCCCTATCACACTCCTGTCACCCTCTTAAATGATTTTTACGTTACCTGCCTGATTAGATGTTCAAAGTGGCCCTGTATTAACTTCTAAACAAATTTCTATACGTTCCTTAAATTATCTATTTAAGTTTCTATACATTTCTGCAGCCATATTTGGAAAACAACTTACTGTAATTTTAGTATCGTTTTTTGTAGTTGTAGGTATATTATATAACTGATTTTTGATGATTCGCCAAATACCAAGATTCATTTTGTTCATTTTAGGTGACCTAGGTGGCAATGAAACTGGTCTTCCTCTTCCAATTCATTGTTTATTGTGGGTTTCTACAAAAAAATATATATATTGGCCTTGTGAAATGTACGGGAACCCCATCATGAAGAAATCATGAATTTAATGTGATATACGGATAGGCGGTTTTGCAGAAACGCTAAATATTTAACTTCGCCATATTTGAACACAAATTATTGCTTTCATAGTTTCAGCTAATAAACTTTTTTCTTTAACTAAATATCACCAACGTTAAGTTAATAACTTATTTGTATGTCTTTGACATGGACTTTCTTTACTCGTTTAGAGTGTTATTGTTATAACTCCTAAAAATTTCATAGAATTAAGATCAATTTCAGATAAATTGGATGAATATATACTGTAGGTTTATATATTTTATTCGAGGGTTTTCTTGAGTTTTCGGCCCTTTTTTTTAATTAAAATACAACAAACAAAATTTTCTTAATTTGGAACATATATTCACATGCCAATGTAACGTTTCGACTGGAACTTCTCTAGTCCTTTTCAAAGATCGTACATTCAAATACTGCAAAAAATGGCATACCACTACGTCCCATTGTATCAAGCATACAGTCACCTTTTGAAAACCTATCGAAATTCCTGAAAAACATCTTACAAAATACAATCAATAAAAACCAATACTATATACTAATTTCACTTGATGTAGTGTATCTTTATACAAATATTCCTGTATAGTTGGCAAAACAAATTATTTCAAAAAAGTGATATGAAATTAGAAATTAGAATTAGACCGATAGACCGTCGGATGAGTTTTTGGAAGCCATTACTTTAACCTTAAGTTCAACATATTTTGTATATGACTTTTTATAGACAAATTGAGGGATACGCAATGAGTGCTACCATTTCAAGTGTTATAGCACAAATAGTGATGGAAGGACCTGGAAGAAACAGTTATAAATCAATTAAGCTTTTTCATTCCATTCTTTTATGGATATGTCGACGACTGCATAAGTGCAGAGCCTAAAACCGAATACAAAAACATTTTTAATTTATTTAATAGTTACAATAATCAGACTACAATTCACGATCAAAATAGAACAACAGAATAAAATTAATTTTTTGGACCTAACTCTGCACAATACTAAAAACAAAATTAGAACGAAATGGTACACAAAGGAAACTTGGTCTTCAAGATATCTACATTATGACTCGATGCATCCATTATCCCAAAAAAAAGCTGTGATACTTAGTCTTGCCGATCGTCCAATGGAATTAACCGATCCTGAATTTAAACCAAATGCCATTAAAAAAGCAAAGGAAGCACTTCTAAAAAACAATTACCCAAACAACCTAATTGAATCAATATTTAAAAAGAGAAAAAACATATTTTATAATAAAGGTAGTAATTTCATAAAAAGGAACAAAAATAATACCCAAAAATATCAGACGCTTCCATACATCTCAAAGCTTTAGCATAATATGCAAAACATATTTAAAAAGCAAAATATTACTATATGTCACAAAGCTCATAACTTGCTGAAAAACCCTTTTTTCAAAATTAAAAACAAAAATTCCGAGTGACAAAAAGAGTAATTTCGTATACGAAATTCCATGGAACAACTGTAATTCGGTGTACATAGGGCAAACAAGCCAATATATAAAAAATATAGTTAATGAACATAAATTTAAAAAAAAAAATAAAACAGCCCTAACTAAGCACATATCGGAAACTAATAATACATTTAACTTTGAGAAAAAAAAACAAACATTTAAAAACCATAAATCATAATAAAAAACAAGAATTCTAGGAGATGATAGAAATCCAACAAAATAAAAACGCTATAAACTCAAAAACTGATACGAGACAATTAAGTAAAATGTATATTAATTTATTTAAATAGAACCTATCCATATTTTTTAGCAAACAGCCACTCTTTGGTCACCTTTAAGTATATTATCCTCATCTATTAATACGGAAAAGTAAAAACAAGTTCAGTATAATTTATAATTTTAGAGCGTTTGTGCTTATTCTGTCTCCAGTTATTGTTGTTGTGAAAGATCAATTTACAGTGGAATTAATTTTTAATTAATATCTATAATAGCAACTTAATATTTTTTGCAGCATTTAAATGTACAATGTTTGTTTGACAAAGGCTAGGAAAGTTCCAACCGAAACTCTACATTGATATGTTCCGCACTAAGAAAACATTGTTTGTTGTATTTAAATTTAAAAAAAAAGACTGAAAAACCCTCCAAATATATATATTTATATATATATATATATATATATATATATATATATATATATATATATATATATGTAATATAGGAGAAAGTCTAGATTTACTACTAATCGACTACTATATTCCTATAATTACAAGCACGTTCGGTTTTCTTTCTTTGTTTCTCATATGGGTTGTCTTTATTTGTCTCTCTTTCCGAGCATTATTGTCGAAATCGGGTAATTTGGCAGGGAAAACCTATAAAAGACCTGCCGTGTCTAAATCGGGTTAATGTATTACGAATTTGTTTCTTAAAAATGTGGGTGTTTCGTCCCGGTACCAACTATAGGACTCGTCAGTGGGATTCTAGTTGGTACCTTCCCAGACACACGTCGTCGTATTTATTTATGTTCGGATCTCTTATTTAAAATTAAATCTGACCGGAGGATAGCGGTAAGATGTTGAATAATACGACAAAAAAAAAATATATACATATTATATATATATATATATATATATATATATATATATATATATATATATATAAAAGATTTTGTATGAATTTATTTAAAGAAATTAATATAAAGAGATAATAACTTATAACTAAAATCTAACTCCATCAAATATCAGCAACTTACGTTAAACGGTGGCTGATAAAAAAAACTGTGACAAAAACAAATAAATAAAAACACAGTTGATTTCAAACATGATCCGTTTTTAAAATTTTAAGATCAAATATCGAAAATCATTTTAACAAACAAAAAACTTTATGTAACAGAAAGATAATACCTTTAAATAGTTCAATTAAATTTCACATTATAGTTATTTAGAATGAATTTCCCTTATATTAGAAAAATTATTTTTCTATTGATGCAGTTATTTACATTAAAACGAGTCTTTGTTTAAAGTGTATATAGATATCTAAGATATGGCATCGTTGCAGGATTTCTATCATTTAGCGGGAAATAGTTATATCAGTGACATCTATAAGATAGTAGCGAAACTAAATATTAGAAAGAAATTATGCTCTACATGAATCTGTTTTAGAGATATAACACAACCTTAACAGGAATCTATTTTTTTGTTTATAGAAATCTTTAAATAGGAATCTTTTTTTTTTGCTTATAGAAATCTTTAAATAGGAATCTTTTTTTTGCTTATAGAAATCTTTAATTTTTGCTGAATCATTACAGTATTCATTTTATTATTAAATGTACCCAAAGAAATTTAATTTACAGGGGAATATAGAAAAGTCCTGATAATGAAAATTAGATATTAGAATGAATTATGGAGAAAAACAAATGGTTTTCACACTTCCTCCCCTGGAACGAAAAAGGTTAGCTTCCTCAAATGATTGAGCATTATGGATGCTCTTTACATGTTAACAGGCCCTAGGTGCTGTTATGTTCTGCTGTATTTCCTATAAGCTTCTGGACAGTTGAAACCATCCCAAAAAGGTTAGTATTATTAGTATAATAGTTATCATACATGTATTAATAATTAGAAATTTCTTGTATTGATAGACCGCCACCTTTATTTATTATTAACCTATAATTTTTAAGGTTATATGAAGGTCTATACTTTGAGTTGTGGATCGATATTGTAATTATTATTAATTATCTTATATTATTTAAACTTATTTGCGTCAAAATATTACCATATAAGTATATATTAAAAATATTGTCAGACAGTAAAATTCAAAGCTTTAGAAATATATTATGTATATTTCTTAATCATGTGAACATATTCTACAGGTACATTCGGAATTAACCAGAACTTAATAATATTTTGATCAGATATATCGTTTCGACTAACTCCTTTTCCCATTTTCTTTTTGAATGTATGGTCAATAGTTACTCGTTATTTTGTATATCTCGAATTCTGACTAGAAATCAAATATAGAAAATATTTAAATAACTCAAAAGAAAAATAAAGAGAGAAGAGATGCCCATATAAGCGGCAAAAAGAAAGCAAAGCAAACTACACTTTATTAATTCATTAAGATATTTTTTGTCTTTTTTCCAAAAATTGGATGTGTAAGAGTTTTTAAGAAAGTAGAAATGCAATAAAATATCTTATAAATATTATAAGAAAAACTCGTTTTATGAGGTGGTGAAGAGATAAGACCCTTAAATCTAAGATTCAAATTGTGGACTTCTGTTCTATAATTAAATTTATTTGTCAAATATGGAGGGCAGTTATTAAAAATGAGGTTATAAAAAATACTAAAAAATATAATTTACGCCCGGCATATTCAACCATTTTGCAACTTTTAATTTGAGATACGGGATCAAATTTCCTTATACCACATATAAAACACAAAAAAATTCTCCTGTTATTCCTTGATTCTTTTTATATCTAATTTATTTAAACAAAGACAATACAAAAAGTAGCACTAATTAGCTTAGTATAAGAGAATCTGATAATTTTATTTTAAACGTTTCACTTAAAACATTGAGGATAAAGCATTTGTAAGCTGAATCCAGTTTGTTGTTTAAAAAGCAAATCTGTATCGATTCGGATACCTGTTTTTTGTACATTTTCTAAATTCTAATCCTCTTTCAGCAACATTTTTATTAAGGTCACTCTGTAAAGGATCTTTGTATTTACTAAAAATCATTTAGTGTTAGAGGGACTGAGAATATATTCTTTGATGCTTTCGAATATTCTATGTGCTTTGGCGGTGTCTTTGAAGTTGAAGGAACCAATTTTTTAACCTTGCTTGCCATTATATTACACTGGAAAAAAATGTAAAATTAGAATAAATACCCCGATACTAATAGTAATGGTTAAATTAAAAAGAAATTCTACAAGATATGCACTGTTAAAAACAACCTTAAATTTACTACAAATTTAATGTCCATTCTACATTAAATTTAATGATTTTGTAGTAAAAATCGTGAATAATTTACATTTACTTTGAATTTAAAGCAGTTCATTGAAATATCAGTTCGTTGTGCATTAAATTTGATTAAATGGTATCTTAAATTTCAATAAAGTAACTAAAAAGATATTTCAACTTCTGTACATTAAAATTAATTCACATATACCCTAATACTAAAGGAATTTGCATTATTACTCAATATATATTGCATGAGATTCCGGGAGATGGCGCAACTTGAATTGAACTTTTGTTTAGTATGATAAAAGTTGCTTAAAGGACTCAATTTTCTCATGGTGAGGTGTACATGTCAGCACCGTACTGACGGGAACCAATGATTTCGAAAACTGTCTTGATGGCGGACACTACCAATGGGAAAAATGTCCACCTTTTCCTGATGGTTTCAGAATTTTTTGAACTCATATTAATGTTGGTGAATAAATATTTGATAACATGTCACAACTTCAATGAGCACTGCCTGTATATTTAATGTACCTAGTCACCTAAAAAGTAACGATCAAATTTTATAATTAATATATGATTACATTAATTTAGATTAATGTAAATTATCAAATTTAAATCATTACGTTAAATGCAGTTAATAAACGTTTGTGAAATTTGCTTCCAGCACATTAACATTAACTTTAATGCATTTCTTTTTTACAGTGTAGTTCTCTATAGACAACATGTAAAATAAAATCCCGACAGTGCCTTATATCTTTAAATTAAGAGAGAATAAAAAAGATTCTATTCTTATTTAAAAAAAAAATAGTTATTTTCAATTTTCTTTTTATTTGTAGGCTTCGAATGGCTTGAGAAAACTATATATACAATATTGTAGTATTTTATTTTTGTTCACCCTCATAAATTAATAACCATTCCAAGTAAAAGAGAACAGAGTCCATAAAATCATTTATATTTAATGCTCTGGCGCATGCGAAATAAATCTAAAGAATGTATTTGGGTTGATTAGCTTAATCCCTGAACATTCCTTGAATCGCCCAGCATTGTCACTTTTCACTCATTTTTGTTCCATCCTGCTCAAAGGCAGATTTCTGTAGACATAAAGTCTTCCGAACTTATTATTCCAAATATTACGTGGCAACTATCGAAATGGTCCTCTCAGATCGAAAAGCAGATGAGCAGAAGCAATGTCATTGGGTCGGAAGTCAACTCCCATGTTCTGCTCTGAAATTTTTATATCTATCATTTCTCCTTATAAACTGTTCAAATAATATAGGGGAATTAATTAACTTCCTTAACTCATTATATAAAATAATTTGCATTTTCCTCGGTACAAGACAATCAAATATTGTTTTAAGTTCCAAAATCCAAATAGTTTCTAGTATTTTAATTCTTAACTAACACTGTACGTTCGGACATACCGGTGTGTCCGTGCGAGTAGATTTCCGCCTGGTGTGTGGATTTTCTACAGCAGAGTCTCGCCCTGTCCCTAGCAGGGCATCAGAAGCTCGAAGTCCAATTAGAGATGGAAGACTTCTTAAGGAGATGTAACGTACAATCCAGAATACAGTCGTGGCATTATTTTTAGTGCGTAATTTGTTCTTTTCACATATTATTACTTTTAGCCAAAATAATGATGCAATGGCTAATATGTTTTCATTAATGTGCAGTGTATTGCTCTGAAACGTAGAATTTCGACTGTAAATTGATTCCAGGATATTACAAATTTGATTTAGTAACCTTTACTTAATAGATGTTGTTTAAAGCTAATCTCAGTTGTTTTGTTTTAACTTACGAACAACAAATCTCATATGAATATAACTCCTCTCAATGTAGTTGTTTAATTAAAAAAAAACAAAACTTTTAAATGGAATAAAACAAAGATGAATCTTTTAAATTGACATGAAATTTACTTTATTCGAAAGATAACCTTCTGGCATTATAATTTAAATATGACTTCTGGCATATGACCGCCACGGCTGGCTTAGACGTAGTCTAATCTGGAGGTCCAATTTTCGATGACTTTTTCCAACATTTGTGGCCGTATATCGGCAATAACGCGGCGAATGTTGTTCTCCAAGTGATCAATCGTTTCGGGCTTATCGGCATAGACTAGCGAGTTCACATATCCCCACAGAAAATAGTCTAGCGGCGTTAAGTCGCACGATCTTGGAGGCCAATTCACGGGTCCGAAACGTGAAACTATGCGGTTACCAAACGTTTCCTTCAATAAATCAATTGTGGCACGAGCTGTGTGACATATTGCGCCGTCTTGTTGAAACCACAGCTCCTGCACATCATGGTTGTTCAATTGATGAACGAAAAAGTCAGTAATCATGGCTCTATAGCGGTCATTATTGACTGTAACGATCTGACCAGCATCGTTTTTAAAGAAGTACGGACCAATGATTCCACCAGCCCATAAAGCACACCAAACAGTCAGTTTTTCTGGATATAACGGTGTCTTAACATACACTTGAGGATTATCATCACTCCAAATACGGCAGTTTTGTTTATTGACGTATCCATTCAAACAAAAGTGAGCTTCATCGCTAAACAAAATTCGCTTATGAAAATCGGGATCAACGGCAATCTTGTTTTGGGCCCATTCACCGAATCTACGCCTTGCTAGGTAATCGTGTGGCTTCAATTCTTGCACAAGTTGGATTTTGTAAGCACGCAAACCAAGATCTTTCCGCAAAATCTCCCATAAAGTGAATGGACACATATCCAATTCCTGTGCACGATGACGGATAGACTGATTCGGGTCTTACTCTACGCTACGCTCTACAGCAGCAATGACTTCTTCTGTACGCACTGTACGACGTCTCTGTGGATGCGTATTATCATTTAGAGTAAATGTGGTGCGAAAACCTTCCAAAGTTAATCGAATTAATTGCTCTGATGGACGATTATGTTGACCGTAAAATGGACGTAGTGCGCGATACGTATTTCGAACAGAACCATGATTTTCAAAATAAATTTGCACAATTTGGAAGCGTTGTTCAGGCGTCAGTCTATTCATGTTGAAATACCAAACCAAACTAAACATAAATCACTTGACAGCTGACAAAATGGCCGCCAGTTAAAAAAGTGTTGCCAACTTAAAGTTTTATTCCTCTATAAAAAAAACACCCTTTACAAAAAATTGAGTAGTACCTCGATATATGTATGTGTATGTGTGTTGGGGATCAGGACACTGCGACCTAACAGATCTATTGTGTTTGTCTTCTGCTGCCAAGTCGTTAGAGGAACCTTAGAATGTTGGATCTTGGTGTTGAAGTTTTTACAAAGTTGAATTTTTTTTTCATTTCAACTTGGGCATGTCCCAGATTTATTGATTTCTCGATAAGAGATTGAGTCTTTATTTTATGACTTCATCTCTCATCATGCTATTGTCTTGTGCACCACACTTTCCGCCAGTATATGTAGAGGTGTAAGGTTTAGGATTACTTCCTTGACGACCATTAGGTAGGTTTCACTGCTCCAGTTATATACACACAGGCCAGTCGTTGAAATTTCGTATTGGCCAGACTGCTTCTGTTACTCCAGAATACGGCCCCATATGTGATGAATGGTCTCACTATTGCAGTGTCCACTGCAAGATTTTTGTGTTTATGTCCCAGCTCTTTCCCTCGAAGTTTCTACAGACCATTAAGGCTTTTGTAAGTACTCATCACTTAACACCAGTATGCTTATCGATGAAAATCTGTCGTTCGCTGACTTGGCTATTAAAAATAAAACAAAAAAAAATATTTTAAAAGACGAAATAATCTGCGGCGGTATTCTTTCTAATTGTAACAATTTCTTCCAGTGTAATATAGAGAATAGCCAAGTTACGAAATTTATTTTTGGCGGAGAAACCTGCTGTGAGATGAACTAACCTGCCAATTAAAAAAATCGTTTATTTGCTGTAATTGACCGATGATCGAACCACTTAACTTATTACAAAAATTACACTTTTTGTTTTGCGATAAAAACAAATCTAGATAGCTTTACTATTCACACGTGTTTCTAAAAAGAATAAAATATGATATTTAAAGAAATCACTAATGAAAACTGAAGGCAAAGTAAATGGAGCAAGGGGAAAATTTATAATATTTCCAGCTCTGTACCGCCACCTGGTATCAAATTTATTAATATATTAGTCAATATGGCGTGTAGGAAATTACAAGTAGCTCAAAGGAAGATGAAAATATCGATGCTCGTAATAACACTAAAGAACATGATAAGAAAAGAGGACCTCCATAACGGTGGAGGATATAAGACAAGACATTGTAAGATAAAGTGGCCATGGGCCCGATACACTGCCAGACATAAAGACGGTCGATGGACCAAGAATGGCAACCAAGATCTGACTAAAGAATAAGAGTAAGATCACCGACACAGTGGTTAAACGATCTCAAAAGAATATCTACTAACTGGATTGCAACTGAACAAAAAAGGGAAAACCTGAACAAGTTTGTAGGACGCCTATGTCTAGCACTGGCACATATGATTGTATGTTAATGACGTGTAGGTAATTTGTTCTACCTCGTCTACTCAAACAAAAGTATGAATTTTTATCGCATAGAAAATGATTTCAAACATCCAATTGAATTTGACTACTTAAAAACAAACAAAGTTTTTCCACCCCTCTAAGCATATCGACTGACACACAATATCTCAAGTTTCGATGCATAAGGCGACTTTGGCTGAGTTTTCCCACGCACATGAACAATGTGTGCAATGCACCACTGAAATTTGGGGGTCTAAGTATACTCGTAGAAACTTGATATCACCCATTTGTTACTCTTAGTCACCTGCATTCCAGAAAGAACACCACTCTCTTAGTCATCGGCTTATTCAGAAGAAGTTCATTGATACAAAATTAGTCCTCAACTCTCCCATGTACAGACCATAGACATATAAAGAATATACCGCGGGTCCCAGTGTACCGATTTGCGCTTACAGTGAGAGAGACGCAAACAAGATTGATCGTTCAAGTGAGGGGTGTGTGCGATGCTTAGTCCCACCCCTTTCTAAAGAGAAAGGTCATATTCGTCGTCGTATATCTCTCACACCAAACGCAACTGAGTTCACTCGGACCTGCGATTTATTCTTTATATGTCTGTGGAGCAGACACAGCATCCTGCAAAGGCTCCTTAGTCAAATAAGATACTGTTGTATCATCAGCAAAGAGTATGTACCTTTCGATTGTCTTAAGATATGACAATTCATTAATATAGATTAGAAATAATACGGTTATTTTATTGAGACTTTGTTACTTTTAGTTCTATCACTTGAAGTAATCATGATCACTTCGACCTAATGACAGTTTCACTTTTTTTACTTTGATCACTAATAATTTACTTTCAAGAATACAGCAAAACAGCACTCTAAAGAATACAACAAAGCAGCACTGCTTCAATTGGAACCTGTAAAAGGATGTTGTCAGGACTCTATATAAGATCTAAAATGCCCAAAACTATGCTTTTGTTACTCCTGAAGCCAAACTAAGAGTTGAAGAAGCAATTATTATACTCAGTGAAATATTTTTAAAGACGTATGATCTTGGAGATAATCGAGACTAACCAATAGACCAATAGTTTTGCAGTAATTCCAGGTCACTCGGCTTAAAAATAGGATTAACCAGGACGATTTTAAGTATTGCGGGTAAAGTAATTTCTTTAAAACAAAGATTTATTAATTTAGTAAGGGGAATCACAGTTGGATTTATAATTGACTTCACTCACCCACCAGTCATACCAAATACATTCCTACTATTTTTCCTTCACCTTGATAAATATTACCTTAGAAAAGGAAAATTTTGCGTCCGGGGTCAATAACTGGCACTGCTAACACCATTAACAAAATCATCAGACTGAGGAATACTCCAAATAAGACGTGTGCGATTGTGTGTGTGAAACATTTATGGAAGATGTCCAAAGGGACAGTGGCGAACTTCGACTTTTTTCTGACGGTTTCACTTCCATGAATTTCCCACATAGACCTGACAGGATTCTTAGTCAGTTTAATTTTATTGTCATTAGCTGTACTAAGGACTCAACTGTTCTAGAAAGTGGAGCTGTTCACGCCTACCCTTCATGTGCTAACAAACCAACTCGTATTATGAGAGCAAAATTTTTTGTTTATATATATATATATATATATATATATATATATATATATATATATTATAATATTATAGAATATTGCGAATTAATTTTAATAAATAATTATTTGTTATGGTATATATTTCAGACACAATTTTAAGTAATGATAAAAGGAAATCAAACACGCAATCGATTTTTATTTGCGATCGTTTTTTAAAATCCAGTTGAGTAATCTAAAAATTTTACAATTCGCATAGATAAACCTCAACTGGTACTTAAGAACAATTATTTACACATAACTAAGTATTAACTTATTTTGAAAAGCACGTTTATATAATGAAACATTTTAAAAATAATTTTTTTAATTTTTTTTTGCGTACAATGCTAAATATTAGCATTTGGAAGGCTCTCCTTATTAGGTTTCATCTGTAATAATAAACATTAATTTCATTTAATAGACTTGATGAACAAGTTAATCTAAGGAAAAGAGAATGTCAACGAACAAAACTCCTTCTTCGATTCGAGAATTTTCTGCGGACTATCATAAGAGAAGAATTTCGAACCTAGGAATAATGAGGTGCAGCAAAATGCCTCGTTTAAGGCAAGCATTCCATAATCAAATACTGCAAAGTATCATTAGCTGGTAAAAAGTTTTCTCTTCGAACAGTGTCCATTGAAATGCCATCTAGAAAAATTCATGCCGCAATTTCCTTTAGGTATCACTTTAAAGCCAGATGAAATAAGAGACCTATTTTCGGCCATGATTAGATTAGGGTTACCGAAAAATATATATACTGTCTAAACGACCTACTTTTGCTCTGATCTACATCATTATTTAACTTTTATAAATCATGTTTTAAATGAAGGTTAAGATCAAGATATATTTATAAGATATTTACACTTGTCAGAGTTGTTTCTTGTATATAAAAATATATATTTTGAAATAAGGAATGAAATGTTTTTTTTTTAAGATAATTTAATTTTATTGTAATTTCCGCGTTGTACAAAAGCGACCCCATTTAATTCGCAATTTAATTTTTTTTTTCTGATAAAGGAACCAAATATTCCATTGAAAATAATTATGTTTTCTAGGCACCTCTACCATTTAAAAAATAGATCCATTGATTTCCTTTTTCATCTTCCTGAGCCAATATTCATCCAATATTTAATATAGACCCTCTAAATCATTTCATGTTTCTCACTCTCTAGTCTTTCTCATCCAAAGTCTCATCTGTTATAATTTTAATTACGTCAGACTATCTCTTATGTAGTGTTCACCTCAAGAAATTTGCTCTATAGGTCCACTTTTCTCTCTGTAGTCTGGCAAGATATGTCGCGATACATATCATGACATCGTTTTTTTTTGTCGAATTTCCTTGTTACTTATCTAATCGCTCAGTATGATCTCCAACATAGTTCACTCCATGGCTTTTGTTAAGTCCGTTATTTCTAATCCATAAATCTCGAGAGTCTACAGTTGTCAAAATCTTTTCTCTTAAAGTGTAGAAGTATTTTTTATCTTGAAAAATAAAATCAAAATTGAATGAAGAAATAGTTCATGGAAATGGCAACATGCTAAAAATCTTTTGTGCGGCAGGCAACATAAGAACAAATAACATTTTTTTTGGATCATGATATGAAATATAAATACACATGGCAAACGGTACCGAATGTAAGAATGCTTAGGACAGCTGATATAGGGTGAGTCCACACGATAAGAAAAATTTAAGCATAGGCGTATGTATTAGGCCCTTTTAAGTTAAAAATGTATCGTCCACGCGGGATATTTCGTTGCGCGATCATAAAGGGTGTGTTTTTTTGTCTTAACCTTTTATCAGGATTTTTGTTCATATTTTATCTAAAAATTAAAATGAAGCTAAATGAAACATTAATTGCGGCAGTATTTTAATCTAGAAAAAAAAGGTACAAAATGTAAGGAGATTATTGATATATTTCTTATTAAAAAAAAACAAGATAGTCGTCGCTACTGGGTCCGGTCTATATTTAAAGAAAACATTGGAGAAAGGCTTGGACATGCTAATAATTTAATTCAAGAAATGCGAGAAAATGATTCTGATTTTTTTAAAATATTTTCCTGTTACTATTGGTGAATTTGAAGAGCTCTTCGCTGGTGTTGGGCTAATAATTAGAAAACACGATATGGAAATGTGTCCAGATATACCCTTATTACTAGATTGGAAATAACATTGTGATAGCTAATGAAATCAGTATGTGAAAGCAGCAGTGCGAATTCCGAGTCGGTAAACAGTGTTTCTGAATTTATTCAGGTTACATGTGCGGTAATATGGGACTCTTTAAAAAAAGTTTTATTTTCAAAGTTTACTACTTCTACCTGTTAAAGAATTGCCAAGAAGTTTAAAGACGAGAATTTCAATATAACAGTGTAATTATAATAATCGTTTTAATAATTACAATTGTTTGTAGTTTGTAGAAGAATACATTTCATATGATACTGGATTACTGTTATTAAATTTCCATCAATGTTAGTTTTTACTTTTGAATTGTTTATAATAGGTTTATATAAAGTTTGCTAAGGGTAGAGTTACCAGACGACAGGAATTTTCCTGGCATGTCTGAAATTTTAGCCCCCTGTTAGGCAAACAAGAAAAAACTACAATTGTCAGTATTTTTTTGAGATTGAAAGAGGAAAATATAAATAATAAAAAAATATTTATTAATCATTCTAGTAAGAAAAAATAAATTAATTAAACGTTGACAAAATGGGTATTTGTATATTATGATGTAAATTTAGTATATTAATAAATTTAGTTTCGTACTTTTTATTGCTTAATGTTTCTTTTGGCAATTGCTGATCTTCTCCAACCATTTCATGACAGGCTTCACATGATATGTTCTTTAAGTTAAATTGTATCTAGAGTAGAACCTTAACAGAAGATATTGTTGTAAACCAATTGTTACTACAAATTATTAATTATTAAATTACTATATATAAATATTTTAAAGTTACTCTTATAGATTAATAGATAATTGCAGTCTAATATTTAATACTCTCTTAAGAAGAAGTTATATCTTAAGTAAATTTATATTCTAATAGGCTCAAACAAAAGCATGCTTTAATCTCCTAAACTCTAAACTTTTTACAGAGATCATAAGCTTTATTCATATTGTCATCGTTCCATAAATACACGCTTTTTCATTTCAGTAATCATGTGAATAAATAGTTATAAGTTATATTTGTTAGTGCGCCTATGACTGTAAAATAATAATTTGGATACAGAAATAGAATATAACTAGAGACGAGGGGAACAAGAATTAAGAAACTACAATAGTGACATGAAATTAGTAAATAAGAAGGAAAACGGTTATTACCTTATGATTTAGTGAACATTTTAATAAAATATTAAAAGTAATATTAGAAGATTTATTTAAATTCATCGCAACCAGTGATAAACAAAAAGCAGAACCAGCAAAGTTATAACATTGGTGGTAGCGAAAAATAAAGCTTATAGCAATATAGACAGCCTATTTCTCTCCTTAGTACACAATGCTCCCATTAATGAGAACACTTGCTCGATATTCGCATTTGGTGCTTCGATTGAAAATATTTTGAAAATCTCACTGCCTTAACATACCACATACAACATTCAGATAAAACGTCCGGATATTTACTGAAAAGTCAGGGATATTGTTAGGAAATCTCATTATTGGATGTGGTAATCATACCTAAGGACATGTCTGTGGATTAGCGTCTCGATTTCAGAGATTGTCGTTCAGTAGAAATTGTATTATATAACGGCCTTTATTTCATAAGCTTTAATTTATATAACGAACAACTCTATTATTGCAATCGTTATAAGATTAATAAAAAAATAAACAAAAAAATTTTTTTTTGAGGACCAAGCAGTAATGATCTTCAGTAACAAGCATTTTTAATAAATTAAAACAATTTCATATAGTTCATAAATATCCATTATCTCAAAACACGCAAAATAAAAAAATATAAATAAAACAACGAACTTCTGAAAAAAAAAACAAAGGTTATGTTCACACAAAATATTAAAAATAAACAATTTCCACCATATTTAAACCAGTCCGCTGAAAAGTTAAACATTATTTTGCGTAATGACCTTGGAAAAGATGGATGTAAGCGGGAAATGTTCGGTCTTTGTCTTTTTTAAATTTACCAAATCACAATGCTTCAGATTTGACATATGTCTTATTACGTTACGCTTACGCCCAGATAGGCACTGATAGGCAGTGACTACAATCTACTGTTATATAAAATGAGATTAAGTTTAAAAGCTACCTTAAAAAAGATGCCTGAAAGATAAAATATTCATTTGTAGAAGAGCGTATTTAGTTTATTTTCAAGTTATTTCAGATGGTTCTTTAGATTATCTATTTAAAACATGTTGCAGGATTACCTGTAGTTGATGTATTTCAGTTGATCGGCTAAACTAGACAGCGGAACAAAAAGGTATGCCCTTTGGATTCTGGTGATTAAAAATACATATATATTAACATAAAATAAAAATAATACAATTGTATCAATAGCACTAATTGAATTGTCTAACGTATCGCTTTCGAAGTCTTTGATATAAGTAATCTTATTTTACTTTAATGAATGTATACAAAGTTCATTTCTTCCAATACTTGAACCTTGAAACTATAGTCGCGCCAATTTTGATGCCCATAGAATACCATTGAGGATAAACAAATTAAAGATTATTATCGTTTTGGAATTGAGAATTTAAGTGGAAATGCTTATAGTTACGAAACGAATACGTGATAACAATACTAAATACAAACCTTATATTAGTGTAGCGGTTAATATGAAACTATTTTGCTAAGTTGTGTATAAATTGAAAAAATTAAAGGATATGTAATATTTACAGCTTCAAAAATTGACAACTTAAATTAATCTGAAGTGATCGACCAGAATCGACTGGATAGTAGAAATAATGGGATTAAAAATACTAAAGGACATAAAAATCAAACAGCGGATATAGATCATAATGATCACGTGCATAACAAAAGAGCGACTCACTAAACAAGTACTACCCTGGACCTCCAAAACAGGATGAAACGAAATAAAGACTTGATAACTGGTGTTTTAGATGACACTTTTAAGTATCACCATCATCAGTCTAATCCTTTTAACACTGATCTGAGTTTATATCAATTTTTCAAAAGCAATTTGTCTCTCACCAAAAATAATTTGATCGAGTTGATTTGGAAAGATAACTGGTACAAAAATCCAAATATAACATAGACATTGATTTTAATTTTATACTACTCAGAAGGATTTCAAAAGATTTAAATGATTGTTATATTTTTAATCCAAAACTTAAGAACCCCTTATCTGAGGATGTTCCTGGGAGCTAATTTGCATCTTTTTGCATAATTTTAGAATTCAAAAATAATGTTTTTAACTGGTAAAAGAGTCAGATGTTCCATCCTGGGAGGGAGGAAATTTGTTATTTAATTAATTAGAATAGGATGTGTCCAAGAACTAATCCCATCCAAATGACGTGTTAAATTCATTATTTAAAAAGAGTGTAGAGGTTTCTACCCTACCTGTATAGCACGTTTTACCAGCAGGCTCCTGGAAAAAATGTTCTAAAAGTGACAGGTTTAAATATAAAAAACAATACATTAAGTGAACTAACCTGGACTAGTAAAGATAATTTAAAAAGGATGTGACATTTTACAGCTTCGAAGTTTGGCAACTTAAGAAATATAACATAATTGACCAGAATGTGTAGAAAAGGGAGAAAAACAAAGGACTGAATAATAGAAATAATGGAAGAAATGCACATTATAGTAAAAGACATAAAATCAAACAGCTGACAGAAGGGCGACTCCAGAAACAAGTATTAAACTGCAACTCCCAAGAAAGCAGGAAACGAAATGAGAGATCTGAAGGATAATCAGTGGATAGACCAAGATAACTGGTGTTTTAAATAATAATTTTTAAGTCTCAGCATCAAATGTGATGTTTTACAGCTTCGAAGTTTGTTAACCTAAGGAAATCGGAGATGATCGACCAGAAAGTGCAGAAGAGAGAGAAAAGCAACTCTTTAAACAAAGACGAAACTAGAAACCCCAAGGAAGAAACGAAATTAGGACCAGAGATCTGGACCACAATTAATAGATAACTGGTTTTTTAAATGATACTTTTTAAGTTTCAGAATCATCAGTCGGATTATTTTAACAAGGGTTCCAATTAGGTAAGATAATCTGTGCAAAAAATCAAATATAACAAACTTCTTGAACTTCATCTTTACCAGCTCTTAGAGGTGGATATTTGATATAGACTTGGACACATCGCAACAATATTGGAAAAAAGAAAAAAAAAAGCAAAAACCAACAAACCGTCTCACTGTTTTCTGCGATTATTATGGCTTGATTAATCAAAACCTTCTCACGGAGGACCAGATGATTAATGAGGACCAATTTTTAACCGTTATGCGATACTTGCGCAAAAAAAAGTAACTAAACAACAGTTCGTCCTTGATAATGCATCAGCTGGTACTTCTCTTGATAATCGTGAGGTTTTGGCCAAAAACTTGTCTATAATCTTTCTCGAAGTTCCGTATTCACCCGATATAGCACCAAGTGACTCCTGTTTACTCAAGCTGGTCCTGCAAGGACCTCGTTTGAAAACTATTGTAGGCGGAAAAAGAAATTTGCTGCGTGAATCTAAACTGCGAAAACAGTTCATACATATATTTTGCTTCAAAAGGGAACCCTTAAAGATTAAACATTTTTCATAATAATGCCGTTATACAGATTCCCTCTTTTCACAGTAAAGATGAAATTATACTAATGAGCAAAATATACCATACTTGACATGACGTGGTAAGATGCGCAATATTTTTATAAAACTTTTTATTTAAACTACCATACAAAATTTTATATTTTTAGACACAGATAAAAACAATTATTGTTCTATGCCGCTGCACTACTGAGAATATGTACTGCGTTAGTACCTTATCGTATCATCGACCCTCATGACTTGAACAGTACTATTGTGACTCTCTTTCAGTACTGGTTACTACTGTACTACCGTGAAGATTTTAGGTTATTTTATTTTGACCTTTATTTTCTGACCTTTTGACAAAGTTCACGTTCAGATAAACCTTCCGGCTGTTTATATTAATGTAATGAACCTACTGTGTTATTTATAGATGCGTGTACCGGTGCCGGTGGTGCAGTGAATTAAAAGTAGTTTAGTAGTGCAGTTGCACTAGTGAGGAAATTGTGTTTATAAAAGTTAATTATGGTATGTAATATCTATTTTAGGCACAGATAGTAAATGAATTTACAATGGTTGTGTATTCTCACTAAAAGACGTATCACTTACATTTAAAAGATTACTTTGTTTAGTCTGGCTCAGGTCACTGAACGGTCATGCTAACTAAATTTTAATATGAAAATTTTTGAATTAATATATTCTTAAAAAAATGAGACTGTAATGTTTAGAAACTTAAGTTTTAAATTCTTTTTTACAATCAAGTTAAGAATATTATTCCCATCACGAAATGTTAAATTACCAGAGAGTAAGAAAGACAAGTATACAGGGTGTTAATGAAATGAAAATTGGAAAATAAAGTTATGTCAATAAGGGCCCGCTAAGGAATATTTACACTAACTTCGATGTTTCTCTGTATGTACTGAGTTTTATTGCACTAGTTTAAACCAACTGGCTAGTATACACACAACAAATAACCCTGATGTATCCATCAGCAAACTCCTTATTTTCTGGTTTTGCAGGTAATATAATCATAAAATTATTAGACATTAACAAATGTTGCAACGTTTATAAACTTGGTTAAAATTATCAATAATAAAATGCCCTAGACTTTTTTAACTTAAACCCAGTACCGCTTCTAGTTTATTTATAAATAATTATACTTCCAACCAGGGGCGGATCCAGCCTCTCTCTTTGGGGGGGGGGGGGCGGTGATATGGCAAGCGAAAATAAGTTGTCGACGGGGGGAGGGGGGTAGACACCAGCAACAGTCCTATTTTTAGTGTAAAAAACATGGTCGGGTCTATTTTTCTATATTTGAAGCTCTTGGAGAGGGGGGGGGGGGCGACCACAAGTAAAAAAAAAAGTTGCCGACAAGGGGAATGCCAGCAGCATAAGTATAAGAGCAGAATTGAGTCTATTTTCCTGGACAAAAAGCTCTTGGAGGAGGTTATCGCAAGAAAAACAAGTTGTCAACGATGGGGAGTGCCAGCAACATACATATTCCTAATATAAAAGGCAGAATCGGTTCCATTTTCCTGAACTCAAAGCTCTTTTGAAGAGGAGGGGCGATCGCAAGCATACACATTCCTATACTCTATTCAAGAACTAGAGAGACAAATAAAACTGTTACCGAAACCTCCAACGTCCTGCTCCAGTGCCGCAGATAACTGAGGACTGCCGTAAACTTAATTATATTTAAACATTATAAGGTTTTATAAATTTACTGCAACAATAGAGTTTCTGATAGTTCAATTTAATTTCTGTCAGTGAACAAAGTACACCTTACAGTGTGTCCTTAGTGATTTATTTTGTTTGTGCTTGTTTTTATATATTATTTGAGATTAGTGAGGTACCCAAAAGAAATGGTTTCCACCTCAATATTTATTCCAAAATCGTTAAACTTATTACGACGAATAATAATGTTAAAAGCTCTTTTGAGATGTGTTCCAACATGACAACTGAAGGAGAAAAAAAATACTGAAATTGTTAGTACTCCCAAGCCACATTCGATCACAGGCAGAAGAAAAAGCTCGTTGGAAGAAAAGATGAAAATTGCAATAAAAGGAGTTGTACATACATTTTATTATGAGAAGCAGAACCCAACCGTCAACAAAATTCAAACTAAAATCAATGAAGATCGCGATTTACCTGAAATTAAAAGTACTGTACTCTAGAAATTGCTCAGAGAACTTAATTTTTGCTGGGAAAAACCAGATAGAAAATCTGTGTCTATAGATCGTCCGGAAACTGTTCGTTGGAGAAGGAAATATCTCTCTCATGTAAAAGGTAGAGTTACTAGAAATAACACAACTTACAAAATTAGTAATTTAACTGAACTTTTGAAAGATTTTTTTGAATAAAGTTAAGGCCGAAAATTGGGAAAAATCCATATAATAAAAGAATAAACCAAATGTGGAAACTTAATCTCATGATCTGAGACACAGAGGAACCAATCATAATTAATTTGAGCGAAGATAGCTTCACTGACTTTGATTAGGAATTAGATACGTAATATTTACCACTGTAAACACAATTTATTATTTAAATTTTTGGTTTTGTTGTATTTTATTGTTTAATGCTGTTTATATATTTCTTTATTTTTTATATATTTTTCTTTAATTTGATATATATTTAATTCCAATTAGCCGTAAGTTTTTTATTATTTTATTATTGTATTTATGTATTTTTCTTAAGCGTGTGGAATTAGCATTTTTTTTTTTTTTTTTGGGGGGGGCTATCGGATTTCCATATAATAAAGTAAATTAAATTAAGATATCAGTACAATAGAAATAAAAATAAGTAGATCTATTTTTAACTGTAACATATAAAAACTAATTATATTCGAATCTCTTTTTGGTGTTTAATTGTAATTCTGCAAATAGTTTAAGAGATAAATAAACTGAAACGTCAAATGTCCTAAAAATGTTTTTAATTAATAATAAAATGACCGAAGCCTCAAAAAAATTTTGATATTATATGAACGAATTTATTTTTTTATATATTCTTAATTTCTTGTATTTTTGACAATGGGTATTTTGTAAATATTTAAATTATAACTTAGATTTTTTTGAGAGAATAAGGCTACGTTTTTGTCTGAAGGTGCGTAAAACAGTTTCTATGACAAAATTAAAAATAATAAAAATACAGTTGTGTTTTGTGTGTGTGTGTGAAATAGTAAGAAATAAAATAATATTATAAAAGCTTTTTATTTTAACTTCAGTACCGAAATAATATTCTATGACTTAAATACTTAGGGATAAAATAAACCTCCTGCCGACGGTTTGACAAGGATTAAAATCCATTTTAACACTTCACACTTCCAAATATCTATTGTTATCCAACCCAAATAGTCCATTATTGTAAACCGGTATTTTTAATTATACAATTTGTGACCCATTCCTATGAAAAATATATGTGTCTAACAGATTTTGCCAAAGACACCGGACTAAAGAACACAGTTTGCGAAGAAAAAAATGGTTAAAAATGATTTATTACTTTCTCTAGTTCTTGAATAAACCATAATATAAGAGGCAAAATCGGGTCTATTTTCCTGAACTCAGAGCTCTTGGGGGGGGGCGATCGCCTCCACCGCCCCCCCCCTTGGATCCGCGCCTGCTTCCAACAGTTGTTAACATCATTATAAGAATATTATAAGGATAACACCATCCATAGATAAAAATACCAAGCCTAAAATCATCACTACTCTGGTCTATTTCACCATCACTACAAAAAAAAAGTTCTTCAACCGCGTCTGCCTGAATGTTACGCCCCCAAAAAAAAAACCTAATTTCGATCGACTTTTCATTTCCTAAAGAAAGTTTTGGTATGAAACACGTCGGAATATGATGCTGAACAATGGCGATAACTTCAAGTTATATCGGAAACTGAACAGAGAAGTCCGAACATGTTATTGGCCTATAGTGATCAAAACCTTCTTGATTTAAAACAGTATATATATATATATATATATATATATATATATATATATATATATATATATATATATACACCCTTGTTTGTTTGATTTTAAAACTTTTTTAATTAGAAATGGGGAAATAAGGTATATTTTTAACAATATAATTTATTTACAATAGGATTACAATATAAAAAAAAAAACATTTGTATTGACCACCCTATTTTCAAGGGGGTAGGTAATTGCTAACAGAAAATATTTTCCTGTATTTTGCGTTTCCACTGTGTAAAATTCTTGGAAGAATTATAAAATATGAGTTCAAGTTAACAAAATAAAAATAAATACATTAGAAGTCCTTCCCAAGTGAACAAAATGGACCAAAAATCGCTTTGATCCCTGGTAATTAACTGAAAAGAATACAGCTAAAGTTATCGCTTTCCGTTGCTAACCTTCACAAGCTTCAAAAAGGCTCTTTATACTTTCTTAACTTTTCCCTTCAGGAAAATCAACTCTCTCTTAGAGTCGAGTCTTTTGGAAAACAAAT
Organism: Diaprepes abbreviatus; assembly: GCA_034092305.1. Classification (NCBI taxonomy): domain Eukaryota; kingdom Metazoa; phylum Arthropoda; class Insecta; order Coleoptera; family Curculionidae; genus Diaprepes; species Diaprepes abbreviatus. The sequence continues at coordinate 4,973,241 of JASJET010000105.1, forward strand.
TATACATTTTCCTATGTAATTTCAGATTTATTTCAGGATTCTTCTTTTTCCTTTACCATTTTTAAATATTTTTTATGTCTCTAGTCTGCGTTTATATTAAATTTGTGTTCTTGCTACCTAAGAACATGGCAGTTTTAAAGCTGTTGTTTTTCGCCCAATTGTCTGAACGACTTTTTATAATTCTGCAAAAGTGAAAATCGTCGCTTTCTTTCACTCTGTTTTAATTTTTTTTTAATGTACAATCTGTGTCGGAAAAGGGAACAGCGTTTTTTTTTTTTTTAATTAAAAATATATTCTTTTTTAAATTTTACGGCGTGATTGTCTCACGAGAGGACTACAACGCCAGCGCTTCATTTCAGTGTAGCTCCAAACCTTAGTTAACGCAACTAAACCAAAATAAGCAAGAATTCTGCAAAAGGTTACAAAGCTTGGGCTACCGAAATACGTATTTAAACTAAGATTGGTTTTTTCGATGAAACAACTTGTTGAGCGTGGGTTCGGCTAAAGTAAGCTTGGTTTACCCTGGGGTACCTATTTAATCCAGCGCGCTGTTAAACCTCCAGCGAAGACGAATGTTTGAGGATGCTTCTCCGAAGGGAGTGTCGGCATTTTAAAGCTCTTTGCAGATAATTTCAACTCCAAAAAATTGGTTCAGATTTACAAACGTAGACTTTCAAAATCGGCGAAGAAGATGTTACCATGGAAGAACGAAAATTTGCTTTATTGAATTTCTTTAACCAAAAACTAGTCATTGACTTTTCTGTTCGGTAAGGTTTTTTTTATTATCTTTACAAAACTAAATGGGTCCCTCTATAAAAAAATAGTTTGAGTAGAATTGCGTCCTTCTGCTCTTATAATAGTGATTCTTGTTTAAATTTATTATTCAACGTATCGTTCAAGGTCGCAGAAAACCCTGCGATTTTATAAACGAATTTTCTTGGGTATTTGTTGCAATGTAAACACAAAAAGAAATCCCTAAATTGGTACGCTACTAATATTTATGTACACACTATGCAATATCTACTAACTTATTTATCTTTTTGAAATCACTCGTGTTCTTAAGCTCATCATTCGATTCAGTTCGACTCTACTTTTTCTTATATGTGACTGTGGCCTTTTTATATCGGCATATGTTATTCTCGTTCTTTCATGCGCATTAGGGAAAAGTCTTGGTTAGCTGAAGTAGAAGTTGCCGGCTCGTCGAAGAATATATTCGCATCCTCAGCGGCGTAGCGGCTCGTCGCGTTACAGATTGTTGCCTGTTCATTATAAGCTGAAGGATTTTGTATCGGTCTCCTCCAAGAACATGCCCTAAGTATGATATATTTCTTATCTTAATAGTTTTAAATAATTCACAAATGACACTAGCTCTATTTAACACTGCTTCATTGATCTGCTTAGCTAGCCTAGCTAGCCAGGGTATTCAGTGCATTCTTCCATGCAACCACATCTCGAACGCTTCTAGGTGGTTGATCGTACCAGCCTTCAGAGTCCAGGTCTCAATTCCATATAAAAACACAGACCAAATATAACATTTGATCATTCTTTGACGCAATTTTAGATTTATATTGTCGTTACAGAACAATGATTTGATTCTCAGAAAAGTTGTGCGAGCTGTTTCAATTCTGCACTTAATCTCTTTATTTGGGTCTAATTGTCTTGTAATGTAGCATCTCAGATAATTAAATTGGGTAACTCGCTCAATGTTTTGTTGATCTATCTGTAGGGAAGCATCGGCGTGCGGTTGGCGGCTGAATATTATAAATTTTATCTTAGTGCTATTCATTTTTAGACCCATTTCCTGTCCTGTCGTGTTTACACAATCCAACAACTCTTGAAGGGCCTGGATTCTATAGCACAATCACCATTGATCTTCACTCCAAGGTCTTTATCTTGCAAAGCCTGTTTGAAAATTATGTCCGAGTAGATGTTAAATATGTTGTAAACGAGACCGCACCCGTATCAAAGCAATCGGTTTATCCCAATCTAATTTTAGACCCTAAAAGAGGTGTTTCGTCCTAGCTACCGACGGTGGACTCATCAGTGGGTCCGTCGGAGCTTTCCCCAGACACCTTTGATACACTTTCTACATCTGCATACTCATATTTAAACCTTTCTGCATCGGAACCTATAAACCAGATTCTGAGTGTGCCGCCATCTGCGACAAATAATAGCGGGGAGAGAATGCATCCCTGCCTGACATCTCATTGAGTGTAACATTGGTCGTCGATTTATCTTCCATTGATTCGAACCACTACTTTTGGCTTCCAATAAAAGTTATCTATAAGACGCAGATATCTGCCATCGATTCCCAAGATTCTTAAAATGTTCAAAAGCTTTCCATGCTGGACCCTATCAAAAGCTTTTTCGTAATCGATAAAAGCTACATAAATATTTTTACGCTGGTCACGACACTTTTGGAGGAGTATATTTAAGGCAAAAAGTGTCTCAGGGGTGCCAAGTGCATTCCTAAAGCCAAACTGTTTTGGCTGATTTCATGGCATAAAGAACTTCAGATTTAAAAATTTTTAGGACCTTTGTCTTGATGTACATTGACCTGTACATATTTATACATATATATATATATATATATATATATATATATATATATATATATATATATATATATATGTATATGTTATGTCGGATATTCTCACGGGTGTGATGTGTAATCGAAGGTTTTCGGGCATCCCGTGTATGTGCTGAATCCCTCTCAGGACTGTAAGGCATGGCGTCGCTCGTAGACGCCATACAGTGAGCTTTGAAAATGGTGAATGAGATTTCACCGAAACGTCAGCTGCCTTACAGTCCGAAGGTTTTCGGGCATCCCGTGTATGTGCTGAGTCCCTCTTAGATTACATATATATATATATATATATATATATATATATATATATATATATATATATATATATATATATGTTTCTGCGTATTTCACGGATTCCTCCGTGTGAGATGCAATAGCAGTGGATATATATATATATATATATATATATATATATATATATATATATATATATATATATATAAATTGCAAGTATATTTTTGTGAGATGTGTAACAGCACTGCGGAATACTGCACTGTGGTTTGTCCTTGACTTTGACTATAAAAGACATTGCCTTCTGTGGGACGATTACCGAAATTATATAATATTTCCAAACAAAACAAGTTTTATAAACTATTATATATTGGTTAGTCAACACTATTGCACACCAAATAAAGTTGATAAGTGTATTGTGATTAATACTTCGATGTGCTCGCAATTAGTACCGAAAAATGCGGGGCCTAAAGAGGTAATTGCAATTTAAGTGTTGGTGTTGGTTTTTCGAGATTTGTTCCAACAAGAAGTTGAAATCAGTTTCCACGCAAGTTATTTTCTTTTCAGATCAATAAACAGCACGTTAACATAGCAGATTTGTCAATATACAATGACAGCTGTTTGCATTTAATACTTCCATTTAAAAAATAATAAGAAAAGGTTATTTTTATTAAAGAACCCATCAGATATTTTGGAAATAGCAAATGTTAAACAATTTGTCGCGACTTTTTTGATTGCAATATAATAAACACAAATAATAAAAGACAAAAATAATTAACCTTATTTGTGTTTGTGGGATTTTACGAGTATTTACATGGCAATAATGATTAACTATAATTAAACGATAATTATTTCATGACGTTAAAAGTGCCTAAATAAGCCAGCTGAATAACATTTTTTTTAATTTAGTGTTACTAGATATGAGTCAGAGGGAGGATGTTCAGAATCATGGTGATAATTCATGATTTCTTAGGCTTCAAATTTTTTTCTGGCGTAACTTTCCATTAAACAATTAAGGTGTGAAAAACAGTTTTTTTTTGTCGTAGAAAAAGCTGTTGCTTTTCAGAAAAAAAAATTCCAAACAAAAGCATTTTAGAAATACCTACAAAATAAAAAAGAACATCAAATCGGCTTATTTGTTCATTAGTTATTGCAAAAAACGTGCTAAAATGGCTGTTTTTTCAATTGTTAATAAACAATAGATAAACATATTGCATATACTTCGCATTGCTGCAAAAGAAGCCTCTTGTGATATGAAATAAGCATGCAAAATTTCAAGTAAAAATACTCAAATAGTTTTTGCACAGTGAATTTGCTACAACTTTTGGGGTTGTAGTGTACGAGCTAAGTACAGATTTTATAAGTCATTTCCTCTTGATCGATAACTCGTGAAATGCTTCGGAGGGTTCTGGGTTGAGTAGCGGCAGCCTCCCACTCACGTAGAGAAGAAAATTGTTGTTAACCATTTCCTCCCGACTTAAAATTTGTCACATGATAGTTGGCACAATACTTTGAAGAAAAAAAAAGTCAGCTGGCTGCAAGGTGATGGATTATATGTCAGCTGATAATACGAATATGAAAAAAATATATATATACAGTGATTTCTTCTCAGTTAAAAATTTGTCAGATGATTATCAATAATACAAACACACAGATAAAGCAACAGAAATAAACTCTCTGTATATATTATTTTATATTCTCTGCCTGGAAGGAGAATACATATATAACAACTATTTAAATACGACCAATAGATTTCTTTATTTCTTACTGAAATTTTGATTTTTTAACAAATTTCTCACTACTCCGGTGATTAATAGATGTCATTCGACTGCCGATATTTTTGAGTCTCCCATCCAGGTCAGTACATGGCAGATTTGCAATATCCTACCGACGTACCTTGGAACTTATATTTCATATATCAGTTATTTCCTACGAATATTGTTCTCGGTCCGATACAGCTCCACTGACTAGACTATGAGGTGGTCGAACCGCGTATGGAGAGGACTAGTGTGGTATTCGCAGGAAATAACCTATTTGTATATATTATTTCCTTTTCACTGCCTGAAAGGAGAATACATACATAATAACTATTTAAATACGGTAGATTGATTTCTTTATTTCTTACTGAAATTTTGATTTTTAAAAATATTTTTCCATTTATAAAAGCAATTGAAAAAACAGCCATTTTAGCAAGTTTTTCGCAATATATAATGAACAAATAAGCCCATTTTGATGTTCCTTTTCTTATTTTATAAGTATTTCTAAGTCGCACAACTTTTGTTTGGAATTTTTTTTTTCTAAAAAGTAACAGCTTTTTCCTACAACTCAAAAAAAACTGTTTTTTTCACACTCTAATTATTAAATAAAAAGTTATGCCCAAAAAAAATTGAAGCCTAAGAAAGAAACCATGAATTATCACCATCATTCTGAACATCCTCCAGCCGGCTGATATTTAGAAACACTAAATTTCAAAATTCTGCCTGTAATCGAATGTGGCTTGGGAGTACCAACAATTCGAGTCGTATTTTTCTCCTTCACTATTCGGTACATAGTAGATTTTCCAACTCCTGTCATCTCAATAGAGCTTTTAACATTATTATCTAGATATTGATATCTTAAGGCATCATAAACATTTATCGTAATAAGTTTTTCGTTAAGGAAAAAATGCCCTAGTTTAACGATTTTGGAATAAATATATAAATATAGAGGTGGAAGCCATATTTTTGGGTATCTCACTAATCTCAAATAATATATAAAAACAAGCGCAAACAAGATAAATCACTAAGGACACTGTATAGTGTACTTTGCTCACTGACAGAAATTAAATTGAACTATCAGAAATTTTATTGTTGCAGTAAATTTATAAAAGCTTATAATATTTTAAATATAATTAAATATAATTAGATTTGAAGCAGTCCTCAGTTACCTGCTACACTGGAGCAGGTGCGTTGGAAGTTTCGGTAACAGTTTTATTACTCTCTCTAGTTCTTGAATAGAGTATAGGAATGAGTATGCTTGCGATCCCCCCCCCCCCCCAAAGAGAGAGGCTGGTTCCGTCCCTGCCTCCGCAATAGTTTGAGCAAAGTTCATAGTCGTCGTAGTTTGAACTTTCATTTTGTTTATGTGTTAATAATTGCAATGTTTTTTTACGTATCCGTGTTCGTTTTTTTTTAAATAAATAAAAAAAAAAACTTCTTGTCAGCTTGACCGTACTCGAATAGTGTAGTGACGATAATTTGTAATAAAATTTAAAGCATAACCATGAAACCGCAATCCGTGATAAAATTTATTTCTTTAAACCCAGTGTTTGCTTATAATCCTAAAATTACACTTTATTATCTTAGCAGACTGATTATGGTTTTAGAGTTCACCATCCCCTAAGTAATTGGTTGAGCAAAGTTCATAGTAGTCGTAGTTGAGACTGTCTTTTTGTTTATGTGATAAAATTGCAATGCCTTTTTACGTATCTTTGTTCGTTTTCGAACGAAAACATTTTTATATACCTTGGAATAAAACGAATGAATTTTTTACAATATTCATTGAAAAGTATATTTTTAATAGGTATATTTCTAGCAAAATATACATTTATTATTCATATTTAGTAGATTCATCCATATAGTCCCCGATGTTATTGTTAGATAAGATGTAAACATCCTTCAAAATTAATTGGCAGACTACGCAGTATATGAAAAGGCAGGGTAGTAACGACTTTAAAAAACTGATTGGTTTACTTTTAATAAGTTGCTTTTAATGATTAACGAGACATTCTAATTAAATCAAACTAAAAAGCAAAAGCCTAATTTATAACATTCATTAAATGAAGATTATTTTTTCTTTGCAACGATTATTTATAGAAATTAAGGAGGTGTAATCTACACTATCACGGAATTTTGATTAACTTTGCCCTGTCAATTTTGGAAATTCAATATTCAAAAACCAGGATTTAGGCATTTTTCTTTGAATTATGTTACCATTTTTCCATTGGATGAAGTTAAAAAAAATTGGAAATTAGCTTTTTGAAACAAACAACTTTCTTTTTTACAATAAAATATTTAGCTTAGCGTGGGGTTTACAGAGATATCTATAAAATGAATTTAAGATTAATCTGTATTAAAATGAAGCCGGAACGTTTAGCAACGAAGTTAATGTCGTAACGTTTAAGATAGATATTATTTTCTTTATAACTACGTATTTGAACTAAATTTATATAACTACATTTTATACATTTTAGATAAAAAATACTTGCGAACCCAAACATTTTCTCTCTAACGATATTATTAAATCATAATTTTTACACCCACCACAAACCATCAGCCATATATTTAATTTCTATCATCCATTTATTGATATGAACATGCACATCTTGCGGGGTGAAATTTTCTTCAAATTTGCGTTTTTTTGCTTTCAGTTCATTCTGAAACCATTGTTTACGTTTAAGACATAAATTAATCAGCATCTTTGCCATGAGACATTCGAATATTATGAATAAATATTTTACTATTTTTATGCTTATTCATTATGAAGAACTAAAGTTGGACTGTCTCAGAATTAAACATTAACAGTAAAAACACAACGTTGCCAAATCACACACTAGTTACGACCTCTTAATTTAAATAAGTTAAATGAAGTTCCGTGCTTAATTTTTTTTTATGATATTTCTGGTTTCAATGGCAAATGTCTTGCAATCTACTTATTTTTAAATTATATTATTTTTAATTAGTATTTTAATTTAATTTGTCAGATATAACTGTAATCCATTTTACTCATGTGGAGCGAATGGGACTAAAATTATTTTTATTTTCTTTCAGATATTTTTAGCAACGACTATTGTATTTCTGGTAATATTTTTGCTGGGAAACAATCGCTACCGATGGATTTATATTTTGTACAAGACTTTGCCCAGGGATCTTCGGTAAGTAATAATACGATAGTAATTTCCCACCAGAATGCATTATAAAATAATTTTTTACAGTAATATTTTCAGGAGGATTTTTTCGAAGACTGGCGTGCACCTTGATATAAAATGACTACACATTTAATGTTCACATATCACATTCATTGTTATTCGGGAAAAAAAATTAAGAATATATTCATTTCATAGCGATCTCTTGTATTTTCCTTAAGCAATATTCCAAAATATATTTAAATATTTCAATAAATATGTTCCAGTGCTCTTTATAACTATCTCTATTATTACATTTTATTTCACCATTTTGTCAATAATAATTAAGCCTCTAACTTTCAATCCCAACTTGGCTGATGTTATCTTTTCCTTCATAGCTGTCAAATTCATTAAAATAGGTCGGTTTTAAAATTGAAACCCCTACAATTAAAATTTTCCTCAACCTCCAAAAGTTTAACTAACCTAAGCCGAATTCCCAAAGAACCAGTTTTAAATTTCTTAGATGCAAACATGTGATTTCGTATCTGTAGGTGCGGATTCTTCAGAAGAATTACAGGCGCAAAATCTTATTTAGCATCTTCTGTGCTTCCTATTAAACCTAAACTGAGAATTTAGAATATTATCTATGCCCTGTATTTGTGAGAGGTAGTGATGTGTCGGCTAGTTTTTAATATACTGTTTGTTGTAGATGTCTATCGATTGTTACTAGCATGCATAAGAACGATAACTTCGAGTGAATAGAGTTAAAGCAGTTGGCTGCTCTTTGCCATAGAGCCGTATCATAAGAGCGTCATTTATGTAGTGGCATCAAAGTTAAGATTTCTCAAGAGCTATGGTTTCGAAATAGACTATAAATAAATTTCTACCAACCCGTCTCTTTTGTCCTTTATTTTACCTCCATATTTCATGCAACGTGGAAGTTCAATTAAATAATGATTAATCATACCTGGTGGTTTTAGCTAGATTTTTGTTTATTTTGACCACTATATACAGCTGCCTTATCATTTCTCCGTTTCTTCCCGCAAATTCTGGGCATATTTTATATACATTTATTGTTGTTCTTCTTCTATTGGCTTTAGTACTTCGTCTAGTTTGGTCATTTGTGATATGATATCGTATCGGAAACTAATACCCAGCAGGTCAGCAAAGAAAGAATAAGGCATTAAATACGATTTTCTCAAAATTGATTGAGATATTTGCTTCTTGAAATATATGGTGTGTATATATATATATATATATATATATATATATATATATATATATATATATATATATATATATATATTTGCAGCTACCTAAGTGAATCGAACGTATCATACATACGTTTATATCGACAGTTCCGAGCGCGCTTGAAGTCAAGCGCCTTCTACAAGCGGCTTAGAAATAACGAATTAAACGGGCGAGATTATACTTGAAGCCGGCTTGAATTTAAGTCAAGCCCGAAACGATTCAGGGTTGACTTGACCCAAGCGCGCTTCGAGTGCAAAATAAACACCTCAAGCGCGCTTGAAATCAGCTGTTGACTTCTGAACGATTACGTCATGCGTCAAATGGGCCTTAGTATATTATTTCTAATTATTTTTAATGTTTAAGAACACCTAAGTTAAAGACTAAATGCAGAATAAAACATTCTACCCCTCACAATAGTCAACAGTTGGTTTTTAAATAAGAAAAATATCAAAACAAGGTGTTATTTTGAGGTTAGGTACAGACAAGACGGTAAAAATGACTTGAGGCCAAGGTCAACTCATGTTTAAGTTTGTGAAATAAACGCCTAGATTTCAAGTAAGATATGAGGCGGCTTCGGTTGAAGCTGGCTCGAAAAATGTCGATTTAAACGAAGTCATAGTTTGAATGTATCTATCCAGCTTGATGTTATATCTCAAGTAGGCATATTCTTCAATCTTTTTGATGAGTTGTTTGCAGATGTTGCGTCATCTATTATCATGACTTTGGTTTTGCTAAGGTTCATATTTAACTCAGTACGTGCTAATTTTGAATAAATTTCTCCAAGCATATGCAATACTTGCATATTCTGACAAATGAGCATAATGTCATCCATGAAACGAAGATGATTTAAATATCTTCCGATGATCCTTTTACCTTGGGATCCCTTTGGGAAAATGATATACCCTTGTATAACTTCCCTTTTTACTGGAATTTTGTTAGTTCTAATATTGTTAAAAAATTCATCTGAATGCCTCAAGGAACATTCAAATAATTAATTATAACTATGTTTTTAGTGCTGTATATAGATTCTTTAAGTTAAACAAAGCAATCTCAACATGGGATAAAAACAAAGATACTGTTCCTGGAATATTCAGTAATTTCGCGAAGAAAATTCCGAACAAAGTCGTATTTTATTACGAAGACCAAAAATGGTCCTTCCAAGAGGTAGGTATTATTTTATAGGAACTTATAATTTATTTAATATTTTCCTATAGTTTTGATGTATTACTTTAATCAAAACGTAAAATTGATAGATCTTTATTAAAATATTGTTTGTAGCTCGAAGAATTTAGTAATCAAATAGCCCATTTCTTTAAATCCAAGGGTTTTAAGAAGGGAGACTCCATATCTCTCTTACTAGAAAATAGGCCAGAATATGTAGGAATATGGCTTGGGCTATCAAAAATTGGAGTTATTACTGCTTTACTCAACACAAATTTAGTTTCTGATCCACTAGTTCATTCTATAACAGTGGCTCATAGTAAAGCTCTTATTTATGGATCTGATTTTATAAAAGGTATACAAATATATTTTATTTTTAGAACTAATTTAACTTTATATTAAAGTTTATGTGTTGTCCCTGTTTGTTTTTTTTTTGTAACTTCCATGCATTTAGGTTTCCCTATCTGATTAAAAATTTCAAAATCTTGTATTTGCAGGAAATAAACTGTTTGTATATATTATTTCCTTTTTTTCTTAAAATGAGAATACATATAGGCAACTATATAAACACGGTAGAAATAAATTTATTTATATTTTAAATTTTTGCTCACACGGTAATACTTCTAGAGACATTTTTAAAAATGAAATGGATTCTGGAAAGGTTAAACTACAAGGAAAGTTAAAAAAAAATAACGTTTTTAGTCCAAAATTGTTGTTAAAAAGGTGGGCTAAAGCACAGATTTTTTTTGCTTATAAACAATTAGAAAAATTTTATTATTTTTCATGTTAAACACTTGTTATTAGATGGACTGTAAAAGATTATTGAAAACCCCGCATAAATTTTTGTGATTCAGTAAAATTTCAGCTCAAAATTGATCCTTACCACCGAGTAAATATAATGTCTAATTGTCTAAAATGACAGCATTAGACTATTATAAAGTTTTATATTGGGATTTTAGGCCAAGTAATTTTTCACGAATTTTTTTTTGGAAAGCTCTACCTTATAAAAGTCGCAATTATTTCTGTTATATTAGTAAAGACTTAATTTTGAATGTAACTTCGCTGTCGATTGTAAATTTACTATTTTTTGTTATGTATTTGCTTCCTGGGGTTATCACGATGTTTCCAGTTTATAGGTTAATTCATTTATTATAAGTAGTTTTAAGGTATTTTTGTATTGTATGCAATCTCTGAGCCCCATTCTGGGTTTAAAGTTGGTAAAATTAGAGTTATATCGCATCGTGATGTGTCTGTTGGCTTTCAGTTTAACTCAAGTGTTTTTTTGCGAGTTCAATTGCAATATTTATGTGCTTGAGATGGCCAAATTATGTGAATAATAGAAATTCATATATTTTTATTTATGTCTAAATATGGTAATTATTATGATCATATTTTGAGTATATTTATTCTATTGTTCTTACTTTGGAGTTAATTAATTAAAAATGTCACATTTTATCCTAAAGAGTTGTTCTCAAATATTCCCATTCTATAGAAATAAAATATATCTGCTGTGTTTAAATAATTGCCTACATGTATTCTCCTTTCAAGTAGATAAAGGAAAGAATATATACAAACAGCTTATTTCCTGCAAATACACTCTGGTCTGTAACATGTCGGTGGTCAAAACGCGTATGTAGAGAGAACCAGAATTGTATTTGCAGGAAATAAACTGTTTGTATTGCTACACTGGCTTTTAGAGAAGGCGCAATATTTCACAATGTAGGGAAAAACAATAGTTAATTTATTACATCAAATCACCAAAGTATAGTGGAAAGCTGGTAGCAGCACCAGGGAGTAAAAATGCCGAGCTAACACCTATGCCGGAGAGTAAGGGTGGTTTATTCAGGGTGCCACTGCATCAAAGCTAGGCCGAATGCAGAAACCTTCCTTGATGTTATTAGGAACTAGTTTTCAACTTTACTCTCTAAAGTTTAGCAAGCACCTCAAAAGTAAAAAAAAAAAACACTCGCAGCAAGCAACTGCTATATAAAATATAAATTTCGAAGCATGTCGGTAGAATATTAAAAACCTGCCGACTTCGATGTCATATTGAAAGATATCGCTAGTCAAACGACATCTATATTTACCGGAGTAATGCGAAATTTTTAAAAATCCAAATTTCAGTAAGAAATAAATCTGCTGTATTTAAATAATTGCCTATATGTATTCTGCTCTCAAGCAGATAAAGGAAAGAATAGATACAAACAGCTTATTTCCAGCAAATACAACTCTGGTGCTCTCTCCATACACGTTTTGCCCTCATTATGGTCTCGTCAGTGTAGCTGTATCAAATCGAGAGCAACATTCGCAGGAAACAACTGCTATATAAAATATAAATTCCGAAGCATGTCAGTAGGATATTATATTGACTGGCGATATTGTTCAATCTGATATCGAAGTCATCAGGTTTTTAATATCCTACCAACATGCTTCAAAATTTATATTTTATATACCAGTTGTTTTCTGCAAATGTTGCTCTCGGTCCAATATAGCTCCATTGACGAAACAATAAGGTGGTAGAAATGCTTGTGGAGAGAGGACCAGAGTTGTATTTGCAGAAAATAAGCTGTTTGTATGTATTCTTTAGTTTATCTGCTTGAAAGAAGAATACATATAGGCAACCATTCCCATTCTATGATAGAATTTTTCATTAAAACATACTTATTTACATAAATATTACAGCTGTATCCGATATATCCAATACAATAGCAGACTTGACGTTATATGAATTTGGAAATAAAGAAGAAATTCTTCATGGTGCTACAAATCTATACAAAGAGATGCTAAATCAAGTTAAAACTTTACCAGAGGAAGTTCACCAAATTACATCACATGACAAAATACTTTATATTTATACGTCAGGAACTACTGGATTGCCTAAAGCCGCTATTATTTCTAATACCAGGTAGGTATTTTAGCATAAAATAAAAAAATCGAACTCGAATACTTTGTAAAATGAAGTATTTTACTTCATTCATGTAACAATGTTTGATGGACCACATAGATATAAGAAATTTTCTACGTTTATTTTTTAATGGAACAATATACAATAAAATACTTAAAGCATATTCCACGAAACGGAGAAATACTTTTGTCCCTTTGTATATCGATTTTGCCACAATAGTGTATATTTTATGTATCTATCCAAACAACTGTTTCCTATTAAAAATCAGTTATCAAACTTAAATATATAATATAGGAGTTCGTGACACTCAAGAGTCATTTCACAAATTTGTTATAAGCTTCATTTAGTATCTATTCTCCCAAAAATAGCTAATTTAACTTTTGCTTTCAATCAGCAAAATTATTCACGTTACCTTATTAAACATCATGATAATTTGCTGAAACTGAAGAAACGCATCCGGGCTTGCAGGAGCAGCTAGGGAAAAACTCATTTGGTATCAAAAGAACAAGCAAGCCAACTTTAAAACAACCGATCGATTTGACTTTTGAGCAAACGATCAACGCTGACGCTGCCAATAAGCGACAGGTGTGACTTACACGTCTAATTCTATATCGGCTCGATAGCGATGTTGTAAAAGCCATACGTTAAGGACAACAATAATTTATAAAAACCGAAATTTCAGAAAATCTGCTGTGTTTTAATAATTGCCTATTAGACCAAACTAGAAGTAAATGTAAACAAACCCTACATAAAATGTAACAGAAAAAATAGGTTGAAGCCTAGGAGGAGGGGGGGGGGGGTTAAAGTTCGCTAAAACAGGTTTTTTGAACCTACAAGACAAGAAAAATATTTCGGAACAATATATTTTCCCATTGGAAAAATAAGCTTAACCTTGAAAAACCTTTAGAGTCCTTGTCACAGTTAAATCACCTGCGGATAGCTAGGGAAAATTCAAAATCACTTGTGATCTAGTGTCCTTCCACTCAAAATTTTTGAGTTATCAGGTCATAATGGAGATTTTGGAACATAACGATACATGATCATACTCCAAACCTTTGATGCTTTGTATCTCGAATACATGTGATTTTTGGAATTTGACTAGAGCTGCATAAGGTGTGTGGGGTCCTTTATGATATCCTTCAATCTGGTCATCTTTGAGAGAGAAACAGAAACACTTCATTCTTTTGAACTAGCTTTGGCTTTAAATTTAATTTATGTAAGAAGAAATGAGATATTTTAATTAGCTTAACTGGAAAAACATTAAATAAAACAAATGCAAAACATAATATAGAGTACACTTTGAGATGAAGTCTTTAAAAATTGTTTTTTTCATAATTAAGGAGAACGACGAAATTAGAATAATGGTGAACAGCGATTTAGTCACACCTTAAATTACTGACACTGCACGAAACTAGTCCACTAATACTTATCACATAAAATTATCAGTATGAAAGAGATTTGAATGTATTTTTCTATATTTTTAGATATATGTATGCTGCAGCTGGCATTAACTATTTATCAGGATTAAGTAGCGACGATATTTACTATAATCCTTTACCTCTCTATCATACGGCGGGGGGAGTAATAGCCGTAGGACAAGCACTCGTTTTTGGTCTGACTGTAGTTTTAAGAAAAAAGTTTTCAGCTTCTAATTATTGGGATGATTGTCAAAAATATAAATGCACGGTAAGAATTATATGTAATATGAAATCTCAAGTTATAGCTATTAATTCAGAGAAAGTGGTTTCTTTTAAAGATCTATCAAAACAATTTTAGAATATTTATTAAATATAGATAGTTATCATAGATAACCGTTCTTCTTAATAGTTTTGGAGCCCGCCCACATATAAGAAGAATCATTAGTATACTTTTATAACTTCTTGTGTCACTTAATTCTGAGTAGACCCAAAACTTTTTCCTCTGCAAAAACACTCGTAATACAAGTACTGCATTAATACAGAGTGGACAATAGGTATATCCAATTAATTGGTGAAACCATGAAGCAAGGGTGTGCAATGTATTAATTAAACTTACAAGAAGAAAAACGACCTCTCTCTTAGTGGAGGTGTTAAAAAAGGGGAACATTATCACCAAAATTATTTACCTTGGCCCTCTAAGACGTATTGAAAAAACTAGAATGGTCGAATAATGGTATAAGTGTAAATAAAAACGCTTTACTAACTTGAAATACGCAAACAATTTTGTCACAATTGCAGCAAACTTAAAGGACTAAAAGTCAAGAGCATATTTACATTTACTTAATTATTATATTTCTTGAAGTTTTTCAATTAAGGCAATCCTTTAAAGTAAAGGTTTATTCGGTTTATTCATTTTAATACAGTTTTCTTTATACCAGAACATGTTTTTGAAAATGTAGTAGAAAGTAATCGTCATTAAGGATTCGTCTTCTTGCAATACTGAAAAAGTCACTCAATATTCATGAAACTAACGACGTACTCTGATATTCTTCTGGTATATTTATAACTACTGTCATGAATTTTCAGTCAATTGAACTTGGCCGTATATTTTTAGGTTTCAAATTATATAGGTGAAATATGCAGATATTTACTAGCAGTACATAAACCTGGTACAGAAGTAAAACATCCAGTTAAAAAAATGCTTGGTAATGGGTTGCGGCCGCAAATATGGGATAAATTTATAGATACGTTTAAGATTGAAAATATGTGTGAATTTTATGGATCGACTGAAGGAAATTCCAATTTGAGTAAGTTTACCACTACGTCAGGTACCAATGAGATTAGAAATTATGCGTTTCAATGTTATTCGGTAATTTTAGTAGCACTACCTGTAATACATTTTAAATTGGATTTTTATTAGTATTTTTAATAGTTTATCAATGACATTAATGACATGACACTTCAACCAATGTTTTTTTTTTCTTTCATGGGTCCATCCTGAAGCCGGATGCACTGCGGCCAGTATAGGCCTATTGTGCTTATCCTTGACGTAAAGCCGCTCTGTTAACTTAGCCTCCTGAACTAATTTATACAAGTCCGCTAAAAATTGAGTTAGTATTTGATTCCATTCCAAATTTATGGACCCGGGGGTTAATTGTCTTTTTTGATCTAGTGACTCGCAATCACATATGATGTGATATATCATTTGTTCGGCTTCACCGCATAGGCTGCAACTGAGATCTCCGTTGTAAAGGTTCGTTTTATTCAGATGAACTTTGACAGCCACCTGTCGCGTTATTATGCCTGTAATTACCCTTCACTGATTGCTCTTCATTTGGAGTAATTTCGTTACTAATTTAGGGTCAGGTTTCCCAATAAATAGCCTGCTATAGTTCAGTTCATATCTGGCTGTCCAGTGATTTTTGTGCCCCTTTTGATTCATTTTTTAATAGCTTCTCATGCCACATACCGTGGCATCCCAAGAAGTCGGTTCTGAACCAATATATTGAATTGATGAGCTAGCTCTCGCCAGCTTATTAGCTTTTTCTTTTCCATGACATGCTGTTGTCGTACCCAGTTTAACATAGCTCTGTTGTCCTTTGCCAGAGTTGAAAGTTCACTCTGGTATTCCCAAACCAATCAAAATGATACATTTTGACCCTTAAGGGCCTTCAAGGCTGCTTGGTTGTCAGAATGAATGTAGATCTGGTACCCTTTATAAGTTCTGCTTTTCATCTCATCAGCACCTTGTAATATTGCATATATTTCTACTTGTTACGTATTTTCCCAAAGGAAAAATAATTTATCTTCTGGGTTGTAGCCCATATATCCCGTCCCCGGTACCCTCATTGGTTTATCTACCATCAATATACCAGATAAGTGACCCAGAAAATAGTTCCAGTTTAGCTTATTTGGGTAAGCAAGATCCTCTATAGTGACCTCGAATGGTATATTGTTGTGGTAGCCCGAAATCATATAGTCTATGTCAATTTCCAACTCCTGACTTTGTTACATACAGTTTTTTATCCTGTGATCAGCATTTGAGCTATTGGCATTGAGTGGTGTAGCCGGTGAAGCCACATTCTTACCTCTCGTTGAACCACTAAATTTAGGAAGGGGAGTCTAGAATGCACTCCATTGCTAAAGGCGGGGTCGATTTCATAGCCCCTCTAGTGCTCAAACAGGCGACCCTTTTTATGAGGCCTAGCTTAGTCATAACTATCCTTTGCATACCAAGGTTGCGTATGTGATTGCCTGCCTCATTACATTAGGTATAACCAGTGCACCATCTTGGATGAGAGACCCCATGTTTTCCATACAACCTTCTAACGCTCTTAAGGTTTATTTCCGATTTTCTTTTTATCTTTTCTGCATGCTTATTCCAAGAGAGTCTACAATCCAAGATTACCCCTAGATATTTTACTTTCTGGGAAAGTGGTACTATGTTTCCTTGTAGGATAATGAAACCGAAGTCCTCTAGTTTTCTCCGTTCCGTGAAAGGAATTAGGACAGTCTTCTGGGAAGTTATATTTAGTCCTTCCTGTCCTACCCATCTTTCTACAACTCTGAAAGACTGCTGCATTATTTCTCAACAGTTGTATTAAATTTACCTCGGGTTAAGAATACCAAGTCATCAGCGATATGCTAGTATTGAGTGACCCTCTCTGCTCAGAATTCGCAGAAGCCCACTCATTACCGGGTTCCAAAGGAGTAGAGAGAACTCCTTCCTGCGAACATTCTCCAGCTACCCGCGCCATCAACGTTTTTCCAAACAGTTCTGCGTAAACAACCCTGTCATTTAGCATGTTTTCTATCCACCTGCAACAGGTCTCTTCCAAATTGATGTTCCTTATTGCCATGGTGATTGATAGAAATAACGTGTTATCAAACGCCCCTTCTATGTCTAGAAATGCTTCAAGAAGCACTTCTCCATTTTCTATATTCGTCGCATTTTCCTGTCGCAAAAATTAAATTAAACATTCTAATTTTAAGTTTGTAATCGTGGGTGACTATAATTTACCTGATGTCAAGTGGAAGCTGAATGATGTAGGAGAAGTAGGTTCATATCTTTATTAGGACTAGCATTTGGAAGATATGTAAAAATTTTTCGTTCTAACAGCAATACTAATTTTAGTTTAGTTTAATTCATTTTTGTAATTCTAGTTCTAAACCATACTAAAAAAGCTGATTTGAGAAAGAATAACCTATCAACTAACTATTTGTTTTAGTTAACATTGATAACACAGCGGGAGCAGTTGGATTTGTGCCGAGATACGCAAGCTTCGTATATCCCGTTATTTTAATTAGTTGCGATGAAAATACAGGCGAGCCTATAAGGAATAAATATGGTAAGTTTTAATCCACAATTAAACTAGTCCATACAGGACTGTGCTGTTGAAAGAAAAATACTAACAAAGGGTTAATACATTTGGCCTTTCTTCAGATTTCAAACTTTCTACCAAAAATTTGAATAAATTTTCATTTTATGCAAAATTTCTGCATGCTTGTGCTTAAATTTTTTTTCTGAAGCTAGTAAAGGTAGGAGACTGTTTTAAAGTGGTAGTATGTGTAAAGTAGTTTTGAAGTAACGACATTTAAAGTTAAGATAAAATTTATCTTTCACCACAAAGTAATCATGGATGACATAAATTATTTTCTGTATAAAATTTTATCTTTGTATTATTTGCAGGATTATGTAGAAGGTGTGCTCCAAACGAACCGGGAATACTTGTTGGAAAAATAAATCCTAAAAAGGCCATTAACGAATTTGCAGGATACTCCGACAAAGCAGCAACTAAGAAAAAAGTTCTACAAGATGTCTTTAAAAAGGGAGATGTGTATTTTAATTCTGGAGATGTGTTGATACAAGATGAATTTGGCTATTATTACTTTAAGGACAGAACTGGAGATACATTTAGGTATAAAAAAAGATAAGACATTTTGCTTGTCTCAAATGCTTTATGTTTTATAATAAGAAGTTCTTTTTGTTTTTGTTCCTTCGAATAGTAGTTGTTTTTTTTAAATCTGATATAATACATTCAAAGAAGAATAAATTTGAATTTAGGCTGATAATCTTCTAGTACCATCATCGATAGTTTTAACGTGTCTAGTCTAGTTATATTATTTTACTTCAAATTATTGAATTTTTATTGTAGTCGGGGGCTCACTGGGTTTTTGTAGTCAATGTAGAGACATGGCTTCAAAGCTTTTTATATGTATTTTGACACCCTGATTACGAATATCGAAGACGGATTCCCGAAAAATGGTCAGCTTTTTTGTTATAAACCAAACAATTGTTAATAATAATTTAAAAAATTATTTTTTTTTGTAAAATGATTTTTTTTCGCAACATTTCAACACGAAAAACTTTCGATTAAATCAATATGTTCAAATTCTGCGCTTAGCAATTGATAGTTCAAGTCAAGAACTACAAGCTGGGATTAATCGTACTGCGAAAATGTAATGTTTTTTATAATTCTGGAACCCTATAAACAAATAACGTTTCATTAGTTATAACTTATACGCCGACTTGTATGAAGGCAACTTATACGCCGACTTGTATGAAGGCAAATAGAAGTCTACTTACAGGCGCTCACCTAGTGCACACAATCCTTTTTAGCTTTCGCTGATCGCTGCAGTAATACTTTAAATCCTGTGTGTGTGTGTGTGTGTGTGTGTGTGTGCTGAGTCCTTCTCAGGACTGAAGAGAGCTGAAATTTCGGTGATATCTCCTTCACCATTTTTAAAGCTCGCTATACGGCGTCTGTAAGTGTGTGAATGAACCAAAACATCACACCCGTGAGAACATCCGATATAACATATATATGGGACAATCCGCGTCAACCGGATTAGAGCAACGACCGAAATTTGAAGCAACCAAGAAAATCGACCAAGGGTTCATTTTAAAGCTTAGAGTGTCTACTTTAAAGTGCCGAATGCGCCTTTGAAAAATCCGATATGGCGGCTTCATTATGTGGGCTGGAAGCCGGAGAAAAATCGAGTGTCTAGCAAAAAAAGCTTGTAAAAATAAAAAATCTCAACCGATCGGGTCGTTTTTGGCTCAAATTGTAGTTGATGGACACCCCTAAAAAGCTGGTGTGACGGTCAAAAAATCAATATGATAGCCGAAAATCAACCCAATCGCGCCAAATTTAGTATACAGAGGTTTTTGGGCTCGCTGATCACGAAACCGAGGTCAAGTTTGCAAAATTCAACATGGCGGATCCAATAAGGCGAACGAATTTTTTGAAATTCCACCGATTTGCAGTAAATTTGGTTGACGGGGATTTTTAGGGTCGGTAATCACGAATCCAAGGGCAAATTTGCAAAACTCAAGATGGCGGATCTAATATGGTGAACGTATTTTTTGGAAATCAATCGATTAGCACCAAATTTGGTATACGGGGATTTTTGGGGTCACTGATTTTCGAAATCAAAGATTGAGTTTCCGCCCACCATCTTGAATTTTGAAAATCTGAAAAACTTTGGTGGAACCAGGTGTCTTTATCGGGTTCGAAAATCCACTGGGCTCACGAGCTATACCGAATAAAGATGATTTACCACTACCTGGTATGTGGCTTAACATATGTTATTAATGATCATTTATAATATTTGACTTTTATTTCTTAGATGGAAAGGTGAAAATGTTGCAACAAGTGAAATTGAAGCAGTAATAAGCAATGTTGCAGAACTTCACGACTCGGTGGTGTATGGTGTACAGGTATGTTTCCTTGGTACTACCACGTCTATTTATAGTTCAGATAAAATTTATTAAAACAGTTAGAAAATACATTAAACATCCTGTTTTAAAACGAAATATAATTTCCGGCATTCTATATGTTACATTTTCAGTTATATATATATATATATATATATATATATATATATATATATATATATATATATATATATATATATATATATATATATATATTCCTGTTTTTCTTTAACCATATTTTAAATCTGTCAATGACTCTTTCAACAAAAAGAGTAAATGTTCTAAACAATTCCGTCAAACAAAAAATTCAATGTGTAAATGCGAACTTACCCAATAACATTCTTAACAGATTTTTGTTTATCGAAAAAATACATATGAGAAGTTACATAACAAAATTAAACAGAGACACCAAAACAAATTAAATAATTTAATAAAGGGACAACAAGCTAACGATGAGAGATACGATAATATACAAAAATGGATAGAAAATATAAAAACACCCACATACTGACATCCTGTCTCTAACTATTTCAAACGAAGGATAATTACTAAATACATTTCTGCTGTTGAAACTATCATAAAAGATAATCCCAGTGAAGAACGTTTTAATAAACCATGAAATTAAACTAAGACACAAAAATAATCCTCAAAATTACAGTTTTACAACCTGACTAAAGCGAAAAACCATAATTATGAACACCGTTGATTATGAGGCAAAAATTAATTCATTACTGAGTGATGATACCTCTTACAATAAAATTAAAAGTGACCCCACATTCTTATATCAAAAGGAAAATAACGCTTTCATAAAAAAAAAGTGTATACAAATAACTGCCAATCAAACCAAAAACCTGAGTATGCACAATGCTATTCCTTACGAAATATGTGGTCTTCCTTTACAGACAAAACGTACGTACACTTAAGACCAATCGTACAGTCACCTTTTTATAATCTATTTTGATAGATAGATTGCGTCTCAAATATAACTGCAGGAAATGAAACTTTTTTGAAAATGCCTTCAACAAAAGACAAAACGTTTTTTTAACATCTACGTATGAACCTTATCCCAAGAATATATATATATATATATATATATATATATATATATATATATATATCTTTAATTAATTATAACTTTCAGCTTATTTACTTTTTAATATAGGTAATTTCAAAATTATTGTAGATTCCTGGAACTGAGGGCCGAGCAGGAATGGCAGCTATTGTAGATTCTAATAACGTCTTAGACCTTAAAAAATTAGCTTCTGGACTAAAGTCAAAGTTACCAGCTTATGCCATACCAATCTTTCTACGAATCATGGACTCCATACCACTAACTGGTACCTTTAAAATGAAAAAACTAGATTTGCAGAAGGAAGGCTTCGACTTCGAAAAAATAAAAGATCATAGACTTTTTTACTATAACGCTAAAAACTCGGAATATGTTCCATTAACAAAAGATATTTATGATGATATTATTCAAGGTAGATTGAAGCTGTGATTTTTTATGTTTGGTATGAGATTTTAATTTACTAGTTTTTATTTTTATTTAATTTAAAATTGGAATAAAGGATAACTATCAATGCAAAAATACTTTAAATTTTTAAAGTTCTCTTATGTTATAGATATTTTTACACCAAAAAGTAGTTTTTTCTATGTAAATATTTACTTTTACTGCAATATTTGTATGGTTGTTTTAATCTATTTATATACAAAATGCAACTACATCTTTCATTTGCTATTTAAATATAAAATATTAATTTATTATAGTGTTTTATTTAAATACAACATATGGAAAATATTTTTTTTTATACTTTTTATTCAATATGATTATTATACAAACTATAACCGAAGTTGTAAGTAATGATTTTTTTCTCATGGGTCCATCCTGAAGCCGCACACAGAAGTCATGGTAAATGTTCCTGCTATGTAATTGACGATAACCTATATCAAGCAGTAAATTCATCGTAGATCAGAAAGAGGAGTGAAACTTTGGACGTGACGTGCAGCTGTAATTTCTACTAGAATCGAGTAAACTGACTCAACTCTAGTGAATAGTAAAACAATGATTGGATGAAATTATCGACTATATACTTTTTAATATAATATCTATACATTCAGACCGTAGCGCTATAAGCTGACAAGCTGAAAACCCAGAATTAACAAGCAAAGTGAAGACTCCATGTCCAATATTTTTTTTGTTGAGAGAATTAGATTATTTTTTAATGCGTTCGAGGTAATAAAAGGTCTTCTGTGGCCCGCAGAAGTGCAGTTTGGTTCGAACAAGAAAGTGACACTGAGTGTGCATTTTTTGAATAGTGTCAAAACCAGACTTTTTCACCGATTTTGATTCCGAGAAATGAATTCAGCAGGGAAAGATAAGTAAATTGAATACATGCAACATAAAATTCGAGATGTGCTGTTCATGATATAATAATTCGCCGTGTAATTGCTTGATTTTTTTTACTAAATGTAAAAATTTAGTATAAAATAATGAAAAAGTTATAATATACCACGATGTATCGCATTGAAAGCAATTTGAGTAATGATACTGATCACGTGACGCGTATGACGTCATCATAGTAAACCAGCTAACGTTAACAATAGTTTGAATTCTTGAGATTTTTATGTTTGTCGTTATAAAACGATTTGTAAATAGTGTGTAGTGCTACAATACACTTCGACATCCATAAGCACTCCAAAACAAATGTTTCTATTCCAATAGATCTTAAGAAGTGAAAATAATCGTTAAAACTATCTCGTGGAGATCTTAAATCCATAGGAACTAATCCTATTATTTTTATATGTGAAGATCACTTTAATGTAAGTATATTTAGAATATTTGTGCTTATATATATATATATATATATATATATATATATATATATATATATATATATATATATATATATATATATATATCATCCTCAGCATCATCTACCTTTTTATGTTAACTGCTTCATTCTCTAACTCAATGAGTTTTGCCTGATTTGATAACGACCTGCAGTTATAGATCGGTATACATATTTGTTGTTCTATTTGGGTAGTGGTTTAGACTACGCAAATTCTTAGCCCCCTCTCCCCTCTGGCTGGTTCCCGGACACTACTGAGTCCCCTTACCGACGACAGATCTAGAAAGGCTCCTAAAAGCACTTCTTTGTTTTCCATCTTTTTTTAACTTTGCTCTTAGTTCTGTAGACATTTTGTACTGTTTGCTCTTATATTATCTCTAATATGCTTTAGTATGTTACAAAGTTCACTGAGAGTATTGACAATCTGCCCACTTTCCTTGGTGGCTTTAACAACGATATCTACTTTTTTAAAGTCTCGGGCGATTCTACTAATATTGGCGATCCGGAAAAAAGAACCGGAAATAATTTGGCCACCACACATTCTGGAATATTCTCAATAGTCTCGCAGTGATCCACGATACTCTCTTAGCCTGCCACAGTTATTTATTATACTCGGTCAGAGATGCGCTGTATTTGTACAATTACCTGATAATGTCCTCTTTTGAGAACAGTTTATTTCATAGGTCGAGTTCTACATACGAAAAACCACTCTAAAAGATAGACCCGTCAACCAACATAAAAATCATGTGAGTCAACTCATGCATAACAAGAAAATAGCGTTAACAACCTTTTTTGACATTAAAAGAGCAATCATACCTCATTTAATTCCGTAATAACGTCCTCCAAGAGATACTTTATTCAATGCAGATGAGCATAATACTATCTATGTAGGTCATTTTTGGAACTTACCTACATTCTTACTTTTGTGAAATAAATAAAATATCTGCTCTTTAAAAAACATCAAGGAACAGTTTACTGAAAAGCTGCACTATATTCTATACCATTCTGTATAAAAATGTCGAATTGAATTACCCCTGGTTGCTTAAAGTCAATACATATTCCTTGACAACGGTTTGTTTGTATTCAAAAATCGTAGTGTAAAATCAGCCTTAAGTTAAAATTGTCTTTATTATTTATTTTATTTAATATGGATAAACAAGTAAGGCCTGTATTTACACTGGAATTAGGCTACAAAATATTGCCGGGACTTGTAACTATTGGAAAATATGATGGAACACACGCTTGTATAACTGCTGCTACAAATACAGATAAGGTAATTTCCAAAGAGATTTTAGATTAAGAGACCTAATCCAAACCATGCAATTGTTTACAGCCAAAATTGCAATAGATACGTGAAGAAAAAAAATACTTTTAGGTAAAAATAATTGGTAATAGAACGAAAAATTCTACTTTCAAGCAATTACGGTATTTAATAATGTATTATGTTCAAATAATTAAAAAATGTTAATAAAAAATAAAATTACTTTTGATCCTAAAAACTTTATAGCATCTTACCATCTTACATCCATAGCACAGACTTAGCCACAAGGGCGGTTACTATGACTACATAAGTGCTCGTGAAATATTAAATATTTACAGAGTTCAGAAATTTTAGACAGGGGTTTTCTTGTCTGTGACTCTTTCTCTTTTAATCTAAAATCTCTTTGATAATAACACTCACATAAAGATCGATATAAAGAAAATCAGCACAATTCAAGGTTATACTAACTGTAATACAACCAGGTAAAATTAAATTTATCATATTTTAGGTTTTAATTCACAGCCCACATCGTAGAAATCAGCCGTCAGTTGGCAAAATTATCTGGTCAGAAGCCAATAAGGAAATTGCCATTTTAAATGTTAATCAACCCATAACTGCTTTAATAGCAGGAATCTTAATGCCAAACGAAGAAAAAGACATTTTGATAATAGGTAAGTTCTCCAGGATACTAGAGAGAAAAAAGCAGATACATATTTACACCGAAAGGGATAATTAAGTCCCAATATCCACATATCTTGAGCTAATTCACTCACAGCTACATTTTTTTTCCTAAGTCATCATGAGATCACAACGTACTAACAACATTTTGTTGACAAAATTGGAAGCACCTTGTCGATGTTAAATAGCTACCTACTCGTTTTATATCTAATGTTCAGCTTATATATAATATACCACCTCTTTCTGTATATAGGTACTGCTACCCATCTACTGGTTTACCACGTTCATGACAACAAAGATATTTTTTACAAAGAATGTGAAGATGGCGTTAAATCTATTGCACTGGGCCTTTTTAAAGATTTTAAATCACCCGTTATTATGGTTGGAGGTAATTCATCAGTTCATGGATATGACCACAAGGGTAATGATATATTTTGGGTGGCTATTGGTGATATTGTTAGTTCTATGGTTTTGATGGATTATAATAAAGATGGAAATAATGAAGTACGTTATCGTTTTATGTGGGGAGGAATTACGCTATAATTATTACTACTATTTTACAGAGCAACTTCTAAAATGAACCGAAAAAGTATTTTATTGATATTTATAATTACTGGAAAAAATATGTTTAGTTTACTTTTATTTTAGTTAGTTGTAAGTTCAGAAGATTTTAATATCAGAATATTTAAAGGTGATGAGGTTATAATGGAACAAAGTGAAACAGAAGTAGTAACAGAATTAACAGTGTTACCAGAACATAAATTTGCTTATTCTGTTTCCAATGGTACTGTCGGGGTTTATGAAAATGATACTAGATTATGGAGAGTGAAAGTAGGTACAAATTATTGCATAATTATAGATGAATTAACAATAAAAAATTTTCTTATAATAATTTTAAAAACTTCTTGCTAGAGGACATAACCAATAATGTATTGTTCAAATATTTTTAGTCGAAGAATTTTGCGGTATCAATGCACCAATATGATCTTCTGGGCCAACCTACCATCCAACTAATTACAGGATGGTCCAATGGAAAAATAGACTGTAGATTGCTTAAAACTGGAGAAGTGTTGTTTAAGGACTCTATGGGTTCTGGTGTAGCAGGTATAGTTGAAGGAGATTATCGATCGATGGGTAAAAACGATTTAATCTGTGTTTCTGTTGAAGGAGAAGGTAAAAAAGTAGATTAGATTATTTTAGCAAAATTTATACTTGAAGTTGGATTTGTGCTGATTTCACATGAAATATATTTTAGTTAGAGGATATACAACAACGAAGACCGTAACAACCGGCGGAAGTTCAAGTGTAGAACAGGATACTATAAAAGATTTGCTCTCACAAAAACAAGCATTATTAATGGAACTAAAGCATTACGAAAATAATACAAAATACAATAATAATGCTGGAAATGAAATGGAGAGCTTTGAAGCTAGTGGTGTTATTCCATCAAACACTAGACTACAAATTGTAGTGAATACTAATATGGGTGAAAAAGAGCAAAAGGTAAAGTTAAAGTAGAAAAAAGAAGAAAATATTATTAGAATAAGACTTCAATTCATACAACTGTATTACTATTTACGAAATCTGTCTATTTACAAAGTGAATTATAATACCCACAACACAAAAATTTACTTACCTATTGTTAACAAGATTACATCAAGAATATACTAATTTTAGCCTCATGTTGAAGTATATATTTGCACCAACAACGCTACTATCATCAAAGCAGTAATAATTTTTGCTGAAGGAATTTTTAAAGGTGAAAGTCATGTGGTACATCCTGAAACATCAAAATTAACATCAGAAATATCGATACCTTTATATCTGCCAAGAGATAATCCTGTCGATATTCATCTAAAAGTAAGTGCTTTCCAATTCATGGTATAAAAATTTCTCCTCAACTTGCATTATTTGTAGGCTTTGGTGGGATATCCAAACAGCATTCAGTTCCATGTTTTTGAGGTTACCAGACAATTGCCTTGTTTTTCAATGTATACATTGAAGACTACAAACGAACAGTCTAAACCAGAAGGTAGAAAATTTAATACTAGAGAAGTCTTTAAATTAAAATTTGGAATGTTGTCGAGATTATTACTCGTTTTATATACATTCACAAATCAAACGCTTACAATATTCTAATTTAACTTCAGAAATTTTTTATGAAGATGAAAAAATGTTTAGTATGTTTTTAATTTAAGTATCTCAAAAGCAAACCTATTAAACTTAACTCTTTGGAAGATTTTTTAAAGATCATTATTTCGATGATAGAAGAAAATGATCTACTACAATTTGATGTTTAAATCACCTTTCACAAAGTAAAAATCTTATTTTTGTTTCTGATACTTTTATCATTTGTCTTATCTCCTAATGGCCTTAAGTTCTTAAAAAGATGTCTGTATTAAAGTTGTTCATGCTTATGACTGATAATAACTGGTAAAGGTATAAATATTTAAAATGTTCATTTAAATGAGCCACAAAACTTCGTCGACTTAGAATTATTACTTTTCTTTAAGGAAAAATGACAGCCTCATTAGTAATCTCATTGACACCTGAAATACACCTAAAAATAATTGTTTGTTTTAGGTTCTGTACAATTTAAAATCAACGAAAGACTTCAAAGAATTTGCATGTGGATTAACCAAAACTTTTTGTTTCCTTCTGATATAGAATTTGATTCAGGACCAAATCTAATTCTGGATATAAAGTGTCTACGAGATGGAAGTGACCTTGTGTTGATGTTTGAGATATCCGGAAAAGTTACTTTTTATACAAATAACATGTTTTTAGCTGCTGACTTGATACAATCCTTAGCAGGCTATTTGAAACTGGAAAATTTAGAAGTGACTATTTCTATTATTTCTATAATTAAACGTGGTCAAATTAATTCTTATATATTCGCATTTGCTAAAACTAGTTTGTAGAAATTGAAAACGAATATATGATAATAAGGTCTTGATGACCAAGGTCTGTCAATGAGCATATATTCCTCTAGTGTTAAATAAAATTGAGTATTTTGATTCTTTATATTTTAGTCGAAAGCTTCATTTCCACAAGAAGAAGAAAACTTGAAAGGTCTTATGCAAAAACTTAGCGATATTCAGGAAGCTCGACTAAAACTAGATACAGATGTAGCTGATAGGTTAAGTCAAATTAGAAATCTGATTATTAGAGCCGAGGATAGTAGAATAAATGATATGTAAGTACAGAATTGTATTAATTTTTATACGCAAATAATAAAAATCTTTCCATATTTACTTGAAAGAGATTTATACGAGGGGAGACCCAAAAGTAAAGGGAATTGGGCTGCGGTGGGAAGGGAGAGTGGGGGAACCCATTGTTCGACCAAGTGTCTGTTAGGGTCGCGCCTCCTGAGTCAGTGTGCGAAGTTGTGTCGCTGTGAATTCATCGGTTCGCCCTTGAGAATTTTCTTTGTAAAAACAGCTTTTCCCATTTCGCCGAAAACGTGATGGCAGATTTTCGTGAGCAACGCGCGGCTGTTAAAATTTTGTTTCCTGTTAGGGAAATCGGCCGCGAAAACTATTGTAAAGCTTAAGACTGATTATGGGGATGCTGCCCTAACTAAAACCAGAGTCTACGAGTGGTTTTCACGTTTTAAAAATGGTGAAATGTCAATTGAAGACCAACCCCGTTGTATTCAAAGATTTACATATGAGAAGGATTGCCTTTTCACAGACGAGCAAAGGGTGTGTCGATTTCAGGCATGTTTTGAGCGTCAAAATCAGCTCGAAGAAGACCCTCAATTTTTTTCCAAGGTGATTACTGATGATGAATCGTGGTGCTATGGATACGACCCCGAAACAAAGCAGCCATCAAGCCAGTGAAAGATAGCTCACTCACCTCGTCCTAAAGAAACTCGCCAAGTGAAGTCAAACATCAAGACAATGCTCATTTGTTTCTTTAATTGCAGATGTGTTTTGCACGCGGAGTTCGGTCCTCCCGGGTCAAACTGCCAACCAGAAGTTCTACTTGGAGGTTTTGAAAAGATTGAAGGAGAGTATGCGGAAGAAAAGGGCCTATCTTTGACGCACAGATGACTGGTTCTTCCAACATGACAACGTGCCGGCCCACACTGCCCTCTCCGTAAAGCAGTTTTTGACCAAAAACGGCATGACACCGAGTGTCCACCCCACCCCCCCTTCTCACCGGATCTAGCCCCCTGTAGCTTCTTTTTGTTCCCCAGACTCAAAAGGGACATGAAAGGAAAGCGTTTTGCCACTGTGGAGGAGGTAAAACAAACATCGCTGGAAGACCTAAAGGACATCCCGATAAGTTAATTTAAGAACGTTTTGAACAATGGGAGAATCGTTTGGAGAAGTGCGTTGTAGTCAATGGAAAATACTTTGAAGAAGTGCGTTGTAGTCAATGGAGAATACATTGAAAGTGATCAAAATTTGGTATAAAAATATTAAGAAATAAAGAAGTTATGACGAAATTCCCGTTTTTTTTGTGTCTCCCTTCGTATTCATTACATTAGTTTTTCAATACGTCAGCCCCTTTTTTGTGTTGCATAAAATTCTGGTTAATCTTTTTAGTGACTGTTTAATATACAAATTGAAAACTGACAATTTTAGCAAAGAAATGATGGATCATTACAAAGATCTGGAAATTGTAAATAAAGACCTTATAGGTGGATACAATATTAAAGTGCAAAACTATAATGAAGGCATAGAAACTATGAAAAAAATTAACAATATAATTCAGAAAGCTTCGAGGCTTAGAGGTGGGTATAAACTTGGTTGAAGCGACACCTCCTAGATGTTATTTTTTAGATAAAAGATTTCCAGGAATAAGAATTTTTAATTAGAAATTTATTATGCCAAGAAACAAAAAAGTTATGAAAGCTTTAGATGTAGGCGAAGTGCTAATGGTGGTGACCTCTGTACATCAAAATTGTAACTAAATTCTGATTTCTCATCCATGAAAAACAAAAATTCCAAATCAAGATATTATTAAGATGAATATTCACAAAAAAACCTGCTGGAGATCTAATCTTCATTTCTAATTTTTTTCTGCTCTTAAATTTAAAGAATAATTCGCATAGTTGGTGCAGGCTACAACATGTGTTTTTCTAGTTCGATATAGATATTGCTCAACTTTCTAGGCATAACAATAAAAAAAAAAAACAAATAATGCATTTTACAAAATTTATTTTCATTTTTTTTTATTTTAGTTGGGCAGAATTCGGCAGTTATGATAAATCATTGCAGAAATGCTATCAAAAATAATAACATTGAAGGCCTAATTAAAATTATTCGGACAGGAGAACTTTAATAATTATATACTAATACTAACAAAAATGAACACTAAATGTAAAATATAAAGACAAAAAATAAAATTGTATATACAATAGTTAAAATACTTCTATAACTTTAAAATAAAATAAAAACATCTTACAATAGTTGTTATTTACTTTTTTTTGTAGATATAATAAAAAAATTGCAAACGAAGTTTTCAGTATTTTATATGAAACAGTCTTCATTTTCCTTGAAATAATTATGATTATTTTAATTCGTAAATTTATAGTTATTCAATTGATTTATTGTAAAAAATCAGTTTAATAAAAGATGAGTAGATCTGCTACACAAAAATTTTCTTAAATTTAGAATTATTACTTCATATTGTATGAAGTACTGTTCATAAGTACAATTAAATATTTATTACTGATTTAGCTCTCTTGAATTTCAAAATAAAAGTTTATTTTATCCCTTTTTAATGCTGTTATTTGCACAAATATGTCTGTTGTTTTCAGACTTTAAATAAAATTTTTAAATTTCAAGAATGGACGACTTGGACATCCATATATTCTTCGCCAATAATTTGATGATTTCTTGGATTAAAATGTAACTACACTATAAGCGGATTCCATGTTAAATTAATAATTTAGCCTTGTTATTTTCATGGATATTTTGTGGTATATCTGAATTGATAAAACTGAAATAAGGTTCTCCACTTTTAATTATACAATATAAAGTCAATTCGGGTTCCTGTTTTAGTACTAAAAAAAGGATTCAAATTTTTTCTCTTATAGGCATTTACTTTTCTACCATTTTTATAAAATATGTTTATTATCACTCTAGTCACCCCCAGATTAAATCCTACATTTTTTAACAAATAACAACAAATCCCGTATTATTTCCCATTATTCATGAGATTGTTTAAAATATGCAGTTTAAAAAAAAACGAAAAAAATTTCATTTGAAATAAAAACCTACAACAAAATACAATGACGTTGACTCTAAAAATCTCAATACCATATGTTATTTTGCAGAGTAACAATACCAACCAGAAATATTTCACTAAAAAAAACATATATTTGGAGTCAATTTATCACATTGTTTTTAATGACAGGCGTTTAAAAAAACTGTTAAATCTATCCAATCTATTCTAGAATGCATTTGCAAGAAAATTGCAGATAATTTTAAAGTTCGAAAGGAACAATCAACAGTGACCTTGATGTTACCATTGAGACCAACCTTCAAGGTAATTTCAAGATAAAGTTTTTTTTCCAAATGGGAGCCACACTTTTTTTATCAAATGTCATCTGGAAGTAATTTTCCATAAATCACTGTAAAATTACCCGATAAAACGGAAACTAAGGGAGTTCGTGAAAAAATGTAGGAATATTTTCCTTTGCGGAAATGGACAGTACCACAAATATCAACTATATTAATATCATATGAGACCCATTAAAAAAATATATGAACTTGACCTTGGGACGACTTCAAGGGTCACTCTCAAGGTCAACCTTAACATCACCACGACATGCCTCGTTTAAATTCCTATAACCTGTATTCTATATATACGAGGTGTGGTTATAAAATAACGCGACTGATGCTTCTACAGAAACCTGCTCTTTCGAATGCGGCGCCTTCTATGTCTCTAGACAGATGATCAATCGGGCTGTGGCCTTCGATTTTATAAGAACTGTTTTTTTGTTTTATCGAAAAAATTATGAGTATAATAATAGAACAATGAATTGTGGTGAAATTTCATATGAAACTTGGAGAAACCGCTACTGAAAGGTATTTTTTTATTATAAGAGGTGTACGGCAATAAATGTTTATCAACTGCGTGATTTTTTGAACACCCAGTAACGTAAAGGTGCCCGTGACGATTATGCTGCGAACTTACAGCAAGACTCCTTTGAATTTTGCCGATTTCTATTGATGTCGAAGGCTTTCGGCGACAGTTCTCAAAGGACGTAATAAACAGTTTTAGGTTATAAGAAGTCAATTTTTTATAGTTCCATTGTTTGCGAGTAGCTTGACCGAGATTCGTAGTGATCCATTTTCTGTTGGTTTTTTGGTGCCAACTCAAAGGATTTTTTTTTATCTAGTAGAACGGGTTTAATACGCTCTTTCAAAAAAATGTACCTTGCAGCGATACTAATGAAACGAGATTTTTTTATTTTTCTGTTAATGAAACAAAACTTAGCACTTGGCATTGATTAAAAATTGTTCATAAGTGAATATGGAGTGGTTAGAAAAAGATACGGTGAATTTAGAGGAGACCTGCAAATAATTTCAAAATTTGTGACTTAAGAACAAAAATTTTAAAAAAGAAAAGAAGTAGATGTGTGAAATGAAATTGAGCCAGATATTTTGCAGAAACCAGCGAAAAGAAAATTTCGAGTGTCTGTCAAATGAAAATGGGCTGATGAAAATATACTTCTCTTTTAGACATGACTGGCTCTGTTTTGTTTAACAAATAACGACGAGATTTTGGTGAAATTTCTGTATAGTCCGCTAATATGTTGGAACTATACATTTTGCTAGAATTTCCAATCTTTACCTTTTTTTATTCAAGGTAGTGCGCTATTATCGCCGAACTTTTCGTTTTTTATTTAATAAACTTTTTAATAGTAAAATTTCACTGCAGAAAACTAACAAAGCGGTCGTTTATTCTTCGTCGTTAGACATGGCAGAGCAGGTCTATCTTCTTCGCTTACTTTGTATTAATTAAAACGTTCGTGAGAAATTCGCATAATGTATTTCACTTCAACCGAAACAAGGCTGCTCTTTGTTCTTCGTCACCAAGAAGTCCGATTTAATAAAAGAAATAACTTTCAACCTGATCATATTCTTTACCAAAATTCTTTGTAAAAATGTACTACGGTACTCACTGGATAACGAAATTGGGTATCCGTGATACAAAATACATTTGGTGCGGAAACGCCACCTGTTTTAAATTTTTTTTATTTTTAGCCTTTGTTGGTGTACACCGCCCAAACATTTTAAAAAATCTCCTTGAACATCAGTCGCCGAAAGCATAAGAGTTCAATCGAACCCAAAGAAGGTTTGAGACAAAGTCGTCACAGGCGCGTCACACGTTCGGCTTGCCATATTAATACGCTCTGTAAGCGCAATAATCAACCCTTTAGTACTTTTAATTAAATTGGAGCATTGAAACTTCTTGAATTATCAATTAAAGCAAGTTTAGTACAGTGCGACGTTTCATAATATAGAAATCATTTTATAGTGTTAGATACATTTTTTATGTAGGAAAAAAAAGGTGAACTCTAATTTCGAGAACATTAAAACTTTTCGCTGCATTTTCATATTATATCTCATAATCTAAATATTATAACAACTCGCAAATCTCTGCGTTAATTATGTACTTCTTAATTGTATTTATATAATAATAATCAAAAGAAATTAAGCTTAATACTATCTAAGTTAAATAAAACAAAAAATAGGACAGCTCCTAATAAAAAAAAAATAAATAACATGTAACTGGTTATCAACAGTGCGCTTCTTATCTAGAACACATATTTGCATGGCAGTTTAAAGAAGAACACATCAGATCAAAACACAATAAATTAATATTGTGCTATTATCCACAGTAATTAATTGCCGCAGGCTACTTATCAGAATCGGACTGGTACAAATTAGCGCCCACAAGTATGTATTCAAAAGTAGCGGTTCATTGCCGCAATTTAGTGGTGTATGTTTATCAGTGCAACAAACAGATAGAAAACAAATATACAGTAACAGACAAACGCCAATTAGCTGTAATCCTTTTGAACTTGAGCATTTCTCATATTAGTGATTATTATACAATTAATGATTTTGTATTTATCGACTTCTAGACCTTTTTAATTTTAATTTTCCTATGTCAAAATCTATACAATTTTTTTTCCCGTATATATTTCATACTCTTCTTAAGATATAAACTGAAAGTTTTGCTTAATTTCACTTTTTAATGTTGTAAATATCCATAAATAATTCTTATTTAATGTAACATTGTTGACCTACTTTTGCTCAAACTTCTGAACATTCATTAAATCCCAAATGTATTCTTGCACCAGAAATATTCAATTCAATATTTTACTTACCTAAAAAGAATAAAATAGACAATATTGAACCAGACCTTAGAAAAGTCATTATAACATGAAAAAAAAACTGACTTTCTAATAACATTAAGATAGATAAAGCAAGAAAGAATTTGCACATTATATGAGCCTGTATAATACAAAACCATATGACATAGGTAATTAAAATTCCAAAAAAAAAGAGGCGGCACCTCTTTCTTTTAGTATTTTAAAGCAAAATGAAAAGTTATTATTGGTAACGCAGATATATGTTCATCTATCTACTACCTGTGGGACTAAATAACATTCAGTTGAAATTTACCCCAGAAATATCGCCTTATCGTAATGGCCAATCCGACTCTGTTATTAACATAAAAAATTTTATATCTTAAATCCATATAAATAAAGCGATTTTTGATCAAAAACATGTACATACGTCGGCGACATCATTATTTAGGCTAATGCAATGGTATTTTTATTTTTATTGTAATTTCAGAGACGTAATATTATACAGACATAATTTTTCTATAGGAATCAACATTATTTCACTTTTGTTCATTTTTACCATTGTATGTATGTACTTTTGATCAAAATAGATTTATATAGATTTTTTTATGTAAAAGTTTTTATTCCAATATTTTATGCTATACATTTATCAAAAATAGCTTGATTTTTTCTGCTCTGCTTACTACTATCATATACTTTTTTCTTTATACCTAAAAGCTGCAGAATTTATTTTTCATCTTAAAAGGTAATATTATTATTGTAACTTTCCGATGTCAAAATTCTTCTGTCTACCTCGGACCACACAGCCAAAACAAAGTTTTCTATTTCAGACTCGTTGGTACCACGGGCGATTCTGAAGTATCCGTTTTCACCCCAGTCTGTACCCCAGCTGTTTGCTACTTTCTAGAATGAAACAAGGAAATATTAATACCTAAATTTTTAATATATTTTTCACACAAAATTAGTCACAAATAAATATCAAAGATTAGCGTATAAGAATTTCCACAAAACCTATAAATACATATATATATATATATATATATATATATATATATATATATATATATATATATATATAGTAAAATACGAAACAGTAAATGCAAACTTCTCTCCATCATATCCTTACTGTGTTAGAGGTTGCACAGTTAGAATAAATTGTTGTAAAACACAATTTATCCTATTCCACCACCATCGAGATGGTGGCCTACCTGTACCACCATACCGAGAAGAAAGTCAAAGCTTACCCTCCCCGCCACAGTGATAAGGCAGAGGTACATGTTTCGTCTCTCACTAGACTCATCAGGGTACCGACATGTACCTGGCTGTGCGAAGGACAGATCGGAAGGAAGTATGCAACACTGAAACGCGGCTTCGCCGACCTCTCGCCGAATGGCATATATATGTTTATACGGCTTTCACGGATTCCTCCGTGTGAGATGCATTAGCAGTGGTTATATCCACACTATGCTGTTGCAGTGCTGAAATCACATTCAGCAAACGTACAACTATATGCAACTCCGTATGTAAATGAAGTAAAATGCGAAACAGTAAATCCAAACTTTTCTCCATCATCAAGTTCGCATTTACAGTTTCGCATTTTACTTCATTTACATACGGAGTTGCATATAGTTGTACGTTTGCTGAATGTGATTTCAGCACTGCAACAGCATAGTGTGGATATAACCACTGCTAATGCATCTCACACGGAGGAATCCGTGAAAGCCGTATAAACATATATATGCCGTTCGACAAGAGGTCGGCGAAGCCGCGTTTCAGTGTTGCATACTTCCTTCCGATCTGTCCTTTGCACAGCCAGGTACATGTCGGTACCCTGATGAGTCTAGTGAGAGACGAAACATGTACCTCTGCCTTATCACTGTGGCGGGGAGGGTAAGCTTTGACTTTCTTCTCGGTATGGTGGTACAGGTAGGCCACCATCTCGATGGTGGTGGAATAGGATAAATTGTGTTTTACAACAATTTATTCTAACTGTGCAACCTCTAACACAGTAAGGATATGATGGAGAGAAGTTTGCATTTACTTTTCTCCATCATCAAGTTCGCATTTACAGTTTCGCATTTTACTTCATTTACATACGGAGTTGCATATAGTTGTATGTTTGCTGAATGTGATTTCAGCACTACAACAGCATAGTGTGGATATAACCACTGTTAATGCATCTCACACGGAGGAATTCGTGAAAACCGTATAAACATATATATGCCAACCGACGAGAGGTCGGCGAAGCCGCGTTTCAGTGTTGCATACTTCCTTTCGATCTGTCCTTTGCACAGCCAGGTTCATGTCGGTACCCTGATGAGTTTAATATATATATATATATATATATATATATATATATATATATATATATATATATATATAAAGGGTGTATTTTATAGAGGTATAGAACTTTAAGTTGGCAACATTTTTTTAACTGGCAGCCATTTTGTCAGCTGTGAAGTGATTTATGTTTAGCATTTCAACATGAATAGACTGACGCCTGAACAACGCTTCCAAATTGTGCAAATTTATTTTGAAAATCATAGTTCTATTCGAAATACGTATCGCACACTACGTCCATTTTATGGTCAACATAATCGTCCATCAGAGCAATTAATTCGATTAACTATGGAACGTTTTCGCACCACGTTTACTCTAGGTGAT
Source organism: Diaprepes abbreviatus (assembly GCA_034092305.1). Taxonomy (NCBI): domain Eukaryota; kingdom Metazoa; phylum Arthropoda; class Insecta; order Coleoptera; family Curculionidae; genus Diaprepes; species Diaprepes abbreviatus. The sequence goes on from JASJET010000105.1 coordinate 5,010,682, forward strand.
AATACGCATCCACAGAGATGTCGTACAGTGCGTACAGAAGAAGGCATTGCTGCTGTAGAGCGTAGCGTAGAGGAAGACCCGAATCAGTCTATCCGCCATCGTGCACAGGAATTGGATATGTGTCCATTCACTTTATGGAAGATTTTGCTGAAAGATCTTGGTTTGCGTGCTTACAAAATCCAACTCGTGCAAGCCACACGATCACCTAGCAAGGCGGTGAATGGGCCCAAAACAAGATTGCCATTGATCCCGATTTTCATAAGCGAATTTTGTTTAGCGATGAAGCTCACTTTTGTTTGAATGGATACGTCAATAAACAAAACTGCCATATTTGGAGTGATGATAATCCTCAAGTGTATGTTGAGACATCGTTACATCCAGAAAAACCGACTGTTTGGTGTGCTTTATGGGCTGGTGGAATCATTGGTCTGTACTTCTTTAAAAAAACAGTCAATGGTGACCGCTATAGAGCCATGATTACTGGCTTTTTCATTCATCAATTGAACAACCATGATGTGCAGGAGCTGTGGTTTCAACAAGACGGCGCAACATGTCACACAGCTCGTGCCACAATTGATTTATTGACGGAAACCTTTGGTAACCACATAGTTTCACGTTTCGGACCCGTGAATTAGCCTCCAAGATCGTGCGACTTAACGCCGCTAGACTATTTTCTGTGGGGATATGTGAAGTCGCTAGTCTACGCCGATAAGTCCAAAACGATTGATCAATTGGAGGACCATATTCGCCGCGTTATTGCCGATATACGGCCACAAATGTTGGAAAAAGTCATCGAAAATTGGACCTCCAGATTGGACTACGTCCGAGCCAGCCGTGGAGGTCATATGCCAGAAGTCATATTTAAATTATAATGCCAAAAGGTTATCTTTCGAATAAAGTAAAATTTCATGTCAATTTAAAAAATTCATCTTTGTTTTATTTCATTTAAAAGTTCTATACCTTTATACATATATATATATATATATATATATATATATATATATATATATATATATATATATATATATATATGTACAGACCGCACGTGGAAATCAGTAATATGTTTCCTCTCTCAGGGAGCGAACCGCCGATATTTCTACATGGAGGCTAGAGAGTAAGGTGAGTCAGTATAGTCTTATTAGGAGTAAATATCTTTCCATTCAAGGCAGTTTTCTCTTGTTTTGCTGGTCACTGTTCCGTTGCGTGAAATACTCTATAAAGGGTGAAAAGCGATCCGAGTATGGTGCTACCAAAGGTCTTATATAGCAGGAAGTAGTATTGTGCTTTCGACATAATATAAACATGGTAGAGTCGTCTAACCTGAAGGTGTTGGTATAATATCGTACCTGGCACATGTTAGCTGGAACACATGACTAACATGGAGAATAACACCTTGGAGAGAACCTACATCACCGGTGTGAGATCAAGGGGCTATTCCACCCTCTTGGGTAGAACCCGTATACACGATTTAGGGCAAGAAAAGGGTGTTCGCTGAGTTAATTAAGGCTCTAAAAGCGGTAACAATAAAAGTATCCTTGTCTTTCTTAAGTCGCGGCTTTGTCGACTTAACGAAGAGTTTGCGAACGATGTCCTCTATATTGATGAAATTAATCTATAACTGGCTGTTTCGTATCTCATACTGCCAGTATCCGATATTTCCGTTTGCACATAGAGACTGTAGAGAATAGTGAGTCTCATTACGATTAAATACTTACAAACTTATTTAAATCACAGCTTGACATACACGCTAATAGATACAGTTAAAATGTGACCATACAAGTAAGAAGAGAATATGAACCATTATATTCGGAAAACTGTCTGTCAAATAAACATTTATATATATATATATATATATATATATATATATATATATATATATATATATATATATATATATATATAGGACGTTCAAAGAGTTTAGAATCAGATATTCTCAAAATGACTTTTACTGTTACTTTGACCTTGACCTACAATGTCATTTGGAGATCCTTTTTAAAACTTTAAACTTATTATTTAAGGGGCGCTAAGGACAAAAAAATTTAATATATATATATATATATATATATATATATATATATATATATATATATATATATAGTCGTAAGAAACGAAAATGACATATCTATATGTAGAACTTAGGATCTCATTAAAGTTTTAAAGTAAAATATTAAAGTAGTAATTATTATGATTATAGGTATACACTTGTTTTAGAAATTCCCAAAAGCTCAACTTCTAAACCCAGTAATTATTTACAATTATCATATTAAAAATTTCAGTCTATTTTGAAAAGTTTCATCTATATAAATTTACTAAAGATTAGGTTTTAAATGAAAACAACATGTTTGCATTTTGTCAAGAAATGACTCAAACTTAATTGAAATTTAAACTTATTTAGTAATATAGTCTTGTGAGATAAATGCTGGTTTGCTACAGCCGACATTTGAACTGTTAGAAAACGTAATAAAACAATTTCCACAAATATTTCCTCAATGTTGCTGTCATTCGGAATTTTTTTTATGGAAAAGTCGTTTTAAGATGGTCAGCCCACATCCCTGATTTAACATGTTTCATAGGGTGAATTAAAAGACACAATAAATTCATGTTAGAATTAAAATATAAATGATAAAGAATATATTAAGTGAAAAGTAATTCGTTTAACTAATAACAAGTTGTAAGCTCTGAAAAAATTAAAATTGTATAACTTATGCTGCACTGAAGAGACTAGAGAGCATTTGAGCAGGTGTATCGAGGATAATCTAATTTCTAAATATAAATTGCTCCGAAACTCCACTACTTCGATTGTTTCCTAAATAATATATGTACTTATTAAATTTAATTTTAGCTTATCTGACTTATCTGAACGTAATACCAACTAATCTATTTTATGTACCTTTCCATAAATAATCCTTAACTTAGTATATATATAGAAATTTTTTATTTGAAGTTATTTTATCTGAAAAATTGGGATAAATATTCCTAACAGGTATTTTTGAAATGCGTTGAGTAATTTTTGAAATATGTATTATTGGAACATTTTTAAAATTAACGCAAAAAGTACCTTAAGGCAACGTTACATTGGGGACATATGTCCTATAAAAAAATAATCACAGAACAACTTTAGGTGTCAACTATTTTAAGATATGACAAAAATATTTCGACTATTTACAGTTTAATTCCTACAATTATACAATATCCGTATCAGACTGCATTAAAATAAAATCTTAGAAGAAATGTAAATAAAAATAAATCTATGTTACGCAGTTATTCTTCAGTAACATGAGGAGCATTTTTAATAATTTGCATGAGGACTACCTTTGTAGTAGTTCACCCTGTTTCTTAAATAATCCGATTTTTCAAGTATTCTATGTGAATTGGCTTAGTATGGAAAACATTATCTTTAAGATAACCCCACAAAAAAAATCAAGAGTGTTTAAGTCTGGAGACCTCAATAGCCACTCAATAGGTCCAATAAAATTTCTGTTCAATCTTACTCACTGTCAATTGTGAAATTGAAGGAAGGATACTTTTCTTGAAATAACTGACACTTCTTCTTGAGTTTTTATTTTATCTCCATATTCTATCATCGTAAGAAATTCTATCCTCTGTGACTGAGTTTTAGTTTGAATTAAAATTAACTCAAAGTGACAATTTGATAAAGAGCCATGGAAACCTTTTTAACGACGTAAGAGAGCAAATGATGAAAGTGGCTAGAATTTCGAAATGCCTAAAACATATTGTATGGAAGAACAAATACGTTAATACCGCAAGCAAAACTAAGATATATAAAACGGCTCTAAGACCCATCATAACATACGCGGCAGAAACAAGACCAGATACAGGCAGAACTCTACAAATGATGAGAACAGTCGAAATGAAAACATTAAGAAGTATATAAGGCAAAACTCTACATAACAGAATACGGAATGAAGATATCAGACAACAGTGCGAGATACAGGACATAGGAAGATGGTTTAGACAAAGGCGAAGATTCTGGAACAAACATATAGAGAGAATGGAGGACGGTAGACTCGTTAAAAGCATAAAAATGAATAACCCAGTAGGAAAAAGATCACAGGGAAGACCACCAAAACGATGGTGAGAATGCTGGACCTCATCTTCCGGGAAGACGTGATGGCAATGAACAGGCAATAGCCTACTAGCATGGTTAACTGTGTTAAAAAGAAGAAGAAGAAGAAGAAGACAATTTGATAAAATGTGACAAAGGAAGCAGGTCACTGAATCAGTTATGCTGGCAAATAATTATTGTATTTCATTTCGAGTTTTAACTGTCAATAAATAGAAAAGAGTTACATTTGGTTATAGGAAATGTAATGGAAAAAATGTTGAAGATTTTGCAGAGAGTCTAAAAGTGTACAAAAAATTGGAGATCATTATTTAAAAAATCATGATTCTAGCACAGTTTCTTTCGAGTTACCTTCTATGACTGATATATTGGAAAAAAAATCCATCAATGGCAAGCAATTATTCAGAAAACCCAGCATTTTTTAAATAATAAATTTATTCCAGACTTTACATCCTCATCATAATTATTGTTTTTATTTTAATATAGAAATTAAATTTTAATAACATTGTATTTGTCATTTTCACTCACCCAGTATTTCTGAAGACCTCTAGCAGTAAATTCTTCACCCCATCCAACAATTCTTACCGAATGATAACCTTGTTGATGGGCCAAAGACAAATCGGTATGTCTATATATGCCACCATCGTAGCTGAAGAAATCGTGATACACTTTCATTGTAGCTAAAAAAATTATACAAAATTATATTTTGGTAAAATTGGTTTTAGGGGCATTTTTCGACATGATTTCTTTATGGTGCTTTTAAGTATCAGAAATATATTATGATTTTTACACACTGCCAGGAACTATCGATGGTTTAGTGACTACGAATACCTTAAAGATGTAATTGCTAGAATACCATGTCCGAAGAAAGCCTAAATTTTACCAGTATATTTTGTATATGACACTAAACTAAAAAATCACATCAAAACATTGCTTTTCGACAAATATTTTAATAAATTATTTGAACATATTTTAGCATTATATGGCATTCAAACACGAAAAAACTACACGGAAAACTATACCTTGTACGGGTCCAGATCTAATAATTTCGAACATAATATCAGTTTCGTTTCCAAGCCTATAAGCCGGACCAGTTTTGTATCTGCTTGTCCTTTCAGAATATTTTGGTGGTTTACATCCGGCAGATTGGAGAGTACCCACTCGTCGAATTGAGCAAGTTGTTGTATTATATCCAGTATATGGAAAACAATGTTCATCAACAACTCTAAAAAGATTTATTATATTTTTCACAATTTTAAATCCCCTGTCGGTTTAAATTTTATTAACGTCAAACAATAATTTTACAAAGTTGTTGAGCCGTTAAACAATTAAACTTAAGCCATAATTTTCATACATAATAAAAAAAATATTTATTGGTAGAACAACAAATTAACAGGTGGCATTGTACCAAAGCTCAAGTAATTTAAACGTTGTGATTTAAAATTATGATTAGTTCATGTTACTATCTTCGATAAACCGAAGTACTGTTTATCCAAGAATTTTCAAAAAGTTTTATAACAGTTTTTATTAATCGAAAATATATAATAGTAATAATATATTTACAGTACAATATAAATAACGCATCTATGCACATTGTGAGCAAAATAACATCATTTCAACTCAACAGAAACGATGCATGAGGGGAGCAATGGGATGCAAGAAACAACTAATTGTTGACTCTGCCGTACGTAATGCCGTTACAGATAAGGGAACAGGATATTGCTTCTCACCACCAAACAGACCAAGAAAAGTTACAAACCTGGCTACAGAAACCACTTCATGAACGGCATTCAAATGAGATCAATAAGGACAATGTCGACAACTTAGCGTCGAACTACTGGTTGATTTCAGGACAGATATTTCCCGAAACGGGGGGCTTATTGTTAGCTATCTAAGATCAGGTTTTTCCGACGAAGAACTATCGGAATTTCATCATCAGAGATCCCTCAATAGAAAATGATCAATGTAGCTGGTAGCACATAACTGGAGGATGCCAAGCGTTTGCCACAACCGAGTATAAGGAAAGACAGGACCGCTAATATACTCCACCAAGAGTTAGCAGATAAGTTAAACCTATTGCAGGTAGGAAAAGTGCCTTATTACAAATACAATCCGGAGCCTATTCTTGAGAACAAGCACTTCAAGTTATATTGGGACTGAACGGTTTTGACGGATGAGACGGTTACCCATAATAAACCAGACATTATACTAACAGATAAAATTTCTAGGCGAACTAAACTAATCGACATCGACACCTAACAACCAGAACCTAAGGTCAAAATACGACGCCAAATACAGAGATCTGAACAGCGTCCAAACGATTCCAATAATTTTATCAACAACTAGAGTGATACCAAAGAACCTCCTGCAGAACATCAAGGGACTGGGCCTTGTTGAGCATCTGTATAAACCGATTCAGAAAGCAGTTCTCCTTGTATCCGCGCGAAAGTTCCGAAAGTTCATAGGAAATACAGCAGACCACGTCACCTAGGACCCGATAACATGGAAAGGGTTCCCCACAGAGCTTCATACTTTTGATATCTTTGTGTACCTAGTATGAGTCAATGTTCTCTGGAGGGAGTGCGAAGCCGTTTAGCTTGAAATCATGATATAAATAATAAAATAATAATATTAGTTTCGCTTTGAATTTTGGGGTAATTAGTAATTTTTAAATGAAAATTTTTTCACTTTAATTCGAACTGGTTTATCTATTTGAACTTATCCTTTGGAGGGTTAGCTTACTCTAACTCAGCTCTTCTAAAGGCATTTAGAGCAAAGAAAATCTAATCGAATGATATTGGTCCTGGAACCTCATCGACGATTCCAAGCGCTGCGTCGCTCTTTTCTTCATTACTGATACAGATTCGAGAATAACTCCGTCTTTAGTCAACCCGGAAGTGCAAATATCACAAAAAATATTGAAATCGTAACTGGCCACAATTCAATTAATTCAACAATATGGGCCAGTCCGCACACTTTTCCTCTTCTTCTTGTTTCTTCTTCGCTAAGTTGCACAAGCCTTCGTGATTTGATAAATCCAACTTTTTTGAAGCAATTGGCAATTGTGGTTGCGGCTTGCGCGAATGATATGTTTGTGTCACCTCAAGGTAGTCTGTTTGTGGTATTGTTTTTTCGTTTTTTTTTTGGACATTAACTAAATTTTACGTAGTGAGGTTCCATGTAGTTTAAACAAATTGGTATAGTGTCTTCATTCTAAGATTTTTCAAAGGCTACTATATCATATATAAGATTGATGGATAAGTATTTCCCCTCTTCTCTAGTTAAAGACAGCAAAGTTTTCTTTTTATCCTTTGGATGTGCTGCGTTATTATCGAGGAAGAGCAACACTTCTCTCCCTTCTCGCAGAAATTTTTTCGTCTAGAAATGTCAAGTGTTCCTTGTACGAAATTACAGAACTTTTCGTTGTTTTCGTAATAGATAGGGAACGACTTGATGCCTCTAAAGCAATGTGGCTTTTTTGATGTTCCAATAACGTGGGAACGAAGACCATAACTGTCTCTTTACATTTTTTTTGACATGTTTCATTTTGAAAAATGAACATCATATCAGACAGATACCTACAAAATAATGCGAATTCACCTTAGTTCATAGTATCATCTACAATGTAATGGTTAATAAGATCTGAAAACACCTTTTTCTGCTAATCATCAGATATAGCAGCACTGTCTCCACATACTGCCTTGTAAACGATTTCATACCTTGGGCTCCATCGATGATACCAGCCACTACTTGTTGAAAAGTCCTTAATATTCAGCTCTTTGCGAACTCTCGAGCCTTCTCTTCATTTAAAAAACTGTATAAAGAAATATGCCCCTCTTTGTGATCTCTTGCCACAGAGCCATAATTTTATCTGCGTTTTCTATTAGTTAAAAATCTGGTGCTTTAAAAAGCTGATAATATTTTTTCTTTATTATATAAAATTATTTTGAGCGAATTAACAGGTATCTCAAAATCGACAGCAATATCTTAATCTTCTTCCTACTTTTTCGACGTTCGAATCATTCTCACTTTGTCAGGTTTAGACGAACCGTTATGCGGCTTCTTTTTATATTGTCCAGAAAATTGTTACAATCATCTAAAAAATATCTTTTCCAAAAGTCGACAAAATTCAAAATGTTGTTGGATTGACGTCGCCGATAACCTGATATGAAAATAGTACCCGGAGGAGGATGAAATTGTTGACAATGTTCTCAACGTACTGAGACAAAGACATTTATGGAATGCCTTAATATCAACTAAAGCAGTCACGCAAGGTTAGGTACGAGACTGCTTGAATTAGCAAAGGCGATCGGCCTCGAATAACCCGTGGTCACCGTGAACTGTAAAGAGTCCAACAAGGCGTAAGCATCGTGGATCGAGTATCACCACACTTACTTGCTTATTATATATATATATATATATATATATATATATATATATATATATATATATATATATATATATATATATATATATATATATGTATATATATATATATATATATATATATATATATATATATATATGAAGTAAAATACGAACAGTAAATGCAAACTTCTCTCCATCATATCCTTTCTGTGTTAGAGGTTGCACAGTTAGAATAAATTATTATAAAACGGAATTTATCCTATTCCACCACCATCGAGATGATGGCCTACCTGTACCACCATACCGAGAAGAAAGTCAAACCTTACCTTCCCCGCAACAGTGATACGGCAGAGGTACATGTTTCGTCTCTACTAGACTCATCAGTATTTTACTTCATTCATACGCGGAGCTGCATATAGTTGTATGTTTGCTGAATGTGATTTCAGCACTACAACGGCATAATGTGGATATATCCACTGCTATTGCATCTCACACGGAGGGATCCGTGAAATCCGCATTAACATATATATATATATATATATATATATATATATATATATATATATATATATATATATATATATATATATATATACAGGTCTGGAAAATCCAAACCAGAAACGGGACGTTTCTTTAGTAAGATAAAGAAATTACTATTATACTATTATTCATCAAATCAGAATGAGACAGTCGTAAGTATCGACATACGTGTAAATTACCAGTTTGGCCCTAGGGTGAGGGGTAATACAATGCTGGTGCGGTGAGAGCGGGCGGCAGCATTCGCCACGCCCTAGCACAACAAGAGGATTCCAAGTTATTTGCTTTCAATCAGGCCGTCGAAACGTAAGTACCGTGTTTCGCGCCAAATGTTTTTGTTACAATGGTAGTTTATTCCACGGAACAAAAAGAGCAGATTATTAAATGGTACACTATTCTGGTAAATAATCGGCAGATTTGTATTTACGTGCGAAAATCATCCTGTTCCTTTAAAATTTAGAATTTCGGAAATTATTGAAACATTTGGGACAATCGGTTGTCTAAAAATTTGTAAAAAAAGCACTAATAATAATGAGGAGCAACCGGTTCCTCAAATTACTGAAAAACGAGCAAATCGGGAGACTGACGTTTGTAGTTTGGCAGAAATTAATTTTCCTTGCAATAGTACTGTAATTGCCTACGAACTTGATATGAACGCTCGAGCAGTTGGGAATATTTTAAAGCAGAACAAATATCGCTGTTACAAATTGCGAATAACTCAAGAAATTTTTCCGAAATACCAGGAAACACGCATGGTGTTTTGTGAGGACATGATAGAATGGGCTAACGATAGAACTCCTGAAGTTTTGGCAAATACGAGAACCGTATTTTACAATAGACTGGATTATTGTCTCGCTCAAAGTGGAGGCCTGTTTGAACACCTCTTGTAGACTTTTAGGTGTTTTTGTCGATTTAAATTGAATTTAATTATTTGTTTATTTATTTACAATTACTGAACGTGTTACTTTTATTTTTTACCAGAATAAAAGTTTATTTTTGAGAATGATTTTTAATTTTAAAATGGTCTATTAGCTTATTTACTTAGAAATTACCGTTGGGGTTCACTAGTATTTTTATTAGAATAAATGTTTATTTTGTAACAGAAATATCAATTTTCTCTACGCTCAACGCCTAACAAAAACTAATTTTTTTGTATTTCGACTATTTGATGTATTTAAAACAATCAATGTATCAAATAGTCATTAAATATTCCAGATTCCGTCGATTACGTTATAAATTTCGACGAAAAGTAAATACACCCCGAATGAGACGTTTCAAGGTACTGCTCGTTTTCGTGTCGCACGGAAGTTAGGGGGGGGGGGTAATATTGCGGTAGGCGTTCCCTACGATCATCTGTCTGAACTAATCTGAAAGAAGTTAGACGGGCTTAGTGGGTTAGAATTTGAGGAAACGGCCAAAATAATTTGTAGTTAAGAAATTTAAAATAGAAAGTTGGCTACAGTAACGTTTCTATTAAACCTCGGTAATATGAACGGCCAGTCTATTCCTTCTAAAGTTTCGTCTCAGGTCAAAGGCAACAGTGTTATAGTGGCATCGCGCCCAGTTATATTTGCGCGCCGCTCTTCTATTTGACATTGGATTCTCGAGAAACAAATATTAACGATTACAAAATTGGGCTAAACAGAAAGGCAGTAATATATTTTCGCCTTACTTTAGTGTGTAAAATACAAAAAAACCATGTTATCCACATGACGAGTATCTAACTTTTACTAAATCAAAAGCCGAGGTTAAATTCCAAGGCTTACTGGATCATACAGTGGATCGAATTATATTGCTTCAATTAGACGGCCTTGAACAAATCGATAAATTAGATTTGTAGATATAAATTTCATTTGCAAATGGAAGAGTATAGCGAAAACTGATCCTCTGGTTTCCCGTCATTTTGCAAACTATTGGAAGCGGACATTAAACTGCAGTAGAAAAGATTTGGGAATACAAACATCAAATAGCAAGATTATTCTTCAAAGGATATTCTTGGTACACCATTCTAACAGGAATCAACAAATGACTTACTCCATTGACCAAACATCATAATATTTGCAATATTACCGATAGGTAAACTATCGAAAGATGCACAAAAATCAACGGACAAGTTGATAAGAAACTATCGCCTAGACCTTGCTCGAAAATCTTTTCGAGAAAAAATATGGAGGATGTGTTCCAAAACTTTTCGCGTCGATGAATCCTTACACTGTTTTTGACACAGTAAGGATTCGGATAACAATTCATACGTATTGGAGAATGAGAAGAGCTGTTAACAAAGAGGGCAGTGATTAAAAAGTTCTTTTTATTATTTTTATTACAGTCGTATTATTTATTCATTTATGTGAATCAATAAATATTATATTACATACAAATTATTTGCATTGGTATTTATTAAGAAGTCTTAAGCATAAAGGAAAAAGTACTTTCGCCTTTTTAACGATTATCGATACCCATGTATTTATTATTATGGTATTATATTTAAAATGTACACTGAAGTCAAGCGCAATATTTTATTCATGGAAATACAATTATTCTTTTTATATTATTTTTAAAGCGTTGAACCACATTAGACGTTTTTCGAATTTATTTTCATGATTTTAAAGTTTCAGTCTGATATTGTTGGATCCGATTTTTATTTTTAATATCAAATCCGTGCTTTCGACTCACTGTATTTTGACGACCCGAAACCAGCGAAAAGTCCTTGCCCGACACCATTTTTGCTGAAAACCAGGAAGCAAGCTACGATACAACAGTATGCTTTATTTCACTTCTTCAACATGGCTAAACGGGTTGTCCGTCGCTTTCTGTTACATTCCTTTTTTTCAGAGATTCTGTTGTGGATTTTCCATATCTGTATATGTATATATATATATATATATATATATATATATATATATATATATATATATATATACATTCCTAATTTTTCACAACTATGAGATGTATAATATTTACTTTTATCAAAATATTATAATTTGCCTTAATATGACTTCCACTTTGCTTAACAAATGGTAGAGGTACAAAACTTATTTTTTATGCACTAAAAATATACTTCTTCTTCTTCCTGTGCCCTATCTTCAGTAGACGTTGGCGATCATTCTGACCCATACTACTTTATTGACAGCGACTCTAAATAATTCAGTAGATGTCTTTCCGGTCCATTGTTGCAAATTATGAAGCCAAGAAATTCATCGTCTTCCTGGGCCTCTCTTACCATCCATCTTGCCTTGCATAACCAATTGTAGCAGTTCGTATTTTTGGTTACGCATTATATGTCCAAACTTCCTTTCTTTAATGGTCCTCAGGATTTCCCTCTCACACAGAGTGGGATCAACAAATAATTTGATTTTCTAAAGTCATAATGAATAGAGAGTTTAAATTACGAAAATCGACTTGTTTTAAAAATAGCTTCTAAAAATATTTTTGGAAACGGATCATATAGTTCGTAAAAGTTAAATCACATTTCCAAACAGAAGAATATGATTTCTCAATGACCAAGTTTTTAAAATGCAATGCAAATTACTATTTTTCTCCTTCAGGCCATCAAAAATAAACATGCTCGTTTCAACCACCTAATGCTCTCACCAGTGTAACGAATCAAGAACAAAATTCACAGTAAACAACTGTCTATAAAAAAAAACCGTATCAAGATATGCAAGGACTACCTGCAGAGATTTTTGATGTCAGAGTATAAAATATAACCGAAAAAACAACATCTAAACATACATCTGAGTAGTGAGAAGCTTTAAAATTAAATAAAATTTTAAAAAATCTTTTAGATTGTAGAATCAGTTTAACAAACTACCATTTTCCTTTCAGCCATAAAAGTCTACGGATAAGACCGTTAGGTAGTCGAAACTCGTATGAAGAGAGGAAATCACATTGAAATTTACAGAAAATGAAGTCTACATTTCTTCTAATGTAAGGATTGTAACTGTTTCAAGCTTCGATCATACTCTAGATTTAAACAACAATAGATTTGTCTGAAGGCTGTTTATGGTCGCTTTTTTGATGTTTGACAGACATAAACATATTTACTTATCTTGTCTTTCAGTTTAATTGCTTGTCGTGACTTTTTTCGGCGTTTTTAAGTGTTAGAAATTACTATAAATGCGTTTTACAATTAATATTAACAAAAAGAGGATTTAAAAACTTACTTTTATCGGTAAATATTGTTAGATTGTTTACATATTGAAAATAACAATAATAAAAATTTAGGCAACCATATATTCATACTTTGTTTTCAGAATTGACGTACCCAGGGGTATGTTCGAAGGACGTACCGATGATACTCGTTTAAACAATGCAATTAGAAAAGGATAGCATAAAATCGGTATGTCTGTACCAAGAAATTAAATATCTACTGTTTATCAACACTTTTTCAAATATAAATAAAAATATTATTACGTTATTCAGCGTTCAAACAACCGGGCCCTAGTTCTGACGTTATGCTACTTCTACAGGGGTATGTTTGAAGGTTTCAAGGTAGAAGTATGTTTTCTAGAACCGTAGATTTTCAACAAAATCCGGTGATTTATTTACAAAATTTAGCTTCCTATTCCCATTAAAAATCCATGCCATGTAAAAGTGAAAAGAGCCTATCATCGTTGCTTTAGTAATTATGAATAAATAATAAAAATAGCTAATTAACCTTCTATTATAAAACCTTCTAACCTGTACATAATTTTTTAACATTTCCCTAAAACAACATGCGAGCCTTCGTAACCACTCATCCAAAGGAGTTTCAGTTAGATACATAGTTCATAGGTTAACAATTTGAACTATGTAGAGTATATCCTTTTACTTTGACTTACCCATATTTCCGTACAAAAGTCCATGCTCTATCTAATCGACCTCCATTACAGCCTCCGGTTTTTGGAATGCAAGAAATAATATTTTGTGCACTCAGTTGAACCTCTTCTTTCCCCCTCGATATAATTCCATATCTAGAAACGAAATAAAATTAGGCAAAAAGTGTTAAAAAAGTAAAAAACTACAATAAATTACTTGAAACAGATCTTGAATTTATCTAAAATGTTGAAAATATGTTCCTTTCTAAGACTTTGAGATTATACTTTAATTTATTGAAAATGTGGTCAGCTTTTATTTATATACCTATCTGAAGCAACTGCAGCAGTTGATATAGCCCAAGATGATCCGCACCATTCCTGATCTTGAATTCCAGTAATATACCTGGGCCACTGACTGGCACTATCAAATTCTCTTAGTAAAGCACTAGGATCATAGTATCTTTTGACTGGGTTCATTCGAATTACGTCTTTTTGGGGTTGCAGCGTTCCCAATCTATCACAACAATTGAAAACATTATTGACAAGTTTCATAGTAGTAGTACTACGTAAATAAATAATCTTTCTTTGTTCAAAAATATGTTGAGGCTGTAACATAATGCTTTTAAAATTAGATCATTCTAAACACTTGACATGCTGCAAACATTTTTTTTTGTTATTAAGGAGATATTTGCAATGCTAAATTGATATATACTAAATAATACCTGAGTCTTATGCCTTCATCAAGAGTCCTACCCCAAAACTTAGAGTAGTTCGATGCTCTCCAGCCGTAGAAAGAATCTGCGTTAACTATATTCACAATATCCGGATCAATCAAACAAACATTTGTTTCACACATCATGTCGAGACTTTTTATTCCAGATGGTACACATCGGCTGAAAAATAGTTGATAATTGTTCGTTCTCCATATAAATTATTCACTTTTACTCCACGAGGACCTTATTTTCAGCGTAAAACAACGTATTTTCGATACTGAGGGATATTAAAAAGCGTTATATATCCCATCTATCACAATATTATCAAGATTACTAATATTAGTATACAGAGTGTTTTGTAATTGCATGCTAATACTTAAGAGTATAAATTCTTGGATAATTTAAGAGAAATAGTTCGCCCCCGCTTCATATTCGAATTAGAGGGTGGTAAATTTTAACTCTAAATAGGTCTTTTTTTTGAGTAAAATAATTTTTTATACTTTCACCGGCAACCTCAATGACAATATGTCCTTAAATATTATTAAGAAAAAAATTACTTTTAAAATAACAACTTAGGTTTCTTTTCGTCCGACCAATGGTCTGCGATAACAAAAAAAGTAAATATGTTTGCATACCGCCTTTTCAATATCTGTACTAAAAACTAAACAAGAGCGAAATGCATAAATGCCCATTTTTAATGGAAAATGTTGGTCGGCCCAGTGGTGACTCGTAACTGTTTGAATAGGTAGTGCCAATACGTATGTATAATTTCTGCAAAATTTCAGACCTTAGTTAATTTGATATAATCGTAATAACTAAAAAACGTTTTTATGGGGCGTTCTACTTTTCTACCGACCATGATGTGTCCCCCCCAGAAAAAAAATCGGTATTCTTCCAAAATTGCAGTTTCTCAAATTTTATTTTGACAAGCTTTTTTTGGACAAAAAAGTCATTATAATAATACTAAAATTCTGTTTTTATTGTTTTTGCTCTTTACAAAATCATTGTGACATAGTATTCGAAATGTGTGATAGAGGTGTTTTACATACAAATAAAATGTCCTAAAGAAGTCAAAAGAGGAAAGCGTGTTTATTACGAATTTGTTGAACCAATAGAAGTATTTGAGCAGTAGAATAAGAGAAAAGAGAAGATTAGTCTGATTTTACGTGTACCAAAGGATGGTTCTACTAAGAAATAATATTTTATGTAGCATTATAAGAGAAGTATTATGTTTTGTTATCGGTTTAAAAACTTTAGAAATGTTAAAGGATTAAGTTCAAATATTGGCTAATTAATATCTACCACTATGTCACAATTTTTTCCCTCTTGTAATTAAACGTCGAAGTAGCATATGATTCAGTTTAATGAAAACATATACTAAAATAACGTATTATAATATTATATATTGACCATACAATGTATTAACAGAATTTCAGCTATGTTTATTGCAATTATTTGCAAAATATTTCAAAGTTTGTTGTCTTAACAAGCAAAAATGTGACAGAGTGGTATTAAGTGTCATTTTTTATATATTTCTAATAAGATTTTCGATAAATCAAGCTAAATAATAATAAATGCTCATATTCTAGTTAAGCAAAGTTAAAAAAAAACTGAACACTTGATTTTACATAATAACTAATAATTTTTTTTTTGTGACTGAGGTGTTTATTTTTTCTTACTATTCCGATAAAACTTGAAATAAATAAAAGGTATAAAATAAAACTTCGATGCATTATACGTTTCTGAAATCTCCGATAACTAGACAATAATTTAAAATACATTTTATAAAAGAATATACACTTTTATTTTTTTTACAAATCTAAAAATTTATCACTCAAATTGTCGGTAGAAAAGTAGAACGCCCCTTATACATTTGTTTAAGAAACCAATATATCATCTAAAACATTATAAGGCATGATATACTACAAAATAGGGACAATTAGCCTCACCGTTAGCTCACAATAGTAATACAAACTTGGTTATCTAATATTATGCGACGCTGTAACACAGAATGAGGGCCAGAAACAACATACACTATATATACTATACTATACAGTCGAATTAGGTCTAAAAGTATGCTCAATTCGGTGTAGTGAGAGGTAGTTTTACTTTCTGGATAAATGACTCCGGAATGATGCCAAGAATAATGGTATATTTCATATCCTGTATAATTTCTACGAATTACTAAACCCAAGCACTCATGATAACACCTTTTACAGGTCATCATAAAATAAAATGTCTGTAGATTACTTTTTTTAATATTTGTTTTGTAATTTCCAAGACAAAATTTTAAGTATTTTAAAAACACAGTATTCTAAGGAACCTATTTTGTAAAAATGTCTTAATTCTTCGAGAAAGGTATAACTAAAAATTTAAATTTTTATATCTAAATATTACATTTTTGAAAAGACAGATCTCAATTCCTAATTACCTGTGTTTGTAAAAACTTTTTTTTTGTACTGAAATTTGTTGCCTCCCGAAAATATACGTCATTTTACAACTTGTATTATAATAAAATTCAACTTTACCATTCATTGCAGTTGTTTTTCGTTGTTCCATTAACAGGGAATAATGTTCCCTGATATAAACAGGATTTTAATTCGTCTGGTGGTTCTCTCGTAGTTGGAGGAGGTGGAGGTGAAGTAATTTCCATATGTCGACAGTAGGTCCAGTAGTCGGGACAACAATCGTGAACCAGGGTTCGGTTGCAAAAATCATCACAATAACATAAAGTACCTATAACAACAACGTGATATTGAATAAATTTCTACTTAGCTGATCATAACGACACGGTCGCTTACAGTAATTATTGCAGTGTGAAATAAAATCACGCCGCTGATTCTATATTTAAGGGATTAGGTATTTTTTATGTGGCTTTAGAAACGAGAACAGTGCCTAACAAATTTTATTATACAGAAAATAGTATTTGTCAAAGGTCTAATGTTAAGGCAATCCACCCAAATATGGAATATCAAATTCTAATTATTAAAGTGGTGTATATTATAACGCTGCTAAGAAAGACCCTTACATCATATAAATAAAATAAAAGAAGCGAAAATAGATTACGAGAAAACATTTTTAACTTATATACATTTGAAAAATTTCTTGCGGTTTTGAAAATATTGCCAGTTTTACTACTTATATATATGTATGTATATATATATATATATATATATATATATATATATATATATATATATATATATATATATATATATATATGTTTATGAGGCTTTCACGGATTCCTCCGTGTGAGATGCAATAGCAGTGGATATATCCACGTTATGCGTTGTAGTGCTGAAATCACATTCAGCAAACGTACAATTATATGCAACTCCGTGAATAGATGAAGTAAAATGCGGGAGGTCGACGAAGCTGCGTTCAGTGTTGCATACTTCCTTCCGATCTGTCCTTTGCACAAACAGGTGCATGTCGGTACCCTGATGAGTCTAGTAGAGATGAAACATGTACCTCTGCCGTATCACTGTGGCGGGGAGGGTAAGTTTTGACTTTATTTTCGATATGGTGGTACAGGTAGGCCATCATCTCGATGGTGGTGTAATAGGATGAATTGTGTTCTGTAGCAATTCATTCAAACTGTGCAACCTCTAACACGGAAAGGATATGATGGAACGAAGTTTGCAATTACTGTTCGCATTTTACTTCATATATATATATATATATATATATATATATATATATATATATATATATATATATATATATATGTTTAAGAATAACTAGTAACTAATATGGAACACCAGCAAATCGTGGACAAAACAGCCAAATGCTACCAAAACATGCCGTTTGCAGGAGTCTACGATCAAATAATGTCAGATCATCACTTATTACGTACGAACTTGCTCAACAGATGACTTGGAACGTAAACTAGACTGGATTTTGTAGGATGTAGTTGAATTGAGTGCGATGAGACGTAGACAGGAAAATTTAATTAAGCTTAAATTAAGACATATGCTCTTCTATAAAGGACAAGGAGAACAAAAATAGAATGAGTAATGTTTAAAGGTCATAGACAACGATGTTTCTTGCGAAGTAGTAGATATCCAACAGATATCTACTACTTCGCAAGAATGAGTAATATTTCGAATAGATGAGCATATAATACTCAAAAATCAATAAAGTTAAAAGCCTAAAAATTGTGTGTATGCTTACATATGTGATTAAAATGGGGTAGAGTGCCAGCATAACTATAGAGGTGACCTACTGATTAATTTTGCTGAAACAAACAAATAAAATATTTATATTCAATACCTTCTTTAAAAAACACAAATAACGAAAATCGACTTGGAGAAGTCCAGACCATTCCAACTGCGTATTAACTGCTAAAAAGAAAGAGTAAATATATTTAGATCCGTAAACTTGTTTCGCGTTGGGTTCCAAAACTACTCCAGGCTGCACAAAAAGACAGATATGTGGAATAGTGCCAAAAAATGATCGAAGATTATCAAAATGGATCATCCAAGCAAATTTTTGGTATCATTACTAGTGATGAATCCTGAATTTACCAATTCGACACAATCGACAGGTTGGGTGTTTCCGAAAGAAGACCCACCAACGAAAATTAAGCGAGCACGTAGTATAGGAAAAAAATAGTCGCTTCTTTTTTTTTCTGCAAATGGTCATGTGGTCACAATCACTTTAGAAGATCAAAGAACAGTTACTAGTGAGTGGTACATTACCCAATGTTTACTCAGAGTATTTCAAAAAATTCATGAGATTCGACTGAAAGCCCGTTTATGTGGAATATATTTACAGCACGATAATGCCAGAGCCCATTTTACTGCTTGAAGCTGTGAATTTTTGGATCGATCAGGGGTCAAATTACTAGGACATCCACCGTACAGTCCAGATTTAGCTCCTTGTGACTTTTTTACTCCTAGAAGTAAACAAAAACTTCAAGGACGCACATTTTCTACTTCAGAAGAAGCAGTAACAGAATTTCGTAAGGAAGTGGAGGCAATTTCGAAAAATGTGTATCGTGAGGCTTTCTCTCCGTGGTTCCGCTGCATGAATAAATGTATTGAGCATAACGAAGAATATTTTGAAAAATTATAAATACATTTTTGTTTTATCTATAGTAATTTTCTTTTATCGAAAAATTTTTAGCATTGCCCTCGTATAATGAGCTGACGCATTGTCTTGATGGAGAACCATGACTTGTTTTTCCATCATTCGGGTCGTTTTTTTTTCTTATTCTTTCACGCAGTTCTTATACAATCGAAAGACACGGCCTGACTGATTTATCTACAGACACAGGAGATGACATATTCGAAAAAGAAAGGGAGGATGTTTTAAATATCTCAACTACATGGAAAACAGTAATAAATGACCAAAACATAAAACTACAAAAAAACACCAAATACACGAAAGAGAAGCACACAAGAAACAAATAGATCGCAGTTTTCAAAGGGGAGAAGCCTGCGAAACCATTCAACCAGTCAGAAAGCGAACCAATTTACAAAATTCGGGAAAAAACAGTGATTACCATCAGAGTGAGACGAACCACACTTGAAAATACCAAATGAGACATTGGCAAAAATATGAAATTTGAAAATTTAAGACACTATAATAACACTTGTGCTAGACCGGAGTTACGCGAATAGACATGTTATTAGAGAAAGTTATAAAAATGTCTATAGCATGCAACATATTTCCCAAAAGTTTCATGTTACATTGCTACATCACTCTCATTATTTTATAGCCACACTTCGTATATTAATTCACTAACTACAATAGAATATATATACAAAACAGGTTCTGGACGTTTGCAACACAGTAACGCTACTGTTATCAAGATAAAGAAAAAATATAGGAAAAAGAATTAATAAGTTTATTCGACAAAGAAAACATTGATTCCAGCATTGGCTGAGAAAAATAATTAATCAATATTAATTAGGTTATTTCTGTAAATAAATTAATTTTTTAAATTAGGAATCTAAAAATATCTTAATTTTAGGAGTGGCCAAAAATGTTATTTTTTTGGTAAAAAGTTTAATATTTTATCACTATGTTTAATTAATCAAATTTAACCTACTGGTGATTTAATTTCTTGTTTTCCACGGCTATTATGATTAGAGCTCAAATTTTACAAGGACAATGAATTAATTAAAAGATTGAAATATCTCAAAAACAGGTCGAAAAGGCATGCTTAACAAAAATGAAAGACTTTTTAATAGTCCATAAAACAAAGTAAAACATACAAGATATATCATTTACCAAAGTATTTTTTTATTTGAACTTTCCTAAATTTTCTTTAAATATTAATTTGTGTAGGTCTGATTTATATTCCCCTGCTCCTTTCAATTGATATGGGGTTCATAATATTTCATTCAAAATATATCTATCACTTAATGCAAAACTAAAAATTGATTATATACCTGCTACCCCACCTAGAAATGTAAGATCGATTTAATTCCAAATCATGTAGTGAAAATAGTCAAAAAAATAAAAAGCTTTATCCGTGAAATATATTATTCTAGAATCCAAAAAAATATACACGTATAAATCATTTGCAAGGAAGTTGTCGAGATTTTAAAGTTGAGCTTAAAGCTTTTGCAGTGAAGAAAAATGGATGTAATTTTTTATTCGAAATTGTATATTTCTATGACTAATCGACATAATTCAGTTTTTCCTTTTAATTAAGGTCACATGAGTCATAAACTTTCAGAAAAAAATTTGGAAATAGAAAAATTTTCAAAATTAACAAAATGGTGGCCGCTTTTCCAAAAAAAAAAACAAACACTTTTTCTCGAAAACTATATCTTTTTGTTGATGATTTTTTTTCGAGCGTTCCTTGTTATGTGTTTCTTCAATTACAATGGTTTTCATAGGAACTAAAATGCAGGGGAGACACAATAATTTCTTTTTCTTTTTTCAGTGACCGATTCCATTTCAAATCATGCAATAAGATTTTTTCAAAAAAAAATGTTTTCTCCGCGAACTATATTATTATAAAAACCAAAACAGTGTGCACGTATTTTGCGGTTTTGCAAAAAAAAAATCATTTTCAACGAAGTTATCGAAATTTTAAAGTTGTTTTATCCAAATTTTTTTTTTCTAATCGTCGTAATTTAAATAGAATCAGATTGGCAGGCCATGTGGTAAGATCAGGGGACCACAGATTATTGAAAACAGTATTCTTTGAGAGACCAGATGGTAGAATATCAATAGGCCGTCCCAGGAAAAGATGGAGGGATGCCGTCGAAGCTGATTTGTATAAGATTGGAGTCCAACAGTGGGAAATGGAAGCACAAGACCGTAGGAGATGGAGGGCGATAGTGGATGCGACTAAGACTCACCCAGAGTTGTAAGACCAGGAAAGAAGAAGAAGAAGAAGAATCGTTGTAATTTAATTTTTTCTTTTGATTGAGATCACATAAGTCATAAACTTCAAGAAAAGAAAATTGAAAGCCGAAAAATTCACAATGTCATACTTCATGACCGCCGTCTGAAAGGACGAGAGCTTGCTGGTATAGCAAACATCTCGATAGATCGTGTCAACTACATTTTACATGATGTTCTTGGCATGAAAAGCTTTCTGCGCGATGGGTGCCGCGTTTGTTAACAGTCGACCAAAAACGCTTTCGAATGAACATTTCTCAAGAGTGTTTAGACTTATTCAGACGCAATCCTGCTGAGTTTCTTCGACGTTTTATAACTGTAGATGAAACCTAGATTCGCCATAACACGCCAGAGACAAAGCATCAGTGTAAACAGTGGGTGGTTGCAGGTGAAAGTGCGTCAAAAAAAGCAAAAAAGGTTCTGTCTGCAGGAAAAGTCATGGCAACAGTTTTTCGGGATTCACATGGCGTGGTGTTTATAGACTATTTAGAACAAGGCAAAACCATCACCGGGGAGTGTTACGCTTCACTACTGGACCGTTTGCAGCAGGTGATTAAGGCTAAACGTCCACATCTTGCCAAAAAAAAGTGCTCTTTCATCAGGATAACGCGCCTGCACACAAATCTATGGTTGTTGCTGCAAAACGCCATGACCTACGTTTCGAAGTGCTTTCACACGCGCCATAATCGCTGAATCTGGCTCCCAGCGATTACTTTCTCTTCCCAAACTTGAATAAATGGCTCGCTGGACGAAAATTCCCTTAAAAAAACGAGGTCAGAGCAGCGACAACTGATTATTTTCTTGAATTCGACAAATCGCATTATACTACTGATATTAAAAGGTTAGAACATCGTTGGTCTAAATGCATTGAAGTACAAGGGGATTATGTTGAAAGATAAATAAAAACATTTTCAAAAATCTTTTGTTTTCTTTATCAGGCCGAGAACTTATCGAACCATCCTCGTAATATAGGAATCATGCCGAGCGTAATTTCTCATCTCTTGAGTGCATACTGAAATTGTACAACAAATCGACTTCGTAAACAAATTGCGCCTTGTAAATTTTTTTTTCTTATATTATTCTACTTTTTTGATAATCGTACGACACCTTTTGTAGTAAAAAAATATATATAAAAAATGATAATTATATAATGAAGCATATAAGACGAAACCCTAAAAAAATGTGTTGATTTTGTTTCAAAAAATGGCCGCCGTTTGGTTAATTTAGGAAATTTTTTGCTTTTAAACTTTTTCTTGAAGTTTAAGACGTCAAAAAAAGAAAATTAAATTAGATGGATTAATCATAAAAATATAAAACTTTGAATAAAATAATGGCTGTACTTTTCTTCATTGCAAAAGTCCTAATCTGAAGTTTAAAATATCGATAACTTCGTTGAAAATGATTTTTCGCAAACATGCGTACATTTTATGGTTTCTGTGATGATATAGTTCACGAAAAAAATATTTTTTTTTAAATCTTATTGCATGATTTGAAATGGAATCGGTCATTGAAAGAAGAAAAAAATATATTATGTCTACCCCTGCATGTTAGCTGCCATATAAATGGCCATTGAGGAAGTATATAACAAGGAACTCTCGAGAGAAAAATCATCAAAAGAAATGTAATTTTTGATAAAATTGCATTTTTTTCCAAAAAACGTCCGCCATTTTGAAAGTTTATTGGGTTTCAATTTTTTTTCCTAAAAGTTTATGACTCATATAACCCTAATCAAAAGAAAAAACTGCATTACGTCGATTAATCATAAAAATATACAATTTTGAATAAAAAACTTTCATTTTTCTTCACTATCAAAGTTCTAAGCGCAATTCTAAAATTACGATAACTTCCTTGAAAATGATTTTTTCGCAAAACAGCAAAATACATGAACACTTTTTTGAATTCTAGAATAATTTATTTCACGGATAAAGCATTTTATTTTTTTGACTGTTTTCCCTGCATGATTTTAAATGGGATCGAGCGTAAGTTTAGTTTAACATATTCGCCACCCTAAATCAATAATTCTGTTTCATTCTTAGAATGCCACAGAATTTTTTTCTGTGTGGCCGTAATTTTCTAGGTCACCGACACTATGTATATTTTGTAGGAAATTTACTAACAGATAATTCTTTCAATTTCCTTTACGTCAACATTACTTATATAACGAATTCTTATGGGATAATTATACTAAGCAAACAGACAATTTGTGGGCACTAATTATGTCAAGTAAAGCAGTGTCAATACTTAAGTACACTTATTTGCTCAAAATAACGTGAAATATTTATTTAAAAAATCGCAAATTTTAAAAAATTGTGTCGATTGTCTGCTAATAAAAATTTCGTGATTTTGCCTAACCAAATGAGTTAAATTATTTAAATTTTTCCAAGGTCGTAATCTACATTTTTTAAATGTCAACAAAATTAACAGAAACAATTATTTAAATTACGGAAATAACATAATCAGTCCAGCAATAAATTTTATCCTTAATAAAATAGTATCAAACCTAAACAGGAAATAAATGGAAACCAAAAAAATTATATGTATATTTTTTCATACAGTGGATCAAATAAAATTCATACTCTTTATTCAAAAATCATTTTACTAAGGCTAGATTTTCAATATAAGACCACTCTCGACATGCTCTCTGTCCGGTAAAATATTCTTACAGAAGAAACAATGAACCTATTCACACTATCGATTTCGTGGAGATTTCGATATCTTTCTCATTTAAAAATATTTTATCGAACCGAGAGTGTATCGAAGGCGACACTGTAGTGAGAATCCAGCCTAAACCTTCAAGCAATAATATAGTTTTTCTTATCATTTCCAGATAGTAATATTGTTGGTATTTTTTATTATTTGTCCAATCGATAGAGATTTTTTCATGTAAAAAAAAATTTAACAGAAAACTGTCTACACCATGACTTGAAGGGTAGTCCATAGATGACTAAAATACAAGACAGAACTTCAACTGAGCATTGGAATTTTATTTTAAACAATAAAAACCGTAAAAAAGGTGACTTTTTTGATTTTTTGCTTACAATACTTGCGTTACTTTCAAAGGACCATTTGCATTTAATTAGAAAATTTACAAAATGTTTTTTTATAGACGTTTATTTTTTTTTAATTAAAAACGTAAAACTCAAGTTTATTATTGGTATTGCATATTTTTTCACTAGCAGGAAAATAAAAATGAATAAGTTAAAGATATGCTTACAGTATATTCAAAAATCATGTTATTAAAAAAACAATAAAATATTTGCAAATTATTTCTGGCATTATTACTTCAAAGTTCCTTCTTTTATATTTAACATATTATTCTGTTTCATAGCACAAGAAAAAAATAATAGTAAAAAAGAAGAAATCCGAATGGATGACTTGAACCAGCACCTGTTACGAATGCTGACTTGTACAGCTGAACAACTGAGCCAGTTACACTTTAGGCATATACTGTTTGCGCTTGGAGGATGCTTATTTTACCCAATCACGCGCGATTAGAGAGGTATACCAGCTACCAAGTTAGTCTCTCTCTCTCTCTCTCTCTTTCTCTGAACATTGTTGATGACATCTGAGGTTATGTTTCATACTTCTTGGCATATTTGAACTTTTAGAAGATCTAAATTGTAGGGCCGGGTCAAGTATACCTTAGTTTTTAAGTATTCCCACAAGAAAGGGTCAAGGGAGTCAAATCTGATGATCTGGCTGGTCATTCAATTATCCCTCTTCTACCTATCCAAGCATTCGGAAAAATCTCGTCCAAATAAGCACGGACAGGGGTAGCGTAGTGGGACGGCGCTCCAACTTGTTGAAAAAAAAGGTCACGCTGGAACATATCGGGTTCTTATAGGTTTGAAAACAAAGTTATTAGTGCAAGAATGTCATTTTGAAGAAACTTCAAATATCTCGGACCAGTAAGGGTCCAGTTTGAACATATAATTTGGATGGTATCAAATTCTTTTTTAATATTCATAGCTTTACAGTAATTTTTTTTGACAATATCCTTACGAACCAACAACCACACTGCCATACATAAAAGGTGTAACAAACGTAATTGGAAGAATACTAAGGAAGCCACAAACAACAATACACAAATTATTGGGCAATCCCAAAGACAAAATACCATTGGAAAACCAGAGAGTGTACAGCGTCCCATGTAGAGATTGTAAAAAAAAAATACATCGGCCAAATAAACAGATGAATCTCTACCAGAGTCCAAGAACATAAAAATAACATAAAGAATAAACAAACAACATCAGCTTTATTCCAACATCACCAGGAGATAGAACACACTATAAATTTCCAGAAAACTAAACAGATCGCATCCATAAAGCACTATAGAAAGCGCATCATCAGAGAAGGTCTCGAAATAGAAAGTATTAAAAACTGTAGCAAGAGAGATGATGCACAAAATATCTCATATACATGGAAAACCCTACTTAAAACCAAACCAACAACAACACATCAGAAAAACAGGACAGCGAGTCGAGAGGAGGCACAGACCCAGGGAAGCGAGAAAACCAACCAGGCAGAACCAAGGTATTATCTGCACAAGAGACAAACTATGAAAAGGCCGGCAAAAGACCAGCACGCTCATTCCAAGTCAAGCAGCCGTCGAGGAACTATCCCTTGAAAATGCCAGCTGAGATGTTGGCGAAACGTCGTGATACTTCTACTTTCTACATCTTTTTACAAAATCAAAATTGAACCATCCATGAGGCTGGCATTTAGACGTGCCGAAAGAGAGTGCGCTAAAAATTTCAAGTGGCAAGTGTACAAAAACTAATGGTTTTGGCACGCATAAATTACATATAATTTACTATTATTTCGCAAAGGGTTACCAATTCAATTTTGAAAAATGGTGGAAATATAAATTTTTGAAAAATCGCTGAGTTTTTCGGTTTTTCCCACTATTCACCGTTACTAATAATCCAATTGAGTGGATTCAGGGCTCATTTTGTTGATATTTTTATTCCCTACAATTTATCTGGTTACACCATCGAGATCGGTTCATTGATTTTAATTATTTATAACAAATTAATGGATCATAGCAAAAAGTGGAAAACGTCACATAATATCACTACGAATTGTTTTTAGTGTGGTGGCATAATCGGTATCTTGGTAGTATTATTGTCACGAAAAAATCTCTTTTAACTGGCATATAATAAAATCAACGTTCGTTCCCTTGGACAATATATTTTAATTTACATTATTTAATGAAAACTTTAGAATCTGATATTTTAAATTTTAATTGGTTTCTATGAAAATCTATACAAATATATCTGTCTCTTACTCCATTACCAATTATTGGTTTAGAACAGGAATCCTCTCTATTATCGCAACATCCAATTATTTCACAGTATGGGCCTCTAATATCTGCATAATCATCATACTCTTGAAATGAAGCTATTGATATAAAAGCTAGTAGTAAAATTGTACTACTCCATATTATTCGTATATTGCTCATCTGTAACAAAAAAAAAGGAATTATAATAACTTGGAATAAAAAAGGATCAATGTACACAAATATTTATTATGCATCAACCAAGTTTTTTGCGCACGCAGTATGACTATTATAGTTACACGAACCATCTGAAAGGGCTATACGATGGTCAGGATTCCTAACTAATAATAAGATGTAGGAGTGGGGCCAATTATACTGTCCTGAATCAAGATCCTACATCAGTAACGGGCCTATGCAACCTCGATGCAAATTATCGCAGCTGTCAATACTGTCATCAACCGAAATATCTGACCAATCAGAAAATTCAAGTAAAATTTAAATTGTCAATTTATTTAACCAATCCCGTCGTTGCATTCTAGCTCAAAGATGGCAAACCTTTTTTCACGTTTCGCGCAGCCACGTTTGTTATGTCATAGGTGGGGAAGTTTTATTGTCTTTTTTCTGGAATTTATTTGTGTTGTGATAAGAAAATATGGTAGAAACTGCTTATAAGATATTTTAATTAAATTTGAGTAAGTTGAGTTGTTTAAAATGACGATAAGATTTTATGGTGTATAAATTTTTTCAGAAAAATGAGTCAAATAATATTGTTATATTTTAACACAACATAATTTTAATATAATAGTGTCAATTTTAAGGTATTTACTTACTACACTAATATCATTGAACAGGAGAGTTCAAACTTTAAGCTCAGTGTAAAAAACTGCAAGATTGTTTATAAAGAATGATAGTTTATTTTATATAAAACCATAGAAATATTAATTTAGATACTTACTGGGAGATTTTAGTGGTTGGGTCTATGCTTAATAAACTATAAGAGGAGTGATATTTATAAGAGCTAAAGCAACAATTTACCGATTTTTAAAATCAATATACAATTTTTTATTATATTACAGAATTAAAAACCGTAAAAATTAAAAGGGGTATGTTGCACATCCACCACTTATCCACCATTACGCTCTATAATTATTTCAGCTTTATTTTTTTATTTGCATTAGGTATTTATATATTGATTCTTGTACCCAATTTGTGATATTTATTCATTTTGTATAACGTATAAGATGATTCTGACAATTTTTCTTTTGTTTCATGTTAAATGTCGACTGAAGTCCACCAAGATCTAAAGACCTGCACCTGAATAAGTTCTCCATCTAATGAAGATCTTTACCTGTACCTGGATTGCGACATCCACTATGAATTTACATGCCAAAAAATTCCAGTTCCTTTTTGTTTTTAAAGATATTTTATTTTTTCTATATAGTTATTTAAAATATATTTTATATTATTATTATGTATGTTAATTAATATTTTTTTGTATTTTTCTCCTTAACATATCACATTTTCTCAATAAATTTTATAAAATATATCCTAACCTTTACAAACATAGGATGGTGTGATAATCTTTACACTTTCAAACTATCAATTTCAACAATTTAAATAGTTTTAATATTAAGATGATTTTGATTTTCTTAATATAACTTCAAAATGCAATATAACGAAACAAAAATATATGAAATCAAGAACAATTAAAGAGAGAGTTTGTTAAAACGTGCATAGCAAAAATATTTTGTTTATAATAATTGATATGTTAATTTTTGCCAGTCTTGACCAGTTCATCAGGACTGTTATTTATAAATATTCAGAAAATGTAAATCTAATAAAAACTATTTTGTGTTATTTTCCTGAATATGTAATCTTTTTATGTGATATATTAATATTTTGACGTTTTATGCTTTTGTTATATTTATTTCTGATAACAAATTTTTTAATACGACAAAAGTAAAAAACGTCAAAATATTAATATTCCTTAATAAATAAATAACAATTTTCCTCGTGCGTATTAGTTATAGCACCACCATTGGGGCCGACAGCATCGATTTTTACGTTATAGCCGTTTCGACCAATTAGCACGTACATAACGTTTCTTAAATTTCTTGTTTTGTGATCAGTAGCAGAGTGGTCGCTGAGCCAAAGTTACAATATTTATCATGACGCCCCTGTTTTTCTAAGCATGTAAAAATAAGCCTTGTTTTAGTAATTTAATTTCGTTTCACCATCAAAAGTGCTTTATTGGTTTTAATTTATAAGTTTTGATTTTATAAGCAGAAAACGAAAAAAAAAACAATTTTTAATGGATGAAAAACATAACAATATATCACTGCAGATTGTTTTTAGGGTGATGGCAGGGTTAATATCTTGATAGTATTTTTGTCAATAGAAAATCTCTTTTAATTGGCCTATTAATAAATTATTAATATTTATATGGCTTAAAATTTTTAGTATTGCTATCCCCTTCAGAAAAAATTCAAATGAGATCAAATATGGAGAGCAAACAGACATTTCTTTTTTTAAATTTAAGAAAATACCAGCAAACTACCCAAAAGTACACTTAACTAAGGATAAAATGGATCTAACCCAAATTAAAAGCTTTGTAAACTATGCAAAGACCCTGTAGGTACCCTCATCATCAAACGATCTTATTTTTATCATATTAATCTTAATGAAAAGAAGTAATATAACAACAGCATAATTTAAATTATTAGCAATTATATACCCGTAAATTGCCAACTGAATATCCATTCGTAAATGGTAATAAAAACAATTTATTGTCTAACAAACACCACAGAATTGTGTAACTCGCCTGTTGACATTGACACATTACTTTAACATTGTATTTATTTTATTTGTATGCTTATTAATATTACTAATGGCTTCTGTATAAACGTCTGCTGCTCGTATTATTAGGGTTATTCTTCACAAAATGATCAATTTACGGGACATCTAAGGACACATATCCCAAATAAGTATTATTGTTGTAACCCAACTATTTTATATATATATATATATATATATATATATATATATATATATATATATATATTTACAATATATTTAGGTTACGCCTATGGTTCAATGCATAATTCCAACCCAATAGTTAGTAAATTCTTAGATAAGCATATCCCAAGTAAATACATTTATTAACCAACCTAAACGTACCTATAAAATCATAAAACCTTCTTTTATAAAAAATACAGAACTTTATTCATGGCGCCCTTTTGTCGCATAATAGGTAGACTTTACAAATAGGTTGTTTGACCAATGGTCTTATAATAAAATAGATATGAATTGGTTTCTTAAGTACGCCTATGACCGAATGGAGACAAGAAAAGTATAAATTGAATCCATGAGGTTGAAGGGCTCTCTTTTATTTCGTCAATGTAGAATAAGAAACATGGTAATTACGAATGCGTCAATTATTTCCTTTAAAAAATATAAAAGTGATATTTGTCTTGTTTTCATTGAAACCAATGATAAACCAAAAAGCAAAACCAGCAAACAATAACATTGGTAAAATGTGGGAAAAGCAAATAACATAAAACCCAGTGAAAACACAAGTACATAACTTTGAAAGCAGCCGTAGAAACGGAGATATATAACATTGGTAGCAGCGGTCGAAACCTAGACAGATATACAACATTGGTAACAGCGGTGGTAGAAACTGAAATACATAACATTATCCCACCGCTGCCACCAGTGTTTTTTTAGCATATTGCATTTTCTCTATATATTTGTCTGAATAGTTTTTATAGTCAGTTTGATTCAGAAGAACTGCGCTTTAACTTTATTATATTCAAATCACATCCCTTATTTAAAAGACCCGTACCAAATATTTATTCAAGTAAATTTACAATTGCAAGGTGATGAGTAGAATTAAATTAAAACAAAAACATCATAGCCGCTTTGGAGGGGAAATTTCTTCTGTTCAAGCGAAATCTCGGTAAATGAGAAAAGGGCAACTTTCCCATATTATCAGCAGTGTCTGCAAAACGGAACGATTTACTCACTTACTGACAACATTTGTACGTTCTTCGTGCTGATTTCAGGGAGCAATTTTGCAAACATTGGACACTCATTTTACTTTGAATATTTGCCTGTTATTTGGGTCTGATTGTAGTAAAAAATAAATGCAAAATTTTTGACTTATACATGGATTGATATCGTTTTGATAAGAGAGTACATGGTTAATTCAACTTTATTTTGAACATGAATCAATATTTAATACACTTAAGTAACGACTACTAATATTTTTAGTTTAGAAAATATATCGTTGTTTGCTTCTCCTATTTAACATCTTCTATATGTAACATATCTTCTTCTTCATGTACCTTCTCCATTTCGGAGGTTGGCTATCATCATTGCTATTCTGACTTTGGAAGCTGCGGCCTTGAATAGATCAGATGACCTGACGTTGAACCATTCTCGCAAATTCCTAAGCCAGGATATTCTTCTTCTTCCAACAGATCTTTTTCCCACAATCTTTCCCTGGATTATGAGTTGCAGAATCTTATACCTTGGACCTCTCATGATGTGGCCGAGATATTGCAATTTTCTCTTTTTTACTTCATATAGGATCTCTACGTCCTTCTTCATTCTTCTCAGAACCTCCAAGTTAGTCACATGTTCTGTCCATGATATTCGCAGCATCCTACGGTAGGTCCACATCTCGAAGGCTTCTAGTTTCTGCTCGCAATGTAAGTTGAGGGTCCAAGCTTCTACACAATAGGATCGGGAATACATAACATTTAAGCATCCGAATTCTCAGGTCCAGGCTCAGATCGCGACTACAGAGCAGCTTCTTGATCTTCACAAAGGATGCACGGGCCTTCTCAATGCGAATCTTTATTTCTGAACAATAGTCCACGGAACAGTTGACATTTGTATATATATATATATATATATATATATATATATATATATATATATATATATATATATATATATATATATATATCACACAACATTAAGTGTGATTCAAAACCAACATTACTGTGGTATCAAATTCTCAGTTTTCTCTCCCTTAAAATCTTCCTCTAGTGAGAGAGTGCATCGCGAGCAGCATGCCCCATAGCAGCATAGCATCAAGTATAATATTTGTCTTATATACCCATATGTCCATTATACTCTCATAAGTAAGTTTGATATCAGAAATTAAACAATTCCGATTATTTTAGTTGAATTGTTTAGTTATATTGCTTACTGAAATGCAAACAGTTATCACCTATATTATTTTCAGAAAAAAATCAGTTAAGTGTGCTATTAGTTAGAACACTGTGTCATGATTTAATGAAGATTAGGCTTAAATATTATGATTGTGGGTGTAACATTTCAGTTAATTTTAATTTATTCTTTGTTTATCTCAACATTAAATTCATAATTAGTTTATCTCTAAAAAAATGTGGTTCAAATAAATATTTGAATGAAATTTGCAAGCAAATACTTCCACAGTATAAAAAGAGCTTAGTTATTATTATTAAAGACTTATTATAAACATTGTGTTTCCTGTCAGTCGATTTTTTTTCCAAGCAATTTTGAAAATGACGTCAAACAACTCTGTTAAGCACAGTTCAATAAATATTAGAATATATTAAAGACCTGTTAATTTTCAAGTCATGAGTCATTTGAGGTAATTTTGTCAAACGCAAAATTGAGTTTAATGATAATAAAGAATAATTTAAATATCTCGAAAACTAGTACACCTATAATTCCCGCTAGGACTTTTTTGGAAATTTTGAAGGTACCTCTAGTATCAAAATATACAGTGTGGCCAGCAAAGTCTGCATCTTATGAGATTTTTTTATTAATAGCTTTATTTGAAATTTGACTTTAGCATCAATCTGGCTTCGATCGAGATAAAAATTAATCAAAAAAAAAAATGGTAGTCACGGGATTAGCTTTATCTATTAAATTTTAATTTTTTTGCAAAAAAAATTCAAAAGCGCGGTTATATCTCAAAATATCGAAAAAAGTTATTAGAAAAAGTTTTTCCAAATGCAATTTTTAGCCATACTAAATGTGTGATTTTCTACAAAATGCAAATAAGGCTATTAAAATTTGGTCACATGTGATGCGAAATTTACTGTGTATAAAGTAACTTCATAAAATAACTATTTTTGAAAACGTAGTTTGTGTCTACAAGTAATACACATTATAATTAAGACAAACAAGTACACAGTGTCATCAGTTTGTTATAAATTAAAGAGGTGAAATTTTAATGCGTTTAATTTTTATTTTATGATTTCTTATTAGAAAATTTGAATCTTTTCCTAAACTATTTTCTTAACATTAATGTGTATTACTTTTAAGCACAAACTACGTTTCAAAAATAGTTATTTTATGAAGTTACATTATACAGGCTCAAAAACAAATAGACTTTGCATCACATGTGACCAAAACAACACACATATAATATGGCGCTACTTTAAACAAAATATGTCTGGAATAAAGCATTGTCAAAACTAAGACGTTTTCCTCTCCACCAGATTTGTATTTGCAGAAAATAAACTGTTTGTAAACATTCTTTCCTTTAACTGCTTAAAAGGAGAATACATACAGGCAACTATATAAACACGGCAGAAAATAGATTTATTTATTTCTTATTGAAACCTTAATTTTTCAATATTTCCCCATAAATCTCTAAAAGCATCTAACGTCTTAAATCTTCTGTCAGAGAAAGGGCTATAACAGACACTTGGGTTTTTTATTTTGAGCTACGGCAGCCTAAAAGTATACAGAAGTACATACATATAGATAGGCATAAACAAATAAAATCTACATAATAAAATTTCATCAAAATCTCTTCAAAATTTTCCTTTTTTGTGTAGAACGACCCGTAAACCATTTATGTATAATTTTAATAATTATTATTGCTTCTTAGAAAATATTCGAAGTTATTTGGGTCTTATATTGGTTTTATTACTTTGGTCTGAATTCAACACAACAAAAGCACTTAATTTCATAAAAATAAAAATGGTTCAGGGTTTCAAAAGATAAAAAATCATTAAAGTTGTGTCGGGACTTTTAATTTAGCTAATAAAGTTTAAGTATGCTAATGACAAACAGCTGGAAACATATATCTGAGACAACAATAAATGTTGTCAGACCAAATGCAGTAAACAAACTTTTATTTTGTTTTGAAGCTCGTTTTGTTAAAAAAAAATTGAAAGCCAAATATTGTATCTTTTACTCAAAATTTTATAAAAATAAAAAAAAAATAATATTTTAATTACAGCCCAATGTTTCCTCATGCAGAGCTAGACAAAATCATTTTGTTTACTTACGATTTTTAACTTTAAGGAAACTTCGATTAGTGATCTATATTTTGTTCTTTTTTTTTGGAATGTAAATTTGAGACCCCACTAAGCTCACCCTCAGTCAAATATGATGAAGGGAATCCACTTCGAAATTTTGTCATGTTAAGCTGTCGCTGTCAGCGCCCTTTTAAAGTGAGCTTTTTTGTCACATTAATCATGTATTGATTTACATCCCCTTCTTATTTTTTTTTTTTGATTTTTTTTTCGCTCCCTCCACGCTTGTCTTTTTTCTTTTAGCATTTATTTTCTTGAATTTCTTACAGGTGCATTTTTGTTAGCTTGCAATGTTTACGAGCCTATTTAGATGAGAGATTTACAAACATTAAAGAATTTTTATTGTATATATATTATCATAGTAATCCGTTTACTCAGAGAGGCTGTTTTAAACAAATAAATTTTAATCTTAAGTATCAATCGACCTTTTGTAAAATTTTTAAGATGGTAATCAAAGGACTGGAATTTCTGTATTTTATTGTTTTCCAACCTAGAACAGGTTTTCACAGTTTTACCATTATAAAAAAAGAGTGTCGCCCTCTATTAAAATAAGAGGTTTGAACCTTCCGTGCGCACTGTACTCTTTGATAGACACTCCAGCCGTTAAACTGGTCACAAATTAAATGTTGAGCAATTTAAAAAATTGTTATTTTTTCCTGATAATATTCAAAAAGATATTTTGACATTAATTGCATATTCTTATTGTCGTTTTTTCTCCTCTAAAAGATGGTATCAACAAGTCCAAGGTTTCGAATTTTATGAGCCATCATCAACTTAATTTTGTTGCTTGGTTGCTTGCTTTCCCAAAATGGCGTTCATCAGGGATAGTTCGCCAGCTCGTTCCACGTTTCAGCGCTTAACTAGAGCCAGAGCCACCCTTCTGGATAGGTTACACAAACTCCGATTTGTAGGCACTTACGGTGAGGATTCTCGGATAATCGGGTACGTACCCCCGAAAACCATCGATTACTACTTAACTTATTTTATTATTATTTTTTTTTTCACTTTTACTACTACAATCGATTGGTGTTGGAAGTTAGTACTGAACAATACGACAAAAGACCAGACTTTTCACGCTTCGGAGCGACAGCGAAGCGACTTACACACCCCGAAATGTCGGATAACATATATACGGGTAACGTGCAAAGAGGGTGAAAAGAGATGGTCAGCTATAACAGAAAGTATTACTGATAATTGTTACTATCTTTAATTATACAATTATATTGTAAGTTTGAGTTGAAACTACGAATATTACATTGTATTACTCTAGACATGGTTCCTATTAGCTCTATTATATGGCTGGCGGTCTGATTGTTCTTTGTCTCTATCGTGTTCTTTTGATTTCATAATTTCGTTTGACCATATAAGATCTCTTAACTTTTGTTTATATATTTCTGGAAGTTGTGAATAGGAGTTATACATTTCTTGCATAGAGTCCCTATCATTTAAATTTTTTAAAGGTTATTGAGATTTCCTTGGGTTTCAATCGGTCTGACTACTGTGTTATAGGTGAGTTCGCTCTCAATTATATTTTGTTACCTGATTTCTGGTAATCTACCATTCGAATAGAAGAGTTAATTATTATGGGCTGCCTTATCATATCCCCCTTGTTCCACTGCTTTCCGCTTGGGAACTGCTTTCAAAGCTTGGGTAAATGTTCTTTTATTATTTGCATTACATTGTTGATAGTTCTGTTGTCTTTGATTAACTGTAGTTATGTTTGAAGTGTTTTTACTCGAAATGGGTGGGAATTCCTGAGAAAGCGGTACAAATCTATTGTTATTTTGAGTAGTTTTCGGATATCTTTCTTGAGCATCCACGTAGGGGATGTTTTCATATGTCATAATGGATTTGATATTTTTTTGTATGGTGAATTCTGGACATGATTTTGAATGTTTGTAGCCTTTATTTTTTAAATTGTTATTATTCAATAAATTATTAGCTGCTTCCCAATTATTAAATTCAACTGATATACGGTTATTGCCTTTTGACAGGAATTTTTTTATATTGGACAGCTTTAGGTTAAATATTTGTTTTGCAATTTTCAGATGATTGTATTTACCAATATTGTAACCGGATTTCTCTGAGGCTTCGATGAAAATAATAAATGGGCCCTTATCATCTTTTTTATAGCAATTGTTTACTTTTTTTTGACCTTCATTATTAATTTGAACATTTTTTTTATGTTCCACGGAGACGTCGTTTAAATCACATGTACCTATTGCCTCCATTATTTCTTGCTGTGAATAATTTTCGCTATTAATTGGGGGAAGGTCTTTCCCTCCCCCAATTGATTTATACATTTTGTACTATAAAATCAACTAATGTATTTATAGAAAGTTAGTTTACCACTTTAGGAAAAAAAAGGACAAGGAAAGTTAGTAAAATCACCGAGAACGTAGGTTATGTTTGCTACCATGCGCACACTTCGACCGATCGTTCGCGAATCAACTTAATTTTGTTAAATAAGAAACTTTATTACATTTTTAAGAGAGCTTTTAATATTTCCATGAGACTACATATGTCGGAAGAGAAAGAAGGAATTTTCATTTTTTTTCAGACATCTTTGCATTGCACAAATTTGCACCAACTTAATCTTTTACATCGATTCGAATTTGTAACACCCTGTATACAGACAGCATTTTTCTGGTTAATTTATTCCTCTTTGAATATATTAAATGATAAAAAGTTTATTTGTTTTTTAAAATCATCTATCTATCTATACCAACAATCAAACAATTAGGTTAGGACTTGAGTTATATTTTTCATAAATTAAGCAAACAATATATCTTGATTTATGTTAGGAACAGATGTTTCCATTTAGAACTAATGATTGTAAGTAGGTACATACTTTATAGCCTATAATTTTTTTATGAGTAATTAAAATGTTATTTCCAGTTGTTATCGAATCCAGAGTGGTAGCGGGTGATATGAAACAATGGGAAAACGGATTATTTATATGTTGTTATTTTGTTTGGTTTAGACTATAAAAAGGTTTGTTGTCTCAAAATACTATAAATTACTTAAGATCTATAACTTTCTGTGGAATACAGTTTGGCAGGATACCTTTTGGATATAGATAAATGAAAAAAAAAATGGTTATTATTAAAATCTGAAATTTCCCACAATTAATAAATTGATGTTCTCATTTCAATTAAAATTAAATGAGGAGGGTGTTTTTAGGGTTCTGCAGCGGGGCAGGAACCATTATTATTTTATCATGTCCATCAGTATATCACAGCCTTGTGATTTCGTCATTTCTCACTCTTTTGTAAAAAATTTTGCAAGCGCAAGCCTTTAGTTAACCCAAGAGCAGACGGTATGAGAAATTGTTAAAAAAAATTTGGGTGCTTTGCCAGTTAGGATGCTTAACCCTTAATTTTATACAACATTTTTAATTTAATCAGATTATTTGCAGAATATGCCTCGGAAGTTGCTTGTCATGTGTTCTTATGGATTTGACAGGAAAAATTGGAATAAACAAGAATCGATAATATTCACAGAGAAAATTTTTGGGGATTAACCGAAATACAAATGGAACTCTTGCTGCAATTTCAGTATAAAGCCAATATTTTAAGAAGGCCAGAAAGATTAGACTGATGACAAGCAAAAATAAATGTACAATGCAGGTGAAATTTTTCTTCCTAAATAGCTTTCTCCCGAGGGATACAAAACAACTTTTATCAAATATTTTTTTATTAACAACTAAGAGGGAAAAGTCGGTTTTCTTCATTTAATTCGAAACCTTTATTTATACTCAAAAACGTATTATTAGTTGTAAGCAATAGTTTTTGTGTTGTCAGAATTCTACCAGTTTTTTTGTTATTACTTTGCCCATTTTTAATATTGTTAACGAATCTACGGGTAATACATAATAAGTGGTACAAAAAACTTGACATAAGATAGACTATGAGAATTCAATTGCACAATTGCAATTATTTATCCCACTAAAGGAAAAGATATTCATTTAATAGTTCATTAAAAAGGATCACCAAAGTATACAAAATAAATTTTAAATATAACAAAGAATCTATCTCTTCTGCATTTATATATATATATATATATATATATATATATATATATATATATATATGTATATATATATATATATATATATATATATATATATATATATATATATATATAAGAGGTATTTCTTATTTATTTCTTGGACCTTTATTAAAATATTTTTTATTTTTTTGTTTTTCTTGGGATTATGGTCCGTTTAAAAATGGAATTAAAATGTAATGGTGGTGTTGTATTTTATATTACATTTTTTTTAATACGTTAACGTTTCGGTAATTTTTTTTACCTTCGTCAGAATGTGTGTAGCTTGAACAATGATTCAGGAACAACACTGCACTTACATGTATAAATTTATTTGAAAATTTTGTTCTATTAAAAATTTTGTTTTTGCGAGATTCACAGAGTTCAAGATGACCACGTGTGTCATCTTGAAGTTAAGATGGTACTGAGCTAAGCTGAGTTAAGCTGAGCTTAACTTCAAGATGACACACGTGGTCATCTTGAACTCTGTGAATCTCGCAAAAACAAAATTTTTAATAGAACAAAATTTTCAAATAAATTTATACATGTAAGTGCAGTGTTGTTCCTGAATCATTGTTCAAGCTACACACATTCTGACGAAGGTAAAAAAAATTACCGAAACGTTAATGTATTAAAAAAAATGTAATATAAAATACAACACCACCATTACATTTTAATTCCATTTTTAAACGGACCATAATCCCAAGAAAAACAAAAAAAATAAAATATATATATATATATATATATATATATATATATATATATATATATATATATATATATATATATATATATATATATATATATATATATATATATGATTCAGTATTAATCCGGGAATACATCCGTTCGTTGGTTTGGTTTCCTGTAGAAGTTTGCAGACGTTTCGCCAAAATACCATTTGGCATCTTCTGTGCTTGGTGGTTGTAGATCAACAGTAGTTCAGTATTAATTCGGATATACATCCGTTCGTTCGTTTGGTTTCTTGTAGAAGTTTCCAGACGTTTCGTCAAAATCTCATGTGACATCTTCTGTGCTTGCTAGTTGTAGATCAATTGTTGTTGTTGATCTACAAACAGTAAACATAGAAGATGTCTAATGCGATTTTGCCGAGACGTCAGCAAACTTTTGCAAGAAACCAAACGAACGAACGAATGTATACCCGGCTTTATATATATATATATATATATATATATATATATATATATATATATATATATATATATATATATATATTTCATTTTAGGTCATCTACCGGTACCCAAACAATAGGAATCTTGATCTATCCACTGATCATCCTTTAAATATCTATTTCTCATTTCTCACAAGCTTTTCCTTAGTCCCCTTCGCTTCCTTCTCCCTTGCGGTATCCAACTTAGTACTTGTTTAGGTAGACTGACATTTCCTGTATGTGGACATACCATATCAATTGTTTTGTTCTTATATCATCTACTACCGTGTGAGTTACTCCCATTATTTCTCTGATACGATCACTCGTGTCCCTGTATCTTCTCAATCTTTTAACCGATCGCTTCCAAAAATCCATTTCAGTGGCTAATAGTGTCCTTTCAGAGGTTTCTTTTAGTTGCCAGACTTTAGAGCTCTATATGACTATACTTTTAATAATGAGCATTTCCTTTTGTTTAAATACATACATTTAAGTCCCAATTACTAAAATTTTTATGAGAAATCCATTTCTTTTCGAAAAACCAAAAATAAAAAATTTTTACACTTATTAGGACAATCCACTACCAATATATATCATTGGTATTATGACTTTATTATTATTTATATTAATAAATAATAATAAAATCATAAGTAAATCCGAACTGCACAAACTCGATGATATAACTTTCATGGAACCAGATCCGGTCCACATTTTTTAATGAATCTGGCTGTAAAATTTTAGGAAGAAACTAATCTAAGAATCCAACGTCATAGTTCCAGATAGCAGATTGTCGAATTGCGTCTGGCGACAGAACTACAATAAAATTCACACAAAATAATTATTATTTCGTTTTCCAATCTAAAAAGAAAATGTAGCATTCAACTGAACACAGTTTTTATTTCTATACTTTCTGTATAATTAATTATGCAAGGTTTTTTTTTAATTTTGGCTACACTTATTTAGTCACATCTGATATAATTAACTACAATAAAAAAAACATAACATTAAAATATAGTACACTGGAGAGAGTTTAATATTGTTAAAAAATGAGTTGGCTATATTATTCTCTCGGGCAAAGCCCGCGGCGGAGGATGCTAGTCTATGATATTTAAACATTGCATACAAAAAGCTGTTAAATCATAAACAGTGACAAATTATAAGACTTTTAGATCAAAAAATTTATATTTTTAAAACATTTTGCTTCTGTTGAACCGACTTTTAAAAGAAGGAGGTTCTAAATTCGACCGCTATATATTTCTTTATGTATCTGCATCGATTACCCCCGAATGGTGACACCAAATCCAATATGGTATCCTAAAAATTTTAAATATCTCGATTTTGTACATAATTGATATAGGGAGGTTTTTAAGGGTATAAATATTATATATATACGACATTATTTTAAAAAATTCAATATGGCTGACCTAGTATGGAAAAAAAATTTACATCTCTCGGTTTTGTTCAAAATTGGTACTGGGCGGTTTCTGAGGGTGTAAATAACGAATTTAACATTGTTTCAAAGGCAGATGCAATATGGCGATCTAAAAATTATGTTTTCGAATTATGTCTAAGATGTAAATTAGAGATTTTTCAAAGGTATAAATTAAGATAAGATTAACAGTTTAAAATTATATTTAAAAATTCATTCCGGTATAGTGGGTTAGTAGGTTACTAATTTAAAGTTAATTTTATACAGATTAACATGACAGATACTATATACGGAATTGAAAATTTAAAATTTTTCCGATTGTGTCCAAAATGAATATTTGGAGGTTCCTTTAGTTTAAGTTCCTTAAATATCAGTATTATTTTTTGGAAGTCTAGATTACGAATCTAAAATTAATTTTTTAAAATCCAAGATGTCGGATTTACTATGGCACACTAAATATTTATTTATTTTCATTTCATTCAAAATTGGTATTTGAAGAATTCTCAGAATCAAAGAATGTCTTCTTATTCATTTTAGTGCGGTTTACACCTCTGGATAAAATAGGTATTTTTTCCCGATATTGGAAACATTTGAAGATACACAACATAGTTCGCTTAGTACTTAGTTCAAATAATTTATGGATATCATAATAAGTTCAAAAATAAGAATTGAAAAAAATATACAAAAAAATTGACTTCAATGCGCGAAAAATAACAATATAACTGCTTATATGAAGTTGAAATTTTTTGAAGCTGACGCCAAATTAGTACTAAAAGTAATAAATAAAAAATTACTAGCACGAGACACATACAAGCTAAGGTAAAACAAAAACAATTACAAATAAAATATTTCCAAAACTTTTTATGCGACTTGCATCTTATCAGATATTAATCTGGAGCCGACCTCAAAAATTTCAATTTCATATAAAAGCTTATATTGTTATTTTTCGCTTTTTAGCACATTTTTAAAAGTAGGTACAATTTTTTTTATAAAAATTTTATGATGTTCTGTTTTATTGCATGTTTAAAAAACATTATATGAATAATTTTTCGTTGAATGAATTTGATTATCTAGAACTAATTCAAAAAAGAATTATTTTACTAAAAAATTGAAAATATGCCAGAAATTTGATTTTTTTACGTTTCCTGCATAATTATGCAATGTTCTTTTTTAAATAATTTTGGCCACACCAATCTTACATTAGTAAGACAAACACACGCCAATATATTAATTTTTAAAAAGAACTACGTAAGTTGTCATTCCGTGTCTGATTTATGTTGCATGTTTAAAAATGCGAAACATTGTTTACATGTGACTAAGTCCATTAAAACGACTTCAAAATAATATATTTTGAATGCTTACACCTGGGTTGATCTTACGTATGTACTCGCATGCATACCTAACATATTGTTTTTGTAATCCAAGAGCACAGGAAAAAAAAAAATATACTTTGTAAGCGACAAAGAAAAACGGACACCAAAAAATAAAAATGAAATTTTGAGAATGCTTTATGAAAATTGGTGTGTTTGTCGGTTTGTACTGGTTAATCTTCGAGACAGCTGAACCGATTCTAGAAAATTTTCCAGACATAAACAGGAGGTTGTCAGTCTGTAAGGAGTAATCTTAGGGCGATTTGTCACGTGCTAAACCATTTTCCATTCGTTTCGAGAAATCCTCCCAGTACTTATTTTTTATTTATCTAACTAACCCAAAATCGAACAGTTTCATAGAATGG
Source organism: Diaprepes abbreviatus (assembly GCA_034092305.1). Taxonomy (NCBI): domain Eukaryota; kingdom Metazoa; phylum Arthropoda; class Insecta; order Coleoptera; family Curculionidae; genus Diaprepes; species Diaprepes abbreviatus. The sequence continues at coordinate 5,053,524 of JASJET010000105.1, forward strand.
ACATGAGTCACACAATGTAAGTAAAATCCTCTCTTGGTCGGTAATGCCGCAAGAGATATTAAGAAAACTCGTATCATCCCCAGACATCTTCAATTGGTCATTAGAAATGACGAAGAATTAAATAAACTTCTTTCTGGAATAACCATGGCTCAAGGAGGTGTATTACCCAATATACAGACCGTTCTGTTGCCAAAAAAGGCGGATAACAAAACGCAATAAATATTTGTTAAATAAATATTTATGTTCATGCAATTGCAATTTTATCTATTTTTCGCTGTTATTTGACTTCTATTTAAGCAAGTGTCAAATAGTGAATTACTGTCAAAATGACTTGAAACCACAGATTATTTATTCATATGAAGAAAACTTTATGGCCACATATACAGATGATGTAGCGCCATCTATTACTATGCAAACCAACTTACTTGTCAAACTTCCCTCCTATATAGCATAAATAAAATTTAATAAAATAGCATAAGGTCATAATGTTCATAATAATTAATTTTTTTAAGTCTTCTGTGAAATTTTTACACATCAGAGGAAGCTTTGCTAGTTTCCTTATGTTATAATTCAGCCAATTCATCTAACAAATTTCATAGAAATAAAGACATCTGAAAACATCCACAGGCAATCTGCCAGGGATTGATAAGCAAATTAACAGGATGAACCATGAAGACAAAAAATGAATATTTACATTATTTTCCTTTATCTACAGTAATGGGTGAAGTATGTACAGGGTGAGTCAACGATTGGATGAAGTAGGTTTGTGCCTTTTCGGTGAAATTAACAAAGAAACTATATTTATTGTTTGATACAGTTTATTTTTACGCAGATTTTAAAAATATTTAAGACTCTACAAGGTGAGCCAAAAAACTAGGACAGCATAAAGTTGTATTTTTTTAAATAGAACACCCTATATACGAATCGTATTTTTGATTTAGCTTATATTTTTAAATCTTTTTTATTAAGGGTTTACTATAACAAAACTTTATAGTTTCTGAGATAATTAAGTTTAAAGAAAAAAAGTCACATTTTCAAGCATCAATTCAATCCTAAATAACTTTTTCAATTTTGTGACAAATATATTCAAATTTGGAATTTGGCAAGGCCAAGGACAAGTTAACATAATTTTTACCTAATATTTGCAATAAAAGCTACAGGGTGTTGAACACATCGGCTCAAATTTGAACAAGTTTAAATGAATAAATATCTTTTTTTTTAAATGGTACACCCTGTATATTTTCCATGTTATTTAATAGAGTAATAAAAACCCTAAAAGTTTTGTTCAATATATCCTATACCTATTTATAATAGTTTTTGAGATATTTCAGTTTTTCTTATTTTCCATACTTTTTTACAGAAATAGTCTTCATTATCATAGTAGCCATGTAAAATAATAAAAAGAAACTACAGAAACAAACAGAATGTGATTAAATATGATGTTTTTTTCTTTAAACTTAATTATCTCAGAAACTATAAAGTTTTGTTATAGTAAACCCTTAATAAAAAAGATTTAAAATTATAAGCTAAATCGAAAATACGATTCGTATATAGGGTGTTCTATTTAAAAAATACAACTTTATGCTGTCCTAGTTTTTTGGCTCACCCTGTAGAGTCCTAAATATTTTTAAAATCTGCGTAAAAATAAACTGTATCAAACAATAAATATAGTTTCTTTGTTAATTTCACCGAAAAGGCACAAACCTACTTCATCAAATCGTTGACTCATACTCATTGATGCGCCTAAGCATGGAACAAATTTTAAATTTTATAAACTCGTTTACAAACATTAATTTTTTTGGAGAACAAATTTATTATGTTTTACATAATTACTCCATATAACTAATCACGTAGTATAGTTTCGTTAATATTAATTAATGATATTTTTCTGAATTGATGTCAAAGGTTATCCTTATTCTAACACTAAATCAATCAAGTTGTTTCCCTAGAAAGAAACCGCGGTAATTCTAATGATCACTTAACTTCTGATAAGGAACTTATTAAAATCAATTGATGTGTAATACGTTCTGGTCTATAGTCTAATTCTATCTGATCGTTATCCCTAAACCAATCAAAATAATGAATAGACATACCACAATGGATCATACTGATCAATGACATCGGAAGATTTGGAGGAAGCATAAATCTGCTAGACCTTCATAGTCGTTACCAGGGGAAATTCCTTCAATTCAACTACAGACGTAACATAGAACTTAAATAAATATAACAGGATTTATAATGCTATACGAGAAAGGACAATAATGTCTATTGACACCTCAAGCATTAGGGAAATGCGATGGACATTTATGGTTAGCGTACAATAAACATGATATCTATTATTCTGGATACAACGAACACTAATACGTAGTAGATATCATTGTCGCAAAACAAATATTGTTTTAAACTTTTTATCTATATCTGAACGACAACTATTAATACAAGTAAAACTAGTATTTACATCAATAAAATTAAATAATATACAAGTGTACACACCATTACTAGATCGGATAGGATGGGAAATATCTATCAAGATTTAGAACATATCATCACAAATTTTACCAAAAGGGACGGTATTATAATAATGGGTGAGTTTAATACGAAAGGTATAGGGAAACAGGAAACTCATCAATAGAGGAGGTAGTCTCAAGAATTTCAACATTCAGTTATATACAGAACTTTGATACTACTACTCAGGAAATTTTATACAGGGAAATTTCCTCTAGATTATCTGTACTATATATTTTGGAACCATAAAAAGAATCCACATTATGCCAATAGAATAAGATAAAGAGAAAATATTTCGCAATGCTTAGATGCAAGATATGCACTTTTTGCTCTTCAGTTTTTAGTCTAACGTTGCAAAGATATGAGTACTGACATATACGCTTGCTTCATTTATTAAAACAAAAAGTTTGGTAGTGTAAAATATGATAAACTTACTTAAATATTAATAATTATTTAAATGAAAAAAATTAATATAACACGATTTTAAGACGGACTAAAAAGTATAAAATAATTTCTCTTACATAAATTCCTAACCCCATACACTGTAACGCCTAGCCCCTATTTTATCTCTTTTTTTATATAGTTTTTCCAACTTCTCGAGGGGCTAGAGCGTTTTCAGTTAATAAGGAAGAGCGGGACGAGGTCCTAGAGTACTTACTACTGCTTTAAACTTCATTGTAACTGTTTTCTTACCATTAAAACATCGATAGCATTTTTAGATTAAGTTTTAATAAAATTATGTAGGAGCTGCACTAGTTTACAAAAATAAATCAACGATAATTTAACTTAATTAGGGAGCAACTATCATTCTCTTCTATATTGTCTTTAACAAAATTAAAATTAGACAAAAAGCTCACTTTCCTACTAGTTAGTACATTTTATAGTCCGCATTTCTCTTACCCACACGTCGCGGCTACGCAGGGCGAGCTAAAAGTTTAGTTTAACCCATTTTAAAACTCCACATAAACTATCTACTGGACTACAAAACACACTCGAAAATTTTACTGTGAGAATTATTTTTAAAACTGTAGTTAAAATATTTTTTCACCGTACTGCGAAACACTCTACTGGCACAGTCTAAGTACTTTTTGAAGTAACTGTTTCAACTCTTTCAACTAACCGTTCTTAATTCTTGTTCTTCAATAACTGCCTTAGCGAGATGGCTCGTATTTAAACAACATCTGCCGTGACGTCTTGGCAGAATTCTGGATTTTTCGAATTTCCTTGTTTTGCAAGAAAAGTCGCGTGATGTGGTTTTTTACCACAGTCTTGTGATCCCGACGTCACCAGACCGATATTCCTTTCTTGGCCTACTTTTCCACTAAAAAGTCGCATGATCGAGACTCTATATGTTGAAATGGTGTTTTTTTACCTAAATCTCGTGATTTTCGACGTCAGCACACGGACATTCACCTCGTGGCCTACTTATTTTTCAGCGTTTCAGAACAAAATACACACACATATCTCGTGGTTTCGATTTAAATTCTTTATTTTATATTTTATTCGAATATAGTTTAGAGTCGAAACAAGAAGTGAAGACTGTGATAAAATTTGCACACCTCTGACTTAGAAAAATTTGATCTTAGGTAAAGAAAAATAATTTAATTTTAATGTTTTAAATTTAGTAAAGTTTTTTTTTCTATTGTTGAATTTTAAAGTAAATACTTGTAATATTTTTCAAGACTTCCGATTTGTTTATTTATTTACTTTTTTATTTATTTTAAAATAAAATAGATTTTTCGTTTTATAAACTTAGATAAATTTTTGCTTGTGAAGTATTTTTAATATTTTTAATTTATTAACTTCTTTACAAAATAAAAGTAGTACCGGGGCATCACAACACATTCTCCTGAAAATTTGTTATTATAAGTAATTAATAGCTATGAAGATACTTCTAAGATTTGAAACGAAAAACATGATTAACTTTTTTGGATCTATTTCTCCATATAAAATTAAAATCATATTTGTGCTTTTAGTTAGATCATTTCTCTAAATGGATTTTAGTTAATAACGATTACAGAGAAAACGATATCATTTAACCCCAGACTATTTTAACAATACAGTTTAAAAATAAAGCATTAAATTAACCGGACAACCTCTAAACAAATATAAATATTATCGTTTTTCTTTTTTTACACGTGCACTTTTTGCGGTCGATTTTGCATTCAATTGTTGCCAAACTTGCTTAACCTTACGAACGTTAAAAATAATAAAAAAAGGCAGTGGTTATGACTGTGAAAACCCAACTAATATATTCGTTGCTTTAAATAAAGTTTTTAGTGCTTGTTTTTATTTATTCCTCTTGGCATTTGTTTGTTTTAATGTTCTCCCATGAATTTTAAATTCAATGTGTATTGCAGTCTAATGAATTATCCAAATAAAAATTTAACAGGTCAAAAATATACCAGTAGACGTGGACCTGAAGCATTCAATCATATATTTTCTACTTGAATTTAATAGAAATTAAACACGCCAGGGTGCCCATTCTCGTACTCACGAGGACGATCATCTGGATAGAAAATGGGCGTGGTTTTCATGAAAATGCAAGAAATCGTCTTCTGGTAGTTTTAAGCGATTGTAACATCTATCAAATTTTGAGCGAATTTGTTCTACTGGTCCCGACTAAGAAATCGAGGAGATTTTGATAAAAAAATACTCTTCGTCTTCCTTGTCATGACGGCATATTTTTTGCATAAAAAAAAGTATTAAAAAAATAATGAGAGTTTTGAAATGAATGTAATTTTTCTAAATTCGACCCTGCATCTTTTTACATATGTAAATCAATTACTTCGGAACGGCAACACCGATTTAAATCAAATTTTTGCATTATATTTAGGAAATTGCTGCGGTGGTCCCTTATTATTTTGTCTGAAATTGGTTTAATAAAATGCAAGATGGAGCTGATAACACAGCAGGCAAAAAAATTAATTTTCTCCGATTTTCTTCAAAATTGATATGGGGAAATTTTCGGGGTCCTACACAACGAATCTAAAATTATTTTTTTAAAATCCAACATGGCGGATCCGATATGGCAGATTATATATCTTATATTTCTCGACTTTGTCCAAAATTGGTATTTTGAGGGTGTAAATTAAGAATTTAAAATTATTTTTAAAAATACAATACTGCGGAGTAAAAATTTGACATCTCTCACTTTTTTAGATAGGAGGGTTTTTGAGGGTATAAGTTATGAATATAAAATTAACATTTCTCGCTTTCGTTCAAAATTGGTACTGAGAAGTCTCTGAGAATGTAAATAATGAATTTAAAATTGCTTTAAAACAATTCAATATGGCAGATACAATATGGTGGTCTAGAAATTCGAGCGTGTAGATTAAGAGTTTAAAATTATTTTTTTTAATTCAATATTTGGCATTCAATATGGCGGGTTGAGAATTTTACGTTATTCACGTTTTTTTCACAAATGATGTTAGGTAGTTTTTGAAATCATAGGTTACGAATCTAAAATCAATTTTATATGGCAGATTAAATATGGAAAACAATAAACTTTACATTTTTCTAATTTTGTAGAAATTAATATTAGGGGATCTTAAATTAATTTCTACACACTCAATATGCAGGATAAAATATGTCTGACTTAAAACTGTACATGTTTTAAGTTCTTTCAACATCAGTGTTAGGGTTTTGGAGGCCTAGTTTATGAATCTGAAATTACAATTTCTTACAATTCATGATAGCGAATTTACTATGGCAGACTAAATATTTGTTTCGTACAATCGAATTCAAACCTTCTATTTAGAGATAACTCAGGTTCAAAGAATTTCTTGTTGTTCAGTTTCGTGTGGTCAATAACTTTGGGGGTTTCAATGGGGTAGTGACAGCGTCTCAAATAGCTTCTCCTACTCAACCGTCAACCTCACCTTCTCGCTGGTGAACCCTGTTGATACAGACGAGGCTCTGACGACCGAATATAGGCGGTATACCCTTAGATCGAGGATAAAGGAAATATTATCTTCTATGTCGTCGAAAGTAATGGGAACCTACGACGAACACAAACAAACAAAATTCCCCAGGACGTTAATTGTCCATCTATTCTCTTTATCATGGCAAGAAACCTCAAAGCAATGGCCCTCAGTCCCGGGCAGGTGTTAAATCACCAGAGGGTGCTAAGAATCCCCCGGCTTGACATGATGAAGATAAAAAAGCGAATTGGAACTTGGAATACACGAACTCTCTTTGCAGCTGGAAAACTTGATAACGCGGTTCAGGAAATGACACGGATGAACATCGACATTCTTGGTATAACAGAAACAAGATGGCCAGGTACAGGATCGTGTAAGAAGAATGGAGCAACATTTTATTACTCTGGAAACAATGAGCCAGATCATAGAAATGGAGTTGGTTTTATTGTATCGGGAGACTTGGACAAATCCATAAAAAAGGTGATAGCATATTCAGACAGAATTATACTTATACAAATAAGCTCCAAACCAATTAACATCAATGTAGTACAAGTATATGCGCCTACAGCAGATAAAACAGACATCGAAGCTGAACAGTTTTATGAACAAGTTCAGGAAGTCCTAAAGTCATTAAAATCTCAAGAAATCACCATAGTGATGGGCGATTTAAACGCAAAGGTTGGCAAAGGTACTGTGGATGGTGTGACTGGTATGTATGGACTGGGTAATAGAAACGAACGAGGTGAAATGCTAATTCAATTTTGTCGTGATGAAAATTTGGTCATCAAGAACACCTTCTATAAACTTCATCCTCGAAGGCTTTATACTTGGAAATCTCCACAAGATCAACAAGGGAACGTTGTGCGTAATCAGATTGACTACATTATGATTAACAGAAGATACCAAAATAGCATAACACGTGTTGCAGCATACCCAGGAGCGGACATCGGCTCAGACCATAATCCTCTGGTTGCTGACTTCTGGTTTCGTTGTAAATTACTAACAGTGGGGAGTAAAAAACAGAAATACAGTATTCTTGACATGAGACACCCATTAATACAAGACAACATGAAGGCAGAATTAGACAAGCTTTGCCGAGAAAATATACCCAGCCAACAAAGTGCGTCCAATGATATTTGGAATACGCTCAAAACAAATATACAAACAGCTACTAAAAATGTTTTAGGACAACAAAGACGAGAAAAGATTAAACCATGGATGACGGAAGAGATACTGGACTTAATGGATGAACGTCGGCTTGCCAAAAATCAAATGGATAAATATAAAATACTTGATCGTAAAATAAAGAGATTAATAAGGGAAGCTAAAGAGATATGGACTCAAGAACAATGCGATGAAGCAGAAAGACTTCATAAACTGCACGATTCGTTTAATTTCCATAGAAAGGTGAAAGAAATAACTGGTATAAAGAGGAAAACAGCTCTACCATCCATGATAAATAGACAAGGAAGGCCGATATTGGATACGGAAGAACTGAAGTTGACCTGGTTGAATTACGCGGAGACCCTATTTAATGACCAGCGTACAAATAATTATAGGAACAACACGGAACATATGAGTGGTCCAAAAATCCTTGAGTGTGAAGTCAAACACGCAGTAAATAAAATGAAATGCGGTAAAGTTCCAGGTCATGATCAGGTTTATGCAGAAGTTTTAAAGCTAGTTGATATTAAACAGCTTACATATCTCTTTAATGTAATATATGACTCTGGGCAAATTCCATTGGATTGGCTAAAGTCGACCTTTGTCGCAATACCAAAGAATTCAACTCCCAAACTTTGTGAAGACTACAGACTTATCAGTTTGATGAGCCACGCGCTTAAAGCATTTCTAAGGGTCATTCATTCAAGGATATACAAAAAATGCGAGGATATGAGTGGCAATACACAGTTCGGATTCATCAAGGGACTTGGCACTAGAGAAGCACTATTTTCTTTAAAATTACTTGTACAAAAGTGCTATGACCAAAGATAGGATGTTTTCATCTGTTTTATTGATTACCAAAAAGCCTTTGACAATGTTAGACATGGGCCACTTTTGGAGAGATTGCAGGAAATTGGTATTGACGATAAAGATATAAGAATAATAAAAGAACTGTATTGGAACCAATCAGCAGAAGTCCGCATTAATACCGATCTGTTAACGGACACTTTTGGCATATTAAAGGCAGTCCGACAGGGGTGTATTTTGTCCCCTATTTTATTCAATATTTATGTTGAGAAAATCTTTCAACTAGCTTTGGAAGAAGAGACACGAGGTATCAAAATTAACGGCATACCAATGAATAATATTCGTTACGCAGACGATACCACAATACTAGCCAATAACATCGAAGACCTTCAGGCAATATTGAATAAAATTAACGAATCCGGTGAACAGTTTGGGCTACGAATTAATATTGCCAAGACAAAGATGATGGTGATTAGTAGGCATCAACGCAATACTCCCCTCAGTATCAATGGGAACATAATTGAACGCGTCGCGAAGTTTACATATCTCGGAGCTACCTTGAATGAAAAGTGGGACTGTGATGAAGAAGTGAAAGGACGAATAGGCCGAGCAAAAACAGCATTTTTTAAAATCAAGAATTTTCTTCTTTGCAGGCATTTACCACTAAATACCAGAATACGTGTTTTGAAATGTTATGTATGGCCTATGGTATTGTATGGCGTTGAAACATGGTCACTTAAAGTTAGAACACTGAATAGGATCGAAGCCTTCGAACTATGGACACTTCGTCAACTGCTACGTATTCCCTGGACTGCTCATCTCACAAATGAAGAAGTTTTAAGAAGGAATGGCGTAGAAAGACAACTGCTGGACACGGTAAAGCAGCGTAAAGTGTCTTACTTGGGACATATGTTGAGAGGATCCAGATACTCCATACCAAGGTTGATTTTGCAAGGAAAAATAGAGGGAAAGCGCGGACCAGGCAGAAAACAACATTCTTGGCTACGAAATATAAGAGACTGGTATGGAATATCGGACGCCGCAACTATATTTAGACAGGCCGAAGAGGGTGTCCTGGCCGTCTTATAACTTTAGAAGAGGAATGGACATTTGATCGCCGACGTGCGGCTTTGCACATGGCACTAGAAGAAGAAGAAGAAGAATACCTTTGAATAAAATGGGTACTTTTGCAGCCTTAGAAACTCAACTCAATTCAACACTAAAAATTGAGAAATAAAATTTTTATAAGAAAATTGAGTCTAACTTCTAAAAAAGCGCTAAAAATCAAAAAATATCAATACAAAGTCGTCGTAAAATTATTACTAAATGAAACCAATAACTACTAACACGAGATACATACAAGTCTACAGTGAGAAACTCGTTACAAATAAAGTATTTGTCAATTTTTTTATGTGAATCACATTTTGTCTGGCGACTACTTCAAAAACTTTAATTTCATATAAAAATTTATATTTTTTTATAATTTTCATCTTATAATTTGCTATTGCAACAAAAAATAAATATTTAGAATGGATGTTGAGGTAATAATTTTATATCATGATGTACTAGAAAATGTCTCCTCCAAGTATACCATCTAATTTTGTTACTACCGCCTACATTTGTCTGGCCATGGAAATATTTGAGTAAATATACCAGTGTTTAATTATACGTTATTTTAAAAATTGTATGAGATTTTTTTTCCTGTGCACTGTTTAATGGAGCCTTCTTACTTTTTACATGCCGGTAAGTACACATATTAAATTTCAAATTTTTTTGATATAAAAAATCGACCTACGGTTAATTATGATCTATATTTTTTAATCGATCAGCATTTATTAATATTTTTTGTCCAATCTTCGTTTATTCAATTTTTTAAAGACCTCGATTTTGGACTCACAAAATAAGCAAAATAAAGTAGAGTTATGTCCATTTCCATACTGTTTTTTAGAGCTAAGTACACAACTTTCGTGGTTACACAAACTATATATAGACTGTTGGCAACGTAGCTCAATAGATTATTTTACCTTCTATCACGCGTTACGAGCATATAGTAAGATCCAAGCAGGTGAATAAATATGGAATAGGATTATTCACATTCTCTCAAGCGAACGTTCACTTTCTATTAAAAACCAGAATAGCCACCCAGGTGTACAATATAAAGTAACAAATCTAAGCGTATGGTTGCACTCAATACGAACGCGTTGTAATCTTGTTGATATTGAACGATCGACAATCGTATTACTACACTGTTCAAAGGAAATGCATTAAATTTAATATAAATATGCTGGAAGAAAATTTCACAAAAGTTTATTAAATGAATTTAATGTAATGCATTAAATTTAATAATTTACATTAATTTAAATTAATTTATTGCATTAAATTTAATGTAGTCATAGATTAAATTTAAAGTTTGATAATTACTTTTAATGTGACGATGTACATTAAATATACAGCCAGTTTTCATTGAATTTAAGATATGTTATCATATATTTAATGCATCAACATTAATATGATTTTAAAAAATTCTGAAATTACCAGGAAAACGTGGACATTTTTCCCATTGGTCGTGTCACCAATCTAGACCAGTTTCGAACTCACTGGTTCCCAGCATAAGAAAATTGAGTCTTTTAAGCGGCTTATATCATACTAAACAAAAAGTTCAGTACAAGTGGCGCCATCTCTCGAAATCTCATGCAATGTGTATTAAATAATATTGTAAATTCTTTTAGTACTAAGATATATGTAAATTAATTTTAATGCTCAGAAGTTGAAATATCTTTTCAGTTACTTTATTGAAATTTAATATACTATTTAATCAAATACTATGATTTACAATCCAAACGGACGCTGTTCATTGCCCATTGTCTTCGGATTTGCACCTCCAGATCTCTGTATTTGGCGATTTTCTCGTTGTATTTTGGCCTGAGGTTGTTGTTGTTAGGTACAGCAATGTCGATTAGTGTAGTTCGTCTAGAAATTTTATCTATTAGTATAATATCTAGTCTATTATGAGCAATTGTCTGATCCGTCAGAACCGTTCGGTCCCAGTATAACTTGAACTGGTTTTTCTCATGAATAGGCTCCGGATTGTACTTGTAATAAGACACTTTTCCTACCTGCAATAGGTTTAACTTTTCTGCTAACTCTTGGTGGAGTATCTTAGCGGCTGAGTCGTGTCTTTCCTTATACTCGGTTGCGGCAAACGCTTGGCATCCTCCAGTTAAGTGCTGGATTGTATCTGATGTTCGACAGCCATATCTGCATTGGTCATTTTCTATTGAAGAATCTCTAATGATGAACTTCCGGTAGTTCTTCGTCGGAATAACCTTGTCCGGAAACATCTGTCCTGAAATCAACCAGTAGTTCGACGCTGAGTTGTCGACAAGGTCCTGATAAACCTCATTTGGATGCCGTCCATGAAGTGGCTTCTGTAGCCAGGTTTGTAGCTTCTCTTGGTCTGTTTGGTGGTAAGAAGTAATATCTTGTTCCCTCAACTGTAGCGGCGTTGAGTCGTCTGCCTCGCATATTGCTCGATGTAGTGTGGAAGATTCCGCTAACCTGTGGAAATATGAACGGAAGTTTATTATTTGTTGGTCGACCTGCCCTTAGCAATATCCACCAATCCGCTTCCGCCTTGGTGTCTTCGAAGCATTGTACGTTCAATAGCACTCCGAGGGTGATGTTTTTGTGCTTTTGTTAGGAGTGTCCTTATTTTTCTTTGCAGGTTTTGGATGTCCGTCCTGCTCCATTTTACAATTCCAAAAGAGTAGGTCAGCGCAGAGCAAGCATACGTGTTGAGCGCCTTAAACAAATTTCTACTATTTAAATTAGTTCGTAATATCCGCCTTACCCTCCTGACAAATTCGGTTGTCAATTCGGCCTTCATAGTGCGATGGTCCATTCTTTTAGCCTGTTTCATACCTACATATTTGTATGTTTGGTATGCTTCCATTGCAGCTATAGTTTCACCATTCTACATTTCAAAAGCCTGGTTGTATCTTCCCTTTAACAATGTTCAAAATACAGCACTTGTCACGTCAAATTGCATTCCTCTATCCCCAGAGAACTCCTCTACAATTTTAAGCATTTGCTCCAGCTGGCTTCTGGTAGCAGCCATCAGTTTAAGATCATCCATGTATAGAAGATAATTCACTCTTACTACCTCTTCGTTGTTATTCCTAATACTAAAGCCGTATCTGATGGAGTTCAAACGGCGTGATAGTGGGTTCATTGCAAGGCAGAACCACAATGGGCTAAGTGAATCACCCTGAAATATTCCCCTTCATATCGGAATGGTGTTAGTTTCGATGGTGTCGCTGGATGACACTTGCAATTGGATTCTAGTTCTCCAGGTTGACATGATGCGTTCTAAAAAGGAAACAAAATTATTATACTCTATACATTCTCAATACAGTTTTGAGCCACTCATGTGGCACTGAGTCGAAGGCCTTCTTATAATCCACGTAGGCAGCAAAGAGATTTCTTCGGTTGATACAGGCTTGGTTACATATGACAGAGTCAACAATCAATTGTTCCTTGCATCCCATTGCTCCCCTCGTGTATCCTTTCTGTTGAGTTGCAATGATGTTATTTTGCTCACAATGTGCATAGATGCGTTGGGTCAAGCAGAAGGTGATTACCTTATACGGTATGGGTAGGCAGGTGATCGGCCTATACTTAGCTGGGTCATGTGTGTTATGTTGGTCCTTTGGTAGGAGATACGTAATACCTTCGGCCAAGAACAATGGCATTTTTGCTGGATTAAGAAAAACGTCATTAATAAGACCAGCCAGCTGACGGTGCATACACCAGAACTTTTTGAGCCAGTAGTTCTGGATCCCGTCGAGACCTGGAGCTTTCCAGTGATGGGATTCCTTGATTATTCTTGAAATTTCCTCGGTGGTAAATGGCTCAAATAAAATGCTACTATTATGTTTTTTCTTAGTCCCAGTTGGTTAAAATAAATATGAATAAAAATTGATTGCAACCAATACATGTTTTATATTGTTGTGGAAAAACTATTGATTTTTAGAGGAAAACTTAAGAGAAAAAAAAGTTTCACAATAAAGTGGAAAAACTAACTAATTAAATTGAGTCAGTGGCGTCCGAAAAAAAAAGTTCGAAAGGGTAAAATTTTACAGACCCGGAAAAAGTACCACTCTGTATATTATTTCACATAATAATATTTTTTTATGGAAACTGTAAAAAGTGTTATATGTTCCAAATTTGACCTAATTATATTTGAAAACAAATGATAAAAATTTTAAAAACTAAAAATAATAATAAATTTTAACATCCTGTATCTTAAAAACTATTTGGGAACACCCTGTATAAAATTGCGTAATTGCGGACTGTTTATGAAATCTTTATAGTTTAGAGATAATTTGTATAAACCTGTATAATAGCTTATTGAAACACCAAAGCTAACATTTTAATGGCGAGAAAAATAAGCTTATCAAAACATAATTTGTAAAAAACTTTTAGAATTCCTCGAATTTTTTCCTAGATTACGTGTCGTTTTAGGAAAAATAATGACAATAAACTGCTCAAAAACAAGGTATTTGTCGGTGATTACCATAACTTATGATGATCTATTAAAAGGTATTTCTCTACCAGGAACCTAAGATAAACATACTCACTTGAACTCAAATAGTAAACTTCTTTTATCGTTCACAAACCGTGATTTATGTCTTGAAATCAGCAATTATTTCGTATAAACACGTTCTAGAAAAAAATCAAACAAAGAAAATAGGCATGAAAAGACTAAAACAATAGAACACAAAATATTATCGATTATAAATACATATTCTGCACAATAACCGTGAAATCGTAACAGTACTTAATCTTTTTAACCTAGGTAGCTAGCTAACTGGCTAGAACCAATGTTTTGATATGATGTAATATTGAAAAGAGTAAATGGTATTAACTATAATAAAATATTAACCATAATTTAATTTTCATAATTTTCTGTAATCGTATTTACATGCACGAAAATAAAAATGACTAAAACTGTTATGAATTGAAGTGACCGCCAATTTTATTTATTAATGCGTTGGACCACATTCATTCATACTACTTGGAATTCATCCAACTAAGTAATTGATTAACCTAATCTTAACTTATTTAGTATCATATTATTTGTACTTCAAAACGCGTGGTTCTATAAATTTTTAAATAATTAAACAAAGAAATTACACAGTAATTTATATTGTAGGAAGCCTAAAATTTGCCATTCTTTTCTAAGCTTACCTGTGAATTTGGTGAAGCTTTAGAATAATCATGCTAAATATAAAGAAAAATTTTGTTGAAAAAGGGAATTTTAGGTACATAACTTAAACTTAACTGAAAATGCGCGTTATTTTCTAGCTTGGTTGTCTGTATTTTATTTTCCTTGCAGGCAGAGAAAAAGGAAATTATATAAAGGGTGATTCTCCGAGAACTTTATCGATCGATTGTGGGAAAACTATAATTAAGAAGAATCTGAAAATTTGATAATGTACTAACGTATATAGGGGACAGCCGACTAAAATATTTTCAAGATGGCGGCACTTCCGGTGATACAGGAAGTAGATGACAACTTGCTTATTTTAAATGGAACACCCTATATATTATTGGATTTTTAAGTTTTGCATAAAATTATACAGATATGTTATATATAATCTTCTATACTTAAGTTTTACCGTTTTGGACATATTTAAATTTTTATGTCAAAAATGGCGTTTACGGACCAAAAATTTTTTATGATATTTTGAAAATTATTAGTACAGAGTGGTTAAAAAAGAAGAATAAAAATTATATTTACAAAATCGTCAAAAGCCAATATTTTTCAAATAGAAAGCACCTATTTTTATAATTTTATCATATTAAGCATTAAAAATAAGGGTAACTTTGTATGAGGTTGTATATTCCAAAAATTTGTAGGTTTCAAAATATTGGCAATTCAACATTTTTCTATTATAAAAATGCTATACAGCTTTTAAGTTTTGTTATTAGCTAGCCATGATGGCGAGGCGTTGCGAATATCCCCCGTTGAATTAGGCAGGATGTCGAGGAACCAATTTCCCGGTCAAATTCACTGAAACTTCAGTATATCGCAAAGCGTGGCGAAAATAAAACAATCGAACCCTACAAAATTGTCACTATTTCTTGCCATTTGACATTCATTAATAATAATCATGCCTGGGAGATTAAATTACACGCACGAAGATTATTTACTTATTTATTATTTATGGGGAATGTGAGAGTTATTTCAAGAACATAGGATACATTCGCGATCTGATATCCAAAGAAACAGAACCTAACACTACTAAATGTTAAAAAGATTATAAAAAATTCCAAAAACACCAGTTGTTAATAAAATAAAGTTACAAAAATTATTTCAATAAATGTTCAAGTTGACGCCCTTGAACTTCCAAACATTTTTCGCACCTAAGCAGGAATCGGCTGAGGATTAAGTTCTTCAAGTGCTATTCTGACGCGCTGCATGCAATCTTACATAGTGATTAATGCGGTGTTGTATACTTTATTTTTGATTGTCCCCCAAATAAAAAAATCAAGTACTGTTAGGTCGGGGGAGCGAGGTGCCCAAAGATTTGGCCCATTCTTGGTTATCCATTGACCATAAAACAAGTTTTACAGGTGATTGCTAACTAAATGAATATTAGGTGGAGGCACCCCATCATGTTGATAAAATAGATTTCTATGATCAGGCAGCGGCAAGTTATCAAAATAGTTCACTTCCAATTATCTCAAAATGTCGAAGTAGCGCTCACCTATAAGTTGAAAAACGTCTTCAGAAATGGCTAACTTACCGCTGAGATTATCTTGGTACAATTCTAGAGCGACGACGCCGTCGTTTCTTATAGCACAATCCACATTAAACTGCCAAGACTGTTGAAAATTTAATTATCTAAATGGATGTACGTTTGAGTCACTCCAATAGTGGGAATTGCGTCGATTAAACAATCTATTTTTTTTTTCAATTTGCGTTCAACCGACCAAATAATATTATCCACAAAATCAGCATTTTCTTGTGACCGAAGTAAAATAAATTGACAGAACTCCACTCTTAGTGGAGAATCAGTGCCTTCTAAACATTGTACTATGGGATATACATAGGGATTGTTTTATTTTGGCCACGCCTCGCCGTCATAGCCAACTATTAACAAAACTTAAAAGCCGTATAGCATTTTTACAGTAGAAAAATGTTGAATTGCCAATATTTTGAAAACTAAAAATTTTTGGAATAGACAACCTTATACAAAGTTACCCTCATTTTTGATGCTTAATATAATAAAGTTATAAAAATAGGTGCTTTCTATTTGAAAAATATTAGCTTTTGACGATTTTGTAAATATAATTTTTATTCTTCTTTTTTAACCACTCTGTACTAATAATTTTCAAAATATCATAAAAAGACTACTAAAGTCGATCTTCGTCTACAAGAAAACTAACTCAAATTAAATAATAAAGACTTTCTTATAGGAAAAATTTAAAGTTTTGGTCCGCAAACGTCATTTTTGATATAAAAATTTAAATATGTCCAAAACGGTGAGACTTATTATAAAACATTATACATAAAATATGTCTAGAATTTTACGTGGAAATCAAAAATGCAATAATATATAGTATATTCCATTTGAAATAAACAAGTTGACATCTACTTCCGGTATAACCGGAAGTACCGCCATCTCGAAAATATTTTAGCCTGCTGTCCCCTATATGCATTAGTACACTGTCAAATTTTCAGATTCTTCCTAATTATAGTTTTCCCACAATCGATCGATAAATTTCCCGGAGAATCATCCTGTATCAGGCGCGGATCCAGGGGGGGCAGTGGTGGCGATTGCCTCCCCCCCGATGAGCTTAGAGTTCAGGAAAATACACTCGATTGTGCCTCTTACACTAGGAATGTGTATGCTGTGGCTTCCACCTCCCCCAGTCGACAACTTATTTTTTCTTGCTATCACCCCGCCTAAGAGCTTTGAGTTTAGGAAAATAGACCTGAT
This sequence comes from Diaprepes abbreviatus, assembly GCA_034092305.1. Lineage (NCBI taxonomy): Eukaryota > Metazoa > Arthropoda > Insecta > Coleoptera > Curculionidae > Diaprepes > Diaprepes abbreviatus. The sequence goes on from JASJET010000105.1 coordinate 5,070,931, forward strand.
TCTGGCTTTTATACTAGGAATGTGTATGCCGCTGACTTCAACCCTCCCGTCGACAACTTGTTTTTCCTTGCGATCGCCCCCTCCCCTTCCCTAAGAACTTTGATTTTAGGAAAATAGATCCTAATCTGGCTCTTGTACTAGGAATGTGTATGCTGTTCGCTTTCAACCCCTGTCAAAAACTTGTTTTTTTTTGCTCTCGCCCCCTTCCCCAAGAGCTCTGAGTTCAGGAAAATAAACCCAATTCTGGCTCTTATACTAGGAACCCCCCCTCCCATCGACAACTTGTTTTGTTTCTTCTTGCGATCACTCCCCTCAATAGCTTCGAATTCAGAAAAATAGACTCGACCCTGACTTTTACACTGGAAATGGGAATGATGCTGGCGTTTCTACCCCCCCCCCCCCCCATCGACAACTTGCTTTCGCTAGCCATACTTTACTTTTTTGATATCACCCCCCCCCCCCCCCAAAGAGAGAGGCTGGATCCGCCGCTGCCCTGTATTGTTGAAAAAAAACATATAAAATCTCTTTTATATATCGTAGTATGGGTTTTTATCTGTAATTCGAAAAAAGCAATGTTTTTTGCAAAATATGGGAAAAAAGTGAAAGTTAAAATTTTTCTATCGAACTTTTGAATTTGTCCAAGGAAATACAATTATTTTTTTTTTCAATTATAATTGTTTATATTTAGATAAATGACTTGAAATTTTTAAATGACATTTGCAAAATAAAGTAAATGTGATATGTTAAATATTTTAATTTATTTTTTTTGTTTCTAATAATGTAAAAATAAACAACACCATTGGAAAAAAATTCCATCTTGTGTGGACTTTTCTGGCGACATTGTTTATGTAATGCAAAATTACAATAATATCGTAAGAAAAACAAATCTGAGGTACAATTTCTAGTAAATAGATCGAAAATTAAAGGTTAAACATTTTTAATGAATCCGCTTGTTAGCTTCTAAACCAAGGACGAAAACTAGGTTCATTTGTCAACTTTACATCTTTGGTAGGATTTGTTTTTCGTAAACATTAATCTAAACAAATTCAAACAAAAAAAGAATTATCTAATCCGCTTATTGGAATTCGAAATAATTCGGTTACATCACGATCTTATAAAATCCTAATTTGCATACATACAAATATTTCGACGTCACTACGCATCAATAACGTACTATGGAAATTCTGTTTGTTGTTTGTTATTATTTCAATATTTTATTTTTTAATTAAAATAAATATGATGCCATATATGCGATTATTCACGTTTTTAATCACTTGGCCATTAATGCAGTCGGTACTTGAATTTGAATATCAATTTACGATAAATAAAATTTATATACAGAGTATATCTAATATTCAAGACCTATATGGTCATTTATTTCAGGAAATATGCAAATACACTGTGTCCCACGACGAATTGTTGCGATCGATTTCTCGGAAAATAGACCATGGAAAATTCTTAAAATTTGGTAGTTTACTGAGGTCGATAGGGACAATTCGGCTACAATATTTTCAAGAAGGTGGCACTGTTATACCGGAATTTGATGCCTTCTTGTTTCTTTTAAACGTAACACCCTATATGTTATTTCATTTTTAGATTCCACTCAAAATTATAGACATATTTTATGTATAATGTCCTAACCCTATGTCTCTCATTTTTTTAATGCTACGTGTAGTTTTCGAGAAATCGGAGGTATAAACTAAAACAAAAATAAACGACTTTAAAATATTTTATTAATATATTTAATTATTCTATAAATTAGAAACATTTTATTAAATTAATCTAAAGGTTAGAAACTTCTTCTTCTAGATTTTCTACTATGAAGGTCTTTGGGGCACTCCCGTGTGATACTCCAAGAGTAATCTGCCATCATATGTTCATCTCAGCGACCTTGATATCTATCTTCCATCACTTTTAAATCTTGATGGAAACGTTCTCCTTGTTCTTCGCTCTATGACCCAACATTTTCAGGAATCTTTTCTAAATGACTGTGCAAATAATGTACCTTTAAGCTCGTATTACATCCAAGATTTTTAAAGCTAATAAAAAGGTTTTGAACTAATTCCTCGGAATTTTCGACCTTATGATTTCCCAAGAAATTTTTCACAATGGCAACAAAAGATTCCCAAGCCGTTGCTTCTATTTCTTTCATTGCAGGAATGAAACCGCTGTCTTTCATTAAAAGTCTTATTTGAGGGCCTTCAAAAATACCAGCTTTTAGTTTTTCTGAACTCAAACCTAGAAACTTTCTTGAAAGAAAGGCAAAACATGGACCAGTTTTATCTAATGCCTTCACATACTGCTTCATAAGTCCCAATTTGATGTGTAATGGAGGTAAAATAATCTTATCTCTAGAAACCACTGGTACTACAGACATGTCAGTATTTCTTTCTATTTGACAATGATTATAAAATTATGCCGGAGCGATTAAATTATACGCATAAAGATTATTTTTATTTGTTCTTTATCTATAGGGAATGTAACAAAGTTTTATCAAGAGCATACCAGGCATTTGCTGACAGATATCCAGATAAACAGAAACCGTCACGGAACAGGGTTATACAAGTATTAGAAAATTTCAAAAATTTTGGTACCGTTAAGATAAAAAGGCATAAAAGGAACCCTACGTTCAATGATGAAAATGTCGAGATTGCAATTCTGAGATATTTTGCAGTATATCCTATGACATCTTTAAGACATGTGCTCTACAAAAACGAATCTCGAAGAGCTCAATACATATAATTCCGTTGAAATACAACTTCTACCCTTATTTTATATCATTGGTTCAACACCTAAGAAAAAGGCGAGTTTATAACGTTTTGTTTCCCAACCGTTATTTTTTTTTCTCAGAGGCCAGTCTTTCTTGATCCAATGACCAAGTTTCGCTCTGCTGTCCCATAAACAGATGAAACATGGAAATTTAGTGTACTCACTTTGTTGACCTAACAAGAAGTTAACCATTTTTAAATCCACGCATATAATCCATTGGTGATCCGAGTACTTAAGTTTTTTCAAAACTAGGTCTACATTTTGATACTCCTCCTTTTATTTCGTAGAATGAGCAATAGGCACAGCTGCATGCTTATTTCCAAGATCTAATAAAACACATTTGGAACTTCACTTTGAGCTGTCCATAAACAATCTCCATTCATCAGCTTTGTAGCTAGAGAGTCCCATTTTCGTAAATAAACCACCAATGTTATTACAAAAAACTACATTATCTTCTGAGCTAAAGAAGGGAAGAAATTCTTTTTCGCGATCGCGATAAAATGAAATTTTTGTACTTTGAGATAAAAGATTTCTTTCCCTGAGTCTAGACGCTAGTAGTTCAGATCTCGCTTTTGAAAGGTCAAGGTCTCTTATTAAATCACTTAAGGCATCTTGGGAAAAAAGTTACGGCATCGTTAACACTTCAAAATCACTGTCATGTTCATCCGAAAAACTTTCACCATCTCTGTGTCCGACAAATCTGATAGGTCTTGATTCATAGAAGATGGTACGTCGTCTTAGTACAGTCGAGGCCTTTTAGCAGACGGTAAATCAGGATATGTCATTTTCCTTTTATTTAAACCATGCAATTCAACAACACAAAAATAACAGTCATCAATGTGGTTTTTCAGTTCAGTCCAAATCATAGGTTCACCAAACTTTAAATGAATACGTTTACCGCTTGCCCACTGTCTTAAATGTTCACTACATAGTTTACACACAATGTTTGGAATCCGCGGCTTGTTTAGAGCCTTCATCTTGCTAAAAAGCGTGCAATTTTGTGAATTTATATTAACGATGATACGTCAACTTGATGTTCGAAAAGATATTAAACTATGGATTTTTACCCCCAAGGTTATCTATCATCTCTTATTTTTTATAAGGGATGATATCCCTTATAAATTTAATTCTAAAAATTACGAAATTGAATATAATTATTTGAAAATATTTTTTCCACGAATACCATAAACAACTTAAATTGACGGGTTTCGGAGTTTCTAAAAATGATTAATAAAAGAGGGTGAGCTACCCTCAATATTTTCTTTAATCTCAAGTTCTAATTGATATATCTTTACAAAACAAAATGAAAATTACTTGTTATTTGAAATTATGTTGAATTAAGGTATTTTCATCCCAAGAATATAATCCCTTATTTTTTATAAGAGTAAACCATGGACTCGTGCCCGTCATTTAATTCTAAAAATTCAGGTTCGTCGTTAATCTTCAATCAACTCTCCTCCTTCCAAAAAGGCCGAAAAACTTGGTCCTGTACTAAATGCTTTCTCCGTAGACCTGCTGAAGTTTGGCAAGAATTTTTGTAGCACTATGTCCAAACCTGAAACAAAACCTGACAGCACACCGTTGCTCGAAATTAATGTGATTTTCAGAATGCACAAGAAAACATTATTTCATGAAAAAAGTTGCTACAAGCAACTAAATGACTCTCGCGAATTAATGTGGCAGGTTCAGTAGTCCTCTATTCATCGTGCCCATGAGTGTATGAGACTTCACAGAGCCCATATTGAACTCTTATGAAGTTTTTAACTAAACAGTTAGTTTAACTTTTTATTGAAAGTATGGCGATGTTATTAAAAACCAGCATGATAAATATAAGGAACTGAATCGTACTGTCAAAAGAAAGATAAGGGAAGCTAAGGAGAAATGGACTCAGGAACAATGTAACGAGGCTGAAAGACTTCATCAGCTGCACAACTCCTTGAATTTCCAAATAAAAATCAAGGAAGTAACTGGAACAAATAGAACAATAGCATTGCCGTCAATAAGAAATAGACAAAGAAGACTGATATTGGATACCGACGAATTAAAGGAAACTTGGAAGAACTATGCGGAGACTTTGTTCAGTGATCAACGAACAGATGCCCCGATGAATGACACTGAAAACATGAGTGGTCCAAAAATTCTTGAATCTTAAGTCAGGTACGCAATGAACTGTATAAAGAATGGTAAATGTGCAGGTCACGACGATATATATGCAGAAGTTATAAAGCAAGTCCATATTAAATAACTTACATATATCTTTAACGTGATATATGACTCTGAGCAAATACCAGTGGATTGGTTAAAGTATACGTTTATTGCTATTCCAAAGAAAACAAACTCAAGAACAACGAAGACTACAGACTCATAAGCTTGATGATTCAGGCTCTTAAAACATTCCTTCGAGTAGTCCATTCCAAAATATACAGAAAGTGTGAGTATATGAGTGGCAACACACGAGACTTGACACTAGAGAAGCTCTCTTCTCAGTGAAATTACTTGAGCAAAAGTGCTATGACCAAAGGCAAGATGTTTTCATCTGCTTTATTGATTGATCAGAAAGCTTTTTACAACGTAAAGCACGAGCCGCTGTTGGAAAGATTACAGGAGATCGATATCAATGATAAAGATATTCTAATAATAAGAGAACTTTATTGGCAATAGTTAGCTGAGATCCGTATTGATGGCGATCTGTCAACAGAGACCTTTAATATACTGAAGTCCGGCAGGGATGTGTATTGTCGCCTGTTCTGTTTAATATTTACGTTGAGAAAATATTTCAGTTAGCATTAGAAAATGAAACGCGAGGTATCAAAGTCAATGGCATCCCAATAAACAATATTCGCTATGCAGATGATACTGCAGCCTTAGCTAACAACTTTGAAGATTTCCAATCAATATTACAAAAACTCAACGAGTGCGGTGAACAGTTCGGACTGCACATTAATACTGCCAAAACAAAAATGATGGTGATTAGTAGGCATCAGTACATCACTCTTCTTAACATCAACGGGGAAAATATTGAACGTGTCGCACGGTTCACGTATCTTGCCGCTAATCTGAATGAAAAGTGGGAATGTGACGAAGAAGTGAAGGGAAGAATTGGCCGTGCAAAAGCAACTTTCTTTAAACTTAAGAATCTTCTCCTTCACATAAATATGCCACTTCACACCCAAATACGTGTGGTTCAATGTTATGTATGGCCTATTATACTATATGGTGCTGAAACTTGGTCACTTAAGGCTAAGACTCTGAATCGGATCGAGGCTTTTGAATTGTAGACACTCCGCCGACTACTGCGTATCCCCGGGACTGCTCACATAACGAATGATGAAGTTCTACGAGGAGCTAGCGTAGACAGACAACTAATGGACACTGTAAAACAACAATCATATCTAGGGCATATACTAAGAGGGCCTCGCTAATCCATACCAAGGCTAATACTACATGGAAAAATTGAAGGCAGAGGGGGGCCAGGTCGAAAACAACACTCTTGGCTCCGCAATGTAAGAAACTGGTGTGGTATACTAGACAGGCTGAGGAGGACACTCTAGTTATAATGTGACCATGAGATGGACAAATGATCGCCGACGTGCGGCATAGCACATGGCACCCGAAGAAGAAGATGGCGAAAGGGGAAAATTCCTCTATTCAACCCGACAGAAGTTATGGGACGAACAGTATAAATAAAATGACGTTTTTTTGAAAACGGTTAGGATTAGCGACTTGAATGAAGAGTACCTAATTGTTAGTCAATAGTTAAAGGTATGTAAAAAACGTTGTCCAAAGTTCTTATCATACAAGGCGTAAAAGAAATAGGATCATGAGTGTCACAGCTAATCCATCCCTACAGCTGTGAGTAATTCACAACACTTTCTTGAATAGTTATTTGAAGGGTCTTATCATTTAAAAAAAAATGAAATATACCTGGTAGTTACCTGAAAAATGTGTAAAAATATTGATTCCATTGTAGCTCTTTGGGAGCCAATATCTCCGACCCCGAAAAGGAGACCTATACGACAAAATTTCTATAAACTTGTAATATTCTTTTCACGTGTTTTTTTCATGTCCGGGAGATTTCTCACATTTTTCTGGACACCTTGTATATTGTTTTTTGATATATAATATTGTACAAAACATTCTGTAATATTTTAATAAAAATAATATTTTATCATCATATTTTACAAAAGTTAAAACACAATATAATAAACAATCAAAGCGACACCAAATCAACAATTCCCAACCTAACCGAAAAAATCATGTATGTTGTAAAGATATTTTTCAATAAAAATATTTTGTACTTAAAAACACCAAAACTACATACTTTCACTGAAACATTTATGAAAGGTTAATGCATGATCATAAAATTTAAGACCAATATACCTTGGATTTTCCTAACCCGCACTTAATCTAGGAAAAGTTTTAAGAAAACATTTTCTTTACCGATAAAAAACCAAAATCAAAGTGAGATTGAGATTTTCAAATTTAAATATTATTCGGTAAAGAAAATTTCCAGTACTTAATTTTATTGTCCCAAAAATATCAAAGTGACAAATTAGCTTTAAGAAATGACCTTTTAATCCAAACATAACATAAATTATTTTTTTCTACTCCATACATTTAATTAACTTCCAGTAAAACCTATTTATTATTTAAACTCGTTAAAATAGCCATTAAAATTATGACTTTTGTTTAAATGGATATAAAAATATTCTTATAACGAGAATAATTGAATCTGCATCGGATTTATTTATAATTATTAATGATTAAAATTGTTGTAATAAATATTTAGTTACCACCATAATTTCTACAGAAACTTATAATTTTTTAATGGTTTTAAAACAGTAAATGTAATCTTGAAAGGTGTTGTAAATCTTATTATAATTTTAATTTAAACAGCCTTTGTAAACATTGACCAATTTTTAATTACAATAAGTACCATACAAATCTCAGAGAAAGAGAATATTTTTCGTTGTTAAAGGGAAAAGGAATATTTTCACGCTGATATGGTTGGAATTATTTATACATGTTCATTAGCAAACCTTAACGTAACAATTGCCGCAGGATAAAAATATTTTAAAATAATTAGAACAATACAGACCTACGTATTGTTCATTTTTTTCTTATAATATCTTCGTAAATTTGGCATGGACTTTTTATTTTTTATTGATGCCATTTAATACGATCTTTTGTATTTAGTATTAGAAATTCGAACGCTACCGATAAGGTTTTTTCAAAAACCAATATATTTTATCATAGTTGATTTCTTTCCTTTTCAGTTTTAGAAACCAAATACAGTTTTATTATGGAGAGAACGAAATTTTTGGAACCTTAAGAAAATCAAAATTTCAATAGTGTCTAAATATTTGCCTATATATTATTTTCCTTTCAGACAGAGAAAAAGGAAGGAATATGTAGAAACAGTTTATTTTCTTCAAATACTGACTTTGATGTCAGACTAAAAAATATCGTCAGTCGAAACGACACCTATACATTCACCGAAGTAGTGCGAAATTTTAAAAACCAAAAGAAATAAATAAATCTACCGTGTTTAGAAAGTTACCTATATGTTTCTCCTTGCAGAAAAAGCAAAAGGAAACTTTTTATTTGAATTATTTTGCCAACAAACAAAAAAATTCAAATTTTTGTATATATACGGATTATTTAACTTCTCGAATAGTTCAGTTTATAATTGATAACGATTAGAGATACAACCTAATCCAAACATCGTAAAAAAATAAATAAAAATAAAGACAATGCAAGTCCGACAACCACATTTTAGTCAATTCTCGAATATTTGCGTCAAAGTCAAAATAATTTTTTGAAATATTTAATGTTTTCGGAGTAGAAGAAGAGAAATGACAAGTAAAGCATTGACAATCAAACCACTAAAGTACTCACATTCTAAGAAGGAATACATCAAAAATTAAACTTCTTCTTCTTCTTCTAGGTAGAACCAAGTTCTGTTATCTATACAATGCCTCATCGATCCTCGTTTGAGGTCGAAATCCAGCTGTCTCTCCATCTTTTGGGGGGCCGTCCAGGCGGCCGTTTGGTATTTGGTTTCTCTCTCATCGCGGTTTTTGCTAGTCTGTCATCGTCCATTCGTTCCACGTGATCTCTCCATTGCCTACGACGGTTTCGAACCCACTTCACAACATCCCCCACTCCGCTGTCCTCGCGTATTTTTGCGTTTCTTATTCTATCTCTTAAACTTGTTCCCGTGATCATTCTCAGCGTTTTCATTTCTGTGGTTCTCATAATTTGTTTTGTCTTTGTGGTTTCATTTCTTGTTTCTGCGCCGTAGGTCAGTATCGATCTTACACAGACCTTGTAAATTCTTGCTTTGCTCTCAACCGTCATATGTTTATTGTTCCAGATTATGTCTCTTAATTCGCCTGATATCATGGCAGCTTTGTTGGCCTGTGTGCGTGCTTCTTCCATTACTGCCATTACTGTTACTTGTTATATGTGCTCCTAGGTATTTAAACTTCCCAACCTGTTCGATATGTTTGTCATCAACCATTAGTTTGCATCTTACCGGTTCTTTTGCTATTACCATTGCTTTGGTTTTCTCAACAGATATCTTCATATTATACTGTTTGGCTGTTCGATTGAGATGAAAAAGCATTCTTTGTAAGTTTTCCTCGCTATCTGCTGTCAAGGCAACATCGTCTGCAAAGCATATAATCTGAACGGTGTTGTGTCCCATCGGGTATCCAATATTTGTGCTTTTTACCTCATCAATGATTTCGTCCATGATTACATTGAAAAGTGTTTGACTTAGGCTATCATCCTGTCTTATTCCTACGGATAGAGGGATTTCCATAAAATTTCATTTCCATTTTTCCAAACTACACCCCAAAATCCTCACGAAAATCATCCAATTTATTTTTTTGCTATAGCATTACTTTTCATTTATTATCATTGCAACCATCTGAATAAAACCTAAATTTTAGTCATCTAACAAAGGAAAAAAACTAATGTTGCTCTCCGGAAGCATGACATCAGTGTCTCTTGTATATCATAGAAATGTTTTTATAAACAATTGACTAAATAACTTATCAATGACATGTATATTATTAGTGCATAAATTTCTTGGTAGTCACAGAAAAATAATATGCATACTGATTTATATCTTATTATAAATATTCATATATTTTAAATACTCAGAGGTAAGTCATTATAAATATCAAATTCTTTAACTTAATGGTGACCGTATACATTAAATCAGACTCTCATTATAGTTTTTAAAAGATTAATGATATTATTTGTTCAAACTTTAACAATAGTAATGGACTTTAGTATATTTTTTATCTTACGCAGATACATTTTATTAGTAGTATAACTCTTAATATTATATTTAAAAGAGGAATATATATATATATATATATATATATATATATATATATATATATATATATATATATATCTTCTTCTTCAGGTGCCATCTCCTATCGGAAGTTGGATATCATCATTGCCACTCTCACTCTATTTGCCGCTACTCGAAAAAGTTCTACTGAACTACAATTGAACCACTCTCTCAAATTTCTCAACCATGAAATCCTTCTTCTTCGGATATTTCTTCTTCCTTCTATTTTTCCCTGCATGATCAATCTAAGCAACTCGTATCGCTGGCCTCTCACTATATGTCCAAGATATTGCAGTTTCCTTATTTTTATGTTGTTAATAGTTTTTATCCATGGCTAGCAATACTTCTACGTTTGTTTTTCTCTCCATCCAAGATGTTCTCTACATCCTTCTGTATCACCACATTTCAAACGCTTGCGGTTTATTTATGTGTTCTTGTTTTAGTGTCCAGCCTTCCAACCCACACTGCAGCACTGAAAATACATAACATCTTAAAATTCTCATTCTTAGTTCTAGAGTGATGTCTCTGCTGCACAGAATGGTTTTCAGTTTTACAAACGCACTTTTTGCCATTTCTATTCTCGTTCTTATTTCTGTTGTTTATTCATTATTTGCTGTTATCCATGTGCCCAAGTATTTGTATTTTTGCACTCTTTCTAAATTCACACCTCGCAACTTTATGCTTGTTTGCATGTTTTGTTTTTTAGTTATTACCATATATTTAGTCTTTTTGGTGTTCATTTTTAATCCGTGCTGCTCGCAAACGTTATTTGTTTCGTTCACTAGTTCTTGGAGTTCTTCAGCGGAGCTAGCTATGATAGCAGTGTCGTCTGCAAATCTTATATTGTTTACAGCTCTTCCGTTTATTATTATTCCCTTACTCTCCGTTAGCAGTGCTTCTTCGAAAATCGATTTACTGTACACATTGAATAGTAGGGGTAACAAAATGCATCCTTGTTTCACTCCTCTCCCTATTTCAATTCCCGGACTTGTTCCGTTATCTACTATTATTTGTGCACGTTGATTCCAATATAGGTTATTTATTATTCTTAAATCTTTGTTGTCTATGTTTTTTCTTCTTAGAATCTCGCCTAGTTTTTCATGTCTAATTTTATCAAAAGCCTTCTCGAAGTCAACATAACAAATGTGTATATCGGTGTTCATATCCATACACCTCTGTGAAAGTACATTAAGTGCCAACAACGCGTCTCTTGTGCATATACCATTTCCGAATCCAAACTGATTATCATCTATCCCCTTTTCAAGTTCTTTATAAATGCGTCCGTGTATTACTTTTAAAAACACCTTGAATACATGGCTTATCAAAGATATTGCTCTATATTCGCTGCAGTCTTTTGCATTTTTATTTTTTGGAATAGCGCAAAAGGTGGAGAGTAACCATTCTCTGGGTATATTCCCCGTTTTATATACTGTGTTGAACAGATCTAACATATATATATATATATATATATATATATATATATATATATATATATAAATTTTTATAGAAATAAACAGATAATGATGAAAACCAATACAAAAAACATAGAACACAATAAAAATTTACTACAGCCAGAATGCCATTTCGAACGCGATGACTTATTTAGAGCAATTTTACGTCCGTTCATTTTTTTATTTTGCAATAAAACACAGCGCAACCGCGATTTATGTTCCACTAAAACATGTTCGTCACTTGGCTCGTCCTTTTCTTGTTCGATGCTTTGTTGAGTTTCGATCAGTCCTATAAGCTAGGTAGCAAAAGTATCAACATAAATGGAACCCGTCTGGATCACTTTCATTTCACTGATGATATTGTTGTAATCAGTAACGACATTAATGAGTTGGGAGATATGACAGAATTACAAGAGACATCTGAACAAATCGAACTTTAGATGAATCCAAACGGGACCAAATAATGACCAGAGAAGACACATATTATCGATGGTAACTTTCACGAAACTAATGATAAATACATATACTTGGGCCATGCTATCTGAAATATCCTGAAGAATACGACCTAGCCGACCAGCATTCGGTAAGTTTAGCTAGCTACAAACTCCCGAGATGTTGCCATCAAACTTAAACGGAAAGTTTATGAAACTTGTATTTTACCAGTTACAACATACAGATTAGAAACTATAACTTTAACAAAAAGAAGTACAGAAAAGCTCCAATTAGAGAACTATGGAATATTAGAAATGATAAGATTCTGCAGTGTCGCCCAAGAACAACAGAAAGAGATCCCCAAAGAGATGGCGACATGATATCCAGAAAATAGCAGAATGAAATTGATTTCAAAGAAGAAGCCTCCATTCAGGAGTGAATAAGCAGAGTATAAGGAAGCAAGAAGCCGATTCACTCATTTACTTAGCACTTCTCATAGGTCAACGCTGTAATAGTTAAATAGATAAATTGGTATTTTATCCATATCAATAGTATATTGTATACATACCTTTTTACTTTAGTTAAGAGTATCAATTAGTTTCAAATTTAACGTCCATAATATAATTATGATAAGGGAAAAACCCCAGTCCACCTAAAATTAATTTTTAGAATAGCCTCGTCAATTACTGCGGCGCCGATTTCTTAAAAGTGCTAAGTAGATAAGCAAATCCATAACTATTAAATTAATTGCAATATAAAACATTTGTTGGTATATTTTTTACTGTTAAGTCACATTTTTTGAAGAACGTCTAGCATTTTTGAAAAATATTTATATCATCCTTTTTAGTTTCAATTATTTTTTAAAATAGGTAACTATAATATAGAGTCGGGGGGGGGGGGGGGGATGAAGAAACATGACTCCAATGAAGAAGTTTTTCTTGTATTTGGGCCCCCTGGTCGGGAAATTTGTTATAAAAAAATAATAATTAAAAAAATTCTTTTTTTTTTGGGCAAAATGAAAATATATTTGTGTTTCCCGAATTCTAAGTATAAAGTGTCTCTTAACTTTTCCATCCGATGCATAGTTTATGACTTCAAAATCGCTTAACATTTGAAAAATGGCATTTTTTGCCACTTTTTAATATGAATAATTTTTTATGAAATAAATATTTTCAAATTCCGCACCCAGCAATGATATAAACAAATAATGGTTCCTTAATAATAATGGACGAGCCACTAAGTATGAAGAGAAGTGGAAGTTTACTTACAGGCGCTCACCTAATACACATAATCCATTATAACTTTATCACTTTCACTGATCGTTTCATTAATACTTTAAACATATATATATATATATATATATATATATATATATATATATATATATATATATATATATATATATATATATATATATATATATATATATATATATTTATTTATTTATTTGTTTATTTTTCTTGGGAATTATGGTCCGTTGAAAATTAAATCAAAATAAAATGGTGGTGTTGTACTTTTTATATTTTACATTTTTAAAACCCACCAACACCACCATTATATTTTGATTTAATTTTCAACGGACCATAATTCTCAAGAAAAATAAACAACTAAAAAATATTTTAATTAAGGTCCAAGAAATAAATAAAGAATACCTCATATATATATATATATATATATATATATATATATATATATATATATATATATATATATATAGTCCTTATTTATTCCAATAGTATCACTTACAAAAAAAACCCATACGGGAACAATATCAAAAAGAAATATCATTACTGTAATAAACATCATAATAAAAAATATAGTTCATTCTCAGCAGTAGATAAAAAAAGAAAAAAAAAATTAAAAGGAAAAAAACTCAACAATAATTATACAGTTTTAAATACCTTTCTTGAATAATTCTATCAAATTAATGTAGTAAAAACAAAACAATTAAAACTTAAGGTAAAGGGCAATATCATAAATGAAAAAAATTTAAATAAAAAGGAAACTTCCACACATTTAAAATTTAATGATACAGCCAATAACAAAAATTCTATTTCGAAACAATGCTGCCTTTATCACACTTATAAAACTATTCCAATGTATAAGAATGCTTTTTTACACAAAAAGATTTTTGGGACACTTTAGTCTATTTCTCAGTAGTAAATGTACATTTTCAGGTAAAGAATTAAATACTTTTATTATAGAAAACTCGATATTTTTCTGCAAATAACTAAAGTTATATTTATCAGGAAGCAGATTTGTTTTATTTCTAGTAATGTAGTTACGTTTAATAGATGTACCCTCAAAAAGATTCCTGTTTCAATAATAAACATCACTGAATTCAAAATGTACATACCTATAACCGTCAAAATATTGTTACTATTAAAGATATTTCTACAATTGTCTTGTTGTTTTACTGCAAAAATACACAGTAAACATCTTTTTTGCAGAATCAAAACTCTATCAATATCACAGGAATTACCCCAAAATATCAAACCATATCTGAGTCTCGACTGTAAAATAGTCTTCATTATCATAGTAGCCATGGCAAAAACAATGTAAAAGAACATTTTTCTGTGTGTCAAATTTATAACCGCAATCGCTTCTTTTGGTTTTTATGTAGTGTAGTTTGTTTTTTTTGCATTCATATTATATTGTAAAATGAATTTTCCAAACAATGAGTTAATAGATATGATTTATACAATAGGAGAGGCTCAAAAAATTGCCTTCTTGCTCAAAGAATTTACAAAATGAACTATCCTGATCGACGCCAGCCTAATACCCATACTTTTCAAAACTTAATATAAAGATTTGATTCTTCTGGTACTGTTGATTATCCAAAACGTAAAGTGGTCAACAAACCAGTAACTAATGAAGAAAAAGAACTACGAGTATTGTTAAATGTTCAGGAAAATCCCTATATTGGTAGCCGTCAGTTAGCAGCATTATGTGAAACATCACAATCCACCGCTAATCGTACTACCAAGAAGTATAGGTATCATCCATATCACATGGAATTACACCAAGAATTGCATGGACAGGATTTTGAAAGTCGTGTAAACTTTTGTCGTACAATAAATGCGGAGATTCAATTAAATCCAAATTTATTATGCAAGGTAATGTTTAGTGATGAAGCTACTTTTAGAAGTAACGGTGCCGTAAATAGACGCAACATGCAATATTATGCCACAGAAAACCCATTTTGGATTAGAGAGGTGCAACATCAAAACCACTGGTCATTAAATGTTTGGTGTGGTATTCATCATAATCGAATTATTGGACCCCACTTTTTTAATGAACCACTAAATGGCCATAGTTACCTGAACTTTCTACAAGAAGAACTACCCCAACTGCTTCAAGGTCTCGATAGGGATGAGCTCGACAGTATGTGGTTCCAGCACGATGGTGCGCCTCCGCATTACCATCGTGAAGTTCGTGCGTTTTTGGACCAACGATATCCGCAAAAATGGATTGGACGTGGGGGTTTCATTGAGTGGCCACCAAGGTCTTGCGACATCACTCCATTAGATTTCTTCCTATGGGGTTATATTAAAAATAAGGTGTATGTTAATCCATCAACAACAGTGGAAGATATGCGAAACAGGATTAGGGATACCTGTAGAACAATAACGCCACTAATTTTGTCCAGGGTCCGAGAAAATCTGCAAAAAAGACTAAATTTGTGCATTGCACAAGAGGGTCGTTTATTCGAACACTTATTAAAAAGAAATAATTAATCTCAGTATTTAATAGGTAATTTTTTTGTTTCAATTTAGTATAAAAGTAAATATGTATTTGCCTTGTCGTTATTGTTGTGTTAATTTTTTCACATTATGTTTAATTAAACTATTGCCGTTGTAATATAACGAATAACGTATTTCATCATATTTAACCACATTTTGTTTGTTTCTGTAGTTTCTTTTTATTATTTTACATGACTACTATGATAATGAAGACTATTTCTGTAAAAAAGTATGGAAAATAAGAAAAACTGAAATATCTCAAAAACTATTATAAATAGGTAGAGGTTATATTGAACAAAACTTTTAGGGTTTTTAAATACTCTATTAAATAACATGAAAATATACAGGATGTACCATTTAAAAAAAAAAGATATTTATTCATTTAAACTTGTTCAAATTTGAGCCGATGTGTTCAACACCCTGTAGCTTTTATTGCAAATATTAGGTAAAAATTATGTTAACTTGTCCTTGGCCTTGCTAAATTCCAAATTTGAATATATTTGTCACAAAATTGAAAACGTTATTTAGGATTGAATTGATGCTTGAAAATGTGACTTTTTTTCTTTAAACTTAATTATCTCAGAAACTATAAAGTTTTGTTATAGTAAACCCTTAATAAAAATGATTTAAAATTATAAGCTAAATCGAAAATACTAGTTTTTTGGCTCACCCTGAAGAGTCCTAAATATTTTTAAAATCTGCGTAAAAATAAACTGTATCAAACAATTAATATAGTTTCTTTGTTAATTTCACCGAAAAGGCACACACCTACTTCATCCAATCGTTGACTCACCATGTACAAATGCATGGTAAGCTGACAGAGCTACATCGATTCCAACTCTCTCTGAAATCATTCTTAATGCAAAACAATTCGAAGATATTTTAATGGCAACTCTCTCGATATGCGCCCCCAATCCAAGCACTGTGTCTTGGAAACATTTAGCAACAGGATGTTGGACCGATAGTACCCATCGAGAATATCCATCACAAATTGAAACTTGACCGATAGCAACTCCGCCGTGCTTTCACTGAATATAAGCGATGTATCATCAACATATAGTATAGTCTGCTCTCTAGAGATTTCAGGTAAATCATTTGTATAAAGAATATACAAGGAGGTCCAAATATTGAACCTTGAGGGACGCCCGTCTTCATTTTAAACTTGTGAGATAATATAGCCTTACCATGGAGATCAGACTCCACCACACACTGAGTCCTATTAATCAAATACGATCTTATTAATTCCAGAGCATTACCTCTAATACTATATATTTTAAGTTTTAACAATATTCTTTTATGACAATGACCCATAGCATCAAAGGCTTTAGACAAATCTTGGCACAGAGCCAATGTTTGCTTTTTTTTATTTAATGATCCTAGAATTTGTGTAAGTGTTTGGAACAAAGCTCTTACTGTAGCTTTTCTAAAGCTATTTTGTTTATCTGGTATTACAGAAAACTTACCCAGAAATGTTACAATTCTCTGATATAAAACTTTTTCAAAAACTTTATATATATATATATATATATATATATATATATATATATATATATATATATATATATGTTATGTCGGATATTCTCACGGGTGTGATGTGTAATCGAAGGTTTTCGGGCATCCCGTGTATGTGCTGAGTCCCTCTCAGTAAGGCAGCTGACGTTTCGGTAAAATCTCATTCACCATTTTCAAAGCTCACTGTATGACGCTCGTAGACGCCATACAGTGAGTTTTGAAAATGGTGAATGAGATTTCACCGAAACGTCAGCTGCCTTACAGTCCTGAGAGGGACTCAACACATACACGGGATGCCCGAAAACCTTCGATTACATATATATATATATATATATATATATATATATATATATATATATATATATATATATATATATATATATATATTGTTTATTTTATAATTAAATGCTTAAAATTAATAAATCAAAACAATTTCTTTCATACGTTATAAAGCATTTGACATGATACTTAGTTTTCAAAGTTAATAAACTTTCTGGTGAAAAAATTAACACAGTTTTGTTCTAAATGTGATCTTTAAATAATCTGAAGGATGTTTATAATTTTTCAGCATGTGGCTATGATTCCATCTCATATAGTTCAAAATTTCCTTTGTACGATATTATCTCGTAAATAATACATTAATTAGTATCTATCATATAACAATTAGAGCGCATAAGTCATAATTGCATTAATATGGACTTTTGACTAAACTTAACTTCGTATTCCTCAATATTATCTTGACTTAAATCACTATTCCCTTTTTAGATTTTCATTTTTATCACACATTGCATTAATAATTCCGTTTTTTTTTCGTTTTTTGCTTATAAAATTAAAACTAGTTAAGAAATCTCTATGATGCAAGAAATAAATTGTAGACAATAAAAATACCAACTGAATGAGTCTTGGGTAGACTCAATCGAATCATTAGTAAGGGAGAAAAACAGGAAAAGCCGGAAAATTCGGCGTTTTTTTTTAAAGTTAATAACTCTGCCATATATAATAAATATGCCGATGCGCCAAGGAGTTACAACCATTCAATGCTGTGAAAGGCGCCCCCTGCAACTAACAGCAAAACTATAAATTGATAGGAAGGGGTTTCTTCTTAATGACCCAATTTTGCTGAAATATTTGGATTTTTACAAAATATCTTAAAAACATTTAAAAATAAAATTTTACCTTCTAAATTACATGTTGTTTTCTATTAACTTTTGAACTAAGGTAAGTTTAGCTAAATTACATTATTTTTACCTAAAATGTCTGCTGTTGTTGGGTGTGCCA
This sequence comes from Diaprepes abbreviatus, assembly GCA_034092305.1. Lineage (NCBI taxonomy): Eukaryota > Metazoa > Arthropoda > Insecta > Coleoptera > Curculionidae > Diaprepes > Diaprepes abbreviatus. The sequence continues at coordinate 5,089,485 of JASJET010000105.1, forward strand.
TTACTTATGAGACATCCTGCTTATATAACTTCCCCAGCTTCAATAAATATATACCTAGCCGTACCTAATTCGTAATTTTATGGTGCATTCTATAGGAATAAAGATTTGTGAGATTAAAAAGTAACAATTGTTGAATTTTATTACAAAGTAGTTAAAACGGACGTTTTTGATGAAAATACCCATATAATCAAGACTTTGTTAGTCGAGAAAATTTATTATTATACATAACAGATGCAATGGCTTCTTTCATATAAACAGAACACATAAAAGAAAAAGAAAAATAAAGACATTCATTTTTTATAAAATACTTCTATAATTGCATTTTCTGCGGTTTCATGGTCAGAGATTTTTATATTACCCAAGATAACTATCGATTTATGATTGTTCATTAATGTTTGATCGTTTAGATGACCTTGACCCTCGCAATTGCAACGCTGTCTTACGAATCGCAATAAATCTGTTAAAAATAATGGAAAAAAATTTTACAAAACAGTAAAATAATATTTTCTGCAACCGATAAAATGAAACGAATTATGAGATAAATAATTTGAAGCTATGATGGCCGTTTTATTACTAATACACTATAATGAAATTTACTAAATATCTTTTAAGTTTTGACTCCTTTATTTTAGATGTAATAACCCTTTAACAATGTTGAAAAACACATATTTCCGCACCTTTAACGTCGGTTTCTCAAAAGTAAAACTAGATGGAACAATTCTAAAGCTGGATTTATTTGTTTGTATCCAGTTACCCAAAATCTATACAAACCAGTAAGCATTACCTATTACTAATTTGTATGGCCCCTTTTATGGCGTCATAGAACCCAAATCTGATTTTTTTTTTGTTAGCGATCGCAAATAGGAAAAGAAATAACACAATGTTTTCCGACCTATGCCTTTAAATTTTGTGACTTCCACAAAAAAAAATATTTTGAAATTTTTAACAAAATGACTTTTTGTATAAAAATGTGCACAAAATTTACCAAAAGATAGAAAATCGTTACCCAAAAACTGTACATAGTTGCCGGATGTTAAATGATTGTTATATTGCATTTGTTCTAATTTTAATCAGGCACGGTGTCAAAGAAAACCAAGGTTCATTTATTGTTTTAGAACAAATTTTATAGAAGACAAATAACATCGAACAGATATTGCCTCCCCATCCTCCTTCAATCAGATCCTCTATCAACGCCTAATATTAATTCAGTATGTTGCTCTTTTTTCCTATAGGTGTATCTTAAATAAAGAAGCTAGTTTAGCAGAAACACAATATTAATGACATCCCAGCAGGTTACATAGCATGGACCCAACCTAAACTCTCCCTCAAACAGTAATAAGCTAATTTAGTTTAGGTTAGTGCACTAGGTATGGGTATAGAAATAGCTTGTAGAAAGAAGAAAAAAATTTAAAACATTACCCAGAACTAAAAGAACAAACTATGAATATCTTGCATTTCTTATATAACATAAAAATATGTTTCTCTGAAGCTTTATTTGTAACATTTTAAATTAAAATTAATTTTTCTTTGAAATTAAATGAAGAAAAATATACAAGCGATACAACACCGCATTGCATAGCTTATTTAATTTGAATACTAATTATATTTGCTTCCTTTTATTACCTACTTAAAAGACAAAAAAAGTAAAATTTTAAAAAATCGTTCAGACACTTTTTCTTAGTTTTTATTGAAGATTCATATTCTTCTGCACTTTATTAAATAAATCCTGTCTAAAAGATTATTAAGTAATGTATCGTGTACATTTATTTCACTAGAAGTAATAAAAATTAAAAATAGAGATCAGAAAAAACGCCTTATATGTGCGAAAAAGATTTGTTTTTAGAAAAACCATGTGAGAAAAACAAAAAAATTCAGATTCGAGTTCTAAGACCCCAAAATAGAAAGTGTGTTTTAACGATCCCTAGTACCAGGATAGTCCCAACAGCACCCGACCCAACAAAATAAACACAAAAAATTTGGGAAAAAAGATTGTATTTCTATATATACATAAACGTGATACACGTTTTCCAGCGATACTGAATAGCTTCGATATTCTGTTCATAGTCAGGACCGCAAAATAGCCATCAACCGCAGATTCCACCTCTTCACTATTGGCAAATATTTTACCGCCGAACCATTCTTTCAAGTTCAGAAAAAGAAAATAGTACCATGGGCTAAATGTGGCTAATAGGGTGGCTAATGGAGTAGGGAGCAATTCGAATATTAACTGATTTTCGCCATCACGATAACGCATAAGTAAACTGGTGCATGATCTCGATAAAATAACACTCGCCTTTTCGCCAAATGCGGGCATTTTTGTTAATTACTTCACTGAAATGCTACAATATGTTTGAATGATACTGCCCGTTGATTCTTTTCCTTTTAATCAATGAAAAATATTCCATGCGCATCCTAAAAACTGGCGCCATGATCACGCCAGCAGATGGAACTGTCTTTGCCTTCTTTGAAGCCGATTCTCCCTTTTAATCCATTATTTTGACTGTTCCTTCATCTCAGATATGAGATAATGGATCCATGTTTCATCCAAAGTTAGAATGGGCTTTATTGCTGTGAAACATTGTGACCAAAGATAGCACTCATCTTGCCGACAACTTAATGTCTAAACTTTCGGTCATTTTGCAATGTACAGTACTTTTTGAAATGATTACCATATCTGCTAGCTTGCGCACTTTCAGTAAACCATCATCTAATACCATTTTGTGGATTTTCTTCGCGCTTTCTGGCGTGGTCACCTCATTTGATCGACCACTGCGATGTTCGTCTCGGCAGCTTGTACGGTCTCGTTTAAACTCTGCGGCTAAATATTTTATTGTAAACGAAAGAGCATTCTCCTTCAGACTAGAATCTATGTCGGTTTTGATATTCACTAAGAGCATTCACTATCGATAGCTGCCAAACAAATATTAAACAACGTAGCGTCTTAAAACTTCAAACTTTAGCTTTCGACAATAGTAATTATTTTAAACTATCTATACGTCAGGGCGGGTACTTCTGGAACTATCCTTATAAGTCCCTAAAAATTGAACATAAAAGTAGTAGAATACACAGTCCTGCACAGATTATTATTTAATATTAATCAAGTTATATCTAGCACATCCATGAATGACGATAAGTGACAATCACGTGCATAAAAATAAAAATTATACATGGGATTTTGACGATATCAACTTAAGTGTCTAAAATCATCAATGGTGATGCAGATGACGATGAAACAAGACTAGGAGCACGAACATCATAAAAATCATGACTCAAAAAAATTGTCGGTCATCCATTCTTTTTACAAATAACTGCGAAGTGTCGATAAACTGTTAGAATATAAACGACAATCACATACATCAAAGTATGAGTCATATTAACAAAAAAAACTTGCATAAAAATGTTATTAAGACAATGAAGAATAAAATAAGGTACCATATATTTTTATGAGACAACAAACACCCAATTTTGGCCAAGGCGACCTAACGCAGTGACCGACATTGTCCCTGTAGATAAAACCTGACCAGATTATTGTGATTCAGAGACTTAAAAACTAGCAAAAGGCCAAACTGTGGTAACATAAAAAATGCCAGATGCAAAGAAGAATAATAACCCGGAATTTATGATTTTAATTGAATTTAATTCGACCAATTGCACGAGATATAGTTAAAAATCCAGAATTATTGCCGAAGAAAAATGGTAAACTAAATGGGAACCCATATTATTTCTAAGGATTTATCGCGATAGATGGCAACATACATTAACTTTTTTCGTATAGGCCTCCTCTTCGGAGATATAGCCTCCCAAAAAGCTGCAATGGAATCAAATTTTTTACACATAATTATTGAACCACCAGGTATATTTCAGTTTTTTTATTATGATATATACCAGGTAAGACCCTTCAAATCACTATCCAAGAAAGGGTAGTGAATTACTCACACTTGCAGGGCCGGAGTAGCTGTGACACTCATGACCCAATTTTTTTACGCCCTGTATGATAAGAACTTTGGAGAACGTTGTTTACATACCTTTAACTATGGACTAAAAATTAAGCACTCTTTATACATGTCGCTAATCCTAACCGTTTTCGAAAAAACGTCATTTTATTTACATCATGTCTTTCCCGTATTTCGATAAAAGATACATCTTTGTTCCTATCAAATGTTCAACTTTCAACCTTATGATAAAAAAATATTCGATTCAAAATTAGAGTTTATCTTGTTAGTTAAAAACGTCTAATTCTATGAACTACAGTTCGACCTAGGTTCGCAAAAAGTGTGCGTTTAATTGTATCGGCCCCAAAAACAAAGTATTGTTGTTGCAAACGTTGGTAGGTATGAAAGTAATAAATATCCTTCATATTAGAACTTGTCAACTTTCACATCACGGACACATTGATTTTTTACTTGGATATTAATTTACTGCTTTTTGGATTTCGCGGTAAAATTAATTGTACAAAAATTCGAAATATGTAATATACGTTTATTGAGTATGCAGACGTGCATCTGATGTATGGTCTTACATCTTGCAATGCTTTGAAAGCCAGTAGGTTATATCATGATAGATATCATAATCGTACTCTTCCAGATAAGAAAACATTTCAACGGGTTGACCAATGTTTAAGAAAGAATGGTAAGCGATTCCATTTAATAAGGTAATATTATTAAATTTCTTCATAATTTTAGGAAATTTTACCACTTGACATCCGCCGAAACATATATTACATGCACAGTGGGGTACCACCTCATTTCAGCGTTACTGAGCGGGAGCGCCTGAATAACTTCTATCCAAACCATTGGATAGGTAGAGGAGCACCTATTGCCTGGCCTCCTCGATCTCTCGACCTAACGCCATTGCATTTTTTGCTGTAGAGACACTTCAAAGCATTGGTGTATTCCACTCCGATCGATAGTAGGGAGAAACAATGCTGAGTTAATATGGCGGGTACAGCATTCCTCAATTCGTCATTTCTGCGAGTGTATCAGACTTCCGGACCCCATGTTGAGCCCTCTTACGAAGTTTTTAACTAAGCAGTTAGTTTAACTTTTTATGGAAGCTATGGTGACAGCGGAAAAGTCATCGTTTCGGGAGCCCATACGAAAAAAGTTTATATGAACTTGACATATTTCTTTCACGTGTTTTTTTCATATCAGGGAGATTTCCCACATATTCCCGGACACCCTGTAGATAATATTGATTACTTATTGTATCAATTTTATAATCTGATGTGGCATAAATAACAGTGTTATATTTCTACGTATAATGAAAGTGTCTCAAATAAAGAAAACATCCCTTTCTTAAACTTTGATGGTGTACATATTTGAATTAAATCTCTCACCAATGAGAACATTTTGTCTTTTTTATCACTTTCAAGTTTATGTGAAGATAACGTCAACATTGCTCTTTTTAATGAAATATTCTTTCGTCGAGATACTTTTATAGCCATTTTGGATGTTTACATTTTTTGAAATATTAGAATTATTTTAACTCAGAGAAAATCTATCCTGCGACATCATGAATATTCTTGAAGCATTAGAATTATATTGCGTATGTATACTATGAAAAGGGTAAAAATTAGCAATAAAGACTTAGCGTTATAGTCCTCCAACAGGGAAATAGGTCGCACAATAAAAAAATTGTAATCTACACAACCGATTATTTACAAGATATCGAAATTAGATTTTATAACGTTTGATATATTTCTGTAACATGCATACGCCCTTAAGGAAGTAATCTGAATCGTGCCATCACTATCTTAATATTCAAATGGTATTTAGAACAAAATTAGCATTTGTATATTACCAACGACACGGCTTTACGACGAAAGCACTACAATCATGCAATTGCAATTCTTTAGTTTCTGTTAAAAAATCGTTACAGATGTTGCATCAACAAACCTCTATCTATAAATATCAGTCGTATAATAATATGGTTTTCGTCACATTTATTCCGAAAGTAGGTATAAATATTAAAAACAAGAAAATAACTTAAAAATTTAACAATACCGAATGGAGACAAAATTGCAGAATGGTCGATTTTTTTCATAAAAATATTTTGATGGTTTGACGGGGATAAGAATCTCTCGAGCATTACTCTGTAGGGTTATTGTATTAAGAAATTTTAATGAGTACAATTTGATAGGAAATTATATAAATATTTTGGAAAGATCAATGGTGACATTCACTAAAATCTAACACACTCTCGACTTAGTTAAGGTTAGAAAGATGAAAATACAATCACAATAAATAAAATATTCTAGATTAAAAATGGCATCAGGAACTATTGCATGAACGACCGCCCATAGAATATCTCACCTATAGATTCCGTCAAGGTTTAAGATCAAAAAATAAATAGGTTTGTGACAGAATTTGATCATAGACTCCTGCAAATGATATATTGTGGTCGCGTTAATCATTTTATCTATAATCATTTTTACCTCAGATTAATTAGTAGCTATTTTGATAACCTATAATTAAATTTTGACACTCTGGAAGTTTGGACGTTCATCTCTCTTGCAGCTTTAGTTTCAAACAACTACAGTTATTTAAGCTTACCAACCATAACTCAGAACTTCAGGACTCAGGCAATGTTGCTAATTAGCTGGACAGATAACTTCTCTTGTTTACAGCTCACACAGAAGTACGTCTGCGAGTTTAATCGCGTGAAGTTTATTATTTAAATTAAATAGCTGTCTTTGGAGTTTTATTTCTTTTCCGTTTAATATTTCAATAAGCTATTTATACGTAGTTTTTTTTCAAAATTGGGTTTTACATTTTTGGTTAATAAGACAACCAATAAGAGCAATTATGTGAGTTTTTTTTGTAATTTTATTAGTTTTAAGTTTCTCATTGTAAATAGTTCGTTTTTATTCTATTTATTTTTGTTCATAGACTAAGTGTTGTGAGAAACTTGTTTTATTTAACTTAATTTAAAAAACCTTCACGCGAATTAACGTGTGGACCTACTGCTGTGTGAGCTATAAACAAGAGAGAAGATGAAGGCCCAGACTTCCAGAGTGTCTTTTATACTGTGAAATTATATTATAGGTTATTAAAATAGCTACAAATTAATGTGTGGCAGCAAGTTGGTTATAGATATAATGGCTGACGCTACCACAATACGTCATTAGCAAGAGGCCATGATCAAATTCTGTCACATGTTCGTAAAACATTGTCTGAGAAAAGCAACGGCGAAACCCACTTGATGGTTCCATCGTCGTTTTGCTAAGACGAACCACCAAACTTTTAATGATTTATAACTGTAAAGTACGGTTGTGATTTGTATATTAGCAATAAACTTCCTGTGTTTGCCGTGACAGCACGTCGACAACTCGAAAAAAATTGCTTTTTTAAAATCCCAAATCCTCTAAGGCAAACATTTGAATATTGTCAGAAATAATGATAACAAAAAAAAGTTAGGTGATAGCCCAAATTAGCAAAATTTAACAAATAATTAACTTATGTTTAACTGTAATTTAGTGTAAAAATATTTGTCTAGATAACAAAAAAAATATAGGATATGAAATTATCTAATAAAATTTTGAGACGCATATTTGTAAAAATGCTTAATGTATTTACTGTTTCTAAAAATATATTCAATACACAGCTTTCTTAACAAGAAAAAAAACTAATATGTTAGACTTGAGTTGAATCAGTGTTTTTCTCTCTTAATTTAGAGAAATATGGCAAGTTTTACAAAAAAAATATATAACACCTATTTAGACTATTATTTTTACTTGTTCTCATTGGAGAACTATATCTTATAATATTTCTTTCTAGTTTTAATCATTACTATCAGAGCGTTGGCGATATTCTGTCTAATTTTTACCATTTTTCACAGAGTAATAACTTTATAAACGCAAGCAAGGTCACGAAAACTGGACCCTTGAACTTCAAAAGCACCACCAAAGCCTCGCATCGGCAAGATGAAATAATACGTAGTTCTATTATCTTCTTCTTCTTCTTCATCCAGCCCTTTGCGTCCACTGCTAGGCATAAGCCTCCCTCATTCTTGTCCATTGTGCTCTATCTTGAGCGATTTGCATCCAATTTGTTTCAACTCTCTTGAGATCATCAGTCCTACGAGTAGGAGATCTTCCTCTACTTCTTCTGTCTAATCTCGACCTCCACTCGAGTAATCTCTTCGTCCACCTTCCATCACCGATTTGGGCGACATGTCCCGATCAGTTCCATTTGAGTGTGGCAATTCGGAAAACTACGGTAACTCTTGTCTTTCGTCTCAGGTCTTCATTTCTAACTCGGTCATGCAGCAATATACCTAGCATTGACCTTTCCATCTTTCTTTGATTTGCAGCGTTTTACAAGTTGCAGTTGTCAATGTCAAAGTTTCGGCACCGTAGGTCATAACCGGTAACACACATTGGTCAAATGCTTTACGTTTTAAAGAAATTGGTATATCGCTTTTAAAGATGTCTTTAAGTTTTCCATAGGCTGCCCATGCGAGATTTACTCTTCTCCGTATCTCGCATGTTTGATTATCTCTTGTGATCTTTATTTCGTGTCCAAGGTATATGTATTTTTCCACAAGCTCCACTTCGTTGTCTACAATATTGATATTTCCACTAGGTACCAGATTGGTCATAAATTTTGTTTTTGATATAATTATTTTAAGACAGACATTGGCGCACACTAGCTAAAATTCATGTAACATTGTACATATCTCCTTGAGATTATCGGAAAACAAAACTATGTCGTCCGCGAACCTCAAATTTGTTAATTTTTGGCCGTCTACATTCTGGCCTCTTTTTTCCCAGTTAAGTTTTTTACAGGCGTATTCTAGTACTACAGTAAACAGTTTAGGCGATAAGGTATCACCTTGTCAGACTCCTCTGCCAATTGGAATATGATCCGCGTTTCTGTGTAGTTTCACCAACATAGTTGCATTCCTGTATTTATTGTAAATTAACTTTGTGTATCGATAGTCAATGCTACATGCTTGTAATGTTTCCATAATTTTGTCAAGCTCTACCGTATCAAAGGCCTTATGGAAATCCGCAAAAGCCAGAACGAGTGGTCGATTGTATTCGATAGTTTTTTCTATTACCATTTTGATGTTCTATAGGTGAACCCAGTACAAAACCCCGCTTGCTCTATTTATTGGTAGAAATCAAGTTTTTCGTTACTATTCTTGTTAGGAGTTTATATAAGTGACTAGGAAGGCTTATTGGTCTGTAGTTTTCCAAATCATGGGTATCTCCTTTTTTGTAAATCAAAATTATCTCAGCATTGTGCCACTTTTCGGATACTGTGCTGTCCAAAACGCATATATAAAAAAGGTCTTTTGTTTTTTTAAGTAGACAAACACCTCCGATTTTGATTGCATCAGTAACTACACCGTCTTCGCCTGGAGATTTGTTATTCTTAGTTTTTCTTAGGGCTAGTTTTATTTCATTTATTGTGATTTTCGGCATTTGTTCTGATCCTTGGTTAACAATGCCCTTTTTCCTAGTCAATATTTCTGGTACTTGATCTTTGCTATTCTCATTGTTTTGGCTTCTATATAGTAATTTGTAAAAATATTCGACTACTTTAAGGATATCCTCTCTGTCTGTTGAAAACTGACCATTCTTATCTTTCACTTTGATTATTTGTCTTGTTCTCGTTCTTAGCTTTCTTCTCAATATTTTCATACTTTTATTGTTCTCAATGGTATTTTCAATCTGTTCTTGATTGTATTTTCGAGTGTCTTGTCTAACAGCTTTGAATATTTCTTTATTTATTTTTTGTAGTTCGTCAGCTTTAGTATTCGTTTCGCTTCTCATTCCTCGTCTTTTTTGCATCAGTTGTCTGGTATTTTGACTGAGCTTCTCTTCTTTTTGGGTTTTAGGACAAAATTTATTCTGACTTTCTCGTAAAACAGATGTTAATTTATTAATAAAGTAGTTAGCGTCAGTTTCTGCTTCAAGACTACTAATTGGATCAGCAATACACTGCTGAAAACCATCTACATCTGATTGTTTCATCCATGATCTCCCTTTGTTCTTCTTCTTGATCATCCTATACCTCTCCTTTTTTAAACATATTTCTATTTTACCTCGTACCATTCTATGATCGCTATTGATAGCACACCTGTTTAATACCGTAATGTCTTTAACTACGTGGTTCTTGTCGGTGATAATGAAATCTATTTCGTTCCTTGTTCTTCCATCGGGACTTTGCCATTTTCTATGTGGTTTCTTTTAGAAAAAACTGTTCATTTGGTATAGTTCATGTTGCAGCAGGAATCTTAACAGTATTTCACCTCGTTCATTTCTGCCGTCCGAGTCAAAGTTTCCCAGTGGCGTTCCTGTAGGGTTAGATTTCATTCCTATTTTGGCGTTAAAATCACCAAGTTCTATTATAACTTGCATTAGAAACCCAAAAATAAATTTTCACCAAATGGCTAACTACAGTAAAAACAGCCACAAATAAAATCATTTAAAACAAAAACTAGTCCTTGCTTACTATAAAACGTTAAAAAAAAACAAAAGAATACATCAATACGCAAGGTTATGTATATTTATATTAATTTGGCGTCATTTTCAAAAGTGAAAAAAAAATTATCTTTTAGTCAGTACTAATTTGGAAAAAATTATAAATTGTGTGAAATTCAAAAAGAAATAAAGAAAACGTGCAAAAAATATATTCCCATAGAAGCTGGGAGGAACGAAGCAAAGATTCGCAAATGTTTAGTAAAAAGTCCTACTAAGAAATTTATGAACATATCAAAGACAGTTTTGAGATTTTTTCATTTTAATTTGTATAGAAATAATAAAAAGTCGGAAAACAAAATTTTTTTCTTCCAATCCAAGCTACATGTCGCAAAAAATCTGACATCATTGATAGAGCAAGATAAAACCAATACAAACGAGTCATTTCGTTTTATGAATACAAACTTTCTTTTGACTTCAATCAAAACATTATTTTACACAGTCATCGTTTAAAGTTTTATTTACATTTGGTTTTTGAGAGATTTTGATCATTCAGGTGAATTTAAAATAGATGATTGTTTTATACAAAAGTTGTTAATTATTGTTTTATAATTTTTACGATAGATATGTATTATTTTTTATTAAAAAACTAAACCTAGACATATAAACATTTCTAACCTTCAAATCTGCCGTCGGTTTCTAAATGCCTGACACACCTATAAAATTTTAAAATGCTTTCGCACTACTTTAATCAGTTGTAATAATTAGGCATTAAAAACTAGAATAAAGTAATAAAATTCGATTTGTGTTTTCAGAATGCGTAGTGAAATTCTTCACAGCCAAGCACAACACTTTGTGCTTAGTTTGTGTAAGTATTTGGAGTCCAAGAGGTAAAAAAATAATTTTATTTTTGGAAATAAACATTTTCAATTAGGTATCAATATTTTTAGAAAGTAAACAAACACTGCCCTTACAATTTCAAGGGAAACTCTATATGCCATTAGAAAAAGGAAATAAAACAATCCAGTTATTTCCTATCCTGGAAAAAATGTGCCTCGTCGAAAAGAAAAAAACCACAGATCTTCGTGAAAGAACCAAAATGGAAGTTGAAAATACACTCTACATTGTGTACTAAAAAATAAGAATATAATATGTGTTATATTATAAGTATCATTGGACTATATTTAATAATCTTAATGTCTTTTTTATTTTTAGAAATGTTTAATACTGAACTCACCAACAAACAGATTGTGTCTCTGGATAAATCGTCTTTAAATATTCTACTTAAGGAGCTGAGATGCAAATACAGAAAGACTGATAACAGAAGAGCATTAATTGAACGAACATGTGTTGCTTCTGCAAAAGCTCATTTTCTTTAAAAGTATATGGAAAATCTCAATAGTTCTTACTCAAAAGTAATTTTTTAGATGAACTGTGAAATGTGTATTTTTTATTGTTTATTCTTGGTCTGGTATATTATTGTTTTATTTTTCAGTTTTTTCAAGGCTTGAGTAGTGTAAGGTGTTAAAAATTTTAGTACATATATTTATTTATTCTAATCTGATATTAGTTTGGATTTACAGATGTATTTCTTGTTCACTGTACTATTTGGGCATTTACCTGTTATGTACTTAGATAATAAATGAATAAATAGATTTTTGTTTTTTTTATGTTTTTTTTAAGGATTATTACTTTATTAGTTCTTTTTAAATTTCAAATTATTATCATTGCTGTTCATTTCAACCTTAAAAATATATTTTATAAATATTGTATCCAAAAAATCTATAGGAAAAATTATAAATAACTTTTTACAGTTTATACCATTAAAAAAAATGTGTGCAAATAAACCTTCTTGTGCTATATTTAATGTTCTTTTCGGTTAAGAAATAAGTCTTAATTCCGCCTCTTTGCGTTTTGTGATAATTTTCTTCTTTTCAATAAATCTATTTATTATTATTTCACTGATATTTTCACTTAAGTAAGGGTATAATCTCTATTATAATATAAATCGAAATTTTTCCCTTTTCCCAATAGCGAATCCGAAAATATAACGGAATTTTCATTATATTATCTAGTTCCATACATCGGTGCAATAGACACATCTTTATGGATATAAACGTTGTATTGACTAATTAATTTTGATTTATTTCAGACGAATATTATTGATGACGCATGCGCATTATCTAGCTGGATCAACTATACGTAGTGCGGTCCACGTATTCTCAGCCTAACATATAAAGGAGGGTTGAAATAAAAAGAACAGATCAATATATATGTATGTCCATGCATTTTTTACAACACTTAATTACCACTTAAAAATATTCTGGATGTTTATTGTCAAAATACTCGTAAACTGTTTGTTTAATTTCATAATCGGAGGTGAATTTTATTCCTCGTAAATCTGTCTTCAATTTTCTTCTGCTTCTTCTTTTTCTCCTTACAGTAGGACTATATTCTATTATTTCCGCGTTAAACCCTCCTGAGATAACAAAGTCCACCATTTCTTTTTATGGGGGTCTTCCCAGTGGTTGTTTCGTGTCAGATTTTCTAATTTGGCCCATCTTTCAGAAACGATGCACTACTCGATATCTTTATTCGCGATATCTCGACTTTATCCACCTTATCACATCCTGCATTACAATCGTGTCTAATTTTTGTATTTCTCACATGGTATCGTAGACTGACAGAATTTTCATTTTAGTCAATCTTAGGATTCCTTTGTTTTCCAGTCTTACACTGATTTTGTATATTAAAATTTTGCTTTCAATGATCGTACGCTCTTAAATACTCTAATATTCTACTTGCTTTAGTTACTTGTGATCGTATATCACTAAATTCATAACTGATAATGTCTCCATTCTGAGATAGTTGAATTTCATCACCTAATTAATAATTTTGTTTGTTATCAAGAGCAAGTTTACATCTGACTAGTTCTCTTGAGATAACCATTGTCAGCGTCTTTTCGATAGACACCACCATATTGAAGGAATGTGATATTGTGGTAAAGCTGTGTAAGAGTCGCTAATAGTATGGCACCATCAGCATACCATAATAATTTGATGACTCTCTTTCCTATTTTGTATCGAGCATTAACTTCATGATCGAATTCAGGGCCATTACATTATCGAACAGTCGCATTAAAAATCGCAACGGTATCGAACGGATCATTATCGTAAAGCAACCGAATTCATCAGCTGAGTTTTACTCGTCGTTCCTCGATAACATTCTAACGCAGCTGCTGTAGTAAAGCACAGTAATACTTCGCCTTTAAGGCTAAATTTAATTATTTAAAGTCTATCAATAGAATACCTTGGCAGTCCCAAAAAATAGTGGCCATAATAAGCATTTTGATGCTTTAGGCAACCCTGACTTTTTTTAAGGCCCCCTTTACCATTCACCCGTCACAATCAACTCGATAACTTCTTCTTCTTCTTTAGGTGCCATGTCCGTATTCAGACGTTGGTGGTCATCATGTTTACAATTTCCTGAAATCTTTCTCTATCGGCTACAGCGCGAAATAGTTCCTCGACCGTGCAATCACACCACTGCCTGATGTTACGTAGCCTTGAGAGCTTCTTTCGGCCTATCCATCTTTTTCCTTCCACTTTTCCTTGTATTATAACGCGAAGTAGATGGTATTTAGGTCCTCTAATTATGTGGCCGAAGTATTCTGTTTTCTGCCTTTTTATAATGTTCAAGAGCAATCGATCTGTATCCATCATTCTCAGAACATCCTCATTGGAAGTGTGCGAAACCCATGATATCTTTAGGATTCGACGATAGCACCACAATTCGATAACTCCCTCTAGAAATTATTAACAACACTCGACACCACGTTATTTTTGAATTCTTCTAATTTCTATCATCCTTAAATGTTCATATATGATCCCACAAAACACTGATCTTCGAAATGCCAGTTTATGCAGATATTTTTGCATACAAAACAACTTCTTTCGTAAGATTAACATTCTTCAGAATTGTCACCGATACAGGATCTCCTTCACGTTAATCATCTTCGAGCGATTCACGTATCCATCAAAATAACCTTAACCAATTTTTAATTATAGCAAATGATGAGTCCTAAACAGCATTCAAAGGTTCTTTGATTTGCATAACATTTGCTACGCTCTACTGATCGACAGTCACAATTAAAATGACTGATACAACGTGTCGATATCATGTATCAGACTTGTTAGGACTTATATATATTTTACACATATGATAATTTTAGCATTAAACACTTTATATTACGTGAGGATAAGAATAAATGGACCGCACTACGTATATAAAATGACAGTAAATAAAAATCTCAAAATTCATTTATTTCAAGTAAAAAGGTACAAACACTTAGGTCAGGTAACCTTATTTCTTTTTTAGGAATTGGGTTATAAGCATCTAGATATTTTTCCTGCTAGGAACCTATGTCATAAAGGCTTTTTTACACCTTGTACTGTTACATCATTAAAAACAGAACCTAAAGCATAGCTCATCCTGTAAATAATTAATTCTGGCTGATAATTTCGCTTTGACCTTCAATCACAGTTACATAATCCCACACGAATTTTAGTATCTTCATAATTTTGCAGCTATAATTAAGAAAGACAGAAATTACTCATTTTTAATTAAAAATCCGTATCTCATTAAATAACAAACAGTGAGTCAGTTACTTTTCACGTTTTGAGATATAGGTGTTAGGTAAACCACTAAAAATCTATTTTTTCGTGATGTGGGATCACAGTAGCTAAACAAAAATATAATTTCTATGTTTTTGTCCTTTTCCTTTCTTTCCTCATGTCCGTCCGATCGTTATTTTTCTTCTTATATATCGTCATTGAAATTCTAAAATCTCTTAACCCCACGGGTCTAAATATGTCCGGGCGGACAAAAAATATTTTGTTTTAAAATTATCAGCTAAACACTAAGTTTTATTTTAGGAAATATCATGTAATATTGAATGTTTCAAGAAAGTTTCAAATTTATATTTAAAAATTACTTATTTTGATATTTTTATGTTGGTTACGTGACATTGTAATTAAAATTCTGTTACTGCAGTGGAATATGAGTTACTTAATATTTTTGAAAATATTCAAGATGGAAACAAGAAACTTTTTAGTACGTTTTTATTAAGTCGCTTTCTTGTCTGTCCGCTATTTAATTATGAGTGATAGAATAAATAGGAAGAGAAATAGACTGGAGTATGAAATCATGTTTGTTTGTCTGTTCGGTACAAAGAGACTTAAAACTAACTCAGAAATGGATGGCAATGCAATATTAATTGGCTTTCTTGTCTGTCTCTTTGTTTGCTTTTTGTGACTTGAAACTTTAAGTATTGCTCAGAACCCGATGGCAATGCAATATTAACTCGCTTTCTTATCTATTTGTTTGTTTATTTGTCTATGCGATACAGATTTTTCAATTGATTTTCATTCATTTGGTAAAAAATTTGCAATAGGTTTTAAACTAAAGACTAAAAATCAAAAAATAATTATTTAAATAGAAAAAATTTTTAATACCCCTCGTTTTTAAAACGGACTAAAAAATATAAAATAGTTTCTCCTAGCTTCACACAGATTTATAACACCGTAAAGAATCCTAATCCCATACACAATGTCCTGAAAATTTGTGACCAGGTATTTTTAATAGTTATGAATATACTTGTACGATTTAAAACGAAAATCGTGGGGTGCAATAAATAATAAATATTGTGTGACTTTTCTTAACTACCGGTACACTCTACACTCTACTATTATCTGTTGCATGCAACCCACGTTTTTGGTTTAAAATCTTATAAATATACTCATAACTATTAAAAATTCCCAATCACAAATTTTCAGGACAATGTGTATGAAGTTAAAAATTTTTATGGGGTTATAAATTTGTATGGGACTAAAAGAAATTATTTGATACTTTTCAGTCCATTTTAAGAACGTGGTATATTCAAAGTTGTTTCTTTATTTAAGTGATTATTATTTTTATAATATTTTAAATTATCGTCACATGTATGTAGTGACAAGCAATGGGTATAAGAGATTTAAACGACTGAAGTATTTCCACTTTCGATCCCAGATCATACGTTTCAATGCTCAATTATATGTATCAATACTATCAATGTATCGCACTAAAAATATCAATAGAAAATATCAGGTATAGAAAGCAAAAGAATTAAAAACGTAAACCTCGGCGATGATAGCGCATATATATATATATATATATATATATATATATATATATATATATATATATATATATATATATATATATATATATATATATGTATATATATATATATATATATATATATATATATATATATATATATATATGTATATATATATATATATATATATATATATATATATATATATATATATATAAATAAAGAGATAAGTTTTTGTCCGTGTAATTTAAAATAAAATACTATCAATGTATCGCACTAAAAATATCAATAGAAAATATCGGGTATAGAAAGCAAAAGAATTAAAAACGTAAACCTCGGCGATGATAGCGCATATATATATATATATATATATATATATATATATATATATATATATATATATATATATATATATATATATATATATATATACAGGGTGTCCAAGATAAGGATCCTAACCATGGGGATCTCGGAAACAGTTGGAGATACGAGGTCGGTTAAATTAGAGAAAAGTTGCGCAATTTAGTGCTAAATTAAACGCAATTTAAAAATTTTAAAAATTCAAAATACTTCCGGAGATTTCCGGAAAAAACCGAATTTTGGCAAAATCGTTTTTAATTTTTGTAGGCTTTATTTAAAGAGATATCAAAAAATAAAAGGTAGATTCTTCTTGCCACTTTTTATTTTTTATAATTTGGTCTAAACAAAATTTAAATCCGACGTTTCGTTTCTGAGATACCATCATGAACTTTCATTTTTTATATGGAACAAAAAAAAGTATCCCATGTATTTGATAGCATTTTTTATTACAAATTCAACGGTGTATCACACTTGCATATCAAGTGTGTAATTCATTGGCTTTTATAAAACTGATATACCTTTCTCTCTCGCTCTCATGGAGCTCTTATGGAAAGTACTTGAACTACGTATTCGATATGCAAGGGTGATACATCGTTGAATTTGTAATAAAAAATGCTATCAAATACATGGGATACTTATTTTTGTTCCATATAAAAAATGAAAGTTCATGATGGTATCTCAGAAACGAAACGTCGGATTTAAATTTTGTTTAGACCATATTATAAAAAATAAAAAGTGGCAATGAGAATCTACCTTTTATTTTCTGATATCTCTTTAAATAAAGCCTGCAAAAATTAAAAACGATTTTGCCAAATTTCGTTTTTTTCCGGAAATCTCCGGAAGTGTTTGAAATTTTTAAATTTTTTTAACTGCGTTTAATTTAGCACTAAATTGCGCAACTTTTCTCTAATTTAGCCGACCTCGTATCTCCAACTGTTTCCGAGATCCCCATGCTTAGGATCCTTATCTTGGACACCCTGTATATATATATATATATATATATATATATATATATATATATATATATATAAATAAAGAGATAAGATTTTGTCCGTGTAATTTAAAATAAAATACTATCAATGTATCGCACTAAAAATATCAATAGAAAATATCGGGTATAGAAAGCAAAAGAATTAAAAACGTAAACCTTGGCGATGATAGCGCATATATATATATATATATATATATATATATATATATATATA
Source organism: Diaprepes abbreviatus (assembly GCA_034092305.1). Classification (NCBI taxonomy): domain Eukaryota; kingdom Metazoa; phylum Arthropoda; class Insecta; order Coleoptera; family Curculionidae; genus Diaprepes; species Diaprepes abbreviatus. The sequence goes on from JASJET010000105.1 coordinate 5,107,633, forward strand.
TATATATATATATATATATATATATATAAAGAGATAAGTTTTTGTTCGTGTAATTTAAAATAAAATAGAATCAAATATTGGCGAAGCGGAACGTGAAAATTTGTCAATCTACTTGATTCTCGTGTTGAAAAGTGCGGAACACTCCAAAATATGGAAAAACTCCGGGTCCGACAGATGGCGATAGCACTGTTTCGTCCTAATATGGGACTCGTCAGGCCACCGCATAAAGCTGAGTTTAAAATCAAAAAACAGCAAACAAGACGACAAAGGCGACATATCGATGGTCCACTTGATAACACAAGAAATACACAGATTAACAAAGCTTGTAAATAACCGCCATATGGTGGCGCGACGGTGAATTAAAACAGAAATATGTAAAATCGAGTACACGAAACGCGCTGCCCAAAGGAGTCCTTTGGTGCGACACGTGGCTTTGGCTGCTAAAATGAGCAGTAGGCTTGGTTGCCAGTACCGAAAAATGCGACCCCTATCCTTTGGGCAGCGCGTTTCGTGTACTCGATTTTACATATTTTTGTTTTAATTCACCGTCGCGCCACCATATGGCGATTATTTACAAGCTTTGTTAATCTCTGTGTTTCTTGTGTTATCAAGTGGACCAGCGAGATGTCGCCTTTGTCGTCTTGTTTGCTGTTTTTTGATTTTAAACTCAGCTTTATAGGATGCAAGGGCGAGATGATGGTTTGTAACGAATGCGGTGGCCTGACGAGTCCCATATTAGGACGAAACAGCGCTGTCGCCATCTGTCGGACTCGGAGTTTTTCCATATTTTGGAGTGCTCTGCACTATTTAACACCACGAGAATCATGTAGATTGACAAATTTTCACGTTCCGCTTCGCCAATATTTGATTCTACTTTATTATATATATTTATTATATATATATATATATATATATATATATATATATATATATATATATATATATAGCCAAGACCGGAATTTCTAGTTGATTTAAGATTCCAGTGTATTAGCGGAAAATGCAAAAATTTCAATAGAATGCCCTCCATTAGATTTTGAATATTTTGAGCAGCCGATTTCGATTCAAGAAAAGCAGATTCTAGATTCTCGTTTCGCTGGTCTCTTCAATATTTCCGGTGGTTGGCACAATTTCGTTCCATACATATTTTTTTATTTTTAATAATTTATTTTGAAATTTCAAAAATTTTGGAATCGTTTATAGGTCTCCACTAAATGCAGGAATCCCTGTGATTTCGCGCCAAAAATCGAAAGAAAACGGATAGCTGTGAGTTTAGATCATACCAGTAGATTTAAACAACAATAAATTTGTTTGAACCTTGATTACGGTCGGTGAGGAAGGGATTTTTTGATGTTTGGTAGATATAAATATTTTTATTTAATTTTGCTTTCACCTTTTTTGACTCTTGAAACCCCTTTGAGTATTTTCAAGAGTTAAAAAAGATGATTTAAAAACCTATTCTCATCGGTAAATATTCTGTGATATTATTTACGTACTGAAAATGATAATAATAATAATTATAGGCCGATAATAAGTATAGGCCGATCACCTGCCTACCCACACTGTATCAGGTGATCACCTCCTGCTTGACCCAACGCATCTATGCACATTCTGAGCAAAATAACATCATTGCAACTCAACAGAAAGAATGCACGAGGGGAGCAATGGAATGCAAGGAACAAATGATTGTTGACTTTGTCATATGTAACCAAGCCTGTACCAACCGAAGAAACCTTTTTGCTGCCTACGTGGATTATAAGAAGACTTTCGACTCGGTGCCACATGAGTGGCTCAAAACTATATTGAGAATGTATAGAGTCGATAATAATTTTGTTTCCTTTTTAGAACGCATCATGTCAACCTGGAGAACTAGGATCCAGTTGCAAGTGCCATCCAGCGACACCATCTAAACTAACACCATTCCGATACGAAGGGGAATATTTCAGGGCGATTCACTTAGCCCATTGTGGTTCTGCCTTGCAATGAACCCACTATCATGCCTTTTGAACTCCACCAGATACAGCTTTAGTATTAGAAATAACAAAGAGGAGGTAGTCAGAGTGAATCATCTTCTATACATGGATGATCTTAAACTGATGGCTGCTACCAGAAGCCAGCTGGAGCAAATGCTTAAAATTGTAGAGGAGTTCTCCGGGGATATCGGAATGCAATTTGGACTTGACAAGTGCCGTATTTTGAACATCGTTAAAGGGAAGATACAACCAGGAGCTTTTGAAATGCAGAATGGTGAAACTATAGCTGCAATGGAGGCAGACCAAACATACATCATATCTAGGTATGAAACAGGCTAAAAGAATTGACCATCGCACTATGAAAGTTGAATTGACAATCGAATTTGTCAGGAGGGTAAGGCGGGTATTACGAACTAATTTAAATAGTAGAAATTTGTTTAAGGCGCTCAACACGTATGCTTGCTCTGCGCTGAGCTACTCGTTTGGAATTGTAAAATGGAGCAGAACGGACATCCAAAACCTGCAAAGAAAAATAAGGACACTTCTAACAAAAGCACGAAAACATCACCCTCGGAGTTCTATTGAACGTACAATGCTTCCAAGACACCAGGGAGGAAGAGGGTTGGTGGATATTGGTAAGCAGCTCGACCAACAAATAATAAACTTACGTTCATATTTCCACAAGTTAGCGGACTCTTCCACACTACATCGAGCAATATGCGAGGCAGACGATTCAACGCCGCTACAGTTGAGGGAACAAGATATTACTTCTCACCACCAAACAGACCAAGAGAAGTTACAAACCTGGCTACGGAAGCCACTTCATGGACGGCATCCAAATGAGGTCAATCAAGACAATGTCGACAACTCAGCGTCGAACTACTGGTTGATTTCAGGACAGATGTTTCCGGAAACAGAGGGCTTCTTGTTAGCTATCCAAGACCAGGTTATTCCGACGAAGAACTATCGGAAGTTCATCATTAGAGATCCCTCAATAGAAAATGACCAATGTAGATATGGCTGTCGAACATCAGAGACAATCCAGCACATAACTGGAGGATGCCAAGCGTTTGCCGCAACCGAGTATAAAGAAAGACACGACTCAGCCGCTAAGATACTCCACCAAGAGTTAGCAGAAAAGTTAAACCTATTACAGGTAAGAAAAGTGCCTTATTACAAATACAATCCAGAGCCTATTCTTGAGAACAACCAGTTCAAGTTATATTGGGACCGAACGGTTCTGACAGATCAGACAGTTGCTCATAATAGACCAGATATTATACTAATAGATAAAATTTCTAGGCAGACTTCACTAATCGACATCGCTGTACCTAACAACAACCTAAGACCAAAATTAAACGAGAAGATCGCCAAATACAGAGATCTGGAGGTGCAAATCTGAAGACAGTGGGCAATGAACAGCGTCCAAACGATTCCCATAGTACTGTCAACAACTGAAGTGATACCAAAGAACCTCCTGCAGAACATCAAGGGACTGAGCATCTGTATAAGCCGATGCAGAAAGCAATTCTCCTAGCAACCGCGCGAACCGTCCGAAAGTTCGTAGGAAATACAGCAGACCACGTCACCTAGGACCCGATAACATGAAAAGGGTTCCCACAGAGCTTCATACTTTTGGTATATTTGGGTACCTGGTATGAATCAATATTCCCTGGAGGGAGTGCGAAGCCGTTTGGCTTGTAAATCATAATAATTTAGATAACCGGAAATTCATACTTTTACTCTATTTCCAGATTAACGTACCAATTAACATGTTATACCAATTTAAATAGCGCAATTAAAAGAGAAAAATGTAGAATCAGCATGGTTATCGAGAAATAAAAGAATTCGCAATATTTATCACCGGGGCGGATTCAGTCTCTTTGTGGGAGGGTGCAGTGATACCGCTAGAGTACAGTATACAAGCGAAAACGAGTTGTCGACGGAGAGGAAGGGCGATGTCCAAGACATTCATGCAACAGGCGGTTTCGGAATTCGAAACTCTTGGGGGGAAGATGGCCCCCACCACCTCTACCTAAATCCTCGCCTTTCCAAATATAAATAAAAATATTATTACATTATCCCGTAATCACACAATATGCCCTACTTTGGATGATATGTTAATTCTACGGGGAAATTTGTTCGCAGCGAGCCTCCGTTGCGTTGAAGACTCGTGAGTTCCCCATAAATATGATAAACCTTGTTGTTAGCGCAACTCCGTGTGTCTTTCCATATTTAAACACACACTAAAGATAAAATATTTGTTGAAGAATACACCGAAAAAATAAATAGTGGCATATCAAGTCATTCCAAATTTTCAAAGCACATACAATTTGGCCCATCACTTGAAGTATTTTACAATTATTTTTCATGAGGAAACTAATAAGAGGGATGTTTTTCAAAAAAATAAAAGAGTAAAAAGTTTCTCATGCACTTTTCCACTGGCATTGCATATACTCGTCAAATTGAGAACCTCTACTCCACTGTTCCAATAATTTTCTTGCAAGATTAATAACAACATACAAATGAATCCCTTTGCACTCTAAATCATTTTTAAATTTAAATAACATTGACATTGATAATAACGTTTAATTTAGGAAATTGATGACCTTCTTCAAGTTATTTTAAGCTGCCTTATTTTAAATTGCTAATTGAACTGTAAATTCTGTATTTTTTATTTTTTTTCCGTTTTGGAATGCAGACTAGCGCCGGCAAACAAATTAAGAGATGTACTTATATGGAAATAATTGAAGCAAATAAAATAAATATAGAATAATATATTACTGTAAAAGGTGGGTCATGGAGAACAATACGTAAGTTCACGACAATAAAAGTGATGCTAACGTAAAAATTTTTTGAAAAATAAAATAAATATACTTGTTAATGATTGGTTTGACCTACAAAAATAAATATGCCGTCATGAAAAAGTCATATAAATAAACATTCTTATTATTAACCTTTTATAAAGTCTTAATTTATTTGATTTCAGAGTAGGACTGGCCTAAAACACCAAGTAATATTCTCAATACTTGGATAAATTTCATATTATAATATTTTAAATAAAGAATAGTCCAGCAAAACAACAATCCAACATTAAAAATGGCCAAGTGTAAATCTTGTAATGCTGAGGAAACAGATTCATATTCCCATGCCAAATGTGATATGTGTAAAACCTATCTTTGTGTTAACTGCTTTACACTTTCCGGTTCGGAACAAAAGGGTGTAACAGTGAGGAAAAGATCTCCGTATATTCGATATGTATGCAAAGACTGTACCAATCTGAATAAGATGGGGTCTAATGACGATCTTAAGTACACTGAAAATTTTACTGCTAGCATAGAGGAGATAAAATCACTATGTGTTGGGAATGGTGAAAGAATCGCAGAAGTAGTGAGAATGGTGGAGAACAACCATCAAACTATTGTTAAAATCGAGGCAGATACTTCTTCTTTAAGGGAAACGCATGAAAAGATTAAAACTATCGACTTATTGCAGAATAAAATTAATTCTAATGTTAGTACCCACGCTAAACTGATCAAAGAAGGGTTTTCTGATTGCAATAAAAACAATAAGATTGTTTTGGACACAGTGAAGTCTACTGATGTCGAAATAAGAAATTTTATTAATATGAACAGAGAGGGTATGCAGCGTGTGAATATGGATTTGGATCATAGCGGAATCCAATCTCTTGTTAACTCCAGAGATTTTGACAAAAACATACGAGATTTGAACGATAAAATAAACTATTTACATAAAGAATTTAAAAGGATCAAACTGGCATTTGAACAATACGCAAATAATGATACAGTAGATTACAAAAATAGTTCTGAGAGTAGAAGAGCAACTCCCTTGTTGAGAGTTAAGTCTCCATCTCATGTAAATCCACAAACCATACCGAATGACAGTGAACAGCCCACACTGGTCGTGAGAAAACCACGAAATAGCAGTAAACAAGTTTATATAGCAAATCTTGACAAAAGTATGAATAAGGATGATATACAAAAATATCTTAGTGCAAAATTTATTGGCATGGAGTTCAGTATTGAAAGACTGAGTTCTAGATCCACAGACTATGCCAGCTTCAGAGTGGACGTACCCCAAGATAAACTTGAGGAAGTTTTGGATTCTTCAAATTGGCCTAAAGATGTAGTTGTGAAAAAATTTTTTCGCTTCCAAAGAGGTGGTTTTAGAAACAACCGAAGTCACTACCGAAGATACTAATCTCAATCAATCGCTTTTTAGAAATTACCGAAACGGAAATTAAAGAGGCCGTTAAAAAACTGAAAGTTAGTAAATCAGTAGCTACTGATAATGTGCCGGCCTACGTTATTAAAGGTTGTATTGATTCATTTATAACACCCTTAAATATATTTTTAACCTTGGTTTGAAACAATGTATTTATCCCTTAAAATGGAAGGAAGCAAAGACATTCCTATATTCAAAAGTGGTGATAGAAATGAAATTTCTAATTACCGATCTATTAGTATTGTCTCAGCCTTCTCAAAAATTTTGGAATTAATTCTTTGTAATAGAGTATATAATGATTGTAAACATAGAATCTCAGACCAACAACATGGTTTCTTGCCACATCGATCTACCGTTACAAATTTAGTAAACTTTGTTCAGTTTGTTCAGGAATCAATTCAGGAAGGATGTCAGGTTGATGTAATTTTTAATGATTTGGAAAAGGCATTTGATAGAGTAAACTTTGGTGAAATAGTACTTGCCCTCCAAGATTTTTCTGTAGATCCAAACGTTGTTTCATTGCTGATATCTTATTTGCATGATAGAACTTTATTTGTTGAACTTAAGGGGTATAGGTCTCAAAGCTATGTACCCACCTCAGGAGTGCCTCAGGGTTCAAATCTTGGGCCACTTCTGTTTTTAGTGGTTATCAATAATATAGGTGTGAATGTAAAATTCGCCAAGGGCCTTATCTTTGCGGATGATTATAAAATTTTTCGTGCTATTAGGGATGAGTCAGATGCGAGGGCTCTGCAAGAGGATTTTAATGCAGTTGTGAGATGGTGCAAGGAACATGATTTAAATGTAAATATAAATAAATGTGTAGTAATGTCTTTTACATGTAAAAAGCAAATAATTTATTTTAATTATTGTATAAATAACACGCCGTTAAAAAGAACTGATTTACATAGGGATCTTGGTGTTTATTTAGATACGAAGTTGAGTTTTGGTAGGCACATTGATATTGTAACTGCAAGTGCAGTGAAAATTCTGGGTTTTATTATTAGGAGCTGTAAATATTTCAATAATATCAATACAATGATTGTCTTGTATAAGTCACTGGTGCTTGCTAAGCTTCAATATGCTTGTGTAATTTGGGATCCGCAGTATGAAAATAAAATTTACAGCTTAGAGGTGGTTCAGCGGAGATTTTTAAAGTTTTTGCATTACAAAGCATTCTCGGTATACCCTCAAAGAGGAACTGATCAGAAGTTTTTGTGTTCTTTATTCAACTTTCCCAGTTTAAAGCACATGCGTATTGAAGCGGGAGTTGTGTTTTTGTTTAAACTGATTGGGAACACAATTGATGATAAAGAGTTTTTAGAACAGCTTCCATTTAAAATAGGCCAAGTTAACACCAGATCCAGAAATTTATTTTATATTAATGCCCCTAGGACTAACCTGTATAAAAATCCCCCAATAATAAGATTATGTTCATATTTTAATAAATATTGATATTTTTAACCTAAGTTGTAACAGGTTTAGAAGGGAAGTGAGAAATGAGTTATGTAGGCAATTGTAGTGCCTTTTTATTTAGGTTCTAATTTAGATTGTAGTCTTAGTATATTAAGTTTAATTGTATCTGTAATTGGCTTTGTAAAAGTTGTTGATACAATGAATAAATAAATAAATAAATAAATCAACTGTTCGTTACATAAAAAACAAAAAGAAGAATTTTTCAACATTTGAATTCTGATGAGATTTTCAAATTTTGAAAACTAGTTTTATTCAAATTTGACCAGTGATGATTAATTTAATTGTAGGACTTTTTCATTTTATTATAAGTTTGCCACACAAAGTTCGTCCATACTTAGACGACAACCCTTCCCTTTATTTTTAGGCGGACACAGCAACTTTGTTACACTACATGTAGATTTGCGATTCTTAATTCCAATGTCAATAACTGTTTTTACTGAGTGAATCAAAGTTTATTAAAAATTCGTATTTAAGGACAGGAATATATTCTCATAATAACAAGATATCTTCTGAAGTACTTAGACTACAGAGTCTCACACCTAACCTTAAGTCAGTTATGAGAATAAAATAATTTTCAACAATAACTTCTGTTTTGCATGTTAATAAGTTTTTGCAATAATTACATTTTAGTTCCTTTACTGCAGTGTGTGTGTAATATCCTCTCAAATAAGTCAACAAGGACATTTCTTGTTTTAGGTTATCCATATTATGTTCTTAAAATGCAAGAATGTTTTAGCATTTTCTCAATTTCACTGGAAGAGTCTTCAGTACTGTCCTGTTTTCCTCATTCAGGTGATAAAAAATAACCTTGTCACAATTTTGTAAACACTAAACTACAATTGGATTAAAAATCTCTATTGCTAGTTTTACATTTTGTCTATCCAAGGTAGATGAATAAGTAATTTGAATAACTGGGAAATTTTAAAAATATGCTTTGTTCATTTAATATTGATATATTTAATTAAAAAAAAAACAATCTCATCCCTTTTGGAGTTCTTTTGAGATATCTGCCAGATAAAATCCTCTTTACTTATTACACTCCCAAAACAAGAGAGTAAGATAAAACTCACAAACTTTGCTATTATCACAAGGTACAAAATTTTCACGATTAATCATCATTTTCTCTTATTTTAACCTGCTCATACCGTCCGACCATTTGAGTAATTTCCCTGACAACCGAATATATAACATCTATTCCCCATCTTAAAAGTATTGAAAAAAGTATTTAAACTCGTAAAGTGCGAATTAAAACAAAAAAAATCGATAATTTCAAACCGCGATCGACAAACGTAACGTCAAAGTGAAAACCAAAAAGTACTGTAAGTCAGATAGGAGTGCTGATAAAATATCGATATATCGATATTATTTGTTGGAAATGTGGATGTTTATGACCAATATTTTTTAGGATTGTATGTCGATAGTACACTTCGATATTTTTTACAATAAATTATTATTTACCTTTTTTTCTTGTCAATTATTAAACTATATATCGTAAATTATTTAAACTATACCATCTTTTTCCTATCTTTTTTTTATCTTTATCTTTATTATTCTTTTGACACGAAACGTAATTTCGCCTTCATTCCAGAGGCAGATTTAACCTCTCTCTGGAGGGGGGGGGGTGATATCACAAGAGTACAGTGTGGCAAGGGGGAGATACCAACAGCATTCACATTCCTATTCTAGGCGACAGGATCGGGTCTATTTTTCTGGATTCGAAGCGCTTGGGAGGGGGGCGATCGCAAGCAAAAGCAAGTTGTCGACGGGGGAGATGCCAGCAGCATTCACATTCCTAGTGTAAGAAGCAGGATCGGGTCTATTGGGGGAGCGTGGGGCGAAAGCAAGCGAAAGCGAGTTGTCGACGGGAAAAAGATGCCAGCTATATTCACATTCTCAGTGTAAGAGATAAAGTCGAGTCTATTTTTCTGAATTCGAAGCTCTGGGGGTAGAGATCGCTCCCCTGGACCCCCTTGGATCTGCGCCTGCTTCATAGTCTACGATAAATTATCGTTGTCAAGACGAAAGGCTAGGTTAGTTGATGTTAATATTATTGTGGTAAAAACACATGTTTATTTAATCTAATTCTGTTAATTTAATTAGTGAAAAATAGCGAAATGCCGTAATATGTCGCCTGCAGAAAATTCTTCAATTGCTTAGAACTGTATTAGAAACGTTGACATAATAAAAGTTTCATGTTATTTGTGTAACAAAATAATGTAATTTTGATTTATTCAATAATCTCATTTTTTGAACTCGCATCACAAGGGCTTTGTACCTTTTTTTTATATATACCCGGGTCCGTCCTAAAGCCGGATGCACTGCGACCAGAGTAGGCCTATTGTGCTCACCCTAGACATTATAGCCACTCTGTCAACCTAGCCCCCTGGCTCAATCTGTACAGTCCTGCTAAGGAGTGAGTGAGTATTTCTCCCGGTTCCAATTTTACTGACCCGAAAGTTTGTTGTCTAAATCTCACCAGTGACTCACAGTCACATATGATATGCTTCACCGTTTCCTCGGCTTGTCCACACAGTCTGCAGCCGAGGTTTCCGTTATATAGATTCATTCTATTCAGATGTACTTTGACGGCCATGTGTCCCGTCATTATACCCGTAATAGTCCTTAATTGGTTTCTACTCATTTGTAGTAGTTTCTTTGCCAGTTTCGGGTCCGGATTCCCAATAAATAGCTTGCTGTGGTTTAAACCTTGTCTGGTCATCCAGTGGTTTTTATGTGCTCTTTTGATCCATTCTTTGACTGTTTCTTGTGCCTAATACAATATCCACAATTCGACAGTTTCTACGCTAAACGTATGTTTTATCATACCGCCTTTTTCATTACTGTGAATTATACCCAAATCATTACGTCACTGAAATTATTTTTATCAATATACTATAGATGTCGCTTATAAAATTTTCAGAAACTAAAGCCGTTGCAGCTACCTTTTTTTGAATAGTTTAAATTTGGAATAGAAAACGACCCTGAAAGTTAAAAATGGGATCTAGATTTAGTGCATTTCCGAGTTTTAGGAAAAACTTTACATTCTGCGAGGTATCCTAAAGCCGATCCTGTTTCAAGGACAGATTTACTTATGATAGATGCAGCGAGAGATAGTTCTGGCACGCGACCATTTTATGACGTTATCGGTATAATTCATCTCTATCAATGTATGTGCATGCACAATTTAAATATAGTGTTAGTAAACATGTTGATTTAATTTAATAGATAATTTGTCTTAAATTATTTAACTGTTTCATAACTAGTTCATTTTCAATTATTGTTTGAAAAGCTTGTGGGCCCCAGTTACCACGTTTTACACAAGAATTTATTTTAACTGATAAAGAGATAATGTTAAGTGTTTGTTTACAAAGTCTGTTTTAAATTTTTTTTTGCGATGAATGAAATATTGTGTTTGTAGCTAAATTTCTGGAGAACAGTTCAAATATGAATTAATAATAAAAATTTAATATTTTACTTATAAGTGGCATTGTATAAAGAATATCAACAAATCGAGGTCTACAAAATTAAAATGTTGTGTGCCTTTTTTATTTCTTTCATGGAACTAAAATAAGCAGTAGGTTTACTCGGCTTCGTGATCTTGAGAATGGGTAACCCAATGGTCTACTGAGCAGTGTTATAGCGAAAGCCACGGCGATAGATTGAGGCTTCATATAGTGATAATCTTGTTTTTTGGGTACGTAAAATCCCAATCTCAAATTAATTTCTGACAAAGATAGTGGCAAAATACAAAAAAGTTGTTTATTTATCATAAAATTCATCCCCGAAGGAATGCGTTAAGAGGCTTTCAAAATAAACCCTTATTTCAAAGAAATTTCAGTGGTATGTAGACGAAAATCCCGAAAAGTTAGGAATTTGCATAAAATTTTAGGTAAATATAGTCGGTGTTTTAAAACGAGTTCGACTTACCACCAGTATAACACCCCAAAATTCAAATGTACCACTTTACATTTCGCACAATACGACTCACTTTGAAAGATCTGTCAATTATCATCCTATTCGTATATACAACAAACTTCCTCAAATTATCAAGTCAGCTAATAACTACAATAGCTTTAAGAATAAGTTAAAAAAATATTTAATTGGGAAGGGCTTCTACTCACTCAGGGAAGATGATAGGATAAGTGACTTAAATTATAGGTTACATTTTTATTGTTTGTTTTATTATATGTAACTAGTTGAATAAGCATAGCTAGAATTTCATGTAGATTGTATAATTTTAATATGTATGTGACTATATGACGTCCTCCACCGCAATCTTAATTGATGTTAAAGGTGAATAAATATTTGATTTGATTTACTGATAATGACAATAGCTTTAAGAATATATATTTTTTTGTAATTCTTAAATTGATAATGTGTAACTAAATTTATATGTCCCATTTTTATTGTTTACTCTTGTTTAATACTGCGTAACGAGATTTTAGTTTTTTGCCCCTTCTTGCTTGTGTTATTTTACTATATATTTGAATATGTAATGTCCCTAAATGTCAATGTAAATTGATCTTAACGGTGAACAAATAAAGAACTAAAGAATAAAGAATTATAATTAGCTTGAAATCACAAGTTTGTAATTATTTTTAATTCAAAGAAACAAAAGCGTCGCATTTTCCTTGAAGGTCGCCATATTTTCCAGTTTTAAAATAAAAATTAAATAATTGCAACCAAAGTCACTGTTTCAAATATTTCAAAAATTGAAAATTATTGTTTAAGCACTTTTTATCGTTCTTGAAAACTAATCGCTGTATTTTAAATATAAATTAGCCACAAAGTGTCAAGCAAGATTTTTAAATAAATATAAACAAACCATCGGACCGACCGAATTTTACACACAGTGAATTTGTCAGTAATATATGGCTAAGAGCTAAAATTAGAATAAAAACGTAATATTCTTTATTACCAGAACTGTTTAGGAATTAATAAATTTTCGAATGCCAAGGACAGAAAAATATACACCAGAAAGAATTTATTAATGATTAAATAAATTTAAATAACCTATGTCTAGATTTTATTTTTAATGTTAAAGTATCGCTGTTATCAGACCCAGACAAGGTTACGTCAAGAAATTTGATTACTTATGCCCTTGTTTCGTATACGTCAGTCTAACAGGGAAACAGTCTCCGGTGTCCTCTTACGATTTTGATAAGATTAAAATATGCTATACTTTGTCGAAATATAAGGAATACATATTTTTTAATCAGCGAAAAACAAATATATATTTCTATTTTCACATATTTGCGTGTGATCAAATCAGTCTAACTGGAAAACAATCTTGTATTTTGCAAACATTTCTTATATTTTGTGAAATATATTTTAATTTCGTTATTGTTCTTAAAATAATTACTTATTAATTATTATTTGTTCTATAAAATTCATGTTGTATCGTTAGGAAATTCAAAACATTTTTGAAAAATAATTTATAGGAACGTTCATCAATTTTTATAGAAACATTCATAAATTTTTCGCTGAAATAAAAAGAAAATACTTCTTAGAAATAGACAGCCTCTTTAAGATTAAAAACTTAAAATAGAATCTTGTAAATCATATGTATTATCATTGTATTGGAAGCAACGGAATTTTATCGTTTGGTGTAAATAGGTATAAAAAAGACAATTTCGCAGTGTTAAAATCCATAAATGTACCTATACAATATACAGTGTGCCCACGGATGGAGTGGGGTACCGGTCACTAGTAAACTTCAATATTTCTGATTTTTCAAGGAAAAGTCATTCTTAACAAAAAATTTTGCTTGCAGTCAGATTTTAAAAACAGTGATTAAATTTATGATAACGTATACAGGCTGTTCACAATATTCAAAAATGAAGAATTAATTTAAATAAATTACTCTTATTTATAATTTTTTTACAAATTTTCTTTTATTTGTAAAATTAGAGAATCAATCAAAATTTGTAAATATCTAAATAATATTAATAGAGATACAGGTTACAGCAGGGGCGGATCCAGCCTCTCTCTTTGGGGGGGGGGGGATATCACAAAAGTACAGTATGTCAAGCGAAAGCAAATTATCGACCGGGGGTGGATACACCAGCTACATTCCCATTTCTAGTGTAAAAGGCAGGGTCGGATATATTTTTCTGAATTTGAAGCTCTTGAAGGGGGGGAGGGGCGATCGCAAGAAAAAGCAAGTTGCCTTCAGGGGGAGATGCCAACAGCATACATATTCCTAATATAAAAGGCAGAATCGATTCTATTTTCTTGAACTCAAAGTTCATGGGAGGAGGGGGCGATCGCAAGGGTGCACATTCCTATGCTCTATTCAAGAACTAGAGAGAGTAATAAATCTGTTACCGAAATCTCCAAAGCACCTGCTCCAATGCCGCAGGTAACTGAGGACTGCCGTAAATCGAATTATATTTAATTATATTTAAAAATTATAAACTTTTATAAATTTACTGCAACAATAAAATTTCTTATAGGTCAATTTAATTTCTGTCAGTGAGCAAAGTACACCTTACAGTGTGTCCTTAGTGATTTATCTTGTTTGCGCTTGTTTTTATATATTATTTGAGATTAGTGAGATACCCAAAAGATATGGCTTCCGCATTTATTCCAAAATCGTTAAAACACAAAACTTATTACGATGAATGTCTATGACGCCTTAAGATATCAATATCTAGATAGTAATGTTAAAAGCTCTGTTGAGCTGTGTTCCAACATGACAGGAGTTTGAAAATCTACTATGTACCGAATACTGAAGGAGAAAAAAACGACTGAAATTGTTAGTACTCCCAAGCCACATTCGATCACAGACAGACGAAAAACCTCGTTTGAAGAAGAGATGAAAACTGCAATAAAAGGAGTTGTACATAAATTTTATTATAAGAAGCAGATCCCAACTGTCGACAAATTTCTAACTAAGCAAGCAGCATACTCATTCCTAATATAAACGGCAGAATGGGTTCTATTTTACTGAACTCAAAGCTTTTGGGAGAGGAGGAGGGGGGCGATCGCAAGCATACAGACTCCTATACTTTATTCAAGACCTAGAGATAGTAATAAAACTGTTACCGAAACCTCTAACGTGCCGCAGGTAACTGAGAATTGCCGTAAATCTAATTATATTTCATTATATTTAAATATATTTTATAAATTTACTGCAACATAGAATTTCCGATAGTTTAATTTAATTTCTGTCAGTGAGCAAAGTACAACTTACAGTTTTTTTTAGTGATTTATCTTGTTTGCGCTTGTTTTTATATATTATTTGAGATTAGTGAGATACCCAAAAGATATGGCTTTCACCTCTATATTTATTCCAAAATCGTTAAACCAGGGCATTTTTTCCTCAACGAAAAACTTATTACAATTAATGTTTATGATGCCTTCAGATATCAATATCTAGATAATAATGTTAAAAGCTCTGTTGAGATATATTCCAAAATGACAGGAGTTGGAAAATCTACTATGTACCGAATACTGAAGGAGAAAAAAACGACTGGAATTGTTTGTACTCCCAAGCCACATTCGATCACAGGCAAAGAAAAACCTCGTTGGAAGAAGAAATGAAAACTGCAATTAAAGAGGTTGTATATACATTTTATTATGAGAAGCAGATCCCAACCATCCACAAAATTCTAACTAAAATCATTGAAGATCGCGATTTACCTGAAATTAAAAGAATTGATCTCTGGAAATTGCTCAGAGAACTTAATTTTTGCTGGGAAAAACCAGATAGAAAATCTGTTCTTATAAATCGTCCGGAAACTGTCCGTTGGAGACGTAAATATCTCTCTCAAGTAAAAGGTAGAGTTGCTAGAAATAACACAATTAATAAAATTAGTAATTTAACTAAACTTTTGAAGGATTTTTTTGAATAAAGTTACTGCGGAAAATTGGAAAAAGTCCCTATAATAAAAGAATAAAACAAAATGTGAGAACTCGATCTCATAATCGGTGAGATAGAGGAACCAATTATAATTAATTTTAGCGAAGATAGTTTCACTGACTTTGATTAGGAATTAGATACGTAATGTTTACTAGTGTAAACACAATTTATTATTTAAATTTTTGTTTTTGTTGTATTTTATTGTTTAATGTTGTTTATATGTTTTTTTATTTTTTTATATATTTTTATTTTAGTGTGTCCCACTCTTTAATTTTATATATATTTAATTATTTTATTATTGTGTTTGTGTCTTTTTGTTAAGCGTGTAGAATTAACATGTTTATCTTATTTTTTGAGGCTATCGTATTTCCATATATAAAAGTAAATTAAATTAAGATATCAGTACAATAGAAATAATCATAAGTAGGTGTAATTTTAATTACAACATAAAAAAAAAGTAATTACATTTGAATCCCTTTTTAGTGTTTAATTGTAATTCTGCGGATGGTTTAAGAAATAAATAAACTGAAACGTCAAATACCCTAAAAATGTTTTTAATTAATAATAAAATGACCGATAGCCCCAAATTATTTTATTGTTATATGGACGAATTTATTTTTTTATATATGTTTAACTTTTTGTATTTTTGACAATGGATATTTTGTAAGTATTTAAATTATAACTTAGAATTTTTTGAGAGAATAATCCTACGTTTTAGTCTATTATTATAGACCGGTATTTTTGATTATAAAATTTCTAACCCATTCCTATGAAAAATATATGTGTCTAACAAATTTTGCTAAAAACACCGGATTAAAGAACACAGGTAGTTTGCGAAGAAAAAAAGGGTAAAAACTGATTTATTACTCTCTCTAGTTCTTGAATAAACTATAGTATAAGAGGCAAAATCGGATCTATTTACCTGAACTCAAAGCTCTTGGGGGGAGGGGGGGTCGCCCCCCTCCCCTTGGAACCGCGCCTTGGTTAAAGTCTATATCACACGTGGAAATCGATTATAACCCTGGATCGCTGAGCACCCATCGGGTATAAATACCGGGCTGTTGCTCCTCGATGGTCATTCAGTGATATAATCTCGTGGAGTAAGGATCCCTAAAGATACCCCTTACAATCGTAGGCAAAACATTGGATAATAAATTCAATTTGACACGGTCTAAACCCAAAAACCATGATTTCCAACTTGGCCAAAGCCGTGAAAAATTTCGTTCTTTCTAACAGACATACTGTATTTAACAGCTTATCATGCTAATTGTGTCAATTTTCCAAATTTCTAACAAATTGATGTATAAAGATCAAAGACAACCAAAAATTTTTACAAATTTAAATGATTTTTAATACATTCTCGTGGACGAAAGCCAGAATTCCAGTCAAATTTTTAAACGACATGTACTTATCTAACGAATTTGATGACCTACCTCAATGTTTATTCGTAATATAAATATAGATTGGTGAGTTATTTTTCAAAAAGAGTGTGTCATCTAGTGTAAACAAAATGAAATTAGTAATCACTATCTCAAGACCCACATGATTTTTCTTTCAATTAATTTGTTGAAAAAATTTATTTTATTTGTTTAGATAATATGTCATAGAACGGGTAAACCCAGGAATTTTATATAGATGCTTTCATCTGGGAATTTATCCATTTTTTATGTTTTTTACATCTAAGTATGTTGCCAAAAAAAACGCCATTTATCTTGAATTTTTTAGGAACATATGATGCAACAGTCGCCAGAGAATTCGTTAGTGTTGAAAACATCTGTATTGAATGTTTACTAAAAAATGATAATTGAACTTAAAATTATAGATCCCTCATTTTTTTTATTAATATATTCAGAACATTTTTTTTTAAATCAGACTAGATCATCTTAATGTATTTTAACATAAGGTAGAGAAATTCTGCGCTTTGAACTCAAACCCCCCTAATTCATTTTTATTCATTAAGAATGAATATAATGTCGAGTCCCCCCTTTTACCTTTACAGTTCGAATAAATCTATCTTAATTTTGGGAAGAATCCATTATATAAAATATCAAGGCTTCAATTAATTCACTATTTTAACTCTTAGAAGTACAATTTTATAAAATTACTCCTTTTTGCCTCTTAGAAAATGAATTTCTAAAATTTTCTCTTCAGTTGGTGGGTGAATTATATTAATTAATTCGCTACTGCCTAACAACACTTCTATCTTTAATTTCAAACCAAACGGCTTCGCAGTCCTTCCAGGGAATATTGACTCATACCAAGTATACAAAGATACCAAAAGTATGAAGCTCTGTGGGAACTCTTTCCATGTTATCGGGTCCTAAGTGATGTGGTCTGCTGTATTTCTTACGAGCTTTCGGACGATTCGCGCTGTTGCAAGAAGAACCGCTTTCTGAATCAACTTATGCAGATGCTCACTAAGGCCCAGTCCCTTGATGTTCTGCAGGAGGTTCTTTGGTATCACTCAAGTTGTTGATACAATTATGGGAATCGTTTAGACTCTGTTCATTACCCATTGTCTTCGAATTTACACCTCCAGATCTTTGTATTCGGCAATTTTCTCGTTGTATTTTGGCCTTAGGTTGTTGTTGTTGTTGTTAAGTACAGCAATGTCGATTAGTTGTAGTTCATTTAGAAATTTTATCTGTTAGTATAATGTCTGGTCTATTATGAGCAATTGTCTGATCCGTCAGAACCGTTCGGTCCCAGTGTAACTTGAACTCGTTTTTCTCAAGAATAGGCTCCTGATTGTATTTGTAATAAGGCACTTTTCTTATCTGCAACTGATCTGCTAAGTCTTGATGGAGGATCTTAGCGGCTGAATCATGTCTTTCTCTGGCATCCTCCAGTTATGTGCTGGATTGTTTCTGATGTTCGACAGCCGTATCTACATTGATCATTTTCTATTAAGGGATCTCTAATAATGAAATTCCGATAGTTCTTCGTCGGAATAACCTGGTCCTGGATAGCTAACAAGAAGCCCTCCATTTCCGGAAGCATCTGTCGTAAAATCAACAAGTAGTTCGATGTTGAGTTGTTGATATTGTCCTGGATGACCTCATTTGGATACTGTCTATGATGTGGTTTCTGTAGCCAGGCTTATAACTTCTCTTGATCTGTTCGGTGGTGAGAAGCAATATCCCGGTCTCTCAGCTGTAGCAGTGTTGAATCGTCTGCCTCGCATATTGCTTGATGTAGTGTAGTATTAATTATATAATTAAAATATTATTAGTTGATGATTCTTCCAAAAATTAGTTTGTTAATATACTTCTACTGTATCTTTAGTGGATGTGGTGACATATTCTCCAATGACTATCCAGTGCGTAGATACGTAAGTAAAATAAATTAATCTGTTTAAACACTTTGAAAATCTGATCAGGATTGGGGATACAAAATACATAAACTTGTAGGTTTTCAATTATAATCTTTCGATTTTACCATATACAGTGAACTCTCTCTTAACGGACACCTCTATTCAATGGACACCTCTTCTATATGGGCAATTTTTGAGACAAAAACCATTCGTATATACCAGTCTGTACTTTTAAACCTCCCTCCAATGGACGCTCTCAACAACGGACACGGACAGTAAATTATTTATAAAAAATAATTCTAACGGACAAATATTTTACTATTTTCCTTTCAATATTTGCCTAAATTTTAAATTTTATTAAAGACACATTTTATTTGCGTAAATACCCACAAAATAGGCGGCAGCCAGGTATATTGGTAGGTAATTAGGGTTTTAGGGTTTTCCAAGGAATTTTATTGGTGCACGTGAATTCTATTAAGCACATTTTACTTTATTATGTACGTATTGTTAAAACTGCTGCAGAAAGGATAATATCATTTTAGTTGCATAAACGTTTTGTGACGCGTATAACATGGCTACCAACAAAAGAAAGTTTTTAAGTTTGGCAGAAAAAGTCGATGTAATCCATTATGCGGATACGAATAAGTTAAGTGTTAGACAGTTAGCAGAAAAGTTTGGAATTGGAAAAAGTCAAGCTAGTGAAATTTTAAAACGTAAGAGTGATATAATTAAGCAGTTTTCTGAGAGCGGAAACACCGAAAAGAAAAGGAAATTTTTGAAAACTGAGGGTGCTGCATTAGATCAAATTGTTTTCGATTGGTTTTGTAAAGTGCGTTCTAAAAACATTCCTGTTTCTGGTAAAATTATTCAAGAAAAAGCATTAGAAGTTGCAACGGAACTAAATTTTGACATGAAGGCTTCCAGCGGATGGCTCGAGAAGTTTTGTAAGCGGCACAATATTTCCTTCAAATCTATATGTGGCGAAGCAGCGGCTGTAGATTTATCAGTGGTTGCTGACTGGAAGAAAAAACTGCTCACTATAATGAAAGAATACTCTCCTCGTGATATTTTTAACGCAGATGAGACGGGACTATTTTTTCGTGCCTTGCCTAACAAAACATATGCTCTGAGAGGAGAAAAATGCACTGGAGGTAAGGCTTCCAAAGACAGACTCACAATTCTGTTTTGCACCAATATGATTGGAAACAAAGAAAAGCCACTGGTAATTGGAAAAAGCAAGAATCCTCGTTGTTTCAAGAATTCCTATGTAGAAAAATTACCTATCGAATGGTATTACAATAAGAAGTCATGGATGACAAGAGAAATCATGACAGATTGGCTAAATAAATTTGACAGAAAAATGCAGAGAGAAAATCGAAAAGTACTTTTGTTCCTAGACAATGCTGCGTCTCATCCACAACTTGTATTATGTAATGTTAAATTGATATTTCTGCCGCCTAATACTACATCTGAATGCCAGCCCCTCGATCAGGGGATTATAAAATGTTTCAAAAGCTACTACAGAAAGTTATTGATCCGAAGACTGCTATCGTCGATAGAAGAGTCTGATTCTATAGGGGAACTTGAGAAGTCTATTAACGTTACCAATGCCTTGATTTGGACTGTAACTGCATGGAAGGAAGTACAACCGAAAACTATCAACAATTGCTTTCTTAAAGCTGGATTCGGTACACAGGACAACGTTGAGCCTGAAGAAGATTCCGAGGACGATCTGCCACTTTCTGAATTATGGAAAAAAAACAAACACTTTTCCATTGATTTATTAAGTTATACGGAAATTGATGGAACTTTGTTGACTGAAAATCCCGATTTAAGTATTCAAGAGTGTGTACGTGAGTTTCAGGTGAATCAGGTTGTTGAAACATTATCTGAAAGTGAAAGTGACGACGAAGAAACGAATACTTCGAATATAAAAGACATTAATGAAGCCTACAAAAAACTAAAAGACATTGAAACATTTTTTGTATTACAGGGAAATTCCAACATTGCACAACAAATCTCCCAAGCTGTAAGTTCAGTAGAAACCCAAATTGTTAAAAATAAATTAAATGGCCTTAAGCAAACCACCCTTGAAAGTTTTTTTTTTAATAACAAATGATTTATGTGCATATTTTAATTACATATACATAGGTTATATACATATTTAGTATTAAAAACTTGTGTTTTTGCTAACTAACATTTAAACATTGACTACATATACGTAATATACATGTTTAAATATTTGAAGTTTATTTTATTTTCTCCATTCAACGGACACCTCCATTCAAAGGACACTTTATGCTACACAAGTGCTGTCCATTCAAGAGAGAGTTCACTGTAACTTGAAAACGTAACCTTTTTTAATATTAATTAAAACTTCTACAAAGCTTCCGCATTTTAGGTGTTTTTTTATAATTGAACCAACTATAAAAAAAACAATAAAAACGAAAAATAGTCCTATAAATTGTTTTCTCTAATTTGAATTAAAGTAGAGGGACGCAGAGGGGTAGGAAGGAGACTGGCTTCCTGGTTGAGGAATATTCGTGAATGGACAGGTATACGTAGCGCGGGAGAACTGTTCCAGCTAACGCAGGACCGTGAAAGACTTGCTAATGTAATTGCCAACGTCAGGGGGACCTGATATGGCACTTGAAGAAGAAGAATTTGAATTAATTAAATTATTAAATGAATGCATAAAAAATCAACTTGCAAAAACGCTCGTTACAACTTACTAACTTTACAATCCAAAACATATAAAATTGCGTAACTGATCGTATAATTATTTGTAATTGCTTCTTTTGGTACTATATCTAGTGGTAATAGATATTTGCTTCATTTGGTTGTAATTTAAAAAATTCCCTTATTTATTTGTAAAATCTTAAATTTAATTTTTTTAAATGTTTTTTTTTCAAATTTAACTGATATTTCGAAATCCGTGAAATATCTTCTATCTGAGAATTAATTAATATCTCTAGTGTACCTAGTAATATTTTAAAGGTCGAAGAAAAAGTATCTGTTTTGGGCAAAATTATTGTAAACCACAATAAATTAAACAATGAAAAATTCTACAAACTGCAGTTTTGAAAGGAATTGGATAAAACAAAAATTTAGGAATGTTAAGAAATCAATTCTTGATTGGTCATTTAGGCTTCCGAAAACCATCCAATTTCAATAGTGAAGAACTAGGCGAAAGTAAATGTTTGGCTTGCCATATTGAATCCACCAATGAATTCCCCCGTAGAATTAGCACATTGTCAGAACTAGGGCCCGTTGTTTGAATGCTGAATAAAGTAACAATATTTTCATTGATATTTAGAGAACCATACCAAGTACGCACACCGAATCGATGCTATCCTTTTCTATTGCTTAATTTCAAATATTATAACATGCTAATCAGTACGTCGATTCTAGAATAAAGTAAAGTATGGATTTGTGGTAGCCTAAATTATTATTATCATATACGTAGATAATATCTAATAAAAATTTACTGATAAAAATAACTTTTTAAAGCCTCTTTTTGTAGATATTAATTATAAACTTCGCATTTGTAGTAATCTCTAACATTTAACAACACTCAAAATAGTCATGACAAGCAAAAAACTAAATACAAAATTAAATAAAAATATTTGTATCTGTCAAACATCAAAAAAGCCCCATCCCACCTACCATAAATAGTATAATAAAAAAATTTATTGTTGTTTAAATCTACTGGTATGATCAAAGAAATCCACTTTACTGAATTTTAGAAAAATATAGTAAATCGTAATCTAAGCTCCAAAAAATTCCCAATGCGAGTTTTGTACAGAATCAGAAAAACGTTAAATTTTTGAGTCCTCCGTACTTAATTTTGATAAATAAACCTTAGATCAGGCGCGGATCCAAGGGGGGGGGGCGGTGGGGGCGATCGCCCCCCCCCCCCAAGAGCTTTGAGTTTAGGAAAATGGACCCGATTTTTCCTCTTATACTACAGTTTATTTAAGAACTAGAGAGAGTAATAAATCATTTTTTACCTTTTTTCTCTTCGCAAACTACCTGTGTTCTTTAGTCCGGTGTCTTTAGCAAAATCTGTTACACATATATATTTTTCATAAGAATGGGTTAGAAATTTTATACTCAAAAATACCGGTCTATAATAATGGACTAAAACGTAGCCTTATTCTCTCAAAAAATTCGAAGTTATTATTTAAATACTTACAAAATATCCATTATCAAAAATACAAAAAGTTAAACATATATGAAAAAATAAATTCGTCCATATAATATTAAAATATTTTTGGGGCTATCGGTCATTTTATTATTAATTAAAAACATTTTTAGGGTATTTGACGTTTCAGTTTATTTATTTCTTAAACCATCTGTAGAATTACAAGTAAACACTAAAAAGGGATTCAAATGTAATTACTTTTCATATGTTGTAATTAAAATTAGAACTACTTATTTTTATTTCTATTGTACTGATATCTTAATTTAATTTACTTTTTATATGGAAATACGATAGCCCCAAAAAAAATAAGATAAACATGTTAATTCTACACGCTTAAGAAAAAGACACAACAATAATACATAAATAATACAATAATAAAATAATTAAAAACTTACGGCTAATTGGAATTAAATATATATAAAATTAAAGAGTGAGACACACTAAAATAAAAATATATAAAAAACATATAAACAACATAAAACATTAAAATACAACAAAAACAAAAATTCAAATAATAAATTGTGTTTACACTAGTAAACATTACGTATCTTATTCCTAATCAAAGTCAGTGAAACTATCTTCGCTCAAATTAATTATAATTGGTTTCTCTATCTCACCGATCATGAGATCGAGTTCTCACATTTATTTTATTCTTTTATTATATGGATTTTTCCCTATTTTCCGCAGTAACTTTATTCAAAAAAATCTTTCAAAAGTTTAGTTAAATTACTAATTGTGTTATTTCTAGCAACTCTACCTTTTACTTGAAAGAGATATTTACTTCTCCAGCGGACAGTTTCCGGACGATTTATAGGAACAGATTTTCTATCTGGTTTTTCCCAGCAAAAATTAAGTTTTCTGAGCAATTTCCAGAGATCAGTTCTTTTAGTTTCAGGTAAATCGCGATCTTCATTGATTTGAGTTAGAATTTTGTAGACGGTTGAGATCTGCTGCTCATAATAAAATGTATATACAACCCCTTTAATTGCAGTTTTCATCTCTTCTTCCAACGAGGTTCTCTGCCTGTGATCGAATGTGGCTTGGGAGTACTAGCAATTCCAGTCGTTTTTTCTCCTTCAGTATTCGGTACATAGTAGATTTTCCAACTCCTGTCATGTTGGAACACATCTCAACATTATTATCTCGATACTGATATTTAAGGCATCATAAACATTTATCGTAATAAGTTTTTCGTTGAGGAAAAATGCCCTGGTTTAACGATTTTTTAATAAATTATAGAGGTGAAAGCCATATCTTTTGGGTATCAATCTCAAATAATATATAAAAACAAGGACAAACAAGATAAATCACTAAGAACAAACTGTAAGGTGTACTTTGCTCACACACAGAAATTAAAGTAAATTATCAGAAATTTTAAGTTGCAGTAAATTTATAAAATATATTTAAATCTAATGAAATATAATTAGATTTACGGCAGTTCTCAGTTACCTGCGGCACTGGAGCAGGTACGTTGGAGCATTCGGTAACAGTTTTATTACTCTCTCTAGTTCTTGAATAGAGTATAGGAATGTGTATGCTTGCGATCGCCCCCCCCCCTCCCAAGAGCTTTGAGTTCAGGAAAATATAACCCATTCTGCCGTTTATAGGAATGAGTATGCTGCTTGCACCCCCCCCCCCGTTGACAACCCCCAAAGAGAGAGGCTGGATCCGCCCCTGCCTTAGATTAGCCTAAAAAACAGCAGGTATGGCTTAAAAATAGTAGATAAGGTACCACCGCCGAATAGTGGATTATACTGGATAGAATAATCTAATAAGACCCAACGAGGACGGAACAGTCCCGTCGTCATGTTCCAAACCTGAAGTTTCACCATGATTTTTGAGTTCTCCTTTTGTTTAAAAAAAAATTTCGATCTTTTTTGCTCAATTTAATAACGTATTTTTTGTCAACAACCTAAAACTTAAAATTACATAAAACATGGTTAAAATCTTACATGTTAACAGCAAAAATATATAATTTTGGAAGAACAGCATTGTGAATACTCAGGTTTTTGGCTTGATTTTCAATTATGTGATATAAAAGAGTAGGGTCACTTTTAATTTTGTTGTAAGTGATGTCACCACTCAATAAGCGTCATATATATATATATATATATATATATATATATATATATATATATATATATATATATATATATATATATATATATGGCATATGGAATGCACCATCACAAAAAAAGAATATTAGTTAAGAAGGCTGAAAAAAACTCAGATCAGCTAACACTTTCCCTTCGCCCTTAATTAAACCGTCCCAGAACATTTGTCCAATCCGGTTTGTATTTATTTATTTATTTAGTTATTTTTGCCGTCGAATTGAAAACATCCTAGCTTTGAAATCGGTTAAAAAAATATTTCATTTATAACGCTAGTTGCTGTAAGTTACAGACACTGTGTTAAATTGTATTTACATAAAATCACAAGTGACCAGTATGAAAATAAATATAAAAAATGCGTTTTCCAGGTCAATGCGTATTCCCGCAAAAAATAGGTTAAAGTTTGTTGCATTTTAGTTATATTTAACTGTACACTGGCACAACAAATAAACCACCGAGACAAACAATGAATAATATCAGAAAAACCGAGGGGGATTATTTTGATTCGGAACGAGGCGAGGTCATGTCGTAGCTAAAATTCTTGGCATTTTACCTAAATGTAGCTTTCATTCCTCGGTAATACGAAAATATATTTTGGTAAGTTTAAAAAAATAATAATTAAAAAAAATAATTTAAATAGATTATAAATTGAGAGAGAAGAAAGCTAGCATAGACATTCAGTTAATTGAAAAACATGCATTCCAACAATGCCATTTCAAACTTTTACAAATAACAACAGTTAAAAATAACCAAACGAGTTAGTGGAGAACCGATAGGATCATTGGTAATTTGTTCTGCTTATTGGAAAGTACTTGAAAATCGAAGAAGAGATTGCAAAATATTCGCATTGAGCTCTTGTACTAAAATTGCCTGTTGGTAACAGTGACAGTTCAATTGTTGAGATAAACACTGAAAAATACCTAAATTCTTACTTAAAGTTTGGGGAAAATAATGTTTGTTAAGTGAATGAGACAATAAAAAACGGATTGATATGAAAATGTTTATTATTCGTTAGGAAAATGCATGTCTTAACTTCATTTACTACCTTTTATTAATCTTGATGCTGTTAGATTCTTTAGATAATTTTTGTACATATCAATAAAAAAATTATTAAATAGGAATATTATTTCAAAAAGATATTAATTTTTCAAAATTATCAAATATTTCATATTGATTATATATCCTGAATATATAAGCAGTAAATTGATTTTTTAAGTCTTCAAACTAGACTTCTTTTATCCTATGAAAAATATGCTAGTTAGTACTGTTTTTCTACTCTCTATGATCTGTTATTAACAGTAGTGATATTTTTTTCTTTTTCTTCTTTTGGAACGTTGATTTTTAAGATTTTGTGATTGGATATCGATTAGAGAAAAATTTTTGTTTGATTTATTATTGCCATTTTCGTATCAATAAAAAAATGTTTATTTTGAGTTACTGTCTTCTACCTCCAACAAAATAAAACATATGAATAATAAAAACTGTGAAAAAACAGTAATTACTATTTTAATGACTATAAAGGAATGCACCGAAAACAACTGTCTACTTAAAATCCCCATATCGTAATATATCGGCAGGATATTACCCGCAGAACTTTTATTTGTACTGTTTAAGATAACAGTCCGGCATCAAGTTCTGCGGGTAATATCCTGCCGATATTTTACGATATGGGGATTTTAAGTAGACAGTAGTTTTCTGTGTAGTTTGCTCTCGATTCGTCCCAGCTCCACTGATGATATGAGGTGGTCGAAACTAGTATGGAGAGAGAACCAGAGTGGAATTCGCAGAGAAAATACTGTCTGTCCACTTTCTTAACGGTGTGTGTGTGTGTGCGCGTGTGTGTGTGTGTGTGTATAATGTGAAATTGCTAATTAGCATCGAAAATATAATAAATAGGATTAAATAAGTTAATATTGCAAATTAAATAATATAGTAACATATTTCTCTGTTTTTCATATGACACAGCCTTAGTAGGTACACTGCAAGTTGGCGCATTACCAATGAATTTTTTGGTTAGAACAGAATGAATAACATTAGAAAAGATATAAATGTTGTCCTAGGTTAAGTGGTCTTCAAAATATCTGACTGGTTGTGGGTGGTTTGAAAAGATTTGATACAATAAAAATGAGTATACAATAAATTAATGATGACAGAGTGGTATGTTTCAAGTATTATTTGGCATTTTAATTATTATATGATTTATTAAACATGGCCATTCATTACTATCTTTACACAAAAACGAGTTAAAATATTATCTAAACCGTTACACTTTTGTTCTTACCAATCGGTAATAATGTCAAAAGTTGACTAAAATATGGTTTTCAGACTTTCATTGTATTTACTTTAGATTGTTTGTATAATTTTGCATTAAGATTAAGAGCTTATATATATATATATATATATATATATATATATATATATATATATATATATATATATATATATAGATATAGATATAGATATATATATATATATATATATATATATATATATATATATATATATATATATATATGTTTATGTGGCTTTCACGGATTCCTCCGTGTGAGATGCAATAGCAGTGGATATATCCACATTAGGCCGTTGTAGTGCTGAAATCACATTCAGCAAACGTACAACTATATGCAGCTCCGTGTATGAATGAAGTAAAATGCGAACAGTAAATGCAAAATTCTTTCCATCCAGATCCTTTCCGTGTTAGAGGTTGCACAGTGTTGAACAAATTGCTAAGGATCACAATTTATCCTATTCCACCACCATCATGGCCTACCTGTACCACCATACCGAGAAGAAAGTCAAAACTTACCCTCCCCGCCACAATGATACGGCAGAGGTACATGTTTCGTCTCTACTAGACTCATCAGGGTACCGACATGCACCTAGCTGTGCAACGGACAGATCAGAAGGAAGCATGCAAACACTGAACGCAGCTTCGCCGACCTCCCGCCGGATGACGTATATATGTTTATGCGGCATTGGAAAAAATGTCAATAGAAATCTCACAAGGAAACTCCTATGCTAACTATGTTTGATGGAAGCATAAAATGCATAAAATTTATTATAAAAATAGTAGGTTACTTCACTGAAAGCTCTATTCATTGTGTGAGCTCTAAAAAGTATGCTGGTTAAAGTGACATTTCAGACATAATAAAAATCATATTTATAAACTGTGTTTAGAAACTAGACGTGACCAATAATAAAATTGTTAAATAATCATAAATTTCTAATATAAAAATTACTTTGTTTACTTAGTATTTATAAGATCTGCTTTTAATCTCTTGATCCTGTAAAGAAACTAAGGCCCAAGGTGTGTTTACACCGTTATGTGTTCCCCCATTCACTACTACTTATTCATATCAAATAAATCCTCCTAGAAAATGTGCCATAATTCAGTTTAATATAATTTATGGTTTAAGGGTAAAAGCTTTAATTTTCATAACAGCTAGATGATATTTAATATTTAGATTTTTGCAATGAACGGAATATAACTTAGTTATGGTGATTATTTCAACATTATCTTGCCGTCAAAAACTGGATACATTTAATATACTAAATATTTTAACATTCTCTTAATTTTTGCTTATTAACGGAGGAATTTGTACAGCTGTTATAGCAAAAAATTTTGCATAACTTAATTAAAAAAAAAATAAATAAATTAGAAAAAAACGGGCCACTAGCGACCACCAGACTAAACACGCAGTCAAACTGTTATAGAAATCTTTGAATATTTATTGAACTTCAGCTGAAATGTTTACCGTAGAAACATCAGACTAAAAACACTTTACATAATTTACCAACTTATTTATACTAAGAGCATAGCTGAGTAGCATTTGAGTGAATTTTTAAAAGAGTTTCAAGCACTTTAACTTTAAAAAATTAAACCACAAAGTAAATTAAAACCCTTTTGTATGTTTTTAAGTATGCTTAGAGGTCTAAGGACGTTTACAATTAAAAAAATATTAATACCTGATTATACAATGTGTCCCAAAAATTGGTTATGGCTATATAGCTATATCGGAAAGCATAAGAGATAGAAAATTGGAAAAGTTTCAAATAATTTTGTTAGTAATTTATTAATACTTACAGAGTAGTTACAGGGATTTTTGAGATATTTTTAAAAAATTAAATTTTTTTTAGTTGGAAAAAACATTATAGAGCAACTTTTTACAAAGAATCAACTTGATTAAATTTTAGTTGAAACGTTTCAGTTATTTCTAACTATCATCAATTTTCTTTCTGTTATGGCCGCCATGTTAAATTTAACCGTATTTTTTGGATTTCCAATGACGAAAATAAACTTAAGGCAGAAAGAAACAAAAAATATTTTTTGTTTAAATGTAACAAAATGGAATGATACAATACTGGAACACAAGGAGATCAAAATACTAAATTTATTAACAAATCTATCACATTTTTAAAATAATCTGTTATTATATGGATATCGAAAGCATAACATGCAAAGATAACATAATATTTCTCGAAACTAACAGAATGATAGTGGTACTAATTTACTGCAGCAATTGCAGACTTAAATGAAATGTATTTTTTTCCTTAATGTTAGGGGAAATTAGAAAGGCAAATAAATCCTACTTATAAATTTTATTATAATTTTTCCTATGGGAATCTTTAATGTGTTACATAAGTTTAATTTTTCTTCATACTTGTAATTTGCTGAATTATGTTTTCGATATTTAATAGGTATATTATTTAAAGACCTTAATGATTTATTAAAAAACTTAGTATATTAATCCTATGTACCAGTGTCTTACAATGTTGAAAAACTTATTCAACGTTTTTTTTTTTAGTTTTTTCTGCTCTAAGTACAAAAAACGAAAAAAACCATTGTCAAGGCGGTTAAAATTCATGATGGTGTCAAGAAACTGAAAAATTTGACCAAACAGACATATTCATGATAAAACATTGCGAAAACAATGTTTTATTTTCCTGATTCAGGTAAAATTTGAAAACGAAAAAATTATAGTTAGTTTAAAAAAAACATTTTAATGATTCTGTATTAATGTAGGAGTACATACCTACATATATATATATATATATATATATATATATATATATATATATATATATATATATATATATATATATATATATATAATTTAACAAAAAATCCAAAACCATTTGGCGTTTCGCCCTTTATTTAAGGCATTTTCAAAAATGTTTGTCTTTTTATTTATTTATCTTCCTAAAAATATTTTTTATATAAAACATTTATACAAGAACATATTTACAATTTTAAAAAACAAACAACACTTTAAAACACTATTCAAAATAAGTATTTAATTTTACCAGTACACACCTTGACATTTTGTTTTTATTAATAATGAAATGCATCGTCTACTTAGGTACTAAAGATACATGGAATTCACCAAAAAAATCGAAAGACCCCATACATTTAATTTTATGTTTAAGAGGATATTCTATTTTTGATATTTATTAACAGGATAGAATACTTAATATTTTTGTTTAAATTAG
This sequence comes from Diaprepes abbreviatus, assembly GCA_034092305.1. Lineage (NCBI taxonomy): Eukaryota > Metazoa > Arthropoda > Insecta > Coleoptera > Curculionidae > Diaprepes > Diaprepes abbreviatus. The sequence goes on from JASJET010000105.1 coordinate 5,138,306, forward strand.
GCTGGTGTAAATGTGGCTCAAATTTCCTATATCCGTTCTGTCGTTAACAGGGTTTTATCTTTTTTAATTTCTATCTATATGCAATTTTTAGTAATTCATATCTTTGTTTTTAATTATGGTATTGTTAGAATCGAAGGTATCCTTTTCGTCCTGTGTGTATTTGTTTAACGCTGTTGAAGCGTTTTTCGTATATTTATCGCCATTCAATCTATTCTTTAGTAATTGGCTCGTTATACCTATATATTATATGGGACAATTTGTGAAAGAGATCGAATATACTACATTTGGTTTACTTATAAGAGGAGTTTTACTTCTTAAGTTTGTAGATAGTGTATTTAATTTATTATGAGACCTGTGGCATACGATAATATCATGTTTTTTTTTTCAAATGTATTTTATTTTTTCTGATAGCTCACTAGTGTCAGGTAATGCTGCATATTTTTGCTGTTAATGTTCTATGTTTCTTGTTATTAGGTTATTATAAAATTTATATGTTCGTTTATTATTTTGGTGATATTCTTTTCATTGAAATCATTATTTATTAGTGTGTTTTTCATTTTTTGCAGTATTCTTGGTCGGAATTCTGGAAACGTTAGGGAGATGGCACAATCAGACAGACCGATTATAATACTATTTTTTTGAGTTTATGAGTAAATAGAGAAACAGTTTAGATATCTACCTGACCAAGTTGGTTTGGTGTACCATTCAGTTAAAATTTTGTTTTTTTCTGCATATAAGTGTCATATCTAGGAAATTTATTTTATTATCGTTTTCTGTTTCGGACTTGAATTGTAATTTCTCATTGAAACTGTTAAATTCTTGGAGAATTTTATTGATTTTATCGACAAACCGTTTGAAAAATATTATATTAAAATTTATTTTTTCTTAAACTTTTTCCTCTAAATATTCCATTACTAACTGAGCAATAGATGAAATTGATGATCCCATAGCACATCCATCGATATAATATATGGTTTAAGAATTTGGAAAATATAATATATATATATATATATATATATATATATATATATATATATATATATATATATATATATATATATATATATATTTAAATCATTTTATGTGTCCCAGTCTACAATGGTCTCACGACGAACTGCCGCAATCGATTTCTGGGAAATAGACTTTGCAATTTTTTAAAAATTTGGTAGTTTACTAAAGTCGATGGGGACAATTCGATTAAAATATTTTCGGTTATATCGAAAACTGATGCCTTCTTGCTTAAGCGGAACACCCTATATGTTATTTCAAATTTAAATTTTACGCAAAATTATAAACACATTTCATGTATATTGCCCTATGCCTAAATCTAACCGTTTTATTTTAAATTTTATGTCAAAAATTACGTTTACAGGCCTAAAGATAACTATCAATTTCTCCTATATGAAAGCCTATTATTTAATTCGGGTTGGTTTCGTTCTAGAACGGGATCTACTTTAGTATACTGTGATGATATTTTGTTACTAAATAAATACAGAGTGATAAAATAACTAGCATTAAATATTAACTTAAAAAAACTCAATTTTTTTAAAAGTAGACCATTATTTTTTAATGTTATTTTATTCAGCATTAAAAATAAGGGTGATTTTAGATAAAGTTGTTTATTTAAAATATTTGCAGTTTTTGAAATATTGGCAATTTAAGATTTTTGTATTATAAAAATACTATACGGCTTTTAAGTTTTGTTATTAGTTAGCCACGACGGCAAAACGCGACGAAGGAAAACAACAGAGCAATAGAGAAATGTCACTATTTCTTGTCATTTGACAATTCTTAATGAAAATCATGCCGGAGCCATTAAACTATACGCACGAAGATAATTTAAATTTGTTTAATATCTATGGAGAATTTAGCAAAGTTTTATCAAGACCCTGCCAGACATTTGCTGATAGATATTCAGATAAGCGAAAACCGTCTCGAAACAGTGTTAAACGAATATTGGAAAATTTCAAAAATGTTAGCACCGTTGAGGCAAAAATGCATAAAAACAAACCTATTCTCAATGGTGAGAATGTCGAAATTGCAATTCTGAGATATTTCGCGGCATATCCTATGATATCGTTAAGACAAGTGGCTCAACAAACAGAAATCTCGAAGATCTCGATACCTAGAATTCTGTTAAAACACAATTTCCACCTCTATTTAATATCTTTGGTTCAACACCAAGAGATACTGATTTGCCGAAAATAGTACAATTTTGCGAATTTATATTAACGATGATACAAGAAGATTCTCTATTTTTGGACATCATAATTTGGACTGAGGAAGCAAAATTTATGAAAAATAGCCTTGTTAACACACACAATTCTCATTTTTGGAGCGATCCAAATCCTCGTGCAGTAAGATTACGAAATTTTCAAGAAGCCTGACAATTTAACGTATTTTGTGCTGTTATAAATGATAGAATAGTAAAATTGCATTTTACATACAAAGCAAATTATATTCCCATATTAAATTATGTATTAACTTTCGTAGTAGAAAGATATTTAAATATTCTAGAAGAGTTAGACAATTAATTTTGAAGCAATTTACCTCTATCGAAACACTGACAAATTTTTTACCAACTCTATGGCGCTCTACCACACAGAACAGTTCCAGTTACCAACTTCTTAAAAGCAACATTTTATAACAAGTGGATTCCTAACAATGGAACGTTTCTGTAACTTCTTCGATCTCCTGATTTGACTGTTTAAGATTATTTTATATAGCGAATAATAAAAAACATCATTTATTGTTATCCAGATACGATGGAAAACTGTATGACAAGGGTAAGGGACGTATTCGAAAATTTTTCTCTAGATTCAGTTAGAGCGGCCACCCATGATGAGCTAACTCAGAAATGCGAAAGATGTTTGATAGTTCAGTGTGAAAATGTTGAACATTTATTATAAGTTCGTTGCCCTCTGTAGATAAGCCGTTTAGCATTTTTACAATACAAAAATGTTAAACTGCCAATATTTCAAAAACTGCATATTTTTGAAGTAGACAACTTTATAAAAAGTCACCCTTATTTTGAATGCTAAATAAGATAAACATTATGTTATGTTTAAAAAAATTGGCTTTTAACAATTTTTTCAAGTTTAATATTTAATGTTACTTTTTGATCACACTGTATTTACTTTTTATCAAAATATCAACAAAGTCCACTTAAGTAGATCCTCTTTTAAGAGGAAACCAACCTCAGTTAAATAATAAAGACTTTCATATAGGAGAAATTGATAGTTATGTTTAGACCTGCAAACGTAATTTTTGACATAAAATTTAAAATATATCAAAAACAGTTAGACTTAGGTTTAGGATATTATACATAAAATATGTCTATAAATCTAATAAAATTTTTATAAAAAAAATTGAACCGACTTCTAAAAGTGCGCTAAAAAGTGAAAAATAACCATAAATTTTTATATGAAATTGAACTTTTTGAAGTCGGCGCCAAACTAATACTTGACAAAATGTGATTTGCATAAACAGATTAAAAATACTTTATTTGTAATTGCTTTCTTACCATAATTTGTATATATTAGTAGTTATTTATTTCATTTACAAATAATTTGGCGCCGACTTCAAAAAGTTCAATTTCATATAAAAATTTAGGGTTATTTTTCACTTTTTCGCGCACTTTTACAAGTCGGTTCAATTTTTTTTATAAAAATTTTATTTTTCTATTTTTAGTTTTAGAATTCATTATGATATTCATAAATTATTTGAACTAAGTACTAGTCGAAATTAGTGTACTTCGCAAAGTGGAAAAAAGTACAAATTTTATCCAGAGTTGTAAATCACCCTAAAATGAACCACTAAAAATTCTTTAGTTCTTAGAGTTTTCCAAATACCAATCAAATTGGGTCAAACGAATATTTAGTCTGTCATAGAAAATCCACTATCTTGAATTTCAAATTAATTTTAGATTGGTAATATAGGCCCCAAAACTTTCCAATATCGATATTTAAAGAAAATAAATTAATTTTTTATCCACCATATTAGATACGCCATATTGAATTTTTTTAAAATAATTTTAGATTCGTCATGTGTAACCCCGAAAACTTTCCCGTACCAATTCTGGTGAAAATCGAACAAAACTGATTTTTTTTGTTCGCCTTATTGAATCCGCCATATTAAATTTTTTAAAAATAATTCCAGATTCTTTATGTGAGGCCCCGAAAACTTCCCCATACCAATTTTGGAGAAAATCGGATAAAATTGACTTTTTCGTCCGCCATATTGGATCCGCCATTTTGAATTTTTGAAAAATAATTTCAGATTCGTTGGGTACAACCACGAAAATTCCTCCATAACAATTTTGGAGAAAATCGGACAAAATTAATTTTTTTGGCCGCCATATTGTAAGCGCCATCTTGAATTTTACTGCACCAATTTCATCTAAAAAAATATGGGACCACCGCAGCAACTTCCTTTACATAACGTAAAAAATTTCATTCAAATCGGTGCAGCCGTTCCGGAATAATCGGTGTACATACATAAAAAAAAATACATAGTCGACGAATTGAGAACCTCCTTCTTTTAGAAGTCGGTTAAGAATGAAATGACATAGAATTTCATTTAAAATAAGCAAGAATGCATCAACTTCAGGTATAACTGGAAGATCCACCATCTTGAAAATATTTTAGAAGAATGGCCCCCATCGACTTTAGTAAACTGCTAAATTTTAAAAATTTTACAAAGGAGACCCTGTATAACAATTTTAATGTCCACCAATTAAATGATTTACCAATTATCAGAAAAAAAAATTAATCTTGGATACTGTGACGTAAATCCTTTTTTTGAAAATTTTAATGAGGCTCCCACGCACGTCGTCTCGATGCTCACCATCTTAATTATGATGCAAAAAGTTGTGCACTACTACCCATAAAATTTTTTAAGCTCTATATCCACTTTTCAAAATGTATTGTTATTACCATCTCGTTTCAAAAAAAAATTATTTAAGATCTTAGGTCTTAAGCCCTTAATGACGAATTATTCCTTATAACTTTAAAACTAATATCTGTATGTTTTTTCATTAAGGGTTATTTATCACCAATTTTAATTTTTTCTACCCTCAGACATTAAAACAACAGTTTTTCTTTTAAATATGTCATGACTAAAATTAAAATTCAACTATTTGGTGCCACTTTTAACTCCCTCCACCAAAAAAATTTTTTAAAACAAAAATTCTTGAATTACTTTTTAATTTTGAAGAAATTTATATAAACTGTATTTCAAAAAAAAAGTAGGTTAAATGCCTTGTAAAATGATGGGACTGATTTTACTAGTGGAAAAGTATTCAAAAAAGAACGAATTTTAATAGTCCGAAGACATATAATATCTACATACCTTACTAGAAACATAAAACATTACAAAAAAACGCGCAGTACTATAATAAATAAACGCTAATTTAAAATAGTGCATTTTCAGCAAATTCCGATATTACTTATTTTATAAAGTGAATTCAACGAAAGTATTTTAAAAAATCGATTTAACTTAATTGACAGTTATTGTAGCAACTGTAAATAAACAACAAAATAAAAAAAAAACTTACCTTCCTTATAGACGACGCAAACTGATAGAAAGCACGCGAGATTGGCGACGGATCAACTTTAAACAACTCGTTACAGTTCTCACACTCAAGTTCAAGTGATTACTGAAGCCAACAAAAGTTTACAAAAGCTCACTTGAGTACGCTTTGCTGACTGCCGGTAATCCGAATACAGTAGACCGATATCTTCCCTTACCAATATAGTTAGAGAGCTAGTGATTTTTTTAAGTATTATTCGTTTAATTAAATTAATAAAAACGTTTCAGTCATATATCTTGATTTAAAAATGCACTAAAAAAATGAAGATTAATAGGATCCCGCACCAAAAAAGTACAAAACAAATTCTTATCGTGAGACTACGGTATTTGTCTGTCTGTCTGTGTATATGCCACAACTTTTTTCTCAGGAAGTTGCATCGAGTTGAAATTTGGTGCAATAATAAAACTTGCTTGCCCTGAGTCGGAATAAAAAAATTGTTTCTCTTTAGTAAAGGAGATAAAAGTGGGGATCAAATTTTATTTATTAAGTGGGATATCGTATGAAACCTGAATTATTACACATCGCAAAACTGTTTTTTTTTTAGATTTAAAACTGTACGGTTTATAAAAAATTTACTAAAAAAATACGTTTCTGCCCTTATCTCTAAAATGTTTGGGTCCCAAAATTTATAATAAGTTATTCCGATAGACAATCAGACAATAAGGTTGAAATTTATGATTTTGTAGAAAAAAAGGCAGACCGAATACTTTTTATTTTACTTAGCCCTTAATATTAAATGGTATGGAACTGTCAGTTCATGAATCGGAATTGTGCTTGACCGATTTTATCTTTAACGAACTTCTAAAAGAGGGAGATTCTAAATTCGACTTCTGTGTATTTCTTATGTATGTATATCATTACCCCGAAATGGCGGCAACGATTTGAATGAAATTTTTTGCGTTATATTTAGAAAGTTGTGGTTGCATATCATTTTGGCCGGGATTAATTTAGTAAAAATACAAGATGGCGCTGATAATATGGCGGTCAAAAAAATTAATTTTGTCCAAATTGGTATCGGAAAGTTTTCGGGATCGTACATAATGAATCTTAAATTATTTTCAAAAATTTCAATATGGCTGATCGAATATGGCGGACTAAAAATTTTATATTTCTCGATTTTGTCCAAAACTGGTATAAGGGTGTTTTTGAGGGTGTAAATTTAAAATTAGTTTTAAAAAAAAAAATCATTATGGCATTCGATATGGCGAATTAAAAATTTATCGCCTCTTCATTTTATTCCAAACTGGTACTGGGGGTTTCTAAGAGTGTAAATAATGAAATTAAAATTGTTGTAAAAAAGCAGACAGATGTAATATGCACTGTAAAAAGGAAATGCATTAAATTTATTGTAAATGTGCTGGAAGCAAGTTTTATAAACTTTTATTAAACGCATTTAATGTAACGCTTTATGAATTTTCATTAATCTAAATTCATTGATTGCGGTAAATCTAATGTAATCGTACATTACATTTAAAGTTTGATCATTATTTTTTAAGGTGACTATGTACATTAAATATATACAGCCATTGTTCATTGAATTTGAGATATGTTGTCACATACTTAATGCCCCAATATTAATGAGTTCGAAAAATTCTGAAACTACCAAGAAAAGTTGGAAATTTCTCCAATAGGTAATGTATCGCCATCTGTAGAACGGTTTCGAACTCGTTGGTTCTCGTTAGTACGTGGCAGACACGTACACCTCACCATAAGTAAATCGAGTTCTTTAAGCAACTTATATCATACTAAATTAAAAGTTCAATATAAGTGGCGTCATCTCCCGGAATCTCATGCAATGTACTTTGAATAATAATGTGAATTCCTTTAGTATTAGGGTATATGTGAATTTATTTTAATGAACAGCATTTGAAGTATCTTTTCCGTTACTTTATTGAAATTTAAGATATCATTTAATCAAATTTAATGTACAACGAACTGATATTTGAATGAATTGCTTTAAATTCAAAGTAAATGTAAATTTTTCATGATTCTTGGTTCAAAATCATTAAATTTAATGTAGAATGGACATTAAATTTGCATTAAATTTAAAATTATTTTTAAAGGTGTGGCGGTCAAAAAATTTTATATTTCCGGATTATTTCCAAAATTGGTACTGGAAGGTTTTCGAAGTTGTGGATTAAGATTAGATGGGAGACTAAAAATTTTATATTTATCCGATTTTGTCCAAGCTGATACTGGAAAATTGTTAGGGAGCATATTACGAATCTTAAATTAATTTCTGTAACTTCAATATGCACGATAAAATATGTCAAATTAATAAATTTACATGTCTCAAGATCAGCATTATGGAGTTCTTGGAAGCCTAGGTTACAAATCTAAAATTAATATCTTAAATTTCATATTAGGCGACTTACTATAGCACGCTAAATATTTGTTTGGTACAATTTCACCAAAACCCATTTGGTGTGGTCTACAACTTTGGATAAAATGAGTACTTTTTGTGACTTTAGAAACTCAACTTAATTCGGAACAAAACAATCACAAATAAAGTATTACACAATCTTTTTATTTTAATCAAACATTTTGTCTCGTATTAATTTGGGGCCGACTTCAAAAATTTCATATAAAAATTTATATTATTGTTTTTCGCGCTTTTTTAGAAGTTGATTAAATTTTTTTGTAAGAATTCTATTCATTTGAAAATAATTTAGATACTTACAGTTTATTTGTAGGGGTGTAGGGGAATAACATTTTAGGAATAATCCTCCCATTCTAGTATCATGGCGTTATAAGTCCGCTACTTATATTTGTGCAAAATCGATTATATTATAACATTTTCTCTACGATTGTTTATTACGTTATTATCATTTAATTAGTAGGTAACATTTTCCTATTTTAATTATTTTTTAAGATTTAGATAGAACTTAGTTATAAAGCTAATTATTCATATTTATTTATGCAAAATCGATTATATTATAACATTTTCTCTACGATTGTTTATTACGTTATTATCATTTAATTAGTAGGTAACATTTTCCTATTTTAATTATTTTTTAAGATTTAGATAGAATTTAGTTATAAAGCTAATTATTCATATTTTAATGTAGTTCATTCTTTATAAAAATTGTGTTTTAATTCCGGCCTCATAACGAGAGAGTCTCGCTTTTTTTTTGATGCCTATATTGAGTCTTCGGTATAAATCGAACATAATGCACTCTTAATGTGTGGATCAATATAGCGACTCGACTGTGTTTAAATAAAAATCGAGTTACTTTAAAATCATTTTTTATCTATTTTATTGTATACCTGTTAGTTTTCAGTAATCAGTTTATCTCAGGGAGTGGAGTGAGTGGGTGGACTGCACTAAATTTGATAGGATGATTGTATTGTCACCAGACATACATATGTAAATATGTTGTAAGTCTATTGGACTTTGGAGAATAAATTTTAAAAATCGATTCTAATATTTTAATGTACATATTTTTTTTTATTTTGTAGGGAGTGGAAAGGGTGAAGCAGTTAAAAGATTTTTTTTTTTAATTTCTCTTGTTTTGCAATCTCATGATGAAGTTTAAAATAGATAAGGTAAAATGTCATTTTATATATGGTTATTACACATTTAAGCAAATATACAAATTTTCTAATATGAAGCAAGAAGTGTGTTTAAAATCAATTGCTCTTTTAATTAAAACAAATATAGTTTTTCTTCTTCATTCTAATGTGATATTCTGTTACATTAGTAGGCCAGTGCCTGTTCATTGCCAACAGGTTCTCTCCAGAGGAAGAGGTCCAACACTCTCTCCAAACCTTTGGTGATCTTCCTTGTGGTCCCTTTCTTACTTGTTTAGTTTTGCATTTTTAACTAGTCTTGTGTCTTCCATTCTTTATATATGTATATGTATATGTATATATATATATATATATATATATATATATATATATATATATATATATATATATATATATATATATATGTTTATGAGGCTTTCACGGATTCCTCCATGTGAGATGTAATAGCAGTGGTTATATCCACATTATGCTATTGTAGTGTTGAAATCACATGCATCAAAGGTACAACTATATGCAACTCCGAGTGTAAATGAAGTAAAATGCGAACAGTAAATGTAAACGTCGCTCCATCATATCCTTTTTGTGTTAAAGGTTGCATAATTTGAATAAATTGCTACAAAACACAATTTATTATGGTGGTACAGGTAGGCCATCATTTCGATAGTGGTGGAATAGGATAAATTGTGTTGTGTAGCAATTCATTCAAACTGTGAAGCCTCTAACACAGAAAGGATATGATGGAGCGAAGTTTGCATTTGCTGTTCGCATTTTACTTCATTTACACACGGAGTTGCATATAGTTGTACGTTTGCTGAATGCGATTTCAGCACTACAACAGCATAATATAAATATAACTATTGCTATTGTATCTCACGCGCAAGAATCCGTGAAAGTCGCATAAACATATATACGCTATCCGGTGGAAGGTCGGCGAAGCCGCGTTCAGTGGTTGCATGCTTCCTTCCGATCAGTTCTTTGCACAAACAGGTGCATGTCGGTGTCCTGATGAGTCTAGTAAGAGACGAAACATATACCTCTGTCGTATTACTGTGGCAGGGAGGGAAAATTTTGACTTTCTTCTCGGCATGCTGGTACAGATAGGCCATCATCTCTATGGTGGTGGAATCAGGGGCGGATCCAGCCTCTCTCTTTGGGGGGGGCGGTGATATTATAAAAGTGCGAAAGCCGCTTGTCGACGGGGGGGGGGGAGGGGGAGAGACCAGCAACATTCCCATTTCTAATATAAAAGACAGGATGGGTCGGGTCTATTTTTCTGAATTTCAAGCTCTTGAAGAGTGGAGGGGGGAGGGGCGATCACAAGAAAAAACAAGTTGCCGACCGGGGGGAGGATGCGAGCAGCATACACATTCCTAGTATAAGAGGCAGAATTGGGTCTATTTTCCTGAATTCAAAGCACTTGGTGGGGGGGCTATTGCCAGAAAAACAAGGTTGTCGACGGGGGGGGGGGGGAGTATAAGCAGCATACATATTCCTAATATAAAATGCAGAATCGGTTCTACTTTCCTGAACTCAAAGCTCTTGGGAAGGGGAGGGGCGATCGCAAGCATACACATTCCTATACTCTATTCAAGAACTAGAGAGAGTAAGAAAACTATTACCGAAACCTTCAACGTACCTGCTTCAGTGCGCAAGTAACTGAGGACTGCCATAAATCTAATTATATTCAAATATTATAAGCTTTTATAAATTTACCGCAGCAATAAAATTTCTGATAGTTCAATTTAATTTCTGTCAGTGAGCAAAGTACACTTTACAGTGCATCCTTAGTGATTTATCTTGTTTGTACTTGTTTTTATATATTATTTGAGATTAGTGAGATATCCAAAAGATATGGCTTCCACATCTATATTTATTCCAAAATCGTTAAACCAGGGCATTTTTTCTTCAAGAAAAAACTTATTACGATGAACGTTGATGATGCCTTACGATAACAATATCTCGATAATAATGTTAAAAGTTCTATTGAGAAGTATTCCAACATGACAGGAGTTGGAAAATCTACTATGTACCGAATACTGAGGGAGAAAAAAACGACTGGAATTGTTAGTACTCCCAAGCTACATTCGATCACACAAACTGTACTAAAAGGAGTTGGACATATATTTTATTATGAGAAGCAAATCCCAACCGTCGACAAAATTCTAACTAAAATCAATGAAGATCGGGATTTACCTGAAATTTAAAGAACCGAGCTCTAGATATTACTCAGAGAACTTGATTTTTGCTGGGAAAAACCAGATAGGAAATCCGTTCTTATAGATCGTCCGGAAAATGTCCGTTGGAGAAGGAAAATCTCTCTCAAGTACAAGGTAGAGTTGCTAGAAATAACACAACTTACAAAATTAGTAATTTAACTGAACTTATTTTTTTTTGAATAAAGTTAGTACAGAAAATTGGGAAAAATCCAGATAATTAAAGAATAAAAGAAAATGGGGAAACTCGATCTCATGATCGGTGAGATAGAGGAACCAATTATATTTAATTTGAGCGAAGATAGCTTCACTGACTTTGATTACAAATTAAATACGTAATGTTTACCAACGTAAACACAATTTATTATTTAAATTTTCTGTAACATAAAAATTAATTACATTTGAATCCCTTTTTAGTGTTTAATTTTAATTCTGCAGATGGTTTAAGAAATAAATTAACTGAAACGTCAAATATCCTAAAAATGTTTTTAATTAATAATAAAATGACCGATAGCTTCAACAAAATTTTAATATTATATGGACGAATTGATTTTTTTATGTGTTTAACTTCTTGCATTTTTGATAATGGGTATTTTGTAAGTATTTAAATTATAACTTAGAATTTTTTTGAGAGAAAAAGGCTACGTTTTAGTCTGAATGTACCTAAAACGGTTTCTATGCCAAAATTAAAAATAATAAAAATACTGTAGTAATTTGTGTTAAATATGTCAAAATTATCTATATTTTCTAATGTATGTGAATTATTAAGAAATCATAAGAAAGAAAATAATATAAAAACTTTTTATTTTAAGTTTCTAACCGAAATAATATTCTATGCTATAAATATTTAGTGATAAAATAAACCTCTTTCCGACGCCTATGACAAGGATTAAAATCTTTTTTAACACTTCACATCCAAATATCTATTGTTATCCTAACCAAATAATCCATTATTATAGACCGGTATTTTTGATTATAAAATTTCTAACCAATTCCTATGAAAAATATATGTGTCTAACAGATTTTGCCAAAGACATCGGAATAAAGAACACAGGTAGTTTGCGAAGAAAAAAAAAGGTAAAAAATGATTCATTACTCTCTCTAGTTCTTGAATAAACTATAGTATAAGAGGCAAAATCGGGTCTATTTTCCTGAACTCCAAGCTCTTGGGGGGGGCGATCGCCCCCACCGCCCCCCCCTTGGATCCGCGCCTGGGTGGAATAGGATAAATTGGGTTTTGTAGCAATTTATTCAAACTGTGCAACATCAACTGTTGATCTAGAACCAGCAAGCACAGAAGATACCAAATGAGATTATGGCGAAACGGCTGCAAACTTTTACAAGAAATCAAACGAACAAACGGATGTATTCCCAGATTAATACTGAATCATATATACAGGGTGTCCAAGATAAGGATCCTAAGCATGGGGATCTCGGAAACAGTTGGAGATACGAGGTCGGTTAAATTAGAAAAAAGTTGCGCAATTTAGTGCTAAATTAAACGCAGTTAAAAAAATTTAAAAATTTTAAACACTTCCGGAGATTTCCGGAAAAAAACGAAATTTGGCAAAATCGTTTTTAATTTTTGCAGGCTTTATTTAAAGAGATATCAGAAAATAAAAGGTAGTTTCTCATTGCCACTTTTTATTTTTTATAATTTGGTCTAAACAAAATTTAAATCTGACGTTTCGTTTCTGAGATACCATCATGAACTTTCATTTTTTATATGGAACAAAAAAAAGTATCCCATGTATTTGATAGCATTTTTTATTACAAATTCAACGGTGTATCACCCTTGCATATCGAATACGTAGTTCAAGTACTTTCCATAAGAGCTCCATGAGAGCGAGAGAGACAGGTATATCAGTTTTATAAAAGCCAATGAACTACACACTTGATATGCAAGTGTGATACACCGTTGAATTTGTAATAAAAAATGCTATCAAATACATGTGATACTTTTTTTTGTTCCATATAAAAAATGAAAGTTCATGATGGTATCTCAGAAACGAAACGTCGGATTTAAATTTTGTTTAGACCAAATTATAAAAAATAAAAAGTGGCAATGAGAATCTACCTTTTATTTTCTGATATCTCTTTAAATAAAGCCTGCAAAAATTAAAAACGATTTTGCCAAATTTCGTTTTTTTTCCGGAAATCTCCGGAAATGTTTGAAATTTTTAAATTTTTTCAACTGCGTTTAATTTAGCACTAACACAGAAAGGATATGATGGAGGGAAGTTTGCATTTACTGTTCGCATTTTACTTCATACTCATATATATATATATATATATATATATATATATATATATATATATATATATATCCACATTATGCCGTTGTAGTGCTGAAATCACATTCATCAAACGTACAACTATATGCAGCTCCGTGTATAGAGTGAAGTAAAATACGAACAGTAAATGCAAACTTCTCTCCATCTTATCCTTTCTGTGTTAGAGGTTGCACAGTTAGAACAAATTGTTATAAAACGCAATTTATCCTATTCCACCACCATCGAGATGATGGCCTACCTGTACCACCATACCGAGAAGAAAGTCAAAATTTACCCTCCCCGCCACAGTGATACGGCAGAGATACATGTTTCGTCTCTACTAGACTCATCAGGGTACCGACATGCACCTGGCTGTGCAAAGGACAGATCGGAAGGAAGCATGCAAATACTGAACGCGGCTTCGCCGACCTTCCGCCGGATGACGTATATATGTTTATGCGGCTTTTACGGATTCCTCCGTGTGAGATGCAATAGCAGTGGATATATCCACATTATGCCGTTGTAGTGCTGAAATCACATTCAGCAAACGTACAACTATATGCAGCTCCGTGTATAGAGTGAAGTAAAATACGAACAGTAAATGCAAACTTCTCTCCATCTTATCCTATATATATATATATATATATATATATATATATATATATATATATATATATATATATATATGAATAGTTTGGTTATTCCGGGTTTCAATCCGTTCGTTCAAAAAATCGTTTTCACGACGTTTCGCCAAAATCTCATTTGGCATTTTCAAGTGCAGTTCGTCTCGTTACTCGCTGAGAACTGATGGTGGCCTCTGAAGAATTTCGAGTTTTGTTTAGTTGGCTCGCTGCCTGATTGGGTGGGCGGCTTCGTAGGCTCCTCCCCTCTCCCGAGTGCGATATATTTTGTTCTTGTATGCAGGTCTCTCGTGTACTAGTTGATTTTTGTTGTTTTCTTTCTTGATTTTTTATTAATGTTTTCCATGTAGATGAAAAATTTATAGCATCGTCTCGTTTATTTAGCTGTCCCGCTTTTTCGATTTCTAGGGCCTCTCTTATGACGCGTACCTTGTAGTTCTGTACTGGTGCTATTTCTTTTGTGTTTTCGAAATCGATGGTATGTCCGGTTGTTTGGTGATGTTGAAATAGGGCTGAGGTTGTCTGTTTGTTTTTGAGGCTATTTTTATGTTCTTGGATTCTTGCTGATATGCGCCTGTTTGTTTGTCCTATATAAGTTTGATGACAATCTGCACATGGAATGCTGTAAACGCCATGATTTTCAAGGTTGGTCTTGTCTTTGGGATTTCCCAGGATGTTGGCTATTGTTTTTTGTGGTTTAAATATGGGCTGTATGTTGTGTTTTCTTAAGATTCTTCCGATTCTGTCTGTTATTCCTTTTATATATGGTATTATGGCTTTGTTCCTTATTTGGTCTTGGTCTTTGGTCTTTGTTGTAGTCTTTTCTTGTCTTTTTATGGCTTTCTTTATGTCTGCTTGTGAGAAACCATTCCGTTCTAGAGCTGTTGAAATGTGTCTTATTTCGTCTTGTTTCGTGTCAGGTTCTGTTAGGCGGAGAGACCTTGATACTAATGTGTTGACTACTGCCTGCTTTTGAGAGGGATGATGATGTGACGCTGCATTGAGATATCGGTCAGTATGTGTGGGTTTCCGATATACGCTGAAACCCAAGGTGTTGTTGAGTTTCCTAGTTAATAGCAGGTCCAAAAAAGGAAGTTTCTTTTCTTGTTCGATTTCTAGCGTGAATTGGATTCTGTGGTGGATATTGTTAAGATATATGAGGAAATCGTCCAGGTGTTCTTTTCCATGTGGCCATATTATAAAAATATCATCGACATAGCGTTTCCAGAATTTTGGTTTTAAAAGTGCCTTTTGCAGTGCCTCTTGTTCGAAATATATCATGAAAAGGTTGGCTATGACTGGTGAAAGCGAGGACCCCATAGGTGCGCCATCTGTTTGTTTGTATATATGGTTATTGAACATGAAGTATGTGTTCTTTAGGCAGTGTGCTGCAAGTTCAATTGTGTAGTCTGGAAAATCCTCGTTCATGGCGATTTTGTCCAAAGCCTCATCCAATGGTATGCTTGGATATAGCGATTTTATGTCGAGGCTTGCTAAGATGTCATTTTCTTCGAGGTGAATGTTTTTGATCATTTTAGTCAGATGCTCGGAGTTTTTCACAAAGGAATCAGCCAGTTCGACTCTTGGTTGCATGATACTTGCTAGATATTTTTCCAGTTTTTGTGTAGGAGGTCCCACGCGCCGTGGGATCTCCTACACAAAAACTGGAAAAATATCTAGCAAGTATCATGCAACCAAGAGTCGAACTGGCTGATTCCTTTGTGAAAAACTCCGAGCATCTGACTAAAATGATCAAAAACATTCACCTCGAAGAAAATGACATCTTAGCAAGCCTCGACATAAAATCGCTATATCCAAGCATACCATTGGATGAGGCTTTGGACAAAATCGCCATGAACGAGGATTTTCCAGACTACACAATTGAACTTGCAGCACACTGCCTAAAGAACACATACTTCATGTTCAATAACCATATATACAAACAAACAGATGGCGCACCTATGGGGTCCTCGCTTTCACCAGTCATAGCCAACCTTTTCATGATATATTTCGAACAAGAGGCACTGCAAAAGGCACTTTTAAAACCAAAATTCTGGAAACGCTATGTCGATGATATTTTTATAATATGGCCACATGGAAAAGAACACCTGGACGATTTCCTCATATATCTTAACAATATCCACCACAGAATCCAATTCACGCTAGAAATCGAACAAGAAAAGAAACTTCCTTTTTTGGACCTGCTATTAACTAGGAAACTCAACAACACCTTGGGTTTCAGCGTATATCGGAAACCCACACATACTGACCGATATCTCAATGCAGCGTCACATCATCATCCCTCTCAAAAGCAGGCAGTAGTCAACACATTAGTATCAAGGTCTCTCCGCCTAACAGAACCTGACACGAAACAAGACGAAATAAGACACATTTCAACAGCTCTAGAACGGAATGGTTTCTCACAAGCAGACATAAAGAAAGCCATAAAAAGACAAGAAAAGACTACAACAAAGACCAAAGACCAAGACCAAATAAGGAACAAAGCCATAATACCATATATAAAAGGAATAACAGACAGAATCGGAAGAATCTTAAGAAAACACAACATACAGCCCATATTTAAACCACAAAAAACAATAGCCAACATCCTGGGAAATCCCAAAGACAAGACCAACCTTGAAAATCATGGCGTTTACAGCATTCCATGTGCAGATTGTCATCAAACTTATATAGGACAAACAAACAGGCGCATATCAGCAAGAATCCAAGAACATAAAAATAGCCTCAAAAACAAACAGACAACCTCAGCCCTATTTCAACATCACCAAACAACCGGACATACCATCGATTTCGAAAACACAAAAGAAATAGCACCAGTACAGAACTACAAGGTACGCGTCATAAGAGAGGCCCTAGAAATCGAAAAAGCGGGACAGCTAAATAAACGAGACGATGCTATAAATTTTTCATCTACATGGAAAACATTAATAAAAAATCAAGAAAGAAAACAACAAAAATCAACTAGTACACGAGAGACCTGCATACAAGAACAAAATATATCGCACTCGGGAGAGGGGAGGAGCCTACGAAGCCGCCCACCCAATCAGGCAGCGAGCCAACTAAACAAAACTCGAAATTCTTATTGTACATATCTGTTTGCGATTTTTGAAAACAGATACTTATCTGATCACTATGGATCATCCTTTAAATGGAAAACACCATTTCACAAACTTTCAAGCATGATTTCCTTTGAAATTTCACTGTTCAAAAAGCATTAGTGCTTATGGGACGAAATACAGCGTTGTCATTCGTTTGTTTCGACTTTAAAGGCGTGGCCTAAAAAAGTTAACAAAACTCGTCGATCACAAGCATCGTTCTCTTCTCTTCTCTTCTCTTTTGGATTGGCATCTTCTTGATTCGACAACCATGAGAAGCATGAAAGCAACGGCCGTGGCGCTTACCAGTTCCAGTACCTCCATACAACAACCACGACGATCTTTCTGAAGGCATCGAAGTCTTCAAAGAACGTCCAGTCATCGCTTCGTTAAACTTAAAATCATATCACGGGATCTTTGGGCGTTTAGTAGCTATCACTTGCACAAAGATAGTGAAAAACCAAAGATTCAAGAAGATTTTAAAGCGAAATGCAAACTAATCGGTTTAAATACGGTGTCTGAGAATTCCCCTTGTATAAAAAATACAGTGTTGGACTTTAGGTAGTATCTGCTTACGAACGCCTAGGTAAGTTTTCTCAACTACAGGGCTCTCAGACACTATAGTTCGAAAGTCGGGTGTTATTCGTAATTGTATACACGAACTGGGGTTGCAATTACGGATCACCGACATAAACTTCGCGATTCAATTCGAAATAAACATGAGTTTCCATATACTCAACCATAACATAACCTCAAAATCAAAATATGATATGATTTCCCATATCATATTTTTTCCAGAAAAATTCATTAAAATTTTTCAAAACAAATTCATATTCAGTCGTTTTGACACTCCAATATTATTATTTTATAATAATATTTTCAATTTTCACTTAGATAAAATTTTCATATTTTTCTAAGTCACAGTTACTAGTACTGTTTTTAGCAACTTGGTTAACCATACTTTTTCTCATAGCGTTTTATTACCCATACTTTTTTGTCGAACAAGTTAGTTACCCTTACTTGTTTTGCGGACATAAACACAAAACTTCTTATGATCTGTTCCTTGTTACCCCTACATTTTTTAATCACTTTTGCGAAAAGCAACTTTAGTTTCTACGATATATTTCAGAACATAAAAACGCCTTTATTTCGGGATTTGCTGGAAGGAATACCTGGAAAAAGGACGGTTCTTGAAATATTATTTTGGATTTTATTTTATCCCCCTTCAGCGAATTTAACTGCGGGAATTAAAGGCAACTTATTACTAGTTTCGTTATAAGATGTATCCCCTGCGAGAGTTGAATGGACTGATATATTTTACGACGTTTAGGAATGGATTATAAGAAAAGAATGTACAGTTAGTTATAATTACACGCATTACACGTTAATTAAACACATGGGTATAAATAACGCTAAACATTTCAATTGCGGAATAATCTTCATTCTCAATTTTCGAAATGCGCATTACCTTATATCCCCGTAGCGGATTTTATATTCAGATTTATGCATAATTTTCATGCGGAAAGTTGTACAACGAATCTCTTTGCGGAAATTTTATTATAAAAAAATTTTTCTAAATTTCTTTTGCGGAAATTTTTAAACAAAATTTTTTTTTAAAATTTTCTTTGCGGAAAATATGAAACAAAAATAAAAGGCCTATAAACACATACACTTGCAAGTATCCCCTGACTAAGTGTTATTCACCGTAATGCTTAGTGTACCCAATTCTTGATTTTCTCTCAGAATCTCAACCTTGGAGCATTCCACGCTCAAACATTCATCATGCTTTATGCATAGCAGACAATTGCTTATTTTTGGAAGCAAACTTTACTTCAATTTCCGAAGTAAACAGAAGAAACAAAAGCCCCTTTTATCATTTACTCCCCTTTGCCCCGGTGAGCGAGAAGAAAGGTGAGGCGGCCAGATTTCCTATCTGGTCGGGTGGTTTAGGAGGGACTCTCACCGCACCCCCCTGCGTTGCGGTTCAATAAGGTAGAAAAAACTTAGAAACGATTTTTCACTTTCTAATTCTACCTTATAACAACGAAAAATAGCGACCTGGTGGAGATGAACCACGATAGCGCTCGTTACAGGACCAACCACGCATCACGTTACGGTCTAGCGATATAATTTTATACTTGGCAACGCTTCGCCTAAGATTGTTATAGTCCCTGCTTTATGAAGATATCGCACACTATAGCCGTTTTAGGAATACCATCAGAAAAGTCTGGCGCTTTCGAAGACTGTCTGAAATCCGGAAAGCTCGATTCAACACGCGTCAGCAACAAAACCACACCCAAATATAAAAAAGGAGGCGTGCCTTAGCGCGATATGGCATCCCTGGCGGGAAAGAAAAAATTGGGAAACCATATCTTGCCTTAAGGAGATATGGCATCCCTGATTTCTGGGAATTCTGCGGTTAGGATATGTTTTATGCGCGATAAAACATCCCTAACTTGGAATTGTTGTTTAGGACGGGAATGAAAAACATAGACCGCTTATACAGCAATGTTCAGAACGAATCCAAACACAATCATCGCGGGTATAATATTTATTGAACTAGACCACTCCAATCATCTTCAAAGATATTCAAGACTTCCAATATCATTCAAGAGAAAGATATTCACCCATTTATTAAGACTCAGGATCAGAATATTCCTTCTGGCTGAGCAAACACTTCGTTTGGTTATTAGAAAAATAACATGGCATCCCTGAAACCCACAACATTATGTAACATAGCAGATACATGCATTATGCAACGAGATTTTCATATAAACATATGATATCTCAAACATTACAACAAATTACCGCGACTAATTCACGCGAATATATAATGTGAAAGAAGCATTATATCCCCTCGACCGAATTCAAAGGTATTCGTCATTAACAATTTGTTGTATTATCAATTTTTTGCGAAAAAACTTCAGAAAAAATTAGTTGGAACATCCTCGATTATTTCTTTAGGTTTTCAAATCGCCAAACATAACCAAAGATTTACACGTTGTGGCGCCATCTATGAGTCATTCGACAAAGTTGATGAAAAGCCCAGTTATTTCTTTGGATTTCAATTAACAAAAAATTTTTAAACACATCATTAGAGTCTTTAGAGCTCAAACAATCATTTATTGAATATCAGGGTCGGACAAGTTCTCGTCTACTGAACTTAATAAATAAACAGAGGTCTGGAACACAAACTGGAACAAATTATACTGGAACAAAACATATAATAAGGAATTATGGTACACCTTATTACATCATACTTTAGCACAATACAACGTCGTACAGCTACAGTAACATCAACAATGAGTTTGAATCCCTCGTTAAAAATTCATAAAATGAGTTTGAATCCCTCGTTAAAAATTCACAAATGAGTTTGAATCCCTCGTTAAAAATTCACAAATGAGTTTGAATCCCTCATCAAAATTCACAAAATGAGTTTGAACCCCTCATCAAAATTCACAAAAACGAGTTTGAACACCTCGATAAAATTCATTTAAACAAATTTAGTATCAGAATATTTATTCTAGACTAAATACTCATATTTGGCAATACAATCATTCGACGAACAAGAATTATTCGTTAAAGATCAAAGCCATTTTTCAAAAGGAAATCATTTATACTTTACCCTCCAATCTCCATACTAGGACATCACATTGTTAAAGACATTTAACAACTTTTACTTCAAGTTGAACAGGCTAGTAAAAGATGGTATACAATCAGATTTGGCTTGACTTAGTGTAAGGTTACCATTTTCTCAAAGATAGAAAGCCTCAACTTACAAGTTGTCTTGCGCCGCGTCCGAAAGGACATATCAGTGGATCGCAAGAAAACGGGCACTCCTTATGCAGGTTACCAAGAATTGGATCATCGAATTACTGAATGTACAAATCAACTTTGAATCTATTTAATTAAAAATGAACCATCAGTTCATCAAAACGTGGTACGATCCATATATGAGCAAGAAAGCCAATATGGACACCACACTTTACTTCAATTCGGAAGAAAAACTTCACTTGGTATAACTCTACTTATTCTACTTGGACAACGGTCCACCTATTACTTTTATTCGTCGATAGCAGCACCAAGACAGCAACGGCTTGAGGTCTGACTTGAGACTCATTCTCTTCTAGATATATATATACTACTGTTTCGTGACATTATTTTAGGATTAGGCATAGGTTTAAGTTTAGGATTAGGATACACTTATTATATATACCAGAGAAGGTAATATAATACATTACTACTGATCTAGATCGGATGGGGATCCGACGCCGGACAGTAAAGGTCACGAAGCAATCTGCGACCATGTCGACACATCTTTACATAAGTTGGTACTGATGAACCCCCCTAAGTGATGCGGCACAGCTTGTACTCGGACAAGAGATCTGACTACCTGTGTAAAACAGCACCTTAGCAATATCCGGTAACTACGTGGAAACGGAATCCATCATCAATGATAAACCGAGACGACCGATCTTGAGTATCATTTAAGATAAACCGAGACGACCGCTCTTGAGTATCATTTTATATATATGACCAATAGAAGACCTTTCATGAGACGTCATGAACTTTTACTCATCATTTATTCATAATCTTGAATATATGACACAACGACCAAGTTGAACTTTGATTCCACCTTTTTATTAAAGACCATATCTCACGGCGAGAGCCAGTATGGCAAACATCTATGACAATGATTTATTCATTATCGTAACACTCACTTCCCTTGAATTCTTTCCTATGATAGGATGAATCAAGTCAAGTTTCAAGTGGTGAGCGTTTCTAGGTGGGGAGGTATTGTACATATCTGTTTGCGATTTTTGAAAACAGATACTTATCTGATCACTATGGATCATCCTTTAAATGGAAAACACCATTTCACAAACTTTCAAGCATGATTTCCTTTGAAATTTCACTGTTCAAAAAGCATTAGTGCTTATGGGACGAAATACAGCGTTGTCATTCGTTTGTTTCGACTTTAAAGGCGTGGCCTAAAAAAGTTAACAAAACTCGTCGATCACAAGCATCGTTCTCTTCTCTTCTCTTCTCTTTTGGATTGGCATCTTCTTGATTCGACAACCATGAGAAGCATGAAAGCAACGGCCGTGGCGCTTACCAGTTCCAGTACCTCCATACAACAACCACGACGATCTTTCTGAAGGCATCGAAGTCTTCAAAGAACGTCCAGTCATCGCTTCGTTAAACTTAAAATCATATCACGGGATCTTTGGGCGTTTAGTAGCTATCACTTGCACAAAGATAGTGAAAAACCAAAGATTCAAGAAGATTTTAAAGCGAAATGCAAACTAATCGGTTTAAATACGGTGTCTGAGAATTCCCCTTGTATAAAAAATACAGTGTTGGACTTTAGGTAGTATCTGCTTACGAACGCCTAGGTAAGTTTTCTCAACTACAGGGCTCTCAGACACTATAGTTCGAAAGTCGGGTGTTATTCGTAATTGTATACACGAACTGGGGTTGCAATTACGGATCACCGACATAAACTTCGCGATTCAATTCGAAATAAACATGAGTTTCCATATACTCAACCATAACATAACCTCAAAATCAAAATATGATATGATTTCCCATATCATATTTTTTCCAGAAAAATTCATTAAAATTTTTCAAAACAAATTCATATTCAGTCGTTTTGACACTCCAATATTATTATTTTATAATAATATTTTCAATTTTCACTTAGATAAAATTTTCATATTTTTCTAAGTCACAGTTACTAGTACTGTTTTTAGCAACTTGGTTAACCATACTTTTTCTCATAGCGTTTTATTACCCATACTTTTTTGTCGAACAAGTTAGTTACCCTTACTTGTTTTGCGGACATAAACACAAAACTTCTTATGATCTGTTCCTTGTTACCCCTACATTTTTTAATCACTTTTGCGAAAAGCAACTTTAGTTTCTACGATATATTTCAGAACATAAAAACGCCTTTATTTCGGGATTTGCTGGAAGGAATACCTGGAAAAAGGACGGTTCTTGAAATATTATTTTGGATTTTATTTTATCCCCCTTCAGCGAATTTAACTGCGGGAATTAAAGGCAACTTATTACTAGTTTCGTTATAAGATGTATCCCCTGCGAGAGTTGAATGGACTGATATATTTTACGACGTTTAGGAATGGATTATAAGAAAAGAATGTACAGTTAGTTATAATTACACGCATTACACGTTAATTAAACACATGGGTATAAATAACGCTAAACATTTCAATTGCGGAATAATCTTCATTCTCAATTTTCGAAATGCGCATTACCTTATATCCCCGTAGCGGATTTTATATTCAGATTTATGCATAATTTTCATGCGGAAAGTTGTACAACGAATCTCTTTGCGGAAATTTTATTATAAAAAAATTTTTCTAAATTTCTTTTGCGGAAATTTTTAAACAAAATTTTTTTTTAAAATTTTCTTTGCGGAAAATATGAAACAAAAATAAAAGGCCTATAAACACATACACTTGCAAGTATCCCCTGACTAAGTGTTATTCACCGTAATGCTTAGTGTACCCAATTCTTGATTTTCTCTCAGAATCTCAACCTTGGAGCATTCCACGCTCAAACATTCATCATGCTTTATGCATAGCAGACAATTGCTTATTTTTGGAAGCAAACTTTACTTCAATTTCCGAAGTAAACAGAAGAAACAAAAGCCCCTTTTATCATTTACTCCCCTTTGCCCCGGTGAGCGAGAAGAAAGGTGAGGCGGCCAGATTTCCTATCTGGTCGGGTGGTTTAGGAGGGACTCTCACCGCACCCCCCTGCGTTGCGGTTCAATAAGGTAGAAAAAACTTAGAAACGATTTTTCACTTTCTAATTCTACCTTATAACAACGAAAAATAGCGACCTGGTGGAGATGAACCACGATAGCGCTCGTTACAGGACCAACCACGCATCACGTTACGGTCTAGCGATATAATTTTATACTTGGCAACGCTTCGCCTAAGATTGTTATAGTCCCTGCTTTATGAAGATATCGCACACTATAGCCGTTTTAGGAATACCATCAGAAAAGTCTGGCGCTTTCGAAGACTGTCTGAAATCCGGAAAGCTCGATTCAACACGCGTCAGCAACAAAACCACACCCAAATATAAAAAAGGAGGCGTGCCTTAGCGCGATATTCTTCAGAGGCCACCATCAGTTCTCAGCGAGTAACGAGACGAACTGCACTTGAAAATGCCAAATGAGATTTTGGCGAAACGTCGTGAAAACGATTTTTTGAACGAACGGATTGAAACCCGGAATAACCAAACTATTCATTCTACCATCCGTGAAAATCTACGATATAACATATATATATATATATATATATATATATATATATATATATATATATATATATATATATATATATATATATATAGGTGTGTGTGTCTGTGTCCATTGCCAAATGTGCAATAAAATTGCAGAAAAAAGAATTCCAGGAACTCTTACAGAACCTTAACATAATGCGTGTCCAACACAGTTTACAATAAATGTTGTATCTCAACAAGCAATGTGATCAAAGCTGTACAAACACAGAGTCCTTAAACACTAACAAATTTACCTGTAGTGCTGACGTATGTATCCAAAGTAAAAATAGATGGTGAGCAACCAAGTGAAAAATCAGCTACTAAAATTTGCTAATTATTTGCTTAGATATTACCAATATGGAATAGCAGTCAACACCCATTTAAGATCAAAATGGTTGATTATCCAATAGTTAAAAAGTAAATAAAATGTTCCTTTAAAAATTAACATTGAGTGTTCAAGTGACATGTATTTACGTGCATTATAAAATTCCATTAAGAGGAACAAGTATCTGTTTAGGGAAGATTATAAAGAAAATGATTTCATGCCTTTAACAAACGTTATGTTCAATGCTGTGATTTTTTTTTGCATTTTCATTTTCAACGATTTTTTATGTTTCATATTTGTCAATAATTTGATAAATAGCGCTTACTTCACGTGGTTTCACCTTGCACGCATCAATTTCATGTATGAACGTAAAAAAATATTTTAAAATAATGCGTCAGCTCTTAGACTATTATAAAATCGTATAAAAATAACTCATTATGTAGGTAATCATAAAATAATTTTTATCATTTGCTCCGCGAGGAGATTTATATAAAAGCTTTTATTCATAGTGTGCCTGCGAATCATATTTTCCAACAATTAATTGTGTTTATTATTATCTTTATAGGTTTATTGATTTTAAGAATAAAAATGTTTCATGGTAACTTTGTTTAAATCATAAGTTGCCTCTTATGACATATTTTTATCTTGTCGACCCACACTAAGTCCATAAAAAACATAATTAAACGACCATACAACCTTCTAAGCATGTCTTAATCTATAATATAAAATTACTGAAGGTTTATTTAATGCGAAACCAATTCTGGTTCTCTCCCCATACGTGTGTCGATCACTCAATGGTCTTGTCATGGAGCTGTAACGAACCAAGAGAAATATTTATAGAAAACAACTATCTTTATAAAATCTAAATTTGACTGTTGATATTTTACTGTCTGACATTGAAAAATGTTTGCTGATTTAAGATCCTACTGACATGTCACGAAACTTAAATTTTATATGGACAGTTGTTCTCTGTAAATTATTAAACTAATTATACCGACCGAAACAGTAGAAAAAATAAAATTTTTATAAAAAAAAATTGAAACTCCTAAAAGTAAAAGTAAAAAATAACTATAAATTTTTAATGAAATTGACTTTTTTGAAGTCAGCACCAAACTAATACCTGACAAAATGTGATTTGCATAAACAGATTAAAAATACTTTATTTGTAAATGCTTTCTTACCACTTAAAAAAGTTCAATTTCATATACAAATTTATAGTTATTTTTCACATTTTAGCATACTTTTAGAAGTTGATTCAATTTTTTTATAAAAATTTTATTTTTCTATTTTTAGTTTTAGAATTCATTATGATATCCATAAATTATTTGAACTAAGTACTAATCGAGATCAGTGTACCTCGCAATGTCTCCAGGGTGGCAAAAAAGTACCCATTTTATCCAAAGTTGTAAATCACCCTAAAAAGAACCACTAAAAATTCTTTGGTTCTTAGAGTTTTCCAAATACGAGTAAAATTGTTCCAAACAAATATTTAGTCTGTCATAGTAAATCCACTATCTTAAATTTCAAATTAATCTTAGATTAGTAATATAGGCCCCCAATCCAATATCGATGTGAAAAGAACCTTAGACGTAAATTTCTTAGCTCGATATATTTTATACTGCATATTGAATTTGTATACCCCACAATATCAATTTTAGACAAAATCAGAATATGTAAAATTTTCTGTCCCTCATATTGTATCTTATTAATCTAACAGTTGTAAAAAATTAACTTCATGTTCGTAATACACGACCTAGAAAACCTTCTAATACCAAATTTGAAAAAATGCAAATAAGGTAAAATTTTCAGCCCACCATATTGCATCCGCTATATTGAATTTCAAAAAAATTATTTTAAGTCTTAATATAATCTAAATGTAAACCCTTCAGAGCCCCCTAGTACCAATTTCTTATGAAATCCGGAATTTAAAATTTCTAGATTTATAATCGCTATTTACATCCTCAAGAACGATTCAGTCCCACCTTTGAACAAAATCGAAAAATGTAAAATTTTTAGTCCGCTATCTTGGATTTGCCATATTGAATCTTGAAAAAATACTTTTAAATTCATAATTTACACCCTCAAGAACCCCCTATATCGATTTGGGAGAAAATCGAAAAATGTAAAATTTTTAGGACACCGTATTGAATCTGCCAGATTGAGTTTCTCAGAAAATATTTTAAATTCATAATTAACACTAACAAAAATACCCCACTACTGATTTTACACAAAATCGGGAGATGAAGAATCTTTAATCCGCCAACTTGGATCCGTCATATTGAATTATATAAAAATAATTTCAGATTCGTTATGTGCTATCCCGAAAACTCCCCCGTACCAATTTTGAAGAAAATCGGATAAAATTGATTTTTTCGTCGGCCATATTCAATTTTTTAAAAATAATTTAAGATAGTTATGTACGACCCTGAAAACTCCATCGTACCAATTTTGGAGAAAATCGGATAAGATTGATTTTTTGGTCCGCAATATTGGATCCGCCATATTGAATTTTTTTAAAATAATTTCAGATTCATTGTGCACCACCCCAAAATTTCTCCCATACCAATTTTGGAGAAAATCAAACAAAATTATTTTTTTGGCCGCCATATTATCAGCGCCATCTTGGATATCACTGCACCAATTTCGTCCAAAAAAATATGAGACCAGCGCAGCAAGTTCCTTTATATAACGTAAAAGATTTCATTCAAATCGGTGCCGCCGTTCCGGAGTAATCGGTGTACATACATAAAAAAAAAACATACATAGTCGACGAATTGAGAACCTCCTTCTTTTAGAAATCGGTTAAAAAACAGATGAACGTTAATAAAGTCAACAGAACGCCATAGTTGTTCACACCACAGGTAAAAGAAATAGGAAGCAAAAAAAAAAAGAAAGCATCTATTACTCTAGTCTGTGGACGAAATTCATGACGTAAATCTACCACAGGATGGGAAGTGTTTTAAGTGTAGCAAAGATTATTATAGCAGCGTTAGCTATAATAATCTGTGATTCCAGGCAGGATCAATACAAGAATGCCTATATTAGGCCAACGGAATTAGCATCTGGAAAAAAATTTATTGTTAATAGACTTCGGAATGATAATAGTATTATGTAGTATCTTATGTCTCATTTTCTGTTTTGGGGAAACTTTTTTGTTTAACAATTAAGATGTAAAAAACAGTTTTTTCGAGTTTTAGGAAAAGCTATTATTTTTTAATAAAAACATTTCAAACAAATTTGTGCGCATTGAAAATACGTACAAAATGAGCTAAAGCCTATCAAAATCGGATAATTTGTTCGTTAGTTATTGCAAAAAACCTGCTAAAATGGCTGTTTTTTCAATTATTAATAAATAATGGAAAAATATATTGCATTAATTTTATACTGCACCGAAAGGAGCCTCTTGTTGCATACAAGTGTGTATCGGGAAGCTTTCATGCGACGTGTGAAAGCTTTAAGCTAGGGTTTACAATTTATAATTCAAATTTTACATTAAGAGTTATTGTATTATTTTAGTTTTACGATAATTCTGATTTTTTATGTGTTATTTCTCACTTTAAAGTTGATCCCTTTTTTATATTGAAGTTTTTTTTTTCATAATTCTTATCGTCCATTTTAAAAATATATATATATTTTATAAAAACTATTTAGTGCCATGCTTTTAATTCATCACTGTGTTACCAACACAGTAATGGCAGTAGGGTAACGGATTTGCAAATAAAAGTTACAGCCAGGCCCGGATCCAAGGGGGGGGAGGGGGCGATCTTCCCCCCCCCCCCAAGAGCTTTTAGTTCAGGAAAATAGACCCGATTTTGCCTCTTATATTATAGTTTATTCAAAAACTAGAGAGAGTCATAAATAATTTTTTACCCATTTTTTTCTACCTGTGTTTTTTAGTCCGGTCTCTTTGGCAAAATCTGTTAGACGCATATATTTTTCATCGGAATGGGTTAGAAATTTTATAATCAAAAATACCAGTCAATAATAATGGACTATTTGGGTTGGATCACAATAGATATTTAGACGTGTGAAGTGTTAAAAAGGATTTTCATTCTTGTCATAGGTCTCGGAAGGAGGTTTATTTTATCACTAAGTATTGATGGCATTGAATATTATTTCGGTAATAAACTTAAAATAAAAAGTTTTTATAATATTATTTTATTTCTTATGATTTCTTAATAATCCACAAACATTAGAAAATATTGATAATTCTGACATATTTAACACAAATCACAACTGTATTTTTATTATTTTTAATTTTGGTTTGAAACCGTTTTAGACACATTCAAACTAAAACGTAGCCTTCTTCCCTCAAAAAATTCTAAGTTATAATTTAAATACTTACAAAATACCCACTGTCAAAAATACAAGAAGTTAAACATATACAAAAAAATAAATTCGTCCATATATTAAAATTTTTTTGGGGCTCTCGGTCATTTTATTACTAATTTAAAACATTTTTAGAGCATTTGACGTTTCAGTTTATTTATTTCTTAATCCATCTGCAGAATTACAATTAAACACTAAAAAGGGATTCAAATGTAATTAATTTTTATATTTTACAGAGAATTCGAATAATAAATTGTATTTACGCTGGTAAACATTACGTATCTAATTCCTAATCAAAGTCAGTGAAGCTATCTTCGCTCAAATTAATTATAATTGGTTCCTCTATCTTATACATTAGATCCAGTTTCCACATTTTCTTTTATTATATGGATTTTTTCCAATTTTCTGCAGTAACTTTATTCAAAAAAATCTTTTAAAAGTTCAGTTTTACTAATTTTGTAAGTTGTGTTATTTCTAGCAACTCCATCTTTTACTTGAGAGAGATATTTCCTTCTCCAACGGAGATTTTCCGGACGATCCATAAGAACAGATTTCCTATCTGGTTTTTCCCAGCAAAAATTAAGTTCTCTGAGCAATTTTCAGAGCTCAGTTCTTTTAATTTCAAGTAAATCCCGATCTTCATTGATTTTAGTTAGAATTTTGTCGACGGTTGGGATCTGCTTCTCATAATAAAATGTATGTACAATTCTTTTTATTGCAGTTTATATCTCTTCTTCCGACGAGGTTTTTCGTCTGCCTGTGATCGAATGTGGCTTGGGGTACTAATAATTCCAGTCGCTTTTTTCTCCTTCAGTATTCGGTACATAGTAGATTTTCCAACTCCTGTCATGTTGGAATACATCTCAACAGAGCTTTTAACATTATTATCTAGATATTGATATCTTAAGGCATCATAAACATTCATCGTAGTAAGTTTTTCGTTGAGGAAAAAATGCCTTGGTTTAATGATTTTGGAATAAATATAGATGTAAAAGCCATATCTTTTGGATATCTCACTAATCTCAAATAATATGTAAAAACAAGCACAAACAAGATAAATAACTAAGGCACACTGTAAGGTTTACTGTGCTCACTGACAGAAATTAAATTGAACTATCAGAAATTTTATTGTTGCAGTAAATTTATAAAAGTTTATAATATTTAAATATAATTAAATATAATTAGATTTACGGCAGTCCTCAGTTACCTGCGGCACTGGAGTAGGTACGTTGGAAATTTCGGTAACAGTTTTATTACTCTCTCTTGTTCTTGAATAGAGGAATGTGTATGCTTGCGATCGCCCCTCCCCTTCCCAAGAGCTTTGAGTTCAGGAAAATAGAACCGATTCTGCCTTTTATATTAGGAATATGTATGCTGCTGGCCCTCCCCCCCCCCCTGTTCAGGCGCGGATCCAAGGGGGGGGGGGCGGTGGGGGCGATCGCCCCCCCCCCAAGAGCTTGGAGTTCAGGAAAATAGACCCGATTTTGTCTCTTATACTATAGTTTATTCAAGAACTAGGGAGAGTTTTTCATTTTTTACCTTTTTTTTTCTTCGCAAACTACCTGTGTTCTTTAGTCCGGTGTCCGGCAAACTCTGTTAGACATATATTTTTCATAGGAATGGGTTAGAAATTTTATAATCAAAAATACTGGTCTATAATAATGGACTATTTGGGTTGGACAGCAATAGATATTTCGATGTGTGAAGTGTTAATAAGGATTTTAATCCTTGTCATAGGCATTGGAAGGCGTCAAAAGGAGGTCTATTTTATCACTAAATATTTATGGCGTAAAGTATTATTTCAGTAATAAACTTAAAATAAAAAGTTTTTTTAATATTATTTTATTTCTTATGATTTTTTAATAATTCACATATATTAGAAAATATAGATAATTTTGACATATTTAACACAAATCACAACTGTAGTTTTATTATTTTCAATTTTGGCATAGAAACCGTTTTAGGCACATTCAGACTAAAACGTAGCCTTTTCTCTCAAAAAATTCTAAGTTATAATTTAAATACTTACAAAATACCCATTATCAAAAATACAAGAAGTTAAACATATATAAAAAAATAAATTCGTCAATAAAATATTAAAATTTTTTTGGGGCTATCGGTCATTTTATTATTAATTAAAAACATTTTTAGGGTATTTGACATTCCAGTTTATTTATTTCTTAAACCATCTGCAGAATTACAATTTAAACACTAAAAAGGGATTCAAATGTCATTAATTTTTATATGTTACAGAAAATTTAAATAATAAATTGTGTTAACGCTTGTAAACATTACGTATCTTATTCGTCATGAAAGTCAGTGAAGCTATCTTCGCTCAAATTAATTATAATTGATTCCTCTCTCACCGATCATGAGATCGAGTTTCCACATTTTCTTTTATTCTTTTATCATGTGGATTTTTCGCAATTATCTGCAGTAACTTTATTCAAAAAAATCTTTCAAAAATCCAGTTAAATTATTAATTTTGTAAGTTGTGTTATTTCCAGCAACTCTACCTTTTATTTGAGAGAGATATTTCTTTCACCAACGGACATTTTCCGGACGATCTATAAGAACAGATTTCTTATCTGGTTTTTCGCAACAAAAATTAAGTTTTCTGAGCAATATCCAGAGCTCAGTTCTTTTAATTTCAGGCAAATCCCGATCTGCATTGATTTTAGTTAGAATTTTGTCGACGGTTGAGATCTGCTTCTCATAATAAAATGTATGTACAACTCCTTTTATTACAGTTTACATCTCTTCTTCCAACGAGGTTTTTCGTCTGCCTGTAATCGAATATAGCTTGGAATTACTAACAATTTCAGTCGTTTTTTTCTCCGACAGTGTTCGGTACATGATAGATTTTCGAACTCCTGTTGTATTGGAATACATCTCAACAGAGCTTTTAACATTATTATCTAGATATTAATATCTTAAGGCATCATAAACATTCATCCTAATAAGTTTTTCGTTGAGGAAAAAATGCCCTCCATCTTTTGGGTATCTCAATAATTTCAAATAATATATAAAAACAAGCATAAACAAAATAAATCACTAAGGACACACTGTAAGATGTACTTTGCTCACTGACAGAAATTAAACTGTATTATCAGAAATTTTATTGTTGCAGTAAATTTATAAAAGCTTATAATATTTAAATATAATTAGATTTACGGCAGTTCTTAGTAACCGGGTCACTGAAGCAGGTACGTTGGAGGTTTCGGTAACAGTTTTATTACTCTCTCTAGTTCTTGAATAGAGTATAGGAATGTGTATGCTTGCGATCGTCCCTCCCCTTCCCAAGGACTTTGAGTTCAGGAACATAGAACCGATTCTGGCTTTTATATTAGGAATGTGTATTCTGCTGGCAACCCCCCCCCCCCCCGTTGACAACTTGATTTTTTTTGCGATAGCACCCTCCCAGGAGCTTTGAACTCAGGAAAATAGACCCGATTCTGCCTCTTATACGAGGAATGTATAAGTTGATCGCATCTTCCCACCCCCTGTCGGAAACTTGTTTTTTCTTGTGATTGCCCCCCCCCTCTCCAAGAGCTTCAAATTCAAAAAAATATCGCCGTCCCTGCCTTTTACACTAGAAATGGGAATGTTGCTTTTGTCCCCCCCTCCCCCGGGGACAACTTGCTTTCGCTTGCCATACTGTACTTTTATGATATCACCGCCCCCCCCCCCCAAGGAGAGAGGCTGGATCCGCCCCTGCCCCTGTTGGCAACTTGTTTTTCTTGCGATAACCCTCTCCCCCACTGTCGGCAACTTGTTTTTTCTTATGATCGCCCCCCTCATCTCCAAGAGCTTCAAATACATTAGAAATGGGAATGTTGCTTAGTTTCGCTTGTCATACTGTACTTCTGTGATATCACCGCCGCCCCCCCCCCCAAAAAAAAAAAAGAGAGAGCCTGGATCCGCCCCTGGGTACAGCCATGATTTTATTATACAATAGTCCCTACAACAACCTTGATTTTTTTTATTTGGAAACCTCATATGCATAATTGTGTTAAATGCAGGAAAATAAATTACTATTTAAAGTGTAGATATGTCTAAATAGAAATTTATTTTATTATTTATATTTAAAATTTACTTCCTTCATCAAACAGTTAGTAATGATTATGAAAACTCGATAATTTACCTTAAAACTGATATGTGTTTCGTCGTTTATATCGCATGTAAGTGAAGACGATGATGGGTTTATTATTCCTTTAACTAGCTATAAATTCTATAATGAATTAATACCCTACCCTATTACAACTGCAAATTAATATGATACAGGAAGCTCAGTTCTGCCATCTATAGGCGTAGAAATGAAAATGCGGTAATTTTCCGCCACGGTTCTTACTATTTTCGGGTTGAAATACTAATCTGCCGAGTTCTTTAAGTTGCAATAAGACATAAAGTAATTGTGAGGCATTACCTCTCATGAAGCAATGAGAAAATCGGAGCATCCATATATAGGAGCAATCAGTAAGTACGCGTCAAACTGAGAACTTACGCTAAATTTCTAAGACAAACAATAAGAAAGAGATCCCGTTTATTCATAGTACCGATTAAAATTCTATAGGCTAGTCGGTTGTCATCATATCCTCCTAACATAACAGTGATAGGGAAGAAAATTTAGATACCACTTCGGTATTTATCTTTGTTTTTAGCATCTTACAACTCTTCCTTCTCTTTCTATTATTTTTGCTAGGGGAAATCATGGGAAGCTAATCAGGAATAAACTACATGCACATATTGATTGGTGTTAGGTAGCGATCATAGTCTTTGTTTGCCTGCGAAAAATGGTAAGTGCACAGAACATTCAATGCAAAAAAAAACGGAGAAAACTGAGGAAACCAGAAGGGACTAATATTACACCAAATAATCAAACTAACCTCCCAACCCCGGCCAGAATCGCATCAAAATGATATTCGCAAATTAAATGAAGCAATAACCAACAACAAATTATTGTGGATATACAACTATAGGAGAGTTTCAAGCCACCGAGATTCAATAAAGTCACACTATTGCTTTTGAAACTGGATGAAAAATTCATTATTCCCATACTTTACCGAAACACGTACGGGAACCTTGAGTTACACAGAAGCCGCTACATCCCAACATGCCTATCGATCATGAAATTCATATGAGTCAGCGCTACATCACCTTGTAGGGAAATAGCGCTAACAACCTTTCTTAATATGAAAGGGATATTAAACTACACCTCCTTCTATCCCGTAATAACGTCCGCCAAAAAACACCTTATGCAGGTCGATACAGAACATACTCCAATCGAATCTATTGGAGGAAAGCGTGAAGGTGTCGATGGCTGCAGGTTGACCCCAGAGAGGAGTTATATTCCTTCTCCTGTTAGTTTCTATCCCTTCTCCCGAACCTCAGCATTGAAGGCTATTATATCTAGCTGTCGATGTATTCATTAAGGTGAAGTACGGCAAAACACTATCGGATCTCGTCCAGGGGCTCTAAGAAGAATGATTGGTGAAGAATATTGCTTTGAAGATTTGTAATAATCGATACTCGACTATGAGGAATGTAATTGCTTAAATATATTTTTGATTTCAATGATTTTCTTGTAGCTGCATGAGGTCTTAGAAATCTTGGCGCCCATGTCCGCCGCATACTTCGCTCACAGGGACTGCGTGGTCCTAGACATCTGTAATCGTATTTGATCAGATGCAAAGCCCCAAAAAATTCCCGTTATTTCAGTAAAATCGGTGTTTTTTACAATTTATCTATATACACAACGTACATGCATGTACAACTTAATGTACTTAAATACGGGGTTTTCCCTTTAATATCATTTACCGGCAAATTAAGACAGCTTTACTATTAAATAATTACTACCTATTAACATGGTTTGTTTATAAAGTGATAATGCCGATTAAGAATAAATATACACATACTATGATCTCTTTCTTTCTTTACATAGTAAATTTTTCTGTACGAACTCAGGGATTACGTTTTGTGTTAGGAATTTTTGCTTGTGTCCCTTTAAAATCAAGGTTGATATCAATGGCGTAGCTGTAAATCAAGTAAATTGTACCAAAATAATTAAAGTAAAAAGATTTTCATTTAACGACACTTCCGTTTTGGTTGTCAAACGTAGAAGTGATGCCGGCGTGCTTTTCCAAAAAGCAAGAAGAAACGTGGTTTGACCGTTTGGGGACGAAGGCAGGAGTTCGAGCTGAATGTACGATATAAGGTGGCGTTACGAAGAGAGTCTTAAAGGGAGAGATTGTTCATGGTTACATGTTCTAAAAAGCGGGGTAATTTTCGCCCGACAAATCGGTCCTTTGTACAGTGAAAGTGAATACCTATGGTGGGCGGTACCTCCGGCAATTTCCATACATTGAACAGTGCTAGTCATACAACAACAATGCAAATGTCAGGTGTTTCGGGGATACTGTCGTATTAACGGATGATGAGTATTTTTTTTTATTTACTTTACCGAATTTTTTGTTAATTTTTTCCAAAGGTCTCCTTCAACTACTTTCGCGATTTTAACTATTTTTCAATTCTAACGAGACGTCATTGCATCTTGCCAGTATTCGGTATTTTTCTACTCATCTCCGAGAATGTGGACCTATTTACCGGGTTTACTGGATTAATTTTATCCTTCAGGAAACGTGGAAGTTCGTTCCCGTCGGGATTAATTTATTTTAAGAATTTTCGCATTATCAACTATTTATGTAAAACCAAAGTTTTAACACAAATCAGGGATTGTTCATGAAATCCCGCCAAACCTCCCAACTAGAATAAAAACTCTAGCCGCCTCACCTTTCTTTTCGCTCACCGGGATAGAAGGGGAATGAGTGAAGCTCAAAGTTCACGAAGATTAATTAAAATCAAGAAAACACTTCTAAGGAATGGGCCAATTAGGAAGAGGTTATCAAGTAACACTCGTCCTTGACTCTTAGTTAACTTTTTATTCACTTTTTTTTAATTCTACTGTTTTCCGCAAGTCAAGGTCGGGATTATTTTCTCTCCACTGTCTCGTTCGGGATTTGTCAAGATCGGTATTCATAACTTTATAGCCAACACAAAGTTGACTATTAGTCGCAGTGTCAATATCAGGTTTTCTCCACTTTGTCACGTTCTGGTAATAATGTTTAAAAGTCAGGACGAGTCGGTTCAGTAACTAGTACGCGCCGCTGACCTCGTCTTTTTATCGACGGAGTCAATTTCAGGAATTAAGATACGTGCACGATCTTTATTTTCTGTAGTATATTATGTTGTTAAAGACAACCTACTTTAAGAACTACGAGCTGTCTATAAAATATAACAATCTACGTGGCCCCCGAGAGCTAAGCTCGATCGGAAAAAGGAGAAGTTGACTCCAAGAGAGGAACCCGTAATGTCCTTAATTACGCCGCTGTCTTTGTCGCAGATGGCGGCACACTCAGAATCTGATTTATAGGTTCCAAGGCAGAAAGGTTTAAATATGAGTATGCAGATGTAGAAAATGCATCAAAGGTGTCTGGGGAAAGCTCCGACGGACCTACTGATGAATCCACCATCGGTAGCTAGGACGAAACACCTCTTTCAGGGTCTAAAATTAGATTGTAACGAACCGATCGCTTCGACACGGGGGCGGTCTCGTTTACAACATCTCGCTTTTATAGCAGTGGTGACGTGGCATTAGAAATTAGGGGAAGCACCGAATCAAACTGTCGCCACCACGCGGTTTATTGTCTGGGTTTCCCCGCAATCGAAAAATTGTAATTTTAGCAATGTAGGCCGTATTATTTTGATTATTTTGTTTAGGGAGTTTTGGGGCAATATTAAATCTGATATTTAATATTTTGTCGTAAAATAAGCGTGTATTCACAACAATACATAACCGAGAATACTGAGCATTTATGTCCACAAACTAGAGTTTGTATAACTTATCCAATTAAGCACCGGGCGTGGGACGATCTAGGGAATTGCCTTGTAATATAGCCGTTGCCCCCTTAGTCATAAAGGTTGCCTAATAAACAAGCAACTAGTACAGTAGAAAATTAAAGGGACACAGTAAAATTTCAAATATATATATCTAAGACAAATGAAGACAGAATTTTATACAAAAAACGTAGAGTTTAAACATAAACCAATATAAAGGTTGTAGGAAATATTAAACTGACAAACCAAATTCAAAATAATAAAGGAAATAATGACAAAATAATTAAACATGTAATTAGTGCCCAATCAATTGACTGCTAACTAAAGAGTAACTAGGAGTAAAACAAAATCAAAATAAAGAGTTATTTAGACTTCTCAGATCTGTTTTTATTTAGGCCATCTCATAGAAGTAAGGAGATGAACCAGTGCAAACCCCGCGCTTCCATATCAAGCCACCCCACATCACCTGCATTAGAGATGGGTCGAACTTGAAAAACCCATTCCAACCTATCGCATGTTATATCTAACCAACAATTAGACGCGATTTGTTGAGCCAGGGGTAAAAGACAGTGCTACTTGTGACCGCTCGACCTATCCGGAAGTTTATGGGAAATACAAAGGACCATATAGATGACCCATTTTTCATCACCGGTGATGATCTTTTTCAAAAAAGGGGCGATTTCATTTGCGCATATGTTGCATGAAACAAATATTGATTCGTTTTGTTCGGTGAATCTCTTTCAGTTCATGTAGAACCCAAATGTCAAGCTTCTTAGCGAGTCCAAGACATTTAAACTGATTTTTAATTATTGTGTGCGATACATTTGATCTCTCTGCAATATCTCGAACGGAATTTTTAAACTAATCTCGACAAGTGCGTTCTGTTATGCAATCAACACCATAAACTTTTCATATTTCCTTGTGAGCCTCAGCAGCTTTGTTTCTTTTAAGGAAATTAAACAGAAAAATTTGCCAAAAATCTTCATTTCGGCACTCCACGTTAAAATTGGTTGTAAAGTAATCAAAATGTGTCCGGTATCAATTCTCAAAGGGAAAAAACCATAGCACTGGCAGAAGTTGTTAAAAATAATTACAACGCTGTCTATAAATACTTTCTAGCCGACCCAATAAAACAATATCATAGGCAAAACAAAACTAGCCAAATGGACAATCTATATTCCATGGCAGCTAGATCCGGTGAAAAGGGGTGATGGGTACTCTTCAATTTTTTAAGCTCCCCTCCCTTTCTCACATGATGGAACAGGATGTTTTTACCACCCCATCCCCCCTGAAATATCACGGGATACTGCAATGGTAAATTTGGTGTCTTGCTTTCGCTTGAATTTAATGCGATATAAATGCGTTAATGCATCTTAACGACTTATTGACTGTAGAATGACTTCTCTTATCCCTAATATGTTATTATCTCACTGTAATTATGTTCTACAAATAAAGGTTTCAAATTAAAATTATTACAAGTTGTAAAAATATTTAATTTTATTAAAATTGCATTGAACAAATTCCACTTTCAATTCATTATAGATATTTAATTAGAAAGATATGAAAAATCTTAAAGTACAAAGTATCACGTGATTGGCATCAAAACTCCCTCCTCCCGTCACGTGATCGATCAAAATGTTTTTGTGAACCTCTCCCAAGACGATCACGACATTTATGGACAACCCTAAACACATAAATTTAAATATGAACAGGGCGATATTTTCAGCTTATTTATTATCTTGGGTAACAACCACTGCTGTTCATCAGCAAATGAATGTAATATTATTAAAGTTACTATTCTCTTAGGCGCAGTTAGTGACTTGTTACGCCACTGATAAAAACAAATAAAAATCTGCTCCAAAGATTGTTTGTAAATCACAATCGTATCTAACTTTTTTGTTTGTAGATAAAAGTGTACCTACTCTATGGTAAGATTGAATAAAATTCCATTTTTATTTACGCATATTCATCAGGGACGCCTCATAAAACACTGATGCATTTTTTTGGATTAGTTTTATGAATTTTGGACTTGTTAATAAAAATGTGAATTCTAGTTTTATATCTCACCAATTTTAAAAGAAGAAGAAGAAATATTGTATTGTTATGGGGGCAATTTGGATTAATTGCTAAAAAAATTTCAATAATTTTCAATTCAAACTTTTGTACATTGTACTTTATAAAAAAAAAAAATTATTTTCGTTTATTTATGGCGACAAAATGGTGGCTATAAGGAAATCTTTTAAAAAATTGATTAACATTAATATCTCGGGTCAGGTAAGTTTGAAACAAAAAATTCGAATGGCATTGTGAAATAAAAGTAAGTGGTTATGGTCTTTAGTATAATTAAACATTTTAGGTGAAAAAAAAACCATGACAACTACAATCGTTTAAAATAAGGTTTCAAAATTTATAAAAAATTCTGACTCTACTACAGACTGAAACTGTAGATGTGTTGAAAATTTCAATCCAATCGGCCATAAAAGTTTTTTTCCCACTTTATACAATTTTTACTTCAAACAAATTTTTATTCTGCTATCTTGAATTTTAAGAAATTAATTTTAGATTCGTAACCTATGTTCCCAAAACCTCCCTACATCGATATTGAACGAATTTAAGGCATATAAAGATTTTAATACTACATATTTTTTCTTGCATATTGCGTTTGAAAAAATTAATTTAAGATCCGTAATGTACGCCCCAAGAACCTCCAATACAATTTCTACAAAATCGGAAAATGGTAAATTTTTAGTTCCTCATATTTATCTGTCATATTAAAGTGTAAAAAATTAACCTCAGATTCGTGACCTACGATTGCGAAGACCACCTAATACCAATTTTGAAAAAATGTGAGTTAGGTGAAATTTTCAACAATTTTTAGCCCGCCATATTGGATCCACCATATTGAATGTATTTGAATTCGTAATCTACACCCTCAAAAACCTCCCTATACCAATTTTAGACAAAATCGAGAGATATAAAATTTTCGGTCCGCTATATTGGATCCGCTTTACTAAATTTTTTAAAAATAATTTTAAACTCGTAATTTACACTCTCGAAAATCCCCCCGTATCAGTTTTAGACAAAATCAAGAGATGCAAAATTTTTAGTCCGCCATATTTGAATTTTTTTAAAATAATTTTATATTCCTTATGTACGATCCCGAAAAGTCCTCCATACCAATTTTGGAAAAAATCGGATAAAATTAATTTTTTGTCCACCATATTATCAGCACCATCTTAAAACCAATTTCGGCCAAAATAAAGTGGGACTACCGCAGAAATTT
This sequence comes from Diaprepes abbreviatus, assembly GCA_034092305.1. Classification (NCBI taxonomy): domain Eukaryota; kingdom Metazoa; phylum Arthropoda; class Insecta; order Coleoptera; family Curculionidae; genus Diaprepes; species Diaprepes abbreviatus. The sequence continues at coordinate 5,178,814 of JASJET010000105.1, forward strand.
CCTGAACATAATACAAAAAAATTTATGCAAATCCGTGCCGCCGTTCCGGAGTAATTAAAAGTAAATACATAAAAAAATAAGTAACAATCTAATTTAGAACCTCCTTCTTTTAGAAATCGGTAAATAAAATATTGTATGTATTCAATATTCATCGCCTACTGTGAATTTAAGTCTGAGTTTTCAAAAAAATTGAAATTTTAGATTTATGGATCAAATATCATACATTTTTTAAAGGCTTGAAAAAAAAAAAACTGAAACAATAAACCCGTTTTTGCTTTTTCCTTATTTTGAATCGAACATTTTCAATTTCGCCCTTTATCTTAAAAACTCAAGAAAATCAAAGAAAAAAAATGAAAAAAAAACAATGTTTATGTTTTATTGCTCATAATAAAAATTTACAACACAATTTACGCATCCGATTTCAAGACAGCATCTTGATCAAATGGTGAACACCAAACTATTTTGCAAAGTTTAGAAAAACCATCCGCACTACACTTTTACCAAATTTAATTCCTTCAATCTTGAATAACGATTTTACCACATTATAATTTCATTCCGTTATTTTTAATCTTAATTACTAGTACCATTGTAGTACTAAAGAGAGATTCAGAGATAAAACTATGTAAATCAAAGGATAATTTGTATCTTCATGAAAATTCGTTGACCTAAGATAATATTGCTTCTGCCATCTGTTGTCGCTCTATCAAAACAACCACCTAGACTTACTATAGACAACTACTATTTATTGATCTCATTAACACTTTCTAGAATGGAATTATTGATCTCGTGCTTTTGTGCGTTTCTCAAATTAGGTAAATAAACAGATGCGCATGATCTTCCATCAATCACACGCTCTAACCATGTTGCCAAGTTAACAAGAAAGTACAATGCATTTAAGATAAAAATATTAAAATTAGTGAAACAGAGGCGTGCATTCTATTCCGATATTATCAAAATAGGCAGATTTATCTTTGTGTCCAAAATAATCCACAAAATTACTCAACTAATTTGTATGATTTTCTTACCACTAGAAAATAGTATTCAAAGTCCAAATAGACAAGCATTCATTTGTCTTCATCAATCAACCAAACAATGATATAGAATTAACGTCAACATTACCTAACTCCTCGTATGGTTACATAGATCGTTTGATCATAGATAACTTACCTGAAACTTTATGAGAAATTTCCTTAACATATTTTCATTGGAACGTCAAAGGAGCCATTGTACTGATAATTGTCTCCACAGACCGGTTACAATCACATAATTAATATAATGAATACGATTACTGAAATTCTCCGAAAAATACACATATCTACTTAAAGTTCTAAAGCTGAGATTTAGTGGTAGCATGTTACACCTACCGTGTGCCAAATTTCATTGTAAACAGTCAAGAGAATATCAAAACTAAAACTTAAGGTGGTAGCAATTTAAAACATAATGAAAACGTTTACCACCTTTAGTACTGTAGGGACCGCAGGGGTCCCAATTACTTCTTTTTCACGTATTTTGCGCAGTTGAATCCGCTTTTTTAGCCCAAATGGGAATAAGATTGCTAAAAACAAAGAATTCCACACTATAATTACCATATCATCAGACGTAAAGCACAACGGGCAATAAGTAGAATTATGGATTTCTGGTTGCCTAATGATTATGTGATTTTCAATATGTGAATAATATCTAACATTAGAGCTTTTTAAACCCTCTTTCTATGGCTATTAATTATAAACTTTACATTTTTAGTCATTTTTAGCACGTAAAAAAAATCCACAAGCAATAAAAATTAAAACAAAATTAAATAAAAACATTTGTGTTTGTCAAGCGTCAAAAAAGCAGCTCCCTCACAATTCATGAACGCCATAAACATAAAAGTTAAATATATAGACTGCGGATCCTATAAAAGCAAGATGGCTCGCGTTGAGAAAGACACAGAGCGTTTTCGATGAGTGGTACCTCTTTTTCTAATGGCGATCAAGTGGCAGGGGTATCCAATGACGTTCGAAGTATCGTGCTTAGCTTCGCCATTAGAAAAAGAGGTACTTCTTGTCGAAAACGCTCTATCTCTTTTTAAGCGTGACCCAACTTTTTTCTATAGGATCCGTAGTATATATTATTTACTCTTATGTCAATGATAAACACCGATCAATCAAATTTATTGTTACTACTTTATCTACTGGTATCATCGAAGGTCATAAACAACTAACTGAATACCGCATAGAACGCCTGTAAGTAGACTTCCCTTTCAGCACTCTTTAGGCGCCGCGTATACACAAGTGGCCAAACGCTATTTGATTATAGCTGAAAACGTGTTTAAAACGTAACCTGTAGACCTTCATTCGTACTTTCGACGGCTGTAGGCAGAATGAAAAATGAACAAAACAAGGGACTTTTTAATTAAAATCACTTGAAGAGCTCGATCCAATTTTTGCAATCTTTTAACAACTACTTGTTTGTAGAAATCTCGGATAAACGTCCACAGTAAAAAAAATGGTGTTCGACGACTTAAAATACATAAAAAACATGGATTTACATTAAAGAGGCATTTAGAACCCCTGTGATCCAATACTATAGAGGCCTGTGGAAGAATGTTTTTTATTATTAAAAGAGCATTCTTTCGATGCTTTACGCATAATTCGCCCTGCAAACCGGTTTCAACCCTTTTCTCTAATAGGCCATACGTACGTAATGACGATGATCAGTAGCATATTTCATCACCACAATATAAATTTAAAGCTGTACCACGAAGAAAATTATGAAATCTGCCTTTCTAACTGGCACCTGTACCACCAGGCTTTTTTGTTTATATTGATTACATATATAAATATGTCAAATAAGGAACAGGTTAAAAGCTATAAACAATTATCAAAGAGCTTAAACGATCTTTGAAAAAAGAGTTGATAAATAAATTCACAAAAACCATATTTTATTTTTTCAACCAGAAATCCGCATTATTTTATCCCACTATTATATATTAATTTTACTACGTTTTGAAACCTATAATTTTTCCAAAAGGCGAGTTTATTTGGATATAGAGCCTTCCCCAACCAATTGCGACTTTCCAGATATTTACGCCACTGACTATTGAACGAAATTAATAGCGTTTTTTAAGTTATTTTTTCTATCTAACTAATTGAAAGTAACAGAAAAAACCAGTAAAAGGTGAAAATTTATTAATAGTCCATTAAAAATTCAATATCAATTTCAGACAAATTCCATCTAGCAAAAAATAAACAAGGAAATACCGGAGAATGTTTGGCAACACAGCCCCGATCGAGTCTAATTAATGGAAGTGAATATACCGCCACACAACTTGTAAAGAAGTGTTTTATTTTACACGTGCAAAATAGAATACGTAGTGTAGTGTGAATATCGTTAGAATTTTCTATCTAAATCCCTCTTTGTGTAAGTATTTTTATTTTAGTTCTTAAGAGAAAAACATTGTTAACTTTCGGCGTCCTGTTTGTTGACCTCCGGAACGCATTTTCCATGGCACGTTGTTTTGACGTTCATCCCTTGAAAACATAAAGATTATGCATTTTATTTTGATTTTTAAAAATACTTAAGTAATTAATTCTATTACTGTAATGTCATTTTTATTTATTGTGATTTATTGGCACAATTATGATAAATTAGGTTGTTAAGGAGGTAGTGGAGATGACGAAACATTGAATAATCGAAATGACAAAAAATATCCATGATCATTGTTCTTTAATCAAATCAATTTAGGTAATATATACCAAGGATATATATTTTCTTTACTAGTAGATACAATAAGTATTAATTAGAATAGGAAGTAGATATTGCATATTTTTATTCCTAAATACACCTATGGCTACTAAAAAGTGCCAGATTTTAATAGTTTTACATCTGAAACTTTTCAGTACAGGTGTCCTCTATATTTTCAGTGAATATAATTTAGTTGTAACTGAGTAATCCATCGGGTATTGTGAGTTAACTCAAGACATTCATCGAAAAGGTGAATTACTAGTGCATTTAAAAAAGAAATTTTTTAGGTGTGATGCAAAATACAACAAAAAATTACTGTATGTACATGCAAGTACAATATTTTTATCCTGATTTCACAGTTTCATTTTCTTCATAAATTAATCAAAGCCATGATTTTGTATTATATCTCACACATGATTTTATAAATAAATTAAGAAAAACACAAAAATCTGTTATTTCAAATTAATTTTAAAAAAATATTTTTAATTAAACTAGTAATATTAAGTAGATATATGATGATTAGTGTTCTAAGTTTCGTAATCTAAGCAAAGCATAAACATCACAGTCAATATTGTTAAAAATTATAGTACTCGTAATATGGTTTTATTAATCTCAATCGAATTATCACTATGTATTACAATCATATTATCACTGGAAAGTAAAAAAGTTTAGAAAACATTTAACAATGCTAATTGTAACTTCTAACATTTTTTAATGATTTCTAACAGGATTTATGAATTAGCAAGTTAATAAAAATTATTATGGTATTAAGTAGAAATACATTGGGTCATAATTCATATTGGATCTTAATGGATATCTATCACTTATTAACACACCCTTAATACATACATATTTACATTCAGTTTCCATAAAAAATTTATCTCCTAATTCACTTGACAAGAGATAATTTAAAAGTTAAACCTTTTTAATGAATCTGGCTGTAAAGGTTTAAACCGGATCTAGTTGCCATGGAAATTAGATGTTCTAAGTGGTCAGTTTTATTTTGGTTATGAATGGATATAATTTGTAGTAGATATGTCAATAAACAAACTTTTATACAGGATAATTGGGGATAAAAACTTAAAGATAAAACCAGATGATTTTTTATCCTGACATTTGTAAGATTCAAAACTACATATATGTACTTAGGCTATACAGTAAAGACCATTTACAATTCTCTGAAGTCATTGACATTGAACATACGTAACACCCTGTTGCAAATATAAAAGTATATTATTTTCAAAAATATTTTCCCCAAATAATGATACAATAATTTATTGTGTTCATACAAATACAAATCTGTTTACTACACTTGTCAACATTTTAAGATACAATCTTAAATTTAAACTAAAATATAGTATAAGAGAGAGAATGCAAACAATCATAGTATACAATACACTAATATATTGAAAATAAATGTATATAAATTACTTTAGCACAATTTAAAATTATACATACTTCAACAACCGTCAGCTATGCTGGCCCTTAAAAATTCTGATATCTGATCATAAGCTCTAGAAATCATTAGAGTTTTGATTCTAGATTTAAATCTTCATATATATATATATATATATATATATATATATATATATATATATATATATATATATATATATATATATATATATATATATATATATATATGTTTATGCACCTTTCCGGAAAGGATATGGTTGGAACGAAGTTTGCATTTACTGTTCGCATTTTACTTCATTCATATACGGAGCTGCATATAGTTGTACGTTTGCTGAATGTGATTTTAGCACTACAACGGCATAATGTGGATATATCCACTGGTATTGCATCTCACACGGAGGAATCCGTGAAAGCCGCATAAACATGTATACGCCATCCGGCGGGAGGTCGGCGAAGCCGCATTCAGTATTTGCATGCTTCCTTCCGATCTGTCCTTTGCACAGCCAGGTGCATGTCGGTACCCTGATGAGTCTAGTAGAGACGAAACATGTACCTCTGCCGTATCACTGTGGCGGGGAGGGTGTTTTGACTTTCTCCTTGGTATGGTGGTACAGATAGGCCATCATCTCGATGGTGGTGGAATAGGATAAATTGTGTTCCTTAGCAATTTGTTCCAAGTGTGCAACCTCTAACACGGAAAGGATATGGTTTGAACGAAGTTTACATTTACTGTTTGCATTTTACTTTATATATATATATATATATATATATATATATATATATATATATATATATATATATATATATATATATATATATATATATATATATATATATAGTGTGACTAGTAAACTCTGCATCATATGGGATGTTTTTTTATTAACAGCTTTATTCGAAATTTGACTTTGGCATCAATTTCTGCTTCGATAAAGATGAAAATTAACCAAAAAAATAGCAGGATTAGCATTGTCTGTCAAATTTTCATTTTTTTTTCCAAAAGAAATTCAAAAGTGGGGTTATATCTCAAAATATAACAGTTTTTATAAATGCAATTTTTAGTCCTTATGCAAAATTTCCGCTGTATAAGATAACTGAGATTTTTTGCCCATTTTTTGTAAATTGCACCACTGTTGCAAAATAAGACTAAACGCAACCTACATAAAACTTCTTAGTTTTGACAATGCATCATTCCAGACATATTTTGTTTAAAGTAGGACCATATTAAACGTGTTTTTCTACAAAATTCAAATAAGACTATTAAAATTTGGTCACATGTGATGTAAAGTTTATTTGTTTTTGAGCGTGTATAAAGTAACTTCATAAAATAACAATTTTTGAAAACTTAATTTGTGTCGACGGTAAAACACGTTCCTTGCCATTACCGAACTAAAAAAAAACTGACGGCATGTATTACGTGTATGTATAGGTGACGGTAGAACGAAAAGAAAGGAATCGACACTGCCCGTTCTTATAAGGGTCCTCGACACCGTGGGTAAGATGTCGACCAATAACGGTAGGATATTAAAAACGAAACCCATACTGCCCGTACTTATAAGGGCCCTCGACGATGTTGGCCACTAGCGGTAGGATGTAAGTAAAGCAGTGGATGGTGAAACATCATCTGGGTGGAGAACGTTCAAGTCTCTAAGAATTACTGGGGAGCTTGCCCTTTGATAGTTTTCCCGGACAGCAGTCGGTTGTTTTCGTGGTCCCCCTACGCTGGCAAGTGACGGCATGGGGAAATCGTGCATAAAGCACTTCGGTATTTGGTTCAGTATTACAATATTGGGATGCTCGAAAAAATATCAGAAGGAAAATTTTATTTCCTGGTATAACGCGGTAAAACTAATTAGAGACCGGTAATATGAAAGCTTCAAATATTCACATAACAAATGTGTTTAAATTTTGGATTAAATATATCTGTTATGGAAACAGTAGCAACATTAAATCCCATAGTTATCTAATGTAAATCTACGGTGGACTTACTAACTATTCGTGAGATGTATATTTTTTGTACAGCCAACAGCTTCTGAATGTCTACTGACATACAAATATTCCAAACAAGAAAAGTCCCTTTAGATTCATTATTTGGTTATTTTATGAGCGGGAAATTTCAAATCTAAATAAAGGTGTTTTTAACTTGCCCTTTAATAAAGACTGGAAAACTATGTTGAAAATGAATTTATACAATATCTTAACTTAAATATTTTTTTAAATATTTAAAAATAGAAAAATTTCATTATTATGTGTTTTGGCTAGACGTATTATAAAGTGATTACCCCAAAAAAACATACCTGTTTAAACTAATAAAGATAAAACTTTTAAACACACCGTAACATTTAAAATATGGTTAGATTCAAATTTAAAATCCTAAAAACTATCTGAAAAAATTTTAAAATATTTTTTTCGCTTTGACTCATCTATTACTTTAATGCACGAAGAAAAAGATTTGAGAGTACTGGTTTTTGTCATAATAATGATAATGAGTTAGACTGCAGTTTGGCACTTGTATATTAAATATATTTTTATAATTTTCGTAAAGATGTTCAGTAGTTAGTTATACATTTGTATAGGGAAACAAATTGTGGAAATATCCCCCACACTTTACACACCTCTTTAATCGATAACACAACTTTACCAAAAAAAAAAATTGGATGCCTGTTTGACCAGCTATTTTATTCTTATGTAATTGGATGTCCTGAATCCCAGTCTGAGGTCCGATAACCTTTATCACGTCAGGTTCAAGGTCAAATGGAATAAAATTCACCAAATAAATTTGAAGAAATAGATACTTACGTGTTTGAGGTTGCTTAATTCTAATTCGTAGTTTGTTTAATCTCCCAAGGTCAGCCAGAGGTAGGAGTAGATTTTTCTCAATTTTGCCTTGAAATGATGCTGAAAAGACCTCTGGCTGACCTTGGGGGATTAAACAAACCACGAATTTGGATTCAGTGACCCCAAAAACCTGCAATCTTCTTTTTCAGATTTATTTAGAGGATTTTGACCTTGCAGTGACCATAAAATGTCTTCTGGCTGACCTTGGGGATTAAACAAACTACAAATTCGGATTCAGCGACCCCAAAAACCGACATTTTTTTTTCAGTTTTATTTAGTGGATTTTTGTCAATTTGACCTTGTAATGACCCTAAAATGACCTTTAGTCGACCTTGGGGGATTAAATAAACCACGAATTCGGATTCAGCTACCTCCAAAACGCACGTATCTACTTCTTCAGATTTATTTAGTAAATTTTACTCCGTTTGACCTTGAAACTGACGTGATAGGAGGTAGTGGACCTCAGGTGTGAATTCAGGGCGTCGAATTACATAAGAATAAAATGGTCTGGTCAAATAGGCTTCCACTTTTTTTTTGTAAACCTGTGTAATCAAAAGGCATTAAAGTCTTTAACTCCCAATTTCTTTATTTTCTACTTTGATAAAGGTTGTTAAGCCTCAAACCTAAATCCTCAGTAATTTAAATTAGTATTCAACAATTGAAACTAAACTCTCTTGCTGATAAGATTACATTAGATATTTTAAATGAATATAAAAACTTCGGAAAGAGCTAAATTATATAACGGTCACCAAACGAGGATTTTTCAAAGTTTCTTAATGATTGCCTGCTCAATTTTAACTTCATTTTAGTCGGAAATATTTTGGGGACATGTACCTGTATAAGTTTTTAAAGAATATAATGGCACCTTTTAAAACTGTAATAAATACCTAGAAGATTGGTGAAATTTATTAGGTTGTCATTCCTTCTAAGAGGTAAATAATACTTTTTTTAGAAAAATTTCTTTCTTTTTAATGTTGAGTTTTGTATAGCTATTAAATGAAATAGAATCAATTTATTCTTTATAAATTACATTTTAAATAAAATTAAATCAGTAAAGCGCATGATTTTTCAGCAGTGGCATTTTAATCCGCTCTGAGAGTACTTCAAACTCCCTTAGAAGTAAATTCAGAAACGATATTTGAAAGTCATATGTTCTATGCCAATTTAAATAAATTCCTTATAGTCTGAAACATGTCTTTAATTTCTCATTACTTCAAATAGAAAAAATAGTTCACAATAGGCGTGACAAGGTATGATGTAGCTGCATATACATATTCCTCATTGCGCGACCTGGAGTACTTCCGATAGTGTATCCAGTGGCGTAGCTGAAAGCTCGGGGGGGGGGGGGGGGGGAGGCACACTATATCTCAGTGGGGCCCCCTTTTTAATTTAGCCATATAATTAAGTTCAAATGCTAAATAAACTGTAATACAGGTTGTTTTTGACATTCATTGATTATAATATCCACGTCTAGATGTCAAGCTTCCAATCCCACATACCCCACGCGTGGCGAAATCAACGTTTGTTACACAGCAGACAGGCAAGCGGAGCGAGTTTTTAAAAGTGTATAGCCAAAACTCAAGCTCTCAAAACCACATACTCCTCAAGCAACGAGATCGATAATCATTATGCAGCAGACAGGCGAACGAAGCAAGATTTTAAGCCAAAACCCAAGCTCCCAAATCCACATACTCCACGCGCTGCGAGATCGATAATCGTTACATAGCAGACAAACGAGCGAAGCAAGATTTTAAGCCAGAATCCAAACTCTCAAAACCACATACCCTACACGCAACTAAATCGATTAAGTCCATTAAGCAGCGCGCCCACTGGTTCGGTTCGGTTCAGACCGCTCGGCTCCGCACAATCGGCCAGTTTTGGTTTACACGTAAATAAATGAGACCCGCTCACTGGTTCCGACCGGCCATAACGCTTCCGCGCTTTCAGCATCGGAACCAGTGAGCGGGCTCTCATTTATTTACGTGTAAACCAAAACTGGCCGATTGTGCGGAGCCGAGCGGTCTGAACCGAACCGAACCAGTGGGCGCGCTGCTTTACACAGCAGATAGGCGAGCAAAGCAAGATTTTAAACTAAAACCCAAGCTCCCAAACCCACATACCCCACGCGCTGAGCCTGAGGTGTGTTCTTGACAACTTATGTTTTAATAAAAGTAATACGTCAACTTTCTAAGGACACATATAAAAATAATGTTATTTAATAAAAAAGAAAACAGTTCGACATTGATTTAAATGAAAGTAATTTTATTCATACACATCAAAACAAGCATCAAATACATCATAAGATATTCAGTTTTATGTGTTATTACGAAATCGTTCAAAACTTTTGGCCTTTTTATTTGCAAACTCTTCTATATCAAGTTTTTTAGTTTTTCGCATTCTATAGATAATGTAGGTAAAGCTGCTAATTCTTACTTGCGTCATTGTACTGCTTTCTCCATTTAAAAAGCATTGTAATGCAAGGGCGAGCAACTACTCTAATTTCGACGCCTTTAGAATCGCGAGTTTTAGAACTTTTAATACGTTCAAAAAAAAATTGCGCGTCTCTTGAAGATGCTTCATCTTATTTTTTAAGTTTTTGAAAAACTCTAATACTCGAAATCATATAAACAAATAAAGTATAAAAAATCTAATTGGTAATTGCGTTTATTTCAACTATAAATAATTGTCAAATCTCGAGACTTCGAGTTTTTTAGACGTTTAAAAAAAAGGAATTACGCGCTTTAAAAATACGCAGAATTTCTTTTTTTAAACGTCTAAAAAGCTCTAAATCTGGAGATTTAACAAACATTAAATTGGAAATGAATTGAATTTTTCAAAGTTTTTCGCAAATTTATCTGCCTGTTGAGGACCGAGTTTTGGAGCTTTCTGAACGGTTGAAAAGCGGAAACAGCGTCTTCAAAAGACGCGTAATTCCTTTTTTTAAGCATCCAAAAAGCTCCAAAACGCGCAGTTCTACAACAATTAGATTGTGAGTAATCACTTTTATTTCATTTACAATGTTTTTTAAATTGGAAAAATTTTTCACCGCTTTTTAAATGGAGAAAATTTCAAACATATATATCTCGGGTAAACGATCAGCTATGATTTCAAACAAAGTTTTTAGCACTACAGATTATTATCGAAGTCTCTGTTGAAACTGATTTTGTCGACATTTTACTTTGAATTGAAGTTGATTCGTACACGCTGTGAGTATAGGTACTAATACAGACTGTCACAGTGGCATTGCGTTCAATGAGTTTAATTAGTGAGTCTTAAAGTAGTTATTTTTTAATATATATACAATTAATATAAATCTAAACGCTCTGCGTTGCATACTTGTTCATTTATAATAAATAATTACTGGACACCTTGCGTTAAATGGATTATAAAGTAGCAAGTTTCAGAAAGCTCCAAAACTAGGTCCTCAACAGATAGATAAAGTTGCGAAAAACTTTGAAAAACCGAGGTCATTTCAAATTTAAATGTTTGTCAAATCTCGAAATTTAGAGCTTTTTAGGCGTTCACAAAAAGAAATTCTGAGTATTTTGAAACGTTTAATTCCTTTTATTTTAAACGTCTAGAAAACTCTTAAGTCTCGAGATTTGACAATCATTAAACGTTGAAATAAATAAGCATCTTCAAGAGACGCGCAATTTTTTTTTTTTTGACGTCTAAAAAGTTCTAAAAATAGATTGTAAAGTAGCAAGTTTTTTGGAGATTAATTAAATTGAATTTTAAAGGTTTTTTTTTGGGTGAGCGGGACCCCTCGCGCCGCTCGCCTGTGGAGCCTTCGCTATGTCACTGAGTGTATCTTGTTTTGTGAATTTTCAAGAGCCTACAAACGTGAACAATGAGACTGGGCCAGTAAAATCAATATAACATATGTAATCACCTTTATATCCTAGATACAGAACAAACGGTATCATAAAATATGATCGTTGCCATAAGATAAATTAGTTTCCCCCAAGGGAAAACTAAAAGGACGACCCTGCCTCAACTTTTGCATAATTGAATTTTTTAAATTGAATGTAACTTGCTGTATTTCTATTTCTTATCATTTTAATAAACTTTAAATAGAGATATAAGCGGCACACTAAAAAGCATCAGTTGTAAGCTAAATGCAATAACCTTTATTTTTATTTGTTCTTGTATATGCAAACGTGCTTAGTGAAGCACTAAATAGTGATGAAAAATATTAAGATTTTTCATCATTAGGTAATGAATCTCATTTCTTTATGTAGATTGGGAGTATTCTAGACCGATACTTTGAAAAAGTGTTAGGTACTTTAGGAAATGTGTTAAGTTTTTGACAGCATGCTGTGGCTTTATTTCCTTCCAGAAAATTTGTCCAAAACGCTCTAAACGTTGTGAATATAAAATTCTTAAGGGAAAAATTGTTTCATACTCTCATTAATTAGTCCTAATCGGATACTCTGATGATGTAATATCAGAATATATTTCAATATTAACTTAAGTAGTTGATAATTTAACTAATAATGTATATATATTTCTGTTTCAGAACCTTCTGTCATCAGCAGAGATGAACGGTAAGTGAAGTGTCTACAGTATATCTGATTTTTATAGTTTATTATTAAAGTTGTCTTTTTGTATCCAGTTCTTCTGTGGATGCGATAAATATCTAAAAAAGGTAACTGATTAAAAAACATTATATGTAGTTAAAAAATGCTTATAAAGTTATCACGATATACGATTAAAATATTTAAATAATGGTACCGAATATTTTAGAAAATAGATTTTTTTTAATACTTAAAAAAATAAGGTTTCGTACTGATTTTTGAATATCACGTTTCTTTGCAATTTACAAAAAATGTAAAAAGTTGCGATTCTCTTTTCTTCCGGAAAATGAATCTTAATGAACAAAACTTATTAGTTTTTTTTTATTTGTTAGCAGTTTTTATTTTTACCTCGTACTTAATTACAATAGAGTATTTATATCACGTTAAAAATCTTGTCTCTCTATATTTAGATATTTGATATTATTGACCTGGCCTCAGGAGTGAGAAACCACTGTTTTCGTAAATTATTTTTACCAAGACATTTCGACGGATACATACATTGCTGAGGTTTTTTGATAATTCATGATGACAGGATTAGGAGGATTAACGATTATCAAAAATTTTAATACAATATTATATTGTTATCTATTACCATGTGAGTACGAAGTAAAACAAATAGGAAATTTGTAGTTAAATAAAATATTTCAAAAACGAACATTTTAATACCTTTAGGTTAAAATTGTGGTAAATTAGGGAGAAAATGTGATATGTTTCCTTTGTCAGATTACCGAGCAATCGATCTATATACTTATACATACTTCACAATTTAATTTTTTATCTAGTGTATATCCTAGTTAATCGAACCATCCTTTTTCTATATTCAAATTTATAAATTCCCAACTTTTTACGTTACAATACTGAACCAACCTATTACTAACTTGTTTTTATATACGTTTTTCATAAGCGTAACATAAAAATTTGGTCTTCTATTTAAAGTTCTTTTATGTTGGAAAATAGCGGTATTATGTTATTTTGCTCATGTACATTGGCAATTTTTGAATATTTCAATGAAGCACACAAATATCTGTTTTTTTTTCATAATAACACTTTTTACATATATATATATATATATATATATATATATATATATATATATATATATATATATATATATATATATATATATATATATATATGTATATATGAAGTACTTGCAGTCTTGTATAGCTAAGGCAGAATTACATTACACAAAAGTTGTAACAGAAATGTAAAAAGTTGTGCGTTTTCACAACGTCATCTAAAACAATCACATGCTAGACTGGGGTAGACCTGAAATTTTAGATAGAGAAAATATATATTCCAGAAGAACTTTTTTAGAAATTTTACACCACAATAAATGTAATATGAATAAAAAAAAACTGATACTCAAAATTTAAGCTCTATTTACCATTGTATTTTAAAATTACAAAAAGAAAAATATCTATCATTGATGGATTCTCTCGCCCCTGATGAATAATAAATATATATATATATATATATATATATATATATATATATATATATATATATATATTATACTCGTTACTCCTTTCTCATTCTCACTCACATAATATACAATAGATCTATCCTTATTTGACACTTCATATATTTTAATTTTTTTCATTTCCCTTTTTTCTTTTCATACCAGTTCTATAAGTTTATCTTTGTCTCACTTGTTCATAAGCTTAGGACACGCATGTCGATATGTGCATAAAATTAATAAATATAAAGAATATGTAAATATAAAAAACCAAATTCTTTAACTTGTAAAATGTCGGATCACTTCCATTTTGTTAAACAAAAATGTAACTTCTAATTATTTTTCAATTTTCTATTGAGTAATGTTTTTTCCTGTTTTCAACTTAAATCCACATTGGTAAATTTACTTTAAAATATAATTAGTTAATTTAATATTAATTATCATAATAATTATAGATTGTCTTGCTGAAGAGCATAATAATAAATACTCGAGAGCTTGACTAACAAAAAAGGGTTTTTCTTCAAACCGTAGCCATACAGGACTGCAACTCCGCTATATATATATATATATATATATATATATATATATATATATATATATATATATATATGAGGTATTTCTTATTTATTTCTTGGACCTTTATTAAAATATTTTTTGTTTGTTTTTCTTGGGATGGTCCGTATATATGGACTCCCCCCATACTCAGCAGAATACTAAATCAAAACAGAAACACGAAAAATACGTATCACTTCCGTACATCCCGACAATCTCTGAAAAACTCCAAAATACGAGAAATATGACGTAACGGTCAGCCATAAGGGCACCTCCTAAAAAATTGCTATAGTAAGCTTAAATCGGAAATACCAAAAGATAAAGAAACACATGTCGTCTATAGTATCCTATTCAAAGACTGCAAAGGCGAATATATAGGCTAAACAAGCCAACATCTAAAAAATCGATTAAATTGGCACAAATACGACAAAAAAAATAAAACTCCTTTAACTTTGAAAAGGTAAAAATCTTAAAACCGGAAAACCATACACAAAAACGAGAAATCCTAGAAATGATAGAAATACAAACATGCAGTAAATGCTAAGACAGATACCAAGCAACTTAGCAAAATATATAATAACATTATAAAATAACAACCAAAAAAATTAAAATTCTAAAACTAAAAACGCGTTGCAATTTCGGACTCGACCCTTTTAATCCACAATAGCCAAAACAACCCTCATTACAAAAAAATACCATCTGTTCTCTCAGTACCATCTTAACTTCAATATAACACACGTGGTCATCTTGAACTCTGTGAATCTCGCGAAAATTAAATTCTCAATAGAACATAATTTTTAAATAAATTTATACATGCGAGTGCAGTGTTGTTCCTGAATCATTGTCGAGGGTAAATACATAACATGAAATAATTTGATAGTAAAATCAACCAAATACTTTGTTTTTTTAGCTACACACACTCTGACGAAGGTAAAAAATTACCGAAACGTTAATGTTTTAAAAAAAATGTAATATACAGAAAATACAACACCACCATTTCATTCTTACAGGACCATAATCCTAAGAAAAAGAAACAAATATATATATATATATATATATATATATATATATATATATATATATATATTTATATATATATATATATATATATATATATATATATTCTGTAATTCTTTCTTGGGTACAGGTTTTTCAATTTGAAAATCAAAAGACAACAATTTTTCTGACGTTTCGCTCTAACATAGTGAGCTTTTTCAAAGTTATGGTATATTCATATCGAATCTTGAAAGTAGCTTTGTGCGAATGTTGTATACCACCGGAATTTTTTCCTCGACGCTTATGATCCTATATATTAGAAAGTCGTATATTTAGAAACTTTCTAAGCTCTAAATATTATCTACCTGCTTTAAGAGAATGACATACTTATCCATTCCTACCTGCCGTTTGGTAATATTTTGACCCTAGGTCCCTTTAGGATTGATATTTTCTGTTAGTATGAGCCTAAAGAACCCTTTTTTTAATTCACGCGAAAGACCATTATAGCTTACGTTATAGCTATAATAATTTTGATCAAGGGTATTACTCCCAGACATAGACTTGTCATTAATATTTCCCGTAACCAATTAATCCATGATTTAAAAGGAGGTTTGTAGTTCAGTATTCAAAATGTACCTGTTTCTCAGTGCCAAATTTTTTTGTTATTTTTTAAACAATATTTAAAGGTGGACAAATCGTGAATTTTTTTTTTCGGTTTTTGTCTTCTTTAATGAAAACTAATGAAGCGTTTATGGTACAGAATTAATTACTTTTTGTGTGCCCAAAAATTCACCATCTTGCAGAATCCGTTGTTGCCTAAAAAAAAAGATTTGGAAACTAGACAAAATTTACTACAAATTTTCCAATCATAGCATGGTGATCAAATGCTTTAAAATAGCTGATAATGGACCTCTAAACATTGGTATGAACGCGCTATTAACACGCCAACACCTGCAATAAACCGAGTGGAGAGGATAATGTACCAGTAATAGAAAATAAAAGAGAAATTATCAAAATAGTTTCAGTAGCTGCCGAGATAATTAAGTTTAAAGATTAATAACAAACATATATTCCTTTTTTTGGAAAGTAAATTTACGACGTCACTAAACCCACGCTCAACCAAATATGAAATATGAATTCTTTTGAACTATTTCTTAGAATCCAGGGTAAAGTCCAGGTATTGGTATCTACTTCTTTCTTCATGAGTTTTGAGTTCCACCGGTTTTTCCTCATATTTAATGATTCTACTGTATTTGCATTTGAGAAAGGATCTAAACCCTTAAACCCTAAAAACTCGGTATGTTCATGTATAAAATATCCTGGAACCTCTCCATGAAATCAACAAACGTCAAAGTGTTGACAGTAAGTATATAAATCTTAATGTTTTGCAGACACTGCTGATCATATTAGAAAGTGGATGTATTCACTTCTACCGAGATTCCTCTTGAACCGAAGAGATGTCCCATTCAGCTCATCACCTTGCATTTGTAAATTTACTTCATTGAAACCTAGATGCAGGTCTTTCAGATAAGCGATGCCATTTTTGAATGCTTCCGTTTTCAAGGAACTCTATTACTTAGTCAAATAGACTATAAAAACAGGCCAGACAAATGCCTTTAGAGAACCGACGAACTTCTGCAGTTGGAATCTACTATTTTCACTACATAATTGGCTAAATAATCTGTCACTCAATTAACTGCTTCTAATCCTATTAACTTCTTTAATAACGTAATGGAGTGACATATGTAGTTCATTCAGAACCAAATGCTGACGGTGAATAACACAATATACAGGGTGTCCAGTTTTTGCTGGTTTTACAGGTTATCTGCATTATTAGTAAAAATAGAAGGATACCGTTTTCGTAGCTTGTTGCTACTATTTTAAAAAACTAACCTTAAACTAAAAAAATGTTTATAAATATTGTTCAAATTGCGCTACATTATGCCATAAACATGTTTCACATAATTCTTATTTTCTTCAATTCTTTCTTCTTTTTGACGACGTTGTTCTTCTCGTGTTTCCTTAGGCGACGATCCTTTAATTCCTGTTTTTCTTTTAGATGACGTTGTTCTTTTTTTCTTTTTGGCGGCGATCTTCTTCTTTTTAACTACGTTTTTCTTCTTCTTGTTTGTCTTGAAGGTGACGTTGTTCTACACGTTCGATAAAATCAGCCAACGTTTTATTCATTTTCTCCACTTTGGCTATTGCTGTCTGGTATTTACCATAAAAACTTCTAGAATATTCTCGAAAACCGTTTCTAAATTCTTTTCTTGATACAAAATTTGATGGTGCAATTTATTTTTCGCTCTCTCTTCTAATTTCCAAATAGAATGTTCTGCAACGTTGTCGAAAATTTGGCTCTAAGCTCTTTTATTGATAACAAATCTGATGGTGAAGTCCATTTTCCGTTATCTCTTTTAGTTTTCAAATAAAATGTTCTAGAACTGTGTTGAAAATTCTGTTCTAAGCCTCTTTCTTAATCACAAATTCAAAGTCAGTTTTTCGCTATTTCTCTGGGTATCAAAATCGAACGTTCTAGACTTTTTCGAAAAATAATCTTATCTTCCTACTTGATTACAAATCCAAGATTGATATCCGTTTCTCTCTATCTCTTCTAATTTCCAATAGAATTTTCTGGAAACTCGGTGATAATCCCTTCTGACATCAATTGTTACGATTTTGGCTCTTCAAAATCGATCACTGGGTTCTCAGGATAAAACACAGATATCTTAACCGAGTTCGTTGGAACAACATTTTCGATTCTTGGAAAGAAATACTGTTATAATTTTTATTACAACGAAAATAGATAATTTAAAAGGTAATTGATATGTTTATGTATAAAAAATTATATAGTTTCTTTTAAAAAGTATTTTCCTAGGTTTGCTAACTACGGACTTCTTAAATTAATGAGTTTTTTCACTAGAAGTAAAAGTAAACTTCCTGTAAACAGACCTCTGGTTTCGTATGCGATAATTTGGCTAGATCGCCATAGAAAAATTATTATTGATTAATTATCCAACTGTAAATGTTTTTATATATTTTCGCTACCTTAATAGCAAAAAGCGTTTAAAAAATTATATAATAGGTTCAGTACCCAGGTACCATAACGCAAATAAGACTGAAACAAATTACAGGTGTGTGTCTGTCGAACGCTGCATAGCAGCAACATTAGTCGCGGTAATTGTTTTTTTTTTTAGTTGTACTTCCTACTACAGTTGTACTAGATTTATCGCATTATATATCTGCTTAGTACATCATTCAGAGACAACCGTCGAATCAATGCAAACTCTTACTTACAGATGCTATAGTCAAGGTACTGAATAAACTTGAAAATGGCATAACGTTAGTAACAGATTTAAGTGATTGTGATTTATATAATTTTATTCAGTTGTTATCACATTGGTATACAATCAGGACCGGACTTTAAAAAATGAAATACATAGCGTAACAGATTATAGGAGAAACCAACTGATTTTCTGAATTTATTTGCTCACAAAATTTTCAACGAAATAAAAGGCCTACAATAAAATAAAAATTCAGCCACTTTGAGCTAGTACGGCACATAACAATAATTAACCTTTATTTATCGCTCAAATAGGCGAGTTCTCTCAGTACTTTGAGCATAATGACCAATTTTTTTCATACAAGGCCGGTCAGTAATCTCTTAAATAGGACATTGTTCAATTTAGTACAAAATATGAACTAAAAAGTTTTTTTATAAAATCAGCAACAACCCTGGCTTATATTCAAATGTGATGATCAAGTTGATTGAATCTACTTGAATGCCAAGCTATACCTGTTTAAGTTATTAATAGGAGTTCAATGGTCTTGTCTAGATGCTAAAATATTGAATCTTTTTTTCATTGGAAATTTTTGCAAACGATACTGGTTTCTTAACTTTAAAAAATAACGGTTCTCAATTCTCTAGTTTTGTCATTGGCAAAGATAGGAATCTGGCGGCAAAAGCATTATCGTATACACCATTAAGTTTTTTTTATTAAATACACTCTTGGGCAAAATTATTGAATATTAATAAATTTTCGCAATTTCTTTTTGAAAATATTAATTTAATTTATAAATTTTAAGTGAGCAATATAAATTTTTAGGGCAAGAAAATCGTGAAAAAAGAATTGCTAAATATTATGATAACTACTTTTACTGAAAACATTATTGTTTTTCGAAAATATTGAAATAATGTTCTTTTTATAAGAATTTTTATTTTTTCAAGTACCAAAATTTTTATTTTCACTCAGACGGCACCAAAACATCAAGATAAGTTCATTTGTAAACATAATTTTATAATAAAGTTTTATATAATAATAAGTCATATGGACAATGGGATTAAATACTGTAAAAACATTTGACAAAAGATAAGTTCCGTGAGAACTATTGTAGGGTTAAGAGACATGTGAAGTGGCATTTATCACATGTATTAGTTTTATCAATTTTTCGTCACGTTCTCAAATCTTAAATTATTGTAGATAAATAGTGTTAATTAATTAGATCTGAAAAGTTTTGTGTTCACGATGACTTTCACGTGATAATGTCGTATCCCGTGCATTCGAGTTACATCAAGAAATTCGCAATTATCTGGAAGAGGAAAGTCACGCAAACTCCAGATACTTTGCCGAAACAAACTTTTTGCTAAAGCTGACATATTTGTGCGATATGTTTAACAAACTGAATGCCTTGAATCTGTCTCTGCAAAGCAATAACATACACATCTTGAAAGTATTGGAGAAGATGGCAGTTGTGGATAAAAAAAATTAATGAGGATGGTGGTCAAGATTGTTTCCCATATTTGCATAAATACGTATCCTCTCTCTTGTCTCTCAAGACTTGTTGTGTCTTTTCACGGAACACCTTTCTAAGCTTTCTGAATGGTTTGCAAAATACTTTGCGGAAGAAAATGTCAAGAAATTTTCGTAGATCCTAGAGCTTTTCCATGCTCAAGCTCCACCAGAGTTCACTTTACAAGAATAGAGCCTTAAAACAAAATTCGCTTCTTCTGATTTGGATAACCTATCAACAGTGAATATTCACTTCTATGTTTAAAAGCTATAAGGATTCATTCCCTTTTCTTCTTCTTCAAGTGCCTTCTCCATTGCGAAGGTTGGCAATCATAATAGCTATTTTAATTTTTGAGGCAGTTGCTCTAAATAGTTGTTTTGAACTGCATCCAAACCATTCCCTTAGGTTTTTTAGCCATAAAATTCGTCGTCGTCCTACGCCTCTTCTGCCACTTATTTTGCCTTGGATTATGAGCCGTAAGATTGCTGTACTTTTCTCCCCGCATAATATGTCCGAAATATTGCAGTTTTCTCTGTTTTACTGTTATCTCGACTTCCTTTTCTTTCCCCATTCTTCTCAACACTTCGGCGTTCGCAACTCGATCCACCCACGAAATCCTCTGAATTCTTCTCTAGGTCCACATTTCAAAAGAGTTAAGTCTTCTCATTGCCTCTCGATTCAGTGTCCATGCTTCCATTCCATAATATAGAACACTGTATACGTAACATTTAGTCAGTCGTATTTTCAGGGCTAACGTTAGATCTTTGCTGCAGATAACCTTTTTCATTCTAATAAAGTTGGCACGTGCGTTCTCGATTCTGGTTTTTATTTCGACGGTATAGTCATTATTTTCTCTTATTAGGGTTCCCAAGTAAGTGTACTTCTTAACTCTTTCTATGTGCTGGCCTCCTACCATTAGAGTTTCATTATTATTAGTGTTGTTTTTACTAATTATCATGAACTTGGTCTTTTTCGTGTTAAGAGAGAGTCCATATTCTCCACTAACTCTTAATATTTTATTCATTATTTTTTCTAGGTCTTTCAAACTATCAGCTATTATTACGGTGTCATCTGCATACCTAATATTGTTGATTAAAACTCCGTTTACTTTTATCCCTGCTGTTTCAGATTCAAGACCTTCCAATATGACTTCTTCAGAATAAGCGTTAAATAGTAAAGGTGACAATATACACCCTTGTCTGACTCCCTTTTGTATTTCCACATCTCCGGACATTTTCTGTCCAATTTTTACTGCCGCTCGCTGATTGTAATACAGATTTGATATCAACCTTAAATCTCTTTCATCCAAATTTTTGCTTCTGAGAATCTATCAGTTTGTCATGTTTGACCCTATCAAAAGCTTTGTTGTAATCTATGAAGCAGACATAGAGGTCCTGATTGATATCTAAGCATCTTTGAGTAAGCACATTAAAAGCAAATAATGCTTCTCTTGTACCCACCCCGTTCCGGAAGCCAAACTGTGTGTCACTAATATTCAGCTCCAATTTGGAATGTATTCTAGCGTGTACAATTTTTAAAACGGTTTTCAAAGTATGTGACATGAGACTGATTGTTCGATAGTCACTGCATTCTTTTGAATTTGCTTTTTTTGGTAAACATATGAATGTTGATGTTAACATTTCTCGGGGGATAGTTCCTGTCGTGTAAATTGTATTAAATAATCTCACCAATAAATCCAAATTTTTGTCATTGATCAGCTTCAACAACTCTCCTGGCATTTCATCTGGACCAACAGCTTTATTAGTTTTTATCGACCTTAATGCATAAATGACCTCTGCTTTAGTAATTTCAGGCCCTATGTCACCGCTTAGACTGTTTATAGAAGAATTTTCGTGTCTTTGATCTTCAAATAGTTTTTCTATGTATTCTTTCCACCTGAATAATTTTTGTTGTTTCCATAATAATGTTTCCCTCTTTTTCTAGCAATACGTTTGAGGTTTTTCTCTTTTCTATTCCAGCTAGTTCTTTGACTTTTCTATGCAAGTTGAAGTTATCGTACTTGTTTTGCAACTCCTCTATTTCTTTGCATTTTCCAGAAAGGTACTCTTCTTTTGCTGCTCTTATTTTTCTTCTTATTTGAATTTGCAACTGTTGATATCGGATCTTGTTGGTCTTGTGTTTCCTTCTTTCATCCATCAACTCCAAAATATCATCTGTCATCCAATCTTCTTTTTTGTATCTTGATGTTGTAAGTACTTTCTTACTTGGTTCCATAATTGACGTTTGGAAAACTGCCACTGTTGTTCAACGTTGTCATCGTTTACCCAGGCTTGTCTTGTCTTCTTTCTAAGTTTGTGTTGATGTCTTGTCTTAGCTTTTCTTTCGTTTCTTCTGATTTTAATTTGTGTATATATAATTTTTTGATGTTATGATTTGTTTGTATCCTTTTAAATTTAAGTTGGAATTTAGCGATAAGGGGAGTGTGGTCCATTCCCTTTACAACATCCTATTTATGCGGATTTTCAGCTGTAGCTGTAATAAAGAACTAACTGAAAAATTCGAAAACCCCTGGTCTAAATAAAGCATTATTCGACAAATATAGCTGTTATTTGGAATTTCCTTTACATTAATTAAATTTATAAATACAAAAAATTGACCCATATTTTTTTCAACATTTTGTTTCAATATTTTCCAAAAAGTTTAATTTTTCTCTTAGGCATTCCAATCGCAAGTAGTTCGTTCCTGTTAAACTCAAACTATGCAATAATGTAGTATTGTAAAATTGTAATTGTAATAATATATATGTTGGCTGTAAGAGTAAAAGGTATGGTATGCCAAGGGTTATGTCTTATAATGGAGTATCATTGGAAGAGCACGAACATATTGCCAATGCTTTTGCACAGTATTTCAGTTCAGTGTTTGAGTTGTCATCAGTGTCCAACGGCGACCCTATAGATATTAATAGATGGGGAGACTTGGAATTTTCTTTAATATCAGAGGAGACTGTAAAGAAAAGTATAAAAAAACTAAAACCAAAAAAAAGCACAGGAGAGGATAATATTCCTTCATATATCTATAAAGGCTGTTCAGACTTTTTAGCAGCCCCTATTGCTCATATTTTTCAAGTTGCCCTAAAAACGAAAATTTTTCCCAATAAACTAAAAACAGCAATTATTTCTCCCATATTTAAAGATCGTAAACAAACAAATGTTGAAAATTATAGACCAATTAGTATACTTAATTCACTTGCTAAGATATTTGAGATAATCCTTTCAGATGACATTGTGACCAACATCACTCATAAAATAGTAGAACAACAACATGGATTTGTAAGTGGAAAGTCCACAGTAACAAATTTATGTGTGTTTACAAATCATGCCTCGGAGGCTATTGATGGCGGGAAGCAGTTGGATACAGTGTATATTGATTGTGCAAAGGCATTTGATAAGGTGGACCATCGGGTGTTGCTGTCTAAGCTTGTCGAGTTTGGCTTTTCTAGGAATGCTTACCTCTTCATGAGAAGTTATCTTTCGTGTAGGCCGCACATGGTGAGAGTGGGACGGTCATTTTCTCAGGCTTTTATGGCAACATCTGGTGTACCACAGGGTAGCAACCTGGGCCCACTGTTGTTTTTAATGTTTATAAATGATTTACCTAATAGAGTTAAACATTCTGATGGTCTCTTATTTGCGGATGACTTTAAAATATTTAAGAAAGTAACAAACAGTAATGATTGTAGTGCACTGCAAGCAGATTTAAATTCAGTAACAGAATGGTTTCAATTAAATAAAATGTTTTTAAATACTAATAAATGCTTCTTTATGTCTTATACAAATAAAATAAATCCTATTAATTTTAATTACTTTATTGACGGAGCAAAACTACAAAAAAAGACTGAATGTAGGGATTTGGGGGTGCACTTCCAGTCTGATTTGAAATTTAATACCCACTACCGCAATATTATTAATAAGGCTTTTAGGGTGCTTGGTTTTGTGATTAGAAATACAAGTCAGTTTAATAACCATAATATAATAATAAAATTGTATAATGCACTTGTTCGTCCTCATCTAGAATATGCATCTAATATATGGTCTCCTAGTGCAAATGTGCATTGTGATGCTATTGAGCGTGTTCAAAAAAGGTTTTTGAGATATTTATATGTTAGGAAAAATAACTTATATCCATATCTGATCTCTTATAGCAGTATGTTAAAAAGCTTTAAATTTCAAACTCTTCAGAAAAGAAGGCAAATTCAATCTGTGATATTTGTTTATTGTATTATCAATAATATAAAATTTAACAATTGTTCTTTGATTAATTATATACCTCTTCATGTACCAAAGATAGGATTAAGGATACAAAAGGAAAAATTCTTTCATGTCTCCATTGGTAGTCGTTCTCCAATGAATTTGATGTTAACTGAGTGCAACATACTATATAAGAATAATGATATTGACTTTTTTAATTGTACCAAGAAATTGCTATTGCAACTTATGCAGTGACCTTTAGGTTTGTTCAGATTCTTGTCTGTGCTGTCTTTGTTCTGTGTTAGTTAAGTCTGTAAAATTTCTCTTACTTATAATTACCTTGTAGCATGTTATGTTTAGGTGTTTGTAAGAGTATCAATAAATAAATAAATAAATAAATATGGAAAGATCCCTTGCATTATTGAAATTCTAATGCTCCCAAATTTTTAGCTTAAATAAATACCCAATATGACGAGCGTTGGTACGTTCATTAAATATTTATTACATGGAATACAGTTATGACGGCAACACAATATCACCTGCACTAAAATCTCATAAAGTTAATGATTTTCGATCACATATTAGCCCTGAATTAAACATTTTATTGAGGTATAATTAACGAGATCAAACAAAAACCAATTTTAGGCTACCAGCAATAAATCATTTGTTTTATTTTTACTTAAAAACCGTGGATAATTTCCGAAAAATTTCAATCAATATTTAATTTATTTACCTTTACCACAATAACGTTTATAAATATGCACGATAAAAAATGGTAATTAATAAGTTAAAAGTTGGAATTGAGTTTTAATTTTATAGTATTTATATTAAATAAATTTCGATTTTAAATTTAAAACGCCTTTATTTTTCTTAATCAGTATTACCACGCTTTTCTGATAAATATCTACAATAGTTTTCAGCTGAGGATGATTAAAAATTTGTCGGCTGTGAATTGATATATCCGTCATTAGGAGTCCAGCTTCGTACGAACTTATTCAGCTTTCCTTTATTATAGAATAATATTTGATACATCTAGGTTAGGTTAATGGTGAGTCTTGTGACCCTACATTGTGTCTCACTTTAAATTTCTTCCAGCATTTTTTAACGAAATTCAGTATTGCATTAGGAGATGAGTTGTTCGAGTCCTCTGGTCTTAATGTATATTTTACAAATGTGTTTCAGCCCCAAGGCAATCTTATATAATAATAGAAACTGACAGGATTAGAAGATGCAAGGAAGAATACTGGGAGCGATACGCAAAGAACATGGAGCATGACTTATACGGTGCGCAGAAGAGAATATGGAGAATGATTCAGAAACAGAAAAAAAATGTTAATGAATACATCAGTACAGCTCACATCAAAAAGGAAGAATGGACATCATACTTTGAAAGACAATTTGGTAATGCAAATACGATTCACACTAGCATAACAGCAAAGTCCATAAATCTGAGCACTACAAATACGCAGGTAACATCGAAAGAAATAGAATATAAAATACGTAATTTAAAGAATAGAAAATCTCCTGGACCAGATCTAATTACCAACGAATTATTGAAATACGGAGGCCAAATGCTTACCGAGGAGTTACAAAAGCTTTTTAATAAAATTATTAAAGAAGAGCAAGTACCGCAAAAATGGAAAACCAGCTATACAATTCCCGTACACAAAAAAGGTGACCACAAAAATCCGGACAACTACAGAGGAATTACACTTCTTAACTCTGTCACCAAACTATTTACAGCAATTATTCATGACAAACTTGAAGAGAAAATAGAGATCTCGGAGGAACAACAGGGTTTTCGAAAAAACAGGGGAACCACAGATGCCTTATTTATAGTGAGACAAATAATCGAAAAATCAATAGAATTTAACCACCCTGCATACTTATGCTTTGTTGACCTAACAAAAGCATTAGACCGCATCAAGAAGCAGCACATAACGGACATCCTGAAACAGAAAAATGTTTCAGCGGAGATCATAAACATAATTGATGACTTGTACACAAATTCCAGCACAAAAATAATAACATCCGAAGGTGTAACCGAAGACATCAAGAGAAACGAAGGGATAAGACAGGGAGACTCGCTAAGCCCCTTCTTATCCAATTTGATAATGGACCGCATAATAGAGGACATCAGACCGAAACGCGGATACCAGATGGGCGGACACAATATCAATGTAATGTGCTATGCGGATGATGCGGCCCTATTCGCAGATAACGAAGACGACCTCCAGAGATTGACACACCTATTTAACGTATCAACTAAGAAGTACAATATGCAGATATCAACGAATAAAACAAAGCGTATGGTAATTTCCAAGGAACCAAGAAGATGTAAGCTACAGATAGAAAATGCCATAATTGAACATGTCATGAACTTTAAATACCTAGGCATTAACACAACAAGCTGTCGTAACCTTACTGGAGAAGTACTGTCACAAAATACAAGAGCCCTACAAGTGGCAAGATGATTAAGAGATGTTAAATTTCGAAACAGATACATGAGAATAGAGGGAAAAACAAAAATATATAAGACCATGATACGACCAATTCTAACTTATGCCACGGAAACAAGAGCAGACGCTAAGAAGACAAAGCAGAAAATGAGAACCACCGAAATGAAAGTACTGAGATCAATGCTGAACGTGTCAATCAGAGATAGGCTGACAAATACCTTAATCACAGAAAAATGTAATGTGCAGGACGTGGTCAAATGGACAAAAGAAAGAAAAAGAGGATGGAAAGAACACGTTGAGAGAATGAGTGAAGAGAGACTAACCAAAGTTTGTATGTATGGGTGACCAAGAGGAAGAAGATTACAAGGATGACCATCAAAGAGATGGGCCCAGAGCTGGTTCTCTTCATCAGCAGAATAAGGCGGGTGTAGATAGAATGAGAAACAGGGATATCCTTAGTCAACGTAGAAGAAGAAGAAGAGAAACTTTAACAAAAGAATTTATCTACGATCAGACGTTGTCATGGAACGACGGTTGTAACTGGTTGGACCCTAACATCAACATTTAAAGGACCAAGTATAAAAACCCATAATTTCTCAAACCTAGACGCAAAGTTCATTTGTTTCGAGCTTTTTCAGCACTTCAACTTCTTTTGAATTGCGTATAGCAGAGGGGTAGTTATCACCCCTTCTGGGGGAGTAATTCACTTACAGTTGTATCATGGGAGTATTTAGGTCCAGGCCATAGTAGTGCACTATTTTGATCAATCTTTACATCCATAAAAATGGCAATCCTGTTGGATTAAATGTTTTTTTTTCTGTTTCTACAGCAATATTAGAATTTAGGGGGGTTGTCGAGTACTTTCAGAAACCTACTACAGTTTCTTGCCACTTTTCAAAACTGTGACGTTTCTAGCTTTTTTAGTAGTTATTGTTATTTTTGACGAATTTGGTAAAATAGGAGGGTAGTTTTCACTCCATGGGGGGGGGGGGGGATAGGATGTTTCAGATCTATTAAATGAAGGGTAATCTTTACTTTTAATTTACGCGTGATGCACCTTTAAATTCATATAGTTCGGTTCATTAAGATCAAAGTACTATTTTAGGAGCTTAGTCTTATTTTCATCCTATTTAGGAGGTATTTCAAGTTATCTGAAACCTTAAGATTTTTAGAAAAGCCCGTTTTTGGGCAATACATGCATACGTAAAATTTTTTCTCCAATATTTCCTGGCAAACAATCTATATTTTTCCACTCTATGGTAATCGAGAAATAGACTGAGGCAAGTTTTATCCATTTTTCGGAGCGGCAAAAAATCGGCGATTTTTCACATTATTCTTTACGTTTAAAAGTTAGAAAGGAGGGGCGATTAAATAAAAAGGGTAATATAAAAAATTTAGTTGCATTTTTGAAGACCTATTTAAAAGATTAAAACCTGACGAAATTAAGTAGGAGTTTTTGTGACAACATTTTAACAGTTTTTAACCGACTTCTAAAAGAAGGAGGTTCTCAATTCGTCGCATATATATATTTTTTTTTATGTATGTACACCGATTATTCCGGAACGTCTTAACCGATTTAAATGAAATTTTTTACGTTATGTAAAGGAAGTTGCTGCGGTGGTCCCATATTTTTTTGGACGAAATTGGTGAAGTAAAATCCAAGATGGCGCTGACAATATGGCGGCCAAAAAAATTAATTTTGTCCGATATTCTCCAAAATTTGTATGGAGGAATTTTCGGGGTTGTACCCAACGAATCTGAAATTATTTATAAAAAATTCAAAATGGCGGATCCAATATGGCGGACAAAAAAATATAATTTTGTCTGATTTTCTCCAAAATTGGTATGGGGTAGTTTTCGAGGTCGCAAATTACGAACCCAAAACATTTTTTAAAAATTCAATATGGCGGATCCAATATGGCGGACAAAAAATCGATTTTGTCCGATTTTCTCCAAAATTGGCACGGGGGAGTTTTCGAGGTCGCACATGACGAATTTAAAATTATTTTTAAAAAAATCAATATGGCTGATCCAATATGGCGGACGAAAAAATCAATTTTGTCCGATTTTCTCCAAAATTGGTATGGCGGAGTTTTCGGGGTCTCACATAACGAATCTGAAATTATTTTTAAAAATTCAATATGGCGGACGAAAAAATCAATTTTATCCGATTTTCACCAAAATTGGTATGGGGGAGTTTTCGGAGTAGCACATGACGAATCGAAAACTATTCTTAAAAAATTCAATATGGCGTATCCAATATGATGGATAAAAAATTAATTGTGTTCGATTTTTTTCAAAATTGATATGAGGGAGTTTTTGGGATAGCACATTACGAATCTGATATTATTTAAAGAAAATTAAATATGGCGGATTAAAGATCTTACATCTCTTGAATTTGTCTGAAGTCAGTATGGAGGGATTTTTGTTAGTGTTAATTACGAAATTAGAATATTTTTTGAAAAACTCAATCTGGCGGATTCAATATGGTGTTCTAAAAATTTTACATATCTCGACTTTCTCCAAAACTGATATAGAGGGTTCTTGAGGGTGTAAATTATGAATTTAATCCTATTTTTTCAGGATTCAATATGACGAATGCAATATAGCTGACAAAAAATTTTACATGTTTCGATTTTGTTCAAATGTGGAACTGAATCGTTCAGATGCAATATGACCGTTTAGAAATTTTAAATTTCTGGATTTCATCTAAAATTGGTACTAGGAGGCTTTGAAGGGTTTAGATTTAGATTAGATTAAGACGTTAAAATTGTTTTTTTTTTGAAATTTATTATGGCGGATCCAATATGGTGGGTTGAAAATTTTACGTTATTCACATTTTTTTAGATTTGGTATTAGGGCGTTGGGGGGTGGTGTATTACGAATATGAAGTTAATTTTTTAGAACTATTAGGTTGATTAGATACAATATGAAGGACTAAAAATTTTACATTTTCCGGTTTTATCTAAAATTGATATTGCAGGGTTCTTGGGGCGTGTACAAACTCAATATGCAATATAAAATATATCGGGCTAAGAAATTTACGTCTCAAATTCTTTAAATATTGATATTGGAAGGATTTGGGGCCTATATTAGCAATCTAAAATTAATTTGAAATATAAGATATTGAATTTACTATGACAGACTAAATATGTTTGACACAATTTCATTTGTATTTGGAGATCTCTAAGAATCAAAGAATTTTTAGTGGTTCATTTTAGGGTGACTTAAAATTCTGGATAAAATGGTTACTTTTTTGCCACCTTGGAGTCATTGCAAGGTACATTAATCTCGATTAGCATGTAGTTCAAATAATTTATGAATATCATAAAGAATTCAAAACTAAAAATCGAAAAATAAAATTTTTATAAAAAAATTGAACCGACTTCTAAAAGTGCACTAAAAAGGGAAAAATAACTAGACATTTTTATATGAAATTGAAATTTTTGAAGTCGGCGCCAAACTAATACATGACAAAATGTGATTCGCATATACAGATTAAAAATACTTTATTTGTAATTGCTTTCTTACCATAATTTGTATATATTAGTAGTTATTTATTTCATTTAGAAATAATTTGGCGCCGACTTCAAAAATTTCAATTTCATATAAAAATGTCTAGTTATTTTTCCCTTTTTAGTGCACTTTTAGAAGTCGGTTCAATTTTTTTATAAAAATTTTATATTATGTCTTGCTGGCAGAGATATTCTATTCACTAAATCTTATCTCCTTCAAGTTTGATTCTAAAAATATTTTAATGGCACACAAAACTAATTGACCTTCCGATTGTATTTTTTTATCGCATATTAGACACATGATGTGGCATATTCTTAGAGTGGTTTTAGAAGAGGTCGTGGAAATTTAGGTACGTCATAATTTGAAGAGTTGCGTGAGCTTTTAAAATGGCGCAGAAACATATCCTGTTTGAAATTTTTTACCGGCGATAAATGTGCGATATGTCATAAATTTCTATTACGTCTTTTCTAATATGTATTCATTTTTCTTCAGTTTCTGGTAAACTTTACCCCCAGTTGTAAAGGTGGGATCTTTAATATTGTATAGTTATATTTCTTTAAAACATAGTTAACCCTTAAAAGTCTTTTCTTTGCTGTTTTTTTATTTGATTGTTTCTTGTTTTGTAAGACTTTAATTTTGTATATTTATTTGTCTCTTAATATTTCTTCAATGAATGCCGATGATATTAAGAACCAAAATCTATAATACTCTCTAAAAGATCTGTACAACACACTAGCGCAAATTCTGAGGCTAAAATATAGGGATTTAGCTCAATTTACCTTGGTCAAAAAGTTAATAATTTCCCAAATACAAGATGTCAAAGTATGTAAATATTTATTTTAATAATAACTGGATTTGCACCGAATATGGTACTTTGAGGTTTTTTAGGTTGAGAGAGAGTGCCACCAGCGGCACTGTGTCTATCTACATCTAAAGCTTTATAACTTTTTTGTGCCTCAATCTATTAAATTTCTATTTGGAAATTCTTAATTTCTTGACATACACTTGTTACACTTGATAATATTTCGTTTCGAGTAGCCGTTTCTGTGACGCTATGTATCTCGAGAACTAGGAATTTTCAAACGTTTGGAGTTTTTGATCAGTACCCCAAGAAGAACAACATGCTAAAGTTTCAGCAAATTGGACCGGCAACCAATTTCCGTAAGGTTGATGCGGAGTCCTTTATTGGATGATCATCCACTGGCCACTAGATAAAATATGTGGTTCGGGCGCGACGGTGTACCCCCACACTTCGCATTAAATGTTCATTCATTGAAATAAGAATTTTCAAAATAATGAATCAGTGGAGGAAATACTGCTCCTGCAAATTCGCCACCCCACTCACCGGATTTAAGCCAATGGATTATTTTTATGGGGAATTAGTCAATAGATGATATACTTTAGATCTGTAAACACCACAGTAAAATTGTGGGGAAGAATACATACATGTTATGCTTAAGCCGCGTCCACATTGGTAAAAATTTACTTTGTATGTGGCATGCGGCAAAAATTTGTGCGTTCACATACAATTAATGCCAGTGTGGACTCGATATATAACTTTGAGACCCTGTATTTCAGAAACTACTCAGGAATTTGCACTAGCCTTTTATACAGATTTTTTAGAAACACCCTGTATAAGCTACCGTTAAATTAATTTAATTAAAAATATTTTGGAGAACCAGGATACAAATTAGATTGAAAGCTTGATTTTATTGTAAAAGTTTTCTTTTTTTTTCCTAAAGTAAATTTTGAATATTATTAAATAAATATAATCTGTTAAGAAATTTGTCTTTAAAAACTTTGTTTTTTGATCTTTCTTTCTCTGGCATATTTTTTGGTAATAAATAAGAAATGTCACTATTTTTATAAACAATAGCGTCACTTCGAAAACTTATTAAAAGGTCTTTTTGATAAGGAGTTTCCGTCACATTTATATCTGTTATTGACTATGTAAGTCGAGTATACACACACATTGTTAAAATAACAATTATTAATCTACTCGATATGATTTACGACAAAAATGTTTTTGCTTAGCAGCATGTTTATGGGGAATCGATAAAAGTTGTTACAGTTTTCTTCGACAAGGTTCCAATAAACATTAACAAGAAATATTAATTTGTTATGGGCGATTTATTATAGGTTTTAGTTAATTAGTTTAAGAAGCAAAGGGTTATCATTGGGTATACAGTTGAATGGGGAATTTATTGTATTTCTATATACATTTTTTTTAAATTTTAAATCATTCACTCCAAAAAGAGATTTTTATAATATCGTACGTTGAGTTGACGATATTAAAACAACCTTGGTAAAGTAATTTTGGTTAATTTTGTATTGTTTAGTGGATTTACAAAGTTTTTTTATTGGTAAGTAAGTATTACTATTGATTTTATTCTATTTTTACATAGATACTGGGTGTCAACGAAATCATTTTACGGCTGACAAATGAAATTTTGTGCGAAAAAAAAATTCACAAGAACATAAAAACCATAAACTGTGCTTTAAACTACCTAAATGTCATAAACTTTTAAATCGGATAATTTAGTCTCCAAAATATTTAAGACTTACAACAGCTATAAAATATAAATATAAAAGATAACTCGGAATCATAAACTTATAGTGTATCGTCATTTGCATTTTCATTGTAAAATTTAAATAGAAATACCAATTTTCCATCTTCTTCAATCCCCAACTTATTTCTTAAATCGGAATGCACAAAGCCAAATGTACTAAAGAAACGTTTCACCGATGCTGGAGAAGCAACTGCATACAGGAACTTCTGTATTACAGGTAATTGTTTTGCAATTTCAGACTGATCATTTTGTGAGGTCTCCCACTGACTCCCGTTTATATTTTTTATTACTTCCTCCGAAAACCTTATTTTCTTAAATGGATTGGAGTGTGCGTTCAATTTTATTGTTAGTAGTAGCAATCCCGTATCTTCTAATAATTTACCTATAAATTCTAAGGCCAGATTTATTTCTTCTATAGATAACTTGTACTTTTGCTTTCAGTAATCAAACCTATAAGTTACTAGATGCTGCAGTGTTAATGCTTGGTCATATCGACATTCAAATGCTTGGTTTTTTGTAAAGAAAAATCTAGTTCTTCTTCGAAGATTACTTTAACAGCCAGATTCACTAAGAAGATTTAAGATTTAAACCCGAACTAGTTCCGATGAAATTTAAATCTTATAGTCGGCCAGTTTTATTTTACTTATGATATTGTCATAGTTTATATTATATATGTCAACAAATAAACGCTTATATAGGGATATTAAGGATAAAAACCTTGCGATAAAGCCTGGAAATATGTAAGAGAAATAGCTGTAGCCAGAAAATAAATAAAGTTCTCCATTTTTGCCGGCTCAGTAGTAAAACAAAATAATTTTTTATTCTTATATTTTTAGGGTTTAAAACTTGCTTGACTTATTATTACTCTTGTCAGTTTAAGCCCTCTGACGTCAATTTAGGGCGGTTTTAAATTTAAACCACGTTAGTGAATCTGGCTGTAAGTCTTTGCACTGCTCTTATTGTAATAATGCTCCTGATCGAAATGATATAATACTTGACAACTAATTTCAACCACAACTAAAAGTTAGGATGTTTCATCCTCAGTAACCGGCGGTGGACTCGTCAGTGGGGTCCGCCGGCACCTTTCCCAGAAATCCTTGTCGTGCTTACTATAATTTGGAACTTCTATTTGTAGTCATTTTGCACTGGAATTAGCCAATAGGGTTCTTACTACAATATGCCCCGCCTAAGGCACTTGCTTATGTGACTCGACTTCTCAGTAATCCCAAGTTGTAGCAGCATGGACCTGATACAGAAGTTGTAGAACAGACATGCTAGGTGGTCTTTCCAAGGTCGGGTACGGCTTTAGACCAAGGCCACGACTTGACAGCCTTCCGTCCGTCGCGTTCTCCCTGTTCGGGTGCCATGTTGTAATAATACCCCTGATGGAAATGACAAATAATTAACGACTAATTTCGACCACTACTAAAAATTAGGATGTTTCGTCCTCGGTAACCAGTGGGGACCGCCGGCACCTTTCCCAGACACTCTTGTCGTGCTTACTATAATTTGGAACTTCTATTTGTAGTCATTTTGCCTCGGAATTAACCGGTAAGATGTTCTTACTACAATACTCTACAAAGTCTGGAATAGTTGCATTTTTTCTTTTCAAAATATCAAGAACCACTTGTTTCAAAATATTTAAATATTATTTGCTGCGCATTTAAGTCCAATATGGGATACTTTTTGGTGTATGGCGGAATCAATCTCTTTTTTTGTTTTCCGCACTTATTTTTAATATTATATCTCACTGAGAAACGCACATTTCTAAATAGTCAGCAGCGCTGAAACAAGTAATGATTTACTCCTGCTTGCTGAATTTCGGGCTAAATAAGTGTTACAGAAATATTTGGTTATTTGAACAATGTGTCCTTTAATGTATTTTATTTCTAAGTCCTTGCACAGCAAATTCAAACAATGTGCCGAGCAACCATAGATTATAACTATTAGTTCTTTATTCAATGAAGAAATTAGATCACAACAAAGTTCCGTTAAATATTCCAAAGTATGAGACTTTCTAGAGGTACCAATAGTTTCATAGAGAAATGTTTGTTCATTTTCTATTATAGTTGAACATATTGCAGGTTCATTGCGAACATTTGACCTCCTGTCAATTGACATATCTATGCATTTTCCCGAGAGTGAAGAAAATCTTTTTTTTTTCTTCACAAATTTTGTCCAAAAGAGTAGTAACCAGAGAGGTCCTAGACGCAGGTGTACAATCAAGTCTCAATTTTTTAAACGCTTTTCGTACTTGCCAATTGTTCAGCACACCTAAAGTTCGAATTGGTAACAAAATTTGCTTTTGCTGTTTCCTTATCAATATTATGTTTTTTAGCTCTTGACGAGTACAAAACTGCTAAAACCGGAACAAGTTGATAATTCAGTTGAATTTGCATTCTCTTCGTCTGTTGTGACGTACTGTGTTGCGTATGTAAAGCCATAAATTTAGTTTTAATCTCGTAAAAACTTTCAAGAAAAATAGTTCATTTTGATTACCCCCGTATAAAATCCAAAAATTACTTTTTGGTAAAATATAACAAGCAATATCATTAATTATCAAGAAATAAGCTAGTATTATGTCATTTACATCGGAGAGTAAGTTTTAAAAAATAGTACCACCAAAATAACAGGACAATTTTAAAGTCATGTGTTAATTTTGTACAAAACTTTATACTTACACTACTTAGCTACATAAATTGCACCTTGCTACTCAATAGTCTTCGCATACAACTCGTGATATGCCTTAAGCCTTTGGACTAATCCCTGAATTTCTTTTATGCAGCTTCCACAAATTGTTCTACAACCAGATTTATTGAGATCTATTTTCTTAATATTAAATTGGCATATGTAGTGTTCTTTCCTTCCAGCTAGTTCTATGATAATAATGATTTGAATAAAAACTACTCTTCTCCACTGATCTAGAACACAACCACAAGTATAACAAAATGAGCACGAAGTATTACCCCTTAACAATTTATAGGTAAACAAGCGAGCGAGTCCTGATAAGAATGTTCTGGTAGTAAGAGCCTCTAAAACGTTCTGACAAAGCAAAAAGAAAAAAAAAATATGCCTTGATTTTTTATTTGGCCCAGTTTTCAATAGTTATTTATGCTAAATAATAAATAAGTAAAAAGTGATGAACATTTTTAATTACAAAAATATTTTATATCTACATATTGGGCATTGTTTGTTATTGATAATAATAAATTAAATTTTTGCTAAAGGATATCCGTAAAAAATTAAAATATAATTTCTAATTTTTCGTAATAAGAATAAAAATATACAGAAAAATATATGTATATACCTACTTGTAAAATGTAAATTTAGTAAAGTACACGGCAAACAGGTTTCATTTATTTCTTAGTTAAGTTTAGATTTTTAAAATTTTGCACTACTCCGGTGAATGCATAGATGTCGTTTCGACAGGCGATATTTTTCAGTCTTAACATCTAAGTCGACCGATTTTTAATATCCTGCCGGCATGTTTCGAAGCTTATATTTGCTCTCCGTTCGATACAGCTCCACTGACGAAACCATGAGGTAGTCGAATCGCGCCGGCTAAAATATTTTCAAGATTGCGGAACTTCCGGTTATACCGGAAGTAGATGCCAACTTGCTTATTTTAAATGGAACATCCTGTATATATTATTGCATTTTTGATTTCTACGTAAAATTCTAGACATATTTCACGTATAATGTTCTATACGTAAGCCTCACCATTTTAGACATATTTAAATTTTTATGTCAAAAATGACGTTTGCGGACCAAAACTTAACTATAAATTTTTGCTATAAGGAAGTCTTTAATATCTAATTTGGGTTAGTTTTCTAGTCGGTGAAGATCGACTTTAGTAGTGTTTCTATGATATTTTGAAAATTATTAGTACAAAGTGGTCAAACAAGAAGAATAAAAATTATATTTAAAAAATCGTCAAACGTCAATTTTTTCAAATAGAAAGCACCTATTTTTATAATTTTCACATATTAAGCATTGAAAATAAGGGTAACTTTGTATATGGTTGTCTATTCCAAAAATTTGTAGTTTTCAAAATATTGGCAATTCAACATTTTTCTATTGTAAAATTGCTATACGGCTTTTAAGTTTTGTTATTAGTTGGCTATGATGGCGAGGCATGGCGAAAATAAAACAGTTGAACCCTGCAGAATTGTCACTTGTTATAATAATCATACCAGGGCGATTAAATTACATGCACGAAAATTATTTAAACTTATTTATTATTTATGGAGAATGTGATAGTTATTTCAAGAACCTGCGATACATTCGCGATCCCATATCCGCAGAAACAGAAACCAACACTACCAACTGTTAAAAAGATTATAAAAAACTTCAAGAACTTTGGATCTATAAAAGCTAAAAGAAATAAAAATAAACCAGTTGTTGATAAAATAAAATTACAAAAATTTTTAAAAAATTCTGAGTACGTATACCGTTTAAAAATGTCAAACTTTACAATGGATATGTCAGATGGCATCTAGCAACGCCATTGTTACCAGTTCCTGTATTATAAGCGGTTACCCTCGTATTATATTGTATATTTTGTCCGATAGGATACTTATAGAACCTATATGAACGGTTTTAAATTATGCGAATTAAAATTAAAAAATACTAACTGATTTTAAAAAGGCGCAGTATACTTGTATAATCCCTTGATGCAATTCGAGTAAAATTTATCCCACAGTTGCCTTTGAAAGGCATAAGATACGTTAGGTTTCTTCTTCCAATTAAATGTACTCGTTTTTCTTCAAATTGGATTAAATTCAATATCCCCTCGAGTGGCTCACGTGGCACTTTTTTTCATTCGTCTCAGTGCCAGAACTGAACCTTGTCCGTAAGTAACACTTGAACAGTTTTTTTGTTGCATGATCAATTAAAATTTGTAATTAAAATTTTTTTAGTAGTTATCGGTTGAAGTATTGTTAAATCTCTGATCATTTAGAGAGTTTATATTATTTGTGAACGGGTAAGGATTTATTTTGCCTATTCGATTTTGTTTGTTGTCAAATAGTACACATATTTTTACTTCGATTGCCTAAATGCAAAATCTGATAAATTCAAAGAAATAGAATTTAAGATTGTGTAAAAGAACTCGTAAAATATTTATTTTATCACTTTCATAAAATTTTTAGCGCAGACGAAAATAAACACAAACTTTTAAATTAGACAATAAAATGAACATACCAAGTTCGAGATTTGGAATCAGCACATAAAATACATAGAAAATAACCCCAGACTGCACAGCCATCCTGCTTATAAAATAGTGATATTGACGTAAAAACTAGATTTAAACCAATGTAGAATAATATCACCTGTGCCATGGTACTTTGATTATTTTAATTATACTACAAGAGATTCTAAAGGAATATCTACCTAGCCTTGATTACTCAAAGTACTTATAGATTCGTCGACTCGACAGAGAAATGACGTGAAATTAACATGTGTTCGAAATTGCCCTTGATTAATAAATTACACAAGTCAACAAAGTCAACGAAGGTTTTTGACACGCTGAATCTGGTTACTTAAACCCTGAGTAACAAGAATCGGCTGAAATCATTGTTTTTTTATAGTTTTTGCGTTTTTCACTTCCGTCGTATTAAATCTGCCATCTTGGATATTGAAATTACCAGGTTCTGACCTCAGATATATGATTATCGATCCCAAAAACCCCTGATTTCCCTGGATCGTTCCAGACAACTTTTCCTACCGCATATTTTTTGAAAAATTAACATTTTTTCAGTATTCGGCGAGTTTTTTTACTTAACCGTATGGTGCAAATTGCCGGCAAAACCATAAATTTCCACAAGCAACATCTCAAAGAGGAAAAAATATTTTGGGACGATTCAAAATGGATTTTAAAGGCACTGAGTGGTACTTTCACATATTCTATCGTGTCACGTCGAAAAGTTTCATACTGCCCTAAAAAATAACCTCCAATATAACAATAAAACAGCGGTTTTTGTATTTTTAGGTTAGGATAGCTGGAAAACTAAAGCATCAAAAACCAACAAAGTTTAATCTCGTTTCTGGGTCTGAAATGTTGTCAGCCTGTGTTATTGTTGTACCATACTAGCCCAAAGTCGCTGAAAATAATATTTTATTGTAGTGTTTTAAGCTCGTCAATTATTTTGTGCGTAAATAAATAAAAAATAGTGCGGTTCTTGTGTTCTCGAATGTTAAACAAAAAACGCATGGAGAGCAATTTTCATCACTCGTTGCAGCCTTCAAAAACCATGTTTTTGAAATACCAACTTCAAAGTGGAAAATATGTATCGAGAATTGGTGTGGACGCATTCAAAAATGTATAAATCTTAAAGGCTAATACAACAGTTTGTCCGAAAAAAATTGTTTTTACTAGTTTTGTCAAAACTTAAAGGTTGCCCTCGTACTGACGCAAAGTGATCTTAATAATTTAGTTTGAGATTTAAATTAATCAAAAGAGCAGGCAGAACTTTTAGAGAGTTGACTGAAGGGGCGGAATTAATTGTAACATAAAATAAGAATAGTTTGCTTTCCGAAATGTCTCGTAGAAGAGCAATTCATTATTTTGTAACGACTTAATGCCATGATGAACGTATTTTTTAGATTCACACTTAATGTTTTTTCCTGCAAGTTTGTGAGGTGTGTTAGCGATCAAGATTTATCTTTCGAAAATCCGTTTTACAAAAAAAAAAAAAATTTGTCGACCAGCGCATAACATTTTTTTCGCTTTATCGAATACCAAAAGGAAGAACTTTGATCTTCACTTAGAAATTCTGAGCTTCTATAACATATTTAAAAAGTATCCAGATTTTATTAAATTTTATAACAAAAAACAACTCTTACATAAACTGTTCAATTTTTATGATTTTTATGGATATTTTAGTTACCACGATTTGACCTCGTCTCCAACCTTGTAGAATTACTTTTTTTAAAATTCTTATTAAAAGTAAGTACAAATTAAGGTGCTGTACACAGTTCATTCAAAAAGTTCCGGTACTATTTTTTTTCGAATGAAAACAAGAGTCTAGAAAAAAGATTTTATATAGTTTTCAGCATAATCCCCCAGTCTGTTGGAGCCAAATCTGACGAGTAGGGCGGGTGATGAATCATGGAGACCGACTTTTGGGCCAAAAATTGTGTAATAACTATTGAGGACTGGCGCATTGTCGTGCAACAAAAATCAGTCACCGGTGCGGTAAAATTCCGGTCTCACGCGACGAATCCGCTTCAAAAGTCAAATATTCCAACAATCACCAATGCATTACTCAAACGATAGCAAAGAATTGTAGGAGTAGCTAATAATAAAGGTGTAGGAAATAATCATATTAAACAAACGGCAAAAACAACTAAAAATTTTCTTGAAAACCAACTGTCAAAAAAGACTTTTGCAGGCCTAAACATAACTATCAATTTCTCCTATATGAAAGTCTTTATTATTTAATTGGGATTGGTTTTCTGCTTTAGTATACCGAGTTGATATTTTGACAATAAATAAATATAGGGTGATCAAAACCTAACATTAAATACGGATTTGAAAAAATAGGTAAAATTCAATATTTTTAAAATACAATACTTCTATTTTTATAATATTATTTAGCTTTAAAAATAAGGGTGACTTTGAATAAGGTTGTCTATTCGAAAAATTTGTAATTTTTGAAATATTGGCAATTTAACATTATGTATATACGAAGGCAATGCTGAAAATTCTTCTATAAAAGAAAATTACTATAGATAGAACAAAAATTCATTTATAATTTTTCAAAATATTCTGCCTTACGTTCAATAGATTTGTTCATGTGGCAGAACCATTTAGAGAAAGCCTCACGATACACATTTTTCGAATTTGCCTCCACTTCCATAAGAAATTCTTTCTTTCTTACCTTCCTTTTTTACCTCTGGGAACAAGGAAAAGTCACAAGGGGCTAAATCTGGACTGTACTATGGATGTTCTAATAATTTGACCCCTGATCGATTCAAAAATTCACGGTTTCGAGCAGCAAAATGGGCTGTGGATTGTCGTGGTCGAATTTCTTGAATTTTTTGAAACACTCTAGATAAATATTGGGTAATGTACCACTCACTAGTAGCTATTCTTTGATAATCTAAAGTGATTGTGACCACATGACCACTTGCAGGAAAAAAAGAAGCGACCATTTTTTCCTACACTTCGTGCTCGTTGAATTTTCGTTGGTGGGTCTTCGTTCGGAAACACCTGAACTGTCGATTGTGTCTTTACTTCTG
Source organism: Diaprepes abbreviatus (assembly GCA_034092305.1). Classification (NCBI taxonomy): domain Eukaryota; kingdom Metazoa; phylum Arthropoda; class Insecta; order Coleoptera; family Curculionidae; genus Diaprepes; species Diaprepes abbreviatus. The sequence goes on from JASJET010000105.1 coordinate 5,220,160, forward strand.
GGTCGAATTGGTAAATCAAACAATAATATGTACTATTTCAAAATATCAATGTGCCAAAGTTTTCATATTGAGTGTATTCGAAGATTTGAAATGCGCGCTCATGCGACGTTGCCAGACATTTCGATTCCATTTTATTGAAAATTAACCTTAAATTTTATGTCATTTTTTTAATTGATATCTCAGTAAACTAAATATTTTATTGCAAAAAAAGAAATCGGTGTGTTTGAAAAAGCCCATTGGTAATTTTTTTCATCCTCATCTAATCGACAAATGGTAGTTAATTCAAAGGAGAGTTCCAAGAGCCCGAATTCCCATAAGAATCTACAGATTTTTACATTTTTAACCGACTTCTAAAAGAAGAAAGTACACAATTCGTCGACAATGTATTTTTTTTTATGTATGTACACCGATTACTCCGGAATGGCTGCACCGATTTGAATTAAATTTTTTACGTTATATTCAGGAAGTTGCTACGTTAGTCCCATATTTTTTTAGATGAAATTGGTGCAGTAAAATCCAAGATGGTGCTTACAATATGGCCGCCCAAAAAAATTAATTTTGTCCGATTTTCTCCAAAATTGGTATGGAGGAATTTTCGGGGTTGTACCCAACGAATCTGAAATTATTTTTAAAAAATTCAAAATGGCGGATCCAATATGGCGAAAAAAAAATTAATTTTGTCCGATTTTCTCCAAAATTGGTATGAGGGAGTTTTCGAGGTTGCACATAGCGAATTCAAAACATTTAAAAAAAATTCAATATGGCGGATCCAATATGGCGGACAAAAAAATCGATTTTGTCCGATTTTCTCCAAAATTGGTACGGAGGAGTTTTCGGGGTCACACATGACGAATCTAAAATTATTTTTTTTAAATTCAATATGGCGTATCTAATGTGGTGGATAAAAAATTAATTTTGTCCGATTTTTTTCAAAATTCATATGATCGCACATTACGAATTTGATATTTTTTTTTAAATTAAATATGGCGGATCTAAGATGGAGGATTAAAGATTGAACATCTCTCGATTTTGTCTAAAGTCAATATTGGAGGATTTTTGTTAGTGTTAATTACGAAATTAAAATATTTTTTGAAAAACTCAATCTGGCGGATTCAATATGATGTCCTAAAAATTTTACATTTTTTGACTTTTTCCAAAACTGATATAGCGGGTTCTGGAGGGTGTAAATTATGAATTTAATAGTATTTTTTCTGGATTCAATATAGCGAACGCAAGATAGCTAACTAAAAATTTTACATTTTTCAATTTTGTTCAAATGTGGAACTGAATCGTTTTTGAGGATGTAAATGGCGAATATAAAATTATTTTAAGAAAATCTAATATGTCAGATGCAATATGACCGCTTAGAAATTTTAAATTTCTGGATTTCATCTAAAATTGGTGTTAGGGAACTTTGAAGGGTTTAGATTTAGATTAGATTAAGACGTTAAAATTATTTTTTTGAAATTCAATATGGTGGATTGAAAATTTTACCTTATTCGCATTTTTTCAAATTTGGTATTAGGGGGTTGGGGGTGGTGTATTACGAATATGAAGTTAATTTTTTACAACTGTTATGCTCATAAGATACAATATGAGGGACTAAAAATTTTACATTTTCCGGTTTCATCTAAAATTGATATTGCGGGGTTCTTGAAGCGTATACAAACTCAATATGCAATGTAAAATATATCGGGTTAAGAAATTTATGTCTCAAATTCTTTAAATATCGATATTGGACAGTTTTAGGGCCTATATTACCAATCTAAAATTAATTTGAAATTTAAGATAGTGGTTTAACTGTGACAGACTAAATATTTGTTTGACACAATTTCATTGGTATTTGGAGAACTCTAAGAATTAAAGAATTTTTAGTGGTTCATTTTAGAATGATTTACAATTATGGATAAAATGGGTGTACTTTTTTGCCACTTTGGAGTCATTGCGAGGTACACTAATCTCGATTAGCACTTAGTTCAAATAATTTATGAATATCGTAGTGAATTCAAAACTAAAAATCGAAAAATAAAATTTTTATAAAAAAAATTGAACCGACTTCTAAAAGTGCGCTAAAAAGTGAAAAATAACTAAATTTTTATATGAAATTGAAATTTTTGAAGTCGGCGCCAAATTATTTCTAAATAAAATAAATAACTACTAATATACACAAATTATGGTAAGAAAGCAAGTGCAAAAAAAAAGTATTTTAATCTGTTTAGGCGAATCACATTTTGTCAGGTATTAGTTTGGCGCCGACTTCAAAAATTTCAATTTCATTTAAAAATTTCTAGTTATTTTTCACTTTTTAGCTCAGTTTTAGAAGTCGGTTCAATTTTTTTATAAAAATTTTTTGAAAATTGAATTCTCAAAATTCCGCGATAGTATAGATTACGACTTAAATTATTATAAAAAAATTCAATTTCATTATGATCTAATATTTTCTATTGAACGTGGGCAGCGATTGGACCTCTTTAAGTTGTTGAATCTAGTAACTTTATCTTTTCTGATTGAATATTTGAAATATTATTACGCCAATCGACAACAAATATTCCCCAATAATACAATATTTTAACGATCTTGAAAAGCAATAAAAAATAAATAAAAGCTTTTATTATTAATGTGTTGTAAATAACGCCAATAAGTGTTGTTATTTGATAAGTAGGCTTTTCCATTACGAGTACTTTATTTATTACCAGATTAAGTTCTCCGATTTATAATTTATTTACAGTCTAAATGTGTTTACATAACTTCATCAACATTTTAGTTAATAAATAGATGTTTAAAATTAATAGGTTATAATGTATTTTCAAACAATCAACCTCACAAGGTCTGCCATAAACACTACGCAAGCTCGATGGGATGGAATAAAATACAAGCCTGAGCGTTTATGATCCACCTAACACCACTACTAGGCGCGGATCCAAGGGAGGAGCGGTAGGAGCGTCATCCCCCCCCCCCCCAAGAGCTTTGAGTTCAGGAAAATAAACCCGATTCTGCCACTTATACTACAGTTTATTCAAGAACTAGAGAGAGTAATAAATCATTTTTTATCCTTTTTTTTCTTCGCAAACTACCTGTGTTCTTTAGTCCGGTGTCTTTGGAAAAATCTGTTAGACACATATATTTTTCATAGGAATGGGTTAGAAATTTTATAATCAAAAATACCGATCTATAATAATGGACTATTTGATTGGATACCAATAGATATTTAGATGTGTGAAGTGTTAAAAAGGATTTTAATCCTTGTCATAGGCGTCGGAAGGAGGTTTATTTTATCACTAAGTATTTATGGCATAGAATATTATTTCGGTAATAAACTTAAAATAAAAAGTTTTTATAATATTATTGAATTTCCTATGATTTCTTAATAATTCACATACATTAGAAAATATAGAAAATTTTGACATATTTCACACAAATCACAACTGTATTTTTATTATTTTTAATTTTGGCATAAGAACCGTTTTAGGCCCATTCCGACTTTTTCTATCAAAAAATTCTAAGTTATAATTTAAACACTTACAAAATACCCATTGTCAAAAATACAAGAAGTTAAACATATATAAAAAAATAAATTCGTCCATATAATATTAAATTTTTTTGGGGCTATTGGTCATTTTATTATTAATTAAAAACATTTTTACGATATTTGACGTTTCAGTTTATTTATTTCTGAAACTAACTGCAGAATTAAAATTAAACACTAAAAAGGGATTGAAATGTAATTAATTTTTTTTTACGTTGGTAAACATTACCTAGCTAATTCGTAATCAAAGTCAGTGAAGCTATCTTCGCTCAAATTAATTATAATTGGTTCCTCTATTTCACCGATCATGAGATCGAGTTTTCACATTTTCTTTTATTCATTTATTATTATGGATTTTTCCCAATTTTCTGCATTAACTTTATTCAAAAAAATCTTTCAAAAGTTCAGTTAAATAACTAATTTTGTAAGTTGTGTTATTTCTAGCAACTCTACCATTTACTTGAGAGAGATGTTTCCTTCTCCAACGGACATTTTCTAGACGATCTATAAGAACAGATTTCCTATCTGGTTTTTTCCAGCAAAAATTAAGTTCTCTGAGCAATTTCCAGAGCTCAGTTCTTTTAATTTCAGGCAAATCCCGATCTTCATTGATTTTACTTAGAATTTTGTCGACGGTTGGGATCTGCTTCTCATAATAAAATGTATGTACAAATTCTTTTATAGCAGTTTACATTTCTTCTTCCAACGAGGTTTTTCGCCTGCCCATGATCGAATGTAGCTTGAAAGTACTAACAATTCCAGTCGTTTTTTTCTCTTTCATTGTTCGGTACATAGTAGATTTTCCAACTCCTGTCATGTTGGAACATCTCGACAGAGTTTTTAACATTATTATCTAGATATTGATATCGTAAGGCATCATAAACATTCATCGTAATAAGTTTTTCGTTGAGGAAAAAATGGCCTGGTTTAACGATTTTGGAATAAATGTAGAGATGGGTATCTCACTAATCTCAAATAATATATAAAAACAAGCACAATCAAGATAAATTACTAAGGACACACTGTAAGGTGTACTTTGCTCACTAACAGAAATTAATTTGAACTATCAGAAATTTTATTGTAGCAGTAAATTTATAAAAGTTTATATTTAAATATAATTAGATTTACGGCAGTCCTCAGTTACCTGCGGCACTGGAGCAGGTACGTTAGAGGTTTCGGTAACAGTTTTATTATTCTCTCTAGTTCTTGAATAGAGTATAGGAATTTGTATGCTTGCGATCGCCCCTCCCCTTCCCAAAAGCTTTGATTGAGTGATTAGGAATACGTATGCTGCTGCCACTCCCGTTGACAACTTGTTTTTCTTGCGATAGCCCCCCTCCCCCTCCCCCGAGAGCTTTGAATTCAGGAAAATAGACCCGATTCTGTCTCTTACACTAGGAATGTGTATGCTGCTCGCATCCTCCCTCCCTGTCGGCAACTTGTTTTTTTCTTGTGATCGCCCCCCCCCTCTCCAACAGCTTCAAATTCAGAAAAATAGCCTTTTACACTAGAAATGAGAATGTTGCCTTCCCCCGTCGACAACTTGCTTTCACTTGTCATACTGTACTTTCGTGATATCACCGCCCCTCCCCCTCAAGGAGAGACGCTGGATCCGCCCCTGACCACTACAATATTAAACCTGAAGTAATGTCACTTTTTGTTAGTATTTTTATGCAGCTGAGTCGTTCTACGAAAAAGATAAATTTTAACTACTTGATTGATTCTTTGATGTAGCACGCTAAAGTTAAGAAACCCTGACACTGCAGTCTATTGACTTAACGCCTGTTATATCTGTTCTGTGTGGACCGAGTGGTTGCCTGAATTAGATTTGGCAGCCTGTTTGTCCTCTGGGTACCTTCAGAATCCTTGAAGGCGTCTCTAGTAAGTTACAGCTTCGCATTCAAAGATGATATGTTTGGTTGTTTCGTACTCTTTGTCACATAGTCTGCGAGAATATTTTCCCTAGAGAAATGGTCAGGAAATTTGTTATTAAGAATTTAAATGTTTATAACGCCGTAAAAATGTTAATAGTTATGCTATCGACGTCAAACCCATATTAAATTGTTTCGAATTTAATGACAACCACGTCACTTTCTTCAAAATTGAAAAATAACTTTAAAACCGGTCGAAATTGACGAAGAAAGTTTAAATTGATAAGTGCAATAATAAGTCAAGCATGTTTGAACCTTAAAAGCGTTTTTTAATACTAAACCGGCAAAAATGGAAAATTTTGTATATTTTATGAAGACAACTATTCTTTTTACCGATTTCTGGCTTCATCTCTAGGTTTTTATCCTTATATTCGAATAAAAGCGTTTATTTGTTGACATATTTTACATAAATTATAAAGGTATCATAAGCAAATCAAAACTGACCATCTAGAAGATCTAACTTCCATGACAACTAAAATCTTAAATCTTCTTAATGAATTTAACTGTTAAATAACAAATTTCCTGAGCATTTCTCGGGAAAGCTCCATAAATGTTCGTAATCAGTGGCTGAAAATACATTAGCATAACCTTGCTGTTCAAACATCTTAATCAGCCTCGAAAACCCTCTGGGTACCAAGACTGTAAAGCTGCACTGGCTAGTTATTAGTCTTGGCACCAGCCTAACCTGTTGTCTGCTTAAACGCAGAACACCACTGCTTAGTTTTCACGATGGTTTGCCAAGTCTGTGGACCACGATGTGGTTCCAGTAGGTCTGGCATTGGTGGTTTATCTACCAGAGTATCCGCCTGCATCAGTTGTTCCAGTTTTAGTGATGGAATAAGACTGTGTGAGTCATATGGCCGGCAAATCGGGACTTTGATCTCTAACTTTTGGGCTCCTGGCATCATAACTTAATTATTAAGAAAACTTTTCAGAACCTGTGTGGTACTTTATGATAATCACGAAATTACCTAAGTAAGGATCGAAAGCGCTGGCTTTTTGGCTTTAATCTAGTTTTATTTCATATATGAGAACATTGTCTATTGAAGCGGACTTCGCACAAGATAAATGGAATTTGTTTTAAATTATCGACGAAATACAACATCTCACAAATGCCTTCCGTTCATTAGAATAACATCTAGTTGATGTTCTTTCATCTTCTTCCGTATTTGCTGCTATAGACAAAATCTTTTGTGCTGCAAATGTAGAGCATAATTTACCGATATTAGCAAGTAAACCACCATCGAAAACGCATTGTTATTACATATAGTCATCTCAACTGAAGCATTTTTCATATTAAAATGACTTGGATATGCTTCTCTGAATTAATCGTTGATAAGTTTGATGCGCCGATCAATAGAGGGCTTCTCAATGATTAAACTCCCAAGTATCTAGCTTCTGAATCAAAAGAGAAAAGAAAAAATCAATCGTGACAAACATTATTTGTTTAAAAAATCTCCTAAGAACTTAACATACATCCTATACTTTTTAAAATATAAAGGTTTTTTACTTGAAATAATCACAGGGTTTGGTAAATATTTGATAGCTACAGCTCTTATGTAAGATTTCAACATAAAAACGCACTAATATGAAATATTTTCTTCTAGGTTCCACCAAAGTCGAGACACAACAGCTTAACGGCGGGACCACCGAGGCTGATGTTAAGATGGCCGAAAATCTGGACGGGGATGACGACGAGCCCATTCTGCAGTTGGAATTCCTCGACGAGGTCCACCAGAACTCCATGCTGAAGTCCCTGAACATGATGCGGAAAAATCGTCACTTTTGTGACGTTATTCTTCACGTATGTGCCTGGCTGTACAATCAAACATATTTTACTAGACATTTTTGGTCAGTCACGACTTGATAGTACGGCAGAACGTTTTCTTAATTAGTTGAAAAAACGTTTTTTCAATATAACCACAATTTCAGCTATATAGTATGGGGTTAACTGTTCAAATGGAAAACGTAGTAGGACTGATTCATCATTTTACGTTTTGTGATATTTATATCCACCTGTTTCGAAATAATTTTTGCTAAGATAAAAATTGCAAAACGTTTTTAGTTCTCTATTTTTAAAAAATAGTTTCATATTGAAAATCATGGTTCTTGGGTTTAGACCGTGTCAAATTGGAATTATTATCCGCCGTTTCGCCTACGATTGCACGAGGCATCTTCAGGGATCTTTACTCCACGAAATTAGAACACAGTGTTCTAATCTCTTGGAGTAAAGATCCCTGAAGATGCCTCGTGCAATCATAGACGAAACTTCGGATAATAATTCCAATTTGACACGGTCAAAACCCAAGAACCATGATTTTCAACTTAACCAAAGCCGTGAAAGCTTTCATTCTTTATTAAATAGTTTCATATTTCGAATCAATTTTTTTACAACTTTTAAGAAAACTATTTTAATGGTGTTTCAAAAAATAGAGAATTAAACTGTCTACAAAAGGGTCGTATTCAAAATTTTTATGCTTCGACGGCATCTCAATGAGTTCTGTTATACATAAATACACAGACATAGATTAGTAAGCCATATGATTTCATGCGATATTACGGATTGTACAATTTTGACTGTTGTGACGTCTCAAGCTTACAGGATCAGAACTGCAAATTAATGTGTACGCGTTGTCAATTTTAGCAATAAATATTTTTAAATCCTGTCCAGTATCATGGAAATGCAACCTCGCCTCGTCATCCTTGAACATAATTTTAAAAAATTTTTCAAAAAGAATAAACAGCAAATTTTTCAGTGGTAAGCATTAGAAGGGTAAGTAGTTTAAAAGTAATGAACGAGTTGTGGTAATATTTACGTGAAAAATAGTGTTCATTTTTTCGAAACACGTACTAGATATCTACTTTCTACAAAACAAAATGAGCTTTTCTTATTCTAGAACCTTTTCGGCCAGAATTAAGTACCCAGGACCCTATATAATGATTATATTATGACCAATTTAAAATTTACAGATCAGACTAATGTGTTACTAGCTGACCTTCATCTGAAGTTAGTTATTTACTTTATTTTGTATTCATAATAACCATTTTTCAAAATAAAGTAATTAACTATAATCTTTATAATATCAATTAAATATAAGGATATGTAGCGACATTCACTGCAAAATATTCGTATGCAAATAGGTGTCTGGAGATATTTTTATTTTTAACTATTATTTTAAAAATAGTTCTGCATATAATTATATTATCTTTAAATTTAATTGATATTATTCAGTATATCAAGTAGAAAAAAATAAAACTAAACAAACAAACTTTAATTAAACTATTAACAAGACAAGTGTGCTATTGGCAATATGGCTGTTTAAAAAATCAGGTACTATGTTTTTCCTTTGGACTTCCAGATAAAATTTTGTTTTATATTTCGACATCTGTCCGTAGTATGAATCATATAGAGATATTAGAGAAACAAGAGGTTGAACATGTTTTTAATTTTTTCCAATATTATATTAAAAATATTTATATTTTTACTGATCACCTGTGTATTTTTAACAATTCGATATGCATGGAGTCAGCAACAGAATATCTGACGTATATAATAAATCTTACGAAACAACTACATTACGTTACACAATTTTTTTCGTTAACAATTGATTATAAATTTAAAATTCATAACAAGTCGCTAATCAAGTGATTCAAAGTATATATAGAATTTTGTGTTAGTACAATAACAACATTATAAAATCAATATTTCCGATATTCTAGAAATATCAGAAATTTTCCAACCAATTTCGATAATTTTCGCTTTATTACGCATAGTCCGAGAGCTCAGTGGTTTTCGTATCCGATGAGGAGACATGAATCCACCAACATTTTTTATATGTACATTGACCCCCTTATTACGAATATTGAGGGTCTATTCCCTAAAACTGGTCAGGTAATTTGTTATAAACACAGAAATTATTAATAGGAAAAAAAATTACTGAGTCTGTTAATAAACCTTGGGCGCCTAATTATTTTTGCTTAAGTTGCTGATGTTATTTAAGAGGATGGTGTAAAGGTACTCACCCATCAATGCCCTGTTTTAAACCTGTAATTTGGAGGGGACAAAAAGATCATGTGACTGACTGTTATTTCTGTTTAACGAAACTGAAGGGATATACTTATAGGACAAGATAAAATTCTATATCCTGATGTGAAGTCAGTAACTAAACCGCTTCCTCATAATGAAGAAGCAAAAAGATGCAGAGGACATCGTATTAAGTGATATCGAATCAGAATCTTCAACATAGACCACCTCTCAGCAGGCGCGGATCCAAGGGGGGGGCGGTGGGGGCGATCGCCCCCCCCCAAGAGCTTGGAGTTCAGGAAAATACACCCGATTTTGCCTCTTATACTATAGTTTATTCAAGAACTAGGGAGAGTTTTTCATTTTTTACCTTTTTTTCTTCGCAAACTACCTGTGTTCTGGAGTCCGATGTCTTTGGCAAAATCTGTTAGAAACATATATTTTTCATAGGAATAGGTTAGAAATTTTATAATCAAAAATACTGGTCTATAATAATGGACTATTTGGGTTGGATATCAATAGATATTTGGATGTGAGAAGTGTTAAAAAGGAATTTAATCCTTGTCATAGGCATCGGAAGGCGTCAAAAGGAGGTCTATTTTATCACTAAATATTTATGGCATAGAGTATTATTTCGGTAATAAACTTAAAATCAAAAGCTTTTATAATATTATCTTATTTCTTATGATTTTTTAATAGTTCACGTATATTAGAAAATATAGATAATTTTGACATATTTAACACAAATCACAACTGTAGTTTTATTATTTTTAATTTTGGCACAGAAACCGTTTTAGGCACATTCAGACTAAAACGTAGCCTTTTCTCTCAAAAAATTCTAAGTTATAATTTAAATACTTACAAAATACCTATTATTAAAAATACAAGAAGTTAAACATATATAAAAAAAAATAAATTCGTCAATATAATATTAAATTTTTTTTGGGGCTATCGGGCATTTTATTATTAATTAAAGACATTTTTGGGATATTTGACGTTCCAGTTTATTTATTTCTTAAACCATCTGCAGAATTACAATTAAGCACTAAAAAGGGATTCAAATGTCATCAATTTTTATATGTTACAGAAAATTTAAATAATAAATTGTGTTAACGCTGGTAAACATTACGTATCTTATTCGTCATCAAAGTCAGTGAAGCTATCTTCGCTTAATTAATTATAATTGATTCCTCTCTCACCGATCAAGAGATCGAGTTTCCAAATCTTCTTTTATTATATGGATTTTTCGCAATTATCTGCAGTAACTTTATTCAAAAAAATCTTTCAAAAGTCCAGTTGAATCATTAATTTTGTAAGTTGTGTTATTTCCAGCAATTCTACCTTTTATTTGAGAGAGATATTTCCTTCACCAACGAACATTTTCCGGACGATCTATAAGAACAGATTTCCTATCTGGTTTTTCCCAACAAAAATTAAGTTCTCTGAGCAATTTCCAGAGCTAAGTTCTTTTAATTTCAGGCAAATCCCGATCTTTATTGATTTTAGTTAGAAGTTTGTCGACGGTTGAGATCTGCTTCTCATAATAAAATGTATGTACAACTCCTTTTATTACAGTTTATATCTCTTCTTCCAACTAGATTTTTCGTCTGCTTGTGATCGAATATAGCTTGGAATTACTAACAATTCCAGTCTGTTTTTTCTCCGTCAGTGTTCGGTACATGATAGATTTTCGAACTCCTGTTATATTGGAACACATCTCAACAGAGCTTTTAACATTATTATCTAGATATTAATATCTTAAGGCATCATACACATTCATCGTAATAAGTTTTTCTTTAAGGAAAAAATGCCCTCCATCTTTTGAGTATCTCACTAATCTCAAATAATATATAAAAACAAGCACAAACAAAATAAATCACTAAGGACACACTGTAAGGTGTACTTTGCTCACTGACAGAAATTAAATTGAATTATCAGAAATTTTATTGTTGCAATAAATTTACAAAAGCTTATAATATTTAAATATAATTAGATTTACAGCTGTTCTCAATTACCGGCGGCACTGAAGCAGGTACGTTGGAGGTTTCGGTAACAGTTTTATTACTCTCTCTAGTTCTTGAATAGAGTATAAGAATGTGTATGCTTGCGATCGCCCCTCCCCTTCTCAAGGGCTATGAGTTCAGGAACATAGAACTGATTCTGCCTTTTATATTAGGAATGTGTATGCTGCTGGCAACCCCCCCCTTGACAACTTGTTTTTTTTTGCGATAGCACCCCCCCCTTCAGGAGCTTTGAACTCAGGAAAATAGACCCGATTCTGCCTCTTATACGAGGAATGTGTATGTTGATTGCATCTTCCCACCCCCTGTCGGAAACTTGTTTTTTCTTGTGATCGCCCCCCCCCCTCTCCAAGGGCTTCAAATTCAAAAAATAGCCCCGTCCCTGCCTTTTACACTAAAAATGGGAATGTTGCTGATGTCCCCCCCCCCCCCGGGGGACAACTTGCTTTCGCTTGCCATACTATACTTTTGTGATATCACCGCCCCCCCCAAGGAGAGAGGCTGGATCCGCCCCTGCCTCTCAGTCACAAGATTTTGCGGTAAATGAAAATGGACCACATTTAATACGTTAAGGTGAACTAAATGATTTAGTTAGGAATTTAAATTTGTCCAAATCTCAAGCTGTACTCTTAGGTTTTAGGCTCTAACAATGGAATTTACTTCATCCAAGTACACAAGTTTCAGTGTTTCGACAACACGATGCTGAATTGGTAGACTTTTTTAAAGAAGAAAGTGGTCTTACATATTGCAGTGATGTGCAGGGGCTTATAAATATTTTAGGCTATGACTACTCACCAGATGAATGGAGACTATTCATTGATTCTTCAAAGTTAAGTTTAAAAGCAGTCGTACTGCATAATGGCAATGATCTTTCATCTGTACCTTTAGCACATGGAATCCACATGCTCGTAAAAATTCAGGACAGTATTCTGTTGTTTTTTGTACGAGTGGGACAGCAGAGCTAGAAATCAATACTGCATAAAAAAGAATAGCCATTGGGGACTAATTTCATTCCTGGACAAAAGAATGTTTCTGAAAACCTTCTAGTAGACCCAATCATTTTACCGCCATTTCATATCAAATTAGGTCTCATAAAAAACTTATTTATAACCATGGATAGAAATGGAGAAGATTTTCTTTAAAAATTAAAAGAAGGAATTTTTGTAGGGCCGGATATAAGAAAGGTCATGAAAGATTCCAATTTCATTTTTAAATTTAAAACAGAAGAAAAAATGCCTGGCTTTCTTTTGTTGAAGAGACAAAAATTTTTTTGGGAAATAGAAAGTCTGCAAACTATACGGAGGTGGTTTTGAAGCTAGTAGAAGATTATAAAGCCTTAGGATATAATATGTCTTTGAAGATTCATTTCCTTGGTTTCCATCTGGACTTTTTCTTTGAAAACTTAGGTGCTGTAAGCGACTAGCACGGGGAGAGATTTCATCAAGACATCATGGCGATGGAAACAAGGTACCAAGGAAAATGGTGATCGAGAATGCTTGCAGATTTTTGTTGGACATTAAAACGAGATTATCCATGATACAGGTATAAGAAACAAGCCAAACGAACAAAAAATCTTTGGAATATTTTTTTAAAATTAATTCCCTTACAAATTAGAACTATTTTTTTTTTTTAATTAACATATTTCTTTAAGAAAATGGATGTTTCAATTTTTTTTCACACACATATTTTCACTAATCTCATGCCAAGGTATAAAAAAAAACATCTAATCATAATATAAATAATACATTAGCATAAGAAACCTTACTTATTATAACTTTGAGAGTGGACGGGTTGATCTCTGTTCTGCATAATAATTACAATGCCTATTTAAAATGTGGCATCATAAATAAAATATAATATCATACTGCAGTAAATACAGTACCGCTCAAAAGTTCTTGAAAATTTTCATTTCTAGAAGTGCAACAATGAATTTTTAAAAAAATGGATACTATTCTAAAAATTAGATCGAGAGTTATCTTTTTATGCCTTGCAGAATGTATTTTAATTTATTTTTCCTCAATATTTTTACGAATGAAATTTTATGATTTTTTCAATTTTGATCAATCAGCTATAACTTTTTTAAAAATAGATGAAATTCAAAAATGAAAAAGTAGAGAAAATTTCCTAAAGGTTTATTAGTGACCAATTTTTTGTCTCTGTTTTCTGCGCGAGATTACAAGCATCTAAACATGCAGCCTATACAAAATTTGGTCTTCAATCTAAAAGAACTAGTTTATTCAGCACCAGTAAATACTAGAGAAGAACTACTAGCGAGAATAGTACAGCAATCCAACGAAGCCCATAATAATACCGTAATATTATTTGCAGTGAAGCAGGAAAATATTCAAAGAATAAGAAAATATATTGAAGTACGTGGAGCCTATATCGAACATTTGCCAAAATAACATTTAAAAGTTTTCACTATTTTTGCATTTTAATAATAATATAAATCAATTGAGCCCCGATCAACCCTTTGAAAGGTTCCTGGACTTGACAATGTTCGAGCTGGAAATCTTTCAGCATAACATCTTCATGCCTTCGAAGAGTAAGACAGCGCTTCCTCATAAGTTGACGCACATCAGCGCACCCTACGTATTTTATATTTACCTGTTTGTATTTAGCATTAGTAACTTTTGAGTTTTTCGTATAAAAACAGATTTATCTCGAAAACCGCAAGTTTTATGGAAATAAATTCAAAGTACATTTTTTGAAGAGGAATGATCAAAGTATTTAAAAAATCAGTTTTTAGCTCCGTAAAATGACACCTGTCAAAAGGTAGACCCAACGATTGTGGCTGCAAGTCCGTTCCTGACTTCTCTGATGATTTAAAACATCTACTGTAGTATGTTTTAATGAGTCTTTATGGTCTGTGACGCGTTTTTCGTAGGCGGGGAAGCAAGGGAGCAAGGTCGTGCTCTTCGGCTCTTCTGCGTTCACGGCAGCGGAACATCGGTCAGTGGATATTTCTCGTGCAGACAGTCATCGGTCAAATGCTCAGTGCAGGGGTATCGGGTCAGCGGCATCTACGTATATTCGGGATATCCCTGCTCTCTCAACTGATCAACGGTTTGACTGCCTGAAGGTCAAAACATCCACTCGGGGGTCGGTTCTCGGGCGCCACCACCCTCGGGATTTAATGTGGTCGAGGGCCCACTTTATGCACCGGGCAGCTTGTTACAGTGGAGAAACAGCAAGCCAGGGGTCAATTGCGTGTATCAGTGCTGGCTGCCGGCTGCCAATTGTTACATGTAATGGTAAAAATGGGACTAGGTAATAAAACAAACGGTTATAAAACATCCTGTATCCTGTATTCCATTCTTTTATACAAAAAAATGGCCTAAAACTAACTTACAATCTAAGATGGACAATAATATAAACAATTACACGGTCTGGAGGGCAAGAGTATATTTTGAGAGCTTGTTCACGGTAGCTCATACTGTTCGGTTGCGCTAAAGACGGTAACCTGGCGGTATCATTCACGACGCTATTCACGTACCTCGTACTATACGGTTGCGATGCTATTCACGTACCTCGTACTATACGGTTGCGATGCTATTCACGACGGCTTGTATGCAAATTATCGCGCCTCGTATCTAAAATCCGCGTTCACGGTGCTTATTCAACCGACGGCGGTATACGCGGTATGGAACAATAACACGGCATCGATCGGAGATAGGCGGCGTCTCTTCACGGCGACGGTCTTTACATGCGGCGGCGGCGGCGATAAGCGTCGGGGCGGCAGTTGTTTAACGCCCTTGTCAACGGACGTCGGAGGGCACCTGGCTGTAAACATTCCTGGTCATTACAGAAACAATAACAAACTTACGGCATCAGTGCGTGTGTGTATCGGTGACGGTAGGAAGGAACGAAAGGAACTGACGCTGCCCGTTCTTATAAGGGTTCTCGACAATGTCGACCAATAGCGGTAGGAAATTAGGAAAGGAACCGTCACTGCCCGTTCTTATAAGGGTCCTCGACAGTGACGGCAGGATGACACAACATTGCCCGTGCTTATAAGGGTCCTCGGCAATGATGGCCATTAGAGGGGTAGGACGTAAGGAAGGAAGTGTATGGTAAACACCATATACACACAAGCCTAGCCTCACCTACATCACTAGACCAGGAAGGCGCGGCCCAGCAGGCAACCCAGCCCAGTCCATTTGGACTGTTGACCCGGGCGGAGAACGTTTAGTTCTCAGCGAAATAGTGGTCTGCTCGGATTTAAATAGACGGCTCGAGCTCCCACTACGCTGACGTGTGACGGTGTGCGGTGATCGCGCATACGATACTGCTGTATGCGGCGCGCGATTACTAGTCAGACGCTCTGAAAATCTCGGAAAATTATATTTCCCGGCATAGCGCGGTGAATCTAATTATATTCCGGTAATATTGAAACTTTAATCAATCTTTTCCCGCAAGAATCAGATTTTTCGGATGTAAATTAAATAAATTAAATCCCGGCGAACATACACTTGCCCAAAAATATAGTAACTTCGTTACAGGTCTTTATAAAATATTAAAATTTCATTAAATTATAAAAATCGGTTCAAAACTTAGAGCCGATAAGGTAAATCGCTGGGTACCCCTTTAGGGCTCTGTATCTCCGGGGGATTTTAGGACTTTTTTCTATGACAAAGCAGGGTTATTTTGACCTTCTCTATATGCTCCCGAGAAATTAGAAGGTACTTACCGGACATAATACAATAAAATGTGTTTAAAGTATTAATGCAATGATCAGCAAGAGCTATACTGGATTATGTGCACTAGGTGAACGCGTGCAGGTAGACTTCCACTGTCTCTCATACATGGCGGTGCGTATGTTATAATCGATAACATGTTATTTGTTTATAGCGTTAACAAGCATTCGCATAGCGATTAATCCTAGCTTCTAGTTCTTATCAATTACTGGGCGCAGAATTTAAAATTAATTATTTAATCAAAAGTTATTCTTGTTGAAAATGGCAAAATGCTATTTTCAACTCAAAAACTATGCGGAGAAAAATTATTAAGCAAATAAAATCGACTGATGAACACGACAATATTTTTTATTTTACAATAAAAAACAATTTTTTTAATTGTTAGTAATAATCTTTTTGTTTATAACAAATTACCGGACCATCCTTTGATAGAGCCATGTTTCTCCATCAACAATAAAAGCCCTTTGGGCTCCCCGACTTCAGCTCATCTAACGAATTGTTGAAAAATACTACAGCTCCCAAATAGAAAACTTATTACTTCTATTTACACTTGTATCGTAAACTGGATAGAACACATTTAAGATGTAGGAAAGATCCCTATACTCTATGCCAACAGTGGTTTTTAAATCAATGTAAACTGATAATAAACAGCTTCGATTTCTGCCGTACTATATTGGTAGCAATAAAAAAATATTATAATATCATTTGGTTTAAATTATGTGACTGCTAAAAATGACGGTAAAATTGTTCTTTGTATACGGTCAGTTACACTACTGGGCTGCTATCAAAATCGTCATTAATGAATTAAATAATAACCAGTAGTGAGTAGAATTTAAGTAATTATTTAACCTAGATAGATGATAGATGTAGAGTTGTTTTAAATAATCCTAATGGTGGCTGCATTGTTTTTGATATTATTTAAGGGCATTTAATATAATAACTCCTCCAGTTATCCGTTCAGTCTGCTTCGATTTTACCATTCAGATATTAGTTTAATCAAGAATACAAGTGTGACGTAAACAAAAATGACGGTCATAATATTATACTGAACGGGAATTCGAAAACATGTTTGGCTTAAACTTTTTTTAAACTTAATTTACTCGAACATTCCGAGTATCTACTTTGTCTTGAATTTTAATGTTTTTTTAACCGACGCGCACTGGTTCTGCAAAATTTTTATTATTGATATGACGTCTTTTTCGGAAAGCCGAAGTATATGCAAATTAATTATGATAAATTAGAAAAAAAAACTAATTGGCTTTAATCGCTTGATTTATACAAAGGTTAAAAACTTGTTCTATGAATTTAGATGCACATTCCTATTGCTTATATGCTCAAGAAAATTGCACTTTTAACAGGTACAAATAAACATAAAATACAGATGGATATTTTGACTTTGAAAACCATTCTTCCCGATGATACAAAATGGCAAATATTTATTAACGATTAATAGCGAAAACCCCTTTTTCTTCATTTGATTTGAAAATCAGTTTCTACCTAAAAACGTACCATTACAAAGTTATAGACAATAAAAAACCTGGTAAATGATTTTTTGTTTTTCGAGATCTGTTCGGTGATTACAAGGATATTTGAAAAAAAAAAAAATGGCGGTTTTATGGTTAATAACTTTTGAAAGATAAATTGTACAAAAAGTACAACAAAAGAAGTACTTCTAATTGATGGTATTCAAAAGCTGTATATATATATATATATATATATATATATATATATATATATATATATATATATAAATTTTTAAGTTATTTAATTACCGCCATCCGCTACGCTAGGATGAGGAGTCTCAACCTCGTTAAGAAACCAGGGTTCATCTGATCCGAATTATAGCACTCTGTAAGGGCTCCTGCCAGGATACGGCGTAGAAACTGCTACCTTGTAGTTGAATATTCGCTCATCAAAGGCTAGGGAAGACAACTTTCACCACAAATTAGCTAGCCTGGAAGGGGGTTGAAGCATTGGGCTAACTCCGAGGCTGTTAAAAAACCCATTCAACAGCCTCGGAATGGACCGAAACTCTTACCAAGTTACGTTTAACGAATTTTGCTACATGGATTATGCAAGGTGTCCCCAACCTAATGAATAAAATAAACTGTAAACTTAAGAGATTTGAACTTCAGCTGGCAATAATAACAGAAACTAAAAAGAAAGGCAGCTCCGAAAACCTAGGACACTATGACCACTTCTATAGTGAAGTCTCCAGAGATAAGAGAACATAACAAGGTGTATCCATCCTAATTGCCAAAAAGTTGCGAAAGTTTATGATATCATGGGAACCGTCAGTGAACGAATTATTAAAATAAGCTTGACATTGCGAGGAGTTAAGCTGACCATATTCGGAGTGTATATGCAGTCAAAGACGAGTTCTTTGAACAGTTGCACCCAGAAATGCCAAGCACCAGGTGCTCAGAATCATAATACTCGGCAATTTAAACGGAACAACTGAGAACAAACTAAACGATAGGCATTTGGCGAGAATTCAAGAAATGACAAAAGTGTCAGATTAATTCAACTGTGTGAGCAAAATAAACTAAATATAATGAATGGATTCTTCCAGCGAGCACAAATTGAAAAGTACACACGAACGCGAAACTCACATAGCATGCGCTCCATAGATTATATCATCATCCGACAAACCATATCACTTTGAAACAAGATCGGGTACAGTTTTCCGAGAGCGAAAGTTCAAATGCTGTCCATGTTTCGACATTCCCGATCAGGATTAGTGTGCAGGAGGTAAAAAATCTCTGCAAAACCCAAAAAAATTAAAGAGCACCTGGACCTGATAATATCCCTGCAGAACTGATCAAATATGGATCCAACGAGCTATACGAATACCTAACTAGTCTATTTCAAAGCAATATCAATAGCGAATATATAACGGAAGAATGGAAATTATACTTCCTTACACCTATACACAGAAAGGACACCAAGGATAATTATGACAGCTATGAGCACACTGAGCAGGATCTGCGGAAAAATCCTAAAGGCCAGAACATAGGACGAATATGCAACAATATGCTACAATTAAGGAGAAAAACAAGCCGGCTTTCGCGCAGGAAGATCTACAGTCGACCAAGAATAATGCCAAATAATACAAACTGTTTGAAATTGTGCAGTAAGATGCAAAGTGTACTACTTTTATGTAAACATTTCTTTATCTATTATAAAAAAAAATATTGTATTATATAGACCAAGGTTTTCACTGAGAACAGGCCAAATTTCATCACTTAATGTTAATGAATAACACAGTAAAATGTGCGTTTTTCCCCAGCTTTCGAGTGCCATCAGTTTAAAGTGCGTAGCATTGAAACTAACAGCATTATTTTTTAATGCCCTCTGTCTACGAACGCGCTATAAAAAAAGTACAAAAATACATTTTTTTAAACTTGTTTATTACCGACATTAATTGCGAATTTAAATCGTATGATAAATTTTCGAAATGTGAGAGCATCTCCCAATCCAATAATAAAATATTTACTCTGTAATTAACACTAGATTTTTCTCGATTGAACACACAAATACAGTGAAGTGGCAGATGTTTATAGATTTGATAATGTATGTACTGCATTAATTTTTTTTTTTGGCTTTTTTACGCCTAGAATAGCTGAAGGAAACAATCATGAACAAATTATCGGACAATTCATTAGAAACTGAAAGTCAACAACAACCCAATATTAATGTGCCTTTCTACTTTGACAATTATTTTAGTGTAAAAAAAGACATCTAAGCCAATGTAAGTTTACACTGTGCCGGATTCCTTCAATATTATACATATTTAAACAATCAGCGTATTAAATCGCCTGTATATATATATATATATATATATATATATATATATATATATATATATATATATATATATATATATATAGTTTTCACTCATCTTTTCATTTCGAGTATCTTAAACGGACGCACGAAATTTAGAAAATCAGCTTAAATAAAACGTTAACCATAAAATAAATAATATTCTATAAAAAGGTTTGATATTATATCGGGGAATCATGCAAATACGAAACCACGGAAAAGACTTATTTACTTAAATAAATATAATCTATAAATGACTTTCTATTGTCCTATGATTCATAGAAATAACGCATGCAAAGGAGATTGTGTAGAAAATAGAAATATAAAACCTAAAAAAAAATCGTTTATTTTTTTAGACTGAGCAATATAGGCAATAAAATTTTGTGCAGTGCACGTAAGGAAGTTATAATTTTTTTCTATTTATTCATCTATAGGATTATTTTGTGTTTAATTCGAAACGTGTATTTTTTATTATATATATATATATATATATATATATATATATATATATATATATATATATATATATATATTATTGGAAGAACTATTTTTAGCGCCAACAAATCAGACCCCAGAATTTCAGTGTGTTGGCGTTTGTTTAATATCTCGAATTTTTTTACTTCAAAATAATACTTTCCTAAAAAACAACGTTATTTATTATTTCCGCTACAAAATTGAACTATTTTCTGGCAAAAATCGTGATCATACATTTTAAAAGTCGCCAAAAGATTCAGCTGACGCGAAGCCTAGTTAGCCTGCTGAGTATTTTTTTTGCACTCTTATTAAATGATTGTAAAATTATATCAATCAAAGTATGTAATAAACTCTCCTAATAAGAATTAGAGAACCTCATCACACACAAAAGGGTGAAATCTGGTATTGCTGAATTTACTCGGGATCAGGAAAATATCATATATAGTAATCCGAGGCATACGTTATTCACAAAGACCTCCTCACCTCATTCAGAGCTTTGCGTCCACTGCTGGGCATAGGCATCCCTCATTATTGTCCATTGTTCTCTATCTTGAGCGATTTGAATCCAATTTGTTGCAATTCTCTTGATATCGTCAGTCCAACGAGTAGGGGGTCTTCCTCTACTTATTTTGTCTAATCTCGGCCTCCACTCGACTAATCTCTTCGTCCACCTTCCATCACTGATTCGGGTGACATGGCCGCCCCAGTTCCATTTGAGTGTTGCAATTCGGAAAATTACGTTGGTAACTCCTGTCTTTCGTCTCAGGTCTTCATTTCTAACTCGGTCACGCAGCGATATACCTAGCATTGATGTTTCCATCTCTCTCTGAACTATTTGCAGCGTTTTAAAAGTTGCAGTTGTCAATGTCAAAGTTTCGGCACCGTAGGTCATAACCGGTAACACACATTGGTCAAATGCTTTACGTTTTAAAGAAATTAGTATATCGCTTTTAAAGATGTCTTTAAGTTTTCCATAGGCTGCTAAGCCACGCCTATAAATTATTCTCCAGCATTCTCCTTCAACGTCTCTCTCCGTATACCGAGATTATCGGAGACTACCAATGTAGCTTTCGAAGCGAAAGATCAACAGTTCACCAGCTTTTCACTATCCGACAGATACTGGAGAAATGTTGGGAGTTTAACAAAAACTTACATACCCTGTTCATAGATTTCGAGCAAGCATATGACAGTGTTATTGGAATAAGGTTGTGGGAAGCTATGGAAGAATTTGGAATCCCGCACAAGCTGATTAGACTGTGTAGAGCGTGTCTGGAGGAGGCAAAAAGCTGTGTCAAAATTGAAGGAGAGTGTAGCCAAACATTTTCTATCAACAGAGGATTAAAACAGGGAGATGCTTTGTCGCCAGTACTGTTTAACCTTGCACTGGAGAAAGCCGTAAGAACAGTATCAGTTGACGCGGAGGTTTTTGGGTCAAGTGGCCCTAAACTTATTTTGGCTTACGCGGATGATATGGGCGCGATAGGAGAAAGCACAGTCAGTGTGAAGGAAAACTTCATAAAGATAGAAAAAAAGCTCAGAGAATAGGGCTCTGAATAAATGAAGGAAAGACCAAATATATGCGCGTCTCCCGCAACCCCGCCCGAGACAGAATCAGGCAGAACGTCACCATGGATGACTATAATTTTGAGCATGTGCGAGTTTTCAAGAACCTGGGCGCAGTGATAACGGCAAACAATAATATGCAGGAAGAGATTAAACGGCGCATCACACAAGCAAATAAATGTACATTTGCGATACAAACTTTGCTGAAGTCAAAATTTATCAGGCAAGGCAAAAACCGAAATTTATCGAACAATAATACGACCAGTAGCAATCTACGCCAGTTAAACATGGACCCTGACAGTCCACGATACGGAGCTGCTAAGAAGGTTTGAGAGAAAAATCCTGCGCATAATATATGGCCCATACCGAGACCTTGAAACAGGCCGTCACAGAATGAGAAGCAACATAGAGCTTGCGCAAATATATCGAAAGCCCTGACATCATTCAAGAAATAAAATCCAGAAGTCTACGATGGGCAGGTCGTATACAAAGGAGTCAAAACGATCGACTAATAAAACGGGTATGGGAGGAAGCACCACAAGGAAAAAGGCCACTGGGAAGACCTAGGCTTAGATGGAGAGATAACATCCACAAAGATCTAGCTATCCTTGAAGTTGACCAGCAAGAATGGAGGGAGCTGGCACAAGACCGTTCCAGGTGGAGGCAGATAGTCGAGGCAGCCAAGACCCACCCTGGGTTGTAGTGCTACGGAGTCAGTCAGTCAGTCATAGGCTACCCATGCGAGAGTTACTCTTCTCCGTAGCTCGCATGTTTGATTATCATTTGTGATCTTTATTTTATGTCCAAGGTATATGTATTGTTGTCTCCAATATTGATATTTCCACTAGATACTAGATTGGTCATAAATTTTGTTTTTGATATATTTGTTTTAAGACCCACATTGGCGCACACTAGCTGAAGTTCATGTAACATTGTACATATCTCCTTGAGATTATCGGAAAACAAAACTATGTCGTCCGCGAACCTCAAATTTGTTAATCTTTGGCCGTCTACATTCAGGCCTCCTTTTTCCCAGTTAAGTTTTTTACAGGCGTATTCTAGTACTGCAGTAAACAGTTTAGGCGATAAGGTATCACCCTGTCGAACTTCTCTGCCAATTGAGATATGATCCGTATTTCTGTGTAGTTTCACCGACATTGTTGCATTCCTGTATTTATTGTAAATTAACTTTCTGTATCGATAGTCAATGCGGCATGCTTGTAATGCTTCCATAATTTTGTCAAGCCATACCGTATCAAAGGCCTTATGGAAATCTATAAAAGGCAGAACGAGTGGTCGATTGTATTCGATAGTTTTTTATATTATCGTTTTGATGCTCTGTAGGTGATCGTTTGTCCAAAACCCAGTACGAAACCCCGCTTGCTCTATTTGTTGACAGAAATCAAGTTTTTTCTCAGGTCGAAGACTTATTGGTCTGTAGTTTTCCAAATCATGGGGATCTCCTTTTTTGTAAACCAAAATTACCTCAGCATTGTGCCACTTGTCGGGTATTGTACTGTCCACAAGGCACATATTAAAAAGGTATTTTATTTTCTTAAGTAGACAAACACCTCCGATTTTGATTGCATCAGTAACTACACCATCTTCGCCTGGAGATTTGTTATTCTTAGTTTTTCTTAGGGCTAGTTTTATTTCGTCTATTGTGAATTTCCGGCATTTGTTCTGATCCTTGGTTGACAATGCCCTTTTTCCTTGTCAATATTTCTGGTTCTTGATCTTTGCTATTCTCTTTGGCTTCTGTATAGTAATTTGTAAAAATCTTCGACTGCTTTAAGGATTTTCTCTCTGTTTGTTGAAAACTGACCATTCTTATCTTTCACTTTGATTATTTGTCTTGTTCCCATTCTTAGTTTTCTTCTCAATACTTTCATACTTTTATTGTTCTCAATGGTATGTTCGATCTGTTATTGATTGTATTTTCGAGTGTCTTGTCTAGCAGCTTTATTTATTTTTTGTAGTTCGTTAGCTTTAGTGTCCGTTTTGCTTCATTCCTCTTCTTTTCTGCATTAGTTGTCTGGTATTTTGGCTTAGCTTCTCTTCTTTTTGGGTTTTAGAACAAAATTTGTTCCGATTTTCTAGTAAGGCAGTTGTTAATTTATTATTTAGGTCGTTAGTTCACAAAGAACAAACCTGAAATTAAACTTAAAGAAATAACTTTAATTTAAGAAAATCCTCGAATCTTTAGCAAACCTGGTAGATATATATATATATATATATATATATATATATATATATATATATATATATATATATATATATTCCAGGTGTATATAGAGGCGACTTCTCTCACGTAGCAAATATCTTAAGTTAACCAAGATTAGGGAGTGAATAGTCAAGTAATAGTTGTTAAA
Organism: Diaprepes abbreviatus; assembly: GCA_034092305.1. Taxonomy (NCBI): domain Eukaryota; kingdom Metazoa; phylum Arthropoda; class Insecta; order Coleoptera; family Curculionidae; genus Diaprepes; species Diaprepes abbreviatus. The sequence continues at coordinate 5,244,590 of JASJET010000105.1, forward strand.
GGGTGAATCACTAATCACTATCTATTGTTGATGTAGATAAAAAAGTCTTTTTTACATGCACTAATCGAAACGTTGCGTTAATTTTAAAAATGAAAACAATGCAAATCCTAAAGAATTTGATCGGCGGACCTATTTGTTCCTAGCATTATTTTTAAATAAGTACCTCATCACAACAAAAATCAGAGAGTAAATGTGTTGCCTATAGTTTATTTAAATCATAAATTTACTGACGTCATTAACTCTTAAATGATATACAATGCAGCCACATAACGTTTATTTACAGAAACTATTATAGGTAAATATTACTGTATATTTGCTCCGTTCTTTTATAAGAGAACGTTTTAATTTTATCTGTTTGCAGAATATCTCGCCAATGTTAGGTGACGGTAATAACTTTTGATTTTTTTTTATTTATTATTTACTCTTTTTTGTTGAATTTTAACAATTCTAAATCATTTTTTTCTTACAAGTTAAAGATGTAGTTTTTGATTTTTGTAGTCAGTCAAACTATAAAACTTTTTCTTGTCACGACTCTTATTATATTATGGTCTTCATTTGTTTTTCAAATAGGTGGGAAACACAGAAATACACGCCCATAGGGCTGTATTGGCTAGCGCCTCGCCGTACCTATTTGAGCTGTTTACTACAGATCAAGATAAGAATCAGCAAGCAAGATTGGAGAATGTGATCACATATAAGCTTAATGGAGGATTTGATCAACACTCCCTTGAAGTACTGACCGATTATGCTTATACTGCTAAATTGATTGTCAGATATAGCCAGGTATGTTTTTTTTTTTGGTTAAACAGGCTTTCAAAAATGCATTTTTTATTTAGTCATCCTGAACAAATTAAGACAAAATATATTGAATCACATAAATCGTTCTAATAAATTAATTTAATTATTTCTTATTGGTAAATAAAAAATTACAAACAACCTATTTAGATACTTCAGACATGACTTGAAATAAATTACATCACCAGATTTAAATTAAAGTTATTCCTGAGAAATACAACAAAATCTGAAATAATTAAATGAAGAAATAAATTATATAATGATTTTACTGGGATATTAATACGTTTACGTTCTCTTAGACATGATTCTATTCAAATTTTGAATAACATCCTGGGGAATATTTTCACGTTCTGTAATAACTGGATTTTTAAGTGTCCATAAGTTCTTAGGTATGTGGCGCCTCACATTCCTTTTAAAAGTCTTCCACAGATGCTCTTTAAAATTGAGATCTGGACTTTTTGATGGTCATTAGGTAAATAGTATTTTAGCATGATTACGGCCACGTGAACATTGTCTTGATAATAATTAACATTCATGAAACCAACTCTGTACTAACAGCAAAGCAGATTTCACTTCGAAAAATAACTGATCCACCACAAATAGAATCCTCATATTGCAACTAGCAAGCGAGGGGGGAACCTAGTATTCGCCAAACGCGCGGCTGTCGAGATATTAGAAAAACTATTTTAGATCTCGACAAACCAAAAAAAACTTTATGCTGTAAGGGCAAACGTACTCTATTCTAACCCGTTTAGAGACCAAGCACTATCTCAGATTGCAAAAATTCCAGGAAAGGTTGGAAGCCTCTCCCATGGCAGTGCACGACCACATGCCACTCATCGGTTCTCGTTGATACAGGGTAGGCAAACGCACCTAAACATAGGAAAAGCAGATCCTTTAAGCGACTTATAGCAGACGAGATTAAATATTCAGATTGCATGGAATGCTGGGAGATAACACTGCTTGTTTTAGACTTAATAGTTTGTCCATTCAAAAGAACTATAAAAATAGGCATCAGCATTTAGGTATCAATGACCCTTCTATACAAACAGAGCGCATACGATGGTGTTGCAACCACTTTTTGAAACCTTTTTGAAATTATTTCGAAGGTGAAAAGCCAATGGCTAGTGACTAGGATACAGAGAAGTTTTCAAAATCATTTTGATACATAGAAAGTGACTTTGGGGGTGAAGATAGGTCTTAAGCCTTTTCAAGCGCCTTATTATATTCACTATCTTGGAATTTTTCACAAGGCTACTCCGCATTTGAAGGCTTAGATCGTAACGAACATTTTGAAAGTCCACATGTATAATTTGATTGCTTCAATTTTTTTTATTTATATTGTATCATATATAGACTAATAAAAGACCACACTCAACCTTTTATCTGTGCTTTACCACTTAATGTTGGCGATGAGAAAAGTACTTTATTTACTTCCAAAATTCATAATTGGGTAATAATTCGATTTTTAAAAGCTATATACAAAATATTCCTTAATCTGTAAAAAATATATTCTATTTTTAAGAGTATTTTAATTTATCATACAAATAACTGTACAACAATCTAAATAGTGTTTTGTTGCCGGTTGATAAAACTACTTTAAAAATTTCATCAAAGTATGATGAACCTTTAACGAGTTATTCGGCAAAAACTGCTGAATGAAAATTTTACAGCGCAATAATTAAAAAATATTGTTTTTCGCAAAAAAATCTCAATCTGCTGACCTATAGAAAACGAAAAATGGCAAATAATTCCAATGCGTTCAAAAGGGGATTCTATTGTTTGTTTCGTGTTAATTCAATATAGAAATTTGGCTTATCATTTTTGAAAACCCTCTTTTACTTTATCTCCTTAAATTATGCAAACAGAACCAAAAATCTAAATAGACCCTGTATTCCTAGGTGATTTATAATACCAATAAATTTTTTAAGAACATTGTATTTTGAAACGGACTTCTTACAAAGTTAGTACGATAAATGGAATTGGTTTACATTATCGTCGAAAGACGTCTCACAAATGCCTTCCTAACACTTTCTGGTTTTTTTTACCGGATGTTCCATGACAAAAATTGAAATATTTTTTTATTAGAGCCTGATTTCCACTCAAATATTGTTCATTATCTGATTGCGAATTCTAGATTTATTGACGTAAACTCTCTCACATCTCAGATCTATTTTGTAAGACTGGATCAACACAATTTAGCAGCATTACTCTATATCATTCACTATTTATTATCAAAGAAGTTTCATCTTTAGTTTCAAAAAAGTACTGTTCACACCAAACTACTTTTTATAGCATACAATGACTTTCGTGAACCACTCTGGAATTCTCCATTCCCAAAATTCTACAGTCATAATCAACTGGTTCAGGAAATTAGGTTTTCCTCTACAAAATTGTTAGAACAGCGTACCATGGTGCAAAACTAAACCAATTCTTAGTAATAATAATACTTATTCTAAGAAAGTATTACTAGTATTGAAAAATGAAAATAATATAAAAAATTATGTAATACAAATACGAAACTAAGAAAAAATTGAATCACTTTTGCACCAGGCAAAACATCTCAATTGTTACACTTTCTAAAAATTTTGCTAAGCCTTTCACTTTTTTAATGGCTTGTTTTATCATACTTTTTACAAGATTCTCACAGTAGTTTCGTGAAATGTTTCTCCATTCTTCTTGGATACGATCCCATGATACTTATAACGAAGACAGTGGAAAAGCATAGTTATTTAGTAGAGCCTTTTTTAATCGTGACCACAAATTTCCGATTGCATTTAGATCAGGACGTCGTGCTGGCTACTGTAATACCTGAAAATCCGGAGAAATAAACCAGTTCTTTACTGTTTAGGCTGTGTATTTTGGATCATTATCCTGCTTCATTTATCAGATGAGAGATATTTTCCACAGTTTCAAGCAAAATATCTAAATACATTTCTTTATTCATATTTCCTACTATTTTGTGAATAGGATCCAGCTTGTAATCCGTCATACATCCCCAAAGCTTAATATTACCGCCCCCATGCTTTAAGAGTGAATAAAATCTGTTTAATAAAATTAAATTTTGTAAAAAATAGATGAACGCTGAATAGAAAAAGATTGGATGAAATTAATTTGGTCAAATAAGACAAAGATCAATCAATACACAACTGATGGTCGCAGTGGAAATGAAAAAGGGAAAGTGAGCCAATAGGTCAAACCGATTCCATTCAGATTTAAAGAGGTAATTTTAAGCTTTAGGAATATATTACGGCTTATGAACTGGGTACTATTCACAGAATAGTCGGAAATATGAATAATGAAATGTATCTAGGAAATTTTAAAACACAATTTTATTGAAACTGCTGATTTAATACGCCTTGTCCTTTAAGTGAAGTTACCTTCCTGCAGGACAATGATCTAAAACATACAGCCAAAATACTGTAGTAAAGAACTAGTTTATTTCTCAGGATTCTCAGGTATTATACTGGCCAACACAAAGTCCTAACCTAAACTCAATTGAAAGTTTGTAGTACAATTAAAACATGCTCTACTAAATAATTATGATTCTCGACCGTCTTCGTTAAACGTATTATAGGATTGAGCCCAAGAAGAATGGAAGAAAATTTCACCAGGCTACTGTGAGAATCTTGTAAAAAGTATGATAAAACGATTACAAACTGTTAAAAAAGTAAAAGCTTCCAGATAAATTATTAGGAATGCTACATCATTTTATTAGAACGGCGTCTAGAGCATTTCTCACATTAAAATGACTCGACTGTGTCCTGTGAGTTCCACAAATTTGATTCTTTGCTCAATAGTGAGCCTCTCCATAATTAAACTCCCAAATATCTAGTTTTTAAATCTTTTAAATCTGAAGATAAAATTTATTGCTTTTTAAATCGCCTAGAAATTTATGGGCCACTCTGGATACTCTTTTATACATTACACAATACTTAAACCTTACAAACAATTGCTCTAATGTTTATTTAAGCTGCAAGACAAAATTTTATAAAAAAAATTAATCAAGCCATTGTCATAATGATTATTAAATGTTTTCCTACTGTTAATCATTTAAAGAAATGCCAAACAACGATTGGGGTCCCTAGAAATCTGCATTGTAAATATAGTATACTGATAAAAGTAATTAAAACATGCCATTGCGATATGAGAAAGTGTTTTTAAAGATTACATTTAATAAATAACATTCCGGCTTGTTGACGTTAACATTTTTTTTTCATTACTTTGCCGATGGTTTCCTTATAATTTATAAAGTTGTTATGAATAATTCGATAACAGTCATCACGTTTTAGCGAAACGCTGAGGAAGCCGATCGTCTGGTTATACCCACAGTTTAGGAAACTTATCCTACCCTTATAATTTCTGTTTTTATGCATTTCATGTACCTGTATAATTGTCACGTTTCTATCTCAATAGTCTATACAGATGAAAAAGACACCTCTTGTGGATATTTAGTTACTTGTTTGGGTCAAGTGAAAGATTGAGATGTCAATTGATCACGACTACTCTGCAGCACATATACTAGTAGAAACGTTGTAGCAATTATAAGAATTAAAGCAATGAAAGACCTATAAGTTTATCTTATTCAAGCCAAAAATTACGTTAAATTTAATACCTTATTATTTATGCTTCTATCAGATCGACAAGAAAGTAATTTCGGTTTTGTAGTGTGAAATCATTCAAAAAATAAACTTTAATCAATTATTATTATTATGATTTCAAGCCAAACGGTTTCGCTCTCCCTCCAGGGTATATTGACTCATACCAGGTAAACAAAGATACCAAAAGTTTGAAGCTCTGTGGTCTGCTCTCAGAATCGTCTTATACAGATGCTCACTTAGGCCCAGTCTCTTGATGTTCTGCAGGAGGTTCATTGATATCACTCCAGTTGTTGATAAAATTATGGGAATCGTTTGGACGCTGTTCATTGTCCATTGTGTTCGAATTTGCACTTCCAGATCTCTGTATTTGGCGATCTTCTCGTATTTTGGCCTTGGGTTGTTGTTATTAGGTTATTATTATTAATCAAATTTTGTTCAATGACCTCTTGCTAGTTTCAATGATTCCGGTCCTTATCAACAAAAACTGAACCAAATGCGATTTAAGACAATAATTATTTGTGAAAATTTTTCCATTCAAAGAATTTTCCAAACTTCGGAATAAATTATGGTGCTAGATCTGGGCTGGGATGATGCGACATCACTTCCCAATCATCATTATCATGATGGAACAGATTTCCTTTGCGATTAGTCAATTCTGGTCATTTTTCTTTAATTACTTCATCGAGTTTCATTAATTGTTTACAGTAAACATTTGAATTGATCATCCGACCTCTTGAAAGCAGCTCAAAGACCTGTGCAATTCAACTATAGATGTGGTTCGTGCTGGTTCATCACGCTTAGACCATGATCGTTTTCGAATGATGTTAATATAGTTGATCCATTTTTTATTACTAGTGATGATAATTTCCAAAAGGGATCGGTTTCATTGTGCTTGAAATGCATATAGCAAATGTTGATTCGTTATGTTTATTTGAAGGTCACAGACAACGATGCTTCTGGCAAAATAAAAGATATCTCGTTTTCAAGGGAATTCACTTGAAAACGGTTAGAGATAACTACTTGCCGAAATGTCGTGATATGTTACAACAAAATTAAGACAATGGAAGTCCAATAGGTACTACTTTGCATTTATTCGTTATGTTGAGTGAATCTCTTTTAATTCATGCAGAACCCAAATATCGAGGTTCTTAGCTAATGCTAAACATTTTAATGATTTTCAATTGTGTGCGATACATTTAATCTCTCTGCAATCTCTTGAACTATTATATGACGATTCTCTTCAATTATGGCTTTGATTTAATCACCATTAATTTCAGTAGGTCGATCAGGACGTTAGTCATCTTTAAGAAAAGAATCTCCAGAATTTTTTAAACCAATTCTGGCACGTGCAATCAACATCATAAACTTCACATATCTCGTTGTGAGCCACAGCAGCTTTCTTCCCTTTACGGAAATAAAATAGTAAAATATGCCGAAAATGTTCGTTTTTGTACGCACTAGTTGTTTATAAAGTAAGCTAAATGTGACTGATATCAAATATCAAAAGGAAAAAATCATAACACTGACAGAAGTCCGTTAAATCAATTACAACGTTCCCTATGTGTAACAACCAAAAATACTTTCTTGCCGACTTAGCCAGATATAATATTCATCTTAAAAGCTTGATTAAACCAAAAAACTTCTAGTGAAGGTTTTAAAAAACGATATTGTATTAAAGTTATTTTACAATTTCATTTCATATTTAATATTGGAACTAAATTTGGCAATGGTTAAACTAAAAGGAGAAGCCGCTTTCTTGCACATTTGTGTTCTTGATCGAATTTAGCTTCTGCAAAGACTATTGTTAAAGTAAAATTAACCAGTCACATCTGTTTATTGAGAACTCATTGAACGATGTTTTTTTTTAACTTTATCTTGCTTTTACACTTATTACTTAATGAAATACAAAAATTGTTTTCAAAGGTTGTTGTTCGATATTTAAAAAAACTAAGTACTCAATAAACTAGGTTAACAGATAACAGATAATTGCCTAATTTTATACAAGTTCTGTTCGCACACCCTCGAAAAAAAAATACTTGTGACTCATGGATAATTTTTTAAATAATAATTTTTTTTTTCTAGGTCAAAGCGGTGTTTCTATCAGCAACCCACCTGAAAATGGATAGGGTGGTCAAAATTTGCGCCAAACACTTAATAAAGCATCTCTCGGTGGACAACTGCGTAGAAATACGATCTTTACCGGGAATTGCCAGGAATAAGGACTTCATACAGCAGATTGATAATTTTATATCCAAAAATGTAAGTTTGTTACGATAAATTTGTACAAGAAAATATATTCTGTTCAGGGCCGGATTAACATAAGGGGACTCGCCTAAGGCCCCCACAAGCTTCAATCAAAGGTTAATTTTATTCATTCATTTATTTTTGTTTTGTGAAAAATACTAATTGTTATTCAAATAACATATTTGTTGTTTAGTAAATTATTTTTTGATAATCTGAGATTTTTTAAGCTTGTTCAAAGAATTTTGATTTTCTTTCGAGAGCTCCGACATAATTTTTTTGATAGAAAGTTTGAAAAAACGAATATCGGTATCTATCCATATACACAAAATATATCGGCTTACCCCGATAAATTTTGCTTCCAATAAAATAAAAGTGGAACTTCGTTAATAGTGTATATTATGACTAATAAACAGAAATAAACCATATCAGAAAATAAAGAAGTTATCTTCAACTTCAAATAGCTGTATTGTTCCAAGTAAAATACGATAACTCATAGACAAAGCATCCTAAAACTATAAATAAACAAAAAAAAATACTATTACAAATATTTTTTATGCAAAAAGGTGGAAGCGACAGGCCTAGTCAAAGTAAAAAATAAAAAATAAAACATAGAGAATCCTAAATAAGAATAGTACAGGCAGCGGCCTAACTATGTGCGCTCCTCGCAGATTTTTGAATGAGCCCTACTATTTTGCACCCGTCTTGATCCTTCGTATTTACACTTTGGTACTTGGGGGCGCCCCTGGACTGACTGAATACAGGATGTCTGGCGACAGATTTATGTTTTCAAAATATAAAAAAATAATAATTACTAAACAGATCTTTTAATAAAAATACTTTTAAACGGAGTACAGATGCGAATTTCACTTTTTAAAGATAATATCATCCAAATGCCTTCCGTCAAGTTGCACATATTGTTGGAAACTGAGCCTTGTGTTGCGTGCCACACTCTGCATTAAGCTCCGTTGAATGTTGTAGATTTTAGCGAAAGTTTTCTTTTAAGGCCAGAACATTGAAATGACGCTACCCACTTTCCGCACCGTTTATTTATTTTCGAAATAATCGCATTTAAAAAATAGATCTGCCACCAGACACCCTGTACATAAAGAAACAATAGTATAAACATACATACATACATATATATATATATATATATATATATATATATATATATATATATATATATATATATATATCCGGTTTCATAGCGTTCTACGCCTTCGGGTTCCCAGCCTCCATTATTTTCGGTCTTCCCAATCCCCTGGAAAAAAGTTTTTTCGGACATAGCTCGGTTAATGCCCTTAATCCAGGTAACTTTTGGTCTTCCTCTTTTTATTTTTTCATTTGGTGTACATTTTAGGATTTGCTTTGATAGACGTTCGTCCGTCATTCTCTCCACATGTCCATACCATTCAGCTGATGTTCGATTTCATCGAGAATAGTTTTCTTTACGCCCATAATCTCTCTAATTATCTCGTTGGTTATCCGTTCGATCCTTGACTTTCCGGCACATCTTCGCCAAAAGTCCATTTCTAGAGCCAGCAGTTTATATTCTAAAGTTTTATTTATCTACCATGTTTCACATCCATACAATACAACGCTTTTAAATATTGCATTGTAAAAAAAATGTTTTCTTTCCTTGGAGATGTTTGTTGACCATAATAGTGAGTTTAGGCATCATAAACATACATATTTACTAAAAAGTCAACACTTTAAAATAACTGAACAAGTTTTAAAAAAACTATATAAACAGCACATAATAAAATCTAAATTGATTTGATATAAACATAACATCAATAAAACTCAATCTAGAATGGAAGGCGAACAAACAGGATAACAAGTTAGCCAAATACGACATTTAAAAACTCAAGTAGCTTTTGTACTTCCCTACGAAATTTTCTATCACAGGTTACTTGGCAAATTCTAAGGGAGAGGTGATTAAATAGTTTTTTACTGTTGTAAATAATTTTTTTTTTAAAGCTGTATGTGGGATAGGAAGAGATATTATGTGCGTCGAAAGTGTGGAATAAATATAGTTTGTTCAAAAATTCATCGTCAACTTTTTATGTAAAAAAATGCGTGGTAGTCTTAAGATTTTTTGCTCTAGAAAAACCAGCTTACAAGAGTCTGTAGTTTTCATTTTTTTCAGTTATCGTATTTCCCTTTTCTGGAAAAGGAGAATACTATTAAACAGCTTATCTATACAGGAACCCCAAAAACACACCATAACTCAAATTCGGCTCAACAAGAGCAAAATGAACACTTCTTGCAACACCCAATATCCAATTCTTGTGAGAATATTCTGACCGTGTAGCATCCCTCTTGCCCAATTGCTAACCATTCTGTTCATATTTTAACTTTTCGTTTATAAAAAAGCCCCCGAAATTAGGTCACATTCATATTATTGGTTTGCCCACCTGGCTGGAGGTCGCCATTGTTACCCTTAAAGATAATTAGATTTCTTTTGAAAACATTTATAGTTAGGGAGCATCACACTAAGTTTTAATCTTATTTAAGTCACTAATGACATTCCTCTTCGTTAACTTTCACCGGTATGATGTCATAAAAGGATGGCATCATCAACGAACATTGGCAACTATCCTGAAATATCTAGTTTAGCTTGGCCGTTGATGTAAATTAGAAACAGCATGGGACCTAAGACGAAATCGTGTGGAACTCCCGGCGGACTAATTAACTTTTGAGACTGGCTCATTGAAAACGTACAATTCAAACCATATCTGAGCTCTACCCCTAAAATCATATAGCTTACTTAGCAGTATCCTATGATCCACATAATTGAATGCTTTGGTAAGGTCACAGAATACCTCCGCAGTAACCTCTTCTACATGCAGTCAAAGATACAACCTCTCCGGTCAACAAAATATCGCATGCCTAGTATTTTTGTCAACCATAAACTATCGTGTAAATATGTTAAACTTACCCATTTAGTCCATTCCTTTCTACTGAAATTCATAGACGTAAGAGAAATTAATATTACGTAATATAGACTACGGGTCTTATAGAAGAAGATTGGCACACGCTTAAAAAGAGATAGAGCGTTTTCAAGGAGCAGAACCTCTCTTTCTATTCGATCAGGTGACAAGAGTATCGTGCTTAGAGAGGTCCTGCTCCTCGAGAACGCTCTATCTCTTTTTAAACGCGAGCCAACTTGGATCCGCATTATATATTAAAGCAATATTAATTTCTCTTATGTTTGTGCTGAAATTACACAGTCTCAGTCTGTGAATACATTTTTTCAGTAGATTCGCTGTCGGCTAGTGCTTATAAATATATAACTGCTTAGTAATATTATATTCGTTTTCCTTGAAACAATAAGTAAATTTTTTAATTTCACTTCGTATTTATTTCAATGAAAGGATATTTTGACACTTTTGCAGAGCCAGTAGCTTTTCTAACTCTTCCTAGTTCTCCAAAATAAATTGTAGACATAGTGATGAATACTTAGATGTTGCAAAAATTCAAGCATACTTTGCAACAGGTTTATCACTACTATCATTTTATACTTCTAGAATTTCTATTTTATTCGAATTTCTGGGTGATTATTAACATTTTGAAATATGGACTCATTCCAAACTCTTTATTGGTTTCTCTTTCATAGATTCTATTCTGGCAAGATTTCTTTGTTAAGCTATTAAGAGTTGAAGTAAATGCTATAAGAAGTGGACATTTTTTACATTTCTTCATTTAAATAGAGCAGGTTTGAAATGCTGCCAACTAGTCCCAGTCAAAATAGCTTAGATGGTGAATAATATATAAATTTACAGCTTTTCTTTGTGTAAACAAATGAGAAAACATATAAAATGTGAAATTCTAGCCTGTTTGAATGTCTTGAATAAGTTTTAATTTCGATTAAGTAGTTTGTATAATTTAGCAAGTTAATCACAAGCAGTGTGTGAGTGATTAAAATTTAAAACTATTCTTCGCGATTTTACAATTAGATCGCTGACTTCGTAGAACATCATTAATACAAAGTGCAAAGTATGAATGAAACATGCTTTATAATTCACTTTGACCTGAAAAAATCGTTTTTCATATTCACAGCTTATACGCTAATAGACAGTGATTCCGTATAAATTCCCATTTATCTAACACAAAGTTGAATGCTTCTAATATACCTTCTCCCGTATGAGATTATGGGAAATGTTTATACATGTAAGTACCAAATAAAATCTGCTATTTTAATTAGCTCTCTACCAAAAAAAAAGGCGGTTAAAAAGAACTATTTGTGTACTCCAAATATCTGTTGTGATTGGTGTGTTTCCGACCATATAATATATATATATATATATATATATATATATATATATATATATATATATATATATATATATATATACTTCAGGTGGTGTTTGTGAAAGAGTCATGTTTTCACTACTCGCATATTACCCCTGTAGCTATGAGTTAAATGTCATATTAAATTTATTGGATAAAAAATTACCGATATATATCGGTATCGGTTGTATACTAATTAGAATGAATGAACCACTAAAAAATGGTTATTCTTTCTCTTCAAGGTTTAGTTCGTATTGAATGAAAGAAAATTAATGAATACGATAACATAATATTGATTTTAAAATTAGTAAAAAACTACGAGGAACACCTTCTCCATTTTTATTTACTGTCAAACTCGCTACGTAAATCTACCTTAATCTTCAAAAAGTATTAACAATAGGTTTTCATTTAAAATAATTGTAATATCCAAATCAAAGTTTGTAATAAACCTAGAAAGTTCAATAAATCGTTTCCTAATAAATAATCGAACTTACCAACTCAATCACGAACGCTATAGAAATTTGAGTTTTCTAGTCCTTGACCTTTCGAGAAGTAATGTCAAAGCCGGTTTGTTCGCATTACCTATATTTATTTTAGGATTTAACCTTTGGAAATGTAATGTCGATAATAGGATTCCTTACATTTTTACTTAATGTATTGTTTCATTAAATTTTGTGAATGATTAGTGCATGATACATTTATTTATTTAATTATAAACCAAAGCTAATAATAAACCTAAAGGGTGTTTACATTTGATCTTCCAGTTTAATTTAATAATAAAACACAAAACTTTTAAAATTTTATATTTTTATTGTTTTATTTTAAGATTCAAATCGTGCAATTTATAATGAAAATGTTATTTTGCCTCTTAGCATGCTAACAGTATTCCAAAATTTTCGATTCTTTTCAATTTCTTTTATGTAATTAATGTTATCTCGATGCTATTCAGTGATTAGAAGATCTTTCCTTCAAAATTCTCCACAGAAAATAATCCATTGGAGTAAGGTCACATGACTTTGACGGTCAATTAGCGTCAGCTTTTCGAGAAATTATTCGATCGCCAAATCTCACTTTTAAAAGATTGATTTATCTTCTGTTTAGCAAGTGGTACCGTCCTGCTGAAACTGGTCATCTAAACATTCAATTCATTCCACAAATAATTTGTTATCATTGTCCTGTATTAAGCTCCATTCACAGTAACTTCATCACTGTTTTATTGTAGAAAAAATAAAGACCAATCACGCCTTCAGCACAAAAACCACAGGACACTTTTCTGAATCCTGTCGTTTCTGCAGTATTTCCCTTGGATTTTCCTCCCTCCCTTTCCTATAATTCTTCTTGTTTACGTGACCTCCAATTTCAAAATGAGCTTCGTCATTAAAATTATTTTTTCTTTTTTTTTTCTAAAGCCCAATTCACAAATGTACTACGTGCCAAATGATCGTTGAATTTTTATTTCTTCAGTCAATTCTATCTTACAGGTTTTTTTAATTAAAATATTTCTTTATAATATTACGCAGACCCAATTTTTAAATATTCACTTGCTGCGAACTTCTACGAACTGATATTTTTAAGCTTTCAGCAACACTAGAACTAGGAAATTAAAAAAAAAAGAAAGTGAGGAACCCAACAAAAAGTTGACACGAGTTGAAGATCTAAAGGCTTTGGACATCGACCAACTGACAGACAAAATAAAAAACCGTATACAGGTGGCATCAATGAAAATTAGGTCCAGGTCTAGGATGACGATAAAGACATCAAAACTGAGCTCGCACATAATAGAACTTATAAAACAAAAGAGGAGCTTACATATAACGACACCAGAGCATAAACATATAGATAAGATCGTTAAGAAAGAAATTAGGAAAAGTTTAAAAACATATAATTTCAAACTAGTAATGGACATTCTCGAAAGAAATGCAAATATGTAGGTGATGCGAATAAGGACATTCAGAGGAGGAACACAGGTTACCAATATAAAAAAATAACCAGGGAGTGGTACAGAAACAAGCGAAATCGTACAAGCTATCTATACTCATCTACACACATCACAAACAGTAGATCAAACCAAGCATTAAAGACATGCGTGTAATGAACTTTGGATCAGAGGAGATAACGGAAAGAAAAAAGGCCTTAAAAGAAATTAAAAACGCAAAAAGACCGGTCGAAGTAAGAAAACTGTCAACCTGTTGAACAAGCGAGTTTTCGTAAGAGTTTTAGTACCTTCGACCAACCGCATACCATAAGAACAGTGATTAAAAAGGCAAAGGAATACACAATCTATATCCATTTCGTGTTTATTGACTTTCAAAAAGCGTTTGACAGCGTTGAATCATGGGCAATACTTAAATCTTTGGTAAGCGCTAGAATAGACTTAAAGTTGTAGAAAATACCTATCAAAACGTTACTTTACAAATAAAAATTAGACTTAAAACCGAAAAAATTGCTAATAACGCGTGGGATCAGCCAGAGTAATACCGTTTCACTCAAACACCCTGGGAGAAATTGTTAAAAACCTCTTGTATGCTTCGCAGACGATATCGTCTTGATCTCATCAGATTCAAATGAACTTGAAAAAATGGTAAAAGAACTAAACGAAACGTCATCAAAGATAGGGCTCAAGACGAGCAAAACAAAAATCATGAGTAAAGGCAACGTTCCAAACAATATATGGGGAAACACCTAAGAAAACGTTGAAAGTTAGTTACACCTGCGACATGGCATTACTATCAGCAAGAAAATCCAAGCCCTGGATATATCTCATTGAATTTATTAGTCATGGGCTCCGTTTGGCAAACTAAACTACATACTGCAGAACAAAAAATTTCCCATAAATCTAAAACGAACAGTATTCGACACTTGAATCATTCCAGTAGCCACATATGGATTGGAAACAATGGCATTAACAAAGGAATGTACAAACCGATTACAAATAATACAAAGGGAGAGAAAAATGCTGAGGATTTCTTTAAAATATAAAATAGCAACTAAGAAATAAAATGCATGACAGAACAGATATCATGGAACCAATAGCCAGGCTGAACTGAAGTTGGCGCACAAAACAATAAGAACAAATGGACATTAAAAGCACCCCTAGAGGGACGTTAAAAGGAATCGACGTGATGATGATATCAAGGAACATAAAATAGAACTGAATGTAGAGAAATGGGAGAGACTATGTCCATGAGTGGGTGATAAGTGGCTGATAAAGAAAAATAAGGAGAAGAGAGCCCATATCGTAGCAATATTGTCTTCTGATCAGACATGACGATTGTAAATATGTTATCTGTTTGCTTCCACTGACCACATAAAGTTCTCAATAAGTTTAATAGATGGTACAACATTTCTCCCAAAATGCCTATGGCATTTTCTTGCAGTTTCAGCGTTCCTTAATAGCCAAACCACAATGAATCGCAGGTTTTTACTTCACATCTGCCACTAGTATAATATTCAATAAAGATTGGTTTAACAGGAGTTCAATTTAAATCGGAAGGTCAAATTTAGACTCTATAGTTCTTGTATCAACGATTTATGTAGAATATAATTCCAGGATCAAAATGCTTTAATTTTTTAGCAACAGATATTTCGATTAGATCTTTTTTAATTCTATTATTTGACAAGGTCTGTTATCATTTATTTATTTACAGTTTCTTATACGATAATTTGTAGTTTCCGCAAAAATTATTTTTAGAACGTTAAACAAATAATTAGGTTTTATCTGTTAACTATATAAACATAGGTTATTACCCCTGTATTTTTTTTTGTATTTTTATATTTTAAGGTTTAAAATAGTATGCAGTTTTTTTTTTCACTTTCGCTAATCATAAACTTTAACCTGTCTAAGTGCATTCAAAATATTCTTGCAGAAGTTTAAGCAACATGCAAAATGAAAAACTGTATCGTATGAAAAATTACACTTGAGTGTATTTATTTTAAAATTAATTGCTCTTGATCTAGTACATGGATTGGTTTAAAGTGTTGATCCTGTAAAGCAACGAATTTGCTTCCAGATATGTTTTTTCCAAAAGTTTTTGAATTATATTACAATTTTTAAATACATAACGCGAATAATGATAAATATGTTGTGTAGATTCTCATTAAATGGTAATTATAACTAGAGATTCAGAGCGACGAAAGATTTTTCCCATTATCGTTTTTTTAGTCATATGATTCAATTTATATATAAGCCTATTGTAAAACTTATTTATATCAAATTAACTGGAAAAAATTAAATTTTATCGTTATATAACAATTGGTACTTAATGGTATTTAACTGATAAAAGACCACACTCACTCGCTTATCTGCGCTTTACCACTCGATATTGGCGGTGGAAAAAGTACTTTACTTACTTACTCCAGGAGATCATAATTGGATGATGCTTAAATTTTAAAAAACTTTTTATAAAAAATATTCCCTTATCGGCAAAAAAAATCCTTCACCTTGAACAATATTATAATTATATCAACAACTTTACATTATTGTAGATATTGTTTTGTTGCCCAGGACGAAAAAAAATACAGTGCTCACCAATTCATTAAATCGAAAACTTCATATGATCCTTCATTATCATAAAAATCAGAAAAAACTACTTATACCAGTGATTTCAATAATCACATGATCCCTCGAATGTTTTTTTTTTTTTCACTTGAAATGCCTTTCCAGGTTACAAGCATGAAATTCATAATTATTCTTTTGTGTTCATCAGCTATCATGCTGCAACCACGTCCAGATATAGCTTTTATCCGGAAATAAACGGAATTTCTGAAAACAAAATTATTCGTCAAAGTTTAGTTTATCCCCTTCAAAACATTCTCCACTCGAGACTACACACATATGTGTGCTAAGGTACTTTGTGATACAGTCTTAAATTTGCACAGCATTATCCTCGTAGTAACAACTTATGACTAAATAATATTCCTTATTAATCGTTTGGCGAACTAACTTGTAATACAAGAGTATGTTACCGCATTTATGGATCGAAATCAGTATTTGTTAATATATAATAATCGTCAACAGCAAAACCACTGAAACCACATTGCGGGCCCCGGACATATCAAACTGTTGCTAAGTAAACCATCGGGCAAACTGTAAGGTCCTGCACTTAAGCCGGCAACAAATTCGGTTAATCACAAAACTGCTAACCGGCCACTGCAGCTTAAGGAAACATCGACACCCAGTGAACATCCAAACCGAAGAACCAACGTATAGACCATATGAAGAAGATACTGAAACAACCTGTTCACATAGAACATATATAACAGGCGATTAGGCGGTAGAGTAAGGGCTTCCCAAGCCAGATATATCATTGAATTAATCAAAAATGTTTGAACAGAGCCATACATTCACATAGCTGGTATTCTGCTGTTCCAGCTATATAGTGGCAGAAACAGCAAATCCCGTTGATTTAATTCCTCAGAGGGCAGTGTCCTGCGAAGAGATTAATTGTTATCCGAATATCCCCCTTTGTAACCTCTGTCTGGGGGATGTAATCGTCGTCAATCGATGGTGATAGTCGTTCAGGATGTAAATTGTCTTCGGCGTTTTTACGCGCCTTATGCTGATTTATTTCCTGACACAAGGTACGTCATATACGAGAGCTGCATACCTACGGACTGGTAACGATGGCCCCAACAAAGAGGGCAGCAACAAACTGAGAGTAACGTAAAAGTCATAGGAACATTGCGCGTCTAAGTGGAGAGATGGGTTGAATATGTGGCAAGGCAGAGCATAGATAGGTACACACATAGAATAGAATAATGAAGACCACGAGAAACAAAGAGTGTAGGAAGATCATAAATGAGGTGGATAAATGATATAAAGAGAATCGCTGGGAAGACGAACAGCCGAAGATTGAACAGTATAAAAGGAATTAAAGAAGGCCTATGTCTAGCATTGGGTGAATCAGGGTTATATATACATATACATATATATATATATATATATATATATATATATATATATATATATATATATATATATATATATATATATATATATAAAATAGAATAAAATATTGGCGAAGCGGACGTGAAAATTTGTCAATCTACATGATTCTCGTGTTAAAAAGTGCGGAGCACTCCAAAATATGGAAAAACTCCGGGTCCGACAGATGGCGACAGCGCTGTTTCGTCCTAATATGGGACTCGTCAGGCCACCGCATTCGGTACAAACCATCATCTCGCCTTTGCATCGTATAAAGCTCAATTTAAAATTAAAAAACAGCAAACAAGACGACAAAGGCGACACCTCATCGATGGTTTGTACCGAATGCGGTGGCCTGACGAGTCCCATATTAGGACCAAACAGCGCTGTCGCCATCTGTCGGACCCGGAGTTTTTCCATATTTTGGAGTGCTCCGCACTTTTTAACACGAGAATCATGTAGATTGACAAATTTTCACGTTCGCTTCGCCAATATTTTATTCTATTTTATATTAAATTACACGGACAAAAACTTATCTACTTATATATATATATATATATATATATATATATATATATATATATATATATATATATATATATATATATATTGAAATTTCAAGCATAATTTTCAGTTAAATATATAAAAATATAATATATACCATCAAAAACATACCAACTCTATAGCATCCTTAGTCCGACACTTTTATTTAAAAATTTCTGCATCTTAAGTAGAATGACATTAAGCGACTTGGCAATTATGCAGAAAAATAATGTGAAAGTTCCATCTGAAAACCTGATAGGCTTTAACAATTCTATTCTGTCTGATCCTTGCTTGCTAATCTTCGATTGCATATAATTCTCCCGAATATTATTATAATCTACAAAATTAGAATACATATTTAGATTTTATAATTCCTCCTTAGCAGTAAAGATATTAAATTTTTATTTTTATTTCCAGTTCTCTGAAATCGTTAAAAGCAATAACCTCCTCAACCTATTCTGTGCTAAAATCGAGGTACTTAGCCAATCGAAAGAGGAAATGTCATTTGTCAACCAAAGCTCTCTATGCCGTCTCGTATTGGAATGGATCAAACGACAAATTGCAGGTGAACTCTTAGACAAGGAATCTTTATTGCAAAAAACCTTCATGTTGTACCTCGCTCTTGATAATTCCCTGCAAGATTGTCTAAGTTTACCATCAGGTAGGATTATTTTTATTAAATATTTTATGATAACATATCCATTTAATTTATATTATTCATTCATATAGGTAACTAAGATTAAGTCATTATGGCAACATAACGCTGTTTATTGAATATCTGTTACAGCAACCAAGGGTGTTGTTTTGTTAATTATATATAGTATTTTCATGACCGTTAAGTTGACGGTTTAACAAACGTTTAACGTCATCAATTATTAGAATTCTTTCAAACGACATTATTAATATAAATTATCTTAAATGCATTACAATAATCGGTATTGTCTATGCAAATAAACTAAAATTTCGGCGATAACCCTCAAAATAGCGCCTCTAAAGTGTTATTAAGTTCATGTGAATAAAAGAGCAATATTTGTAGGTGACGTAAGTGATACAGAGATCGTCCAAGATTATAAGAAAATGTCTCTAAAAAATACATCATCTGGCACTAAAACCAAAAAGAAGGCACTAGGGCAGCCTTCAAAACCAAGGGTTTTAATTTACAATAGGGAAATTGGCGAAGAACTTGAAAGCGAAATCGATTCAGATTGGAATCTCATTGCTTCGGAAAGCGTTGGCGATCACAGTTTCTTGGCTCTAGTAACTTTAGCAGGAAAATTGGCAACTCTTTCAATCCAATTAAGGTAAGTGCAACACAAAATTTGTTTTTGAGTATAAAAAAAATTAGTTTTTTAACATATCTTGAAAACAGTTAACTTTAGAGATAATAAAATATAACTTGTTAAGTAAAAATAAAATTGTTTTATTAAATCGAATTTAATTCTACCATAAGTCAAAGGCGCTCAGTTTGATTTTTTGAAGGTTTTTGTATAATTTTTTGTTAAATTTTAACATGCACATTTTATTAAAATGAGTATCTTGTTTTTAATATAGAAGATAACTGATTGACCACTTTCTCTTTTTCAGACTGAATGTTCCACAAACTCCATCTCCAACTTTGACTCCTGCTGCCAGTCGCTCACAAAGTGAGGAGAAACCAGATCTTTACTGTGCTGTCGCCAATATGTCATCTCAAAGATGCGCCCATGGATGCGGAAACTTCAATAATACTCTTGTCGTTTGTGGTATGTCATCTTTGTAAAAACTTCATAATATGAACAAGAAATTGGTTAGTATTTTTCTTCAAAGAGAGATTTTACAGTCGTGCATGTTATTGAAAAAGAAAACGTTTTAATTGATTGATGCCTTTTAAACTCAGTAGCATAAAAAATCCTTCCTACGCACTTGGACTTGGAATAACCTTGAAAATCGATCTCACATTTCACTTATGATCATTATTGTAGGTCCCCCTTCGAACTGTACTACTCTCGAATTGAACATTTTTCTCTATCTCACAAGCTTTGAGATATATTTGTGTGGATCTTTTAAAATGAGATTGATTTTCTTTCTCTCTCTCTCTCTCTCTCTCTCTCTCTCTCTATATATATATATATATATATATATATATATATATATATATATATATATATATAAACCCCTTAACGGATAGATGTGTGGGAAATAGCGTATGAACGGGATCTATATAATTTGTATTTTTAGGTGGTTATGATAGGGTCGAATGCCTTCGATCAGTGGAACAGTACATTCCAGAGGCTAACACTTGGAAAAATCTTCCTCAAATGCGGGAAAGTCGTGGCAGGTTTAAAATAGCCGTGTTAAACAAAAAGGTAAGCATACCTAAGTTTATATTTGTCAAGTTGTAGTTCTGGACCAAATAATTTTAGTTATTAACTTTACTAGATTTATGCTATTGGTGGAAGTAATGGAACGACTGAGCTGGACTCTGTAGAAATGTTGGATATGGAAGAATGCAAATGGGTCAAAATGCCTGCCATGCCGATAGCCAGAAGCAACATGGGCGTAGCTGAACAGGGCGGGTTAATTTACTGCGTTGGTGGATGGAATGGACAGGTCGGATTAAAACAGTGTGATATATTTAATCCTGATACTAAGGAATGGACTTCCATGGCACCTCTTAACACTGGTAAGGAAGCTTTTTTTGTGCAATTTTTACTCTTTTTTTTTATATACATTTCTTACCCATGTCTCCTTTTTGTTGTTATTTAGGTCGCTATCAAGCAGGTGTTACATCATACAACAATCTCATCTATGCCATTGGCGGTTGCGATGCATGGAATTGCCTCAGCTCCGTGGAAGTCTACAACCCTGAAGATAACACCTGGCAAGGATCGAAACCAGTTAATACGGCTCGTCGTGGATGTGGTGTAGCGGTATTAAATGGTAAACTATATGTTGTTGGTGGATCTGATGGCAGCCATTCACTCAACACAATTGAAGTCTTTGATGACGAGACTCAAACTTGGTCAAGTGGACCTAGCATGACAACAGCAAGAGCTAATGTTGAAGTTGCCGTAGTTGGTGACAGGTTATATGCTGTCGGAGGATTTTCAGGTAAAAAACTATTTTTCGGTCTAAAACGCGAATACGTCAATATAGGATTCAGTCGTCACTGTTATATATACATAGTTGACTCACATTGCCGAAGTATGCTGCTAAGCAACTTCTTTCCTTAATCCATAATTTTCCATATTTTACCGTTTCTACACTTAAAGTGCATATACGTTTTTTACGAAGTTGAATTTTCATTAATCCCCTTAAATTTTCAGTAGGATTTGCATCATATAATCATTATTAGAATATACCATTGTTTTTCAGGTAAAACATTCCTAAACACAGTCGAATATCTCGATCCAAAAACAAACGAATGGACCACCTTCATTCCTAAAGGCACATGCGAAACTATTGCACGAAGAAAACCTCGCAGCAGGAAAAATTCCAGGAAAAGCATTTCCGAAGACAGTAAGAAATTGAACGGCATTCCTACACCAAACGATATTCTTAGGAGTCTGATCAATGGAAATTCTGAAAGTACATTGGTTAATGGAAGCTCAGAAAGTACAGAAAGTGTTACGTCGTAATAATAGTAAGAAATCATATATTTATAGATTTAAAGTAATTTTAACTCTCCTATTATGTAAAATATTAAATCCTAAGTAAATGTTGGGCAATGGGGAGAAAAATATAGAGGAACTTTTTACCCACATATTTTATTTAACTTTAAAAATCTTCAGATAATAACGTAAAATATTTTATATAGCCCCACATTCGCTTAGACTTTATCTTACGTATACTATTGGAACCTCTAAAGTATTAATAAAATAAAAAATCTAATGCTGCATCAGTAAGGGATATTTTTTAATAATTGGATGTACGAGTTTATCCATATAGTTTATAATGAACATGTTAGTGGGTTGTACCAATTTTTTATATTTATACAAAGACAATATTGTTGGTTATATTCAATATAATTAAAAAGGTAATCATCTGCAAGCTCCACAACGCCAATTTTAATGATTTTTTTTTTCAAAAACTGCGTATTTTGGAACGTGAATTTCTAATAAAAAGCAAATTTATATGAAGTAAGACCGAAATAATGAAAAAATTATAAATTATTTATTTCTGAACTAATTCTTTGTAGTAATTTTTTTACACATTCTCTAGAACAGTAGACCTTGATTATAGTTGCAAAAAAGTAACTAATTATGTGTAAAAATGTTCTTCAAGTTCTGCAAAGGTTAGTTTTCAGAAGACATTCTGTAACCTCCAAGGAAAGTGGATTATAACAAAAACCAAATAAGCTAAATTTCATTTTTGTATTTAACGACCAAAATTACGTAAAGTATGGTAAAATTTATTTTTAGGCGTGGTTTAGCAAAAAAAAGGCAGTTGCCAAAAAATGTTTAAACATTCTATTGCAATAGTTTTGTCAGTTTCGAAATTTATCTATTTTTGGTAAAAGTATATACTTTGCTATCGAAAAATATATATTCGGAGGCACTCATCGAGGGGCCAAGATAAGTGGATATTCATAAGTTATTATTGTATTAACTATAAGTAATCAAATAAGTAATATCAAAGTACTAATTTATAGGTGTGATTGTAGAGGTCTCTCTAGCAATATAAGGTGTGCTTTTGAAAGTGTTAATGTCAAAGATCAAATATGCTTATATCTAAATATCTCATATTTTAAAAAGTTGTGCATAAGTTTTACCAAAAAAAATCACTTCCACATGCGTTTTCTTTGCGCCACTTCCGCTAAAACTCAATTGTGCATCCTGCAACATGGCATATTTTGTGTAAAACTGTATATAACATTTCATTAAAATATAACAGAAAACACTAAAAATGGAACAGAAAAACAAAAGTAAACATGTGTTGGCCACGTCAGCACACAAGTGCAATGTTACCGGATGTTACAAAGGATCATAAAATTATACTTATTACTTGTTAATTCAGTAGTTCATTCATTGTATGCTTTTGTTCGGCAATAGATTAACAAGATGGGTGACGTCATAAAAACGCGCATCAGGTTGAAATTAGTGTAAATGTTCTGAAGTTCGGTGTTAGGTAGATGAAATTTTTCAATCTGGGTTATTACTGGAACAAATTTTAAGGAATATGTAAAAATTATGTGTTTTCTTTCTTAATTTGAAATTCAAAAGTATTAAATTGACAATGTTATCACCATACAAAGCTGGAATCAACACAGCTGTCTTCAGGCTAAAATTGGGATTAGACCTTTTAGAGATCTCTGAAAATTTCGACTAATCATATTGATTATTTTACTTCCGCTTTGGCTCTGTTATTAATAATACAGTTTTCTTATACTTAAAGTGACTTGAAATAAAAAATTAGTTTTATGGTAAAATTAAAAGATATTTGCCAATTGATAATATTTAAGTTACAAATTTAATGCAATATATCTGGGAAGTCGGCACAATTATCACATCACAGCAAATACTCATAATAAGAAAAATATTAATATTTGGGGCATAGCAGCGGAGACTATGAAATACTAGAAAAGTTTATTTGGTCTTTGGTTGGCACCCCTTGTAAAAAGAAATAATTTTTTGTGATGAAAATATATTGCCATAAAGAATATTATTTAAAATAGAGATTAAATATCTAACTAAAACATTTAAAGGAATATCATACACCTTCGTCTTAATCAGTTTTTATTATATTTTTATTGCGTCCAATGTCCAAACACTTGATCGCTTTTACCGAATAATTCGCTAATAAACTTGAACTGCAAAAAATATAGAGAACTGTCCAACTAACAGAAATTGCCAATCCTTATTCAATTTAGATATCATGCCATGATTTAAAATTTTATTTTCCTACATTAGGAGAACCATTTTCAAAAAGAAATATCCCAAAATGCTCAAAGCAGCACCTTGTTTATGGCTGTCTATGTTAGTTGGCCTTTTTTTAGTTGTACTTAATCGCGCTATTTTTTTACTTTCAATTTAAATTTGGTCTTGCCTTACAAGGTGTAGTTAACTTAAATATAGAATATCTTATAAGAAAGTGATTATTTTGTTTTAAATTACAGAATGCTTACATTTTTGTCCCACCCCCTTAAACGTATATTACCTTTTATTGACCCAGTGGAGTCAAAAAAGTAACTTTAAATTTGTTTCATATTTCACTTGTTTTGCTAATAGAATAGTACTTCAAGGTTACTTCTAAAAATTAGAGAGAATTAAAATTTAATTATATTTGTTAGTACCTTACCTATTAGTTAACTACACATTGTAATAGCACACATATATCGTACTAAATACATGATCAAACAAAAAATTCAATTAGAAAAGTAAATATTATTATTATATGATAATTTTATTTTTCACAATTTAATTGGGATACTATACTTAAAAAAAAAATAGAAAATATGTCTAAACATATATGCAGGGTTCCCAAGATATGCCAGTATGTAAATCTCGAATTTGGTTAAATATGAAGAAAATATAACGGTCAGAAATTTTTGATATGACTTTTAATATTTTAAAAAATAGAATTTTTGGATTTTCAATTATTATTAAAGTTAGGAAGAAACCAATAAAGCCTTTTGTAGCAACTTTTAATAAGCTTAAAGATGACATCCATTTTTTTATTTGACTTTTCTTCTTTGAGCAACAATTAGCTTAATTTTGTTAATACGATTCTGATATTTTAATATGATTATAAAAACTCTTTTTATTCTGAATTCAATATTGTATCACACATAATGATTTAATTACATTTGGACCCTTTTTTGACCATTATTAAAAAATTGTTGAAATACAGACCTGTATTTTTTAGTAATTTTGTTATAGTAGGTTCACACTCGAATCTTAAAAAAATATTGAAATACACTTAATAATAACTATAAAGCGTTCATTTAAGGGGGTATCTTAGTGTAAAATTCACATTTTTGTGACTATCACCGTTTATTGTATACATTTTAACAGTGGTGTAGCTAGGGACTGACCGCAGTGGCGGCCACCAGGGGCGCAAACGTCTCTTCTTACAAAATAAGTTTTGGGTGCGCAAAATTCAAATCATGCCCTGGGCGTTCATGACCTTAGCTACGAGACTGCATAATAAAGTATAAAAATTAGTTTTTTTCAATCATTATTTCGAAGTGCTTGAAGTTGAAGGTGCCTTCAAAAATTCATTCCTAACTGTGTGCGTTCTATCCATTAAAATCATCTAAAACAAAAGAACCAAAAAGTTTCGTAAATTTCATGAGTATAACTTGAAGTTATACTTAAAAAGTAAATTTATTTATCTTCAAAAATTTCCAAAATGGAAGTTTAAAAATATAAGGTTAGTTTTAACAAAGTTTCGCGATTTCTGTTGTTTATAATTTTTTACAAACAAAACTTTTTGTAAATATTGTATGTATAAGTTGAAAGAAATAAGAAAGTCTTCAATTTAAGTTCAAAATTAAGTGGGTTCGTCAAGAATTTTTTTGTGTTATCTTGCACACCGTTTCGAAAAACATTGTTTTGAGAAAAACCCTTCTAAAGGAAGAAAATCTGTTAAAATTTTACTATTAATTATTTATATACACAATAACGAGTTCATTTCAGTCTGTTATATTACATATCTATAAAGGGGCAGATCTAGTCTCTTTCTTTTGAGAGAGGGGGGGGGGGGTGTGATATCTCAAAAAGGCAGAATCGGGTCTATTTTCCTGAACTCAAAGCTCTTTTGAGAGGGGGGAGAGGCGATCGCAAGAAAAAACAAGTTGTCGACGGGGAGGGGAGATACCAGCAGCATACACATTCCTAGTATAAGAGAGAAAATTGGGTCTATTTTCCTGAACTCAAAGCTCTTGGAGAGGGCCTCTGGACCCGCCATTACGTCGGGCTTACCCCTTATTATTTTTTTAATTAAATAAGAATTAAGGCAACGTATATGCTGTAGGAGACAGGTGCGTACTTCAAAAATTTTTGATTAATTGTGAAAAAGATTCAAAATGTAACTAAACCATAATGTGTGACGCATTATTGAATTCAGAATAAAAAGGGCTTTTTAAACTAGACATTAGAGAATCATGACCGTATTTAAATGAAGTTGATGATGGTTGCTCAAAGATGAAACGTCAAATAGAAAATCGATAAAATCATTTTTAAACTTGTTAAAAGTTGCTGTAAAAAAGTGTTATCCGCTTCGCTTTAACTTTAATATTAACGCCAGAAAAAAATATAATTGAAAAACTTAAAAACGTTTTTTTTTAATAAACTGAACACAAAAATTACGCTACAACCCATTTAACCAAATCTGTATCTCTTTAATTACTGAGATTTCCATACTGAACCTCCTTACCTTGGACACCCTGTATACAAGATATTGTTCAGTAAAGCAGTAGTAGAAAAACAATTTTTTACCATTTCCGAGACAAAAATTTTATGAAATATTTTTTTATCCAAGTCTGTTTTGTAATTAGGTTAACAAGAAAGTAAACATCATACATATTTTGAAAATTAGCGATTGTCCATAAAGGATGGTAATTGGTGAAAAAAAAAAATTTTAAATCTTGATTTGATTTAATATGCCAGGTCACAAAATTATATATATATATATATATATATATATATATATATATATATATATATATATATATATATATATTATAATTTTAAGTGAATTTGGTTTAGAAATAGATAATCTGCTAAATTCCATAAAGGTTGAGAAAAATTAGTCAGCTCAACATATGACATGTACCTAAATCTCTGTACAAATATTTTTTATTGTTCTTAATCGTAATTGTGTTTTTCTAAATTATTAATGTTGTTCAAGATTGGCTAATGTACATTTTTTCAAATTAGACAAATTAAAGTTGCCATATGCTTGAAGAGTAATTGAAGATATATTAGGTTTGAAGGACGCATTAAATTTTTCTAGCAGAATATTGAAATACCCGACAAACATGATAATTCTGAACTATTCCTAAAAAAACTATTTCCAACTCGCCTTATTTATTAAATTAGACCAGGTACAAAAAGACATATTATGTTTATTGAAAATTAACTAAGATATAAGAGAAATAATTTTTTTTTAGTAATAATTTTAACATAGGTTTCTAAAATATGCATTTTTAGGCTAATTTTTTTTATTGTGAAGTATTAATTTAACGATTGTTTTAAAAAGAAAATAGGATTTTTTTTTAGTTCTAGTTAAGTAATTGGATTCCTATATTAATGGAATATTGTTTAAATAAAAATAAATTGTTTTATTAAGTATTTAATGTAATTTTATTTTCTTTAATAAAATCACTAAATGAATTATTCGGATAGGCATAAAAATAGGCTAATTAAAATCTTAATGGAGAACGCCGCTGTAACAGGTCGAAAAAAATTATTTTTTTATTTCATTTTCGGAGAGTACATATGTTGAAAAATATGCTAAAAAAAAAACAAAAGATAACGAGGTCAAACGCACCGAGCGCGGTAATCTGTATCTCGCGTCTTGCGCGACAAATGGTGGCTATACCTGTTAAACGCACCCTACCGATTTATCGTTAGATCTAACGATTTTTATAACGAAAAATTTTAAAATTCAACCAAAGAATGCACGAATACTGTAACCAAAAATGGCGTTCTTGTTGCAGAAAACTCTTTGCAGTTTCTAGAATTCGTATTACCTTTTTTACCGCAACGAAATACAGTCCGAATAAGTTAAAATACATTATTTATATTGTCTCCAATGTTTTAAAAATAATTTTTGGCTGTTTTATCAACAGCAGAAACAATTATTTATTAAGTATATCCATAAAAGATAATGAATAAAAAATCCAAAATATTATTTGGCAATTGGGATGTGTTCTTTGGAGCAAATGTTGCTGAAGTCTATAATGGGTCAGTTAAGTTCAGAACGTCTAATTTTTTTTAGGTTAAGATACTTGGCTTTCTATATCGAGGCATGTATTCAAATAATTTGTCATTTCCGTTAAAAATAAGTTATTAAAATATTTTTTTTATGGATTCTTCGATTATAAAAATACCATAAGCACACTTACTGATTATGCCTCACTTTTTCAAATTTAATTAAAGATAGTGTACTACATTGAATAAGAATGACCAATTATGAGAAATGCCTAAGACAAGCCGTTCTTGAGACATTTAACTATTCTTCAAATTGTAAACTAAAATTTCTCATTGTACTGGTTTTTTAGTAAAATCGTTATAATTTATTGCAAAGTGGAGCAAAGCTGGAAAGAAGGAATGTTCGTTGCGCCGCAAATACGAAAACTTTTTCAAGATGAAAATTTTGAAACTATACTTTCGAGAAAAGAAAATAGGAGAACTACCAAGATCAAGTTGAAAAACTTATCCAATCTTACAAGACGTTGGGTTACAACATGTCTTCACTCTCATTTGGAATTCTTCCCTGACAATTTAGGTGCAGTTTTGGACGAACACTGCGAAAGATTTCACCAGCTAATTGTTCAAATAGAGAAGCGATATAATAGAAAATGGACCCCAAACATGTTAGCGAACTACTGTTGGATTCTCAAACGCGAAACCGATCCCGGCGATACAAGCGAAAAAAAGACAAAAAAATAATTTATTTGATTGTATTATACTTTTTTCAATAGGAAACGAAGTATATTTTGGAAAAAAGTGATTTTGTTTTTTTTTTAATCTTTGAATATTCATTATAATGCTTAAGGTTTAAGTTTCTCATATTTTATATTATTCTTTCCTTCTCTAAAAACTTATGGGTGATAGGTAAAAACCGAGCTCATATTTGAATTCAGAACATTACAGTAGACACAAAAAAGCTAAAAAAATATCAGGGAGTGACAAAAAGTTTCAAAATTCAGTTCAGAAGTCAGTTACCTCTTACCCAGAAATGTATGATATACGTTAAGTCAATGTTTTACCCATTGTACTAGTATAGAAAATAAATAAGGTAAGTTCTATAGGAACAGTAGTATGCTGGTAAATAATAATATTGCTGTCACTTGTGACTGTCGCCAATATTTTTTTTTTGCTCTTTATATGACTTATTTTTAATATTTCCTCCAATTGATGAAGCAGAAAAATTACATGTAAGAAGTAAGAAATGTCTACTTTTAAAAAAAGCGAAATATATTCACCAAACAAAGTATCTAGTTTCGGTGTAGTCAAAAATAGTAGTAAAACCGCTGGCAACAACCAAACGACTAAAAAAACCCATAGAAAAGGAAAAACTGAATACCATTGCCTAGATGATGTCTGTATCCTTGTAAGTAAATTAATACTAGATTATCCCCGTATGTATATTTGAAATTATATATATGTTCTGGATTCTACGAATTTTGTTAAAAAACATTTTTCTTTTTACCACAAAATTAAATATATTTCTTTTGGTTTCATCAAGTCAGTTGACAACCAAAATTATGGATTTACAAAAATTCATGTGACCTTGACTGAAGCTATTTAATGAATCGATTTATATTATCTATTTTTTCAAGTAAAAGTATTCATTAGTTTTTTACACAGTAAGTTTGTAAGTTTTAGGGTTGTATTTAATTGTATAATGTAAGTGCGCCAATCAAATTTCGAGGGTTATATTAGTAATATCAAAACAGAACGAAATTAAGTATTGATTTTAAATTTTTAAAATAGATTAACAAAATTATCCTTCATTTTTTCGTAATAAACAAATAGAATACCGCTTCGACAAATAACGATATCCAAATGTCGATAACTGGACCTGATATCTGATATTTTTGCACGAAAAAAAAAGTCTCTACGACCAATAGAAGCCCAGATAGATTTTTTTTTAAATCCCTGTTGTTTATTAACATTAAGAAATTATTTCAGCAAGGTTCACAGGGCATTGCTTAAATTATCGTCTGCGGAAGTTTTCGACTGAATTATGTGAAAATTGTTGATGTGACAATAGTTTAAAGTTCAGCTTTTTTTAGAATCAATGTGGGCGATGTGGTGGGGATGACGATTCAAATTCGTTTCGTGGGAAAAATTTGGATTATCTCGCCGAATATTGGTCGTAGAACCTTCATTTTTTTTTTCATTTGTGGCATCTCGATGAAACATGAACAATGGAATATATATTTTCCTGAAAAAAATATTTTTAAGCGTAGCAATTTTCATATATTTTATGAATAATAATTAATCGATTAACGATATTTTTAACACACTTTGTGCATTTGAAGTTGTGTAGCTTCATTGACATTTATATAACAACATGCTGCAACCTATTTATACAACCGACGACTTAAGTCAAGAGTTATTGAAATACATAAGTTGCAAGTGTAAAAAAGGTTGTAAAAAAAAAAGGTTTGAACCTGCCGAAAGAATGGCTTAAGTTGTTCATCGCTTTGCTCCACAACGAATGTCGAAGAAATTGATGTAAATATCGATATGTCTGAAAATTTGATCTCTAAAAATTACATTGTAATAGATAATCCAGTCACGGCTACTGATAATTCACAATCTAGCGTGATTAAAGATTATTGCGATATTACTTCAAACGACGATGAAAGTGATATCGAAAAAGATGATAATAGTGATAATGATAATAATGATGATGGTAAAACTATAGCTGCAATAGAAGCAGAACAAACATTCAAATACCTAGGTATGAAACAGGCTAAACGAATTGACCATCGCACTATGAAAGCCGAATTGACAACCGAATTTGTCAGTAGGGTAAGACCGGTGTTACGAACTAGTCTAAATAGTAGAAATTTGTTTAACGCGCTCAACAAGTACGCATGCTCTGCGCCTAGCTACTCTTTTGGAATTGTAAAATGGAGCAGGACAGACATCGAAAACCTACAAAGGAAAATAAGAACACTCCTAAAAAAAGCACACAAATACAACCCTCGGAGTGCTATTGAACGTACAATGCTTCCAGGACACCAAGGAGGAAGAGGATTGGTCGATATTGGTAAGCAGCTTGATTAACAAATAGTAAACTTACGTTCTTATTTCCAAAGGTTAGCGGACTCTTCCACACTACATCGAGCAATATGCGAGGCAGACGATTCAATGCCACTATAGCTGAAGGAACGGGATATTGCTTCTCACCACTAAGACTAAGAGAAGTTACAAGCCTGGCTACAGAAGCCACTTCATGGACGGCATCCAAATGAGGTCATTCAGGACAAAGTCGACAACTCGGCGTCGAACTACTGGTTGATTTTAGGACAGATGTTTCTGGAAACGGAGGGTTTCTTGTCAGCTATCTAAGACCAGGTTATTCCGACGAAGAACTATCGGAAGTTCATCATCAGAGATCCTTCAAAAGAAAATGACCAATGTAGATATGGCTGTCGAACATCAGAAACAATCCAGCACATAACTGGAGGATGCCATGCGTTTGCCGCAACCAAGTAGAAGGAAAGACACGACTCGCTAAAACACCAAGCAGCAGACAAATTAAAACTATTGAAGATAGGGAAAATGCCTTACTTCAAATAGAATCCGGAGCCTATTCTTGAGAACAACGAGTTCAAGTTATATTAGGACCGAACGGTTCTAAAAGATCAAACAGTTGCTCATAATAGGCCAGATATGATACTAACAGATAAAATTTCTAGGTGAACTACACTGATTGACATTGTTTTACCTAACAACAACATAAGACCAAAATACAATGAGAAAATCGCCAAATACAGAGATCTGGAGGTGCAAATCCGCAGACAGTGGAAAATGAGCAGCGTCCACGCGATTCCCATAATACTACCAACAACTGGAGTGATATCAAAGAACCTCCTGCAAAACACATCAAGGGACTGGGCCTTAGTGAGCATCTGTGCAAACCGATTCAGAAAGCAGTTCTCTTTGCAACCGCGCAAACCGTCCGAAAGTTTTTAGGAAGTATAGAAGGGTCTCCACAGAGCTTCATACTTTTAGAGTCTTTGTATGTCTGGTATGAGTCAATATTCCCTGGAAGGAGTGCGAAACCGTTTGGCTTCTAAAACTGATGAGGATAATGATGATGATGGTGATGATAATGAAGATGAGTTTTTCGAAAATGGGGTTATCTTCATCTTCAAGAAACGGAGAATCGGATAAATATTGTATATCGAATTTCTCGATAAATAATAATGCTTCAGAAAATATATATAAAAATGTTCATCTCAATAAAATATACAGAAAGGTATTCATGTGTTTTTCTTGTAAAATCAATTATTTGGCGGAAAAGAAATGTGACAATTTGTTTGCCGCTATATCTCAATAATTATTAAAGGTATATTAAAAAGTTAATCTGATTTTCAATATCCTTGATCGATTATTTACTTATTATGCATAAAATATATGAAAATGCAATCAGTCGTTTATTGCTAAGCTTAAAAAAAATTTTTTTTCAGGAAAATATATATTTCATTGTCCATATTTTATCGAGATACCACAAATAAAAAAAAAACAATATTCGTCGAGATAATACAAATTTTTCCGACGGCACGAATCTGAAGCGTCAGAATCTCGTTTTCGTCTGCACGCTGCCGGCATTACCCCCTCACCCACACTGATATTCGGAAAAGCTGCAACTGTAAATTATTGTCACATCAACAGTTTTAACCGAAAATCATGGGTCTTGGGTTCAGACTGTGTCAAATTGGAATTATCTGACGTTTCACCTATGATTACAAGATGCATCCGCCGGCTGATATTTAGAAACACTAAGATTTAAGAGTTAAACCTAATCTCGTTGCCATGAAATTTAAATCTTCTAGTCGGCCAGTTTTGTTTAGCTTATGATATTGTCATAATTTATATTACACAAGTCAACAAATAAATGCTTTTATAGGGATATTAAGGATAAGAACCTTGCAATAAAGCCTTGAAATATGTAAGAGAAGTAGTTGTCTACCAAAAATATATAAAATTCTGCTTTTTTACCGATTCAGTAATAAAACAAAATGATTTTTTATACTGATATTTTTAGGGTTTGCGACTTGCTTGACTTATTGTTGTTTTTGTCAGTTTAAACCCTCTGCTGACAATTTACGATAGTTTTAAAATTAAACCATGTTAGTGAACCTGGCTACAATTTTTTTTCCAAATTTAATTCAACTGGCCTACAATCAGAGAACTAAAACGTGCAGAAACGCATGCAGATTTTTGAACCCTTTCCTCCTTTAACAGATCTAGATCCAGTTGTTCATATGTATTATTTTTTCAAGCAGAGAAAAGGAAAGAATATATACAAACAATTTGTCTCCTACAAATACAACTCTGGTCTTCTTCACATACGCGTTTCGAGCACCTTATAACCTCATCAGTGAATCTGTATTGAACCAAGAACGACATTTGCAGGAAACAACTGCTATATAAAATATAAATTCCAAAGTATGTCGGTAGGATATTAAAAACATTCACCAGAGTACTACGAAATTTTAAAAATCAAAATTTCAGTAAGAAATAAAAGAAATTTATCTGCTATGTGTTAAATAGTTGCCCTTCGAACATACCCCTGTAGAATTAGCATAACGTCAGAACTAGGGCCCGGTTGTTTGAACGCTGAATAACGTAATAATATTTTTATTTATATGTGAAAAAGTGTTGATAAACAGTAGATATTTCACTTATTGGTACACACATCCAATTAAATATTATCCTTTTCTAACTGTATTATTTAAACAAATATTATATGATAATCAGTAAGTCAATTCTAGAATATATAAAAGTATGAATTTATGGTTGCCTAAATTATTATTATTGTTATTTTCAACATGTAAACAATATCTAACAACATTTACCAATAAAAATAAGTTTTTAAATCTTCTTTTTGTTAATACTTAATTGCAAACTTCGCATTTGTAGTAATTTCTAACACTTAAAAACACTGAAAAAAGTCACGACAAGCAATTAAACTGAAAGAAAAAATAAGGAAACATGTTTATGTCTCTCAGTCGTCAAACAAGCGTCACCCCCACCTACCATAAACAACCCTCAAACAAATTTATTGTTGTTTAAATCTATAGGGTACGATCGAAGTAGTTGTCTATATGTTATTCTCATTTCAGATAGAGAAAAAGGAACGAATATATAGACATCTTTTCTTTCTTTATTTCTTACTGAAATTTTAATTAAAAAAAAAAGACCTTAATGCCGTTTCACATTTACCGAAAGAATCTCTCGTGGAAAGTTTTTTTTATGATCCGTTAAGTTATGACAAAAGGAAGCCAAGCAGACACAATCAAACTATAAATCTGGGATGTAGTTGGACCAGGTCAATAAAACAAGTTATGGAATACTTTGCTAGATTTGTCGACATTTCGATTTCTATGAGATCATTCTCAGAACTATACAGTAGATCCCTTGCGTACAAAATAAAAATAAAAACATTTCTAGGAAATATTTTATTTGGTTCTGGCCAGTTCTTCCCCAATTTATAAATATTATTAAATTATCCAGCATATTACTTCCTAGAAATGTTTTGATTTTTATTTTGTACGCAAGTGATCTAGCTATATAGTCCTGAGGATGATCTTATAGAGATCGAAACGTCAACAAATACAGCAAAGTATTCCATAAGTTGTTTTATTGACCTGGTCCAACTAAATCCAGGATTTATAATCAGTTGAGGTCACTAGCATTTGGAATACAATCAAATTAGTCGTATATAACTGGTAATCTAATTCTAGATAAAAGTTCCAAGTAGCTCCACATACGTATCAAGAATAACGGATGAGTCTGTAAAAGATTCTGATGCAAGTTTCGAAGCATACGCTAAAAAAGCTGAAGAAAAAGCAGCCCGAGAGAGAGGTATTATGTCACAAAATTAAATAATCTGTAATTTCACTAATGGCACATTCTGGTTTATTTATTTTCTCAAAATAACAACATAATGTTCCTCAAGCTGTGAGTTGGACCCCCTTAGGGAGGTGCAGTATAACAAAAGCGTAATTTACTAGTTGTAGGAAGATAGTGAACTTGGTGTATCGACACTAAAGAAAAAATGATTAAAAAGAAATTGGTTAGAACTAAAAAAAATCTTGAGTTGAGAAACGTTGAGCTAATAAATAACTCTAGATATGCAGTATGGGCAAAAGTATTTCTAAAGGTGAAATTTTTTCGAAAAACGGTCGAATTCGTGTATTTTATGGTTTTTTTTATATATATTTCGAGCTAAACAAATGTCAACCTAAATTTTTTCAATGACAACTTTTTTTCATTTTTCATGAACTTCTGAATATTCCTCATTACGCATATTTTGTTCGAGGAGAAACTCGTGGAAATAAAAGTAGAACTGAACACGATTCCATGAGATGTAGCAGGAACAACAGTCGACGAGCCCTATGGATTTTCGTAGCTGATGAAGAAACCAAAGTTTTCTTTATACATTTTGACCTAATTATGAATATCGAGGGTGAATTGCCGAAAAAAACAAACAAATTGTTAATGTTTAAAAAAAAATTGTATTCCTCGGCCGATTCTAAGCAAAAAATGTCTCTTGTAATTTTTACGTCAGACGCATAGTTTTTGGGTTTAAAATCGTTAAACATTGGAATTTTTTGCCACTAATTATTTTCAAAATTGTCAAAAAGCTAGAATTTATCGCAATGCGAAAATATAATGTTTTTATTGCTTTTTAAAGCTATAAACAACAGCGTTTCATCGATTATAACGAACGCGCCAGCGATTATGAAGGGAAGTGAAAGTCTACGTACAGGCGCTCACCTAGTGCACATAATCCATTATAGTTTTAGCTGATCGTTGCATTAACACTTGAAACACATTTTATTATACAGGATGTCCGGGAAAATGTGGGAAATTTTTCGCATAGGCCTCTTCTTCGGAGATATGGGCTCCCAAAGAGCTGTAATAGAATCAAGTTTTTTACACATAACTATTGAACCACCAGGTATATTTCAATTTTTGTTAATATAATCTATACCAGATAAGACCCCTCACATTACTATCCAAGAAAGTGTTGTGAATTACTCACATCTGCAGGGACGTACTAGCTGTTACACTCATGACCCCATTTTTTTACGTTCTGTGTGATAAAAACTTTGGACAACGTTTTTACATACCTTTAACTATTGACTAAAAATTAAATAATCTTCATTCATGTTGCTAATCCCAACCGTTTTCGAAAAAACGTCATTTTATTTACAATGTTAGTCTCATAACTTCTGTCGGATTGAATATGAAAAATAGGAATTTTCCCCTGTCACCACAATTTCAATAAAAAGTCAAACTAACTGCTTATTTAAACACTTCGTAAGAGAGTTCAACAGGGGTCCGTTGAAGTCTAATACACTCACGAGCATGACGAATTATGAACTACTGTACCCTCCATATTAACTCAGCATTGTTGCTTATTTGATCACAATCACAAACGTGACTCTCCGTAGAAGTTCCTCCCTACAATCGACCAGAGTGGAATACACCAAAGTTTTGAGGTGTCCCCACAGGTAAAAATCCGACGGCGTTAGGTCGGAAGGTCAAGGAGGACAGGTACTAGATCCTCCTCTATCTATCCAATGGATTGGATTCAGGTGATCCCGCATGAAGTGGCGCCTCATCGTGCATGTAGTACGGACGGGTTTCAAGTGGTAAGTGTTCCACTAAATCATGAAAAACGTTCTTGTGGAATTCCAAATAAAGTTCTCCATTCAGTCGTGCCGGTACTACGAATGGTCCAATCAAAAAATTGCTCATGATTCCTGTCCAGACATTAATTGATTGGAACTGATATTGATGACGCGAAATAAGAGTTGCATGAGGATGTTCATCAGCTCATACATTTGAGTTACGTAAATTTATGATACCATTTTTGGTAAACCCTGCTTCATCCGTGAAGAGGTGGTGTTAATGAAATTAACATTATTTCGTTGCTGTTTTTTCAAATGATATAGATATAACAGCTCTTTTTAAAGAACTTCATGCACTATTGTTTTCGACATATTAAACCGCGCTGATAATTTTCGAGTGCTCGTTGAAGGAGTGTCATCTACAGCATTTAAAATATTTTCCTCTAATTGCGACGTACGTACTGTTCTTCCCCGACCAGCATCGCTACCCCTTTTCTCAAAAATTTCCTAAAATTATGAAAAAATTTAATATTACCTTACTGAATGGAATCGTCTACCATTCTTCCTTAGACATTGGTCAACTAGTTGAGATGTTTTTTGATCTGAAAGAGTACTATTAGGATATCTGTCGTGCTATAACCTCCTGGCTTACATTGCAAGATGCAAGACCATACATCAGATGCATATCTGCATACTCAATAAACGTATATTCCGTATTTCCAACCCAAAAATCAGTGAATTAATATCCAAGTAAAGAATCAATGTGTCAGCGATGTGAAAGTTGACAAGTTCTAAAATGCAGGATATTTATTACTTTCGTACCTACCAACGTTTGCAACAACAATATATTGTTTTGGGAGCCGATAGAATATAATGCACATTTTTTGCGAACCTAGGTCGAACTGCAGTTCGCAGTATTAGACGTTTTTAAATAAAGAGGTAAACTCGAATTTTTTTTATAATAAGGTTGAAGGTTGAAAATTTTATAGGAACAAAGACGTAACTTTTATCGAAATACGTCAAATACATGATGTAAATAAAATGAATGACGTTTTTTCGAAAACGGTTAAGATTAGCGACATGAATAAAGATTATTTAATTTTTAGTCAATAGTTAGAGGTAGGTAAAAACCATTGTCCAAAGTTCTTATCATACAGGGCATAAAAGAAATGGGGTCATGAGTATCACAACTAGTCTGTGAGTAATTCACAACACTTTCTTGGATGATAACCCACACAGCACTAGACATTTTTATATCCAGATTATGTCTGAACGTCTTAAGACATAAATAAGGCGTCTTATAGACGTTGTTTTAAAGACGTCTATAAGACGTCTATATACAACGTCTTTAAGATATCTTTTAAAAGTCTACATACTACATTTTATATGAAAATAAATACAGTTGTGTATAATTTAGTTGATAAAAACTAAAAAGCATTTCCTTCCCTATCGATTTTGTCGTAGTTGGGTAATAAGTTTGCAACGCCGCACAGAGCTCAGCTGAATACAAGTTGAGGTTAAAATATTTGATTGAACGACAAATTTTTAGTAGCCTCACTAGGACCTTGGTTAATGGAACTTTTGCGTGATTGAAGGCGAAATGTTTGTTTATGGAGTGCTCTACTAATGAAACCTGTAAGATTTATTTTGTTCCTGATGATTGGTTTATATTTAAAGAACATAGAAAATAGAATTTTGTTAATTACAAGAAGTAATTTTATTTAAGATTTTAGAAATTTCAAAACTGGGAGTAGGGAGCATTTATGACTTTGTAAAGCGAGCTTGTAAAATTACCATGTACAGTTGATTAGTACGAAAAGGAAAGAGAAAGTTCTACGATTCACTTATAGTTCGAACAGTAGTAGTTCTGAAAATATTTGCTCTTCTCCCTCACTTCTTAAATTTCAAATTAGAAAAATTTTACATTATGCTTAAGTTATGTATTTTTTTGTATGAAGAGATTATGTTGAACATATTTTTTAAAGCAAATTATTCATGCGGAACTTGTAGTTATTTAAAATGGTAGTGTATATTTTGCTCTTGATTTTTTCTTAATTAAAGTTATTTCTTGGACTTTTGAAAAATCACGGTTTGACTTTGTAAACAAGACAAACAAAAAAATTAAAGGGACCCTTTTTAATGTACATAATTTTAATGGTGAAATCTGTTGGGAAGGGACGTCCATAAGACGTTGTAAGCAAATGTCTTAAAGACGTTACCTTTTGTAACATAAGACGTCTATACAACGTCTTATGGACGTCATTCGTCTTTTATGGACATCCATAAGACGTCCTGAATGTTGAGATCAAACGTTTTAGGGACGTCTTTAAGACGTATTTGTGCTGTTTGGGAATTTGAAAGGTCTTACCTGGTGTACATCATATTAAAAAAAATTGAAACATACCTGGTGGTTGAGTAATTATGTGTCAAAACCTTGATTCCATTACAGCTCTTTGGGAGCCCATATATCCAAAGAGGAGGCCTATATGAAAAAAGTTTATATGAACTTGTAGTATTCCTTTCACGTGTTTTTTTTAATATCTGGGACATTTCCCACATTTTCTCGAATATACCGTATATCTGTTTTTATTTATTAATTGTAAGCATCTAATCATAAAATAAACAATATAATAGGATAAATAGCTTCAGTTATTAGTGAAGTCAGAAGAAAATAAGAATAACTACAGCTACATCTTATACTTTTTACTCCTAATTTCTCGGGAGCATACAGGGAAAGTCAAAATAACCCTACTTTGTCATAGAAAAAAATTCCTAAAGTGTCCCTTAACGGAGATACAGAGCCCTAACGGGATACTCAGCGATTTACCTTATCGGCTCCAAGTTTTGAACCGACTTGTATAAGTTAATGAAATTTTAACCCTTTATAGAGGCCATTAAGACTCATTTAAAAACTCATTTTTTAAATACTTTGGTCATTCCTCTTCAAAAAAGTTACTCTTAATTTATTTCGATAAAACTGGCGATTTTCGAGATAAATCGGTTTATATGCGAAAAATTCAAAAGTTTCTAATGCTAAACACAAACAGGTAAAAGTAAAATACGCAGGGTATGTTGATATGCCTTAATTCATGGGGAAGCGCTGTTCCACTCTTCGAAGGCAAGAAGATGTTATGCTGAAAGATTTCCAGCTCAGATATTGCCAAGTCCATGATCCGGGCTTAATTAATTTACAATGTTATTAAAATGCAAAAATATTGAAAACGTTTAAATGTTATTTTGGCAAATGTTCAGTATGGGCTCCACGTACTTCAACATACCTTCTTGTTCTTCGAATATTTTCCGCTGCACTACAAATAATATTCCGGTATTATTACGGACTTCGTTATTATGTTGTGCTATTCTCGCTAGTAGTTCTTCTATAGTATTTACTGGTGTTGAATAAACTAGTCCTTTTAGATGTCCCCAGAAGTAAAAGTCTAAGGGATTTAGTTTTGGAGACCTTGGCGGCCATAAAACAGGCCCACTTCGACCTATCCATCAAGGGCTACAAACGTTAGTTAAGTGTACTATAGGATCAAAATGAGATGGAGCACTATCATGCTTGTACCACATTTGCATTCTTCTATCAAGAGGTACGTCTTCCAATAAAAAATTAAATCGAGCTGACAAATATTATACATGGTGTTCTATTAAAAAATATTTAAGTATGGCTTTAAATAAAAACTAAGTACGTCTGCGGATTTTACGTAAAAAACTTTATAATAGCGTGTTTTTACTTTTTCATTAACTTACACATTAAGTAAAATACGAGGGAAAGCTTGTAAATAGAAAATTTTCAATTTCGCCTTGTATCTTAAAAACAGAAAGGACTAGAAAAATTATGTTTGCTGCATCTTTTTTTTTTAACAAAAAAAACAGCACAGATCTGCAAAAATCTCCATCTTTAATAATAATCTACACTCGGCAAAACTAACAAAAATTGGATATCCGATATATCTTTAGCTAGTGTTTCTCTACTTTTGTCCCATAGTATATATCCTAAATAAAATAATAGAGGCTCTTTTTCTCAAATATCCAAAAATAATATCAAAACCAAAAAAAAACAAGAGATGACTTCTATTAATTTTGAGCTAGGTGAGACGCTGTAATTTTTTTTGTAGTTCATATAGGTATAGTATGTCATTTTTAGGTATAGAAACCAATCCTGAATCGTTTGAGATAGAATCTTATACCTCAGAGGATATTAACCCCAACGAATATAATGAACAAGAAGAATATTACGTAGGCGCCGCTACTGAATCGAGCTCAATACAACCCGCTGACTGCTCAGAATTTTTGGACCCCGTTACGTTTGCTAAGGAATTCGTTAATAAAGTTGTTTCTGACTCGGAAGGTATGATATGTTAGACATAATATTAAAAATATTTTTGGGAATGCCTCTGTTTTGATTTTATCTCAGAATGTTCTAAGTTAGAATCATCTTTCCCCTTACAGCACATTCTTTTGAATAACAGATAAAAACAGAATTTTAATTAAATATTTCAATCGTACGCAACCGTACCTTTAAATATGCATATTACCAATTAATATACATATATAACGTTTAGAACTAGATCGAGTTAACAACTGTTTTATACGATGATAGCAGTTTGTATTTCGGAAACTGGCCACAATGGCGTTGCTAAGTGTCATCTAACATATTTATTGTAAAGTTGGACATTTTAGACGTTATACGTACTCAGAACGTTTTGATATACGAGCACTATTTGTGTTGTTTAAAGTAACTTGGAAAAAAAGGGATTAACTTGTGGTTATTTACGTGGTTTAGCTCAGAAAGAGCACATCGATAAACTTAATCCTTTATATGACGATGAAGCACCTATAAAAATCGCTGGTTTAGTGAATTCAATCGTGGCCGTCGTTCGCTTACGGACGAATCACGTGAAGATCATCCCAAATCGGTTTTAATGCATCGATGCAGTGCATAAACTGATAATGCAAGTTTGCCATATGACACTCCGTGAAATTGAGGCATTCTTGGGCTGTAGTGAGGTTCACATATATAATATATTGTATGAATATTTGGCCCGCATAATTTGACAATTGTTCAAAAAAAAAGGCAAGTGCGGATTGGTACAAGAAAATGCTCAAAAACTACAATCGCGATGCTTCAAAAAACATTTATGAGATCGTGACAGTCTTGGATGCGTGCGTTTGAATTCAAAAGTAAACAGCAGTCAAAAAAGAGCGACCACCTGAAGACTGAACATGTTCACCTGTTACCACTCAAGATGTCGCAAAAACAAAAAGATCCAAATGAAATAAAGCACAAAAAGAAAATTCGCAGACATTCGAAAATACTTGAGCGTATCACAAATGAAATTTAAGAAAATGAGTACCACTCCTCCTCCCGTAACACGAAACTGAGAGACTGAGACCCAGATTAATGCAACAAAAGCACTATTCGAAGACCACACTAAAAAACTCAGAACTATCGAATACTTAAAAGATACTCGGAACAGATAAAAATAAATTCTATACTCTATGCGATATAAAGAGACAATACGAAGCCAAAATGGAAGCCATTAACAACAATACTCAGGAACTTGACCATCAAGTAGATGTCTGAGAATATACTCCACGAAAAAATGTTAACAGGAAAGCCCCGAGGTGAAAAATGGAGGAACAGGACGGCCCCAAGCTAAGGTCCACCCGTCCCACAAGGGGGATGAAACAGTATATAACGAGCTGAAAGCCAAATCCAAACAGCAAAACATCACCTCAGAATCTGCTCATATCAACAAAAAAAATAGCAGATCACAAGGCAATTACTAAGATACCAGACAGAAGACGACAAACTCATAGATGCAATATTAAGAAACATTCTCAGAAGAAGAAATCACGGTAGATCTAACAA
Source organism: Diaprepes abbreviatus (assembly GCA_034092305.1). Classification (NCBI taxonomy): domain Eukaryota; kingdom Metazoa; phylum Arthropoda; class Insecta; order Coleoptera; family Curculionidae; genus Diaprepes; species Diaprepes abbreviatus. The sequence goes on from JASJET010000105.1 coordinate 5,287,399, forward strand.
GCAGACGCTTTCACCCTACGCAAGTACTCAGATGACACTATAGGAGCAGGCATCCCACGATCATGATCTTCGTCAATCATCCGTATACAACGTACCCACGTCCGCAACAGTTACAGTGGAGCGCACCCTTCATCGTTCAGGAGGTGCCCCAAAAGACCGCAACCCAAAAAAAAGCCCCTCCACACAGCCGAATGATATTACAACGTCCAATCGGAGAGACGACCACCAGCACGCACATACACACACACATACACGAAACCCAAATACACTACATAAGACCCATGGCAAGCAGCCATACAAGACTTCTCCTACATGAAGAACCAGTTAAAAAACTTCCTACTATCGCTGAAGTCCAACGAACCAGCCCCATAGCTAAGACTTCCAACAAAATCTGAATCTAAACCATACGATATGTGACCTATTTTCATTCTGAAATGATGAAAAAAGTAGGCCAGGAAGGGAATTTTACTTTACTTACGTAGAAACCATAATCACGCACTTTTCGTGAAAACACGATTCCATCGCGTAGACCCTTGATCACGTGACTTTTGACTGAAAAACAAATTAAATTGGAAAAATTCGGATTATATCAAGACGTGACAGCAAACTTTATATAGATACAAGCAATCTCGCTGTGAGAGTTAGTTGAAAATCTAGAGATAAAGACATGAGTTAAACAAGTTAGTTGTGAACCAAAATTAAAAACGTGAGATAAGAAAGATAGTCAAGAAGCAGTCCAAAGAGTATATGCGGAGTGTTTCGCAGTACGGTGAAAAATGTTTTAAAAAAAATTTTAAATACAATTTTTACAATAAAATTCTAGTCATGTTTCGTATATATTTAATTCGCAGTTTTAAAATGAGTTAAAGGAAACTTTTTGCTGGCTCTGCGTAGCCGCGACGTGTGAATAAGAGAAATACTATAAACTATAGAAACCAGTAGAAAAGTGAGCGTTTTGTCAAATTTAATTTTGTTAAAGAGAAAATAGAAATAGAAATTCGTTCATATGTAATTGTAATAAAACCTCATGACACAAGGCCGTAAATATTTTATTGGTAATGAAACCTTTGTAAAGAAGTTCAAAGCAGTAGCAAGTTCTCTAGGACCTCCCACTCTCCTTATTAATCTGTATCTGTTCTAGCACTAGGAGAGTGTGAAAAACTATACGAAAAAAAGAGATAAACTGTGGGCTAGCGCTATAATATTAGGCTTTTTATATTAAATTGCCAATGTTATATATTGTTTTGTATGATGATAATATCCTGAATTTTATACTTTCGATCACTTTGCAAAGAAACACAAGAAAAATATAATTGATCTACGACAAGATCTAACTTCTCAAGCAACTAGCTCGGGTCTTTTAAAACTTTTTAGTGAATCTCACTATAAAAGTTTTAGTGACTAACGTTAATTATTATGCAATTATTGTTCTTAAGTTTAAAGCAAACAAACAACCGCCATGGCACAAACATTTTTTTGTTTATTAGTTGGAGACATTCAGTATATTCATTTGTATATTAGTTGACAGTAACATTATAAGTACCTAACTTTTCATAAAGTTTACAATTTATTACCTCTATATAGCTAACGTGGAAGCAAAGATGCCAATGTCACTGCAAGAGACAATTTCTCAAGATGAAGTTCCCGAAGGTCAGTATATGCAAGACTTCAGGGAATCTATGGAATTCGGTTTCGTAGAAACAAAGAGATCTTTCACATCTTGGCCTACTATAGAAACTTTTGACCTCGAACTTGGTGCTTACAAAATTGACGAGTACTTGTCTACATTTGAAACTAATGATGACTGGATGTATGTTATTTATTTTCAGGGAGTACTAGAGACGCCTTGTTCTGACTTGTATCGATATCAAGTAAGTAACTTTATTACTTCAAATTATTTACGTCAAGTCGAGCAAGCACTACGTCGCACCCTTTACTGGTATTATTTAAACGTATTTTTGGGCACCCGTATTATTACAGTGGAAAAAAGCAGAAGCGTCAACCGTGAAGTTTTAATCTCCAAATTTCTTGTGACTATCTTTTCTAATCCCTACGTTAATTAAATAGAATTTTCGCTATTTTAACACCCAGTTATTCACTCGAGATCATCAAGAATCACAAGTACTTTCCCCAGCTCTGTCCTCCTAAGTAGCATTACTTTTTGCATACTCATATACAGGTATCCGTGCTCTAGCTAAGGCGTTGACATTAATAAAGTAGCCATCATATAATATTGGCCTAAACTCCATAAAACAAACCTTTTGGGGTGTCCTCAAAAAGGGATTAAGGCAGAGAAAAAAAATCAGATTTAAATGAATTATATGAAGGAGCTCAGAATACCCTTGGGCAAAGTCAACATTTAGTTGGATCAATGCCTAGATGTTATTTAAAACAAAGGTTGTCCAATGAAATATTGAACTTTGTGTTACGTATTAACTAAGTATTTAATCTTAAAAACGGTTCTTTTATCAAGTAATTTTTGTCAAAGTTGCTAATTTCTAAAGCTCATGTTTGATTTACAGGGCATTTATAAGGAGAAAACCCACATGTTAAATAAGAACAAATATACTCTAATTACTTATCAATATTTTGAGTTTTAATTATGTTTTCATATTGTTTCCTCCAATTAGTTGTCCATCACGATATCAACAATTGTAATAATGAACTTGTTTTTCACCATTTTTTTTAGTAATCTGTGATAATGTAGCGATGGACCGAAAAATGGTGATGTCAGAACAACGAAAAATCGATTAATTGTTTTTTATAGTGCCGTTTTGATATTTTCATTCGGTAGAGAACATTCAAAGCAACATTAAAATTGTTTTTAAATTCGCCAATAACGTCAATCAATTGACAAAACACAACCATGAGGTGGGAGCCTAGTCCCAGACGAATAGAGGGTAATAACGTTGGGGACCAACTTGCCAAAAAAGGGACACAAATACCATCATATGGCCCGGAACCCTTGTAACTTATATATATATATATATATATATATATATATATATATATATATATATATATATATATATATATATATATATGAAGCAAAATGCGAACAGTAAATGCAAACTTCGTTCCAACCATATCCTTTCCGTGTTGGAGGTTGCACAGTTGGGACAAATTGCTAAGGAACACAATTTATCTTATTCCACCACCATCGAGATGATGGCCTACCTGTACCACCATATCGAGAAGAAAGTCCAAACTTACCCTCCCAGCCACAGTGATACGGCAGAGGTACATGTTTCGTCTCTACTAGACTCATCAGGGTACCGACATGCACCTGGCTGTGCAAAAGACAGATCGGAAGGAAGCATGCAACACTGAACGCGGCTTCGCCGACCTTCCGCCAGATGGCGTATATATGTTTATGCGGCTTTCACGAATTCCTCCCGTGTGAGATGCAATAACAGTGGATATATCCATATTATGTCGTTGTAGTGCTGAAATCACATTCAGCAAACGTACAACTATATAGTTGTATTAAATTTAGTAATTGAAATTTTTTGGAATTTCTCAGATCGAACTTAATTAACGAAATATTTTTAGGCCATATTTAGCTTGCCAACATGGAGGTATCCTATAGCACAAGCAACAGCAAGTATGTTTTTTACCATCGAAGTTTGCAAAGTAAAACCCAAGCACTGCTTAGTTGACGTAAGAATAAAATAAACATTATTTTTTGTAATAAATCAAAACTATAAATTTAAATAGCTTATAATGAGAGATTCCTCCCATCCATGACCTAGTTAAGGTAAGAACTAGACAAAAAATGTACCTTATTTTCTTTTTCAAACTTTTTGCTTTAAATATGATGGAAACTGTTTATTTCAATATTTTGTATGAACATAACCCATTCTTTTTGTTGTTTTATTTATATTTTTTTTTTGCGAGTTTTGAGATAATGGATATTTACCAAGGATACTAAATTATTTTAATTTATTATAATGCTTGTTACCGAAGATCATTACTGCTTGGTCCTCAAAAAAAAGCAATTATTGTTAATTTTTTTATTAATTATATAACAATTGCAATAATACAGTTGTTCGTTATATAAATTAAAGATTATGAAATAAAGGCCGTAATATAATACAATTTCTATTCAATGACAGTCTTTGATATCGGGACGTTAATCCACAGACATGCCCTTAGCTGCAGATCAAATAATGAGATTTCCTGACAATATCCCTGACTTTTCAGTAAATATCCGAACATTTTTTCTGAATGTTGTATGTGGTATGTTAAGGCAGTGAGATTTTCAAAATATTTGCAATCGAAGTACCAAATGGGAATATCGAGCGAGTGTTCTCATTAATGAGACCTACTAACTAAAGAGAGAAATAGACTGTCTATATCGTTATAAGCTTTGCTTTTCGCTGCCACCAATGTTATAACTTTGCTTGTTCTGCTTTTGGTTTATCACTGGTTTCAATGAATTCAAATAAATCTTCTAATATCACTTTTAATATCTTATTAAAATATTCACTAAATCAGGCAGCAACAACAGTTTTTCTTCTTATTTACTAATTTAATGTCACTATTGTATTTTTTAAATTTTAGTTCCCCTCGTCTCTATGTTCATGTCCTAGTTATATTTTATTTCTGTATCTAAATTATTTTACAATCATAGGTGTACTAATATAACTTATAACTATTTATTTACATGATTACTGAAATGACCAAGTGCGTATTTATGGAACGAAAAGACAATATGAACAAAGCTAATGGTTTCTGTAAAAAGGAAACTTTTAGAGTTTCAGAGATTAAGGCATGCTTCTGTTTAAGCCGATTAGAATATAAATTTACTTAAGATATAACTTTTCTTAGAGAATATTAAATATTAGACTATAACTATCTATTAATCCATAAGCATAACTGAAAGATATTTATACATAATAATTTAATAATTAATAATTGTAGTAATAGTTGGTTTACAACAATATCTTCTGTTAAGGTTCTACTCTTGACACAATTTAATTTAAAGAACACATCATGTGAAGAATGTCATGAAATGGTTATAAAAGACTAGCAATTGCTAAAATATATATCAAGCAATAAAAAGTACAAAACTAAATTTATTAATATATTAAATTAAAAGTTCACTCATTTTGTTAAAGTTTCATTAACTTATTTTTTCTTATTAAAATGATTAATAAATATTTTTTATTACTTATATTTTCCTTTTTCAATTTCAAAAAAATCCTGACAATTGCAGTTTTTTCCTGTTTCCCTAACAGGGAGCTAAAATTTCGAACATGTCAGGAAAATTTATGTCGTCTGGTAATCCTACCCTTGGCAAACTTTATATAAACCTATTGTAAATAATTAAAATGTAAAAACTGCCATTGATGGAAATTTAATAACATAAATCCAGTTAGTATCATATGTAACATTTTCTTCTAAAAATTAGAAACAATTGTAATTATTAAAACGATTATTAGGATGACACTGTTATATTGAAATGTCGTCTTCCAACTTCTCAGCAATTTTTTAACAGGTAGAAGTGGTAAACTCTGGAAATACAACTTCTTTTAAAGAGTCCCATATTACGGTACCAGTTTCCTAAACAATTTCAAAACACAGTGTTTGCCGACTCGGAATTCGCACTGTAGATTGGACATGCTGGTTTCATCAGCTATCGCAATGTTATTCCCAACCTAGTAATAGGGGTATAGCACTACGCATTTCCGTATTGTGTTTCCTAATTAATGGCGCAACAAGAGCGAAGAGTTCTTCAAATTCATCGATAGTAACATGAACATATTTTTAAAGAAACAGGATCATTTTTGCGCATTTCTTGAATTAAATTATTATGTCCAAGTCTTTCTCTAGTGTTTTACTCAAATATAGACCGGACCTAGTAGCGACGACATTTCTGTTTTTTTAGTAAAAAATAAATCAATAATCTCCTTACATTTAGTAACTTTTTTTTCTAGATTACAACACTGCTGTAATTAATGTTTCATTTTGCTTCATTTTCATTTTTAGATAAAATATAATTATGAAAAAAGTTAGGTTAAGCCAAAAAACACACTTCTTATGACTGCGAAATGAAATGGCCCGTGTGGACAATATATTTTTAACTTAAAAGGCCGTAATACGCCTACACTCAGCAGTGGGATTCTGTGTTACATAGAATTCTACACCTAGTTTTCCACTCTCGATCTCTATCGGCGAAAAGTTATGTTACGCCACTGTTGAGCAGTTGTTAAAGACTTATATTTGCTTTTAACAACTATTTTCGGTTCTAATCTTTTTTTTTAAAGTGCTGTTAAACATTTTATCGAATATTATCTTTTGCTTACTTGTTTTTATTTCATAAACTATGCGAATATGAAATAAAATAACACTTTATCGTTTATTTACTTTTTATCATTTTACGAAAACTATAAAAGCCTAGGAAATATTATAAGTTTAGTTCAGTAGTTCACTGTTATGTAAGACATCAGATTGTTAGTTGCAATTTACGTGAATTCAATAGATGTTATAAAAATTACCCGTATAGTTCTTTTATTAACATCATAACAGGCGCAGTCGGTCAAGGATCCTTGTTCTGTGCAGAAAGTAAAATGTAGTGCTCAACGGGATAGCATATTTACCAAAAACAGGACACGATCAATGCCAAGAAACAGTGTTTTGAGAAGAGAACTGTATATTCCTTCCCAATTTACAGGACCATAGCCTTGGAAAGCATTCCAAGTGGTCAGCAGCCCTCTGAATATCTTTTGGGAGAGTTTCAAAAAAATAAATCAATCAATCAACAAGAAAACATCAGTGAAAAAAAAAATTCAGATCACAAATAAGCACAAAGTATAGTAGTATAGAGAATGGGGTTCCAGCTTATCTAGTGAACAGGACTCCAGCCTACAACATCTGAAGAAATCCATAGCTAAGTAAGTCAGTTTCATCTCATTCCTTTTATTTTACAAATTTTTCCTTTTCTTTTCCCTTTTTTTAATGAATAAAATTTTTATTTTCTCTTGTATTCTATGATTAGACAATTTAAAATAACTGTAAAAAAACCGTGAATATAGAGTAAAACTTAGAAGAGCTCAATATTTAAATGATGAATCTAAATCTGACCTTGATTCTGAAATTCAAAGTTTAATAAGTGAGTTAGCAAGAATTGATTTTTCCGGAAATAGTAACTGCGTACAAATAAATATGGCAGAAGTAAATTATAATGAAGTTCGCGAATAATGAAGAACTTAATAATTTCATTGCAGCATGCGATGAAGTTGTTAATCAATACGCTGCTAATGCAACGTTAACTAAATTAATTTTTCGTGCTATTACAGGAAAACTAAAGGCCAAAGCGTTAATTATTATTAAGCCGTGCAGAATTAACTACTTGGGAGCATATTAAACATATTTTAAGCGAATCTTTTTCTGATCAATGTTCATTTTCTTGTTTAATTCAGGATTTGCATCAGATTAAGCCACAGGCTAAAGAAAACTCTTACAGTTTTGGTGTTAGGTGTCAATATTCAACAAGTTTAATTTGTTCAGCAATTAACAGTGACTCAAAGTTAAGCCAACCAGAAAAGCTTGCTCACATTATTAATATTGAAAAATTAGTCCTAATAACTTTTCAAAATTATTTACCTTTACAAATACAGTTAGCAGAAAGAGAAATCCTAGTAAATTAGAAGATGCTTTAAAGTATTTACTTACAAAAAAAAATAGCTTATTCCGAAGTTCATTACAAAAACCAAATTTCGTTCCACAATATACTTATAATCAAAATTTACCTAAGACACCTTACGTGCAAAATGTGTTTTCTCAACAAAATACTTTTCTAAGCAAATCAATAACTATAAACTAGAGACAACTATCACCACCAAAATATTTTACAAATCGACAAGTTTTCGGAAAACCAGCGAACGTCTGGAAACCACAAGGTACTATACAACCTAAACCTACTCCAATGTCTGTTGTAAAAAAAAACAATAAAAAATAAAAAATAACTCAAAAACCTAGTGCAAGTTTTCAACAACAAAAACGTCGAAATTAATTTACGCCACAATCTAGATTAAACTTTACTATTGAAGAACTTTACAATATAGACAACCCTGAAATCGAATATTTTGACACTATGGAAAATAATATTGACAATTCTGAGTATCCCGTATCTACTCAATATCAATTGGAATTTGATGAATCCCAAATACCAGAGACACAGATTGATGAAAATGAAACCAATCTGGAAAAATTAAGACTCGGAACTACAACAAAACAATGAAGTAAATTTTCACGAGCATGCCTTTCAAACGAAGCCAACTTAGAATTAAATTATATTGATAACAAAAAACTCCCGAAATTTCAGGATTTTACACACCTTTTTATTAGATTCTGGAAGTCATATGTCTTTAATAAACCCAATTTTAGCCGAAAAATATTTTCCTGGACATATTATTAAATCTAACATTATTAAACATCTTGTGGGAAACAAAACACAAAATATGAAGCACATATACCAGCATTCAAAGAATTTGATTCTAACAAAAAAATAATTTTTACTTTATTTGATTTCTATAGGTTGTTTGACGGTCTAATAAGCTTTCGCGACCTTCGAAATTTAGAGTTCAACTGGAATATACAAGACAGTTATTTGAAGAAAGAAAATTTCTTTATACCAGTATACCAGTGTTCACCATCTGACTATGACTGTCACAATATACTAATTGGAGCTAATGAAGTTTTAAGAACTCCTCTTCCTTTTAATGTCAATACAAAAATGAATTATTACCTTCCCAGAAAATAAATACATCAACACTGTTATATACCAAAATGTATAACCAAAGTTACTAATGAACAGGGAATAGTCACAACTTTGGCATAGAAGATACGTATGTAAATCTAACCAAACCTTTAACGGCATACGCTCTAAACGAGTATGGAATATTTGAAGGAAATTTGGAAAACAAATATTATCACCCTTACGCTAAAGCAATAGAGCAATTGCTCAAACTCGGTCATTTAAATGATGAAGAAAAGTCTGTAAAGAATACTATATGGTTTTTCAATATCCTAATCAACCCCTATCCACAACAACCCAAACACAACAGATGAAGAACTGATCTATAAAAATTCATACAGATTCCCAGAAATCCACAAGAAGGAAGTGCAAAGACAAATTGAAAAGATGCTTAAAGAAGGAATCATTCAAGACAGTACCAGTTCTTGGGCAAGTCCAATATGGATTGTTCCCAAGAAAATTGATGCATCAGAAAATGACGAATTGTTGTCGATATAGAGAACTCAATAATAAGACAATTCAAGATGGATTTCCTATTCCTAACATAGATGAAATCGTAGATAAATTGGGTAGAGCACAATATTTTACTACGCTAGAATTGGCAAGTGGATTCTATCAAATAACTATGCATCCACACAGTATTGAAAAAACCGCCTTTTCTACTAATTATGGACATTTTGAATTCCTAAGAATGCCATTTGAACTGAAAAATGTACAAGGAATAATCAGTGAAGCACTAAAAGAATACATTAACCAAATATGTTTAGTGTCTATGGATGACGTAATAATATTTTCAACAACTCTGGACGAACATATTCAAAATCTTAAGAAAATATTTAATGCACTTCAGAAACATAACTTAAAGGTTCAGCTTGATTAAAGTGAATTCTTGAAAAGAGAAACTGAATTTTTAGGTCGTATTATCGCCCCTGAAGGCGTCCAACCAAATCCAAAAAAAGTTGAGGCGATACTAAAATTTACACTTTCCAAAACACATAAGCAAATAAAAAGCTTTCTTGGAATGATAGAATTTTACAAAAATATCATAAACAATTTGGCAAAGATAATTAAACCACTTACAGTTTGCTTAAAAAAGGAAAGAAGTTAGAGCATGCCAAAGAATTCATTAAATCACTTGAATTATGTTAAACTATATTATGTAATGACCCAATATTAATTCGACCTGATTTTTCAAAAGAATTCGTGTTAACAACAGACGCAAATAAATTTGCTGTCGGAGTTGTTTTAAGCCAAAATGGGAAACCAGTATGCTATGCTAGTAGAACTTTGAATCCCAGTGAAATAAATTATTCAGTCACTGAGAAGGACCTTCTTGCAATAGTATGGGCAGTTTTAATATTTTAGACCCTATATTTTGGAAGACACTTCAAAATAAAAACCGATCACCGACCTTTAAAATGGCTTGAAAACTTAAAAGAACCCATTTCAAAACTTGTTCGATGGAAATTACAACTCTCAGAATTTGACTATGAAGTTGATTATATAAAAACAAAATAAAATAAAGTTGTCGATGCATTATTCAGAAACCCATGTGTAGCTTCGGAAACTCAATCTTTATTTAATGAAGTTGAAGACACAGTTGAAATTATAAGATTTTTTGCGATCAAAGAAAATAATGTTACTACAGTACACACTTCAAATGAAATACCTTACTCAGAAAAATCACTTAACTGTTTTAAAAATCAACTGATTATAAAAATCAGTGAATCATCACCAGTGCCACTGTGCATTAAAGAAAAAGTGTTTGATAATCAAAGATTTTTTATAGATTTAAGAAAGCGATATATAGGTGAAGATCTGGAAGAATTTACCGCCAATCTAAACAATAATGCCACATATTACCTCTACTTCCCAGATAAAGAACACGAAAGATTTTCTATAACATATTTGCAAGATAAATTAATAAGGATTAATTCCAAATTATTAATATGTACTACTAAATTACTGACACCTCAAGAAACTCGAACTGGTAGAAAGAGAAGAGAGCAGATTCTGTAAGGAGGAGGACGACACCTATATTGATATCCTTGCAGAGTGCAGCGCTCTAGAAAACCCTAGGATGTCGTTCTTGGGAGCACACCAAATCGAAGAAGGGGAGCTACCCACCTTGAAGCTGTCCAACATCCTGAGATTCCTGAGGGAAATAGGTAAATCTTACTACTGGGCAGCAGTAGGAAGGCCACAGTGTACAGACACCCAACTCTGCGTAACATACATATATACTAAATTAATTGATGTGACCTCTGATAAAGATAGAGAAGACATCTATACAAAACAGGCCATACGACTATTGACTCTATAAAAAGAAATTACTATTGGCCTAACCTAGATAAAGACGTGACGAACTATATAAATAATTGCAATATCTGTTAAAAACCGAAATATGAACGACAACCAAACGAATTTACATTCCAAAAAGTACCATTGGGTTCAAAACCTTTTGAAAGGATAGATTTGGATACGCTATCAATTTCAAAAGAAAAATATTTAACAGTTATTGATACGTTTTTAAAATTTGCACAGGCATACCCAATACCTGGTGCTAATGCAATGTTCTAGACAGTCTGCTAATTTTTATATTACATTATGGAATACCACAGACCATCGTTTGCGATAATGGCATAAAATTTAATAATAACTCATTTTTAGATTTTTGTAATTTACACAAAATTCAAATTCATTATACCACTCTCAAAAACCCAAATTCAAACAGCTATATAGAAAAGTTTCATTCCACTTTATTGGAACAAACAAGAATAAAAATTCAATAAAATGCTAAAGAACCTTTAGATAAATTAGTAAGATATGCTCTTTTACATTATAATGATTCTATACATTCAGCAACCAATTTTACACCCTTTGAAGTCGTATCAGGACATTTTAACTCAAAAGATTCAGATCATTCAAGAAAAAGATATAATATCAATCGACGATACAGAACTTAAGACGAAACTTAAACAAACCTGTAAACAACTCAATGAAAAATTTATTGCCAACAAGGATGAAAAACTTGAACGCATCAATGAGAAATTTAAGGATCCAATAACCCTAAAACTGATACGGTTTGTCACAAACAAGAATCTAGGGATAAACTAGCTGTGAAATTTACAAAAATTGACCCTGTCGCATAGACAAAAAAAAACAAAGTGAAAATATCGACCTCTAAATATTCTAAACAAAATAAAAAGACGTAAAAAACAAAAATAATTCGTTTTTCTCTTTGTTTCAGATTGAAAACAATATTTAGTTTCTTATTAATCATATTCTACATTAAAATAATTATTGCAACTATCCAACCACTAACTAACCCTATATTCAACCTAATATTCATAGGATATACAAAGATAATCATAAGTAAACACATTTTTATTAGTTACATCAATATGGCCGATTTCTTTAAATTAGAAAATTACTTTAAATTCCAAGTGAACTATATTACAAAAATTAAGAATAATAGTACTATGTCAAATGAATTAATAAAACAATCCTGGTCACTAATAAATCAAGTTGAAAACCTCTTAGAAGCTGTTCACCCAAGTATAAGAGAAAAATGTGGCTTTATTGACTTTGGAGGTACAGTATCTAAATAGTTATTAGGAACTTTTGATAATGATGACGGAAAAAGGACCAATTCTGTGTTAACTCACTTGAATAAAAACGATCTCATTTAATTCAGAATAAAATAAATGAACAAATCTCTATTGCAGAAAAGTTTGACAAAAAACCAGTTAAAGGAACTTTCAGCTAAAATATGATATTATTACAATAACGAAACTTAATAAAACTACCAAGAAACCATTAATACTACTAACGCTTTAAATCTAATAATCAAATCTCTTATTGGAGTGGAAAGTCATCTAAATCAACTGATTAATGCAGTACTGTTTGAACATCTTAATAAAGTATATCCAACCTTTTTATCAATAAATAATTTAGATTAAATTATAAATAAAATGGCTTCTTTATAAAAGAAAGACCAATTAGTTTATTTTATGAATAAACAAAATTATTATAAATTCCTAGGAGTTCATTTGTTTTTAAAAAAGAAAAAATAATTTTTCTTATTCATTATCCGTTGGTCTCCCCTTACCAGCTTAAATCCTATTTTATATATCCAATCCCAATAAACAATAAAATCTTGTCACCGCCTAAACCATACCTCATCCTGAATGAGAAAACTGACTGAGGAATTCCAATATGATGAGGACCTTTGTGAAAAAACAGAAGGCTTGTTCTGTTGTAAGGACAATTTGGAAAATATCGAAGATTGTGGTGTTAATATAATTGTGAAAAAATAAAGCTACAAATTGTAGTGTTCTCTCCGTACACTTGGATGTTCAAACTGTTAATCAAGTGATCAAGTTCACTACACCTACTGTCACAATTGCAACAGAAGTGTGCCAAAATCAAAAATAATGAGCTTCAACCAGGCAATTACCTGATCTTCATACCAAAAAGGTGCATGTTTCTATTAATAATGAAATATTTTATTCAACTGAAGAAACACTATCACCAGCGAAAATTCATCCTTAAACCTATCACTAGTTAAGGAACATTCAACTTCCCTAAAACTAAAATCAATGAAGAAATAAAACAAATTGCCTCTATTGTGAATGACCAAAATAAACTGGTTCTTCCAGAAAATGAAGAATCCCATCACTTTCCATGGTTTTAGATTATCACACTAGTTTGTTTCATTACCCGTATATTAATATATTTTGGTATTCGATGTTATTATCGAACCAGCTACCCATATCCATTAATCAAGATTACCAGCAGAAAGGAGAAAGAAAACAACGAAAGCGCTGCTCAGCCTGAACAACTGTAGGCTTTTTTCTTAAAAAGGTAGGAGTTATGCTACACCAGTGTTGAGCAGTTAATAAAGACTTATATTTGCTTTTAACAACTATTTTCAGTTCTAATCTTTTAATTAGCTTTAAGGGATAAATATATTAAAAGTGCTGATAAACATTTTACCGAATATTCTTTTTGGCTTACTTCCTTTGATTTCGTAAACTATCATGTTAAATTGCTGAATATGAAATAAAATAATAATTTGTTTTTTATACCGTTTATTATCAAGGTTATATTTGGCTGAAGAAACTTTTATTCACTTTTTATCATTTTACTAATAAAAGCCTAGGAAATATTGTAAGATTAGTTCAGTAGTTCAATATTTTGTAAGACATCAAGTTGTTAGTTGCGATTTACGTGAATTCAATAGATATTATAAAAATTACCGGTATTGTTCTTTTTATTTACATTATAACTGAAAGCGATGTATTTTTATCGTCTATTCTTCGGGCGTTTTCGGATATCGTACTATCTAAATGAAAAACATTGGCTGTATTCTTTTGAGTAATTATCAATTGATCAAAATGAAAAAACTATAACTGATTGGGTTGAAGTGATCATGATTACTTCAAATGATAGAAATGAAAGTTATAATGACTAAAAAGAATAGCCCTATTATTGTAAATTTAGGGAGATCTAGTAACTATTTATTTTATGTCGTCGTCAATGTCAGTGTTTGGTAGTTTTTTCATCGACGCATGTTGTGTACGAGATGTTATAGATAAGCTATTTTTTTGTTTTTCCAAAATAATGTCATATGATGCAAAGTTGTCCGAATTTTTTGACGTTTAGTACGTTACCATCTGCCAATCGCCTCTGAACAAGAAATGAGTTTAGATTATGCGAGTTTAATAGAAAACGACAGGTGGCGACAGATCGCTTCCTAGCGACAAAAATAATCGATATCAGACGATTATTTTGCAACACAGAATACCAGACCTATAGAATTAAAACTATTAATAGAATTCTATACGACACAGAATCCAGCTGCAGATTTTTCTTGTCGTATGGACTCACCCTCACAAATTATTCAAAAAACTTGAACACAAAATATCCCTCCAGGATATTTTGTGACCATGAAAAGATAAACTTGTTTTGTTTTTTTTCCCGCGCAGTTAAGCTATCAACAACCTGCGTCTCAAAGTTCATTCCAGTTATCTTTTTAAGAAATTTCCTAATCCCCTCTGTGTAAGTACTAATCTTTTCTTTAATCTCAAAGTCCATAACTAATATTCAATAAATTGATATTTTGTATATATATTTGAATAACTTAGGTTACGTTAGGTCGAGGCAATGGACATAGCCTCAGGTCTCCCATCGGAACAAATTCACACCAGCAGAGTAAATACTTACAAGAATTACTGCCCTCGGTTCATTGGCCGCAGCAGCTCAGAGCTGTTCAGGTGCAACAAACGTCCGCTTTATTCACGTGGTGCATTATGCCTCGGGGCTTGTCAAATCCGCTTTCCCCTTACCCCTCAAGCACCATTAAAAATATTTGGTGTATAAAGCCTTACCAGCTGTCAGTTAACATTTTTAGATATTATTTTTGGGCAAAAAACATTTTATACATGAAATGAAGAGACGAAAAATAAGATTGGTTCAAAAGCTACCAGACTTATGTTCATAGTTTTTAAGGAATTACGAAATATTTATGACCGAACCAAACCAAATTCAAAATTATTAAGTAATAAAATAATATTTTTACCCTTTTTTTCTCCAATATGTTTTGCTATGCACATTAAAAACACCAAGTCCGAAAAAAATAATTTGGAGGTTATTTACCCGGCAAATTAACCCTTTAACCATTTTATTCAGATTTGCTCGTAGCTACTCAGGGTTTGATGCATTCGAGTTTAAGACGCTTGAATCGAGGGTAGTAATATTATGGTGGTTCACGGCATAAAAATTCGTAAAAAGTGAAAACTAGGGAAATGACGTTTTTTTTTTTAAAAAAAATTTTGATACTTATCCCATATTTTGAGGTCGTAGAACACGATTCTGACCTTGATTTTTCACCATTTTTTACTCACTTTCCCGGAAAAGTAAAAAAAAAGCGTTACGTCACAAAGCACTTTTATTTCAAGTAAAACACAAACTTACATATTTATTTTTAATGGAACTACTTAAAATATATTGTATGCAATATATTTCAATTATTTTTGTACAAATTTTGACAAACCAATTTAGAAAAACTTGTATTATCAATGAAAAATCAAAAATATGTCTCGGAATCGCCATTAACCGTCAAACTATCTAAACTGATCGTCGAATTCGGGTAAAATGGCGCAACGTTGCCAGATATAAAATTTTTTTGTAATATAATTTGTGAATTTTTATATAATACAGATGCTTCTATAAGTATACACGTTTTTTATTGGAAAAATCTAGAAAATTAGCACTGTAAAATATCGGGGTTTCGTGGATGTGAAATGGAACATGGAGATTTTTGCATGAGAGCCTTCAGAATAATCTGAATAACGATAAATTTGATATGCCTCATTTCAAAAAGGTGGGCAACATTGTTTTTATTAATAAAAATATAAAATTAACGAAAAAAAAAACTTTTCTCTCGTGTAACTTTGACGGTATTTATTTTAGAGGAAAGTTGAAGAGGAAAAAAAAGTTTCGTAATTAAATTTGCCATAAAATAGAGTTGGTCGGAAATCTCAAAATATATTTTCCTTATTGCAAAATAGCAATAATTAAAAAAAAACTTTAGGTCATGATAAAATAACACGCTAAATTCGTTAGGATCGAATCGATAGTTTTTGCACAATAATTTTGCAATCCGATTTCGTTTACAAAAATTGACCATTTTTCAAGTTTGTCTGAGTCCAAAATATCACTTTAACGTATTTAAATTTATTTTCGACATATAGTAGGGGGGAGCTCAAGTTTTCCAACGCTTTTTTCAGAATCAAAATCGGAAGATTTGGACGCCCTCAGGAATTGTTTAAAGGCATTGTTGATATTTTTGCTTATAAACAAATAGATTATCTCGGCGGATTTTCATTGGATTCTTTTTTGCAATACATAATTTGAAAGTATTTGGAAAGTTGCTTCTTTTCGTGAAAAAAAAATTTCAAATCCGTCAACTGGTTTCCGAGATACAAACTGTCAGAGTTGACAGCCTGTTACGGTGAATCTATAAACAATACAGACCTGATTCTCGAACCGAAAACTTTGTCTTGCCGAGTTCTTTTTTGATACAAATATTTAAATGTTTATGTTATCGCCCACGCGCGTGAACAATGAAAAAAAGAGAGGTGGGCGCTCTCATTTTAAAATTAAATTCGGAAATTCAAAGTACATATCTGAAAAAAAATTTCATTTTCTCGGCTTCTAATGGAGCAATATTGATCATTTTTTTTAAACCGATGTACCGCGAATAATGAAGCTCAAATATCATAATGTCATGTTCCCATCATGCATTCATTTTCTTATAAACAAATGAAGTTATTTATGCATCATACTTACAGCATACTGCACCCTATAGTATTGGACTTTCCAAGCGAATCTTTGTTTATTAATATAATTAAGCATACTATAACGATATATATTTACTTTAATTATCAAAATTGTTTAAATAATCATTGTTTAATCAAACTGAAAAAAATTTTGGTGTTAAATTATTTTATTCGTAAAATACAGATAAAAATAAAATAATTATTTTCGAATAGAATAATTTAAAACCAAAATTTTTTTCAATTTGTTTAAACAATGATTGTTTAAATAATTTTGATAATTAAAGTAAATATATATATCGTTATAGTATGCTTAATTATATTAATAAACAAAGATTCACTTGGAAAGTCCAATACTATAGGGTGCAGTATGCTGTAAGTATGATGCATAAATAACGTCATTTGTTTATAACAAAATGAATGCGTGATGGGCACATGGGAGTATGATATTTGAGCTCCATTATTTGCGGTACATCGGTTTAAAAAAAATGATCAAAATCGCTCCATTAGAAGACGAGAAAATGAAAATTTTTTGCAGATATGTATTTTGAATCTTCGAATTCAATTTTAAAATGAGAGCTCCCCACCCCTATTTTTTTCATTTTTCACGCGCGTGGGCGATATTCTTTTCATTTTTTATTAAAGTTTCCGATAACATAAACATTTAAACATTAGTATCAAAAAAGAACTCAAGACAAAGACAAAGTTTTTGGTTCAAGAATCAGGTCTATATTGTTTATAGATTCACCGTAACAGGTTTTCAACTTTGACAGTTTGTATCTCGGAAACTAATTAACGGATTTGAAATTTTTTTTCACGAAAAGAAGCGTCTTTCCAAGTACTTTCAAATCATGTATTGCAAAAAAGAATCCAATGAAAATCCGCCGAGATAATCTATTTGTTTATAAGCAAAAATATCAACAATGTCTTTAAACAATTCCTGAGGGCGTCCAAATAATCCGATTTTAATTCTGAAGAAAGCGTTGGAAAACTTGAGTTCCCTACTATATGTCGAAAATAAATTTAAATACGTTAACGTGATATTTTGGACTCAAACTTGAAAAATGGTCAATTTTTGTAAACGAAATTGGATTGCAAAATTATTATGCAAAGACTATCGATTCGATCCTAACGAATTTTAGCGTGTTATTTTATCATGGCATAAAGTTTTCTTTGCTCTTATATGAAGGTTCTCAAGAGAAATTTAAATGGTCGAAAAAAATTGATTAAAAAACTGTTTTTTTTTACCTTTTTTTCTAATTATTGCTATTTTGCAATAAGGAAAATATATTTTGAGATTTCCGACCAACTCTATATTATGCAAAACTTAATTCTCTAAAATGAATACCTTCAAAGTTACACGAGACAAAAATTGAAAAAAAAAACGTTTTTTTTTCGTTAATTTTATATTTTTATTAATAAAAACAATGTTGCCCAACTTTTTGAAATAACGCATATCAAAACTATCGTTATTTAGGTTATTCTGAAGGCTCTCATGCAAAAATCTCCATGTTCCATTTCACATCCACCTAAAAACAGATAAGCCCTGGTCTAAATGGCACCCACCCCTAGATTTACTCTGTTTAAATCTAGGTGTCATTTTGGTTTTGTTTGTTTTGATTTGTTTTTAATAATTTTCTTGATTTTTCCGATAAAAAAATGCAAATTTATGAATTTTTACATAATACAGATGCTTCTATTAGTGTGCAATTTTTTATGGGAAAAATCAAGAAAATTATCAAAAACAAATGAAAAAAAACAAAACCAAAATGGCATCCACCTCTATATGTACTCCGGAAAAATGCAAATTTATGAATTTTTATATAATATAGATGCTTGTATTAGTATGCACTTTTTTCTTTCCAATTCAAATAGAAAGAGAAGAATATATGTGAATTTCAAAGAAATCGTGTTTGCAATCTGGCAACATCGCTGATTTCAACAAGCACATCATTTTTATCCGATTTATATATGTGATTTGTATCATGCTAATTTTCCTGATTTTTCCCATAAAAAAAGTGCATATATCTGCATTATTGTATAATATAGAGGCTTCTATCAGTATGGAATTTGTGACTGTAACAAAAATTTAACGATTTAGTGAAAAAAATTGAACCTAAAATGAGAAGTAATTTTCCCTATTTTCCGCAAAATTGAAGAAAATTATGGAAAACCGAGGTCAAAATCGTGTTCTATGACCTTGAAGTAGGGGCTAAGTAACGAGTTTTTTTTTTTTAAAAAAAAGTCTTTTTCCTAATTTTCACTCTTTCGGAATTCTTACCATGACAAAAGGGTTACAAAATGTTTATTCCTGATAGTAATGTTTGCAGTAAGGAGATAATCATGACAACTAAATATTGAAGAAGTCCAGCAAAATGCAGAGAGCATATATGAAATCTTAAATATACGCAGATTTAATAGGAAAGTAACTACGGAAGATAATAAAATAAAGTACGTTAAGACTGGTACATGCCTCGTCACTTTTGAAGGGAAAATTCTGCCAAGATCGATGAAAATTTTTGGGTTAGAAATCCCTGTAGAGCCGTACATTATGCCAGTCACTCAGTGCTTTAATTATCTTTTATATGGTCATGGCAAGTCACAACGTAGAAGGAAAGCTGAATGCCATAACTGTGCGAGGGTACACGATGGTCATGCGAGTATTCAATGAAGTGTTATCACTGTGATGGCGATTCTCATAAATCCTTTTCTAAGGATTGTCCGGAATATACCAGACAATCTCAAATTAAAATTCACATGTCTTGGGATAATATGTCCCTAAAATCAGAAAGTCCTCTACTCCATTTATCAGGCATCAAAATGATTTCCCATCAACTCTCAGACTTAGAACGCTTCCGAATTTTTCGTCCATATCTAATAGAAGACAGCAGTATGAGGAAGTACAAAGATCTCAATCAGTAAGATGGCGTATAGCAGAGTCACGGCATATAAAAGACCTAAGATACATTCCCCGTCCCAGACACCCAATTATTATAAAAAAGTTCATAAAGATCTATTGATTCCTTCCTCCTGAAGGTCAAGGATCACCTCCTCTTCGAGCCTATTCTTCAACGGAAAGAATTTCAAACTCCGAAAGCCAGAACATATTGGACAACAGAAACATTTTCAATCGAGACAGAGTCAACGAGGTCATGGACAGATTTTTTGGTAATCTGCCGAAGGTAGACAGGAGTCTTGCAGCAGATTATATTTTAACGTTAGCTCAGAACCAACTACGAACAGTTAATAAAACGCTTCACTTCTCTAATCAAGACTAATATTCTACAATGGAATTTAAGAAGCATAAACGCTAATAGAATTAACCTCAATATTCTAATTAGAGATCTATCAGCTGATATCATAGCGCTGAATGAAACCTGGCTTAATCCTGGCCTAAATGTTCATTTTCCCGCCTTTCACGTCATTTTGAGTGACAGAGATGATGACGGGGGTGGCATCGCATTCATAATCAATAACACTATCAACCACTTAATCCTGAACATTGACCCGGCTTTTTTGGACAGATACTTTCGAGTACAAGTCATTAATCTTTTAGACTATAAAATAAATATCGCAAATGTCTATATTCCACCTGACGTAAAGTTGGAGCCGCACCTGTGGAGGAGGCTCACAGCATATATTCCAGAACCAAAGATTATTTGAGCGGACATGAATGGTCACCACATGGCATGGGGGAGTGCCATAATCAACCAAAATGTAGAATAATCCTGGAATCCTTGGAATCTCTGAAGCTAATTTGCTTGAATGATCACAGTCAACACGTTTACCATGTCATTATTCCCAGGCTAGGTTTATATTTTCCTGGATATGGATAATATAAAACGCTGTTAATTCCAATTCTAACATTTATATTACTACCAGAATATTATAATGTCAAGCTTAACAACCAATCTCTGTTTACAAGACTCAACATGAACTACTGTCCACCTGGCGGCGGTTGTCGTTTTCTATTTCATCCCTTATAGATATGGGAGTATGGCCTGTACAACTGTCATCCCTCTTTTTTAACAATAAAACCAAACTACAAGCAAGCCTAAACTACATGTCCAATCTATTAGGTTTTTTCACTAAACGACCAGACCTAGTTTTGTTTAAATTTTCCGTGAGTCCTTCGCTAAACTGAACACTAATATTCTGACGTGCACTCTGATCACTTTTACTTTCACTATCACCATTAACAATATTAAGAGGTTCAAGGTCTTGTTTATAAGGCATACATTCGTTGTTTGAATGTCTTAAGTCAAACCTGTTCCATACATTGCCAGAACTGTCCAATACTTTATATGACCGTGGTGTACTGTATCGGTTTAAGACTTTACCTGGCTCCCATTTACCATACATATTCACATTTTGATTTGGTACTAGCGGCTTAAGGTCTGTAGCAGTTTTATTAAAATAATTTTCATTATGCTTCTGTCTATGAAGCAAACTTTCATTAACATTTTGACATACCATTGGTTTTAATAAATCTGCGCAGACTGGTAACTTAGTTTTACATACACGGCTCATTAACAGTTGTGAAGGGGAGTAATTTATATATTTTAAGGGAAAATTTCTATATTGCAATAAACTTTCAAATATATCTTTTCCCTCTTTAAGGTAGTTCACTCGTGAAACGGCTTTTCTTAGGAATATGATCGAATTTGAATATATAGTTTACAAAAGTGTCTTTTTCTAATTAAAAAAAAACAAAATTTTTTAATCATCTATAAGATGAAATATTAACAATTAAAATATGGATAATTAACATGCTGGAGGTCACTACATATAACAAAATGCCAATAAATTTTGAAATATCTCAAAAACAGTTTTTACCATATTTTTTAAAATCTTATGCAATGTAGATCCAAAAATTATGAATTTTTTAGAAAAAACCCGGATTTTCTTTACCGTTGTGTTTAGAAAATACAGATTTTTTTAAATAAAAATAATTTGAAAACATCTGACGCGTAGTGGGGTACAGTGACGCGCGATAATTCAAACCTAAGTTAGTTAGGTTAGTTCTTCAGAATGTGACATTTTTAAAAATATATTTCTAGGTATTTTTAATTATTTTCTCAATGTGTTGGGATGTCAACATAACAAACTGTATAGGTATGAGACTCGCACTATATGAACTTATTATACACACGTTTACTCTATAGACCATTCCATATAGACATTTGCGGCGCTGCCAGATTTATTATATTTAAAGTTATTGCTGTATAAGAATGTGTCTGTATATTGAAAGTTAATGTATATTGGGTACAGTCTCGTACAAAAACATAATTCTTTAGGCCTGAGAATCTTTAACTTTTGGTACTTACTTAAAGGCTATAGTTTTGTCTACGACTGTGAACTACCTTAATATATTTTTGAAGCTTTTTTTGCAATCCCAATAGCTTTTTCTGCTAAACCATTTGATCTCGGGTAATTAGGGCTTTGAGTTACAATATTGAAATTCCATTCCCTTGAAAACTTTTTAAAACTATGACTATCAAAAGGCACATTATCGCAAATAAGCTCATCTGGACTACCAAATTTAAAAAAAAAAAAATTTTAATTTCTGAATATGTCAAAAGCTGATTTATCTTTTAAGGTAAGTATTTCTAACCAATTCGAATAAGCATCCATCAGGACTAGATATGACTTATTCTTATAAGAGAAAATATCCACACCTACTCTTTGCCATGGGTGGTTAGGAATTGGATAAGGTAAAAGGGTCTGTTTATTATTTTTTCTAGCAAATGATTCACAAATTTTGCTTTTTATATACTGCTCAATATCATTATTTATTCCCAGCCAGTAAAAGATTCCTCTGTCCCTTCTTTTCACGTTTTCCATTCCCACATGTCCTTCATGCAATTTTTCCAACATTTTTTTTCTTAAACTATTTAGCACTACCAAACTATAATTAAAAAATAAAAATGACTCAGAAATATACAAAAAATCTTTAATTTTATTAAAATGCCTTATAGATTCTGGTATATTTTTACTATTATTAAGCCATTCCGAAGAAACATATTTAATTATAGTTTGTAGCGCAGTATCTTTTTCATATTCTCTTTTAAATTCACTTTTCATTTCATTTCATCAGACATTGGTAAATACCTAGAAACTATATGCACAACATGCTCTAGCTCCAAATTTAAGTTGGGATTATTTTCATTCAAAAATGCTATTGAAAGGGCATCAGAAATGTGCATATATTTTACAGGCTTATAAATAACTTTAATATTATAATGAACAATTTTTAATAACATGTTGTAAACGTGGGGGAACATGTTGTAGATCTTTTTTGAAAATATTTTCCAATGGCTTATGATCTGAAAAGATTGTTACATTTTGAGCTCCATATATTAAGTAACGAAATTTTTGACAACTGAAGACAATAGCTAATAAATCTTTTTCAATTGGAGCATACTTTACTTCAGTTTTAGTTAAACTTCTAGATGCATATGCAATTGGATGACCGTTTTGAATGATACAGCTTCCAGCTCCATCTTTAAAGGCAACAGTTTCAATTTCAATAGGATTCAAAAATGCTAAAACTGGTACATTCGTAATTAAGTGTTTCAACTGTTCCAGAGATCTTTCATGTTCATCATCCCAATACCAATCTACATCATTACGAGTAAAATTCCTCAAAGGTGCAGTAACCTTACACATATTTGGAATAAATTTACTTAAATATTTAGCCATGCCCAATAACCTTAATAAATCTTGCTTACTTTCAAGTTTTGGCATGTTTAAAATAGTTTCTATATAATTGTTACTAGGCTCAATACCCATTTCTGAAAAAATATGTCCCAAGAACTTAACCTGCTTTAAACGAAATTGTATTTTAAAGTTGTTAAATCTTATATTGAATTTTTAGCTCTTTCTAAAAGAAGTAGTAGATTTTGATCATGGTCAAATTTTGATGACCCTATTATAATAATATGGTCAAAATAAATTTCAACTCCTTTTATGTCCCCGAATAATTCAAAATTAAATTTCTGAAAAATCTCAGGTGCTGAACTAATACCAAATGGCATACAACAGAATTTGTAGAGTCCAAATGGCCTTGCAAATGCACAGTAGTCAGAGGACTCTTCGTCTAATATCACATGAATATAACCATCTTTTATATCAAGTACAGTAAAATATTTCTTACCACACAACTTACTTGCAATCTCTTCAGCAGTGGGGATTTAAAATGGCGTTTTATGGCCTGATTCAGAAATTTTGGACCAAGGCATAATCTTAGATCACCAATTTTCTTTTCAACTATTACAAGCGGATTGAGCCAAACTGTAGGTTTTTCTACCTTACGAATAATATTCAGTGACTCAAGTTCATCAAGTTTATTTTTAAGTTTTTCGTGAAGTGCTCGTAGCACACGTCTTCAAGGCTGTATCTATAGCAAAGCATCATCTTGAAGTCTAATTTTGTATTGCTTTGGAAATTCCCCTAGACCAGAAAAGACTTCGGAGTACTTATAAACCATATCATCTATAGAATCAAATGACTGTCTTAGGTTGTCAGAGCGTTTTACTAAATTCAATTCAATACACTGTCGTAACCCTAAAATATCCATTTATTTTTACAATCAACTATTACAAAGTTAACAATTTTTAACTAAACAATCTAAAGATATTTCTCCTACAGGTTTAATCTAAAAAACTAGAATTACCATATGATAATAGTGTAATATTCGTAGCATATACCTGATTCTTTGTTTTAAGACTCTTATATAAATATAAAGCACACTTACTTCTGCACCTGTGTCCAACTTAAATTCTATATCTGTACCTTCTACACATATCTTCGATTTCCACAAATTGTCAATTGACCCCACATATTTAGTCACAAAACTGACATAAACATCACCACTTCCTGAACCACTCTCGCTAGTGCTTTCTTCTCTTGATTTCTCTATCTCCTTGACATGTACTTTTTTCCTGGACTCGCTTTCACCATTTTCCACTTTATCCGTCATTTCTTTCTTCAAACATACTGTAGAAAAATGATGTTGAGAACCACAGTAGTCGTACTTCTTACCATAAGCTGGGCATTTTCCTTTCTTATGCTTATATCCACAATATTTGCAATAGTTCTCTTTATCATTATACTGGCTATTGACTAATACGAGTTCCAACACTACTTATGTTAGTTTCTTCCTTCAAAACCTTTGCTTGGATCTTGCTAGCCTCAACACTTCTACAATAAATTATTGTCTTGGAAAAAATTCGTAAAGAGTGAAATGATAGAAAAATTAGGTTTTTTTGAAAAAATGTTGATACATACCCCCTATTTCGAGGTCGTAGAACACGATTCTGACTTCGGTTTTCCATAATTTTTCCTCAATTTTGCGGAAAACAGGGAAAATGACTTTTTACTTTAGGTTCAATTTTTTTCACTAAATCGTTAAACTTTTGTTATAACAACGAATTCCACAGTGATAGAAGCTTCTGCATTATAAAAAAATTCAAAAATATGCACTTTTTTTAACGAAAAAATCCGAAAAATTACCACGACAAAAATCACAACAAAATCAAAAGAAAACGGTCGGCACCAAAAAATAATAGTTTGTATAGTTCGCTAAAGATGGCGTACTGTTGAAGTCGGCGATGTTGCCAGATTGCAAAAACGATTTCTTTAAATATTCTTCTCTTTCTGTTTGAATTGGAAAGATAAGGTTCCAAAAAGAATGTTTTCCTTTCCTTTGATTATTGAAGTACTATTAAGTACTCTTATGTCTATGCCTTCGATGTGCGATTTTGACTCTAAATAATAAAGGTTTTAAGGATTATAGTTGCTTTTGTTTGTTTCCCTCCAATTACCAGTAGTTTTAAACGGATAATATGAATTGATCATATTGCTTATCTCCGTTAGCAGAAAGTGTCGAGTGGCAGAGCTTGTCCCGCCTCCACGTGGTTTCTGCTGGACAATGACATTTTTTAATTAATAAATCTAGGTCAATTTAGGTTAGTTCAGGTTAGTTTAGATTAGTTCAGGTTAGTTCACGTTAGTTCAGGTTAGTTTAGGTTAGTTTAGGTTAGTTCAGGTTAGTTCAGGTTAATTTCCGTTTTTTAAAGTAACCAAGACTAATGTTAACCTGTACTTACCAGAACTAATCAAAAATTTTGGAAGGTTAAGATTTATTGTACCCCTTTTTATACGTTACAAACATTAAACTATGTTGATAACTGTAATGGGTAAATTTTTAAGTTTATACCAGGGAACTTTAAATCTAGGTTAATTTAGATTAGTTCAAGTTAGTTTCTGTTTTTCAAATTAACCAAAATCAAGCTAAACCTGAACCAACCTATCTTAACCAAAATCAACCAATAATTTTGAAGGGTTAAGATTATTTTTACCTAACTGTTCTGAATATTAAAAAAAAAAATAAATTATGTTGTTGACTGAGAAGGACAAATCTTATAGTTTATATTATGAAGAAATTTTACATCTGGCAACGTTGCACCTTTTTACGTGATTCGGCGGCCAGTTTAGATAGTCTGACCGTTAATAACGTTTTCGAGACGTGTTTTTGATATTTTCACTGAAAATATAAGTTTTTCTAAATTGGTTTGCTAAAATGTGTGCAAAAATAATTGAAATATATTACGTACAATATTTTTTAACTAGTTCCATTGAAAATAAATACGTAAATTCTGTTTTTAACTGAAAAGAAAGTGCTTTGTGAAGTGACGCTTTTAATTTTTTTTGAGTTTTCCGGTAAAGTGAGGAAAAATAGGGAAAAATCAAGGCCAGAATTGTGTTCTAGGACCTCGAAATAGGGGATGAGTATCGAAATTTTTTCAAAAAAACATAATTTTCATGCTTTTCACGGTTTGCAAATTTTTATCCTCTTCAAATTTCACTTTAATAGCGTCCAAGGATTTTTGTTCTGGCTCCGTTAGTGTGAATGAATTATACAATTCAAGTCCATCTTCTCCAATTATCGTTAGAAAAACAGCCACCTGTTGCTTAATACTTAGATTTTAAATCTATTGCCACTGTATATAATTCAAATCTTTGTTTAAACTATTTCTATTGTTTCGCCAAATTTTCCTCTATTACTCTTAGTTGTTCTGGGGGCCTGAAGGTTGAATCCATTTTGTCCGCTTCAATTTCAATTCTTTGAACCGTTTCCAATTTTCGAAATTCGCGAATAACATGGGCAGTGTCCAGCCAGAAATCTGACACAATGTATTATCCTGGATATGGGTACTATAAAACCCCGTTAATTCCAATTCTAAGATTTATATTAGTGCCAGAATATTATATCAAGTTTAACAACCATGTTAGTTCCAATCTCTGTCTACAACACTCAACATTATCTACTCTCCACCTGGCGGCGGTTGCCATTTTATAATTCATCCCTTATAGATATGGACCTATGGCCTGTACAACTGTGACTACCTAAACTATGGCCAGTTCAGTATGATATAATGTTCACAGCAAATTAAAAAAAGGACATTTGGAAAGGCCGATTGGGGTAGTTACCAAGATAAAGTTTTAATAAACCTCCCTCAAAATAGTATTGATTGCTATAAAGCATTTGTGGAGCTACTTAATGGAGTAGCCGACGAAACCATACGGCTTTCCAATATCGGTTCTCCAAAATTAAATCCCCTTCCCCGTGGTGGAATGAGAAGTGCAAGCAGGCCCCGGAGAATAGGAAAAAGGCTTTGCGGAAATTAAAACAGAACTTTAGTCTTCAAAACTACTTAAAACCTAAATAAGCTAAGGCGGCAACTAAGAAACTTTTCAACAAGAAAAAAACTAGTTTTAAAAACCTCTGTAACTCCCTCAACAGGGAATACCCGACCGACACACTTTGGAAAATAATCAGGAAGTTCTATAACTCCATTCTGGCCTACCTACTCCGGAAGTGGCAATCTTTGAAGACCTGACTGCAACTAGAATTAACCCAAACTTTGAAAATCTGGAAACAATGGACATTAAAGGAGAAATTAAAACATATGAAGTTGAGTCAATTCTGACGTGGAAAAAAGAGTCGGCCGCTGGGTTGGAACAGATCTCATACTCAGCGCTTTCTCATTTACCTGTTTCCGGGAAGAAGTCTCTCACAAATATTTATAACAAATATTTAGAAAGTGGTTCAATCCTGGCGGGGTAGAAGGCGGTTTTAATCCACTCACTACTTAAAACAAACAAAGATAAAAATCAAGCCAGCAGTTACAAACCAATAGCACTTAACTCATGCCCAAGGAAAGTACTAAAGTCGATCATAAAAAATAGAATCGAATAGGATTTAGAAAGTAAGAAATGACTCCTGCCATCTCAGATAGGATTCCGGAAAGGGCAGGACTTCAGTGAATGCTTGAAGCTATTATATTCACAAATCCTTAGGGGTTTCACTAATAATAATTTCACAATAGGGATATTTCTCGACTTTTCGTCAGCATACGACAATGTAAATATCTTTAAACTTTATGAAATACTCTGTAAAGAGAATATCCCAATACCAATTGTTAATGTAATTTGTAAATTTCTCAAGAATAGAGCAGTTTATGTTAAAGCCTCAAACAGTAATGTTCATGGCCCTCGTAATACTTCTACAGGGTTAGCGCAAGGCTAACCATTGAGCCCCCTGTTGTTCAATATTTACACTAAGTATGCATGAATTCATGTCCGACGAATGCTTTGTTGGCGGAATGCTGCGATCTTCCTCTGGAATACCGAGGAATATTCATGGCAAACAAATTTATTTTAAGAAACATGGCAATTACAGATAATCCTATCTTAAAAGTCCTTGAGGCATTATCGAAACATATGAACAGAGGAAGCGGTAGATACTGCTACAGAAAACAAACCCCTTACTTGGTCACTTCATATAAGGAACTTAGATTAAGAAAAGATGAGATTGAGGTACATGAAACACTTCCATGCTTTAGTCAGGAGTTAAAATTCCAGCTACAAAGGGTTCCCCTCATTCCCCTGCGCTTACACAAAGATTGTATGTAATGTTCTTAACAACACTTTGAAATTCAAGCCAAAACGGAAGTACCATTGCATTATTGGTTATTCATGGACGCCTCGATTGACAACAAGTTAAACAGAGCGGAATATGGGGTGGTTTGTCCATAACTACAAATGAAGTTCTCCGAACGCCTTCCAGATGGAATCCAAATCACTTCTGCAGTAGTAGTAGTAATATATCGTGCGGTATACATGTCCTTAGAAAAGGATCTGAAAAGAATTGGAATTTTTATAGACTCCAAAAACGCAATATTTAGAATTAATAACATTTTGCCTTCGTCGAAATCAGATCACGTACCTTTAATCACAAAAAATCATCCTGGATGCTAATGAGAATGGCTTGACTTTAGATTGGTCTCAATCTCTGGCCATGCAGGAATTTTGGGTAACAAGGAAGCAAATCGAGCAGGTAATGTAGAGAGAATATTAAACATACCATGCTCTATCAGACTGGATATAGCAGATTTTGTGCCGCAACTGAAAAAGGTAACGGAGGAAAAATGGGCAGAGGCGTGGTGTCAGAGTTCACAAGACAAGAGCTCATGGTATCTTACCATCCATGGTGCTCCTCCGAAGAGACCATGGTACAAGAACCTTGAATACAACAGGAAACTGTCATAGTAATGCCCCTGGTGTTAAGGACATATAACTAACGTACTATATGCGACCATCTAAAATGTACGGATGTTTCGTCACCATACTGGTGGTGGACTCATCAGTGGGATCCACCGGTATCTTTCCCAGACATCCTTGTACTTTCCACAAACTTGGACCTCTATTTAAGTCCGATTTTGCCGGAAAGCGGTAGTGAGATGTTGGTTCCATAACAAAACATGTCACCACAACGATAAGAATGAGAACAGGACATTGCTCGAGTATATCACATCTTTTCAGGCTGGGATTAGTAGACACCCCTCATTGTGAATGGAATACAGGTTTAGGAGACCTAGAGCACATCCTATTTAGTTGTCCTTTAAATAGTGAAGACCTTTATCAGGAATTGTCCAAAAACGGATCTTCAATGCCTTTATCAATCAAAACTCTCTTAAGTAACCTAAGTTTACTTGAGATAAGAATAATAATGTCATTTTTAGAGACAAACAATATTAATTTGTACTTTATACTCTTACCAGCAATCTTTCTATTCCCCAGGGTTCTTTATCCGAAGCAATTTTCGGGTTTGATAGCTCCTCCATTGCCCGGGAACGAGAAGAGTTTCACTTTTGTTGTGCTATCTGCCTTTTCCCTTTCCTACGTGTTTTGTATCGGGAGTAATTAAAAAGATTAAGACTAAGTTTGATGGAAACACTGGACCATCGCGCCAAGTCAGTTGCCTTTAATTAGGCGGTCCGTTCCAAGATAATCTACTATAACTGGGTAAATGCCTATGGCGATGCCTACATAGGCGTCCCTACAGAGCCTTTTAAAACAGCAGCAGCAGAATAACCTTAAAACTTTGTTTCTAATAAAAATTAAAATTGGCTATTTGATCTTGTTTTTCAAAGTTAAATAAAGTAGAGTTTTAATCTGTAACATGCATATAGCACGGCAAATATGGCTGTTATCGCAGAGAAAATCTGAAAAAGTTTTATTTAATGTGGCAAACAGAAGTTTTGTAACAAAACCTGAAAAGGAAACTGTTTATAATAAAGCAGTGAACGAAGCAGAGAAAATTGTGGGATACCCTACTTCATTCTTAAGCCTAAGATGGTTATTAAACGATGAAATGGTCAACATTACAAGTCATATACGAAAATTAATCGGAACCAACCATCCTTTACTAAAAACGGCAAGGTAAGTTTTCTGAATTTTAATAAGGACTAACCTAGTTGGTTTCAATATTTAATCCAAACGATATTTTTTTTTTCGAATCTGTGATGAATCTTTATTTCCAGAGATCTGATCATTGGAGGCAAATCCCCAACATGGGGTGTCATAGTTTTATTAATTGCAAAGGCAGGTGGCCAGGGAAAGGGCTTTTCAGATATCGATAAAGATGTTACAGCAGGTATTTTTTATTGCAATTATTTTAAATAGTACACAAATTATTATTTGAATTAAAACCAGAAATAAAAGAAAGAAGTTTTTGAAAAAGAATTTAAAATGTCGGTGTCTTTTAAAATAACTCTCCACAATTGGAGAAAACGATATGTAATATTATTCTTGGTAAGTGAAATCTAGGAATATAAGATTTTTTTTTGAAAAAATTTTGACACTTATCCCCTATTTTGCGGTCGTAGAACACGATTCTGGCCTTGATTTTTTACTATTTTTCCTCCAATTCCTGAAGAACACCATGTTTTACCTCACGAGGTCACTTTTATTCCTGAAGAAAACTTCAGACTTTTGTAAAGGGTATTTTTTATAGCAGTATAGAACTTTAAGTTGGCAACACTTTTTTAACTGGCGGCCATTTTGTCAGCTGTCAAGTGATTTATGTTTAGTTTGGTTTGGCATTTCAACATGAATACACTGACGCCTGAACAACGCTTCCAAATTGTGCAAATTTATTTTGAAAATCATGGTTCTGTTCGAAATACGTATCGCGCACTACGTCCATTTTACGGTCAACATAATCGTCCATCAGAGCAATTAATTCGATTAACTATGGAATGTTTTCGCACCACTTTTACTCTAAATGATAATACGCATCCACAGAGACGTCGTACAGTGCGTACAGAAGTCATTGCTGCTGTAGAGCGTAGCGTAGAGGAAGATCCGAATCAGTCTATCCGCCATCGTGCACAGGAATTTGATATGTGTCCATTCACTTTATGGAAGATTTTGCGAAAAGATCTTGGTTTGCGTGCTTAAAAAATCCAACTGGTGCAAGAATTGAAGCCACACGATCACCTGGCAAGGCGTAGATTCGGTGAATGGGCCCAAAACAAGATTGCCGTTGATCCCGATTTTCATAAGCGAATTTTGTTTAGCGATGAAGCTCACTTTTGTTTGAATGGATACGTCAATAAACAAAACTGCCATATTTGGAGTTATGATAATCCTCAAGTGCATGTTGAGACACGGTTACATCCAGAAAAACTGACTGTTTGGTGTGCTTTATGGGCTGGTGGAATCATTGGTCCGTACTTCTTTAAAAACGATGCTGGTCAGAACGTTACAATCAATGGTGACCGCTATAGAGCCATGATTACTGACTTTTTCGTTCATCAATTGAACAACAATGATGTGCAGGAGCTGTGGTTTCAACAAGACGGCGCAACATGTCACACAGCTCGTGCCACAATTGATTTATTGAAGGAAACGTTTGGTAACCGCATAGTTTCACGTTTCGGACTCGTGAATTGGCCTCCAAGATCGTGCGACTTAACCCCGCTAGACTATTTTCTGTGGGGATATGTGAAGTCGCTAGTCTACGCAGATAAGCCCGAAACGATTGATCACTTGGAGGACAACATTCGCTGCGTTATTGCCGATATACGGCCACAAATGTTGGAAAAAGTCATCGAAAATTGGACCTCCAGATTAGACTACGTCCGAGCCAGCCGTGGCGGTCATATGCCAGAAGTCATATTTAAATTATAATGCCAGAAGGTTATCTTTCGAATAAAGTAAATTTCTTGTCAATTTAAAAAATTCATCTTTGTTTTATTCCATTTAAAAGTTCTATACCTCTATAAAAAAACATCCTTTATTTATTTAGAATAGTACTAGTTAAAATCCTTGTTTGTAATATATTTCAACTATTTTTGCACAAATTTTAACCAACAAATTAGAAAAACTTGGTTTTTTCTTGTACTGAAAACGCCAAATATTCGCTGCGACGTTGCCAGATGTAAAATATTTTCATAGTAAAAACTATAAAATTTGCCTATCTCAGTCAACAACATAGTTTCATTTTTGTAATGTAATCTTTACCAATCAAAATTTTTGATTAGTTCAGTTTTAGCTTGGTTTTAGTTAGTTTGGAAAAATTAAACTAATTTGAACTGACCCACATATATTAATTAAAAAATATTATCGTCCATCAGAGACCACGTGGAAGTGGGGGTCTTCCACAGAAGGATATTGGGAAAGGTTTGGGTGGGATGGCTTAGTATCAGCTGCAAAAAATAATATGGTTAGTAAAATTATAAGATCAAGAAGTATAAAAATGAATTAGGATTATAAATCCATCATAATAATATAAAATCTAAAAGGGAAAAATATTATTCAGGTCCTTTTCTCTACAGCTTAAATAGAAAGAAAATAATATACGTGAATATTTATGAATTTCACAGAAATCGTATTTATGCTCTCTGGCAACAGTGTGAATTATTCTCCTTTCCAAACAAGTCACGTCAAGTCAAGTGACTGTCAGATGAAACAGATGATTTTGTTTTGATTTGTTTTTTGGTTGTTTTTCTTGATTTTTCCGATTAAAAAAGTACATAAAATTTTATGTAATACAGCTTTTATTAGTGTGAAATTTGCGGTAAAACCAAAATTTTGATGATTTAGTGCCAAAAATTGAACCTTTCCGGGAAAGTGAGGAAAAATAGTGGAAAAACCAAAGTTAGAATCGCGTTCTATGACTCAAAATAGGGGATGTGCGGAAATTTAAAAAAAAAAAATATGTTTTCCTAGATTTCACTTAATCTAAAAAATGACCTTATTCTTTTAGGAATTCTTCACAGTCAGAGGGTACTTGCTGAAGTAACAGAAATGATGCGAACTGGCTATATTCTCCATAATAGTATTTTAAATATTCATACAAAAGATGTAGAAGATTTCTCTGATTTAAATTTTGGAAACACTCTCAGTTTACTGTCAGGTGAGGCTTATGAAAAAACAAATACATTTATACATGTTTGCTGAATTTATTTCCTAAATAAATGTTTTTTTAGGAGACTATATACTAAGTAATAGTTTTAGAGAATTGGCAGGATTAAAAAACCAAGAAGTAATTGAATTGGTATTTACGTGTCTTAGAGATTTCGTTGAAGCAGAGTTCATAGAACCGAGAGATAAGCAAAATAGACCACTGCCAGCAAAACCATTGGAAGTACCAAATGATGTAGTAGTACCAAATGAATATGGAATATCGCCATTTCGAATTAAAGAAGTGCTTGGTAATGCTAAAGCAGAATGGACATTAAGACATCTCTTAGGTATATTTTAAGCAAAAAATGTTGTATATTGGTTAAATTTATTAATGCATACCATGAAATTATTCATATTTTACTGCTATTTTTTATGTAAAAAAACTAGAATAATTTTTTTTCTTATTAGAAAGCGCAAGCCTTTTGGCAAAATGTTGCCAAGCTGCTCTAAAACTTGCAAACCATCCTGAAGATTTTGAAAAGTTGGGGTATTTATTTGGACGAAATATGGCTCTAGCATGGCAAGCACATTTTGATTTGGAAACATTTCAAGAGAGTAAAACTGGCCCTTTTGATTTAATATCAGGTAAATTTCAATTTTATCATATTATAAAATAATTTTTTTCCTTACCAAGACACTTTACACACAACAAAGAGGACTTCCTTTTCCCACTTTTTATGCATTTTTTTTATCCTGTGGCTACTCTTTAATGCAATTTATTCTTTTTCGCCTCCCAATAGACTTATCCCTGATGGTAATCACCATCCTAGCTCTTGCTATCCCACTAGGTCTTAGTTACAGTACTAATTTATAATCTTTTGTTACTTGAATTTTATATTAATAAACTATGCTTCATTTTCTTAGCTCCCCTAATGTTTCACCTCCAACATGATCGCAACTTCTACGTAGAAATTATCAAAGGATCTGAAGATACACATAACTGTGATTTTAAAAAAATAAGACAAGTTGTAAGGCAGGGACCTGGTTTAGAAATGACTCAAGAAATGAAAAGAGAATTTGTAAACAATTGTTTTGAAGCTTTAGAAAGTTTTCAGAATAGTGATGCTAAAAAGGCCTTAAGAAATATAGTAAAAGTACTATAAACATGGTTGGACTTTTTAAGAAAACTACAACAAATATCAGAAGCTATAAATATTACTTTTAAAGGATCTAGGTAAAGCGGTCATTCTGCAAAAACGTTTGTGGTCTTGGTGAATTTTATCTATGAACTTTGTTTCTCAATAAATTGTCGTTTAATGTTTATTACCGAATTTTACATATTTATAAGAAAAACAAGATCTTTGAAAATTGTATATTCAAGAAAATGATTTGCCAAAAAAAATACGATATAAAAGGCACACAGTTAACGAGTTATCTAAAATTACTCATCATCACAAAAACGAAAAATGTATGAAAAACTAGAACAAGTTAAAGAAATTTGATTTGAGGGAAAATGGCCACCCTGATTTACTCAGAGTGTCACGACTTTAAAATGGGAAGTCATGTACATTTTTGAGAATGACCGAAAACGAAAACTGAATTTACTCATGTGGTTGTATGGTATATTTTTTTAACTGCTATTGTATTTTTGTTAAACTAGTTTAAATTTTCAATTTAACAATGTATTTTAATTTTAATCTCTAACTGTACTGTAAATAAATAAATAGAATAAGTGTGATCATAGTACAAAAAATGTTGACTCCTGACGTTTTTAGATGCGATTTTTTTCAAATAGATTATATGAAAACTATATATTTACATTTTCCTCTTTCCAAGTATCTCGCAAAGTTATTAGGACAATGTAGTATGTTATACTGTTTTTTACTAAAATAAAAACAAATCTTACAAAAATAAACACAATTTTATTTATATTACCTCCACCTTAAAATTTCTATAATAAAATTAAGGTACAAAGTGGTAAAAGATAAACTACAATAATTCTACGTTAACTAATCTACAGTATAAAAAGATTATAAAAAATGTAAATTGTATATAAAAGCTTACTTATCACAGTGACGTTTTGGACATTCAAAATTGAAGTATTGAAATTAACATAAATAATAATAAAAAAATGATTTGGCAAATAAATATACAACAATAAAAATATTACCAATTGTATAACATCAATAAAATATATAATGTACTTTAATGCATGTAAACCTACTGCAGACGACAAACAATCGGTGACTGGCAGTTTTGTTGATCAGACACCGCACACGGCCAACAATTTTGTGGATCAACAACTGCAGATGATTGTAAAAGCTTGGAAGTTAAAAAGAATAAAGAAAATGACCTTAAGCGCTACAAATAACTGTTGACCCGTTAGTTCAAACCATATACATATAAAATAAATACTGATAAGAGCCGGTAAAAGCAATGAGTAGAATATAATCCAGATATTATGAAACTGCAATATTAAAGTCGCATAAGTTCATTTCCTCGTTCCCAAAGTCCTCAATGAGCAGACGCTAATTGCTTTAATTTTATTGGGTATTTTGAATGACCTCTATTTTTCCCAAAAGTTAGATTACTTTCAACTTCTTATAAAATTTTAAGTTTTCTTAATGTACGATTAAATAATAAACTTTGAATAAATGGCCGTCTTTATATTTAAAGATAATTTAAAATGTCTTATATTTTGTTTAAAAACTCCTTGCCATCAAGACAATTTGAAATGACATAAAGATCGCTTTCTTTATTGGCCATAGATATATATTAAATACACCAATAGCGCTTTTACGCCTCGCAATTGAGCACTAATGACCAATAGAATATACAGCTGTCCTTTAATGTCATCAAAGATTGCTCAACATGCTCAGTATTTATTTTATATTCAGATCATTGACATAAAGCAACAAACACATACAGACACAAAAAATTAAAAAATGGGAATGCGTCAGGTAGATAAAATTTTATGATTATTTTTTTTTAATTTTGGAATAAGTATCATATACTAATTTAAAATAATTTTTATATTATCCACTTTCTGGATGGTAATATGTCAGTTTTAAAGCATAACCAAAAAAAAACCTATTAAATGGCTGTGTCCACTCCAAAGTTCTGGGGCCCTATCCTCGAACTGGGGAACGTGAAGTGAACGGTGAAAAGGTGGCGAACGCGTAATCTTGAAATGTTCATCGCACATATCCTCGTTCGCCCGGTAGAAGGTAAGCGAACGGTGAAACATGCGCAAATGAAATCTCAGCCGCTAAATGACAGATTTAACGCACGAATTTCAAAAATAAAATTGAATTAAAAATTTATATTTTATTTTTGGTTCTTCAAAATAACTCGTCGTTAAACAAAATATGTTGACAAACCGTTTCTTTAAGACGTTTTATTTTTTGAATAAATAGTTGAAACGTTAATTAGGTGGTACCCCGATATTTTTAATATTTTCAAATTTTTTAATAAAATATCTTTAGAAAGTTGAATATGTCTCGCGTAAATTTGAGATTACAGACATATAAAATTATTACAGGAGATTCTGTTCATAACTCAATTGTATGAGCGAGCTATTTAAAAATGTTTTTCTAGGGCCAGTTCTGCTTATGGATTTAACATAAATACTTGTGTCCATAACAGCCAAGTATCTTAGTTTTAAACAGTTAAATCTAACATAATTCTTTTCACGACGCAACTTATAATAAATTTGAGAAATCACAATTTGTAAGCTATCTGAAACTTTTATCTAAATAAGTAACAAATTTTATATTTAAATTATGTTAACTACATCACATAACTAGACTGTGCTAAACACTATACGACACTACAATTAAATAAATATTATGATTATAATTTATCGAGACATATAAATATAAACCCTACAGACCAACGAATGAGGTCTTTCAGCATAAAAACTTTATTTATGGTACATTTGATCCTCAAGTCTCTACAAATCTTTATAAAATAAAAAAAATATATATTAAAAGTTAAATATGAGATCTGCCAGTATCTTTAATGGACGTCTTCCGTCTGGCCTTGGATTTTGGTCCCTGGTCATAAACAGTTTCACTATCACTGTTCAAGTTTCAGGTTTTCTTTCAAATTTATTTGTCAGGACAGAACATCTCGCAGTAAGAGGCTGGACACTTTGTGAATTCATACAATAAATAACTGATTGGATAGTTTCCGTAGTGGATTGGGATTATGGCTTTTAGTCATACTACGTAGAGTTGTAATTTCCACCGTTTCAAGGTTTATCAGTGCTGACTTTCGGCAATTACTGTCAGTATATTACTTTGTATATATGCTTGCTGCTTTTCTTGATATCCCTTTTTCGTTATATATTAGAATCTTAAAGTACTTGGCTCTTTGTATGCATTTTTGTTTAACAGTTCTAGAATGTCAATTTTAGATAAATTTAATCCAGGCAAAGTACAAATATTGTAATGGCAATTAATAACTTCACAAAAATAACAACAGCACTCTTTTTTTTACTTTTGACGATTAATTTAAAGTACCAAAACTACTTTTTGCCTAAAATGGCAACAAAATATACTACGGACATTTTCGGTCTGACAGCTCAATTCAATCCGTCATCCATTTTATTTTTTGAAATTCTCGGGTTCTAGCTCGTTCACATCTGGCAACATTGGCTTTTCAAGAATACGGCTTTTACTGTCAAAAAGTTCACATCGCCATTCCCATCGCCATTCACATCACACTTTCAAGGATAGGGGCCCTGGTGTAAAAAAGTTGCAAAATTCTAATCTGTAAAGAATCAGTATACACAATGTCTAAAGATTAGTCCACCCAGAAAATATTCTTAATTATACCAATGAGTG
Organism: Diaprepes abbreviatus; assembly: GCA_034092305.1. Classification (NCBI taxonomy): domain Eukaryota; kingdom Metazoa; phylum Arthropoda; class Insecta; order Coleoptera; family Curculionidae; genus Diaprepes; species Diaprepes abbreviatus. The sequence continues at coordinate 5,326,107 of JASJET010000105.1, forward strand.
GTATTGCTTACCTGTTACTTAACAAATAGTCACCACTCAGCAATGCTATTTTATTTCCAAACATCATGTCACCGCTGGCATCAATATTATTTGGAGGTTGTAAATTAACCAATCCATTGTGAACCGGATGGCTGGTTCTTATTATTTCTGTTACCTCTGGTAGACCTCTCTGACTATGCAGAACACCTAAAAAAAATATTACATATAAAAACGAATATACACTATGCGCAAAATCACAAGAAGTTACAAAAACCTCCAAAAAAATACTGAAGACCTCCTTTTTGTTATCATTTATTACTAACCTGCTGCTTTATCCTGCTCCATATCAGGAATATCTAGTGAATGCCCAGTTGCCTTTGAGACAAGGAACACAATAAGACCCATGCTTGCATGTTATTTTTTCCCTTATAGCGAAGACCTCTGAAACATTCTTAACCTGAACTTAATTAAAAACCAAGTATACAATGGAAAAGTTGTCGATTAACTTTTTTTTTATCACAGAATGTTTTATATACAAGAAATTATAAAAATTATTTCAACTTGCCAGATGACTGCTAAACAATGAGCTGTCATTATTTGAAGTGAATGGATTAACATGTGAAGTTTAACTCTTAAACCAATGATAAAGGGTTAGACAAAGTAATAATTGTTCCCATTCATATGGTTTCATACAAACGAAAATAGGGCCCAAAAGCCATATTAAAATTTCCGTACTTACTTGGCAGTTTTTAACAATGGATGATTAGACCCCACCAACTTTCGCAAATGTAACGCAACATTTGCAATTTCATCACTAAGCAACCACCTCTAGCTTAGAAATGATATAGGATACCCGACAATTTTTTCAGCTTCACTCACAGCTCTATACCAATCAGGCTTCTTCTCTTGGCCTAATTTTGCAAACTGAATTTCAGAGGAAGACAAATGTCTTACTTTTTGGGAGTGAATCAGTGTTGGTGCTACATTAGCGGTAGGTAAAACTTGTCTAGCTGGTGAAACCAGCATGTCCAATCTACAGTGTGAATTCCGAGTCGGCAAACACAGTGTTTTGAAATTACTCAGGAAACTTGTCCCGTAATATGGGACTCTTTCAAAGAAGTTGTATTCTCAAAGTTTGCCACTTCTACCTGGTAAAAAATTGCCAAGAAGTTCGAAGACGAGAATAAAACAGTGTAATTTTAATAATCGTTTTAATAATTACAATTGTTTGTAATTTTTAGAAAAATATGTTACATATGATACTAACTGGATTTCTGTTATTAAATTTCCATCAATGGCAATTTTTATATTTCAATTGTTTACTATAGGTTTATATAAAGTTTGCTAAGGGTAGGGTTACCAGACGACAGAAATTTTTCTGACATGTCTGAAATTTTAGCTCCCTGTTAGGGAAACAGGAAAAACTGCAAGTAATAAAAAATTTTTATTAATCATTTTAGTAAGAAAAAATAAATTAATGAAACCTTAACAAAATAAGTGAATTTTTAATTTAATATATTAATAAATTTAGTTTTGTACTTTTTATTGCTTGATATCTCTTTTAGCAATTGCTGGTCTTTGATAACCATTTCATGACATTCTTCACGTGATGTGTTCTTTAAATTAAATTGTGTCAAGAGTAGAACCTTAACAGAATATATTGTTGTAAACAAACTATTACTACAAATTATTATTAAATTACTATATATAAAATATCTCTAAGTTGCGCTTATGGATTAATATTTAATACCCTCTAAGAAAAGTTATATTTTAAGTAAATTTATATTCTAATCGGCTGAAACAAAAGCATGCCTTAATCACAGAAACTCTAAAACTTTCCTTTTTACAGAAACAATTAGCTTTGTTCATATTGTCTTATCGTTCCATAAATACACACTTTGTCATTTCAGTTATCATGTAAATAAATAGTTATATTTGTTAGTACGCCTATAACAATAATTTAGATAGAGAAATAAGATATAAGTAGGACCCGAACATAGAGATGAGGGGAACTAAAATTAAAAAACTACAATAGTGACATTCAATTAGTAAGTAAGAAGAGTTGTTACCTCCTGATTTACTAAATATTTTAATAAAATATTAAAAATGATATTAGAAGATTTATTTGAATTCATTGAAACTAATGATAAACCAAAAGCAGAACCAGCAAAGTTATAACATTGGTGGGAGCGGAAAAGCAAAGCTTATAACAATATAGACAGCCTATTTCTCTTCTTAGTCCACTGTGCTCCCATTAATGACAACCCTCGCTGAATATTCGAGGCCTTAACATACAACATTCAGACAAAAGGTCAGGATATTTACTGACAAGTTAGAAATAATGTCAGGAAATTGTCCTCGCAAATAGTCGTGTGAGTATCAGGGAGATAGCAACCGATCTTGGTGACTCGCTCGGATCGATGCAAAGCGTTATGCATGATGTTTTGGGTATGAGACGAGTTGAAGCACGGCTTGTGCCGAGAGTGTTGAATTTGTTGCACAACCAGCATCAGATTGATGTCGCTAAAGAAATCCTTTCTTTGAGCCAAAATGTTATCGACGGCATCATTACCGGTGACAAGATATGGGTCTATGTGAATATGACATCGAAACTAACCAACAATCATTGGAATGGCGGTTCTCAGATGAACCAAAATCCAAAAAACCAAGACAGAGTCGATCGAAAATCAAGGTTTTTTTGACCGGTTTTTATTGATTGCCGTGGTGTGGTCCACTCCGAATTTCTTCCGCCAGGTCAGACAGTAAATAAGGAGTATTACGTCAGCGTATTAAAGTGTTTGAGGGAAAATGTTCGTCGCAAGAGGCCAGAATTGTGGAGAAACAACTCGTGGTTTCTTCACCACGACAACGCACCTGCTCACATAGCTCATCTTATACGCGACTATTGGGCAAGCTTTGTATTCACCCGACACGGCTCTTTTTGACATTTCCCTATTTCCACGACTCAAGTTACCACTTCGCGAAAAACGTTTTGAGAGGGTTAAGGTAGTAAAGGAGAATTCGCAGAAGGGACTGACCACAAGTAGAAAATGTTATCTAAATTAAATTTTTCTGAGAAATTGATAATAAAATTTTTCCGTTCTTTATAAATGTGACCGGTGAATTATTCCATTTTTTATATTTTAGGTCTCGTATAAATACGAAACATTCAAACAGTCTCGCAAACCGGGTATTTTAGATTTTCAAGAAAAATGGTTACACTACATTCTGGATTCCAAAATAAAATTCTTTAAAACTGTCACTTATTAAATGTAAGAGGTGTTGTAAAATTTATTGCATATGATTTAAATAAAACGCCGAAATATCTTCAATATTTTGTTTTTATTCTAAAATCTTTAAACAAAATAAAAATGTGTAAAAATTCCAAATGCAGTTCTCTAAACACAATCCCAATACTTACATTTTTAAATTTAGTAATATACCATAAGCAACACATTACTTACAAATTACAAGTTGAAATTCATTAGCTTTGTTCGCGGGTCACTTTCCGAACCGATTCAGAACTAGTACGGAATTAGTTCAGGATTGTCGTACAGCGCATGCCCAGTTATTAACCGGTTCAAGATTTTTTTTACCACGAACGATTTTGGAATTTTAAATCATCTACTGTCGTATGAGTCTCATTATTTAACATACTGACTAAACTAGTTGTTTTTGTTCTTTTAAATAACTTAGAACTGTTTTTTATTAGGTTTTATTATTTGTATTATTTTAAAGAAGTATTGAATTATAATTGTTGTTCTTATATAATAAAAAGTCTAACTGAGAGTTCCTTTTAGAATAAAACATCCTGTTTTTTGCTGAATATATTTTTTGATAAAAAAAATATATTTTAACTGAAATCTATTGTTTGCTCTTTATTTTGTGCTTTTTATTTTCTCAAAATAATTAGCACTTTTAGGAATTTTGATTAACTCTAAAATTTCTTCCTAATCGCAGGACGATAAATGATTTGACATAATGGGAGTATTCACTAAAAACATATTGTTTTAGGTTTAAACTAAAAGGTAAAAAACACTTTTTTAATTTATCAATTAAGATTCTAGTTAGATTAACACTAATTAAAGTAAAACCAATATAATATAATAAAATACTTACTGGAACATCAAATGCAACGTATGACATAAACAAAAGAAAAACCTAAATAAAATAAAAACAATTTTCAAATAGTTGCACATTGCGGCCGCAGCATGAAAGCTAGCGCTGCATAAAATTCTGTACTTACAGTTCTTGTTCAATCCTTAGAACCGGCAGAACTGGTTCAGAATCGATTTCGAACCGAATTATTTTCTCCGCGAACATGGGACTGTAACTAAAAATTCAGAACTTTGTTATCCGCGAACGTTACTATTTCAACTACGCATGCGTATTAGTTCAGAATCGATTCTAAATCCTTTCCGCGAACAAAGCTATTATTTGACTCTGTGATCTAACAGTTCACATCATATAGTATTTATTCGCATATATTTATAAATGATCTTTCCATTTAAACAGATATCAAAAAATGATTAATAATAAATTTATTAAATTGTTTTTAAACTTTTAATAAAAACAAATTAATATCAGAAATACTAATCCCTGAATTTACGTCCATGGTCTAACTTTAAAACTGGCCTAAGTTAACAATAAAGAGTTGTTTAAATTAACAAGTGAAACAATAAATCAATCAAGTTTTGAACCTTAAAAATATACTAATAAAAACATTATTATTTTCTGGAGATAATTGTTCCTCTTACGCATTTTTTAATGGATCTGGCGGGATTAGTATTTTATTAGTGCTTACCGTTTAAATTATACCTGACATTCATTTTCCTAAATTAAAAAAATACATGTACTTTATACCATTCAGACGTTTTCGAGTTATGCTAATAATTTTTTTACCCTTTGGATTGCTTATTTCTAAATACTTCATTAACAGCTTCCGTATTCCAACTTTTTATTCTCTATTCAGAAATATACTAAGATGTAGTGTTTCAAGATTAAACTTTTATAAAAAAAATTGAACCGACTTAAAAAAAAGCGCTATATTTTTATTTTTCGCTTTTTAGCGGTTTTTTTTAATTGGTTCAGTTTTATAAAAATGTTATTTTTCAATTTTTAGTTTTGAACTGATTTTTTAATGAAATTGTACCAAACAAATATTAATGTGTTATAGCAAATGGGCTATCTATATTGAAAGAACTGAGACATGTAAATTTTTTAGTCCGACATATTTTGTTCGAAGAAATTTATTTAAAAACCGTAATATAGAACCCAAGAACCCTCTATTATGAATCTGGCGGAAAAATGTAAAATTTTTACTCCAACATATTGGCACCGCTATATTAAATTAATTTCTGATTCATAACATGCGGTTCTGAAAACCCCCAAATATCAATTTTTAAAAAAAATATCAAAACATAAAATTTTCAACCCACCATATTGGATCCGCCAATATCGGATTTGAAAAAAAAAATAATTTTAAACCCTTAATCCAATCTTATTGTACACACTCGAAAGCCCCCCAATACCTATTTTGGGCATAATCCGGAAAAATAAAGTTTTTAGACCGCCATATAGCATCTACTATATTGAATTTGTTTAAAATAATTTTGAATCGTTATTTACACTCCCAGAAACTTCCCAGTAACCAATTTTGAATAAAATCGAGATATTAAATTTTTAGTTTGCCATATTTGATATTGATTTTTTTTAATAATTTTAAATTCGTAATGTATACCGTCAAAAACCCTCCTAACCAATTTTGGACAAAATCGACAGATGCAAAATTTTAAATCCGCCATAATAAATCTTTTAAAATAATTTGAAATTTGTAATTTACACCTTCAAAAACCTTCTATATCCATTTTGAACAAAATCGAGAAACGCAAAATTTTTAATCCGCCATATTGAATTTTTTGAAAATAATTTTATATTCATTATGTGCGACCCCGAAAATAGGCTATTGACTATGTATTTGGGAAAGGAACTAAAACGTTAAAGTATTTTCATTGTTTCATACGTTCAATTGATCTCCAAATATGAAAAAATCACAAAGTGCTACCAAGTTAAGGGGTGCGTTTTTGAAATTAAGACACATTTATCCGCTTTTTAGTTTTTTAAGTTTTACTCGAAAACTATATATTTTTGTAGGTACATGTCTACAGAAAAGTTGTAGGTAATGAAATTTCCAATCGAAATGATACCTCATGATGTCCAAAAAAGTCATATTTCAAAAAAAATACACTCCATAGGTTAGTACAAAAAACAAGGGTATTTTTCGGAATAGTGGAAACACCGAATTTTTCGCTGATTCCTTGCATATTCACTAGGTCGTAGAATCCGAGTCTCAAGTTTCGATTTGACGGTCACAAAAAGTTTTTCCAGAAAAAAATATTTTCACTCTCACACCGTATTTTTCGACATATTCCTTTAACTTTTGCAACTTCCACTAGAACATAATTGCCAGCACATAACATTTTGTTAAAATATGGCAGAAAACACTAAAAATCGAGCAGCGCGAAAATTCATGCAGAGTTGCCGGATTTCAAACAACCATCCAATACCAATTCAATAATTAACTCCATTTACTCTTTTTCCCCAAAAGCGAATATTAAATAAGGAACAGGTCTACTTTTGGAAAGATATATGCCGGTGACGTCACAGAATAGTATACCAGGTTGAAATTAGTCGAAGTATTCTGAACCTTGTTAAGCTTAAGTCAAATTTTCCAGACGTAAAGACATGTACGTATGTATTTTTTAAATTATCATAAATCCTTCAATAAGTCAATACGCTTGAAATCTTCCTAAACAGGTTAAACTGTATAAGGAACAACATGGATTCCCAAAAAAACAAATCAGCTGAAAAGGCGAAGTAAAAGACTTCATCCACAGGCAACTCGAACGGGACTGTATCATTATCGGCCTATTCTTCCGATCTTTCACGTGCCTTCGACACCATAAATCTAGACTTTGTAGCCAAATAAAAATATGTTATATTCTAAACTAAGGTGTACTCTATGATGAAACCTATATCAAATTTTGACCTTTTAGATGAATAAATGAAAAGTAATCACAGTGTTTAAAGAAAGAAAACGTGGTATGATCTCAAAAAAAATTTTTACCTCAATCTTTTGGAATTTCAGAATAAATGGATTTTAAAGAACGCAACACGATAGCAACCAGCAATTTACACACTTTTTAATGCATAACGTAAGGGACAGTATTAAAAGAATGAGGAAAACTCTCATAAGAAGTGTCGTAGCTACACGACAACGCGCCGGTGCATACTTCTGTTGTTTCCCAAGCTGCTACTCAACCATTCCCATATAGTTCTGGTCTAGATTAAAATCTTGAGAAGCAAAAATTTACCATAGATAAAGTGACATCGGAAGTTTTTATATATTTTGAGGATAAGATTTTGGATCATTTTTTACGGGTACAGAAATGTTAACACAGCGCTTTGACAAATGTATTGAAATTAGAGGTAATTATAATTGAAAAATAATGTTTTTAATTTACTGCTCATTTTACAATTCAGGTCAGATGCTTTTGGACCTTACTTGTACATTAGCTACTGTTCCAAAGAAAATAGTGGGATTTGCTTTATGAAAATGAAGGATGCAAAAATACAAATACACAGAATTATTTGAAATAAATGAGCAATTTTCTCATTTAAGTGAATTTTAAATAAAATAGTATATGAAAATATAGAAATAATAAATTTACATTGAATTTGATTAATACATTTTATACTTTTTACAGTTTCAAAAAATACATGGTAAACCAAAATTATATCTTTAAAATAGAATACCCTGTATATTTTTAACTATTTAAAATATTTTAATTGTGCAATAGAAAATTATATATTATACAATGTTCCTTAATATGTTTATAATCTATTATTAAGTTGTAAAAACCTTTTACATTTTTAATAGAATAGAAGTTCTAATTTTCAAAATGTGATGTACAAAAAACACAAAAATTAATATATAATATATATATATATATATATATATATATATATATATATATATATATATATATACACTGCCAAAAATATTTATCAACAATTTTATAACTGGTATAGTTAGACCTATGACACAGAAATTGATGAAAGTAAAATTTTAATTTTAATATTTCTTAAAAAGTGTATCCTTATGTCCTGAGGGTATGTAAATGTAATATATGTATTCAAATCACTCTAAGTCTAATTTCAACCAAATTACAATATGCAAGTTAAAGAAAAAATTATATTAAAGAGTATTGAGAAATAAAAAACTGGTAGAATATGAATTAAACTTGTGCTAATCGGTTTTCCATACTGTTTCATTTAGGATTATGAAGTCTTAAAAACGTGGCTGGTAAATAACAATAAATTATTTCCCCTTTAGGATTCAAAGGGAAGCAACAACAGCCTGCTTTAACATGTAAGATATAAGGTCAATCGTAAGGTATTAGTGATTTATGGTTTAAATAAAAATGGTTTTGACGGCCGAGAAGAGAACTGTCGTTACTTGATACTTAAGAAAACTATCTAAAGCTAAACAGGATAGACTGATTCCATAACAAGTTTTTGTTTTCTAATTTTGGTATGGAACATTAAAAAATATCTATCTCGAAAAGTGAAACACGGAAGATGGTGTTTCAGGATGGTTTACAAAATAAAGAATATATTTAAATTTTTAAGTTTACTTTTTCTATTGCAATATTTTATATATTTCAGTTTAAAAGGTTTTTATATTAAATACAAAAAAAAAATCAATTCCAAAATAAACTCTTAAAGAGCTAACTATCTTATCTCTTACATCGAGAAAACGTTTTTAATATTTGATTTCTACAATAAAGAATTTAGTTGAATTTTTAAGTTTGCTAGTTTTTTTTTTATTGCAGTATTTTATATATTTCAGTTTAAGAATTTTTATACTATATATAAAAAAACTGACAATTACAAAAAAAAACTTGATACACTTTTATTAAAAAAAAAATCTTGATACATTTTTATTACAAAAAAAAATGCTTGATATGATATATTAAAACAAGAAATTGTAATTATTTGAATTAAGTGAAATCTAGGGAAAAACCGTTCTTCTGAAATAATTTCGGCACTTACTTCCTGTTTCGAAGCCGTAGAACACGATTCTGGCCTTGGTTTTCCCACTATTTTTTCTCACTTTGCCGGAAAGCAGATAAAATCACTTTTCCCTTTAGGTTGAATTTTTTGCACTAAATCGTTAAAATTTTGTCACAACTACAAATTCTGTATTATATGAAATTTCATATATTTGCACTTTTTCTACCAGAAAAATCTAGAAAAAGGACGAAAAAACAAATCAAAGCAAAATGACCTATCATATCTAATAGTGGCGCTACTTGTTTGGAAAGGGTACTGTTGCCAGAGCATAAATACGATTTTTGAAAGGGATCCGAAAACATTTTTCGTATGTACTATAAATTTTTTAAATACATGGGACAGGTTTATCCTCCCTCTTTTAATGAAAACAACAAAGATAATAATTTGCTTTTAATGAATATTTCTTTATGCCACCCATTTCTTCTATTGTTCTGTACCAAACAATTCCATCGAATTTATAATCGTAACTCATTTTTCTACACCTTGGTCTTATAGTTTTGCAAAGCAAATTTTTTTGGAAGCAGCTTTTAAACCACGAGCTTACCTACTAACTAGGACCTTTCCCAATATCCTTCTGTGGTAAAGATTCTCCCACCTCCACGCAGTCTCTGCTGGATAATAACATTTTTTAATTAATATATTTCGGTCAGTTTAGGTTAGTTTCAGTTTTCCAAACTAACTAAAACCAAGCTAAATCTGAGCTAACCAAAAATTTTGGTTGGTTAAGATTAAGTTTACCCTTGTTTTTACATTACAAAAATTAAAGTATGTTGTTGACTAAGAAAGACAAATTTTTAGTTTATAGCACAAAAGTATTTTACATGAGCAATGTAGCAACGAACATTTTACATTTCCGGTAGTACAATGATTGATTACGTTTACTAAACGTACTTTTGCTTTTTCACTGAAAACACTAGTTTTTCTACGTTTGTTTGCTAAAATTACCTTTTCCCGTAAAGTTTATTTTAACTAGACCATTCACAATAAAAATAGTGTTTTCTTGAATTTCTAGGAAAGTGAGGAAAAATAGTGGAATACCAAGGCTAAAATCGTGTTTTACAACCTCAAAATTGGAGGAGTGTCTAAAATATTTTCAAAAAACACGTTTTCTTAGATTTCACTTAACTAATATAATTAGCCAAAAAATAAATATTTGAATTCCTTATGAAAACAACTCACCAAAACTAAATTTATTACACAAGTAAAGTTTGTACAGGTTTTTTTCCTGGCCATGCTTCTTTCGCATATTTTTTCTTTTTGGGTTCCATTGAATCTGCCACTTGCACTTGTTGAGGTACGAATGGAGTGGGATTTTGAATTCCTATATCAACATCTGGGGCTGGATTAGGTAATACCATTCCTAACCTAAAAGTAAAATATATTCATTAAATTTTAAATAAGTACATGTAGTACAAGTATTTGTTGTATTTATTGTCATTGTCCCGTTTTTAATAATAGTTCTAGTATGCTATTTATATTTCATTATATGTATCAGATATGTAGCAATGTAATCGGCAGGACTGATTGATTGTTCCTATATCTTGGTCATAAGTAACATTTTTCAATACTAAACATTAAAGTTAATTTTAAATTTATTCTTTAACATTTTACCACTTCTGTGAACCGTAACCATTACTTACCTCGAACTTAAAGAACTATAAATACTACTCATACTGCTAACACTGGATGTCTGAGTCTCAGGAGGCAGATCATTGTACAAGTCATGTTGAGGATGATGTAAAACTTTTGGTACTTTAAATTCTGATGGAACATTGTGAGACATTCCCAGACTATCTGTCAATTTAAGTCTTTTATTTGAGGTAGGTATAATGGTTGTTTGTACAAGGTTCCTGAATCTGCCAATGCTTGGATCAATGTCTTCAGGATTTATAATTTCCTCATCTTCATTAAAAGATACACAGTTTCGTTTTCTTTTTCTACTCTTGTTTCGTTTTTCTACATCATCACTGATACCCAGCATAGATATTCTTCGATTATGGGCAGTATTGAATTCAGTTAAATTCTAAAATAAGTATTAGTTTCAAAAAGAGTAGATATTATATATATATATATATATATATATATATATATATATATATATACATATATATATATATATATATATATATATATATATATATATATATATATATATATATATATATATATATATATATATATATATATATATGATAAGCATAAAATTAGACTCATTTATTTTAAACTTACATCTAATTCAGTTTCAGTCTCAGGGAGCCCCAACAGGCCTCCCTCTGCTTCTTCACCTGCTTTCTCAATTTCATCAATAATTGGTCGTATTCCAGTCTGTGGTCTTTCCCTTATTATGTAATTTCTCGTAGAAGCACCAAAGTGGAAACTTGAATCAATGGGTAGTTGGGTAGGCTTATAAGCCTCCAATCGTAAACTACCAATGAATGTTCCATGAGCTGTAATTGGATGAAATGTCTAAAAACTGGTTAAAGTACATGGGAAACATATTTACTTACTACTTCCCAAATCCACCAAAAAGGCCCGATTTAAATGTTTGTGCCACACGAAAGCTGCGTGTACTCTAGAACAAGACGCATGATCAATGCAAAAATCATTCATTTGAGAATTCCGTCCGAAAAGATAACATTTCTTTTCGTCAATCATAAGTTTTTGAATGAGTTTGTCACCCTTTAGAACGTCTAAGTGTAGACCAACTGGTGGTTTACCAGCCCTGAAAAAAATATTTGCTGCATATTTTAAAACCTGTTACAATTATATGTAAAGTAAAAAAAATATTGAGTTTAAAAAAAGTTTGAATAGACATAACCTTAATTAAATAAAATTACAAACCAGTTAGGAACTTCGTAATGATTAGCCATAATGCCTCAAAATCATCGAATAGGGCTTTGTAAATTAACTTTAAAATCTATTTCAATAAAATTTCATTCCTCCTACAAAAATAACAAAACTGCCATATATATTTAATATTTGGTTATTTTTGGTTTATACTAAAATTTTTATTCTTCTATTGGCAACATTTATTTACGAGTTTTAGAGTTTTTTTTGTTGTTAGGTATTGACCGCCATGAAATTATTTGTTACGTCCATAGACTTAAAAGTAAATATATAAACTGCGAGTCCTAGGAAGACCGTTGCCTCATGGTTAAAAAGAGAGAACATTTTCGATGAGTACAATATCTCTCTTTCTATCGTCGGTCAGATGACAAGGATATCCCATGACGTTTGGAATATCGTTCTTCCGTGCGCCTTCAGAAAAAGAAATACTACTAATCGTAAAGACTCTGTCTCTTGGTAAGCGTGAGCTAACTTTCTTCTATAGGACCCGCAGTCTATACTACTTGTTCTTGTGTCTATGAGTTTACCATAGACATACAAGTTAAGTTATAGACTACGGATTCTATAGAAGCAAGTTGACTCGTGCCTGAAAAGAGACAAAGCTTTTTCGATGACTAGTACTAGTATCCCTCTTTCTAACGGCTCAGCTAAGTACGATACTTCAAACGTCATTAGATACCCCTATCAGCTAACCCCCATTAGGTCCGGAAGCGAGAAGAGTCTAATCCATTGTGCTATTTGTTACTAATCTCTCCCCGTTTCGCATATCACTTTATTCTATATATAAATTATATGTTTACTTAAGTAAAATAGATTACATTGAAATAGAGTCGGTTTCAGTATGGAAGAATAATAGTCCAAAGGGAGCTCCGAACTCGCAATCCTTAGAACTACATCAAATCGGCTGGAGTACAGCGTTAGAAATAAAAAAGAAGCAATCAACGCCAAAAATAGGAAGAAGAACCCCCATTAGCAAGAAAAGTACTACACTCATCGAAAACGCTCTATCTCTCTTTAAGCGTGGGCCAACTTGCTCCTATGGGATCCGGAATTTATATTTAACTTTTATATCTATGAGTTTACTTGAAACCACGGATTTCTTAAAATAAAATGGATGACAGAGTGTAATGGAACTGTCAAACGAAAAATGTCCGGAGTATGCTCCGCGCCATTTTGGGAAAAGTGACGTTTTGGCACGTCAAATTAGCCGTCAAAAATCAAAAAAATAGTGTCATTGTTATTATTGTGAAGTTATGAATTGTCATTAAAATCTTTGTTTTTTTTCCCTGGATTAAATTTATTTTATATAACTTAACAACCAAGTAATATGCACCAAACCATCAATCAAATATTTAGGTTGTTATAACCTTGGTTTCTACCACCGCTGTTACTACAAATGTTATATACTTGAATTTTCGCTGGGTTTTATGTTATGGACTTTTACCAGTGTTATAGTTGGCTGGTTTTATGAAAACAAGACAAATTTTTCAAATATCAAATATATATATATATATATATATATATATATATATATATATATATATATATATATATATATATATATTTATGATTTATTCTTTACTTGTCTCTCCATTCGGCCATAGGCATACTTAAGAAACTAACATATCTATTTTATTATAAGTGCCGTTTTACACACACAAGAATTATTCCGAAAATTCTAACAAAAATTTTCAGCAAATTTTTTCCGAAAATTCTAGAGATAATTTTTACAATAAAATACGATTCTGTTTGATACGTACAAGAAATTTGAATATAATTTTGGTGATAATTTTGTCGATGCTCATGCGCATTTTCATCACATGTGACGTTCCAGCAATTAAAAAGTTAACTTGCTCTGGGAATAACCTCAAAATGTCGTAAATATGAAAGTTTCCGAACATATATAATCAAGAAACTACAAAATAAGGGATATTTTGTTCAAGAAACAATGAGTTAATATTAAGTTTAGGTTAATTACCAGACGTGGGCTGTCAATTCACAAATTTTATTCTGCGTCGATTTTCGCGCACTTTCTGCCGAAAATTTTCACCAAAATTTTAACAAGAATTCTTTGATGTGTAAGAGCCGTTTTACACACACAAGAATTATAGCCAAAATTCATCTCAAAATTATGTCGAAAATTTTCATAAAACTAATTTGCTGTTTTACACATCAAAGAATTCTCGTTAAAATTTTGGTGAAAATTTTCGGCAGAAAGTGCGCGAAAATCGACGCAGAATAAAATTTGTGAATTGACAGCCCACGTCTGGTAATTAACCTAAACTTAATATTAACTCATTGTTTCTTGAACAAAATATCCCTTATTTTGTAGTTTCTTGATTATATATGTTCGGAAACTTTCATATTTACGACATTTTAAGGTTATTCCTAGAGCAAGTTAACTTTTTAACTGCTGGAACGTCACATGTGATGAAAATGCGCATGAGCATCGACAAAATTATCACCAAAATTATATTCAAATTTCTTGTACGTATCAAACAGAATCGTATTTTATTGTAAAAATTATCTCTAGAATTTTCGGAAAAAATTTGCTGAAAATTTTTGTTAGAATTTTCGGAATAATTCTTGTGTGTGTAAACGGCTCTAAGAGCCGTTTTACACACACAAGAATTATAGCCAAAATTCATCTCAAAATTATGTCGAAAATTTTCATAAAACTAATTTGCTGTTTTACACATCAAAGAATTCTTGTTAAAATTTTGGTGAAAATTTTCGGCAGAAAGTGCGCGAAAATCGACGCAGAATAAAATTTGTGAATTGACAGCCCACGTCTGCTGGTAATTAACCTAAACTTAATATTAACTCATTGTTTCTTGAACAAAATATCCCTTATTTTGTAGTTTCTTGTTTATATATGTTCGGAAACTTTCATATTTACGACATTTTAAGGTTATTCCCAGAGCAAGTTACCTTTTTAACTGCTGGAACGTCACATGTGATGAAAATGCGCATGAGCATCGACAAAATTATGACCAAAATTATATTGAAATTTCTTGTACGTATCAAACAGAGTGGTATTTTATTGTAAAAATTATCTCTAGAATTTCGGAAATTTTTTCCGAAAATTCTAGAGATAATTTTTACAATAAAATACCACTCTGTTTGATACGTACAAGAAATTTGAATATAATTTTGGTGATAATTTTGTCGATGCTCATGCGCATTTTCATCACATGTGACGTTCCAGCAGTTAAAAAGTTAACTTGCTCTGGGAATAACCTTAAAATGTCGTAAATATGAAAGTTTCCGAACATATATAATCAAGAAACTACAAAATAAGGGATATTTTGTTCAAGAAACAATGAGTTAATATTAAGTTTAGGTTAATTACCAGCAGACGTGGGCTGTCAATTCACAAATTTTATTCTGCGTCGATTTTCGCGCACTTTCTGCCGAAAATTTTCACCAAAATTTTAACAAGAATCCTTTGATGTGTAAAACAGCAAATTAGTTTTATGAAAATTTTCGACATAATTTTGAGATGAATTTTGGCTATAATTCTTGTGTGTGTAAAACGGCTCTAAGACCATTGGTCAAACAACCTATTAGTAAAGTCTACCTGCTATGCGACATAAGGGCGCCATGAATAAAGTTCTGTATTTTTAATAAAAGAAGGTTTTATGATATTAGGGACTTTTCCGTTTAGGTTGGTTAACAAATGTATTTACTTAGGATATGCTTATCTAAGAATTTACCAACTATTGGGTTGCAATTATGCATTGAACCATAGGCGTAACCTAAATATAATGGAATTATATATAAAAATAGTTGGGTTACTGCAAGGTAAAAATAGAGATCACCAAATTATCTTAAATTGGCACGGTTAACAAAAATGTTTACAAATGGCCAAATACCTTAGGAGTCTAATATACAAAGAAAAAGGCATATAAAAAAAACAACTCGTATATACAAAGCAATATATTGACTTTATTGGGAATAAATGCCCCCTACATATAGTAATTGCAGGAAGCCAGCACTGATAAACCTTGAAATGGTAGAAACCGCAGCTCTATGTAGTACGACCAAAATCCGTCGTCCTAACTATCCACCAATCAATTATTGTTTGAATTCACTAAACATCCAGCCTCTTATTGCAAGACTTCCTATCTTGACAATAGAGGAATTGTGTACGACCAGGGACAGAAACCATAGGCCAGTCAGAAGACCTCCATTAATGATACTGGCAGATCTCACATTCAACCTTTAATATACTTTTTTATTATTTTGTAAAGATTTATAGGGGCTTGAAGATCAAATGTACTATTAATTAGGTTTTTATCCTGAAGGACCAATTTATATGCTCTAATAAATTGTAATCGTAATAATATTTATTTAATTGGACGGTTCACGCCAAAGCTCATAGGGAATAAGGAGACCACGTCACCTAGGACCCGATAACATGGAAAGGGTTCCCACAGAGCTTCATACTCTTGGTATCTTTGTTTACCAGGTATGAGTCAATATTCCCTGAAGGGAGTGCGAAGACGTTTGGCTTGTAAATCTGAATTTATTTAATTGTAGTGTAGTATTGTGTTTAATACAGCTTAAGGAAGTAAAATGTTGCATTTAACATTATTTGAATTTAAAATTTAATGTTACTTATTTAAATAAAAGTTTCAAATACCTTACAAATTGTTATTTCTCAAATTTTTTATAAGTTGTGTTGATGAAAATAATTATGTTACACCCTACTGTTTAAAAGTAAGATACTCGGCTGTTATGGACACAAGTGTTTATGTTAAATCCATAATTAGAACTAGCCGTAGAAAAACAATTTTTAAACAGCACGCTCATTCTATTGAGATATGAACATAATTTAGTGTAATAATTTTGTATGTCTATAATCTCAAATTTAATTAAAAAATACGAAAATAACGGGGCACCACCTAATTAACGTTTCAACTGTTTTTTTTTCAAAAAATAAAACGTTTGGAAGAAACGGTTCGGCAACATATTGCTCTCTTTAATGACTAGTTATTTTTAACAACCAAAAATATAAAAATTTTTAATATGTTTTTACGACCGACCAATAGTATCGCAGACATCCACAGATTACAACCAATTGATACGAATTGGATCAGTTGGGTGAGGTTTAACGTAATACTGTCATTTTATCTCTTTCTACTATTCGTTTCGTTCAACTAGTTTTGTCGTTGAAATTTCGGAAAGGTATGCAAATTGCTTCAAACCTTGTCAGTTGGAGGTAAACGATGACGTTTAGTCGGTATAATTTTTCAGTGGCGACAGCGTATTCACTGTTATTATAACTTCACTTTACCCAAAATGGCGCATAGTATGGTACGGACATCTTTTGTTCAAGGCCGGACATTTCAAGGAAGTTGGAAGGGGTAAAACTTCC
Source organism: Diaprepes abbreviatus (assembly GCA_034092305.1). Classification (NCBI taxonomy): domain Eukaryota; kingdom Metazoa; phylum Arthropoda; class Insecta; order Coleoptera; family Curculionidae; genus Diaprepes; species Diaprepes abbreviatus. The sequence goes on from JASJET010000105.1 coordinate 5,343,448, forward strand.
TTGGGACATTTTCTGTTTATTAGACCAACCGTTATTTCGTGTCTTGTGAGTGGTACGGTTACTTTAATATGTGCGTGCTTGAAACATAAATTTCGTATTTTGTAAACATAACCTATCTTGTCCTCGAATATAACCTCAATTATATTTACATGTATTTTTAAACTTTATAAATAAGCTCGTATATTATTAAAATGGAAGTAATAGATAATAAATTAAATTCAAACAATCCAATGTTAATAGCTGAAGTATTTTCAAGACTTATAGAAAGTATAATCATAAACAATAATGGAAAACAAGGATTTACCTACTTGAAAAGCAAATGTTTGAGTAACGACCCTATAATTAGCGAAGTTGCTGGTGCATCAGTAATAAAACTAGTTGAGAATGGGGCTCTACAAATAGATCAAATTTTGGCTGATTTTATTACAAGCATATCTTCTGCCAGGTATATATTTATTAAGGTAGCGATGTACATTAAAACCGGCTAAATTGGTTTTTAAAATTTGACGCCACATAAGTAAACCTGATTTAGAATTTTTTATCATATGCTTTTTTTAACTGGTTAGCTGCAAAATTCCATTTGTGTGTAAACCAACAATATTATTTGCTGGTTAATTACAAATATAAGTAATGTAGCATAAAAGTCTCTTGTAAATATAAACAGTTTTAATTAATTTTTTAGCAATGTAAATACATTAACAAACATAATTGCGAAGCTTTTATACCTTCAAGTACGACACACACTAGCTAGTTCGAAAAAGAATAATGTCAAAATGCCATTATTGCAACATCCATTTATAAAAATACTACAAGGAGACTGTCATAGTGATACCCAGATGTGTATGTATAATGAGATTGTACAAAGCTATAAAGATTTGAGGTATGGAATTTAAAGAAATATATTCAAGAGTTTTTTTTAAGTTGTAAATCATAGTGCTTGGGTTTAGACTGTGTCAAATATTATGTAAGAAAAGTGAATAATGTTTGGAGTCACCAAAGGATACAATACTATTACAAACAGAAAGCATTTATAAGATACCTTGCTCTTGTACTAAAGAGTATGTGGGACAAACAGGACGGTCTATATCCACTAGGCTTAAGGAACATGAAAGATGTATTAAAAATAAACAGATTGTACAATCTGCAATAGCTGAACACCACAGGTCACACCTTAAATGTAAAAGAAACTAAGGTGTTTAGCATCAGTGTCCGGTTTCCTTAAAGATAAAATTAAAGAATCAATAGAAATTTATAAATATCTAAAGAATATTATTAGAGATACAGGTTACAGTCTACATCTCATGTGGAGATCTATTATAATGCTGGATTATGGTTTGCTGAGAACCAGTTGAGTATAAATACCGGGCTGTTGCTACTCGATGGTCATTTAGTGTTCTAATCTCGTGAAATAAAGATCCCTAAAGATGTTTCGTGCAATCGTAGGTGAAACGTTGACCACAGTCTAAACCCAAGGACCATGATTTTCAATGTGACCAAAGCCTTTAAAGCTTTCATTCTTTACTAGTTTTTTTTAATAAAATCACTGTATTATAAGCTTAACCCAGTAACACTGTAGCTATAGTATAGTATGTCCAAGATACATGGTATTTAATTTATATTTATTATTTAATAATTGTAGCGAAACATGTTTAAAAGATGTATTTTAGCTCGCATAAGTTAAAGTATTTATCAAACTTAACTAATAACTTGTTTTGTAGTGTTTCACCGTATATTACGAACATTTACAGTCCTATTTACTTATATTGTATATGCAATCCAACTCGAAAATTGGAATTAAGCTTACTCAGGCAGAAACTTTGGTCATTTTTGCTTAAGCATGATGAATTAAATAAAACTGAGATTGTCCTTAACCTCTGCTGTTGGATGCAGGTAAATAAAAGCTAGTTATGTATAAGGTAAAACCTTCAAATTTTATATATAATCGTATAATTAAAAAGTTCTTGCAAATTAGAAAATCTTATCAATACATTACTTCACAGAAATAAACTAAATTTTAATTTGTTTTTTCTTCAAGTGCTACTCACTTTTTAGAGCATAGGCAACTTCTCACATATATATATATATATATATATATATATATATATATATATATATATATATATATATATATATTGTTGTACGACTGAGAGGTTTCTTTATACAGAATACTTCAAAGTGATATACCATTCTCTTCTGGGAGATGATAAACCCTCTTTAATTGGTTTATTATCTCTAAACACTTATACTGGTGTCCATTACATATAAGTTGTAGAAATGTCAGCATTGCTATTTTTTTCATGTTTGATGAATGCAATATGCTGACGGTTTTAAATTCATATAAATTTTAGATGCAAACCAAAACTATGTCTGAATTATCAGGAACTTTACTAGATGAAGCCTTACAAATGCGATGGAATTCTTCAGAAACTATAGCAAATTTAGATTATTTAATATTACTTCAGATATTGGTTGTATGCAATATGGTACATAACAATGCAGATTGTCGTTTATGTATCGAAACAATAATGCAAAGTTTATTGAAAACTGAATTTTGTCACCAAAACTTGTCATTACTTATGTTATCCAAAGCTGTCCTTGTATGTTCACCATTATATTTAGAGGATGTACTAAAATTATGTGAGTATATAGAGGTACTCTGTATATCTAACCCACAGCAAATGTCAAAGATACTTGCCTTAGTAAAATAAAAAATTATAAAAATCGGTAGGTCCAATATAAAGTTTTGCTTGGTTATACCACATAGTGGGTCAAATTTAAAAATTTTGTCTTTAAAAATTTGTAATTTCTAGGTTTATTTTTATTGAAGCAAAAATTATGCCATCAACACAGCTACCTGGCCCTTAAATCATCTATAATACCTTGGATTGCAAGTCCATCACTCTTAACTCGGAATGCTTTAAATATAGCTGAAGATATTTTAAAGCTGGATAACCAAATATGCCGAGAGAGACCGCGCATTTTAGCATCTAGATTGTCTATAGAGAGGTTTCATTACATTACTTTTTGCAATCCAGAAATATTTCTAATGCTAGAATTAGGAATTAAAATGGAGTGTACACAAGAAGATGAATTTCCATTATTTTTAGATAATTTTGAACATGCTCCTATTCATTTTTTAAAAAACTGTTTTACTTTTTTGTGTGGTTTGTTACTAAGTAAAAAAACCAACACTGAAAGTAGACTAAAAGTTCTCTCTATGATATTAAAGTGTTCTTCACACTACACAGATCTATGCCCTGCACTGTTACCTCTAATTTTATACCAATTATCTAATACTCATGATAGTAAATTTCTTTTTGAATTACTGAAAGCCTTACCTCTAATGGCTAAAGTAAAAGAAAATGTACCAAAAATTATAGCTACTATACAAGCCATTTCAAGTAAATCTAGCGCGTTAAGTAATTTTGCAATTAAACTAATGTATGATACATGGGAAATTGATCACAAATGTTACTCAAATTTGGAAGCTATTTTAAATAAATCAGAAGAAAAGAACTTGATAGAAACAAATATTTCTAAGGCTTATATTTTTAAAAAACTGTCTGAAAAACGGTAAGTTATTTTTAAGATATTTATTTATTTATTTCAATAGTTTCATCATTTGTACATATACATTTAAATAAAATATTGAACATTAAACACTAAAGATGGCTTACTACTAACATTGTAGAATCAGATTTCTTAACTTATTTCTAAATACGTTAAATGACGGCAAAATAATCAATGTCAGGGAAATTGTTATCAGCAATAACCACTCTGTTGATCGGCATATTCTGACCATGTAGGGTGTTTTAGAACCCAGAGGATGGCAATGGACACTTCCTGAGTTTCCTAGGTGGAATGTTAAAATTAAAACCATCCAATTTGCCAGGGGACATTATTAAGTTATTTATCTTATCACCTTATAAAAAAAAGGAGTTCACGATATCATTTACGGTTCTCCAGCTTGGTAAACACTCCCTTACCTCATCAATATTAAGCCACAGCCTGTTCTACGCAATCTCCTCTATGGGTGTTAGAAATTTCACTTAAATAAATTCCAAACCTTTGCTATGTAATTGAAAGTATGGGCTCCAAATTAAAGTGCAGGATTCTGTTATTATCTTTACATAGTAAACAATGCAGAAACACCATATTGATTATTAAAATCCCTGGACATTCTTACTACCGTACCCAACATATGGGTGGCCTTTATTCATAATTGCACCCTATGATCAATATAACGAAGTTTACTATGCAGCAATAACCCTAGATTTTTAACAACATTCACTCTCTGCAATTGACTTATTCCAATTCTGTACCCAAATTTCCTCACACTCTTGTAGCTACTAAATATAAGAGCACTTAAAAACATCCTCTGAAGCAGTTCATAATCTTCCCTGGATTGTATTGTCTGACCTATATTATTCATAAACAGTTGAAACTAACTGCGTCCCTTGGGGACACCTGAGACCACATCACACTTCCGTGAAAGAAACCCGGCCAGTCTAACCTGCAATGTTCTATCCTGTCAATAGGATGACATCCAAGAATAGAATGATTTATCCCTGCCAAGAGATTTAAGCCTGTCAAGCAATACACTTTGATTCATCGAGTCAAATGCCTTACTAAAGTCCGTATACACTGCGTGAACCTTTCAACCACGGTACATGGCTGTACCGTGGTACTCTTCAACTCTTGAAAATATCCAATGAGGGTTGAATCACACGCTCAAATGTAACCTCAACTTCGCTCACATTAAAATGTGGATTACCGATGATCTGTTGTTCCTTTTCATTTACGTCAACAGCCTAACCGTCAAAACTTCGATATATAGAACTGCCTCCCTCTGCATGGCGATCACCAAGAAACATGAGTTCCTGAATTTTATTAGTCTCTTGTTTTTGGCTTAACAAATCTCCCTCATTTGCCCCTTATACACTTGACACATACTTCATGTTTTTACAAACAGTTTATTATTAATAATTAATATTATAAATAATAAATAATCATTTTTAAGATGATTTAAAGTGTATATGATTGAAATAATATTTTTTAAGCTTAAAAAATTGTTCTAAATGGGAAAAACAGAATCGTTTGTCAGCCTTGCTGATTTCTAAATTCATAGTTCAAATTTCTATTAGTATTTATTTTTTTAGGCCAGAACTTTATGGTAAAGATTTAGTAGCTTACCTATCGAAAATTTTAAACGAATGTGTAGGTGCAGCAGGTTCAATACCAGCTGCTTTGGCCATAGACGGGATAAGGTATTTATGTAAGGCTGAGATTATCGATATTATAACCACATGGGCTACATTAGCGCCAAAATTTAAAGATGATAACCGAATTCCTGTTATAAAAAGGTAAGTAGTTAAAAATAAACAGATCTATTAATCTAATATTATTTATGAAAATGTCAATAGTTATCTATAGTCGATTCACTGAAGCGTGGATTAAATTTATCAGTGATTTCTTATAGATTTTAAGTCACTGAATCTCGAATCTAGCTTGAAAATTGATCTATCTCCTCTTGATTTTGAGAGAATCGACGAAAAAATAGCAAAAATACGTAGTGCGGTTCATGTATTCTTAGCGTTGCATAATAAAAAGCTTTTAATGCTAAAACTCTCGATATGTATGAAGTAGACATAAGTCTCATTAAATCTGATACATAATATCGAACTAAATTCACGAAGTATTACTGTGCTTTACTAAGGCAATTGCGCCAGAATATTATCTAGAAACGACAAGAAAAACTCAGTCGAAGTGTTGCCGCAAGATAATACTCCGTCTACACCGTTACTATTTCCAAGACAACTGCTCGATAATCCTCCATATAGACTTGATCTAGCCTCCCCTGTTTTTTTTTTGTTTTCAAAATTGAAAGCAGATTTATGAAGAAAGAAATTCAATTCCGATGAGGAAATTAAACGAACCGTTTATGAACATTTCGACACTATAGATCTATTGTATTTTTTTTTATAGAGGCTTTAATTAAACGTTATCAAACAGTTTCCAGAAATACAAGGACATTATATTGAGAAATCATAAGTTCTTTTTATTTCAACCGCACCATGTACATGGTACTTTTTTAGGAGGCCATCCCATCTCTAAGAAAGAAGCTAGTTCATTGAATATCCTTACAACTTTTGCAAAAATTATTGTCTCGTATCTACTTAGCTAACTTTTTTTTTTTTGTAGTACTTGCTACAATTAAAAAATATTTTAATCGGTAACTTTAAACTGATTTATTATTTTTTATATTTATTTGTGACTTTTCACACAAAAATGGTACTCACACTTTTTTGGACCTCTTGTAGATTGGAAAATAATTTTAAAATGTAACCTGTATTTTTTAGTTTGTGCTTACTAATCAGTGAAATACCCCATTTACATTATACACAATTATATGACAAACTAAATGACGAGGTTACACAACATTTATGGCATTATGTTACAACAAGTAACGAGGAAGAAGTGATTCAGGCTGCTTTAGATGCCTTAGCTTCGTTTAGTTTGGAATTGATATGTTCTCAAATTCCTGACGTATTTTTGGACGAAAATTATGCCAAGCAGAATCCATTAGGAGGCCAAAGAATAGTCCCAGGTAAAGATATGTTAAAAAATAATAAAAGTGGAAATAATGACGGAAATAGCTCACAGTCCAAGTAGCGAATTATTATAAGTGATTTTCGTTAATTTTTAAATTTTCCTTATAGGGAAAACCTGGTTAACATTTTTAACAACCTGTAAATCCAGAGACGCAGCAAGAAACTTCCTGATTAGACTAGTATCAAATGAAATAGCGAATTACTTAAAATATGTTTACCAAGTTAAAGCGCAAAGGGAACCGGAAAATTTTGGTGGCTTACCTACGCACAGTATTGTTCGGGCCTTAGGAGAATTTCTGAAACATAATGCTAAAAGGGTAAGTAAAAAATAGACGACAGAATTAAATTCTTAAGCTTCGTACTACTCAAAAACTTAATTAGCATCTTCATAATCATTAAAAAACAAATAATAAAGACAAAAAGTAAACCTGTACTAAATGTCGGCCGTTATTAATAAATGTTATATTTTAGGTTAAAGACTGGAACGATTCTGAAAAAGAAAACCTTTATGTTGATTGCTTGAAAATTTTGAGCTTAAAATATAGCAAACCTCTGCCACCTCTCGACTGGTGCTTTTTGCAAGAACTAATCCATGACCCCAATTTGAGGAATTATTGCTTAGATTTAGCTTCTCACCAAGTTGTATTATCTGGTTCAGCCAGAAGACTTATAGAAAGTTATATTGTTGCCATTACAGAAAATCCCAAGGTACTGTATTCCCTTTTAGCTGACTTCTAGAAAAAGGGGATTCTACATTCGACTGCTATGTGTGTTTTTTTAAAATATGTATGTCGATTACCCCCCAGAACGACGGCAGCGATTTGACCATTTATTTTGCCCGAAATTGGCAAACAAAAAATTAATTTTGTCCGATTTTTTCCAAAATTGGTAATGGGATGTTTTCAGTGTCGTACATAACGAATCAAATATTATTTCAATATGGCGGATTAAAAAATGTACATTTCTCGATTTTGTCCAAAATGAGTATGAATGGGGTTTTTAAGGGCGTAAATTACGAATTTAAAATTATTTTAAACAAAATCAATATGGAGGATCCAATATGGCGGACTAAAGATTTAACATCTCTCGGTTTTGTCCAAAACTAATATAGGGGGGATTTTGAAGGTGTAAATTACGAATTTAAAATTATTTTTATTAATTCAGTATAGCAGAGTAAAAATTGAACATTTCTCGATTTTGTTGAAAATTTGTTGCTGGAGGGTTTCTGAAAAAGCAAATAACGAATTTAAAATTATTTTAAAAAATTCAAAATGGCGGTCTAAAAATTCTTTATTTCTGGATCATGCCTAAAATTGGTACTGGGGGTTTTTGATGGTTAGATTAAGATTATTTTAAAGTTTAAAATTATTTTTTTAAAGTGTAATATAAAGGATCTAATATGATGGGTTGAAAAGGTTATTCATATTTTTTCAAAATAAGTATAAGGGGTTTCTGAATTGTAGATTACAAATCTCAAGATATTTTGTTATAATTTAATATGGGAGATACAATATGAGAGACTAAAAATTTTACATTTTTCCAATTTGGTCCGAATTGATTTTGGGGGGTCTATTACGGATCTTAAATTAATTTCTTCAAAATCAATATGCAGTATAAAATATGTGGAACTAAAAAATTTACGTCTTAAGTCCTTTCAATACTGGTATTGGGATCTTAGGTTACGAATCTAAAATTAATTTCTTGTAGTTCAAGATAGGCAATTTACTACAGCAGACTGAATATTTGTTCTTTCATTCAAAACTGGTATTTGGACACTACCAGAATCAGAGAATTTTTTGTTGTTCAATTTGGTATGGTCTACAACTCTGGATGAGATGGATATTTTTTGCGATCTTAGAAAGTCAGCTCAATTCTAAATTAAAAGTTGAAAAATCTAAAAAGCACTAAAAAACCTAAAATAACAATACCAATTTTTATATAAAATTGAAATTTTTGAAGTTGGCACCAAATTACTAAATGAAACGAATAGCTACTAACATGAGATACATGCAAGCTATGGTAAGAAAGCAATTACGAATAAAGTATTTCTCAATCTTCTCATGTGATGTACATTCACAGGTATCAATTTGACACTGACTTCAAAAATTTCGATTTCATATAAAAATTCATATTTTTATTTTTTGCTAAGAGTGTATATATATAAAAATTTTATTATGCTCCATTGTATGTTATATATGTAAGAACAACCAATTTTAACCACAATTTCAATAGAAATATTCATAAAAGTTTTTATAAATCTTATGTCAAAACTCTATTATATTTGACTTTTCCCATAAAATGATAATATCAACAATAGCAAGATTGCATGAAATCTTTGATATTTTTCTTAATTTGAACAATTTTTTAGAATGAAGATTCGATGCATATTTACAGAAATTTAAAGTATCTTGCCAATAGTATACAACCAATGGTACTAAAACCATTTATTGAAAATTCACTCCATTGTGCTCTTAATAGATTTAAAGAAGATTCTACTTTAAAGGATTTATTAAATTATTTAAAAGAAGTGTTAGTTGATGATGAAGTACAGCACATCAATAAAAATGTTATTGAAACCGTACTGAGAGAACTTGTTTTTATTACGGATATTTCCTCAAAGGTAAATTACCTCATATATATACGTGTATTAAGTGTATTTCAAAGTTTATCGTTTTTGACGCCAGTTAATAGTTTTATAAAGGGTGTTTTTTATAGAGGTATAGAACTTTAAGTTGGCAACACTTTTTTTAACTGGCGGCCATTTTGTCAGCTGTCAAGTGATTTATGTTTAGTTTGGTTTGGCATTTCAACATGAATAGACTGACGCCTGAACAACGCTTCCAAATTGTGCAAAATTATTTTGAAAATCATGGTTCTGTTCGAAATACGTATCGCGCACTACATCCATTTTACGGTCAACATAATCGTCCATCAGAGCAATTAATTCGATTAACTATGGAACGTTTTCGCACCACGTTTCCTCTAAATGATAATACGCATCCACAGAGACGTCGTACAGTGCGTACAGAAGAAGTCATTGCTGCTGTAGAGCGTAGCGTAGAGGAAGACCCGAATCAGTCTATCCGCCATCGTGCATAGGAATTGGATATGTGTCCATTCACTTTATGGAAGATTTTGCGGAAAGATCTTGGTTTGCGTGCTTATAAAATCCAACTCGTGCAAGAATTGAAGCCACACGATCACCTAGCAAGGCGTAGATTCGGTGAATGGGCCCAAAACAAGATTGCCGTTGATCCCGATTTTCATAAGCGAATTTTGTTTAGCGATGAAGCTCACTTTTGTTTGAATGGATACGTCAATAAACAAAACTGCCGTATTTGGAGTGATGATAATCCTCAAGTGTATGTTGAGACACCGTTACATCCAGAAAAACTGACTGTTTGGTGTGCTTTATGGGCTGGTGGAATCATTGGTCCGTACTTCTTTAAAAACGATGCTGGTCAGAATGTTACAGTCAATGGTGACCACTATAGAGCCATGATTACTGACTTTTTCGTTCATCAATTGAACAACCATGATGTGCAGGAGCTGTGGTTTCAACAAGACGGCGCAACATGTCACACAGCTCATACCACAATTGATTTATTGAAGGAACCGTTTGGTAACCGCATAGTTTTACGTTTCGGACCCGTGAATTGGCCTCCAAGATCGTGCGACTTAACGCCGCTAGACTATTTTCTGTGGGGATATGTGAAGTCGCTAATCTACGCCGATAAGCCCGAAACGATTGATCACTTGGAGGACAACATTCGCCGCGTTATTGCCGATATACGGCCACAAATGTTGGAAAAAGTCATCGAAAATTGGACCTCCAGATTAGACCACGTCCGAGCCAGCCGTGGCGGTGATATGCCAGAAGTCATATTTAAATTATAATGCCAGAAGGTTATCTTTCGAATAAAGTAAATTTCATGTCAATTTAAAAAATGCATCTTTGTTTTATTCCATTTAAAAGTTCTATACCTCTATAAAAACACCCTTTACTTGGGGCTCATTCAGGGTGATATATTGCAGTCAAGGTTGGATCCAACCGTTTTTGTAACAGGTACATTGTATATTGATATATTTAAATTACTAAACGTTTTGCCTTCTTTTCATTAAGCAGGTAAAAATAACTTTTCTTTTTTCAGGTAGATAAAAGATAATTTAGTATAATCCTTATATCATCCAACCTAAACTAGCTGAACAACAAACCAAAAAGTGCGGTGATTAAATTTAGCTCATTTAATTTATTTTCATGGGAAGAAGTTAATGGTGATGCGTCCAGTAGCAAAATGCCTAAAAGAAAGTGTTTAACTGTAGATGCCAATCATCATCATCATCATTTAGCATATCCTGTCCACTGCTGAACGAAAGCTTCCCTTAATTCCAGCCATCTCTTTCTATTTTGTGCCACTTGTATCCAATTTCTAGCCACTCTTTTTATGTCGTCTGTCCACCGACTAGGAGGTCGTCCTCTACTTCTATAGGCCTCCATTCCACAAGTCTCTTTGTCCATCGTCCATCAGTCATTCTAGCCACGTCCTGCCCAGTTCCATTTAAGATGTAAGATAGATTTCACCGCGTCTCTTACTCCTGTTCGGTTTCTTATGATGTGATTGGGTATTCTATCTCTAAAAGTGACTCCCAACATTGACCTTTCCCTTTTTCTTTGCATGACATGTAATCTGTTAATGTTCTTTTTTGTCAAAGTAAGTATCTCAGCTCCATACGTGAGAACAGGCAAGACACACTGGTTAAAAACCTTTCTTTTCAAGCATATAGGAAGATTAAATCTCAATATATATCTGAGTTTACCGAATGCCGCCCACGATAAATCTATTTTTCACTGGATTTCATGCGTCTGATTACCTTGCCCAATGCCGATCTCATGTCCCAAGTATTGGTCTATATGCACTTGTTCTAGATTTATGTTATTAATGTTTAAGGGACTACTCATTACTAGGTTTGTCATGTATTGTTTCTTTGATAAATTAATTTTCAAACCGACTTTTTCTGAGGCATCGTTTAACGTATCAAGCATATTTTGTGCTTCCTGTATTCAAAGAAAAATTTGCTCCATGTATGAAGAAAATCTAGTACTCTCTATAAGATCTCTAAATGCACAACTTATTGCAGATGACACAAATATTTTCTGTTTAGGAACAAGCCTTTGGAGAATTGTATCAAAAATGAGTTTTAAATGATGCAAAATTGATGTTAATGGAATCGCAGTGACTGTGGCCATATGAATACCTCAGAGCTGTAAGAGTATCGATCATAATGTCGATCCATTATACACCTCGACGAAACATGGTTTGATACAAACGATACGCTATCGAAAGGATGATCCGATTCATCTGGCAGATGTCAAACAAAAGCTACATCCAATAAAGGGAAAAGAATTACCATATTCTATGGTGGATCAGAAGCTGGTTGGGTTAGATTACCATGAAAATACAACTGTCGACCTTTTTGAAGATTGATTTAAGACTTGATACCAAATATTTCTCCTAGTAGTGTGATAATTATGGACAACGCTAATTACTACAGTCGCCAACTAAAGAAAGTGCCTAATTCAAATGACTGCAAATCGTATATTCAAAAATACATATTTTTTGAATATTCCTGTTAAAAAAAGAGATCTTTTAGACATGCTGAAAGCATTTAACCTTGAAAAAGAATACGTATGTGACACTATGGCATGAAATATGGGACATAGAGTTCTGCGTCTTCCTTCCCCCATACTATTGCATTTTCAATCCCATATGCATATGTGGCATAAATTACAATCTAGGGTACACTCCGCAAACACCACTCCTCCACTAAGCTCTAACGTTGTAGAGTTGATTAGGAGAAATATCATAGATTACGCAGACATAGAGAGCTGGAAAAATTCAGTTGAACACTTTATTAAGATTGAAACTGAGTTAGATTTATGGTTTTTAAGTAATTTGTTTTCTTTCTCTATTATAAATTTCCATTTTATAATAAGTGTATTATTATATTTATGTATTTACGTATTATATAATTACGTCGACTTTGTTTTTTTGGTATGAATTTTTTCCAATATATTAAATTTTACAGGGTGGCTCAAAAGAAACTGTGCTATAATCAACTTCAATTTTTTAAATAGTGACCCCCAATTTTTTGTACCCTTGTATATTACCAATCTTTTTAAGGAATATATTTGAAAAAAATTAACAATATGGGACATAAAATTTTGCTCTTTTGCTTAAAAAAAAAGGTAATAAAAGATGAATACATTTTTAGGTTTTTCCTTTATTCTTAAACTGTATTACTTGTTTTTCACAAAAAGGACAAGATGAAATTACAAAATTTAATTCAGCTAAGTTTGATCAAGTTGAATTTGACAAACTGACCAAAATTAGATGTTACATTGCTGGAGATACTAATTCAAAAACACCACTGAATTGGTTAAACGATATCTTTGAAGTTGCGTTTAAAAATGGTGTTAGGTAAGTTTTAACACAGTATCGTTTTGAACATCAGGAATGGGTTATTCTAGGTTTTTTTTTAATTTAGCGTTTTAACATGAAATTTTAGAGTGGATTTTTATCTTCTTTTAGCCTTGCAGACGACGTGTTTTAACCACGAAATAGTAAAATTATTTAAATTAAGTTTTAAGTCGAAATTAAGTCAACAATAAATAAAAGAGAAAATATTTGTTAAATTTCCACTATAGTTAACTAAAAAACTTGACGCGTTTCGCTACCACTGTAGCTTCCTCATAAGTTCTGTTATAAATGACAAAATAATGGTTGGGTGAAAAATTCTTATACCTAGGTTTATAATAATGAACAAGTGCAATACCTTTAAGTTACCTTTTATTACATATTATTTAAATGACTGGTTTTTGTTAAAAGCTATTTAACAAGGGTGAGGTGTTGATATCTGTTTGATCGTTTAACAGACTACCTGTGTTCTTTAATCGATCTATTTCTAATGGTTCTAAGAAATTCAGTTTATAACCTTTCTTTTCTACACGAAGAATTTCAAAATTATCCTCTAATTGATGGTTTTGTTCTATTAAATGATTTGCTTATTATGAAGAATTGCTTTTATTCTGTAAAACACTGTGTCTGTGAAGCACACTAATATGTCATCCACATATCTGTATCAGTATATAGTTAGCATAATGGGCTACCCATAATCGATTTTTTGCTTTTGTAAAATTTATTATTAAATGTAAAATAGTTTTGGTTAAGGCAAGTCTCTAATAAGTTCCCCTCTTTAGTAGAAAATTTGTTGAACAAGAACAAAGTAAATTTGATTATAAAAAACGATATTTTAAACTTATTAGACTTGCCTTAACCAAAACTATCTTGCATTTAAGGATAAACTCTACAAAACCAAAGGATTGATTATGGGTGGCCCATTAAGGTTCAAAAATGTAAAAATGTGTACAAAGTCTTATGCTTATGGGACATAAGGATCTTGGCATATTCCTTTGAATTATGCTATTATTCGTTGATTAGTTAAAAAATTAGCCTTTTGAAACATACAATTAAAAACAATGACATAAAGTTCAAGATTAAAATGAAGTCGAGTCGCTTGGTAACGTTGCATAAGCGCACACTTCAATTCTTTGAATACATTCAATAAGAAAACTTTAACCTATTGATATTTTGAAATAATACAAATTATTTAATAATTGTGATCTTTCAAAGTAAGTCCTTTGAACTACTTTTTAGAGTTAACGCCTTTTTTAAAGACATGACGGCTGCTCTTAAAAATAATCTCAATCATGAAGAATCATCAACGTGGTTATTGGAACTCTTTGGTCAAATACAGGCCAAAGTTGCAGAAAGATGCGAACTGCCAGAAGCAGAATTCTTCTGTGATATCCTGACTACAGCTGTGGTTTATTTTTCTGGATTTTTTGTTATATTGCCCAAGTATGATTATGGAAGCATTAAATATTTCTTTCCAGCAGCATTAAATTTTCTATTGGATGAACCCATTTGGAGTATCTACACTATACAGGTAAAAAGGACAACCACAGTATATTTTTACTCAAGTGTATTACTGTAAATTGCAAATAAATGAATAATTTTATGAAAATAAAATACAAATACATATTTTATTCTAAATTAACATTTTTTGATTGGTCTACAATAAACAATATATTCTATAGTTTAATCAGTTCTTAATATATACTTATACAAATAAATCTTCAAGAATCATTTTATAAATATATAAATAACATCTCAGGTTTTAGAATGGCTCCATCACATGAATACAGCAGAGAGCATTCCAACCGAATATCAGCATATCTTTGGCTGGGCTTTATGTAGCTTAAGGCATGAAGAAGAATTTTCTAAAAGCTCTAAGTGGATGAAATATTTAGATTGTGAAATCTATACTGACAATAAAAATTAAATTATTGCAACATGTTTTTGTATTAATTATTAATTCCCGATAATTCTTATTCACATGAAATCTGTATATGAAACAATTATTAATAAATAAAAGTTGCATTAAATAAATAGATGTTATGGCATTCATCGATGCGATAAAATTTTGAAATTACCTCAGTAATAAACAATACCGTCAATGTCCACTGAGTGATTTTCTGTTTTTTTTTAAACCTATAGATATGAAAAAATATAGTTTTGACAGGTAGTTCTACAACAAGTCATAACGACTTTTCTTTAGATTACCTAATAAAGAGATAAATGATAACCTATCTTATAGGATCTTATAGGTTTAAAAATAATTTTCTATATTAGAAATTTGTCAACATGTGACACAAAATTCTTAATGATATGAAAGTGTTCTTAGGGTCTACCATTAACTTATGTCAACTATACTGATGTTTCATTATCTGCTGAAAGTGGCACTGAGAGTGTCGTTGGTCTAGAATCGGTAACGCTCAAAATTTCTTCCTCGGTTGAATAATTTGAATTTAGATTTTTACTTTTGTCAATTATTTGCTTCCTTTGAGGTGTTCGATTTGGGGAAGATTTCCGACTGTTGTAGGTTTTCAACATTTTGGCACTGCAAAAAACAATACAATATTTTAATAATTGAATTTCTGGTTAAAAATTATTAAACTATAAGAAAATAACATCTTTTACTTACGCATCAACGAGCTTTAACAATAATCTATTATACTGCTGGTACTCCTCATCTCCAAAATTACTCGGATCATGTCGAGCATGCTCGTAAAAATCACAAAATTGATGAATCAATCTAAGTCCACTGCCATTTAATGGTGCTGCTAAAGTAGTTAACAAATAGGCTCTTAAGTTTTCACTTGGATGTCTTATCAAACAGGCGTCTTGTCTAGTGATTTCATTTTCTAAAGTAAAAAAAAAAAATACTTGAGTAACAGATTTAATTTGCACTTTCATCATCATTATCTGTTTCAAACTACGGAATATTACTCAACCAATATTGTAACCTTTGAATTCTAAAGTAGTGTAAAATGACACATATTTTTGGTTTGGGTGCCTTTACATACTGGTATTTTAGCTACAAAATACTAGTTAAATAACTAGAAAAATGGGCTCTTATTTTAAAATTTTATCAAAGCTAAAAAATAAAACATCTTTAAATTTATTGCTCAAAATTTTGAGCTGAGGTTTTATAATTGAATCCAAAAATTTAGATCTAGTTCAAAGCTAGGAAAATCAGTAGGCATAATGGAATATTTTTAAATATAGTACTCATTAGGTTTCAAAATTTTCAACCCTAAATAACTATTTTTACCTAATATTTTCACATCATCAACTGCTTTTAGTCTGTAGTAATGTGCAGGTATTTGTTGTCCAGGAAATACAATATATCTTGGATCACTTTTACTTATCAACTGAGGCTCACTTACTATCCGAGGAATTAAATCTAGTCGCCTTTCTATTTCTCGCTTTAATGCCTAAAAATATATAGATTTTTTTAAGTGAACATAGTAATATTAGTAAAATTTTAAATGAATTTGGAAGTATTTGATAAGAATAAAGAAAAGTAGCTGGGTATAATCTAGCCTGTTTTAATAAAAAAAATTTCCTATTTATTCTATAACAAACCTTTGGACCATCGTGTCCAATGGGTACATGGGGGCCCCTCCTAGACCTTAAAGTAAATCTCATAATTTGCCTTTTGGCAAAAAGAAATAGTAAAATGACTGTAAGAACCCCCAATCCAATAATAATCACTACAGCAACACCATTCAATTCCTCTGCCATGTTTTTTGGTTTGGTTAACCTCTCAGCGTGAGCATTCATTAGTATATCAATTTTATGAAATCCTTTAAGTGAGAAATGTCTGTTAAATATACAAATTTCACAATATATTAATCAACACCCCGAACAATCAATATTTTGATAAGTCGATTTACATTACAGCTGACTTATGAAGGCTCTATTGTTTACTTAAAAAAAAGTCTTGATTTTTGTTCTATCAAAATCAGCTGTTTATAATCATAGACATATAAATAGTAGATCGCGACTTCCGCTTAGTGTGAGGGAAATGTAAGCATTTTTGTTTCTTTTTGTTGACCGTACAGTTATTTAATTAGATTTTTCTTTTTGGGTTTCGGTCATAATAAATTTCGATTTATTTTATCATTTACACTAACTTCAGAAAATGAAACTATGATCAAGAACTGGAATTTAACCAACATATCTTGTCGATTAGGTATGATTTTGACATGAACTGTGATGTAGTAGCTGACTACTACCAAGAGAATGAAAAGGGATTGATTACCAAGACTAGAGAAGGATGTATGGTTTATTAATGGATCCAAGATGAAAGAATGGGTGCGACATGAGTGCACGACTCAGCGTCGCCTACGAATTAAGTTATAAAACTGGACTGCTCATGAAAGTAATTTTTTGACCCCCCTCCCCTTATTGGTCGCCATTAGGTGCAATGATTTGTATGGCGACATTGAATTCCCTGCTAATTTCTTATATTAGCGTGAATGTGTCGTGTTGAATGTGAATTCTATTATTCTAACAGGTTTAGATAATAACTATCTCTTTCTATAGTATATCTCAAACAATAAATCACTCTTCCTTGTTTTACTTGACAGGTTAATTGAGTATATTCAATAAAAAAAAGACGGGATAATCGTTTTTGTAAAACAATATTTAACTTAAATTTCTGTTTTTAGTTTCGTCAAAATTATAATTTTTCTGTTCAAAGCAATTTCTTTAAAGCTAATTCTTTTAACTTCTTTGGAACAGCGTAAATATATATCATTTTATTATTTTTAGATAACAAGCATGAAATATCAGTTCTTATAAATAAATGAAAATGTTTTTTCTATGCCTGTTTTTTTATTTTTTACAATAAAATTGTTATATAGCAAAATAGCTAAAATGTGAAATATGCGCCAAAAACAAATCGAGACTAATTTAAATTAAATTATCATACATCATATCCATAAGATTAAACTTAAACTTGCCAATTAAATAAATTCCAATTTACCAGATGACGTATTTGTACGTCTTACGATGAAGAATCGCATTCAAGTTACTGTTTGAAATTTTCAGTAAAACGTTACATAAAATGTGATAAAATAAATGCATAAAACAGCAAAATCAAAAATAAATTATTGTCAAAATGAAAAGTATTCAGTCAATGTCAAAAATACTCACCAATATAATAAAAACTTAGGGAATTCATTGTTGCCAAGCCAATTATTTGCACGTAATGGCACGGAGCATGGTGGGGACATTTTTATTATAAGAGCCGTTTTACACACACAAGAATTATTCCGAAAATTCTAACAAAAATTTTCAGCAAATTTTTTCCGAAAATTCTAGAGATAATTTTTACAATAAAATACGATTCTGTTTGATACGTACAAGAAATTTGAATATAATTTTGGTGATAATTTTGTCGATGCTCATGCGCATTTTCATCACATGTGACGTTCCAGCAGTTAAAAAGTTAACTTGCTCTGGGAATAACCTTAAAATGTCGTAAATATGAAAGTTTCCGAACATATATAATCAAGAAACTACAAAATAAGGGATATTTTGTTCAAGAAACAATGAGTTAATATTAAGTTTAGGTTAATTACCAGACGTGGGCTGTCAATTCACAAATTTTATTCTGCGTCGATTTTCGCGCACTTTCTGCCGAAAATTTTCACCAAAATTTTAACAAGAATTCTTTGATGTGTAAAACAGCAAATTAGTTTTATGAAAGTTTTCGACATAATTTTGAGATGAATTTTGGCTATAATTCTTGTGTGTGTAAAACGGCTCTAAGGGAGGTATCATGCATGAGCAGTCCAGTTTTATATGTCAAGTTCTTGGCGTCGCCTCTTTAGAAAGTGAAAGATATATCCTTAAATGTACGCGCCTCCCTCACACCAAGCGCAAGTCGATAACTGGGAACTGCAGTTCACAAAAAATTTGTGCCCCATTTTATTTTTGATATGTCTATGGAAGGTATCTGTTGACCTAACCTTACTTTCTGTGGACATTTTGACACACGTTTTTATAATATGGGGAAAATATCCAAAAATATATTTGCAGAAGATTCGGATTCTGACACTGGACTTAAATTTGAAAATGAATATGCAAAGAATTATGATAACTGGAGGAAAAAGGAAGAATTTAACAAATGTAAGTATTTTGCAAAAATGGTTAATGTAATCTGAATGTTTTTTCGTTTATTTGTTGCTTTACCAAGTAAAAGAGGATTTTTATTATTTATCCACTTTGAACACATAAGTTGAACAAAAGTTTTTATTTTCTTTTTTAGTAAAAACCAAATATGGGGAGAATTTTTTAGAAGACAGTGAATCTTCTAGCTCTTCAGATGATGAAGAAGCTGCTGAACTGACAGAAGAAGTAGAAAAAGATTTTTTCAAAACTTTGTCATATTTAAAGAACAAAGATCCAAAGATATATGACAATAATGTAAATTTTTTTAAAAATAAAGAAGATGGGATTAAAAAGGAAAAAAAGATAAAGGAGGAACCAATGTACCTCAAAGACTATGAAAGGAAGTTATTGTTGGAAAAAGGAGGCATAATAGAAGATGATACAAGTGAAGAACTCAGGTAAAACATTATATAAATTTGCATATAGCAATAAAACAATTCAACCTTTTTGCAAAGCCTTCATTCTTATTACTACCTGGATCCACTAATATTTACTTTTCTAATAATTGGTATTATTATTAAAATGGAAACTGTTTTTTTCACTGATAATTTTGTGATATTACAGACCAACAACTTACTTAGAAGAAGAACAGTCTCAGAAAGAGACATTCAAAATTGATGATGATGACGATGATGAAGACTTGCTACGGGTAAGAAAGAAAAGTAAAGAAAAAACTGAAAAAGAAGCCAAATACTTACAATGGCTTGCAGGGCAATCAGATGAAATTGATGATGAAATGAAAAATGACTTGAAACCTTTAAAAAAGTTTTGGAATAATCCAAAGTTGGATGAAGGGGAGAAATTTTTGAGAGACTATGTTTTAAAGAAAAGGTAAAAATTTGAACTATCTAGATAATTTTAGAGGATATTTTATGTCAAAACAAAACTAGAGATGAGACAGTATACAGTATCAATATTTAAACTTCTATCTGGAAATTACTATTAATCTAATGTTTTAGATATTTGGACAATGATGAAGATGATTATGTACCAACGTATGATGAAATAATACATGATTCAGATGACAATTTGTCAGAGGATGAAAAAGTTGTAGAAAAACAAGAAGAATTTGAACACAAATATAATTTTAGATTTGAAGAACCAGACCAGGAATTTGTAAGTAATTGCCTATGTTAAAAATGTTTAAATCTTTTTTTAATAATATTACTGAAACTACATAAATGTTAATGTGAATTTTAAAAAAGTGAAAACCTTCTGAATATAATATTTTAATATTCAACTTTATTAAAAATATGTTAGACCCTTAAAAATAAGTTGTTTTTTAGATCAAAAGATATCCAAGAACAATTGATAAATCTTTAAGAAAAACCGATGATAGGAGAAAGATTAAAAGGGCTGAAACAAAAGAAAGAAAAAAGAAAGAAAAAGATGAAAAAATGCAAGATATAAAAAAGTTACAAGAGCTAAAAAGAAAGGAAATTGAAGAAAAAATTGAAAAGTTGAAGGAAATAACAGGTAACAATTACTAAAATTACTATATTTTATGTCCCCAAAAATTAAATATTTTCCTATTAACTTGAATATCACATGTTTGTTTTTCATTTGAACAGAGTTACCAGCAACTGGTAGTTATTAACACAATTTTTACAGTTTTTTTTTTCTTGAAGGTAATAAATTGTTGAAGCAGTATGTTTCTATTATAAACTTTTTAAAACTAAGGCTTTTTTTTTAAAGGAAATAATGATGTTGGCTTTCAAGAGGATGATATTGATGGAGATTTTGACCCTGAAGCTCATGATAGAAAGATGCAGTCACTTTTTAATGATGAATTTTATGAAGGTGAAGAAGGAGATCAAAAACCAGAATTTCCTGATATTGATGCAGAATTGGAGATAGGTAAAGTAACACTTGGTGTAAATTTTAAGCTTTGTAATTTCCTTTGAATGTATCAGTTTTTTTTTTATGTTCATTACATATATTAGATTATTAAATTGAAGAATAGAACAATTAATCAGTTAACTTTAACAGTTATGCTATATGGTCAGCGATTAGATATTTTATAGTACTTTTTATAAAAATTGATAGAGGCATAAATAAATTATATTTTGTAGAAAACTGGGACCATTGGAATGGTGAAGATAACAATGAGCAGGACAATACAGAGTATCAACCACACTGTGAGGAAGATTCATTTAACGTAAGTAATAAGAATATATTAAATTAAAATTGAATATAGTTAAACATTCTTATGATTTACTACATTGTGTAACGATCATATATTTAGTTGCTTGAAAATGCTTAATTAATCTATTAGTCTTTCATAGAAAATGTTTTGTATAGGAAAAAAAACCATTTCAGATAGTGTTTATAAGATATCACTTACACTGTATCATCTTTTTAAAAACCGATACACATATTTTTAATTCAACTTTTTTTTTAAAATGAGCATTCATCTCTCAATTGCAGAAATTTTAACAGTTTTTTTCATGCACAAACAAAGCTAGTTTTTTTAAAGGTACAAAATTCTTATACATTAAAATTTTTAAGCAATGACAAACGCAACAATTTTATCATTCAAATTAACAAACAAAAAATTTTTATGGGATTCTGTTTGTGAATAAGCAATATTATATGGATCTGCTTATGTAATTTAACTAAATAAATTTAGTTACATAAGCTGTTAACTATTTAAAATTAACCATGCTACAATAGTTTAACATTTTATTTTTAAGATACTTTCCATATATCTCATACATGTGATAAACTATCACTGTTTCAAGGCAAATAAAATCCAATACCAAAATATTTTTTTACTTATTTCTTACAAATGTCATGCTTTACAAAAAGGTTAGTTAGTGAAAGCATAGGTAAAATAATATTATTTAAAATTTCCCATTTTTACTCTTTTTACAAGCACATTATCTGTTTTGTAAAAAGTTACCCTTAAAACCTAGTGTAAACATGTATGATGTTGAAAAGTACTAACAATTAAGAAAGGGTACAAATGTGGGAAATAGGTGATAAGAGAGCTTTAGCTATTGATTGATTATATGATATAGAAGGCCAGGGTTGAGTAGCCCTTACACTGCAGCCTTAAGACTTTTGTATCGCCTGTTATATCTGTTCTAAGTGACCAGGTTGGTTGCTTTAATCAGGTTTAGCAACTTGTTCACTAATTTGTCCTCTGGGTATGTCTTCCAGATTGATTGATCCCTGAACGTGTCTCCAAAAGATTAAAGCTTCGCATTCGAAGATGATGTGTGAGGCCGTTGCGTCTTCTTCATCACATAGTCTACATAATGATTCTTCGTTAAAGATGCCCATTGTGTGTAGCTTCCTCAACCTGTAGTAGCCAGTTATAAATCCTGTCACTATCTTGATTTGTAATTTGCTTAAATGCAGAATTTCACGGATTAGTTTGCTGTATGTTCTGCTCAGCAATAGCTTGCTGTGCTTGTAGCCTTCAATGTGGTTTCAGTTGGTCTGGTGTTATTGATTTATCCACTAGGATAGCCACCTCCTTTGTAATTTTAGATACTGGTTTTAGTCCAAATGAATGTGGTAGCAGACCCTTGTCTTGCAAGTTGGTCCGTTTTTCCATTGCAAGGGACGCCCTTGTGCCCTGGTATCGACGCAAAAATGGCCTGTTTTGATGCTATTTCATAGCATGCCAGAGTCTTCAGCGCTGCCCGACTGTTAGAGAGAAAATGAGGAAGGTCCTGCCCCTGTAACGCCTCCTCACATTCCCCCAAAAACAGACATCAGTAGCATGTATTTCTGCCTGAAATACCGTGGTATGCTGCTCCAGTGCTTCACTTATGTTAAGTCTGTGTGTGTCGCGGTGTATTCCGACAGCTATACCACGGTCAGTTTTGGACCCGTCTGTATACCAGACGAGATTTCCTCGCTAACTTACTGTTCGGTTAGAGCCCACCTTACAATCAAGCTGAACGGTGTAAGGTCTGTCAAAGTTATGAGTTCTTGGCATGGTACTACTGCTCATTTTCAACAATGAGTTTCTTACCACGCCTTTGATACTACTGTGTTCGAGGGAAGGTCCAGTCTACCAGACATAGTTTAGTTTCAGCCTGTAAGCCCCATCCTCGCCTCTGCCTTGATTATTTTATTAAGGGGGGAGGTTTAGTAGGGTTACCATGCCTACTGTTCACGACACCCATAGTGCATAGTCAGACCAGTGTTTGGAGAGCTCCAGAGTGGCCCATCTTTGAGTAATTTAGCTATAGTTTTAGTTATAATTGTTTTTGGTAAAAGTAAATTACATTTAAAGAAGTTTATAAATTGCGCAGGAAAGTTTTAAATGATTCAACAATTTTTCATATTTTCATAGTTTTAATTAATGATTTGTTGTCTAAATACTTGATAATAAATGCTATATGATAATTAATTTTTATTATTATTTTCATTTTCCAATATATGTATTATTTTCTTAGAATCAGTAATATTACTAAGTATTAGTTCAGTATTGCATCATCGTGTATATTGGTTTGCAAAGAGGCACAAAAAGACAATAAAATTCAAACTCTCTTTTGGGACCACCCCCTTTAATATACTAAAAACTGAATCAAAATTATGTCGCTCCTATAAAGCGATATTTATTTTATCTATTTATTTATTCATTGTATCAACAACCTTACAAAACAATTACAGATACAACTAAACTTCATATACTAAGACTACAATCTAAGTTAGAACCTAAATAAAAAGGCACTACAATGGCTTACATAATTCATCTCTCACTTGCCTTCTAAACCTGTTAGAACTTAGGTTAAAAATGTCAATGGCACCACAATACTTATTAAAATATGAACATAATCTTATTAATGGGGATTTTTATACAGGTTAGTCCTAGGTGCATTAATATAAAATAAATTTCTGGATCTGGTGTTAACTCGGACTATTTTAAATGAAAGTTGCTCTAAAAACTCTTTATTATTAATAGTGTGTCCAATCAATTTAAACAAAAACACAACACCGGCTTCAATACGCATGTGCTTCAAACTGGGAAAGTTGGATAAAGAATACAAAAGCTTCTGATCAGTTCCTCTTTGAGGGTATACCGAGAATGCCTTGTAATGTAAAAACTTTAAAAATCTTCTCTGAACCACCTCCAAGCTGTAAATTTTATTTTCATACTGTGGATTCCAAATTACACACGCATATTGAAGCTTAGTAAGAACCAATGACTTATACAAGGCAATCATTGTATTGATATTATTGAAACATTTACGGCTTCTAATAATAAAACCAATAATTTTTACTGCATTTGCAATTACATTATCAATGTGCCTATTAAAATTCAACCAATCAGTTCTTTTTAAGGGCGTGTTATTTATACAATAATTAAAATGAGTTATTTGCTTATTACATGTAAAAGACGTTATTAGAAATTTATTTATATTTACATTTAAATCATGTTCCTTGCACCATCTCACAACCGCATTAAAATCCTATGACCAAAAAGCTCATTAACAATTTTGTTCTTTTTTTTTCATTATTTAATTACTTATATAAATTTGCAGTAAAAATATTTTTATAATTACCCTCTACAATATACTAAAAATTGCATCAAAATATCTCAATGCTATCAAAAAGTTTACTAAACAGCAAAGTTGTTCAATTTTCAACCATCTTTCAATAAACTACATTGGAACTATTTTTACCGAACCCCCCCTCTGAGTACCCCTTAAAACATGTTGGAAACTACAACAAAATACTGTATCTCATTTCCGTCAAACACTATGTATGAATAAACATAAACATATACACCTAATATGGAGAATCAGTTTTTTTTAATGTTGTTTAATACATAATGTTTTTAGATGGACGCTGATTACGACCCGTCAACTTCCACCAAACATGAACTTATTGAAAACACTAAAGGAAGGAAAAAACGAAGAAGAAAATCAAAGGTAGCAGAAGCTCTTGGTCGGCCAAAACCTAAGTATGATCCCAATGATAAAAATTATGAAAAATATTTTGATGAGTATTACAAACTCGATTGTGAAGATATAATAGGTGACATACCATGCAGATTTAAGTATAGAGAGGTAGTACCCAATGATTTTGGTTTGACTACTGAAGAGGTAAGTCAATTGTTAAGTTACATATTTTTACTCATAATGCGAGAACAAATTTTCTTTAAGAAAATCCAATCATTGCCCATGTTAAATGAAAAATATTTTTTATAATAGTTTAAGTTATGTAAATTTTTGGGAAATCAATTTTCAAAAATGTAAAAATGGGAGAAATCAGGATCTAGGCACTTTTCTTTGAATTATACTTCTTTTATCAATTAGATGAGGTTGAAAAAAATCTAAAATTAAGTTGTTGAAACATACAGATTTTTGCAATAAAATATTTACTTGTGATGAACTTTGTTCATCCCCTTATGGCCAATACTGTATATTTATCAAATTAATACTTACCAAAAGCTAATCTGAAGTTAATGTGGTAATGTTTATGATGTGGATTATCCTATTTATAGCTACCTGTATGACCTAAACTTATACTATTACATTTTATGCATTTTACATGAAAAATTTCCTCTTTAACAACATGTCTTAAAGATATTGGTAAATAACAATTTTTACGCCACAAATCATCAATAATACATTTTATTTCTATCACTAGGTTATTAATATGAGCATACACGTTTTGTGGACTGAAATTTTCTTCTAATTTCCGTCTTTTTGCATTCAGTATATACTCATGCCCTTGTTTACGTTTGGGATTAACAAATTTACCAGTCTATGGATATTATGTGTAAAAATTTTACTATTTTGTAAACATAATTTATTATAAAAGAGTGAGCCTTGGATATAAACAGTAAAAACAAAACGTTGCCAAATCACACACTATTTACATTCAGCTGATTTAAATTAGTGAAACGGAGTTGCGTATTTAATTATTTTTTTTATAATATTTTCTATTTTAATGAAAATTCCTTGCAAACTATTTATTTCTGAATTATATTATTTTTTATTAGGATTTTAATTTAATTTATCAAAAATTGAATACTACACTTTATATGACTCATGTAGAAGTGAATGGACCTCCTTAATAATGCTCTTAAAAAATGCAAAAATGAAATATAGAAATCACAAATATGAGCGTCTTTCATGAAATATTTTTCAAATAAAATGGTTGATTTTTAGTCTCAATAATCGCAATTAATTATTTTTGTAGATCTTGCTAATTTTACATTTATAAATCTTTTAAATATATTTTTACTCTTTTAGATATTATTAGCCAAGGATAAAGAGCTCAATAGATGGTGTTCTCTAAAAAAAGCGATACAGTATCGACCCGCGGATGTAGAAAAATATGATCAGATTGCATATGGAAGAAAAGCAAATAATATAAATTTGAAAAAGAGAATTATACCAAGTTTATTTTCGGAAGAAGCAGATGACAGCAAAAATGTAGAGCAACCTTCAACAAATCATAACCAGAAAGTAGAAAGTGAACAACCTAATGTTGAAAACACTACAATCATTGATAAAAATAAGTCTAAAAATGACATTGATGGTAATTTTGAAACTCCTAATGACTCAAATCAAGAACCATCCTTAGCTAAAACTAATAATGAAAAACAAAATAAGAAAAATAAAAAGAAGAAAAAGAAGACTATTAGCAATTTAGTCAATGATACAAATGAAAAAAATCAAATTAGTAGGGCTAATGCTGATCAATCTGAAGAAAATCCTAAAAAGAGAAATAATCAATCTGGAGATCCTAATAATAAAAACAAAATTAATAAGAAGAAAAATACGAAGAGAAAGCATTCTGATTCTGAAACCAATAAACAGGGCATCAAGAAACTTAAGAAGAATAAAGGGTCTATTGATGTAGGAATTTCAGATGCTAGGTTAACAGCATTTGGAATAAATCCTAAGAAATATAAAAATAAACTTAAATATGGAAATAAGAATAAAGAATAAATAGTAAAATAAACTAAATAAGTTTGTATTTATTTTTTCCCTTATCCTAAAATTATGAAAAACCTAACACGAAATAAAAAATAAATTTATTTTAAAAATTACTGACTGATGTTATATGGAGGGTTAAAGCATGAAGATCCAAGATACTAATAACATAAAACCAGTGGTGCTTCTCCAATCCTAAATTCGGATCAGCGACAATCCAATTCTATAAATCGAAAAATACTGTTAGATGAAAGCGGATATGCGGCTTTCGCGGATTCCTCCGTGACATGTATACGCCATCCGACGGGAGGTCGGCAAAGCCGCGTTCAGTGTTGCATGCTTCCTTTCGATCTGTCCTTTGCACAAACAGGTGCATGTTGGTACCCTGATGAGTCTAGTAGAGACGAAACATGTACCTCTGCCTTGTCACTGTTGCGGGGAGGGTAAGTTTTGACTTTATTCTCGATATGGGTGGTAGAGGTAGGCCATCATCTCGATGGTGGTGGAATAGGATAAACTGTGTTCTGTAACAGTTTATTCAAACTGTGCAACCTCAAACATGGGAAGAATATGGTTGGAACGAAGTTTGCATTTACTGTTCGCATTTCATTTCATTTATACATGGAGTTGCATATATATATATATATATATATATATATATATATATATATATATAATAAATAATGTTATTACACCACCACACTAAATTGAGGACTCTTAAGTGAGTAAAGAAGCTCGAGATCGTTCGACCGTCCTAATTGTTTCTAATTGTCCTAAATGCTATTACACCATGCTGAATTTAGTTCCAAACTCAATTAGGATGACTGAATATCGGATGGTCTAATAGGCGCTTTAATATTTCTAGTTACAGTACAACAATACGAAAACTTTCGCTATTTCTTCACATTTCATAATATTTTTTAAATTGCATTCCTAAAGATGAACGTTTCTTAACGTATTACAATAACAAAACATTTACCTCACAATATCAAGACAAATAATACAAATGAAAATGATAAGTACCCAAATAAATACTTCGTATTAAGTTTAAAAATAATAATGAACGTTCTATAAACGTTTTACAATAAAAAAAATATTTCAAGACGAGTTATTTCATTGTAATGTACATGATAAAAAAAAGTGCAAAATACTTGGAATTAAATTTAAAAATAACGATAAACGTTTTCTCGACGTTTTAAAATAACTACATAATTTTATCTAACACTTCTATTATCTAATTTGCATAAAGCATCTATTGTTTAAAAAATGGTTACTTGAGATTAGCTAGTAAAATTTTATCGAAGAAAAAGTAAACTTACTCATTTTAAAGCAAAAGTTGTCTTTTTAAATGAAAATTCTGGTTTACCGATAAATATTACTTATAAAACAAAAAATCTAGCATTTTTTTGAAGAGAATTAGACAATAGATATAGCGTGGACACAAAAAGGCATCTGTTTGAAGCCTCACAACTTTGTTTTGAAGAAGGGCAATGATCTTTGTATTTGTGGTTTAAAATTTTAGATATCTAATTGGCTCTTTGCGACTAAAGATTATAGTACACTACTTTTAAAATACATAATTTAAGCAACAACGATTTGTACTAAAAACAGTATTTTAATGTCTGTTTAAAAATACCTACTCAAATTTAAATTGTTTAAAAAAATTGAGGCTCCTCCAAAAAAAGCGTCAATTTTGAAAGAAATTGAATCATATAAAAGTTAGTCCGCTATAACAAATCTGGCATCTTTTATTTTAAGAAATTAATATTAGAATGTACCTCTAAAAATCCCTAATACAAATTTTGGAAGAAATGACTTTTTTTTTAATAATTCTACACCTCCACAATGGAAAAATGGGAAACTTTAGTCCGCTAAATTAGATCTGCCATATCTAATTCTTAAAAAATAATTTTAGATTCGTAACCCGCGACTCTGAAAACGCCCCATACCATGCTTCCAGGTTAGCAACAAATTTTCTGAATGAAGAATTGGTTCTCGCCATGAAGTGGCTGTCCCAGTCCCTAATCCTGAAAACATTTGGGAAATATTGAAATAGAAAGTCCGAAACAAAAACTTCACAAATCGGGACCGGTTGTTCGAAGTGGAAACGGATGAAAATAGATTTGTAGATGGACAGGCTTTTGGAGTCAATTCTACAAAGATGTAGAGAAGTCATCCAAATGAAGGATATTATACCAAACACTAGGTTTTAATTTCAATTAAAAATGTTTAGTAGTGTTTAGTCATGGACTTTTATATATATTTTTTTACCAAATTGTTCCGTTCATCCACTTTTATCCAGAGATAAAGATAATTTTTGCACTTAAAAACTAAATGTTATAAAATAATAACAATCTGGTTATATTACTAAGTACCCTCCCATTCTCCAGCTGTATCCATTGAAGCACAAAGGTTCGGTTCACTTCATTGTACACGCCTCAATGATTTGATGTTACAAAGGAGTGGTTGCCAAAAATTAGGTATCTCAACACTGGGTTTACTGAAGATTCCATAATTATTTTTAATGTACGCTGCTTATATAAATTTTCTTTTTTTCATGTTGGGTTCCATATATATTGCCGCAGCTTTAGACCATTTTTATATGGTGTTATTTATCCCAGGCGTGTTCTACAATACCTGATCTCGACGTTTCCCCTTTTTGTGTATGAGTTACCATTATTACTGTTTATCGAACAAACATTATTTGATAAACAAAAATAAAATATATGATTTAAAAAATTTTGTTCATTCACTTATAGCCAATACTGTATATATCTATAAATATATTGCGGTCAAATTGAAAACCTTCTTTTTTTATGAAGTCGGTTAAAAACAAAATGTAATACTTACCCGAAAATTGAACTTTATACAATGTGTGTTATCAAATTTAACAAATTCAAAAAATAAATAAAAACGATTTATTCTACGAACACAATTTAAAAATTAGTTAATTATAGTATTTCCCAATATCACCTAATTTATTATAATTTTACTTGTTTTGCTGTATACTAGGAAAAAAGACGCGTGCGTCATCGCCATATTATAAAGCCGAGCGAGTTTTCAAGTTTTGACATGAATTTCCACGAAACTAATATATTTTACAGTTATATACACGTTATTGAACTATTTTCAAGTTTGGACAAGATGTAAGATAAGAAAAATGAAAAAAAAAAATTCAAGATAATTATGTAATAAATCAACATTAATAATTTAATTCTTTTAACAATACTTTTATTTTGAGGCATAAATTGCACAAATGAAAACCAAATTTTTTGGAAAATTTATGGTGCTCGAATTTTAAATTGTTATAGATAATAGGTATAAAAAAAAATTTTGCCCTTAGCAATAAATATTTGAAAATTGGATATCCTGGTGTTGGAAATTCATTCCATATAAAGATGTTTGTATTTAAGTACTAGTGGTTAAATATTTTTAGTTATATTTTACATTTGATTAATTTAATGTGTTTATTGAGCCAAATAATTCCTTGAAATAACATTTTTATCTTTTAAAACCTAATAAATTTTCAGCGGGACTGGACGACGTGTCCGTATATGTTTTAAAATTTGTCGCACACTGCATAAGTAATCCCTTAGCAAATATTGTTAATGAAAGTTTTGCCACACAGATCTTTCCCACTAATCTCAAGACAGCCAAAGTGATTCCTATATTTAAAAAAGGGGATCGCCAGTGTATCAAAAATTACAGACCAATCTCCCTGCTTCCAGCAGTGTCAAAGGTTATTGAAAAAGTTATATATACTAGAATATTTGAACATCTAAACAGACTCAATATCCTGAGTAAAAATCAGTTCGGCTTTAGACCTAACAAATCTACTGAAATGGCAATATTCAACACAATTTCCTAGATAAATGAAAGAATTGACACAAATGATAAAGTGGCAGGCCTATATTTTGATTTGTCTAAGGCCTTTGACACTGTGGATCATTACTTGCTTTTGACAAAGCTTGGTGCGTATGGGGTTAGAGGTGTTGCTGCCAGTTTGCTGCAATCCTACTTATCGGATAGGCAGCAAACAGTCTGCTTTGCTAAAAATAATCATTACTTTTCAGATAGAACTAAATTGTTGCAGGGGGTACCTCAGGGCTCCATTCTGGGACCCATATTATTCTTAATATATGTAAACAATCTGGGGGATGGATTGGCCGCAGATAGCGTTTGCCAGTTTGCTGATGACACATCAGTGATTCTGGCGGACACATCTACGGCGGGACTGTCTCGAAAGTGCACAAACTCTGCATTGAAAATGTAGCAGTGGTGTTCTGATAACGGCCTCACTCTAAACGTAGATAAAACTGGCCTCATTCTTTTTTCAAAGCATGCAACGAGGTCTGAGTCACTGCTTGTGTGGCTTGGGGGTAGATCTATATCTACTTTAGAACAGGTTAAGTTCTTGGGTGTTCATTTGGACCCCTCTTTAAACTGTGTAGTCCGAAGGCTTCGTGACGTCATCACTGCAGAGACTGTTAGGCTTTTCTACCTTGGGCAAATACAATCTCTTATGATATTTCCTTTTGGGACATAATAAGATGCATCTTCCACCTACATCCAAGAGCTTCATGTCGGCCATTTTTTACTCAGTTTAAGTTGCTTACTGTTTCCTCATTATACTTTAGATCTTTGGTCGTGTTTGTCAGAAGAAATACGGAATTATTTCCGCTAAATAGACAGCTTTACGGGGGAAACATGGTTATGACTACCAGAGGGGCGAATGACCTAAGGGTGCCTTTACATAATTCCACCTTCTATGAGAGAGGACCATACTATACGGCGATTAAAGCCGTAAGGATGTTACCAAGAGAAATCTGGCTTACCGAGTCGATTAATTGCTTTAAGAGACGCGTAAATGAATGGCTGTCTGATAGGTGCTTTTACTCTTTCAATTTTAATGAATAGTTTTTGTAATGTCAATATTTTTAACTTTATATTTTTTGTTTGGTGGGTTTTTTCTCATGCATTTGTTTTGTGTGTAAAAATTTTATTACTTTTAAATTGGAATATCTTATTTTACAAACTGTAAAACTTTGTTCAGTTTAAACTGACTCTCTTATTACTAATTTTTTAAATTATCTTGTATCTCTCTTTTTCTACTTTTGTTTTCCTTTGTGTATAGTTCCTATCGAAATGTCGATTAGTTTTTATATTAACTGTAGTTAGATCGATATATTTACAATTCTTAATATTAAACATTTGTCTCTCTGACGTTGCTTTGTTATGTGATCATAATTTTGTTGGCAAATAAAGGATATTATTATTATCATGATTTACAAGCCAGACGGCTTCGCACTCCCTCCAGAGAATATTCACTCATACCAGGTACACAAAGGTACCAGAAGTATGAAGCTCTGTGGGAACCCTTTCCATGTTGTCGGGTCCTAGGTGACGTGGTCTGCTGTATTTCCCATGAACTTTCGGACGATTCGCGCGGTTGCTAGGAGAGTTGCTTTCTGCATCGGTTAGTTCAGGTTAGTAGGTCAGTTATTATTATTATTATTTTTATTGACCAAATGCGAAAAGTAGGCAGTTGTTTACTAAACTGTCATTAAAAAAAAGTTTTACAAACTGTCAGTGAAAAATTTGGTCAAAAAAAAGTCTGTCTCGTAGTACTTTAAGAACGAACAGAAGAAAAAACGCAAGTGGGTTTTTAATGGTGTTAAATTTCTGCGAATTGTTTGGCCAATTGAAATACAATTGTTTTCTTAGCACCAGCTAAGTCGTCCTTTGACAATACATTTATTTGTTTATACACAACAGTGTATTATTTTTCGAACTATCGAAGCCGATAGTGAATCTCCTCAACATGGGAACTACACCACCTGGAATAATTAATTCAATACCTTATAAATATAGAAAGAAGCTGTAAAAAGATTAACCGCCTAATTCACTAACATGGTCTATCTTTAAAACCGATCTAACTCAAGAAAGCTTTGAACCTTAAAAATACAATGATAAAAAAATGTATGGCTATACCGCCAAAAAAGGACTATTTGTTTATTTTCATTAGACAACTAGTCCTATCGCTAATATCAATTGTCTCTAGGTTTTTATCCCTAATATTCCTATAAAAGTGTTTATTTACAACAATATCATAAGATCTAACTATCATGGCAACTAGACTGGGTCTAAGTCTTAGGCTGCAACAGCCAGATTAACTAAGGTTTAATCTTCGAATTTGCAAAACGTCAGAACTAGGGCCCGGTTGTTTGAACGCTGAATAACGTAATAATACTTTTATTTATATTTGAAAAAATGTTGATAAACAGTAGATATTTAATTTCTTGGTACAGACATACCGATTTTATGCTATCCTTTTCTATTGAAACGCATATCATATGATAATCGGTACGTCAATTTTGAATACATAAAGATGAATATATGATTGCCTAAATTAACATTATTGTTATTTTTAACATGTAAACAATATCTAACAATATTTACCAATAAAGATAAGTTTTTAAATCCTCTTTTTGTAAATATTAGTTGTAAACTTCGCATTTATAGTAATTTCTAACACTTAAAAACACCGAAAAAAGTCACAAGCAATTAAACTGAGAAAAAATATAAGTAAATATGTTTATGTCTGTCAAACATAAAAAAAAACGTCTCCCTCACCGACCATAACAGCCTTCAAACAAATCTATTGTTTATATCTAGGGTATGATCGAAGGGTTTAATGCTAGACCCGACCTAGTTGCAACACAAGTTAGATCTTCTAGTCGGCCATGTTTTGCTTATGATATTGTTATAATTTGTATTATATGTCAGTAAATAAACGCTTATACTAAGGATAAAAATCTAGTCACAAAGCCTTGAAATTGATAATAGGAATAGTTATCTCCCGAAAATAAACAAAATTTTCCATTTTTGCCAGTTTAATAATACAAGATTTTTTTATCCTTGTATAGTTAAGGTTCAAAACTTGCTTAACTTATTATTGCACTCGTCAATTTAAACCTTTTACTGCCAATTTACACGAGTTATGAAGTTAGACCATGTTAGTAAATTGGGGGTTATTTTTAAATTCGAAATTTTTTTAATCATATATATATATATATATATATATATATATATATATATATATATATATATATATATATATATATGTTTATGCGGCTTTCACGGATTCCTCCGTGTGAGATGCAATAGCAGTGGATATATCCACATTATGCCGTTGTAGTGCTGAAATCACATTCAGCAAACGTACAACTATATGCAGCTCCGTGTATAGAAAGAAGTAAAATACGAACAGTAAATGCAAACTTCTCTCCATCTTATCCTTTCTGTGTTAGAGGTTGCACAGTTAGAACAAATTGTTATAAAAACGCAATTTATCCTATTCCACCACCTTCGAGATGATGGCCTACCTGTACCACCATACCGAGAAGAAAGTCAAAACTTACCCTCCCCGCCACAGTGATACGGCAGAGGTACATGTTTCGTCTCTACTAGACTCATATATATATATATATATATATATATATATATATATATATATATATATATATATATATATATATATATATACACGTCATTCTTCTAGTTCTGTTATTTTTTTGCAGACAAAGCAATAAAGATTTTTAAAACGCCTGAAAACTAAATAAAGGTAGCTTTATATTAAAGGATAAAATAAGATAGTTTTTGCCTTTTCAATTTTGTTTATTCAATCACAAACAAAAAGAATAGATATAAGTTCATTGGTTAAAAAAAATTAAATTTCTTACAATCAATCATCCTAATTAAAATCAATTACAATAATATAAATTTTATACTATTTTAATTTTAAAAAATACTAACTCTATTATTACAAAACTTGGCTAAATTATGGTGAATTGGAGATATCCATATTATCAGATTTTTCCCCAGAATCCTTTTCAGCATCTTCTATAATTTCTTGGGGCTTATCATTTTCCACAGTGGATTTTAATGGTTCATCTCGTCCTCTTGATATTTTTGATCTAGATCTCGACTTCGACCTGGATTTACCTCTAGATTTGGCTCTGCTATCTGCTTTCCTGTCTTTTGATCTAGACCTTGTTCTGGAGCGTCGCCTGTCTTTTTTATCTCTTTTTTTACTATCACGATCTCTAGATCTGGATCTGCTACGTCTTCTGGATGAACGAGGTGATGGTGACCTTCTGCGGCTTCCTTTAGACCTTGACCTCCTTCTGTCCCTTCTTCTATCTCTGGATCTGGATCTTCTCCTACTTCTGCTTCTAGACTTTGATTTAGAACGCTTTCTTTCAATATCCACACTCTCACTTTTCCTCTCTTTAGAATCAATAGATTTCTCTTTACTTTTAGAATCAGCCCTGCTTTTGCGATCTTTAGATCTCTCCCTCTCTTTGGATCTCTTACGATCTTTAGACTTTTCTCTTGATTTTCTATCTTTTGACCGTGCTCTAGATTTTTTATCCCTAGATCGAGAACGTCTTCTGGACCTAGAACGACTTTTTCTTGACCTTGAGGTTCTAGAACTAGATCTGCGTCTTCTAGAAGTAGAACGTCTTCTAGATCGTGATTTAGACCTCCTACGGCGATCTCTAGATCTTGATCTCTTTCTAGATGAAGAACGCCTTCTGCGTGATCTTGAACGACGACGCGACCTAGATCTTGTTCTTCTACGTCTCCTATCTCTAGACTTTGATCTAGATCTAGATCTTCTAGAACTCTTCTTATCTTTTGTAAGCATGCCTATGACAGGTTCAATAGATGCGTTAATCATATTTTGGGCCTCTTTAAACCTTGTCATTGCTTCTTCAATTTCTTTTTGGGCTGCTTCATTACTTTTTGCTTGTGGCTTAGTAATGGGTTGGGTAGAATGCATTACTGTCAACACCCCTCCTTTAAATTCAGTTCCATTCATTTTTAGTGCATTAATTATGCTAGATTGTTCTGTAAATTCTATAAGAAGATGGGAAGTATTATCTGCTGTGCGAGTACAAGTACGTAAATATTTAACTTCCCCTGCAGAATTAAAATGTTCGATCCATTCCTCATGGTTTATAGAGATATCCACATTCAGAACAAGAACAGTTCTTCTTGTTTCTTCAACTTTAACACTGTCATAAGTAGCCGGAAGTGGTGGGTAATTAGGCAAACCATTAGATTCAAGTGTTGAGTCAGTTGTTAAAATAACTTGATCACTTCCTGATCCGTGGACTGAATTTACTACATGAGGTGGTAACTTCGGCTCATTTACATTTAAACCTGGCACAATAGTTCCATTTCGAGTCATTTCCAAAGCATAATATTCATCAGGTATTTCTCCATTTTGTACAGGAATAACTACTAGAGCTCTATCAATGAATACAGTATTGGTCATATGTTGTGCTATACCTACTGTAACAGGATCTATAAACTTGATGTAACAGATCCGGGACTGCACAGGAATAGATACATCTCTAACAGTGGGATAAAGGCGAATATCTTCAATCTTACCCAGATAGCCAAAAAGCACATGCATTTGATCTTTAGTTGCCTGTGGAGCAATGTTTGTAACTTGCACCACTTTTGTCGATCCAACTGCCATTTTACAAAGTACCTTTACAAACTTGCAAAATTAATTATTTTCCATCACTGCTCACTACACTGTTTATTACAGAATTATCACAACACTACTATTTTGACTCTACTAATTACACTTGATTTTATACTGCCCAGTTTCTAGATAAATTACGAACATCAAACGACTGCGTCAAATTCTAAACCACTTTAACCATAGATAACTTTAACCTCAAAATAAGACATTTGGATGTTGCCAACTATTACAAATTTGTATCCCTGGGTACCTATTCTCGTTCTTGAGAGAACGATCACTTGATGGAAAGTGGGCGTGGTTCTCACGAAAAAAGTACGACACCGTATTCAGAATACGGTTTCTTACTTTTTCGTGAGAACTACGGCCACTTTCCATCAAAATAATCGTTCTCTCGAGAACGAGAAGGCTACCCAGAATACGGTTTCATACTTTTTCGTGAGAACCACGCCCACTTTCCATCAAGTGATCGTTCTTTCAAGAACGAGAGTAGGTACCCTGGAATTTTAGACTCCTAAACACGAACTTGAGATATAAAACGACTGCTCGTGTTCCATATCTCCCTTATAAAAAAAATGACTTCACCGTGCTCCGTGCCATTTGGTGCAAATAATTGCTTTGGCAACAATGAATTCCCTAAGTTTTTATGATATTGGTGAAAGTGTATTTTGACATTGACTGAATACTTTTTATTTTGACAAAAATTTATTTTTGATTTTGCTGTTTTATGGATTTTTTCACATTTTATGTAACGTTTTACTGAAAATTTCAAACAGGAATGTGAACTTTAAGGTTTTTTTTGTATTTTAAAAAATGTGATTCTTCATCGTAAGACGTGCAAATACCTCATCTGGTAAACTGGAATTTATTTATTTGGTAAGTTATAAAGCATTCAATAATAATTATATAAAATTTTACCTTAGAATCAAATTGTAAATCTAAGGGTAACAAGTTTAATCTTATGGATATGATATATGATAATTATTAAATGCTATCAATATTTTAGTTTTCTAAGAGAAAAGAATCTTCAAATTCAAGAGCTGAAGCAAATTGGTCATGATCATGATTCTTTTATACATCAGATAAGTAACTCTGTTCAGAGCATTTTTCTGGAAATTGTTTTATACAATAAGATGTGCAAAAAGTTTGTGTTATGCTTCTTACAAATAAACTGCCTGAAGAAAACTACGAAGCAATTTGACGTAAACATCTTGAAGCAACTAAACTGGGACTTAATAACATACACTGGCTCTACAAAAAAGTCCTGAATTAGGTGTGCATTAACCAACAACAATATCGTTTTACCATAAAGTTAATGTTCCACTGACATATAAAGCTGAATATCGAAACTGGTATGGTATTAAAATTTAAAATGATTATACGTTTAAAAACCAATATGCCATATTAAAATAGAAATAAATGATTGCATATAATATGAAGTTTTTTAATATTATTAAGGATGTTTGGAAATTACATAAATTTTACTTTTATGTATTTGTTTTGTCTAAAAATAAAGTAATAATATTTTGTTTGAATGTTATTAATTAATAAAACAAAAATTTATGATTTTAGCTCAGATAGGAAATTTGTGTCATGAAAACCCTTTGTCAAAGTAGTGAGAAGCTGCGATTGATTACCATTTCAAAAATTCAACTCTAGAAAAGGCCAATTCCAGATCCTTAAACAGTTAAGTAAATTGAAAGTTTGACCTAGTGTAAAAATTAAAAGTTGCTAGTAAATCTTTATGTATATATTTAGATTAAAAATGATTGTATTAATGTAAGAATTCTCTTGTATTTACAAGCTTCTTTATATTTAAAGTGTCTTAAAAAATATTGTATTGTTTACAATTAAATATAAACTGCTATAACACTATCCCCTTTAGAGTTTATTTTTTTTTTATAAAAATGGTTTAGTACATAATGTTACTTTACTTCATTTAAATTAAAGCTCCGTTTTTATGAAGGAAATGTCAACATTATTATGAATGTTGTTAACCCTATATAAATACCTAACATATCAGTTCCCTAAAAGCATCGAGGAGAAAATAATTTTAACAAAGATCTAATCGAAGCTATTTTTAAATGATGAAACTATCTTACTTTGCAATAGATTATGTGGACGATACCTTACGTTAAACAATATACTATATTAATTCATGATATAAAATTTTTAAAATAAATGCCTTAATACTGGTTTTCGTTAACTTCTTATACTCTACTTCCGAATAAGGATGTTTCTAAAACAGATATTTCAAAAAAAAATTAGTCTCGATTTGTTTTTGGCGCATATTTCACATTTTAGCTATTTTACTAAATAACAGTTTTATTGTAAAAAATAAAATATGTAAACAGTCATAGAAAAAGCATTTTCATTTATTTATAACAACTGACATTTCATGCTTGTTATCTAAAAATAATAAAATTGTTACATATTTACGCTGTTCCAAAGAAGATAAAAAAATTTGCTTTATTGGAGTTGCTTTAAACAGAAAAATTATAATTTGAGGAAACTAAAAGTAGAAATTTAAGTTAAATATTGTTTTACAGAAACAATTATCCTGGGTTGCGATTCTATAAGAGTAAAGGGAAAGACGATGTCATAATAAGGATTTTCTATCTTTGTTCAGTCTGTATTAACACATAAGTATATCACTGTCCTAAAAGAGATAAGGAGAGAGAATGTCAAAAAATATGCTTACAGAATCGGAGCTCTGGTCTTTTTTATTGAATATACTCGATTAACCTGTCAAGTAAAACAAGGAAGAGCGATTTATTGTTTTAGATATAGTATAGAAAAAGATAGTTATTGTCTAAACCTGTTAGTTGGAATAATAGAATTGACATTCATTCACGCCAGTGTAAGAAACTATTAGGGAATTCAATGTTGCCATACAAATCATTGCACCGAATGGCGACCAATAAGGGGGGGGTTAAAAATTATTTTCATGAGCAGTCCAGTTTTATATCTCAAGTTCGTGCTCCTAAAACTAATCTCTCTAAAAAACAGCAACGTTCTTGGAGATCACGCACTTTTTAAAGTATCTCGGATTTACATACAACTGGATTCACCGTTCCGACCACGTTACACGGCAGAAAGAGAAATAGTACAAATAGTAGAATATGCTGTCTCTTGCTTCGCATCGAAATTGGTCGGCTCGCGAGTAGCTCGCTTCGAAAAATGTAGAAAGGGTAGGGAGAACAAAACTTTTAAAGGAACGACACAGAGAGTATATACTGCTATTTGCTCTATTTCTTTTTCTACTAAGTAATTACATCCACTTGACGTGTGAAGTTTGTGATTACTCTACGAGCATACACTACTGGGTAGCTATTCTCGTTCTTGAGAGAACGATCATCTTGATGGAAAGACATACAACTGGATTCACCGTTCCGACCACGTTACACGACAGAAAGAGAAATAGTACAAATAGTAGAATATGCTCTCTTGCTTCGCATCGCAATTGGTTGGCTCGCGAGTAGCTCGCTTCGAAAAATGTAGAACGGGGAGGGAGAATAAAACTTTTAAAGGAACGACACAGAGAGTATATACTGCTATTTGCTCTATTTCTTTTTCTACTAAGTAATTACAACCACTTGACGTGTGAAGTTTGTGATTACTCTACGAGCATACAGTACTGGGTAGCTATTCTCGTTCTTGAGAGAACGATCATCTTGATGGAAAGTGGGCCTGGTTCTCACGAAAAAGTACGAAACCGTATTCAGAATACGGTGTTTCTTACTTTTTCGTGAGAACCACGGCCACTTTCCATCAAGATGATCATTCTCTCAAGAACGAGAATAGGTACTCTGGAGGCACCATGTATAATGTACCGCACACGTTACACTGCAAAGAGAGAGAGCGAATATAGAGTTATGCTATTTCTCTTTCGTAATTTCGAAGCGGATATCTGCCAATCGTTCGAAGCGAGAGAGATAACACAACCTCATATTCGCTCTTTCTCTCTCTCCATCTCTTTGCCCTGTAACGCGCGCGGAGCATTTCATACTATCTTCAGCAGTGTATGCTGGAAGGGAAAACTAACATTTTTACTAATCTTTTTTGTCCCAGACTTTCTTGTTCAGGGAAGCAGCCGCGAATGCCATTTCTAAGTTCTGCCCTCAGATTCTTTCATAAAGTTCCTACACTTTGACTATGTCATGTATGGTATTCGATTACCGGTGTTAAAACACATTATTTAACCTATGGCCAGAACAACGGGAACTCGCAAGAAATGTTGTCATAAACACAGATTAAGTAATGGTAGTAAAATACAAAGTTGATCACCACAAAATACGAAAAGAATGACGATTGTGACGTTTAAAAAAGTGGTCTTGAAGGGGCAGTTTATTTTCAATTTGCTCTTGTGGCAACATGTCTCATTCGACATAGCGCCAATATGAATAAAAACCCTAACAACCCTAAATTTTCTGTTTGAAGGGTTGGTACTATTGATTTGTAACTTTGCCAAGTGTGAAATGGATACGCGAAAGTTAGTTGAAAATTTGTGTTTAGAAGAAAACGAGTATTCTTGCAAAATAGTGAATTTAAACAAGAAACACAAAAGAGTGAGAACTCGGGTTTGATATCTAGAAAAAATTAGTTGATTTTCGAAATCTAGAAAGTTCTAGATAGTTTTATCTGTTCTCAGCTGTTCACTTCTGGGTGAC
The DNA here is from genome assembly GCA_034092305.1 of Diaprepes abbreviatus. Lineage (NCBI taxonomy): Eukaryota > Metazoa > Arthropoda > Insecta > Coleoptera > Curculionidae > Diaprepes > Diaprepes abbreviatus. Next base: position 5,384,836 of record JASJET010000105.1, read on the forward strand.
ATTAGCGCACACGTTTTACACGTGAACTTTTAATTCAGTTTTGTGCCAATTTTATATTTTTCCCATATTTTTATAAAAGTCGGACAAAATGGAATCGTGGGGTAAGTCTGATTTTTAGTTTCCTGTAGCCAAAAACTTATAAAAAACATTTTTTAGATGATGAAAATTTTGAACCACCTGCAGTGATTCCTTTGGTGAAGTCAAATAAGTGGGTGGGAGAAGACGACGATGAGGATGATGTTAAAGTATGTCACTTTTATTTTAATCTAAAATCAGTATTTTTAACTTTTTAGTAAACACTTATTACATAGTGTTTGGTTAGAGGTCCTTGTGTTTTGAACATGATTAATAACCCTCATAAGTTAATTTCACGAAATGTGAAACAATATGTGTGTTGTACATATTGCTTTATTTTAAAAAAGTGGTTAGGGGTCTGACACTGGGAAATATTTATTTTAAAATGTGTTTCATGGCATTTTTTTAAGCCTAGTATAGTAAATAGTGTGTCGTATCTATTTTTGAAATAATATTATACCAATATAAAAAAGATTCTTCATTAGAGATATATTCTAATAAATCATCTAAAGTACAATAATCAAAAACACACCTGTGATGGAAAATGTTAATAAATATGCTTAATAAAAATTCAGAAACAAGGCAGTTTCTATTTTGATAAACATTGTAAAAGTTTATATATAAAATTTATAGATATTTGAAATCAAGTCCTTAAACATATTTCAAAAATGAATCCACATAAAAATATATTATTGCTGACAAGGAGAATGTTGGACTTTTGGCTTTAATTAAATTGTTTATTTCATAAAGCTGTTATCAACTAAAATTATCAAATTTCAGTTATTTTTAAATTCATAATTTCGGTAGGTAAGTAAATAATACACTGCAGCAATTTGTCATATTAACTTCTTTTGAATAGCAACGACACATAATAACATTGTATTTTAATTTTAAAATCAATTTTTAGAAGGAATTTACATTTTTACTAATAAAAGAAAAATTAATTTTGAAGTCAATTTCCATAACTCACAAACCCTGAGGTTATTAAGATTTACTAAAATGTATTATAAATTTCAAGAAAATCTTTATTATTTTATTGAAAATACAAAAAATGTTGAAGACTATAATCTCTGATTGAAATGTATCTATCTAAGTATAGGGCAGTCTTCCATTTTTTATGGAAACATACTAATAAAAGTATATTCTATAATTTATATTTATTTATTTAACTTTTAAAAATACCTGCAGTAGTTAAAAACAGGTAGATTTTCATCAGATATTTTGTGAACAGGTAATGAGTAAATAGGTACCTTTTTATTATAGGTTTTGTTAAATTTTTGGCCAGGATAAAAGTCAGGTACAAGTATTATTATAATGGACCTGTGTAAAATGGTCATTCAATGGAACATTAGAGTCTGCAATTTGCATTTTTCCAATAAGATTCAAATATAATAAAATACCATTTTAAGGGTTAGTTATAAAATTTTATAATTCCTTATTAAGAAATATTTAAATTACAAGTTTACTTTCTTTAAACAAATGACCTTGTTATCAGTAGAACAATAAAAAGTCAGGGTCAATTTAAAATCAAGTTTTTTGACATATTAAATATTTCATTTGTAGTTAATTTGGGGCAAAAAACTTTTTGCACTAGTTTTATTTTGTTTTATAACAGAATTTTCTCAAAAAGAAATACTAAAATATTTCCTAAGATTGTTAAATGGTATCTCATGAACCCTATTGGATGTAACTAGAATTAAAAAACAATAGATATCATACAGTAATAAAAATGTTACTAAAATTTACATTCTCATTTGTAAATTTAATAATAATAATAATATTCTTTATTTGCCAACAAAATTATGATTACATTACAAAGCAATGTCAGAGAGAGAAATGTTTAACATTAAGAATTGAAAATATAGAGATATAACTACAGTTAAGATAAAAACTAATCAACATTTCTATAGGAACTTTACACAAAGGAAAACAAAAGGAAAAAAAGACAGATACAAAATAATTTAAAAAAGTAGTAATAAGAGAGTCGGTTTAATCTGAACAAAGTTTTACAGTTTGTAAAATAAGATATTCCAATTTAAAAGGAATAAAATTTTTACACATAAAACAAAAGCATGAGAAAAACCCACTAAACAAAAAATATTAAGTGAAAAATATTGACATTACAAAAATTATTCATTAAAATTGAAAGAGTAAAAGCATCTATCAGACAGCCATTAATTTACGCGTCTCTTAAAGCAATTAATCGACTCTGTAAGCCAGATTTCTCTTGGTAACATCCTTACGGCTTTAATCGCCATATAGTATGGTCCTCTCTCAGAGAAAGTGGAGTTATGTAAAGGTACCCTTAGGTCATTTGCCCCTCTAATAATCATAACCATGTTTCCCCTATAAAGCTGTCTATTTAGCAGAAATAATTCTATATTCCTTCTGACAAGCATGACTAAAGATCTAAAAGTATAACGAGGGAACAGTAAGCAAGTTAAACTGAGTAAAAAATGGTCGACATGAAACTCTTGGATGTAGGTGGAAGATGCATCTTATTATACGTTTTTGAATTTTAAATATATTAATAGCCTTTCTTGATTATCCCCAAAAGGAAATACCACAAGAGACAAGAGATTGTATTTGCCCAAGGTAAAAAAGCCTAACAGTCTCTGCAGTGATGATGTCACGAAACCTTCGGACTACACCACACAAACTGCTAAGCCTAGCCCCGAGAGCTGAGATATGATCTTCCCAGTTTAAAGAAGGGTCCAAATGAACATCCAAGAACTTAACCTGTGTTAAAATTCCATATTTCTTTTGAAGTTAATACAGTGTATTGGAATTGTTAAATGATGACCCTATTTTGTAAAAAGAAAGAATGATTATTACAAAGCTCCTACCTAAGCTTACACGAAACGAGTATAAAAAATGCAGTATAGTCATTTAAAAAACAATATAATAAGTTGAAAAGTTTCAAGGAAGAACTCGTCGAGAGAGTAATATGTCTTATCAGCTTAAAATGACCATGGATTTTTTTTTATATATATATACTGTTCGAGTCCCCATTTTCTATTTAGGTAATTAATTATTGAAAAATAATTTTCCTTTATTATCAAAGCAGCAAAAATAGAAAATTTAGTTTATTTTCAAGGCTTTATTTATAGGTTTTCATTCATAACTTTCCTATATAAAGATCCATTTGTTGACATAAATACAAGTTATAACAATATAATGGGAAAAACAAAATTGGTCAACTCAAAGATCTCACTTCCATGGCAACGAGATCCACTTCAAAACTTTAACCTTCTTAGTGAATCTGGCTGTATAATTTTAATTTGTGTTCGTAGTCGAAAAAGTTTTAGGTTTATTTCTTATAAGTTTAATTTACAAATTTTATCCTTGTTATTTTTTTGTTTGCAATGACTATGAATTACCTGAAATTCTCTGCAATAGTCTGTTATTATTGTTATATATGAAACTAATATGAAGGATGGTTTCAAATTTACTAGGAAGTTCTATTTTCCTATATAAAGATCCATTTGTTGACATAAATACAAGTTATAACAATATAATGGGAAAAACAAAATTGGTCAACTCAAAGATCTCACTTCCATGGCAACGAGATCCACTTCAAAACTTTAACCTTCTTAGTGAATCTGGCTGTATAATTTTAATTTGTGTTCGTAGTCGAAAAAGTTTTAGGTTTATTTCTTATAAGTTTAATTTACAAATTTTATCCTTGTTATTTTTTTGTTTGCAATGACTATGAATGACCTGAAATTCTCTGCAATAGTCTGTTATTATTGTTATATATGAAACTAATATGAAGGATGGTTTCAAATTTACTAGGAAGTTCTATTTTCCTGTTTCAGTCACCTTGGTAATTTAAAAATATATCCTACATTAATTAAATCTTAGCTAAAAATTTAAATATTTCTCAAAAGTAAGACCAAAATTTCTTTATTAAGATATATAACAACAACAAAGATCAATAAACATTTATATTTTGTTAAATATCTTTATAATTTTTTTGTAGGAAAGCTGGGAGGATGACGCCGAGGATGAAAAAAAAGAAGATGAAGTAAAACCACAAGAAGGCAAAAGAAATAAAAAGAAAAATTTGTCAGAGAAAATAGCTGAAAAAGAGGTAAAGTCCTTTAACAGACGTAAAGTAGAAATTACATTATTTTGCTTTAAATAACAAACGCTTTTAGTTTGACAGCAGAATAATATAACCAAAAACAAAAATTTTTCTTATTGTTTTTAAGATCTTACTGAATTATTTGGTTTACTATCCTGTAATCATATCTCACCAGGATATAACAAAAGAAAATGTATATTTCTAAGTCTATGGTTTTTACTTGTAGAATTTTAGGGAAAAATATTAGTTAATGCTAGGTAATAATTTCAAATTTATAATAGTAAGCAGCATATAATATGAAACCATTAGTATTTCGATACATCAGGAATTACACTACATATTAATTTTATTTTAGGCTAAAAAGAAAGAAGAGCTGGAACGGCGGCTCAAAGAACAAGAAGAAGATATTTCTCCCGAAGAAAAACTTAGGATGCAAAAGGAATCTGATTTGAAGCTAGCTTTGGAAACAACTTTTGAAGTGAAAGAAGATGAAGAAATTGGTGGTTTAAAATTACCCTCCACTACAGAAGAGTTTGAGGAATTTTTGGACTCTTTGTCCAAAAAATTGACTCCTTTATCAAGGCATGGTAACAATTTTGTTAACTTTGCCGAAGGATTGGCACGAAATCTGTGTGCTACTAGTGAGTATCTTGGATAATTCAAAATTCTTAGTTCATAATATTTTGGATATATTTGCAATTTTTATGTTCTATTTTGTCACAATCGAACTGCTTTTTCTAAAATTAATAAAAATTAATGATTCGTTTCTCCATTCTCCAAACATTTTACTTTCTTATTAAAACACATTTTTTCGTGTTATTTTAGTGAACTCCTCGGATATAAAAAAAGTAAAAAACGCCCTAGATAACCTATTTTTAGAAAAACAAAAAATAGAAAAAGGTGATAAAGCGAAAAAGAACAAGGGCAAAGGCAAAGCCAAATTAAAGTTAGAAGGCGACAATGCTGTAAGTATACATTATTGATTTTTAATATTCTGTTTAAAAGTTCCTTATTGGCAAAATTTACTCGTAATTTAATTAATATTTTCTAATATCAAAGTAAACTACAGGGTTCTAAATGAGTATGTAATGTATGTATATGTAATAATGAAGTTTTTGTATATGTGAAAGTATGTAATATGTAGATAGATAATGGTAAGCAACCTCTACTAAAACTCCTTCATAAAATCGTTACGTTTATAGCCATTTTTTTCTGAAAAGATGGTTTTTTGGAACTTAGGTTACCAAAAGGAAAACGAAATTTCGTTGAAACTTTCACTTTCTATGGGGTGATTGTGCTAGGAGTCGGCCAATTTTGATGAATTGCATCTTTAATATTTGATATTTTTTAATCGACTCCTGAAAGAAGGAGGTTCTACATTCGACCGCTAGGAATGAATTTTTTTGCATTTATGTTCAGCTAATTGCTGTGGAGGTCCCATATTATTTTGGCCAAAATTGATTCAGTAAAATCTAAGAAGGCGCTGATAATATTGCGGACAAAAAAATTAATTTTGTCCAGTTTTCTCCAAAATTGGTATGGGGAAGTTTTCGAGGTCGTACATAACATCTAAAATTATTTTTGATAGATTTGTTTCCTGGTGTGGAGTGAATGGGATGAGTTTGAATATTCCTAAGTGTAAATTCATCAAGTTTTCTAAATTGGGTTATCCACTAGATTTTCACTATCACTTGGATGCTAGGTCGCTGACCTCCGTTGATTCTGTGCGAGACCTGGGAGTCCTTTTTCATTCCACCCTTTCATTCGTCCCTCTCATCGCTGACATTGTTAGTAAGTCCCTCAGGATGTTAGGTTTTATTAAACGTTATGCTAAGGAGCTTTCCACTGTGAAGTCCCTTAAATAATCTATTGCTCATTGGTTCGAACACACCTTGAGTACGCTTCTTGTGTTTGGAATCCACACTATGAATCACATGTATACCAGCTCATAACAGGTACAGAGAAGGTTTCTCAGATATATCAACTTGAAGTTCAACGGGGAAGTTGATCTTGATTATGCTGTTTTGTGCTCTGAGTTGAATTTGCTCCCCCTTGCTAGTAGAAGAAAGGGTAGAGATTTACAACTTCTCTTTAAAATTATAAACAGTATCACCGATTGCCCGCGTCTGCTGTCGGGTGTTGGTCTGAGGATCCATCCCAGGAGTACTCTTACTTCCTATATATTTCACTGACCTTTTCATAGAACAAATTCTGCAAGCCATTCTTTTATACGAATGGTGGCTGGATATGCTAATGGGCTGGGTGACTTGAATTTCTTTTGATACGTCCTTGAATCGTTTTAAATGAAGGCTGTAGGAATTAATTGTCGATTGATATATGTGTTTGTGCTGTTACAGATAGACAGGCGTGCACTTTTTTTCTTTTGTAAACACCCTTTGGTTATACTATTATTGATTTGACATTGTTATGTTTCAGTCTAGATCTGTAATTAATTACTGTAAAATGGACAGTGTTGTCCGTCGATAAATGAATAAATTCAATATAAGGCGAGTTCTTTTATTCCATCCATGATTTTGCGCACTAATCTAAAATCCACCAAACCGTTCTTAAAATAAAGTGATAAAAATGCGATTAATCATGAAACCGTTCTTTTTTTTTTTTATCGATGAACGCATCAACAATCCATCGAATTCATCGGCTTCAGACTCCGATGAATGCGATGGATAGGTAGTGGGGGAAAAATAAGTGTTAGTTTTGAAGGTTATGTTTATTATTTGACAATTAAAAAAAACCGTTTGTTATTATTTTTAATAAGTTATTATTTAGAAAAATCTTTTTTTTTTTTTGTAAAAATGACGGATTTCTTCTATTAAATCTGACCTACACGACCATATATTTCAGATTAAAATGTATGAAGACACTTAAAATGAGAGGTTACCAAAACTCAGTATTGATATGCTTAATTTTTTAGCCCATAATTTTATAATAATATGAATATGCTGAAGAACAAACTTTCAAATAAAATATTTAAAAAATATTTGTTTATGTGTTTTTAAGGTTGGGTTTTCAGAAAAATGTCATATGTCAGTTAGGAATGAGCGTTCTTAAATTCAACACAATTACATTGAAAATCCATTTATGACGTCACAAGAACCCATCGGCTTAATTCAGCGCTTTTTTATCGATGGAATAAAAGAACTCGCCTATAGCTTAAAAATGTTACAACTCTCGATTTTGGCCAAAATTGATATAATGGGGAGACTATGACCTTGCCATGTATTATTTCCGTTACACCACCGAGCATCACATATGGAGTTAAATAAAAAGCTGGCTTCGGATTGTTGTGCGGTTAGGATGGTGTCTGCTGAGCTTGGTGGTGCATCTGCGAGGATAACTTACCATGCATTGTTTGAGTCTCATCTGAGATATGATGTAACGTTTTGGGGTTTTTGCAACCGGCAACTCTTGAATTCTGTACTTGTGATTCAGAAGAGGGCGCTCAGGTACTTGTGTGGAGCCAGATATAGGGACAATTGTAAGCCATTGTTTGTACAGCAAAAAATTTTAACTGTTGTGAGTTTATTCTAGAGGTTTCATGTCTGGTTCATCGCAGGTATGGTGGAGAGGGTAACCTAGTAGGTTCAATGTATTCCGTACAATATAAGACAGGACCTGAAATTTAATTTACGGCTCCCGATCCCTAGATTAACGTTGACTTGGAGTTCTGTCATTTATGAAGGAAAAAAAATATACAACCACCTTGGTTTGGACTATCCATTGCTGCCTTATTCATTGTTCCAGAGGAATCTGAAATGTACTTTGGTGGGGAGGTCGTTTTATAGTTTGGAGGAGTATTATGCCGACAGCTTTTAGTGTTCAGGGTTGTGTTTTGCTTTATTGGCCTTTTATTGGATGTTTGATGTTGGATACCAACATTGTCTTTTTATGGTAATGTTTTGAATTGTATATACTTTTTATTAGATGCTTAGCCACATCTGGTCGGATTTTAAAACCATAATTAAGTATTATCATTGTTTGTTAGATTAGTTTAGTTTTAGTTTGCTTTGTCAATAAGATTGTATAGATTTTGGACAATAAAGCGTATTTAATAATAATAATAATAAAACTACACTAGGCGCGGTTGGTGAATGGGTGAACACTTAGAAACACCGAGTGCTATAGCTGACAGTCGGTAAACACGAAAACTGACAAAAGAGTGAAAACTCAGAGTTGGTTGAGTGTCGAGGACCGTGGTTCGGAAATAACGTTAAATTGTAGGTTCCGTCACTAAAAAATCTAATGGGTTGATATAGGGGGTTTTTATAGGGGTAAATTACGAATTTTAAATTATTAAAAAATTCAATATTGCGGACTAAAAATATTACATCCCTCGATTTTGTTCATTTGAAGGTGTAAATTACAGATTTAAAATTATTTCGAAAAAAATTTGATATGGCGGACTAAAAATTTAACATCTCTGAAGTGCAATAATGAATTTAAAATTGTTTTTAAAAAATTCAATATGGCAGATGAAAAGTTATATTTTGTATATTATGTCTAAAATTAATATTGGGGATTTCAAGGTGTAGATTAAAATGAGATTAGGAGTTTAAAATTATTTTTGTTATTCAATATGGCGGCGGATCCTATATGATGAGTTGGAAATTTTACATTATTCAAAATTGGTATTAGGATATACAATATGGGGGACTAAAAATTTTGCAATTTTCCGATTTTGTCCAGATTGATATTGGGGGTTCTTGAGGTGTATATTACTGACCTTAAATTAATTTTTTCAAGCTCATTATGCAATATAAAGTAGTTGGACTAAAAAAATTACCTGTCCCAAGCTTTTTCAATATTCTTATTGGGGGTATTGGGGTTTTTTTATTTTATAAAAGTTTTATTATTACTTTCAATTGAGGCTTAACAGCATACATATTTGGCTATTAATATTATTGTTTTAAAAATATTTGGAATAACGAAACATTTTCTGTTAATTAATTTATTGAAAAACAACAATTTTGTTAGTAAGCCAGAAATAACCCAATTGTAGACTTTAAAAAATTGCTGCATTTTTCCATCCTCTTTTGCATAACTGCCTAGGAGATCTTCACAAGCTGCACATTTATCATTAGTTTTTCCTCCAAAATTTTTTTTAATTTGTTTCTTTACTTTTTCTTCCCTTTTCTTCATTTCAAATTTAGTGCTTCTAATTTTTTATTTTCGTTTTCAGTATAATATGTTCTCCATACCTCTGCTAAAATAGCAGTTATTGAAGGTCCAGATAGTTTTCCTTTAGTCTTTTCTAATGGTTTTTGGTACTTTAAATAATTTTCAAATAAATTTACCTTTTTTCTAGAACAATAGCCAGTTATAGAACGCCAATTCTTTCCTCCCAAAAGATTTAATTTTAAGCTATTTAAAACTCTGTGTAAGTTATTTTAAAATCATCAGAATTTATTTCTTGGTTATTTCAACAGATTGGACTCCTTCTAGTGTATTTTGTAGACACTTTATGTAGCACACTGATGCAGGATTGAAAGGAAATAATCCACACCGCCTAAAGGCTTTTCAAATGTGAACAGTCACTCTGATTATTTGAAACTCCTTTAAATATTAAATAAAATTATCTTGGTACCCTATTCCCTCTCATAATTTTTCAGGCCAATATTTTTTTAAAGATTCGACAAAGCGAACATCTGCAGGTTGTATTATATGTGTGGAGTTAGGCAGTAATGTGTATAGAACTAGGTCGTTATCATCACAAAACTGACTGAGTTTTTTTTATATCACTCTGGTTTTTAATCCAAGGATTTAATCCGTTCGTCACATGTTCATAAAAAACATTGGATTTCATCTATCTGGAATCAGATTGTCCCAGGATTCAGCCTGGTAGCATAATAGGTTAAACGGCGTTGAAAATTTGTGTCGGAGATATTAAAATGTCGATAGCGTTCTTTCTTGGAAGGAAATTTTGTAAATCTCTAAGCCAGGATTTCAGAAATTCCTCAGTAATTTTAGCTCTAGACTTATTGAGATTGATTCTGAAGTTCGAGGAAAACTTTTGGATGTCGTCGACGAAAAGACTTGAATAAGGAGGAACAGATCATCTTGTTCATATAGGGGAAAAAATAAAGACTTGAAATATCTAAGCTTCACATGAATAAAGTTTTTAGCATTTCTATGCTTGATTAAATAATTATAAAATACAGCTAAATTTTTCTTACCGTACTAAATTTTGTACTATGTATTAGTACCACCTGTCTAAAGTCACAAGCTGCCACTTTCCTAAACTTCCACGTAGCTACACTTAGAAATGAATATCCCAAAAATTATTAAACAAAGTCCCTATTATCCACAAAGAAAATGCTTTTTTTTTCAATATTTTCTTCTTTTTTTTTGCAGCAGTTATCAGCCTACGTTAACGAATACACTAATGATTACGACGACTACGATGACTTTATGTAGCAGCAATACGTTGTTAGTATACTCTGTTATATTATATTAAAACGCTTTAATTTAATTACATTTTTGTTTAACTATTTTTTTAAATAACAACACTGTATTTTTATATAAGAGACATAGAAATATTATTTTATAATTATAGACACAAAAAAAAAAACAAAATCCCGCTATAGGTCTTATGTCCTAGTACTCTTAATATATAATTATTATATTTAAAATGGTTGGATTTTTTTGTTTATATTGTGTATTAATAAAACACATTCAAAATGTTTTTTTGTTATTGTCCCTTGCCCTTTTTTTTTCTAACCGATTTCTAAAAAGGAGGTCCTAAATTCGACTGCTATGTATTTTTTTATGTATGTACAACGATTACTTCGGAACGTAGCAGATGCAATATGTAATAAGGGGTTTCCGAGAATGTAGATTAAGATTGGATTAAGAGTTGAAAATTATTTTTTTTTAATTCAAATGGTGAGTTGAAAGTAGTGATGTTCCGGATATCCGGATCCGTATCCGCGGATATCCGAGGGAAAAGAAAGATCCGTATCCGTTACTTTTCTCGCGGATCTTTTACGGATCTTTCAACTTATTAATGTGTTTAGATAGATTTAAAAAACTATTAAATTCAATTCAAGTATTTTTTATTTCTTAAAATCAAATATTTGGCACCTTTATATTGCAAACATTTATCGTAGTAAGTTACTATACCAATAGTACATAACTCAAAGGTACTAATCAACTCTCTTTATAATAAGATCAACATTATAGAAAGTTATAACATCACTTTTATAAATTAAGAAAATGATGAAGAGTAAATGTTTGGATGCATTACGATAAGGTGTTGACTGACGTTGGGCAGACATAGAAATCGAGCAGTCATTGATTCCTGGACTTGAGACAAAGGGCCGGGAAGATGACGATCTTGGATGAGGAGAACCGAGCGGGCAGATCGTGCTTGGCACTCATAGAGAACACTAGTTCTTTTTCAAATATTTATTTACGAAATATAATTATTGTCGGATAAGCTGGAATGTTCTTAAACGCTGTTTTTTAAAAGACTAACATATGTTTAACATATTGAAATAAAACATTTTATATATTATAATTTATTTTAATAAATAAATTTTAAATAATAATTTTTAATAAAATATTTAATTACTACAATGAGTAAACTAAAACTTAAATCGTTTTTATAATTATAATGAGATCAATATAATAGAAAGTGATAAGTTATAAGATCACTTTTATAACTATGAGATGATGAGAAAACCAAAAATAAATTCTAATTGAATGATTATTCTAATGAAGTAAATTAATACTGCGTACCTAATAGGTACTACCTACCATATAAAGTATAAAAATTAGATTACACGAGCAAACACAGTGAATATTAGAGGAACTTGAAAAAGTGATTAATTATAATTGAAATTAAGTAATGGTAAATTGTATTTCAAAAAAAGTAACTTGGCAGCTTTGTCTCCCAAAAGTCTGTTACGATGAGGATCATAAACAATACCTGCTGCACTGAAAAATTGCTCACTTGGAACGCTTGTTGCAGGTGATGATAAATATGTGCGAGCAACGTGACTGAGACCTCCAAACTTTTTACTGTTAATCTGCCAATATTTTAACTGTTCTTGATCTCTTGGTCATCTTTTTTCTGACATATATTCTATGATCAAATTAGCTTTCGTATCTGATAATTGATTTTCAGATTGCTCATCGTCATCATCACTATCCAACATATTAGCAATAGACTCTTCTAAATTCTGGTAATGTCCTTTTCTAACAGTAATTGGTTTGACTCCAGTACTTATAGCTGCTGTGAGATTTTCTTCAGTTTCTAAAGCTGTAAGCAATTTCTCTTTTATTTCTTTTATGAGAATATCACTGAAGAATTTACCTTTGTACCGTGGGTCTAAAAATGTGACTACTTGAAACAAAATATTTTTATCAATTTCAGAAAAACGATAATCTAATTCATTCTTCAAAGCAGATACAAAATTCAGAACAGCGGATACACTGATATTGAGACTTTCCTGGATCTCATCTTCATCATAGATTTTATTCAATGCTCGTACTAGAGGAATAACGTCAGATATACATGTGTTCTGTGAGCTCAATTTTTTTGTAATGTCTTCCAGAGGCTTCAGCACTTTTACTAATTCTTGAATCAAAGTCCAGTCATCAGCATTAAATTGTTCTATTTTGTTATTAGAAGCATAAAGCGACAGCGAATCCTTGATGCAATCAAGTCTTTCCAACATATGATAGCGGGAATTCCAGCGTGTCGGTGAGTCTTGCAAAACATTTAAAACTTTTTGATCGAGTCGAACTTGTATTTTTTCTAGTTCTTGCATTGCCATTGTGGAATGGTTGAAATGTCCTGCAATTTTCCTACATTTTGCGAATAACACGGAGATTATATCAACTTTTTTAATGGCATCTTTAACCACCAAATGTATCTGATGTGCTGTACAGTCGATATTATGTATTTTAGATAAAGAACAAGCGCGCTTCATATTGGATCCCCCATCTAGTACCATACAGTGCACATTTTGTTTCTCAAGTCCCCATTCTTCTAACATACTTAGAAATATTTCCGAAATATAATCTCCCGTATGACGTTCCTCAAGAACTTCCGCTTTCAAAACGATATTTTTTCGTTGAAAGTCTTTGGTAATACCATGACATGTTAAAGATAACAATGAAACTCCCGATGACGAGTCTGACCAAATATCTGATGTGAAGGAAACTTTCTCAAAATCTTGTAACATGCTTTTTATTTTTAATGACACTTTGTCGTAAAGCTCGCTGCAAACAAGTTCCGTAAAATATTTTCTGCCTTTAAGAACATAGTTTGGAACTATATGGTCCATCAATCGTCGGAACCCTAATTGTTCTACGTGTTGAAACGGTAAATCTGATAAAGCTAACATTTCAGCAATCAAATAGTCAATTTTTATTGATTTGGGGTTTGTATTATCCCACATTCTAGCTTTTTCCGTATATTCTGTAAAAAAAGTTTGTTTAAATTCTCTTTTTACCGTTTGCAAAGATGTCCCTGGCCGTGATATTTCATCGGTACTCTTCTTAGCGGAGTCTTCTTTTAAGAATAAATCATATTCTTCAGGATGTTTTCTCTGTAGATGACTTTAAAGAAGTTGTGCCTTTTCCCTTACGGGAATACTTTCCGTCACAAATTTTACACTTCGCACATTCATCATTTACTATCTCAAAATATTTCCAAATTACACTAGAAAACTTCTTAGTAGACATTATTTTAACTCTTGTACTAAAGGTATACGCAAACGTTATCTACGCGGCTCAGTGACACACTAAACAATGAATAAAACAAATAAAAGTAATACGCGCGCAATGCAAGTCAAAACATGTCCTGCCTGTCGTTCCGGCGGGCGTGACGTCATCTATCGTTTAAACGTCTCGCGCGCTGACACCGATTGAGTAAATTAATGAAGATCCGTATCCGTATCCGCGGATCTTGACACCAAATATCTGTATTCAGATCCGTATCCGCGGATATACATTTTTAACGATCCGGCACATCACTAGTTGAAAGTTTTACGTTATTTACACTTTTTCAAAATTGGTATTAAGGATTTCGGGGTCGTAGGTTACGAATTTAAAGTTAATTTTTTAAAATTAAATATGATAAATACAATATGGAAGACTAAAAATATTACATTTTTCAAATTTGATATTTGGATGGGTTCTTGGGAAGTATATTACAGATCATAAATTAATTTCTTCAAACTCAATATGCTGAATATAATCTGTCTGACTAAAAAATTTACACGGCTTAAGTAAGTATTTCAATATTAGTTTTGATTACGAATCTAAAATGAATTTCTCAAAAATTCAAGTTAGCGGATTTACTTCGTCAAACTAAATATCTGTTTGGTACAATCGTAGACGAAACGTCGGATACCAATTCCAATTTGACACAGTTTAAACCCAAGGACCATGATTCTCAACTATATAATTATTCATCTATTAATTTGTCATTGAATTCAAGTAGATGAAAGTTTTGTGTCAACATAAAAAACATTTTTAGAATAGACGAAAAATAAATGATGAACGTATTTAAAAATGTATAGTTACTACATTTTCTGGTTTTCAGCAATTTTTCCGCAATCGAGTGAGGGCAAATGAAGCTTTTTTTTGATCGTCGTGATTTAATTTCGCTTTCGCCCTTTTTCCAGTTCAGACACTCTCTTTGTATGCAATAATTATCTGCAAAGTTGTAAATAATGCCATTTTTTTAAATTCCGTTAATACAGAAAGTTGGCATTTTTAAATAGCTGATAACTTATTAAAACTCGAAACTAAAAAATAATAAGTGTATTTAAAGCTTAAATTTTTTCTAAACAATAAAAATATTACAAATGCAATAACCAGAGATTTTCTTAACATTATAATAAGTATAGGTACTTCAGTACTTTTGTCTTAGATTAGCTGTAAGGGAATAAATAATATCACAATAGCGAAATTGCTACAATTTAATTAATAATTTGCCTCCAAGGAACTCCAGGAAATTCTTCGAAAGAAAGGATGTGCTTTCAAGTGACGAGTGCCGTTTAATCCTATTCCTAATCTTTCATAGGGTTCACAAATTAATAACTAAAAGAGAAAAAAGATCATGGCATGATTTCGCATTTCACCAAACAAAATTTAACAAACTTTTAAAAAATCTATGCAACAAATTTCCTGGAAATTTTTGGCATGCTACAGCTGCAGGTTAAATAATTTCTAACCACGTTATTATTTGGTTAGATTTCTTTTTTTAATTTTGTTTATTGTCGGAAAATTGTTTTTTTAGGAATATAATACTGAATAGATTGTAAAATTCCAATTTTTATGATCATCATTTATATGTAGCGTCAGGCGCCCCACCACTTTGCGGGTTATAAGCAAGTGCCAACGAAAATTTTTTGATTTTTCCTCGTTGGCCTTTGTTACACCTAAAGTCCATAATTTCTGTCGGTGAATCATCGCTCGGATATATAATGCCCTGGGTTGTCCGCCGTTAGGGGCGTATGAATTTCAGAAAATAATAAATGATGAAATTTAGTAGGAATATCAAAATATGTTTTTTTTTTAAAGTTAAATTTATTTCCTCACATTTATATCAACCTTGTTCTTTTTTAACATAATGGACACGCTTTTTCTAATCACTGGCCGTTACGTTAGTAATTGCCTCATCCAATAATATTTTGACATATGCTAATTTGAAAGTTTTGTTTTTCCGTACCACTCCACTCTTTATCTGCGCCCAAACTAATTTGAATGAGTTAAGTTCACAATGATACAGAAGCAGTCTCAACACTTATATTTTCTTCCCGAGCCATTTCATCAATAGCATATTTAATATATTTTTGTTTATTTACCCTCACTAGATCTAGCAGTTGCACTTTAAGCATTGTTTTGTCAAATCAGTGTTTTTTTGAGAGGAGACATTGGTATATCTCCGCCTATTTAGACGCAGAAGTCGGGATTTTTCCTTGGTGTCGACTATGATAGTGGGCATTGTCCTTAACAATTATCGAATCAAAACCAAAAGATTTAAAATTGAAGAAAACCATCGCTTAAAAACATCGGTGTTCATGTCTTCATGGTAGTTCTCTGGCACACTTCCAATACGAGTTATGACGACGACTTTTCCACCAGGATTGCGTAGTTCTTGCGACAATCCTTCCATAAATGCCTGTGTCGAACTTTTAATGTTCAGATCTTGCCTTACCTTCCCAACCGTATGCCCTTCATTGAGCCATGTTTCGTCTGTGTAATACAATTTTTTCTCTTTTTCCTGAAACTCTCGTATTTTTTCCAAATATTTTCGCCTCCATAACACAATTTCATTCTTCTCAATTTGTAAGCTTTTTCGATTCCGTTTAAAATATCTAAGATTCATTTCCTTTAAAGTTCGTTTCAAAACTCTTAATGATATTTTAGGTAAATATGTGTTGTTATTAACTTCTGTCTTATTTTTTTTAAATGTTGGTATTTCGACAAAGAGCCTATTTTACGTCATTGTTCAGGATTATTTTTTCTCGTCCTTTTGTCTGCTTTGCTTTTTTCTGGTCGTTTTCTTTATAACGACCATTTAAAACCCTGAACAATCTGCGCGAAGAAATATTCGTTAAAGTGCTACATATTTCTTTCTGCATTCAAAGTGGTTACTTCACAGTTTCGTTTCCGAATACCATGGTAAACATTTTTAATCATTATTCGTTCTTTTAACATAAATTAACTATTTTTTTTGTAGGCGCACCACTAGTTGAAGGTTCGTTAATATCAAGAGTTTACCACAAATATATCCACCCCATATACACTACAATAAACTTTTTTTACACAACACAATAACTATACACAACGAAATTATAATAATTAGAATGTGAATTCACAGAATCTATCCATGAATCAATAAAAAATCAATAAAATATCCAAACAATGTGAAAACTCAGTCGGGACGCTTATTTACAAGTCTATTTAAGATGGACAATCCGTGCATATGAGTTGCCACATCCATTATCTTCGCGATAAGAACCTAAGTGCATGTTGGTCGACATCACCGTGCTATTTTAAATGCGATCAGCTGATTGCTATTTAAGGCTCGCGAAATATAACAACAATGCGTTTTAATGTTTTAGTCTCTCCCCTGTTAATAGAGCGGTAAAATTTTAAGTCATTTGTAGTTCTACGAAATGTTTATTCCGCTGCTTCGTCGCTTTGGTGACCGGTATTAAATGAGTCACTAACAGAAATTATGGACTTTAGGTATAAGCATTAGAGGTTTCAAAACGTAAACATTAATAGATATGTTGTTCAAATACTCTGTAATTATTTTCAGGTGAAGGCTTTACCTGTTTTAAGAGGGATTTTCCTTCTGCTGACACATATTTTGGAATTTTTAGGTGCGTGTAACTGGTCAGACCACTGGCGTGAACTTTACTTAAAGGCTGAAAAATAAATTTTATTTATATCGTTGCCGGCTTTAAACTGATTTTGTGCGTCGATTTATAAACATATATATATATATATATATATATATATATATATATATATATATATATATATATATATATATATGTTGTCAGGTATTCTCACGGGTGTGATGTGTAATCGAAGGTTTTCGGGCATCCCGTGTATGTGCTGAGTCCCTCTCAGGACTGTAAGGTCAACGATATAAACAAGTCGAGGGAGCCTCGATGGGATCGCCGCTATCTCCTGCACTTGCTAACTTATATATGGAAGACTTTGAATCAAAAGCTTTAGAGACCTCTTCATATAAACCAAGACTGTGGGTACGTTACGTGGATGACACATTCGTTATCTGGCAACGTGGGGAAGAAAATCTCAAAAGTTTCCTGGAACACACAAACAGTATACATCCCAAAATAAAATTCACCATGGAGACAGAACAGGAAAGAGAACTACCGTTTCTGGATATCCTACTGAAAAGAAAAGAGGATGGCTTGCTTTCGCACACTGTCTACAGAAAGCCCACTCACACCAACAGGTACCTCAACGCCGATTCACATCACCACCCCGCCCAATTATTTGCAGTAGTGAAATCACTTGCGTTTCGATCGCAATCCCTTACAGATCCAGAAAATCATCACAAAGAGATGAACATACTGCAGGAAGCCCTAACAAAGAACGGTTATAAAAAAGAACATATAGACAAGGCTCTAAAAAACAAACACTTGGCCCCAAAAAATCGCGAAAACCAAGAGAATAGCTCCAAGGCTTTTGTTCCTTATGTAAGAGGCACCACAGACAAGATCGCAAGAATTCTCAGGAGACACAACATTGAAACCATTTTCACCACAGACCGTAAAGTAAAAGATCTCTTGCCAACACCTAAAGAAAGAATCCCTCTAGGAGTGTACGAAATTCCATGCGGAGAGTGCAGCTCATCTTACGTAGGCCAAACCAACCGTAAAATAAGCGCCAGAAGAGACGAACATATAAACGCTGTCAAGCAAAAAACAACTTCTTCTGCTCTGGCCCAACACTGGTTAAACACAGGACATGAGATAAATTTCTCGGGAACAAAAATGCTATCGAGATGTGAAAACCTGTCTACAAGAGTTATAAGGGAGGCTATTGAAATTGCAAAGAGGCCCAACAACTTAAATAGCAGAGATGATAGCCAACGTGTGCCTAATACTTGGAAAAATCTGCTTAAAAACATCAACCAGTACCACTTAGTAACGAAAGAAATTACAACTCGGCAACGCAACTACAAACACTGGCAACAGGGCCGATGACGCGCAGCAGGTCTCGCCACCTGATGGTCCGGAACCATTCGGAAAACGAACGCGTCCGACGCGCACACGGTACCGACAACGCCGGAGTTGCAGGCGTTAGTTCGCTCGTAGACGCCATACAGCGAGCTTTGAAAATGGTGAATGAGATTTCACCGAAACGTCAGCTGCCTTACAGTCCTGAGAGGGACTTAGCACATATACGGGATGCCCGAAAACCTTCGATTACATATATATATATATATATATATATATATATATATATATATATATATATATATATATATATATATATATATATATATCCACTCTTTTTGAAATTTAATATAATTGAAAGTCTACATAACAAATTTCAGGCTTCTCATGTGAGCAGTTCCTGGGATATAGAGGTTCCCCAATATCCCATATTTTAATCTATTGGTTTGGAGTTGAAATTTTAAAAAACGCTGAAACAAGTATTTATTTTTTTTTAATCAGGCCTGTACAGTTAGAGGTTCCAAAGATATGAACAATCTTTACAAAAATAAAACACCCATTTTACCCTTGGCATTGAATTTCGAAAAAATTCTTTTTTGATAAGGGTTTACATTACAAAAAGCAATGTGCTCATCAGACTTTAACATGGAGGCTAAAAATAAAAAAAGGAAACTTTTTTTGGTCTTCAATTTTTTTAAGGAGGTCCATTCGCCCGACATGAATCCAAATCAACTGTAGTACTCAATATTTGACCGATTAAAATACTAATAAAAAATGTTATAATTTAAAAATAAATAGTTGTGCAAAGCATTTATCATTGAAATACATATTTTTTTTCAAGATAGCAAATCCCCAGAAATGAAACTAATCCCCTTATAATCATTAAATAAAAACCACCGGTGTTTTGAAGCTAGTTACTGCAGCTTTACTTTGCAGTTAATCGTCTTTGATTATGCTCCACTTGTTTGGTCATATCTATTAGTTAAAAACATAAAAAATATAGATAATAACATAATCAGGGAACTTACCATTCCTACTAACAATTCATACAAAATAGCACCAAAACTCCACCAATCAACTGCTTCTGTAAGCTCTTCAAAACTGTAAACTTCTGGTGCTAAATTTAAATTAACTCCCTTTGCATATAAATCGCAGAGTTCTTTAACATTACACATGTATGTTAACACCAAATTTTCATTCTCATCTATTAAAAGGTTATTCATTTTAAGGTCCCTACAAATTGATTAAATATTAAGATTTGTTGTAATGTACTCACTATCTATATATAATGGTCAAAAAGTTTTTTTTATCAACATGACGAAAGTAATAATGAACTTTTCAGCAATAATGTCTAAGAAATATGGGTAAATAAAAAATTTGCAACATCGTGAAAATACATCTATGAAATGTAGTCCAAAAACGCAACTAGAGGTATAAAGAGCATAACAACAAAACATACCTACAAATAACCCCCAAAGAATGAAGCTTCTCCAATGCCAAAAGCAGTTGTGACGCCCATCTTACAACTTGTTCTTCTGGAACACTGCTTCTAGATTCAAATTCATCAGGCAAATCAAACCCTGCAACTTCGTCTACCTTTCCTTCAATAAAGCTTTTACCAGAAGCACCCTCTTGATAGCTAGAGGTCCTACTATAGCACGACATACTCAATAAATCGGGTGCTCCTATAGGATCTAGTGGCTCATCTAAAATATTACCAACTGTTTTCTTTGACGAGACATCTCCGATTTCCAACTTAACAAAACTGTCACTATCATCACTACCGACATCTTGTTTTTCGGTTGCGGAACTGTCCTTGTTACGCTTACTCGACGTATATTCATTTATTAGCTCTGAATAGCTTAGCTCTGATTCGTTGTCAGACTGTTCCTCAATATTTCGAAGTAGTTGGTCATCTCTATTTGATAATATAATACTAGATTTATTTTTTAAATAGTCACTAAGTTTGATACCGCTGAAAAAAAAAATGAGAAAGTTCAGTAATTTTTTGAACTCAAACTCACAACTAATAAAAAATATACTTATTTACATAAATTGTTTTCTTTTATTAATTGAAAATATTTAAGGTCCTAGACTGAGCAAGAAAAACAGAACCTCCTCTAACAAGATGGATTCAATCAATGCTAAAAAGCAGATTCAGCAATGGATCTATCGTTAATGAAGCGGCGGCAATCGCGACAGTCAAGGAGTCTCCTCAACGGGGAGTGCTATTCCTCCGTTGTGACCCTGGTCGTGGATAGCTTGCTAAGCCAACTATATGACTCAAGATTTACAACGCAAGGTTATGCTGATGACCTAGTTGTCACTACCGGAAGCAAGACTGAAGGGACTACCATAAGCTTTATGCAAACTGCCTTAAACGAAATTAATAACCAGTTCGCAGAGGAAGGACACATGTTAATAGTAAGAAATGAGTTCACGTGTTATCCACGAGGAGATGAAAACTAAACATGAACGACCCAATTTTAAATGGAACAATACTCGGCTATTTTAAAAAAGTTAAATACCTGGGAGTAATAATAGACCAGAAACTGACCTAGCATAGCCACATTAAAAATATTCCCCAAGAGGCAATAGCGGCAAACTGATATGTTGAATAATCTTTGGGAAAACCTGGGGTTTGAAATCGAAAAAGATATTATCTTGTCTTGGGTGAGCGACCTAACGCGACAAAGTTAGAAAAGGCGTTTGGGCAGCAATTGCGTCTTTGAAATTTTAGCGGCAACCGCAACGAGGCCACGCTGTGTTCTAGTGTTCTATTGAGATTCAACGTAATCAACACGGCAAGGATGCTTTGCATAGAACAGGCCACTGCTTTTAAGTTCAGTGAAATGAGGCTCAAAAGTGTGCAAAGTTTGCAAGTAATTTTAGTTTCTGGATCAATTACTCTGGAAAGATGCTAGGAATGATAATTCATTCTAGCGCCAGTCTGGAAAGGTAAGCTCTAAGCAGGAGAAAATATTTATTACAAAATTTTCAAATTTTGACTTATCCTTCATCTTTTTTTTCCATTATTTCTCCATAAATATCAATCCTAGAGAAAAATTGTATGGAACATAATTTGTTTCTCAGAAGATTCCCTTTTCTATTCGTGCTATTCCGAATTTCCAAATATGCTAAATTATATTGTGAAACGGAGACATAAGCAGAAAGACTTTTTTTCAAGTGAACGATGAAAAGTTTTAAACTCGGCCAATATTATTGACCTTTAAAGAAGTAAAACTTCAGTTTTCAACTAATTAAGGACTGGACTATATACCCCTTAGAAAAATAACAAAATTCATAAAAAGTCTAAATATCCCAGGTAATGTAAAGGAACTAGAAATGCTACAATGAAACCCTCACAATCTACAATCTAGTCGAAAATATTCTTAACAAACTTTACAGTTTCAGTTCTTACGAAAGAAAAATCTTTTAAACAAGGTTTTTTGGTAGATGCAAATTTTATTTACGGAATAATTTTCAGGTATTCATATATGCTTTAATACTTACCTACAATATTCCAAAACAAGAAATAAAGCATTTTCACAGTTATAGTGGTTAACTAACTTAATCATGTAAGGCACATTTGCTGGTAATATAAGGTATTCATTTAAAAATTGTACTGCTTTATGTACGACCTAAAAGTAATTATAATTATTCTATATTACATCAAATTCACAAATCACAAAAAAAGTAATTTTCCAAGTCGTCTAGCAACAAAAAATAATCACACATCATGATCGAGTCAGATTCATAATATTTTATAAAAAAATAGGTTATAGACAAAATGATTATTAAAATTTCTAAGAGTTTATTAATGTAAAAATTTTGCTAATATATGTTCAATACAACTAAAGTTTAACAAATTTTCATAAATTATTCAATTATTATTAGTTACCTTTATGTAATAAAGCTGCTGCTGCTCAGAATCTAAAACTAACATACCAGAAGGAGAAATAATTTTAATCACTTTGTATTTATACAAATTAAAAAGTGGTCCCTTTACGTTGTTTGGTTTTTCTATTTCCTCTTGCTTCTAAAAAAACACAGATTTGAACAAACAAACTTGTGAACAATTTATTGTTTGTATGGAAAATTGCTGGAGTACACTTCCATAAAATTTATTTATAAATTCTATTTTAAAAGAGATTAAAATTGCATAAAAACCTTGCTCTTTAAAAGTGTCAAATGTTCAAAAATATTTATAGGTAGTTTTTGGAAGTACTTTTCAAACATTTGAAAATGTTAGTCTTAGACAGTTTTTTTCTTGGACAATAAAGCTTATTTTGATTTGATTAAAGTATTATCCCTCACCACCGACGACGCTCGCTGAAAATCAGTCCCCATATATTAACGATTATTCAGAAAAAGCGTTGTTTGGAATTTTGACCTTATTGTATTCTTCAGATAAGGGGTGTATCCACCCAATATTTGAAAAAAATAGTTGCCTTATTTGTCCAACTTATACACAAAATAAGAGGCTCCCCTTATATTTAAATTATTTTAGAATGTATAGTGATATTCTGTGCTTCTAAGAAGAAGGAATCAGACTATAATAACAATTGTTACATTTTAGTATTTCCATTTTTTACCAACAACTTTAAACTACCAGATCTTAAATAAAAAAATAAAACTTACTTGGGTATATAAATTTCTAACTTCTGGGGCCAAATACATATTGTAAATTTTTTCTGCTCTAATCAGGTATTTTTCAGTCTTATATCTTACCATTTGTTTTCTAGTAAAATCAGTATCATCTAAAAAATATATGCAATTAATGCTAGTCTGGCAAAAGATTAACTAGAATGTCAAAAGAACTATGAAAATTTAATTTAAAACAATCAAACTTAATTTATTCATCATACCTTTTCCTCCATTAATTAATATATCCACCGCGGTTTTATAAGCGGCAAAGGCTTCTTCATATTTCTTATCATTCTCCAATTCAATGGCCATATTGACATGAACTGAAGCATTAATTAAATACTGAACAACATCTTGACTACTTGCGGAACCGGGAGTAGTAGGAGGAGAGGAATAAGACTGGCCGTCAAGTAGTAGCAAGCTGCAATCGACATTTGAAATGCTTAAAGATTCGGATGCCCTAGATGACTGAGAATCTATGGAAGTCATGGAGTTGAGTTTTTTCAAATTTGAAATGCTCGATTTTGCGATGGAATCAGATATATTATCAATAGCCTAAAAATTGTTTAAAGTAATTATATTTGTTTTTTTATATTTATAATAAACTGCTTTTATAATAATACAGTTTATAAGATTCGTCTTAGAGAGCTGAAAAGTCTAGCAACCAGTCATGTGGATTTATATCACTAGCTGATAAAAGTGAAGCTGCTCCGAGTTTACAATATATCGAAATTCGTGGAATTATTAATAATAAAGTACAGAAATTTTTGATGAAGTGAAAAATGTGTCGAGGGTAATGAGGATCCAAGTTAAACATGTTCTAGACAACTTCTAAAAACATCATCAAAATTTGTCATATGGCTTTGAAGACATTCTACAAGATTGGTGCCGCACTTGCTCGACCAAGAACGCCAAGTTGTGCTCATAATCAAGGTACACTATCATTATATGCAAAAGCGAGAGCCAAAATCACAATCAAAATAGTAGACAGTTGATTTCAAAATCACCTGGAAAGCCGTTTTCTAAATTGTAAAGGGAATTTTGTAATTAGATTTTTCCTTCAAAGGGTCAAACTAACTGTTGATACCATGACAACTTTTTTGAACAACTGCATTAGAACATCCTTAAAAAATGATCAAGTGGTGTTATTGCAATGGCTAAAATCAAAAAATCGAAGTTAAAGTTGTTATTTCAGCCACATAATTCACCCGATTTGACTACGTCGAACTTTGTATACTTGCAAAGCAGAATATGTAGAAAAATAACAACTTATCATTTCATCCTTATACAATGGTAAAATAAATATTTTGTTGGGTAAATGTTGTTTAAAATAAAAATAAATTGCCTGCCACTGACGGTATATCACAATTTTTTACTTGGGTACTGTTCAGGTATATTCAACTTGGCCCATTAATGCGTGAATAGAAGATATGTATCTACAATTTTTTAGTAAAAGTTTTGAAGGTTCAAGATCAACACAATTAAAATTATTTTTCTTAAATCACACACTATACATTATGCTTTTTTTTTGGAATTTGACTCAAAATTCTAAACATTTTGTATAAAAGAAGGTTTTAAGTTAAATCAAAGACAGGAACAGACGAATAACCCTTGTCAAAATTTCCGACCCATGTAAATATTTTGTCTCGTAACTGCCAGGTGATTATCTGCCTTGTTACTAAGGTCGTGCTATGTTTGTAAGAACATATTAAGTTCTTAAGATTTATTAAAGAAATTTTATTTTTTATTAACATTTTTTAATTATTTAAATATCACAAAAAAATTAAATAACGCAATTTCTGGAATATATAGAATTTCTCGACCTATAAAAAATTTCTTTTACCTAAAAGTCCTTGGCTTCTATAATGCATGTTCAACAACTAGCTAGAATGTATAACATTATAACTTCTCTAGGTTAACTGAACAACCTAGCAATGTTGCTTATCTTTACTCATTCTGCTCTAATTTGTGACAATTGGCACTTCTTTTTCTTTCACTCGTATTTTAATTTCGAAATAAAACTGGGAATATAAAAACTAAGAAACGTGCGAGTATTTTTCATGTTCAACACCTTAAAAACTAACTTAAATTGTGATCCATATACTTTATGTTTTACATCAAATATGTCTAGAATCTCAATAGCATTTCAAAATTTTATAACATACACTTTGGTGTACAACTGAACCGATGTTTTGAAAAATTATAATAAACCGTATTTTATTTTGTTTTAAATTTCGTAGCATAATATTCACTACTATACTTAATAAAAGTAAGGTTTTACTGTTCTTGACGCATAAGTCAAATCGAGAGCCCGCATGTTTGAACTTTGTTTATTTACGTTATCTATGTGACTCAGTTTTGCACCGCAATCTGAAATAAAAACATTTATCGCTTTTCTTCGATTGAATAAATTACTAGTTTCATAATTACTCATATCTTTACGTTAATTTTATACTTTCAATACCCCTAATATTTATTTGTTGATGAAGTATTTACTGTGTTATATAAATACAATTTGAACGGTATTTTGTAACAAGAAGAAATTTCCAGTCAATGTGTGATAAAATAAAAGAGATGTTAAAGGGCAATATCACCTGTCAAATAGCATCAATATTAAAAGGGAGTCAAAGTACAGTTCAAAGAATTCGAAGAGTGTGAAAGTTGTTTAAAAAAAATATATTGGCGGTGAGCCAAAGAAATTAAGTCCTAGAGATAATAGAGATATAATTACATATATGGCTACTGAAGAAGCTTTATCGATGTGTCCTTTGGCTAAAATTCTTCAATGTGATACTGAAAAATTAATCAATAAGTGGAAGATACAACAAGAACTACACAGAAATAAATTTAGAGTAATTGAAATGAAAAAGAAGCCGTTACTAAGTAAAAAAAATATAAAAGCAAGATTAACTTATTAAAAATCTGCAGGCTGAACAGAATATCAGATGAAAGTAATTTCGTCAGATGAAACAAAGATCAATTGATACACAACTAATGATCGCCAATGAAAACCGAAAAGGGGAGGTAATCTTAAGCTTTGGAGATGTATGATAATTTATGGGCTGGGTCCTATTCACAAAATAGTCAGAAATATGAATAAACAAATGTATCTAGATATTATAAAATACAATTTGACTGAAACTGTGGATAATATGCCTCATAAGATAAATTAAGGTACTTTTCAGCAGGACAATGCAACAAAATACATAACCAAAACAATAAAGAACTGGCTTATTTTTCAGAACTTTTAGATATTACGGTGGCCGGTACAAAGTCCTGACCTAAACCCAACTGAAAATTTGTAGTCACAATTAAAGCATGCTCTACTGAATAACTATGATTCTCCACCATCCTCATAAAGATAGTATGTGATTAAGTCGAAGAAGAATGGGAAACAATTTCACCTGATCACTGTGAAAATCTTGTAAAAAGTATGATAAATCGTTTACAAACCGTTAAAAAAGTTAAAAGCTTATGGATAAATTATTACAAAATGTAACAATTATGGTCTAGTACCTATAATTCATAATTTGTTAGTTCTAAATACTTGATAATAAATGCTATACGATGATTAATGTTTAATATTATTTGCTTTTTCCCATATAGGTATTACTTTCTTAGAATAAGTAATATCCCTAGGTATTGGTTTAGTAATGCACCATAGTGTATTGCATTTAATAAAATAATTTTAATTGTCCCTTTATTTTTATTCTTATTACTTTTGTTGGTGATTTTTTTTAATCGTATACAGAAATGAAAATTTTCATCCACACACTACTAAGCCACCAGATGTGTTATAGGTAAGTATAAAAAAATTTAATTACCTGAGCAGTGGAACCAAAATTGCTGCTAGTAAAAGAATCTGTATCGCTTATAGCCTTATCATCGTCAGAATTTATAGAGAGATTCGTTTCTTCTGGCAGATGTAAATCTGCCCTAATTGCATTGATATTGCTGCTTAGTAGTTCCACTGGGGTATGACTTGTCTTTAAAGTAATGCAAATATTACTACACAGACTATTACATTTACATGACAATATGAAAATAATGTTAAAAATTACAAAAAAATGCTAAATATCAAAAATTTCTGATTTTAGTTATACATTTTTCATTTGAACAAAAACATCTTTTAGATATTGAATATTTGATTTTATTGTTTGAGTAGAATATTTATGATGAAAGGTCTGAAGTGTTTTATAAGATTCATTGTTTTTCTTTTGAGCACTTTGTAAGTTAAAAATTTTTCTGGAATATTTTAGGATCTTTTAAGACCAACAAAAATGACATATAAAAACTTCGGATCAGCTTTCATAATTAATTAATTGTTAGGTTTGGAAGTTTATCTCAGTAGCTAAAAAGTGTCACTTTAAAGGTTGTTTTGTCAATAAAACTTGTGAATAAATAAGTAAAGTTATATTCATTATGGGTGAACTAAATTGTATATATTAGCTAGCTGCATTTTTTAAAATTGATTTTGATATGTCAAAAATAATATAGTAATAAAAGAAGACTTATTTTACTTAAATCATAATAGAACTGTAGTGTGAAAATTATCTGACTTCAAGCAATATCCAATAATTGCTATATAGCACAAACCATAACTTGGTTTCATAAGGGGGATATTGTGACATTTGGTCTGGGTGTCAATTTGCCCATCCTCCCCCTTTCATTTAAAACCAACACCTTCCATATTTGCATAAAAGTTTAGAGATGAAGCAGATAATATAAGATTTTTAAAAATAATCTAGCTGTTCAAAAATAAAAAACATTTAAAATCAGGTTAATATAAAATATTAAAAATTTATAGTATGCCTAAAAAAATGTATCCCAAAAATGCCTCATAAGATATTTTCCTCTATACTTTCATTTGCCTCTATGTAATTTAAATAAAATCTCAAATTTTCAAGCAGACTCAAATTTTCAGAGAAATCAATAAAAGGAACTTTCCTCATATGTTGCATATTTTTCGCCAGTACTTACAAACTAGATAACCTAGAGAACAATAAAAATAAAAATCTATACATATTCACCAGGTATTTTTAAGAAAAAGAACTACACATTTCTGAATTAAGCAAATTCTTGGAAAATAGCATTTAAGGAGTATCTACACTCATGGCTTAAAACAGCTTTTTCAGAATATTTCTTATTGAAATAAAAATACAAAAATCTGCTCCCATGAGTTGCTATTTCCATAGCAGGGCTTCTATTTTTAGGAATTCAACTAATTTCTTTTTTTTTTAATTTACAAGGATTTTTAAAATTTTTCTTTTTGAGTTATAATTTTTAACAAAAAAAAAATTAATTCTATGTTAAAATGAACAGGACTAGACCACAAATTGATAAAGCTGAATTTCAAATTTTTATTTCAGTTATACCTTAAAAAAAAGTTTTCTCTATTACTCTCTAACTATTCTGAGAATTACCTCAAAAAACTTAACAAAAACAGGAGATGTGAAGAGCAATGAATGATTTCCAATATATTCTAAAAAGTTCAAAATTCCTCGTTTTCTATGGTTTATAGTATCCTCGTCAAATCTGAAAAAAAAGCTACTTAAAACATTTGAAGTAAACTCATATAATTGTATAATACCTCAATAATGAATTAATTTAAAAAATAAAATACTATAAAAGATTACATGATTATTAAAATATTTTTATTAATATATGAAGTGTCAAAAAAAAAATCTGAATTGAACAGAATCAGCAGTTTATTTTTAAAAAAGCGTGTGATTTTATTACCTCTTAAACAAAACAGACTTTGGTAAATTTGGGACATCATCTTCAATATTTAGAGTTTTCCTTAAAACTTTTATTTCGTGATGTAACTTTTTAAAATCATTAAAACGCTTCCATACAGTTACTTTTGTCACTGCATCAGGGCATGCTTCTGGGTACAACTACAAAAATAATATAATTATTTTAATGAATGAATTTTAGGACAGCAGCAGAATAAATATGTAAAAGATTTATATACAACTTTATATTTTTGTATAGGTAGAGAAACGTCAAAAACAAGGAAAAAAATGGTTTATTATAGGTACCAAGAAATTTAATATAACAATAATAATCATCGGGAATGTAATGTGCCTTACCAAAGATATTACTCTATAAATAGTAAATCCATCTTTATGTTTGCTTACATCTGGGATATCAAACATTCGTACCCAAGACACCCATTTATTCGAAGTTGGATTATTTGAATTTACGGCCCTCATAACTATAAATAATTATATGTTTTACTTTCAATAAGATTAAATATATACTATTTCATCCAACATAGGGCGTAAGGCGACATAATCTCATAACATTTATTTAATATATTTCATTTTTTTTTCAAATCTTTACGTGTTGTCATTTTTGTATTTTTTTACAAGAGTTGTCAATGTAACAGATTTGTCATATCCGCCCTCTAATTTGTTTAATTGGCCACATTGAGTATAAGTTGCCAATAGTATAAACCATAAGTTACTAGATAGTAGATGTTGCTGTTGCCAAGCGTAGTAATTATTAAGGGTGCGGCTATCCTGAAAAAGCTCCGTTCGCAAAACAAGAACTAATCTGGGTCAATTAGTTGCCAACAGTTCTTAGATGTTTCCATGAGAACCACCCCACTTTCTATCAACATGATCATTCCCTCGAAGGTAACATGCAATGGTCTACACGTTACATTACAAAGAGAGAGAGAGAGAGCGAATATGGAGAAGTGTTATCTCTCTCGTTCGCAGAATTTCGAGAAACGCGCTGGTCAATCACAGTTCGGTACAACAGAAATAGGACTTCACAATATTCATTTCTCTTTCTCTCTCTCTCTTTGACGTACACGTGCCCAGACCATTGCATGCTGCTTCGAACAATCTCCCCAGAATAAGAAAGTTAGGCCCTTGAGAGAACCAGACTTCCTTGTTCTAAATCGAGAATGAGAAACGGCACCCAGGCCTAGTACTAGAGGTGGGTCGGACTTAACAAACCCGTTCTTTTTACCCGGATCAGTTTACAGTCCGAAAGATCCGGATCACTAAAATTTGAAACATCGGACTCGGACAGTACGAAAGTTCGCCCTCCGACTGGTCATATGTTACATCGGACTTATAATGAGCCGAGATCCGTTGAACCGTTTTAATCGGACGGTGTTCGTTGTGTCTTTTACGGGTCTTTGTATCTTTCGAACATTCGGTTCGGTATAGTACGATGGGTCACTGATGTTTCGGGTCCGCTGGCGAACCTCATTTCGTTCAGTTAATAATTGCGGGAACAGTAAATACGTTAAAGGCACTGGCCGTGGAGTACAAGGATTTAGGATTGCTTTAGTTTAGATTGTTTTTTTAGGACGTTTGTAGAATATATACTTACGAATCTAGTATTTCGGTAGTTAAAATATGAATTAGGAACGTGATTAAAATTTTTTTAGTCCTATATGCCTATTTTCGCTTGTTTTAAATTTAATTGGGTATAATAGAGATATTTAACTGCAATTTTGGGGAAAGTGGATATAATTTAAAATGTAATAATAATAAATGTTTTGTTTCATCATCGAATTATGTTGTTAGGATTGTTAAAGTAGATAAATATATTATTTTGCTGAAAATGATAATTTAGTGGTATGATGTAGGCACATAGAGAAGCCTGTTTTTCTGTATATTTTTTGTTCTGGCCCTTAAAACAGTGACAGAAATTTTAAAATCATAAAAATGACGATCAATTATTATTTTGGGTTTTTAATCCAAACAAAAAAGGTTGGTTTTTAATTAAAAATTATTAACAAAACATAAAGAATATGTTTAAAACCGATTTTTTTAAACATAAATAAAGTTTCTCGGAAAAGTGACAATAAAACATAATTTTAATTTTTGTTATTAAACAAAAAATTAAAATTATGACTGTTTTACAATTTTGCGATACTTGTCGACGATTGTTGTGATCGGTCCATATTAGTATCAGGCAAACTGATTTCTAAATTTAGTTGATTTTCTGGTGCTGCATTACGATACGTTATGTCTTGTGGCTCAAGTAGAGTCATTAATGGATGCTTACTTTTAAGATGTCTAGCGAAATTTTCGGTAGTCACTTAAATTGCTTAAAACATAATTCACACTTGACCCAATTTCTTCCAATGGCCGTAAAATTATGCCAAACACCATTTTTTTCTATAATTCATATGAGACGGTGAATGCGCAAATATTAACATATGCTGTTAAATGAGAGAGCCGTAATATTACTATTTGTTTAAAATACAGCTTAAATGTCCCATTTGTCTTTTTATTTTATCTCCTAAATTATAATAGAAGTTAAATTTAAGCTTAAAATATTTTTTTTTGAAAAAAAAAATTAATGAGGCTTGTAATTGGATTTTATAAAAAAAAAGGATCGAAATGTAATTATCTGTGGTGTACTATTTCCTAAAATTATATATTAAAAATATGAAATGGGACAGTCGTTCGAACTTTGGAATTCTTGAGGGGAAACGGACAATTGAACCGGTTCTTTGACCCGGATCTTTAAAATTAGTGATCCGGACGGTCCGAATCACCAAAAAGTCCGTTTTGCCCACCTCTACCTAGTACAACACCCTCTTGTGTTTTAGACATAGACATTAAAGTTAAATATATAGACTTCGACTCCTCACGCTTAGAAAGAGACAAGGATTTTCGATGATGAGTAGTGCCATTGTATAAGATATACCATTGCAGGGGTATTGAATAACGTTTGTAGCAAAAAATACAGACAGTTTGTAGTATCGTCCTTAGCTCCGCGGACAGTCTATAAATGTACCTTTTATATTTAATATCATCCACAAACATAAGAGTAATTAATAATACTTTATAAAAAGTCTATGATATCATCATAAATATAAGAGTAATTAATAGTACCTATATAGACCACAGATCTTATAGAAGAAAGTTGACTAACGCTTAAAAAGAGAATGAGTGTTTTCGATGTCATACCTCTTTTTCTTATTCGGCCACCATGGTGACAGAGGTCATAGGTTAAATAAGTAGAGGTATCCAGTGACGTTTGGAGTATCGTTCTTAGCTCGGTCATTAGAAAGAAAACGACTATTAATTGAAAACACTCTATCTCTTTTTATGTAGGATCTGCGGTCTAGTATATTATATTATGTCTATGGATGTCATCAACAAACATAACCTTATATTTATTTTTGAATTTTGATGTTTCGTTAAAGCTTTGTGTTTTATAAAAAAAAAATGCCACGAACAGATCAAGAAGTCTCTGTGAATATTTCTGAATTAACGTTAACTCCTTTTAACGGAGCATCTTTAGTAAATGAAATATTAAAAGGGCTTATATTTCAAAAATGCCAAATACCATATCCTTACTGTTGGCTAAAAACCACAGTAGAAAAACGGCGTAAAAAAATTAGTTCCTCCGATAATTTACCTAAAAAACTTAATTTTGCCCATGAAAACCACTTTCGTAAAGTTTCAGCTGCTTATGATGCTTTGGATTCAATTATGAAAGGTATAATAAAAGAATTTTGTGAAATTAATAGTACAATTAAAGAGATTGTTATTGTGTTTGGTTCAACACCAAACTGTCCAAAAGAAGTCTTTACAATAGACATGCCGTCCACAGTAAAGGGACATATTGAAAGGAATCATATTGGCCAGTTAAACAAGCATTTACCAAAAATATTGAGGTAAGTTATAAACAATTCTATATTTTCTAACTCTTCCTCAGAACACTTAAAAACAATATTGTTTTTAAAAAAAATTTGCAAGAATTAAAGTATTTTAGGAGTATATGAACAGCATAACTGATTTTTTGCCTCTCTGGAAAGGCAATAAAATCTCTTAAGCATTTTTGAGATTGCAGAATTTATATATTTTAATTGTAATATTATATTCTTTTTAGAAATATTTTTTTATCTCAAACTTGGATGGATTCCATTGATGCTTCCATTTCCTGTACAAATACATATGTATATTTAAAAAAATTAGTTAATGACAATAGAAACTTTTTAAATGAAGCTTTTGAATCATGTGGACCTTTACAAATATCTTCGAATACAAAACATTCCAAATTTATCATTAATTGTAGTTATAATACAACTGAGAGAACAAATTGTTGTGATTCCCTTGTTATTTTTGATGATTCTGGTAGTTATACTAAACAGGAAACCAACGAAGCTACTTTGGATATAGAAAAAAACCTTGTGTGGTGTCGTTCAAAAAGTTTAGTTAAAGGATTTAAAGACTGTTTTATTGATAAAGTTTCTGTATGTGAATTATGGTAGGTAGTTTTTTGTAATTTAAAAGACTGACAAGTTCTTCATAGAGCTGATTTTAGCAAAGTAGTTAAAATATTTTATAGGGTCAGTTTTGAATATTTTAAATAAAAAAGTAAATAGATACTTATTAATATTGCATTAGAAAAATGGAAAAGACTCTTATTAAATGAATTTAGTTTATATCCATTATTGATTGGCAAAAATAACAAATAAAACGTTATAAAATACAATATCTTCAAAAACAAATTTTTGAAAAAATGGCTTAAAAAAATTTTTTTTTTCTCCTATATTTTTTGGTTATATTTGTAGAAATACTATATTGTGTTGTTGCTGTGAGTAAAGAACCATAGATAAAGGTTTTTGACTTTATATTTTAAATCATTTATAATATATTTTTATGCTTTAGATTACATACAGTATTGCGAGTTTGTCAAAGTATTGTGAATTTCTTTTATTAATTAATTTATTACTATTTTGTCATAACAATACATTTTAATTATGATTATAAAAAAGTAAAGTGATTAACTGTGTAATTATTCTTAAGAGAAATTTTTTAAGTGCTTTTTATTTTTGTATAATATCCACGACATATATATTCATTTTACCAATAAATTTTTATATTCTTTTTTTTTACCTGCTCCTACCACCTTCTAATCCATTATAGCCACACCATTTAGTGATTAAGTTTGGCAACAGAAATCTATATATCAGTATGATCGCTTATACGCCTATCGACTAAGCATCCTAAATGCTATTGGACCACACTAAATTGTTTCCTAATTGAATAAAGTAGATTGGCATAACCCGATTGTCCAAATTAGGATCCTAACTGTCCTAAATAATATAACACCCTGAATTCAGCGCACAACTTAGGGTGGTCTAATAGGCCTTTTAGAAATAAGAGAATTCAGTAAGACCTTAAGGCATAGGATTAAGTAAGTAAATAAGATTTCGATAAACAAACAAAATAAAATTTATTAACGTACAAAAATACAAAAGTTAAATCAAATCTAAACAAATATTCTTATGGTTATAAAATTATTAGATAGACAAATTAAAGAGATGGGTATTAATTTAGAACATCCTATAAAGGATGTCCTACAATATTTTGAGCTAGTTCCTATTAAGAGTTTATTTAAAGAGGTATACAGAAATTGAGTTCAATATATTAAGGAGGTCCATTCACTACCACACGATTCAAATGAAGCGTAGTATCCAATATATCACAAAATAAATTAATATGCTAATAAAAAATAATATTATTTAAAAATAAATAATTTGCAAGGCATTTATCACTGAAATAGAAAATATTATAAAAAAATAATTAAATACAGAACTTTGGAAAGGAATAACCAACAACTTTTATGTTTAAGCAACATAGTATTATTACCTATACAAATTCATAGCATAACTAGGAGTTACCAGGAGCCACAGGAGAAGAAAACTATGAGTGACATATCTCCTAATGTAATCGGAATATTTTCTTAAAAATCTTACTTTTTAAATCTAAAAATGCAAATACCTCCTTACTAATTGCTTTGAGGTAAAGTACAACTTATTTCAATGCATCCAGTAGACCATATTAAAGGGAAGAAGGTGAAAGCGCTACCTTTTTTGTGAAACTGTAGTATTTTACATTGCATTTTCTTAAGAGCAGTAAAGGATAATCATTTCCTATAAATCTCTGTCAAGATGCTTCTTTTATCCTTTATCGATCTTAGAATACAATGGAATTTAGGAACTGAAAGACCAAATTTTTTTGATATAACCATAAAAATATTTTTCTATTAAAGCATCGCCATCTACTAAATATAATTTAATATTTTATATTGATAAAAAAAGCAACAAGATACGTAGTACATTCATTGTTAATTTGATTAAAATATTGTGAGTTGCATAACTATTATATCTTAACCATAGCACAGCAAGTGATACTAAAGCTTGTGAAAGCGTTTGAGGTAATAAAATTTCCCTTTTGGGACTCAAAATAGCCACACATTTCAGTGATGAAACAATACAAATATTGATTTTTTTAAAAGGTTTAAAGGAGGCTCCTTACAAAGCTTTATGTATTTTTGAAATTATGATCACAGAATACAGCGTTTAGTCAAAATTCTCTTGGTAAATTATTTATGTTGTGAGCTGATGTAAGCCTAAGTTAATTGAATCTGCAGTTGGAGATTCCTTAAATAGATTAGAAGAGAGGTCTATAGCTACATAGAGTCCACAAAGCAATAATGGTCCTATTATTGCTCCTTCTACTCCCATACAAAAGATTCCTCCTGCTATTGCTAAACCAGTTAAGTACGGATGACCACTAAAACAGAAAAAACAGCAACTGTATATCTGAAATAAGCCACAAAAATATAATGCATTATTGTTTATTGAAATCAACCTGTCGATTTTGTTTTTTTTTTTAAATAGTTTTTTTAGTTCTGAATACGACAGCGTATTAATTTGATATAAGCCAATATAAGTTTATTTTTAAATCAGTGATCAATATTTGGCCGTTGGAGATAAAGAAGTTAGTGGTCTAACTTCCTTGGTTGGAAAGTTGGAGGACACCGTTTTCTAAGAAAAATTGGCACTAGGTGAGGAAATTAATTTATTCTTGACAAAAAGTAAAAAAAATTTAAAAGGGTTTATTTTTTAATATCTTCAGAACTAGTCGGAATGTTCTCCCGTCAATATTTTAAATAAGCAAAACATGAAAAGTTAATAGCCGACCTCTATTCGATAAAGACACCAACTCCGGCGAATTTTTAGTAAATAAATAAATAAATAAATAAATAAATGCTTTATTAACGGTCAAACCATTTAAAAATTTACAACTACAAACAAGTTTCCAAATAGATAAAAAAAAACAATAGTAAACAATAAACAAACAAATCCGAAGCATCCGGTAAACTACAGTAAGCTCACATTTAAATAAATAAATAAATAAATAAATGCTTTATTAACGGTCAAACCATTTAAAAATTTACAATACTTTACAACTACAAACAAGTTTCCAAATAGATAAAAAAAAAACAATAGTAAACAATAAACAAATAAATCCAAAGCATCCGGTAAAACTACAGTAAGCTCACATTTAAGACTACATAAAGAACAATGAGGAGTAAAAAATTTGGACTATAGATTACGCTTTAAAAAATGTTTAAAACTATTTAAAGACATGTTAAAAATATCCAAATCAACGTGATCACGGGATAATTCATTAGCTAAAGTGCACATTCTATTTAGTGGTGCATAGGTGGAATAGTTGGTTAGAAAGGAAAAGTAATATACTTAATCCATAATTTAAGAATTTTGTAATTTAATTTAATAAAGGTCGAACGAATGTTATAGAACACTCATAAAAATGTGTCTACATCCAAAAAAAACTAACCAAAATTTTTATTACAATTTAAATTATTATTACTAAACAAAATAAAACCTTAGGAAGTATATGTCCTCTAATATTAAATATGAACTTAATTATCAAAAAACTTACCCTTTTATTTCCTTGTAGATAGTTGTATCTACAACTGATGTGGGTAAAAATTGAAATCCGGCAAAAAGGATTGCGGCAATCCACCTGTCTTGGGACAGCCATAAATCTAGAATTCCCGGCACACAAGCCCAATAGGTGCCCAAAAATGGAACTGCGCCCAAAATTGTAGCGCATGCTGAAAATAATGTCACACACCACGTAAATTTTTATTAATGTGGACGCGGCTTGACGTAGAATAGGACTTTTTAGAATATATTGAATATGTTGGTTTTTTATAAATTTTTAAGATTCAATATTCTGATTGTAATTGCTGTAATTGCTACAAAAAAAAATTTGAAAAAAATTCTCCCTCTGATAGATCTTAGCTACTACTTTTCTAAATAAAAAATTATTTTCTTATTTTTCAGATAATGCCTGACAAAGAAAAAAGTTCCAGCATCAGAAAAGATTTTCAAAAGGCCTGACGGTTCATATCTGCATCTCATTTTTATTCGTTTTTTCCCAAATTATTCAGAAAAGTACTATATGTGTATACTTTAAATAAAAATTTATTTTAAATTTTATAGTAGATAGAATTAACTAAGGGTAGGTCTAAGTGATACTCAAATTATCGTGGGGTATAATCTTTTTCATTTCAATCCTAATATTTATATATTTAATACAGAAATTAGCAATTTCAAATGATTCACAAAAATTCATATTATTATTTTTTATATCCATAAAATTATTAGTATTCATAAGTTGCATCTTTGATTACTATAGAAAGCTTTTTAACCAGATTCAAAAAGAAGGAGTTTCTACATTCGATTGCTATGTATGTTTGACGACTACTCCGGAACGGCGGCAGCGATTTGCCATTTTTTGCGTTATGTTCAGGAAGTTGCTGTGATGGTCCTGTATTATTTTAACCGAAATTAGTTCAGTAAAATCTAAGATCGGGCTGATAACATTGCGGCCAAAAAAAAAAAGAATTTTCTCCGATTTTCTACAAAATTTGTGTGGGGGAGTCTCCGAGGCCGTAAAATTACTTAAAAAAGTTGAATATAACAGATCCAATATTGCAGACTAAAAATTTCACAAAATTGATATAGTGGGATTTTTGAGGGTGTAAATTACGAATTTAAAATTATTTAAGAATAAATTAATATGGCAGATGCAATAAGACGGTCTAAAAATTCTATATTTATGTGAATCACGTTTTGTCAGGTATTAATTTAGCATAAACCTCAAAAATCTCAATTTCATAAAATAACTTATATGGATTTTTTTTTGGTTTTTCGACTTTTTTTAGAAGTTGGTTTAATTTTTCTATAAAAATTTATTGATGTCATTCTTATTATTTTCGATTTCATTTTTATAGTGATTTTTTTGTTTGTATATCAGTTTGTTTAGAGAATTGCGATAATCTTTGTATTCTTGTTATAACTAAACATTATAGTGTTTGAGACTAAACCGGTTTTTTAATTTTTTTACATGTTCCCAGTTTGATAGTATACAACTTCTGTGGAAATAGATAATAAGCTTTCATAAATTTCAAAAAAATGTTAGCATTTGAATGTCTCTTTCATTCATTACAATTGACCAGGCAAATTTTGTAATAATAGTTTCAGTTTAATAATATTTAATTAAGATTTAGTAATGATTTTCAGATTTTTCGCTACATTTTTCGAAATATTTTCTCCGACTGACAAAAAACAGCTGAAATATAATCTGTTATATATCTAAAACTATTAACTTTTTTAAAAATATCTCTTACCTGATGATAGATACACAATTTTAACATTAAAAAGATTGTGTATAAACCAAGTCCACATTCCATAAAAGGCAGCCATCTTAAAGGATGCCGAAAATACGCTGTTTATGGCTGCCTCTAGAGCGTGACCAAATCTTTTTCCGCTAGGTGAGAATTTGGTAAGCAATTCCACAGGTTTGTAATAATCGCCACTTGAATTTAGGAGGTAGAAGAGTGTAGTTAAAAAGACAATCTGTAATTTGAAAGTAAAATATTAATACTTGATATTGGTGTAGTTAAAAAGACAATCTGTAATTAGAAAGAATTAAAATATTAATACTTGATATTAGATATTATATCTTTGTTAGGTAACATATCAGGATTGTGAAATTCATAAGGCCTCAAGTTGGAATTGATCTCGGATGAGTCGTTGCGATTGCAGAGGATCTTTGGAAATTTTCAATAAGAATCATGATATCACAAATTATCTAGTGTTATAATCTCAAAACTGAAAATCTTGAAAGAAGCCTATGTTTACTTTATATCACTTTTTCATCCAAAATGAATAAAAATTATAAACTTACCGTATTTAAAATAAAATTCAACACAGCCGTTCCACCTCCCAACACTATTGACAGACAGGTACTAAATGATCCCAATATAAGGCTAATGTTGCTAATTACAATGCCCCAAATTGACTCTAACAGGGACATTAAGGTCCCTACATTTTGTTTGGCAAAATCAACAATTCCATTAATGTTGAACAATTCTAAAACATAAAATTGTTTTTAGTTTATTATCTAAACGATGCTATTATTTGATATTCTTTGTCCAAAATATAATTTATTGAATTTTTTGACAAGTATTCATTATTTTGTTAGAGAATATCCCCAACCCGGGGTTAGTTAGAGAATATTCTAAGCCTATTACCAGGTGATTTTTGTATGTCCCTAACAAATGCATCCCAAGAATTCTTGACTGCATCTTCAGTTACTTTAGGACCATGGGTATCATTTGACATCATCCATGATTGATATATTCTATCCCAAAGTTCCAGCACTTGATTTTCCAACTTTGCTGATTGTACAGAATCTGCATTGTTCATAACACTTTTGACCTAAAATTCAAATATAGCGTTTGAATGAAGCGAATTTAGACTAGTTCTGAGTTCTGCACTGGTGTAAATCTACTGTAAGACTGCATATATGTCAGTATTTCCATATTTATGAACCTAAATAACTCAAAAGAACAATATGACCATTATTGCCTTACCAATGATCATTTTATTGAAGACAATAAAGCACTTTGAGTTTAAATTGTCTGACTTACTAAAAAAAATGTACCCGGTTTTGGTGTGGTATTTAGCAGGGACTAAATTTAATTATTAAAATTAATTTAATCTATTAAGAGATTTAACTATTACATTCAGTTTATTATCTGTGTTCCATTTATTCATAAAAATTTTATTAAATTGGCAAGACTTTAATCAAATTAAAATCAAAATATATTTAGCGCTTACTGCTTTTGAAATTCCTTCCCTGCCATATTGATAAGCATTATCTAGAATGGAATCCATGGTTTCATCCCACGTAGGTGGTAATAATTGACGTAATTCTGGATTTTGGACAACAGTTTGATTTATTACATTACTTGTCATTTGTATCAACATAATTCCTTCTGCATAAATCTAAAATAATTGCCGTGAAAAAATATAATTGATAAATTAATTTTTCTTATAACTCACCTGTAAGACAGTAAATATAGATGCACAAATGGAAAAAACAATAAGTCCAAAAATAACGACAAAACTTGCAACGGTGTCAATACTATCTTTGATACTACTTTTTATAACAGCATTTATTCTATGTACAACTTTATATAGTCCTCTTATTGGTACTGGAACCAAAGCGTCATGTCGTTCCTTACACCACTCACTAACATTATCAAAGAATATGCAAAATTTATCAAAAATGTAACTCCAAACTCCCAGGTAATTCCCAGCGTGCTTTATCACATAGTACAATATTGGAAGAGGTAATAGAGGTAGTAACATGATATTTTTCCAAAATAACATTACTATGCAACACCATATAACAGAGTATAAATAAAATGTACTTTCATAAGCTGTTGAATCTAAATTTTGGTTTGAATTTTTTAAGTTTATCCTACGACTTAGGTTCAATAAATTAGACTTTCCAAAACGACTAGAAAAGAATTGAGGTTGAGAAAGAGATCTTTGAAATTTTGGTCTAGATTTTTTTACAGGTGAAGAGTGTAATGTATTTGGCGTCTGTTGTACTAAATGTATTCCTTGATTTGTGATTAAGACACCTGTGGCAGGCTCTGTACTTTCAGTCTTTGGTTTTCTGTCATTAAACAATTCTAGAGTCCAAGGATCATCAGGTTCTGTTACATTTTTATTAACAGCTATACCGTCACCATTTCCTCTTTGTGGAGTATCCTCTAATGCATCAGAAAATTTTACACTTGGGGTTGCTAGTTGTTCTTTGTTTTCACTGTTCTAAAAACATATTTTAAATCTGAATTTTTGAGTAGTTATATTTTTTACATATTGATAATTTAAGTCTCAAAAAAAAATTTACCTCAGATTGAAATTTTATAGTTTCTACTTTTTCGTCCACGTCATTTATTTCATTTTCATCACTTATATCTAAATCAATTGGTTTATCATGAAAAGCCATGGATAATAGTTCAGTAAAGGAAATTTTATGCCCTAAAAACATACAAGGCTAACAAAAACTATCAAATCAGTAAATTATTTTAAATTATATATACCAAAGAGGCCATGTATTAGCTAACAAGTGAAATTGGTAATCATCTGAATATTGGTAAAAAAAGTGCTGCGGTTTTTATTGAACTAGCCTAGACATTTGACACAGTATCTCATGGTAAACTTCTTGAGGTATTAGGGATTAGTTACCTTTTTAACAGACATCAGCAAGTGAAAATTAAGAACATTCCAAGCACTGAGCAAATTGTAAAGATAGAAGTGCCACAGGGTATAGTTCTTGGCTCTATCTTGCTGAGTTTGGACATAAATGGTTCAATAGTGCTGATGACACTGTTTTGATTTTTAATGATCATTCTTGGGAAGGGGTATGGGACAAAATGGAAAGTGTGGGTTAAATATTATAAAATTGTGGCTGGATACTTTTAAACTGTCTTTAAATTTGACAAAGACCAATTACATGGCTCTCTCTCTAACCCTGGCTAACAGACCTGCTTTTACACATTTCAGCATTGACATGCATCAAATAAGGGAGGGCACCCGGGTAAAATATCTCTTTGTTATAAATGATTAGTTTTTAAAATGGCACTCACATGTTGAATATGTTTCAAATAAAATCACACTTTAATACAAAAATTTTATCTACTTAGACAAGTATTTAACTCTAAATATGCTTATAATTGTATATAAAAGTTTTATTGAATCTTAAATCAGGTATTTTATTTTGGTCTGAGGTGGATTGTATAATTAATAATTCCCTTGCCAGATTGAATGCCACACAGAAATATATATTAATGATAATATATAAAAAGCACAGGCTATATCCAACAAGACATTTATTCAAACTAAACGCATCATTATTATAGTGTTAAGCATAAGTATTACACTCGTTCTGTAATCAACCATAATATAGTCATACTAAGTATCAATTTAAAGAATTTAGCATGCATTTGGGACCGAAATTGTATAATATAATTCCCAGAGGGTCGAAAAATATAGAAAACCTTCTTAAATTTAAAAGTGAATGCAAAAGAATATAATGCAAAATGTTCAGAGTTTTGAAAGATTGTTTATGTAAGTATTTGATAATTTTAAAAAATATTTTTGTTGTATTTTGTGCAGTTCAGGTTGTATTGTGAAACTATATTGGTATGATAGATAGATGTGTAATATAAACTAACTGTAGTTAAGATGGATACAAGCAGGTTGCTTTGCTACTTAGGTGTCTTTTTATATTTTAATGTTAATTGGGTGATTTTTTAAACATTTGTATGTAGCTATTTTATAAATTGTATTATGAAAATAATAATAGAAATCAATAAATTAAAATTTAATGTTTTACTGATATTTGGTACTTCTTAAAGAACTTGCTTGAAGTACAGTGATTTTACTCCTTAAGAGTATAATTGAGCTCTGTGCGGCTATCTTTAATGTGCAGGTAAAGGGTAAAATACATATAAATATTAAGTTTTAATATTTTTTACTTTCATACTTTATGGAAATTAATATCCATTTATAAACTAAAATTAGTAATCTCATTCTTACCTGCAGCATTCATATTAGAATAGACTTCATACACCTCAGATATAAATCCACCAAAGAAGATAATTTGTAGAATTATAAATATTGGCATCTGGAAAGAATTAAACTGACTAGCCAAGCAACACGAGCCTAT
The DNA here is from genome assembly GCA_034092305.1 of Diaprepes abbreviatus. Classification (NCBI taxonomy): domain Eukaryota; kingdom Metazoa; phylum Arthropoda; class Insecta; order Coleoptera; family Curculionidae; genus Diaprepes; species Diaprepes abbreviatus. The sequence goes on from JASJET010000105.1 coordinate 5,428,236, forward strand.
TAACCAAACCACTGTTGAGGCATAATGAAAGTGAATATTATTTTCCTGTTTCCAGAATAAGAAAATCACAGAAAGGTATCCCAGAATAATAAATGAGACCTTAAAAAAACAATAATGGTTTATAGCCCAGAAAGTAATTTGCTCCTCAATACAGTACAAGAAAAAAATGTATGTTGTTTCTTACCAAAGTAAATGTAGAATTAGTTATTACAAAGTTCATAGATCGATAAATCCATACTGTGCTATTCCATAATACTGAAATCGTTACCCCTGGAGTAAAATGGTACAGTAATACTGCCACAGGAATTAATATTGCGATTGTTATTATTAACTTTAATCTAGTCCATAAGAATTGGCCTATGCATTCAGACACTTCATTAAAAATATTTATTGGCAGTAACATAAGGCCTAATATCGCCGGGGTATTAGTATCTTCCAGCATTTCAAACCAACTTTGAAATATATCTCTCAATGATCGCTTTAAAGGATGTAAAGCAGAACCAACTAAAAGTGCCCACATTAAAGGTTTTACAAAAGGTTCTAAAATCATGTAAAGACCAAGTGCAGCAGCACAACAAAGGAATAGGAGGAGTATGGCCACAGCATTGTAAAGGGCATGTTTAACTGGTTTATCATGTCCTTGTGGAAGACTACCAATCACACCAAAAAATGATTCTAATGGTGATCGATGGTCCATTTTTCTGTGGGTATCTAAAAATGAATTATTGTTAGACAAAGATCTTTTTCAGTAACAAGTTAGTAACACAAAGACTGAAAAAAATACTAACGGAAAATCATAAAGTTATAAGATAATCATTAATTTTAGCTTTGAGGTCAAAAGTTTGATTTATTCAGATCACAGATTAAAATAAATATATGTGAAGTTAGGCGACGTCAAGTTAAAGTCATAGACATAAGAGAAAATATTACTTAATAATTTCTCTTACGAAAGTTGACTCTTGTTTTGGGCTGGGGTTCCGGGATTCTAGCACGAATTTGGCAACCCAGAACAATAACAAGTTCACGACCCGGAATAAGAATTGATGATGCAGAATTTTTCAGAGCTGTAGACAAAAAAAAATAGTCAAAGCTAAAGCCAAAATTGCAAAAGTGTCACTAACAGCAACTGACAGAGAAAATAAATTACTGCCCTCGATTCAAGAGTTTTAAGCTCAGGTGCTTCAAACCCTGAGTAGCTCCGAGCAAATCTGAATAAAGCGGTAAAAATATTAATTGGAACAGTATATAACCTACAAATTATTTTTTTTTCAGAATTTGTGTTTTTAATATACATATCGAAACATATTGAAGACAAAAAGGTAAAAATATTATATTATTACTTATTAGTTTTGAATTTTGTCGGGTGTCATGGCATTTTAGGCCATAAATATTTCGCAATTCGTTAAAAAAACCATCAAGGTAATTTCGATATTTTGTGAAATAATCTTATTTTTGTGTCTCTATTTCATGTATAAAATGTTTTTTTACCCAAAAATAGCATCTAAAAATGATAACTGATAGCTGTTAGGGCTTTATACATCAAATATTTTTTTTTGTGCTTGAGGTGTAAGGGGAAAGCAGATCTGACAAGCGCCGAGGCATAATGCACTACTTGAATAAAGCGAGGGTTTCTTGCACCTGTACAGCTCCGAGCAGTTCATGCTAATGAATCGAGGGCAGTAAATGATTCTAAATTAATACTTCTTTGTCACATTGATGCCAATAGTTGAAATAAATTAATCCTAGTGAAAACAATGTTATTTGCCAATATTAAAAAATAAAAATAAATTAAGGTTATGTTATAATTACCAAAACAAATTTTATATCAATAAAAAAATGTTAATTGGTAAATTATTTAAAATTAATAGACCACACGTTCTTTTCCAAATAGAATGTAGCTCACATTTAAAACGATTTTTTTCCGTACAACCTGAAAGACATTATGATATTGTTATCGCTGGAGGTGGAATGGTTGGAACCACTTTAGCATGTACTCTAGGTCAGTTATTTTTTCATAGTTATGAAATACAAAAGTGGATAGAATACTATTGATATGTCTAATGCAATAAGGGCTCAGGATAACTGGCCCCTGGCGGTACTTTGCTTGATACAGCAAATTAAAAAAAAAAATTATTTTGACTAGGATTTCTTTTAATTTCTTTCACTGATCGAGGGAATCCCCTATCTGTTAGTGAATATGAACATCTTGGTTCTTGGTTATTATTTTGATTAAGTGTAATCAAGGAAAACGACAGTCATCCACTATTTGAGATCATAGAAGAGTCTGCCCTTAGTTTGTCATTATTTTTCGCCTATTTCCCTAGAAATACAAAACACCATGTTTCACCTCACAAGTTCACTTTTGTTTCAGGAGAAAACATCGAACTTTATATTTTAAATGGTAACTATTTTGCACAAATTTTAGCAAACAAATTTGGAAAAATTTTTATTTTTAATGAAAAAGCAATAATTCGTTTCGTACACATCATCAATCGACAGTTGTCTTAAGCTGTTTTTCGGACATTTACTTCTATAGCTATCTTGGAAGCTGCAATGTTTGTAAGAAGAATTCCCATTATTTTTCCCTCAAATACTTATAAACACAGTACGAGGTACAAGTTTAATATTTCAATTGAGGCCTAGCGATTTTCAGCCTTTAAGAGAGGGCCTAAATACTTGTGTAGTACTGTTTTTAACAAGTCGCCCGAGAATTTACAGAAGCTACCGATTTTCAGAAACAGTTAATTTGATTTCTTCATGCTAAGGCATTTTATTCCATTAGGTCACACTTGGAAAGCATCGTATTGCCTTTTTATTGACGTTGAATCTGATGTAATATTGTTTTTTTTTTAATAAAGATTGATTGATTGAATATTTTATCACTGAAAACGCCAAATATTCGCTGCAACATTGCCAGATTTGAAATACGTTCTTGGTATGAATTTTTATTTAAAAAAACTATAAAATTTGTCCGTATCAGTCAACAACATGCTTTAATTTTTGTAATGTAAAAACAAATGTAAAATTCAACTTAACCAAAATTTTTGGTTAATTTAGATTTAGCTTTGTTTTAGTTAGTTTGGAAAACTGAAAGTAACCTAAAGTGATCTTGATACATTAATTAAAAAATATTTTGCTTTTTCCCCAGCGGCAGATACACTACTCCACTAATTAAAGATAATAAAAAAACTAGATCTTTTCTTTTTTGTTATTGCTACCTTATTATTCATTAAGTATTTTGTTTTTCCTGACTTCTTATTGTCAGTTTTAGGTTTTTTCCTACCATTTTTATCCAACAATAAATTGAAATGAAAATTTAAAATGTTTGGTTACAAATTTCAGTAAAAATTGACTAAAACTCAAAAAAAAAACTTATTATTCATGTTTTATACAGGAAAAAATCAAAAATTAAATCAAAAAAACATACTTCTCTTGGAGGCCAGCAAGTGTAAACAATGGACTTTACCTCAAGAATACAGTAACAGAGTAGTTTCAATTAATCCAGGCACTTATAAATTGTTAAATGATATTGGAGCTTGGAATTTAATTGAAAAGAACAGATTTGCTACAGTAAAAAGATTACAAGTAGGTATCTTGTCCACATACTTTTAACACTATAAAAAAATATTCAGAAACAAGCGATAATTATCTGCACAACTATCATATTTTAAATTTCATTGTTTTATTTATTTTTTTTGAAGTTCTTAATTTAATAATAGTTCTTTGTAACCGTAGGTTTGGGATGCGTTGTCAGATGCTTCAATCACATTTGGTAATGCTGAACTTACAGATACTGTTTCCTACATAGTGGAAAATGATGTATTATTGGCATCTGTTACAGAGGAAGTAAAAAATTGTAATAATGTTAGTATTCTCTATGATGCTAAAGTAGGAAGCTATTGTTTACCTGAATACCATGAAAACAATGTAAAAATTAAACTTGAAAATGGTGATACCTACACCTGTGATCTGTTGGTAAGTTATTACTTATTTAGTTAACATTTTATTCCACTGTTTTGATTGGTTAATAGGTTATTAAAAGTAGAAATAATGATATCAAAAAGCAAAAGTTCAAAACATTTTATTGATTATGTAGGCTTATAAAATACTTATAGAGCTATCATAAAATTGTAAACATTTTTATATAAATAAACTTATAGTTTAAGTATAATGCCTAAAACTTTGTTTACTCAAAAGTCTCATGCAAAATATGAAAGAAAGTAAGTTTAAAGTAAGACTTTTACTATATATCAGCACATCTGAATGATACAACTTTTATGTACCTGAATTACTGCAAATATATAAAAAAGTGTGGGTTTAATACTTGAACTGTTCCATTTAAGGGAATGAATCCAATACTTTAATTACTTAATACTACACATAAATACAGAATTTTAAATACATTTACAGGTTGTCTTATATAAGCTTGCTGAGTACTTAGCTCAGCTTTGAAAAACAAGTATTTATGAACACAAACCAACTCATCCAAAACATAAATAAAGTAACTGATGATCAGGTTAGTGTGATTTAAATTGTTTTTTAAAGAGTTTCCATTCTCTTTCTAAGTTTAATCATTATGGCATCAGCACCTATAATCAGTGCAGAGTTCTAAATCACATGATGAAGTTTGTTACACTTGAAAAACTTTTTTGATGCTTAAAGATTTTTTATGTGCAATCAAGTGAAATTTCAATGTGACAGAAAATTTTATATCACTTTTGTTCAACATAACTGTATTTTGAAGGTTCAAAATTTACAAGCAAACTGTTTCTGATGCTTCCCTTTGATTCTGATAAGATTTAAATAAGCTGTTCTCTCAAAATTTAAAATATACAGTTGAGAGGCTTTTGGCGAATTTATTCATTCTCACATATTAACATTTATTATTATCACATTATTTTAACTCGAAGGCAATCTTGGTGCAAACAATCAAAATTGTATTTAATTTCTTGTTTAAGGGATAAAACGGCTAGAAATTAGGGTTGAAATTACAAAAATATTTATAACAAAAATCGGTCACTTTTGTTTTGATGGATCTAGCTGCAATTTAATAAGATGAGATAAATTGAAGCTACAGATCTCTAAGTTTATCCAATAAAGATATATATATATATATATATATATATATATATATATATATATATATATATATATATATATATATATATATATATATACACACATACATACATATACAAATTAATAACTGCTGAAATGTCATCATTTGTTTCTTTTTTTTTTCCAATTTATTCTTAAGTTTTGGTTTTGAATATATTTAATAACCAGTCCAATATAATAACATTTCATTGATATTTTTTCAAATTATACCCTTATACTTTTTTTATATCTCATGGGATAAAAAAATAAGAACACTTATTTAATTTCAAGGATTTTTGTAAAGGGAATAATAACGATAACAAAAATACAATAATAGTAATAATATAATATTAACAATCATACTAATAATGAATAAAATTAACTTGGTCACACATATACACTATAATGTACAAAAATCAGTCATACAAAAGTATATTAACAAGAAAAAAATTTTGTTAGTTTAAAAAACATGGCTCTCAAATACCCATATACATGTATAGAGTAAATATCTTTAAAATTTTTATTGGATATATTTGGAAAACCTGAAAATTATAATAATAAAATGATCTGTTTAGACTTATTAAATTTTCAAAATAAAAATAAGTCTTTATTAAAAAATTGGACAAAGTACAATACATTACACAGCAAATAAAACTAACAAGTTCAAAATACATATATATATATATATATATATATATATATATATATATAATTTTATCACAATTTAAAATTATATTTCAAAAATCGCCATCTATGCTATCCTGCAAAAAATTTGATGGTTTGCTCTAGAAATCAAGAGAGTTTTGACTGTTATTGGTAATTGTATTATAAAATTTTGGTCCTTAAAAATTTATCCCCTTCATTTATTTACTTAATCTTAAAAACCCAGTACCAATATCTGGTCTGTTACGGGTCAGATGTATGTGCTTGTCAGAATGAATAGTGCATTTTTGTATATTTGTTTTTACATACATAAATTAGACGTTTCAAAATAAACAGGGAGCTCAGGGTAAAGATCCTATGGGTGATAAACGGAGGCTTATAATGAGTTCTACAGTGTACACCTGAAATTGTTTAGACTCCTACTTTCTGCATTCTGAACATAACGGAATAAAATGCTATATTATTCATTATAAGTAATGGTACTCAAAAAAGTGTTGAAAACATGAAGACTTGTTAGACCAAGATTATTGAATAACAGCAATATTTTTACATCCATACAGCTGTGCCTTGTTCTGTGATCTAAGTAAGGCTATGTCTTTTATACTATTTTACTTCAGAAACTTAAATTTTATGGGTTCTGTCCAAGGGTCAATTTTATTACATCTGTGATCTGTCTGCTTGAGAACAAAGAGCAAGATATACTCTCTTTGCAGAGGACAGGACAATCTCTTTTGCTGGCAGTGTATTCTAGGACGTATTTGGAGTAGTGGATGAGACACGGTTAAGGGTTCAGCTATGGTTTGATGCAAATAAGCTTAATCTTAATGGTGATAAAACACAGCAGCCAATGTTTTCACTCAGAGACTTTAGTGGTATTAGTGACTGCCCAAACAGTGTCAAGTTTCTGGGTGTATACCTGGACCTAAGGCGAAAATGTCCAACAGTGGCAACAATTTGAGTGCTTGATGATTGCAGGCATGCATTTTTTGATCTGAATATACTTCCCTTTCAATCAGTTTTTATCCCATAAAGTATACTCTTTATTAATAACTCTGAACACACACAGACATCGTAGTAACATACATAACTATAACACCAGAAGGATATATAACATTCTAAAATCCTATTATAGACTAAGAAGGTGTCAGAATCGACCCGAGTTTTTAGCTGTCAAGTTATGTAATAAAGTACCTTTACATATGAGATGGTTAATTGCTGAAAGTTTCAAAAAAACTATGAAAGAGTTTTTATGTAAGAATGCCTTTTATAGAGTGGATGAGTTTCAAAACTTTAGCCAAGATTTTAATGTGTAGTTGTTTGTTATTTTAGAAAATTTTTTATAAGTAAAATAAAACTTTGTATTTAGTAATATTTTGAACTCTTTCTTATTTACAGCAATTATGCAAATTTTATAATGATTTTCTTTTGACTTATGTCAATACTGTCCTGTATTTGACACGAATAAATGATGATTATGATTATCTTAGAACCATAAGATTTACAAGCGTCTCCAAATTCATAATAGATGTTTTTATGTCTTTTTACTTTTATCAGATCTGAGTGTGGGGATAGTTTTTGAAAACAAAAATCAACTAGACGTTATTATAATGACCCAGTTACCGAATATTTTCAAAAAAAGAAGAAAAGTCGTTGGTGAGGCAGACTATATTTTGAGTTTAAAGAGGATACGCCGGATTAAAGATAGCAGTGGTATAAAAAATTCATTTACACTATTATTTTTATTCAATAAAAGTCGTTCAGTTATTTTAAGAAATTTGAAAAGTTAAATAACTACTATGAGTATATGTCTTCGATTATTACAGGAAAATATCACAGTAATACATAAACTAGAATAGACCTGGTTACATATAAAATAGTTTCCTTATATAATTAAGCTAAATATTATTTAATTTTTACACTTCAACATTTTTCTATTTTATAACAACCAAATATGACCATTTCAGCTCTAAATTCTATATAATCCAAAAGAAAAATTTTTGTCAATAAAATTATTTACACAATCACCGTGAAATTTCGTTAATAAAAAAACAATTGTTTGTCATTAATCGTTCAGAAAATGTGTATTTCTTATAAAAATCTTTACTTGTTCCATGTTTAATAACATTTTCATTGTAATTTTTTTATATCGTTTCTTTTACATATATACTGGTATTATTAACATTATAGTTTTTTCTTAATCATTGAATATTATTATTTACACTTAATTGATTAAACTTTTCTAATTTTTGCTGGATAATTTTAGTAATTTCGGCCACTAAGTCTTCTTGGACTCTTGACGCCGATTTTGTTTCTTTCTTTATAGAGCTATATCTGCAACTACTTCTCGGAGAACAAATATTTTTTATAAAAGATTTACCCCTAAATTTGTCTTTTTTGCTTAGCACCAACTGGTACGCATTTTGTATTAAGCATTGTGGTATCTTATTCTCTCTTGGGTCGTTTGGTTTTATATCCAAAGTCAAGTCTTTTTGTGATTTTAACAACAAAGCTCTACTATGAAGCGATTTCATTATTTTCGGTGGTACCCACTTGAGCAGTTTGGAAAACAACATGCTTTCTAGGTGCGCCATAAGTTTAACTTGGCGTACTAACCCATCTAAACTGGCGCTTTTCTGTAGTTCCTGAATGTCGCTTACAGCTAGACCGACCATCAGATTGGTTAAAATTATTGTTACTAAGACCACAAATACTAAATATGCAAAATGGGCTGTATAAGGGTATTTTATCCCGTACGTATCTGAGAAGAACACATCTTCATACTCTAGTTCACCCGACATCATTATGATAACTTTAATAAATACCCATGTAAGATCGTTAAATGCTGGATAATTGGGAAAAAGTACTCCAAAGCACATGGTAAAAGCAATAATAAGACAAAAGTATGCAGACATAAGCTTGGCAAAGTTAATGGAGACAGTGGTAAACATTTGAACATATATCCCGAAAGCCGGAAACCTAGCGACAATCATCATAAGCTCAACCCACGCTAAGAATATACTAATGGCGGCGACGTGATGTTGCCAAGTATACACATATTCTCTAATATTCATTTGATACATAGGTTGTACACAGCAAAAGACGCCAATTATTATAGTCCATTGAAGAAAATTTTCCCATTCTAAAATGTAAGTTTTCCAGCTATGGAATATTTGAAATAACTCTTTTAACATTAGCAATACATTTAAAAATAGCGTATAGTATCCTAGATCTATTACAGTATCATCCGCAAAACAATTGGTTATAATTTTAGATCTTTTAAATGAACCACAGTCTTTTAAATAAACTCCTTTAATATAAAATGAAAGTAAAATTACGAAGAGAGCTTGATAAAGAAAGCTGAAAAAGAAAAATTTTCTGATCATCCTCCATTTTAGAAGTAAAAATGTCTCACAAAGCGGATGTTCAAGTACTTCTTTGTGGCCAACTTCGATAAAGTTTGTTAGTAAGGAGGTTTCTTGATTTCCCATCGTGGGTACCAAAACGCGGAAGTCCAATTTAATTTGACAGTCTACATCCCCCAGATCATGTTCGTTTAGACGAATTGAGTTATCAAATCTGGAAAAATATAATCTACAGTTAGTTGAGGTACAGATATAAAGTCTTCTTTTATTTAATTAGACGGGTTATGAATTTATTAAAGCAAGAGGAGCATGGATAACCTCTTTAAAGATTTTTAATCATCTACCGGCGGAATTAAGAGCTGCAAACAGAAATAAATTTAAAAAAACAACTTCTGTTTTTTGCTATTAGGCCATATTATCTCTTGGTGAGTTCTTCTTCGAAGCTTTTTAACATAGTGTCAACTTTTTACTATGAGATGAAGTATTGGTTTTAAATTCTTATTTTGTGTAATTTTAAGTTTATTTTAGTAGACTTGTCAACGATCTTGTTTTGATTTTTGGAAATGGAACAATTATTTGACAGTTCCAATACATTGTACTAATGCCAAAGGAAATATATGATTTGATTTGATTATAAAGATATCCGTAGTATGAGGGCGATAAGCAATGAATCGAAGAGAGAAGTACACGTAATTTCCAGAATTTAGAAAGATATGCACATCAGTATTCCCGTGTCATAGTTTTGAGAAATATCTCGGTTATTACAAAATAATTGTGACAAAGAGAACAAAAATTGGTTTGTAGTTTTTTGCACCCCGGGCTAAAAAAGTGATTCTCATTTTAATCGATTATTTCGAAAATATACAAAGGAGGGCGGCTGGAACTGGTGAAGTATCAAAACCTCTCTCGTATTAAAGAAAATATCTTGAAAGCACCCAAATACAGTTTAAAATCTATATGGACGATTGTTCATGAAAGACGTAGAAGTATACTAAAAACAAACGACGATTAAGGAAAAAAGATAACTGGGAATGTATAAAAATGTACTTGAGAAATGTTATATACGACTTATATGCATCAAAAATTAATATAATGCTTCCAGTTTTAAGAGAAGCTTCAAGGGAACCGCGTATACTTGAAATTGAGGCCTCAGGTCATTGTTAGCGCTGATAAAAATCTAGATTTTCATTATAGAACGGACTACAACAGAATATTTTTTTGCAGAGTTGTAAGTGAACGAGTTATGATTAAAAATTTAGAAAAGCAATTTTTTTTATATGAAATTTAGGAAAGAGACATTCAATGCCCTGTGCCCGTCATTTTCATTAAGCTTGGCTGTTAATTTATCATCGTTATAAATTATGGAAAATCAGCTGTTGTTTTTTACATTTAGAAATATTTTGGAATACTGCTTTGATTTGAAGATCACAGCCCATTGGGGTGGAAAGATGACTCAATGCCTTTACGCATCTAATTAAATAGAAGGCTACTATATGGGAATATTTTGCAAAAAAATTTAAGTTAGTTTCCAAATGAAAATTTTATAAAGTTAGTTTAGCATGGACGCTTAAAATTTGAAACGCCAATTTTTATTGTAATATTATATACACAGCGTTATCGACTAAGGCTGACGACTAGATGTATGTTAAGAACAAAAAATTCCCTTAAAAAAATTTCTAAGTTCCTAATTCCACTGCTAAGGGCACTAAACATCGTTAATTTCTATAAATATCTTAAGCATAATATTGGACAGCAAAAACTTTTTAAAATCTATGTTCTTTTCTCTACAAATTTCTAGTTACTGTAGTTACAGCATGACGAAGAGTAATAATTTAAAATGCTGTAACTTCGGTGTGCAAATTTATCAAACTATGGCTCATTTTAAAGGGGCTTTTATTTGGGATATATTTTATTCTATACAATTTTAAGGTTGGTTCGCATTATAAACGAAAGGGGACTCAATTAAAAAAAAATACTTACTAATCTTCTTAATCCCCCATTTGTTTAGGGTGCTGTTCAGGTTTTTTTTTAAAATGTTTACTTTCGATTCTTAACTATGTTTACTAAACTTAACCATAAACTTACCTAGCTTTATACTTAGGAATAACCTCCGGCGTTTTCTTAGTGATAAAGTTAAGTGCTGATATTCTTCCCTTAGTCCTAGCTGTTACATCACCTCCATATTGCAGTAATAAAAGAACGCAGTTAGAAAATTCATTAAGAGCTGCTAAATGCAGGGGAGTGTATCCAAAGATATCGGCTTGATTTGGGTTTGCACCAGAGCTTAGTAAAATTCTTGCGCATTCGCAGGAACGCTGCACGTTTACGGTAGAACAATGTAAAGGGGTACGTCCGTCACTGTCAGCAGCATTTGGATTAGCTCCTAGGTAGTAAAAATGAAATGTTAATTTTAGTTATAGGAATAAGGTAAAGTATACTTAGTTACCTTTTTGCAGTAGTAACTCCAATGTTTCGCAACAGTGTGACAATGCTGCTAAATGCGACGGTGTCTGTTTTTTCCGATTTATAGCATCTACCATTGCCCCGGCTTCTATTAGTAATTGAACGCAAGAGGTGTAGCCCTGTTCTGCTGCTAGATGGAGCGGTGTGAGTTTGTCGTCACCGCTCTGAACATTTACAGCTGCTCCATGGTCGAGCAGTAGTTTTACAGATTCTACATTTCCTAGAGCTGCTGCAACGTGTAAAGGTGCTTCACTAAAGACCTAGAGAAACAATATATTAATGCAAAATCGAAAAATAATTTTGACTCGATAAAAATGACAGTATATCCAATCAGAAATGATGTTTATCATGTTCAAGTTATTACGATTGTTAGGCGATGTTGCTGTTTCTTTGAATTTACTTATTAGTATGTATTTCATTCAAGATATTTTATTTTGTTACGGTAGGCATACCTGCGGTGTATTAGGAGTAGCATTATTATCCAATAATTCTTTGACACAATCTATAGCTGAATGTTGTACAGCATAATGAAGTGGACTTCTTCTTTCTATGCCGATATTGACATGTGCGCCATACTTAATAAGTAGCTTAAGGCAACTAAGCTGACCCATACCTGCTGCGCAGTGTAGTGCCGTTACTGACATTTTTGGATCTTGCGAGTTAACGTCTGCCCCATTTTGAAGTAACAACCACACGCAGTCACTCTGACCTGCATAGGAAGCTAGATGTAGAGCAGACCTAAAACATAGGTTTCAAATTAATTTTTTTCTGCAATGCAATTAATGGTGGCATATAACATTTTTTTATTTACTATTTAGTCCAAGCCTCTAAATATACTTACAATACGTCTATCCCACTTTAATTTTTCAATAGTAGATTTTAAGAATCTCAGAAAATTCAATATAATTGCGTTGGGTTAAACTTTCAACTAAAATTGGTACGGTTAAGGTGTTTGTATTTTTTTTATATCAAGGTACTGCCCTTGTTTAATAAGATATAATAAAATTAATATATTTCCGTATGTTACCGGTGAATTTAACTTGAAAAAAAATTATCCGTTATTGCTGTTAAATTTGATGTGCGTATAGGAAATTTTTGGCCTAATTTGATGCACTTTGACTTTGGAACCAGTTGAGCCTCAGTTACTAAATGTTTATCATATGTTTATATCATTAAGAGGTATGTATGTATGCAGGGGCGGATCCAGCCTCTCTCCTTGGAGGGGGGGGGGGGGGGCGGTGATATCACAAAAGTAGTGAACAGTATGGCAAGCGAAAGCAAGTTGTTCCCCGGGGGGGGGGGGCACCAGCAACATTCCCATTTCCAGTGTAAAAGGCTATTTTTCTGAATTTGAAGCTCTTGGAGAGGGGGGGCGATCACAAGAAAAAAACGTTTCCGACAGGGGGATGGGAGGATGCGATCAACATACACATTCCTAGTATAAGAGACGGAATGGAGTCTATTTTCCTGAATTCAAAGCTCCTGAGGGGGGGGGGTGCTATCGCAAAAAAAGTTCTCAACGGGGGGGGGGGGGGCAGCAGCATACATATTCCTAATATAAAAGCTAGAATCGGTTCTATGTTCCTGAACTCAAAGCCCTTGGGGAGGGGAGGGGCGATCGCAAACATACACATTCCTATACTCTATTCAAGAGAGTAATAAAACTGTTACCGAAACCTCCAACGTACCTGCTTCATTGCCCCCGGTAACTGAAATTATTATAAGCTTTTATAAATTTACTGCAACAATAAAATTTCTGATAATTCAGTTTAATTTCTATCAGTGATCAAAGTACACCTTTCAGTGTGTTCTTAGTGATTTATCTTGTTTGTGCTTGTTTTTTGAGATTAGTGAGATACCCAAAAGATGTAGCTTTCACATCTATATTTATTACAAAATCGTTAAACCAGGGCATTTTTTCGTCAACGAAAAACTTATTACGATGAATGTTTATGATGCTCTAAGATATCAATATCTAGATAATAATGTTAAAAGCTTTGTTGAGATGTGTTCCAACATGACAGGAGTTGGAAAACCCACTATGTACCGAACACTGACGGACAAAAAAATGACTGGAATTGTTAATACTACCAAGCTACATTCGATCACAGGCAGACGAAAAACCTCATTGGAAGAACATATGTAAACGGTAATAAAAGGAGTTGTACATACATTTTATTATGAGAAGCAGATCCCAACCGTCGACAAAATTCTAACTAAAATCAATGAAGATCGGGATTTACCTGAAATTAAACGAACTGTGCTCTGGAAATTGCTCAGAGAACTTAATTTTTGTTGAGAAAACCCAGATAGAAAATCTGTTCTTATAGATCGTCCGGAAAATATCCGTTGGTGAAGGAAATATCTCTCTCAAATAAAAGATAGAGTTACTGGAAACAACACAACTTACAACATTAATAATTTAACTGGAATTTTGAAATATTTTTTGAATAAAGTTACTGCAGATAATTGCGAAAAATCCATATAATAAAAGAATAAAAGAAAATGTGGAAACTCGATTTCATGATCGGTGAGAGAGGAATCAGTTATAATTAATTTAAGCGAAGATAGCTTCACTGACTTTGATGACGAATTAGATACCTAATGTTTACGAGCGTTAACACAATTTATTATTTAAATTTTCTGTAACATATAAAAATTAATGACATTTGAATCCCTTTTTAGTGTTTAATTAAATTGTAATTCTGAAGATGGTTTAAGAAATAAATAAACTGGAATGTCAAATATCCCAAAAATGTTTTTAGTTAATAATAAAATGACCGATAGCCCCAAAAAAATTTTAATATTATATTGAATTTATTTTTTTTTATATATATGTTTAACTTCTTGTATTTTTGATATTAGGTATTTTGTATTTAAATTAAAACTTAGAATTTTTTGAGAGAAAAAGGCTACATTTTAGTCTGAATAAGCCTAAAACGGTTTCTATGCCAAAATTAAAAATGTGTGATTTGCGTTAAATATGTCAAAATTATCTATATTTTCTAATGTATGTGAATTATTAAAAAATCATAAGAAATAAAATAATATTATAAAAACTTGTTATTTTAAGTTTATTACTGAAATAATATTCTATGCCATAAATATTTAGTGATAAAATAGACCCCCTTTCGACGCCTATGACAAGGCCTAAAATCCTTTTTAACACTTCACACATCCAAATATCTATTGCTATCCAACCCAAATAGTCCATTATTATAGACCAGTATTTTTGATTATACAATTTCTAACCCATTCCTATAAAAAATATATGTGTCTAACAGATTTTGCCAAAGACACCAGACCAAAGAACACAGGTAGTTTGCGAAGAAAAAAAGGTGAAAAATGAAAAACTCTCCCTAGTTCTTGAATAAACTATAGTATAAGAGGCAAAATCGGGTCTAATTTTCTGAACTCCAAATTCTTGGGGGGGGGGCGATCGACCCCCCCGCCCCCCCTGGATCCGCGCCTGTATGTATGTATGTATGTGCGTAGAATTGGGAGTCTATACACTTCGACCTGGTAGATCTATTGTGTCCCCCTATTACTGCCCAGTCGTAAGAGTTACCTTATCGGCTAAAGCAGGTCCTTCAGTCCTATTTCCCTCCGGAATTTCAGAATGTTGGACGGCTTCAAGGTGGGTCGCTCCCCTTCTTTGATTTAGTGTGTTCCCAAGAACCGCATCGTAGGATTTTCTACAGCGCTACAGTCTGCAAGGATGTGAATAGAGTTTTCGTCCTCTTTCTCGCATAATCTGCATTCTTCTCTTTCTACCAGTCCGAGTTTCTTGAGGTGTCCCTTTAGGTGGCAATGCCCCGTCAAGACCCCTGTCAGAACTTTGAGTTGGTTTTTATTCAACATTATGCATTCTTTAAATCTCTCCTTGTTGTAGTTCCCCAGAAGTATCTTCGCTTGTCTCAATCCTTGCAGCTCCGTTCAATAATTGAATCTCCTGCTTTCTTTTTCTAGCTTTAGTTCTTCCAAGATTACGCTGTTACTGATTCCACAGAAAGGCTCTGGACCCATAAATGGTATCTCAGCCCCTATCCTTACGAGCCTGTCTACTATTTCATTCCCTTCTATCCCGGTATGTCCCGGTACCCACATGAGTTTGACTTTATTATTCTTACTCAAATCATTCAGTTCCTTTAGGCATTCTCAGACCATCTTGAAACTGATAACTAGAGACTTCAGCGCACTGATGGCTGCTTGACTATCGGTCATGATGATAATCTCTTGGCCGTGACAGTTTTTCTCCTTCTTAACACATCCTAATGGCATGTAATTCTGCCTGGAAAATGCTTGGTTATTTACCCAAGCTTCCGTAGTGTCTGATGCCGGGTCCATACACTCCTACTCCAATTCCCTCCGTTGTTTTAGAGCCATCTGTATACCATATAGTGAATTTCTTGCTGAGTTTTTCAATGGTGTTTCTGTCCTATTCGCTGTTGCGACTCAACTTTGTGCTGAAGTTTTTCACAAAGTTGGATTTCTTTTTCATTTCAACTTGGGGCATGTCCCAGATTTGTTGATTTCTGGATAAGAGATTGGACCTTCGTTTTATGATCTCATCTCTCACTATCCTATAAATTGTCCTCTTCGCCGTGTTCTCTAGAAATATATGTAGAGGTGTGAGGTTTAGGATTACTTCCTCCATGGCGGCCGTTGGGCAGGTTTTCATTGCCCCGGTTATACATACACAAGCCAGTCTGAACTTTCGAGAAGTTAGCTCTCGTATTAGCCAGACTGGTTCTTTTGCTCCAGATCACTGCCCCATTTCTGATGATTGGTCTCACTATTGCAGTGTACATCCACTACGAGATTGTTGGGTTTGTATCCCATCTTTTTCCCGCAAAGTTTCTATAGACCATCAAGGCTTTTGTAGCCTTACTTCTTTTTTATGCTTATATATTTAGCCTCTGACTTCCACTCGATAGAATTCCCATCCATTTTGATGGTCTTCAGATTTGAGGTTTTTTTTCCTTGTGAAGGCTACTAGGGTGGTTTTGATGGGGTTGATGTTTAGTCTCATCTTCTGGCACCATTCTCTAGTGTATTCAAGCCCTCTTTGAACTGTGTCACACAGGGTATTCTCGAATTTTCGTCTTGCGATCACGACCACGTCATCGGCATAGCTCTGACAAGATATGCTGAGGTTAGTCAGATCACAGAGGAGTTGGTCTACATTTAAGCTCTACATAAGTGGAAAGGCTACTCCCCTCTGAGGGTATCCTCTGGTGGTACAGAGGGCGATAGTATCCTGTCCTGTCTCTGTCTCTGCTATTCCATTGGAGGGAAGTCGTGCTATCCATTTGGATATCGTTTCGTCCACTACCCTGTTGTTGAGTGCTCTTTTGACTGCCTCATGTGGAGTGTTGTTAAAAGCCCCTTCTATATTAAGGACGGCATATATTACAGTTTCCTTCCTGTTCAGTACTTCTTTTAATCTCATCTGTCAATTGAATCAGTGCGGTTTCTGTAGACCTACCCGCTTGATACGCATGTTGATGAGGACGCAGAGGCGCCTCTTCAAGAATTTCTGTTCTGATATAATTATCTATTTCTTTCTCCACCGTTTTAAAAATACACGATGTGAGACTGATGGGTCGCAGGCTTTTAGGGTGTGTAGTGTTCTTTTTCCCCGCTTTCGGAATGAAAGTGACTCTGGCCCTTCTCCTTATTTCTGGTATATAGCCCAGTTTCAGGCTACTATAACTGATGCATACTATGTGTGGTAATATCTCTTCCTGCCTTCGTTGGAGCAGGGCCGGGATTATTGCATAAACTCCTGGGGTTTTAAACGGTTGAAAGGTATTCATTGCCCATTTTAAACGACCGCCACTGCATATGTGTCTGGCCATTGCTGTAGCTTCTTTGGTGAGCCTTTCGCGATGTTCCACCACATCATTCGCGTTACTAGGCTTGCACCCCAGAAAGTGAGTGTTAAGTTACAGTAATGCTCTTTCCTCCTCGCTCTCAGTATTTAAATTATTTTAAGAATTTTTTATGATTAAATGCGCAAGACAAAATAAATTTCATTAACATGAATGAAACGTCAACATTTTTAAAACAAATGAGTATATATGCCTACTTAATGCATAACATTACCACTTATATATGTTTACAGCTCTAATGGAATTTATTTTTAAGCAATAATGATAACAAAAAATATTCAGTAATTTAACTCATTGATGCGTGATATACTATTAACATTTGTTTCATTAGTACTCGGTTAAAAATAAAAAAAAAATATTAATGTACCCAAAATTCGTAAAGTAAGATGTTTTCCCAAAATTCCTATCAAGTGTGAGTAATATAAAAACGACTGATCTCAATTGTGGAACGATTGCTTAAATTTAAATATAATTCAGATTATAATTTTATTTTACTATCAACAAAGCTGCTAAGAAATATGTATGTTGATATAGGAAAAATAAAACAGACATAATACGTTTAAAATGAAGTATCGAGCTGAAACACAAACTGCCTAAAGGTATTTTATCGACATATTGAAGAATGTATTGTTTTCAAACAATTTCTAAAATTAATTATGATTGGTTTAGTTGTTAAGTTAGCTTTCCAGTGAATTGAACTGATAATAATGGAAGTCTAAAAAATGTGTTTTCCTATGAGGCTACACACTCTAATTATTTTAAAATATGTATTGAGACTTTTTGAATTTATTGTTTGTTATGCTAACATTCAATTAGTAATAATGTTTCTGAAAACAACTTGTTACTATTTACACAAACAAACCCAGTTCTGTGTAGTTAAGTGTAGCGTTAAATTCATTATATTAAACTAAAAACAACTTGTAAGTCGAAGAATATTTTTATATACAGGGTGATTCAAAAATCGATCACGAAACTTAAGGGGGTGATTCTACTTGACAAAATAAGGGTAGAGCTTCATATAATTTTTTTTCAAAATGTCATTCGTTTTCGAGTTACAAGCCGTCCAAGTTCAAGTTTTTATTTTTTGTTTTTTGAATTACTCGCTTACAGGAAAACCGATTTGACTAATATTTGAAAGATAGGCTAAGTCTTCTGCGCTTCATCATTTTAGTAACAATTCACATTGATTGTTTGCCGCTAGAGGGAACTTTACCTACATTGAAAATTGTTTTTTTGTCATAATTTTTTAGTGTTGACAGCTACAGTAGTTTTTGGCATAATTTCTGAAAGACTGATGTCAGGCCTTTAAAAAAGGTGCTCTTTATTTACATCGCTAAACCCAACGGTTTAGACGTAAATCACCCTTAAAAATTAAGTGGTAAATTTACTTTTCTCATTTCATTACCACCAGCTACCAGGTAAATAGCTATCAAAGTATACTAGAGCTGTCAGTCTAACATCAAATAAATTCGCTTTTTAAACTATTTAATTTATAATCTTAAAATAACTAATAATGGCTAATCACCAATATTCAAATATCGAATATTGTGATATCCATTTTTGTTATGGAAAAGCAAATGGTAATGCAGAGTTGGCAAGAAGATATTATATGGAGAGTTATCCGGAAAGAAATATCCCTCATGCTCAAACATTTTCCAGTGTGCACAGGAGGCTTGCGGAATGTGGTTCCTTTAAAAGTTATAATGGAAATAGGGGAAAACCTAGAACTGCTAGAAACGTGCAACAAGAAGAAAGAGTGCTTGAAATTATTGAAGATAATCCAGGTATTAGTACTAGAAAAATTGGGAATGAAGTGCGGCTCTGTCAGGCTAGTTCATGGAGGATACTAAGAGAAGAACAACTCTACCCGTTTCATTCAAAAAAGGTGCAGGCTCTTTATGACGATGATCGGCCGAGACGGTTGGAAATGTGCAATCAGATCCTAGCTAAGTATGAACACGATAATCGATTAATTGGCGTCATATTATTCACTGACGAAGCTGGTTTCACTCGTGATGGCATAACAAATCTACACAACATCCACACATATGCTTACGAGAACCCAAACAATGTGGTAGAAACGAAACATCAGCGTAGATTTTCACTAAATGTGTGGGCAGGGATAATAGGAGATTACCTTATTGGTCCTCATTTCTTTGATGGCCCATTAACTGGTGACGTATACTTAGATTTTATCCAAAATCGTCTCCCATTGTATCTGGAAGATGTGCCATTGGAAGTAAGGGTCAACATGTGGATCCTCCAAGACGGAGCTCCGCCCCACTTTAGTATACGTGTCCGACAGTATTTGAATGCAACGTATCCTGAGCGATGGATAGGACGAAGTGGACCATTGGCATGGGCAGCGAGGTCACCAGACCTTAATCCTATGGATTTTTTCTTTAGGGGTCATTTGAAACAATTGGTGTACGATATTCCAGTAATCAACGTCGAGGATCTTCGCTTCAGGATAATCGAAAAGTGCCAAATTATTAAAGAAACCAGAAATTTTTCATCGAGTTAGGCGACATTTTTTGAAGAGTGTTAGGAAATGTATGGAAGAAAATGGGGGACATTTTGAGAATCTTTTTTAGTTTGTTTAGTACTGTTTCATTAATTTTTATCAATTAAATGTATATCGCAATAATCCATAATATGAATATTTACTGATTAGCCATTATTAGTTATTTTAAGATTATAAATTAAATAGTTTAAAAAGCGAATTTATTTGATGTTAAACTGACAGCTCTAGTATACTTTGATAGCTATTTACCTGGTAGCTGGTGGTAATGAAATGAGAAAAGTAAATTTACCACTTAATTTTTAAGGGTGATTTACGTCTAAACCGTTGGGTTTAGCGATGTAAATAAAGAGCACCTTTTTTAAAGGCCTGGCATCAGTCTTTCAGAAATTATGCCAAAAACTACTGTAGCTGTCAACACTAAAAAATTATGACAAAAAACAATTTTCAATGTAGGTAAAGTGCCCTCTAGCGGCAAACAATCAATGTGAATTGTTACTAAAATGATGAAGCGCAGAAGACTTAGCCTATCTTTCAAATATTAGTCAAATCGGTTTTCCTGTAAGCGAGTAATTCAAAAAACAAAAATAAAAACTTGAACTTGGACGGCTTGTAACTCGAAAACGAATGACATTTTGAAAAAAAATTATATGAAGCTCTACCCTTATTTTGTCAAGTAGAATCACCCCCTTAAGTTTCGTGATCGATTTTTGAATCACCCTGTATAAACAATACGAAAAAATATAGGTAATAAAAGCATTTTTATTTTTATTTATTTTAGCAAGTGAGTTTTCTTCCAATAAATGACATTTGTGGTTATTCTCGTTCACTCCGATTTCGGAGATTTTCTAAATGTGCCCTTTTATTATAATAGCTCATTTTGAATATCAGAGTAAAACAAACTACCTTAAAATAGCGGCTTGTTTTTTTTTTACATGTAAAATTGTTAACGAGTTCAAAAGTTTTTCATTAAAATTGTAATTTCAGCGACTTTGGGCTAGTACAGGCGCGCGTCCGTGGAGCCCCCCCCCCCCCCATCAAGAGCATTGAATTCAGAAAAATAGACCCGATTCTGCCTCTTATACTAGGAATGTATACGCTGCTGGCATCTTCCCCACCCGTCGATAACTTGTATTTTTTTTTGCGATCGCCCTCTCCCCCTTCCCAAGAGCTTTGAATTCAGGAAAATGGACTCCATTCTGCCTCTTATACTAGGAATGTGTATGTTGCTGGCATTCCCCCCCCCCCCCCCCGGTCGACCACTTGTTCATTTTGCGATCGCCCCCCCCTCCCCCAAGAGCTTCGAATTCAGAAAAATAGACGCTGCCCTGCCTTTCACACTAGAAATAGGAATGTTGCTGGCGTCCCCCCCCCCATCGACAACTTGCTTTCGCTTGCCATACTGTACTTTGTGATATCGCCCCTCTCCCCCAAATAGAGAGGCTGGATCCGCCCATGAGCTAGTACGGTACACAACAATAATTTACTAATATAGGCAACTTTCGAACTCCCTATATCATATGATCGATGTCATTTTTGTGTAATATATCTGTCAAATTGATAAGTTCTCTCAGTATTTTGAGTTAATAATATCGGGGTTGCATATCTTTCGAGAATGTTACCCTATTTTTGGTCGACAGTGTATGTATAAAGAATTGTGATTTTTTTTGCTACTTACCGGCCAGATTTATCCTTAGTATTTACGGATATTCCTTCGTTTAATAAGGTCCTCAGAACATTGACCTTTCCAAGCCAAGCCGCTAGTAAAAATGCAGTTTCTTTATGTTTAGCGGAATAAATATTGGATATTTTTTCGGATAAAACTAAATCTTTTAGTTTTTCTCCACCAGGAAGAGCCTAAATTGAAGAGTAATAATATAAAAACCGCTATTTCTACATACACAACACGAATTGCAATTTAGTCGGTGTATTTGAGCCATTTTTTTTTTGTTAAAATTTTGAAGATGTGTGGCCGAAATCCTTTTCATTTTGTTTTGTAGAGTTATCTTAATTAGAACTTGAGATATTAAAAAAATATTATGGGGTGACTCACCCTCTTTTACTAGTTTATTTTTGAA
The DNA here is from genome assembly GCA_034092305.1 of Diaprepes abbreviatus. Classification (NCBI taxonomy): domain Eukaryota; kingdom Metazoa; phylum Arthropoda; class Insecta; order Coleoptera; family Curculionidae; genus Diaprepes; species Diaprepes abbreviatus. Next base: position 5,450,314 of record JASJET010000105.1, read on the forward strand.
AACCCCGAAAGATGTCAACTGAAGTTAATTATGGTATTAGTGAAAAAAAATATTTTCGAACAATTCCATTAAATTTCGTAATTTTTACAATTAAATTACGTGCGCAAATATATGGTTTACCCTAATAAAAAATAAGGAATGATATCCTTGTAAGTGAAAATACCATAGTTTAATATCATTTCGAATAAAAAATAATTTTCATTTTGTTTTGTAGAGTTATATTAATTAGAACTTGAGATATTAAAAAAAAAGTATTTGGGGGTGACTCACCCTCTATTACTAGTTTATTTTTGGAAACGCCGAAAGATGTCAACTTGAGTTAATTATGGTATTCGTGAAAAAAATATCTTCACACAATCTTATTAAATTTCGTAATTGTTAGAATTAAATGAAATGGGCAAATATATGGTTTACGCTTATAAAAAATAAGGGATAATATTTTTAGGGATGAGAATATCTTAGTTTATCATCATTTCAAATAACATGTAATTTCCATTTTGTTTTGTAAATATATCTCAATTAGAACTTGAGATTTAAGAAAAAAAGTATTTAGGGGTGGCTCATCCTCTTTTAGTACTTATTTTTAGAAACCCCGAAACCTGTCAACTTAAATTATTTATGGTATTCGTGAAAAAAAAATATTTTCAATCAATTATATTAAATTTCGTACTTTTCAGTATAAAAATACTGTTTTTAGGGGTGAACTTTAGGGGCGGTTTTTACCCCGTTAAAATGAATTTTCGCAGATAAAGAAAGATACATGTCTCTTATTTTTGTGCCCTCTACAACATATTGAAGTTTCATTAAAATCGGAGCTGGACACTGGGTACCTTCCTTGTTAGATCAGGGTTCGGAAATTGACAGACCGCGGTTCGGATCCGAAAGGCGACGGATATAAAACTGGACCATCTACGTTTATCCATTTATTTCTATTGTACAATATGTATGCATGCAGTGGATACATCCTATGTTCCTATTTTGTTTTATTTTTTTTCTGGACTCTCGATTAAAACATTAATGTCATAATGTCGGTAAAGCAATTTAAAAAATGTTACTGGCAGTTAGTGAAGTTGAACAAAAAAAGTGAATATAATTATTATTATTATTAAAACAAAATACATTAGCAAGCCTTATCCAGAACCCCAATTAAATTTATTACGCGATTGAACTCTCACAAAAAATGGCTCGTTATTTATTTTGAGAAATTGTTAACGTGGCAGAATACTTATCCTTTAATTCAATAATATGGTGTAACAAAGTTATAAACAAGAATAAAAAAAATAGTTTTCTTTTCTAACCAAACCTACCAAAATTGAAAATTTTGTAAATTTTTGAGAAATAATTATCCTCTTCCAAGATTGTATTTTTAGGCCTCTATCCTTAATTCTCTTATGTAAAGGTTTTTTTCGAAACTTAATGTAAATTATAAATATACAGGGTGTCCCATGACGAATTGCCGCGATCGATTTCTCGGGAAATGGACTTTGGAAAATTTTTATAATTTGACAGTTTCCTAAAGTCGATGGGGCAATTTGGTTAAAATATTTTCAAGGTGGCGGTACTTCCGGTTATATCAGAATTTGATGCCTTCTTGCTTATTTTAAATAGAACACCCTATATGTTATTTAATTTTTAGATTATACGCAAAATATAGACATATTTCATGTGAAACGACGTTTGCAGGCCTAAACAATTGTCACTGTATCCTATATGAAAGTATGAAAGCCTTTATTTTTTGATTGGGGTTGATTTCCTTCTAGAAGGGGATCTAGAGTAGTAGACTGTGTTGATATTTTAATAATAAATAAATACAGGATGGTCAAAAACTGAAACTAAATATTAACTTAAAAAAGTCGTTAAAAATCAGTTTTTCAAACATAAACCCCTATTTTTGTAATATTATCTTATTTAGTATTAAAAATAAGGGTGACTTTGAATAAGGTTGTTTATTCGAAAAATTTGTTGTTTTTAAAATATTGGCAATTTAACATTTTTGTATTGTAAAAACGCTATACGGCTTTTAAGTTTTGTTAATAGTTGTTTTTGTAGACCAGTGTTACTAGTGACCGGAGTAATGGAGGTGAGAGTGACATATACGTTTAGTCTCCGTTTAGTTGGAATGATCATTATCAATGATAGTAATGAAAATGATAATACGAAATTAAACCTAAAAATATTGAATTAGACTTAATCTAAATTTAGACTGCTTTAGTAAATCTAGGTTTTCATGTTTACTTTACCTGAAGTTCAGTTGATAATATATCTTTGTTCCAAAGTTCTTGTTCCGGAATACGCTTAATTCTTGCTTCATTTTCATAATGAGATTCTGTATTTTCCTCACTCATATCGAATGACGATTCATCATCCTCCATGTTGATATTTACATCTGCCCATTTGAGGTCGGCTTCGTTGGAACTGAAGGGCTTTTCTGTTAGAGGTTCCATTTTTTTTCTAAAAATAGTTAAATTGGGCGGTTAAGTTTTATGAATTTATTTCCAAGACATTTAATAAACAAGTAATTTTCTAAATAAAATACTGTTTGCTTTTTAATGCGTCAATGGCTTAATAGAGCTAAACTCTACATATGTTTCGCTTTGTGAAGGTTTTTTCAAGAGTGCATTTAATAGTAAAGATAAAGATGTTTATTCCAATATTTATACAGGGTGTAACATAAAGGTTGGGAATAAATTAAACAGTGTATTCCTTAGTAAATTTTTTTTATATGTAGTTTTGCTCTACGAATATTCATTTCTAAGTTACATGCTGAGGAACAGAAAAAAACGAATCAATGAATACGTTCAACTAAGTCCAATCGACAGCCTACAATGGGTCAACCATTTTAAGGACTTACTCCAGGCACCAGCTACAGAAAACAACGTAGATGAAAACCAACAAGAAATCACAGAACTAACAGATGTTAACATCAGTGAAGCAGAGATGCGCCTGACAATTAAGAAATTAAAAAACAGAAAATCACCTGGTACCGACCAAATTACGAATGATATGCTAAAGTACGAAGGCCCCAGCCTTGTCACAGAGCTCACTGTTCTATTTCAAAAAATACTTCGCACAACGTCAGTACCCAACGAATGGCGGAAAAGCATCACGATTCCGATCCACAAAAGAGGATCAAAGAAACAACCCGATAACTACAGGGAAATCAGCCTACTGAATAGTTTAGCCAAATTGTTAACCAAAATACTGTCACAACGGATCGTAGACAAGTTAGGGGCGTGCGAAGAACAGCAGGGCTTCCGGAATAACCGCTCTACTATCGACGGTATATTTATTATCAGACAGCTGGTTGGAAAATCTATCGAATACGATAAACCGCTGTTCATTTGTTTTGTGGACTTTACACAAGCGTTCGACCGAGTCAAACTGGAACACATAACAGAATTACTGCGAAGAAAACAAGTAGACGAAGCAATCATACGCAAAATATACGAACTGAATTCTAAAAACACCATGGTAATTAAAACAAATAACACTCTAACAGAGGAAATCCCTCTATCCATAGGAATAAGACAGGGTGATAGCCTAAGTCCAACACTTTTCAATGTAATCATGGACGAAATAATTGATGAGGTAAAAAAGCAGAAATATTGGGTACCCAATGGGACACAACACCGTTCAGATTATATGCTTTGCAGACGATGTTGACTTCACAGCAGATAGCTAGGACAACTTACAAAGAATGCTTTTCCATCTCAATCGAACAGCCAAACAGTATAATATGAAAATATCTGTGGAGAAAACCAAAGCAATGGTAATAGCAAAAGAACCGGTAAGATGCAAACTAATGGTTGATGACAAACATATCGAACAGGTTGGGAAGTTTAAATACCTAGGAGCACATATAACAAGTAACAGGGCAGTAACGGAAGAAGTACGCATACAGGCCAACAAAGTGGCCATGATATCAGGCCAACTAAGAGACATAATCTGGAACAATAAACGTATGACGGTTGAGAGCAAAGCAAGAATTTACAAGGTCTGTGTAAGACCGATACTGACCTACGGCGCAGAAACAAGAAATGAAACCACAAAGACAAAACAAATTATGAGAACCACAGAAATGAAAACGCTGAGAATGATCACGGGAACAAGTTTAAGAGATAGAATAAGAAACGCAAAAATACGCGAGGAGAGCGGAGTGGGGGATGTTGTGAAGTGGGTTCGAAACCGTCGTAGGCAGTGGAGAGATCACGTGGAACGAATGGACGATGACAGACTAGCATAAACCGTGATAAGAGAGAAACCAAACACCAAACGGCCGTCTGGACGGCCCCCCAAAAGATTGAGAGATAGCTGGATTTCGACCTCAAACGAGGATCGATGAGGCATTGTATAGATAACAGAACTTGGTTCTACCTAGAAGAAGAAGAAGAAGAAGAAGAAGAAGAAGTTACAGGGTATTAAAAAATTAAAAAAAAAATCGTTTTAGTATAATAATTTTTCTAATGCTAGAAGATAATGGAACGAAATTTTACCCAGAGCCTAATTTTACTGCCCTAGTAACAGTAAAAAAATTGACTTCGTAGTTTACTCAGTGGCGTGCGTACGGATATTACCGTAGCGTTTAAAAAAAAGTGGTACGCCTCTGGTAATTTTTTTTGATTATTTCCTCAAATTTAATTTTTGTTTTAAACAAAATACGCCTCTGGTAATTTTTTTTGATTATTTCCTCAAATTTAATTTTTGTTTTAAACAAAATTTTCCTCTTGTGTTTTCTTTGTATCTCTCGTCATGTTTCCGTAATTAAGACTTTTGTAAATACCATTTTTTCCATTACATACACAGAAAAATGCAGAAAACACAAACATTATCCAGTATACTATGACCATGATGATTATTTTTGTTTTCAGATAAAATGTCGTTGTCAATTAAGCTAAGCTTTCATTGCGCGTTTTTAATTTGATTAATTGATAAAAATGGACTACACCAGCGGAAGACCTCAAAATGTAAGGACAGTGCAGCGCTCAAGGAACGAATACTTCAAACTGTCGGGGCTAATCCTGATTCTAGTACAAGAACAATTAGAAGAATGGAGAGAGTAAGCCATATGACTGTCTTACGAATACTCCATGATAATTTGTTATACCCATACCATCTGCAAAGGGTGCAGGCACTTTTTGCCGAGGATTATGTTCCACGTCTCAGATTTTGTAACTGGTTTTTACATAAGATCAACCAGAATTCTTTGTTTCACTTATCCCTGGATTTACAAGGAACGGTATATAATTTCCATAATAGTCATCTATGGACCGATGAAAATCCGCACGATTTTCTATAAACGTTTGGGTAGTAATAATTGACGATTTTTTTATTAGTCTCATAGTACTACCGAATCGATTAGACGGCTTGACATATCTGGATTTCCTTCACAATAAATTGCAACCTTTATTAGAAGAAGTCCCATTTGAAACACGCCGACGGATTTGGTTTATGCATGACGGTGCTCCAGCTCACTTTAGACGATGGAATTCCTTAATGAAACGTTCCGGTATAAATGGATAGGTCATGGAGAGGCAAGAACATGGCCCCCTCGTTCCCCTAACCTTAATTCTTTGGATTATTACCTATGGGGGCACCTAAAAAACATTGTTTATTCCGTTGAAATTCTTGACGTGCAGACTGACTGTTCATCAAAGAGTTGAAAGGAGATGTCGGCAAATTCTGGAGAGACCTAGTATTTTTGCACGGATAAGAGAATCCATAAGGAAACGGATTGGAAAATATATTGTAGCTGGGGGACAACGTTTTCGGCATTTGTGAATACTTTTTATTAATTACTAATTACTTAATAAGTTTGTAAGTGAACAGTACATTTATTGTTACTAATTAATTAGTGGTATTTTATTTCAAACGTCTAAGAGTCTTTTTTAAATGCCAATGCGACAAGTTTTTAAAAATGAGTCAAAACATACCCGATAATGTTTGTGTTTACATTTTTGTTCCTGTTTTTACATTTTTCTGTGTATGCAATGGAAAAAAATGTTATTTACGAAAGGCTTAATTATGGAAAATGACGAGAGATACAAAGAAAACATAAGAGGAAAATTTCGTTTAAAACAAAAATCAAATTGAGGAAATGATAAAAAAAATTACCAGAGGCGTACCACATTTTTCTTAAACACTACGGTAATATCCGTACGCACGACACTGAGTAAACTAAGAAGTCAATTTTTTTTACTGTTACTAGGGCAGTATCAAATTAAGCTCTGGCAAAAATGTTTCGTTTCATTTTCTTCCAGGCGCGGATCCAAGGGGGGGGATCCCCCCCCCCCCCCAAGAGCTTTAAGTTCAGGAAAATAGATCCGATTTTTCCTCTTATACTATAGTTTATTCAAGAACTAGAATGAGTAATAAATCGTTTTTTACCCTTTTTCTTCTTCGCAAACTATGTTTTTTAGTCCAGTGTCTTTGGCAAAATCTGTTAGACACATATATTTTTCATAGGAATGGGTTAGACATTTTATAATCAAAAATACCGGTCTATAATAATGGACTATTTGGGTTGGATAACAATAGATATTTGGAAGTGTGTGTTAAAAAGTATTTTAATCCTTGTCATAGGCGTCGGAAGGAGGTTTATTTTATCACTAAGTATTTAAGGCATAGAATATTATTTCGGTAATAAACTTAAAATAAAAAGTTTTCATAATATTATTTTATTTTTTATGATTTCTTAATAATTCACATATATTAGAAAATAAAAACAATTTTGACATATTTAATACAAATTACAACTGTATTTTTATTATTTTTAATTTTGGCATAGAAACCGTTTTAGGTACGGTCAGACTAAAATGTAACCTTTTTCTCTCAAATAATTCTAAGTTATAATTTAAATACTTGCAAAACACCTATTGTCAAAAATACAAGAAGTGAAACATATATAAAAAAATAAATTCGTCCATATAATATTAAAATTTTTTGGGGCTATCGGTCATTTTATTATTAATTAAAAACATTTTTAGGGCATCTGACGTTTCAGTTTATTTATTTTTTAAACCATCTGCAGAATTACAATTAAACACTAAAAAGGGATTCAAATGTAACTAATTTGTATATATTACAGAAAATTTAAATAATAAATTGTGTTTACACTGGTAAACATTATGTATCTAATTCGTAATCAAAATCAGTGAAGCTATCTTCGCTCAAATTAATTATACTTGGTTCCTTTATCTCACCGATCATGAGATAGAGTTTCCACATTCTATTTTATTCTTTTATTATATGCATTTTTCCCAATTTTCTGCTGTAACTTTATTCAAAAAAATCTTTAAAAAGGTCAGTTAAATTATTAATTATGTAAGTTGTGTTATTTCTAGCAACTCTACCTTTTACTTGAGAGAGATACTTTCTTCTCCAACGGACATTTTCCGCACGATCTATAAGAACAGATTTCCTATCTGGCGTTTCCCAGCAAAAATTAAGTTCTCTGAGCAATTTCCAGAGCTCAGTTTTTTTAATTTCAGGTAAATCCCGATCTCCATTGATTTTAGTTAGAATTTTGTCGACGGTTGGGATCTGCTTCTCATAATAAAATGTATGTGGAACTCCTTTTATTGCAATTTTCATCTCTTCTTCCAACGAGGTTTTTCTTCTGCGTGTGATTGAATGTGGCTTGGGAGTACTAACAATTCCAGTCGTTTTTTCTCCTTAAGTATTCGGTACATAGTAGATTTTTTAACTTCTGTCATGTTGGAATACATCTCAACAAAGCTTTTAACATTATTATCTAGATATTGATATCTTATGGCATCATAAACATTCATCGTAATAAGTTTTTCGTTGAGGAAAAAATGACCTGGTTTAACGATTTTGGAATAAATATAGATGTGGAAGCCATATCTTTTGGGTATCCTACTAATCTCAAATAATATATGAAAACAAGCACAAACAATTTAAATCACTAAGGACACATTGTAAGGTGTACTTTGCTCACTGATAGAAATTTAATTGAACTATCAGAAATTTTATTGTTATTATAATTAGATTTACGGCAGTCCTCAGTTACCTGCGGCACTGGAGCAGGTACGTTGGAGGTTTCGATAACAGTTTCATTACTCTCTCTAGTTCTTTAATAGAGTATAGAAATGTGTATGCTTGCGATCGTCTCTCCCCTTCCCAAGAGCTTTGAGTTCAGGAAAATAGAACCGATTCTGCCTCTTATACTAGGAATGTGTATGCTGCTCGCATCCTCCCCCCCTCTTGACAACTTATTTTTTCTTGTGACCGCCCCCCCCCCCCCTCTCCAAGAGCTTCAAATTCAGGAAAATAGACCCGACCCTGCCTTTTACACTAGAAATGGGAATGTTGTTGGTGTCTCTCCTCCCCCCCCGTCGACAACTTGCCTTCGCTTGCCATACTGTACTTTTTTGATATTACCCCCCCCCCCCAAAGAGAGAGGCTGAATTCGCCCCTGTTATCTTCTAGCGTTCGAAAGTTATTACACTAAAGCGAATTTTTAAAAAAATTTTAACACCCTGTAACTTAAAAACGAATATTCGTAGAGCAAAACTACATATGAAAAATATATTTTTGCGAAGGAATTCACTATTTAATTTATTTCCAAATATTACAACCTGTATAAACCCAATATTTTACTCTCTATTATAAGGAACCTAATTTTTGTAATGCTATAAATTCAGAAATGTATTATGACGCTAAATATTTATCTATAATTGGACTTGAAATAAAGTTTTCTTCGTCATTGATACCAGATGTGGGTTATTTTTTAAAGATTTTTTAAATTCCAAGTTACTTTACTTTTAGTCTTTTGCTTTTATTTTCGGAATGCAGTAATATAATGTTATTTAAATATATGAAATGGTTGTGATCTATCCTATTTATAAAGGGTGTTTTTTATAGAGGTATAGAATTTTAAGTTGGCAACACTTTTTTAACTGGCGGCCATTTTGTCAGCTGTCCAGTGTTATGTTTAGTTTGGTTTGGCATTTCAACATGAATAGGCTAACGCCTGAACAACGCTTCCAAATTGTGCAAATTTATTTTGAAAATCATGGTTCTGTTCGAAATACGTATCGCGCACTACGTCCATTTTACGGTCAACATAATCGTCCATCAGAGCAATTAATTCGATTAACTATGGAACGTTTTCGCACCACGTTTACTCTAAATGATAATACGCATCCACAGAGACGTCGTACAGTGCGTACAGAAGAAGTCATTGCTGCTGTAGAGCGTAGCGTAGAGGAAGACCCGAATCAGTCTATCCGCCATCGTGCACAGGAATTGGATATGTGTCCATTCACTTTATGGAAGATTTTGTGGAAAGATCTTGGTTTGCGTGCTTACAAAATCCAACTCGTGCAAGAATTGAAGCCACACGATCACCTAGCAAGGCGTAGATTCGGTGAATGGGCCCAAAACAAGATTGCCGTTGATCCCGATTTTCATAAGCGAATTTTGTTTAGCGATGAAGCTCACTTTTGTTTGAATAGATACGTCAATAAACAAAACTGCCGTATTTGGAGTGATGATAATCCTCAAGTGTATGTTGAGACACCGTTACATCCAGAAAAACTGACTGTTTGGTGTGCTTTATGGGCTGGTGGAATCATTGGTCCGTACTCCTTTAAAAACGATGCTGATCAGAACGTTACAGTCAATGGTGACCGATATAGAGCCATGATTACTGACTTTTTCGGTCATCAATTGAACAACCATGATGTGCAGGAGCTGTGGTTTCAACAAGACTGCGCAACATGTCACACAGCTCGTGCCATAATTGATTTATTGAAGGAAATGTTTGGTAACCGTATAGTTTCACGTTTCGTACCCGTGAATTGGCCTCCAAGATCGTGCGACTTAACGCCGCTAGACTATTTTCTGTGGGGATATGGGAAGTCGCTAGTCTACGCCGATAAGCCTGAAACGATGGATCACTTGGATGACAACATTCGCCGCGTTCAATATTTTTTTTGTTATGATTGCATTGTTTGAATTAAAGATTGATTTTTCGAACTTGGTCATGAAAACTTCATATTATAAAGGCGAAATAGTTGATAAATTTCATTATTAAATTGAAAATTCAAAAAATCTATATTATCCAGAGAATTTAAACGCTCTGAAGTTAAGTTTTATTATTTTATTAGCAATCTCAGTTGCGACTTGGCCCGCATTATTTTTATGCCTGTTTTATATTTCTCAACAGTAATATATTTAAAGAAATTTGCTGGTGAAAATGATTGACCGGTATTTAAATTTAATAAATCAACTAAACTCTAGGAGCGGCTTACCACAGGGTTGCAAAATAAAAAATTTGAAACGTTCCCAAATTAAATTCTACGTTTTTCTAAAATCCTCGTAAATCTTTCGCATATTGTATAAGAAAGTTTAAGCTCTAAACAAACTATTAACCATGACGAACGCTTGTTTTTATTTGGGATTTTATCTCTGTACTGCAATATAATTAAACAACATATCTTACAGTTATTCTAGTCAACAAGTGATGGAAATATCAGTGGTGACGAATGGGATTCATTTGCTAATTTACTCAATAAATGGGACTGTTGGCTGGTTTTCGTAAGATTTTTCTATAATTATATTTTTTCCCAATAATTTCCTCTTACTTTCGTTTTTTCTGCAAATTTGCCAAAAATAATTTTAGACACAATATTGCGAATAAATCTCCCAATTTGGCAATTTTGGTTTGTCATGAAAAAGGACCATATACATTCATACATACATACATAGATACAACACACATTGTTGCAGATCATCATGTAAATCGTAAATACACTGTAAAAAAACTTCACATTAATTTTAAGGTAATATACTGGAAGCAGATTTCATATAAACAGTTTAATAAATGAATTTAATGTTAATGCATTAAATTTAATATTTTTTACACTAAATCTAATGTAATTATACATTAAATTTGGTATGTTTTCAGTTACTTTAATGAAATTTAAGATAACATTCAATTAAATTTAATGTACAAAGCTTTAATGTGAAAGTACATGTAACCTATTTACGATTTAAGGTGCAAAATCATTAAATTTGATTAAGGAACGTACATTAAATTTAAAGTTACTTTTAACAGTGTATAAATACTTCAATTTCCTATAAACTGATGGTATTACCAGCACTTGTCAACTTTGTGTGGTATTGATAAACTCAAATATTCGAATTTTGTGATATGAAAAATCTGAGGAAGATTATGCGGTATTTTTCAACCGCAAAACACGAGCGTGTATTTTTTTTATTAAGAAGAAATACATGTTTAAATTCAAGGTTAGTATTTAGAATCTATTTTTTTTTTTGGCTCATCTTTAGTTTAAAAATTTCTAAAATGGAAACGCAGAATGATGTTTATTTTACCTGATATAATTTGGACTATAAAAAGGAAATGCATTAAATTTAAGGTAAATGTGCTGGAATCAAATTTCATAAACCGTTTCTTAAGTTCAATTAATGTAACGTGTTTAATTTAATAATTTTTACCTTAATCTAAATTAATATATTCCATTAAATTTAATGTAATCGTACATTAAATTTACAGTTTGATCATTATTTTATAAGGTGACTGTACTATGTAAATTAAATATACAGCCAGTGTCCATTGAATTTAAGATATGTTATCACATATTTAATGCACCTACATTAATATGAGATCAAATAATTTTGCTACCAGGAAAAGGTGGAAAGTTTTCTCATAGGTAGTATACCGTCATCTGTACACTGGTTTCGAGTTCATTGGTTTCCATCAGTACCAGCAGACATGATCACCTTATCATAAGAAAATTGAGTTCTTTAAGCAACTTATAGCATACTAAATCAAAAGTTCAAAGTTGAATATTTTTCCGGAATCCAGCATAGATATTCGTAGTCCAGATATATATAAAATATTTTCGTGAAGCCATGTTTCTTCATCGGCTGCGGAAACTCACTGGGCTCCCAGACTAAATTCAATTTTATAGTTTTCAACGTAAAAGAAGGGGGATTTTTATTATTTTAGCAAAAAAATGGATAAACAACAAAACAGAGAGTAAAATGGCAAACAAAGCGTTAACAGGCTAACCGTTAAAGACTGCTCTTCAATATTTCTTTATGGAGCTAAAGACTTACGAGTAACTTTTTGAATTACAGTCAATAAAAAATTACATTTATTGGTATAATAAATACATATAAATAAATTAGGTAAAAAGGTACATACAAAATAATTTATAACCAGTTAAAAGTCTGTTTTCTTTCTGGAATCTACTTTTAGCCACTAAAATAAACTTACCAAGTTTGTTTATTAAATCGGAAATTTCAAACAGAATCTGTTGCAGTTAAATATATTTGAAAATAATGTGTTAAGAAAATTATTTATTTTCAGATACACGGAACACCTAATTTTAGAGCTTCTTAAAGTTTATGACAATGGCACATTCCATTTTTATAAATATGTTTTATGATGTTGGCACTAGACTTGGGCTCTTTAAGATTTTACTGCGCGGTTTTATTAGAAAAAACTGTTATATAGGAATAGAGAAAATCAATAACGAAGTAATTGACGCCAGAAATAAGTTGTTAAAAAGAAACTAAATTAATTGAGTGTGTTTAGGAGATCGCTTAAGTGTAAGGTCAGTAAGAGATTAGAGAAGATACTGGTATCTCTCTAATGATTATAATGGCATAATATATTGGTAAACAACATAGGACGAATTATTCTAGTTTACAAAAAAAAGGTTTATTTTCGTTCATTGAACGAAATTTATTTTTTTATACAGGGTGACCAGGGGCGGATCCAGCGTCTCTCTTTGGGGGCGGTGATATCACAAAAGTACAGTATGGCAAGCGAAAGCAAGTTGTCGATGGGGGGGAGGCACTAGCAACATTCCCATTTCTAGTGTAAAAGGCAGGGTCGGCTCTATTTTTCTGAATTTGAAGCTCTTGGAGAGGTGGGGGGCAATCACAAGAAAAAACAAGTTGTCAAAGAGGGGGGGAGCGCCAGCAGCAGACATTTGCTAATATAAAAGGCAGAATCGGTTCTATTTTCCTAAACTCAAAGCTCTTGGGAAGGGGACGGGCTATCGCAAGCATACACATTCCTATACTCTATTCAAGAACTAGAGAGAGTAAAATAACTGTTACCAAAACCTCCCACGTACCTGCTCCAGTGCCGCAGGTAACTGAGGTCTGCCGTAAATCTAATTATATTTAAATATTATAAGCATTTATAAATTTACTGCAACAATAAAATTTCTGATAGTTCAGTTTAATTTGTATCAGTGAGCAAAGTACACCTTACAGTGTGTCCTTAGTGATTTATCTTGTTTGTGCTTGTTTTTATAAATTATTTGAGATTAGTGAGATACCCAAAAGATATGGCTTCCACATCTATATTTATTCCAAAATCGTTAAACTAGGGCATTTTTTCCTCGAAGAAAAACTATTACGATGACTGTTTATGATGCCTTAAGATATCGATATCTAGATAATAATGTTAAAAGCTGTGTTGAGATGTGTTCCAACATGACAGGAGTTGGAAAATCTACTATGTACCGAATACTGAAGGAGAAAAAATGACTGGAATTGTTAGTACTCCCAAGCCATATTCGATCACAGGCAGACGAAAAACCTCGTTGGAAGAAGAGATGTAAACTGCAATAAAAGTAGTTGTACATACATTTTATTATGAGAAGCAGATCCCAACCGTTGCCAAAATTCTAACTAAAATCGATGAAGATCGGGATTTACCTGAAATTAAAAGAACTGAGCTCTGGAAATTGCTCAGAGAACTTAATTTTTCTTGGAAAAAAACAGATAGGAAATTTGTTCTTATAGATCGTCCGGAAAATGTCCGGTGGAGAAGGAAATATCTCTCTCAAGTAAAAGGTATACTTGCTAGAAATAACACAACTTACAAAATTAGTAATTTAACTGAACTTTTGAAAGATATTTTTGAATTAAGTTACTGTAGAAAATTGGGAAAAATCCATATAATAAAAGAATAAAAGAAAATGTGGGGACTCGATCTCATGATTGGTGAGGTAGAGGAACCAGTTATAATTAATTTGAGCGAAGATAGCTTCACTGACTTTGATTACGAATTAGATACGTATTGTTTACCAGCGTAAACGCAATTTATTATTTAAATTTTCTATAACATGTAAAACTTAATTATATTTGAATCCCTTTTTAGTGTTTAATTGTAATTCTGCAGATGTTTTAAGAGATAAATAATCTGAACCGTCAAATATCCTAAAAATGTTATTAATTAATAATAAAATGACCGATAACTTCAAAAAAATTTTAATATTATATGGACGAATTTATTTTTTTTTTATATATGTTTAACTTCTTGTATTTTTGACAATGGGTATTTTGTAAGTATTTAAATTATAACTTAGAATTTTTTGAGAGAAAAAGGCTACGTTTTAGTCTGAATGTGCCTAAAACGGTTTCTATGTCAAATTTAAAAATAATAAAAATACAGTTGTGTTACATACAATGTATTAAATATGTCAAAATTATCTATATTTTCTAATGTATGTGAATTATTAAAAAATCATAAGAAATAAAATAATATTATAAAAACGTTTTATTTGACGTTTATTATCGAAATAATATTCTATGCCATAAATACTTAGTGATAAAATAAACCTCCTTCCGACGCCTATGACAAGTATTAAAATCCTTTTTAACACTTCACACATCCAAATATCTATTGTTATCCAACCCAAATAGTCGATTATTGTAGATCGGTATTCTTGATTATAAAATTTGTAATTCATTTCTATGAAAAATATATGTCTAACAGATTTTGCCAAAGACACCGGACTAAAGAACATTGGTAGCTTGCGAAGAAAAAAAAGGGTAAAAAATGATTTATTACTCTCTCTAGTTCTTAAATAAACTATAGTATAAGAGGCAAAATCGGGTCTATTTTTCAGAACTCAAAGCGAGAGACAAAAAAATCGTAAGTTCAATTTCTCAATCAAGAAAAAAAAAATATATTCAACATACAACGATTTTTCCTATAAATGTCAAATAGATTATCCTCTGGGGCGCCACTGGATTTAATAATTTTATTATAATTACATTGAAAGAAGCTCCTTATTACCGCAAATGAGCATGCCAAGTTTTATCAAAGTCAGCTAAATGGTTTTCGAGTAATTAGTAAAAACACAATTTTTTCTAAAAACTCCCTGTATCTCGAAAACAAAGCAAGTTAGGACACATGCTTATACGAAAGAAAGATCCTATTTTTACCTGGAAAATCGATCCTATACGTTTGGCGGTTTAACACTGGGTCACCCTGTATAAGCTACGTAGGATAGTTAATGATACATTGTTTATGCTATCAAGTTATAATTCTCAGATAAAAACCGGGTTTATTTTTCATCTACCCACCATAATTGTGGGCAATGTAATTAAAAATTTTTGTACTATTTCCCACCAGGGTAGCGTCCTAATACTGATTTTTGAAGCCAGAATTATCGGTATCATTTCTGAGTTTACTTTTAAGTTCTTCGTTAGTTGTGAATCTTATCAGTTCTTTTTCAGAATTTGATGATTCTGCTGTATTTGCATTTGAGTAAGAGTCTACACCCAATGCTGTATGTTCATTTTTAGAATATCCTGGAAGCTCCCCGTGAACCAGCAACCTCCAAGTGATGGCAGTAAGCAAGTAAATCTTTCCGTTTTGCAGACATTGCTGACAATGTTGTAAAGTGGCTGTATTCATTTCTACCGAGATTCCGCTTGAACAGAGGAAGTTTTCCCACAAAAGCAGATATGACGTTTTTTGTTTTGATTAAATTCAACTCATCTCCTTAACAATTGCAAATATACTTTATTAAATATTTGATACTGTTCTTTCAAATAAGCTGTGTCCAAGTTGATGCGCAATTTTTGATCTCTGTTTTCCAGGAAATTTAGTACCGAGTCAAATAGGAGTTTCTTTCTCTTGAAAAATATGTACATAGTATTAAATATCGATTCTCCCTTTGATTCAGTTTCCAAATTTTGAACAATATTATTCTTGATAAACGTTTTCTTTCTTTATGAATCGTATCTATGATAACAGTAATGTTTCATTAGTTTGACTTATCGCGAAATGACATTTCAACGTTTTTGGACTGCATTATTGCTCAAAAGAGTTTTTTGATAATGTCTCATGCATTCTTGCGGTGAGCTACTGTTAAGACGTAAAATCATGGTGTAAACAGTGCTCTAAATGTGCAGTTAGCCAAGGTCCAAGTACAAGATTTAAAGGAAAAATGAAGAAGTATATTGTTGGAATACCATTTGAACGGATGGCTATTGATATAGTTGGACCATTCCCAAAAACAAATAAAAACAACACATACATCTTGGTTGCTATTGACTACTTCAGTAAATCGCTAACTAGTAGACCTCAATAGTAGCTGAAATCTTAGAATTAGTCAACAATGTGTTCAGCTGATTTGAATATCTTTTGGAACCACATTCTAACTAAGGACGTAATTTTGAATGTAAGCTTTTTCAAGAGCTCTGCGAACTACTTAACATTCATAAAACCAGGACAACAGCTTTACATCCTCAATCAGATGGCATGGTTGAAGGATCTAATAGGACTATTAAAAATACCTCGCAGAGATTGTTGACAGACATCAGGAAGATTGGGACAACTTTTCTTAATGGTTTACTGATCCGCAGTTTATGAAACTACCGGAGTTACACCAGCGAAGGTCTTATTTGGAACGAAACTTAGATTGTCTTACGACATAATGTTCGGTTCCTTAACTGAGGAAAGTATGGAGATTGAAGACTTGGTTAATGTCTTTCAAGAAAAATTGGAAGAGGTTCATGAACTGGTCAGGGATTGCATGAATCTAGCCACAGAGAGAATGAATACAAAATATGAGATTAAGGTAAACTCGGCTGAGTTCCAACAAGGAGTTTGGTTATGGAATCCACAAAAGAAAAAACGCAAATCACTTAAGTTGATGCCATCATGGGAAGGACCATTTTCAGAATAGCCCAAGGTCAAAATGAAATTAATACATCTCCACAAGTTGAAGCCATATCACAAAGATATGGAAGCTGATCGGGACGATCAGAAAGAAGAGGGAGACAGTATAACGAAGGACTAGGAGAATTGGGTCGCGTTCTTATAGAGATATTACATTTATTAGTCATCATTTGTTAGTCATGTTTCTAGTAAGATTCCAGACTTCTGTTCTAGTACGTTCTACAGGTGTATGTAAATAAGGATAGTCGTATTTGGTGTGTCAGCAAGTAGTTATTAAAGAGTTGAAAGTAATTAGTGATAATAATTGTTTTTATTTGCACCCAGTAAGTGAAAATATAAGGAGACAAAGTCGTAACAATGTTATATATGAAAAAGTTCGTGTCTTTTGTACAGAAGGTATGATCGAGAAAAAAATATCTAAGATCCGGATGAGGTAATTTGAAGTGTTTCAAAAAATCGACATCTTAATCTGCGACAAAGAAAAAGTATTTTAGCTCGAAAGGAAATACGTGTTGGCCTTAATAATATTTGACCTTTTCTGTTTGAAAATAACATCTAAAACTTTTCTGTTTGAAAATAACATCTAAAAATGTTTAGCCTCGGCACAAGAGAACATCGATAGAGATTGGTCACACGTCATTTTTATTGACGAATCTTTATTTTGGGCCTAGATTTCTGTTAGGAAAGCTTGGTCTACCCGCAACACAATATTATTCAGAGAACAGTTAAACATTCTGTTAAAGTGAATATCTGGGGATGCTTCTCTGCTGAACAATAGTTTGATCCTGAGACACCTTAGTCGCCTTGGTCAGCACTGGAAAAGGGAAAAAAGGTATTATGGAGTGGCCTGCTTCTATACCTAATGCAATCCTATTGAAAATATATGGGGTTTAATGAAGGTTCAACTTTGTAAAAAAAAACATATATGCACTCTTAAGAAACTAAATGTGGAAAATACGGGGAAAAATTTATCATTGGATTAGGCGAAGAAGTTGGTTAGCAGGATGCTTCGGCGACGAAAGCAAATTATTCAGTCGACAAGAAAGTTGATTGTTACACATAAAGTGTGTTGCAATTGTGTTGAAGGACTTTTGTCAGGCAGACAAAAAGGAGAGAATATATATATATATATATATATATATATATATATATATATATATATAAACAGTTTATTTTCTACAAATACTCGGATCCTCTCTCCATACGCCTTTCGACGACCTTATGAAAAGAACTACTGTGTAAAATTTAAATTCCGAGACATGTCGGCAGGATATTAAAAACCTGCCGACTTCGGTGTTAGACTGAAAAATATCGCCACGAACGACATCTATACATTCACCGGAGTAGTGCGAAATTTCAGTAAAAAATAAACAAATCTATCCACCATGTTTAAATAGTTGCCTATATATATTTTCTTTTCAGGTAGAGAAACTGTTTTTTTCCCTTTTTCTCTACTACTCCGGTGAATGTATAGATGTTCGACTGGCGATATTTTTCAGTCTGTCATTGAAGTCGGTAGATTTTTAATATCCTGCTGACACGCCTCGGAATTTATATTTTATATATCAGTTGTTGTCTGTGAATGTTGCTCTCGATTCGATAAAACCCCACTGGCGAGACCATAAGGTGGTCAAAATGCGTATGGAGAGAAGAGTTGTATTTGCAGGAAATAAACTTTCTATATATGCTTTTCTTTTTCTCTACCTGAAAGGAGAATACCAAAGGTCATTTTCTCAATTTGGTAGTCTACAGATATGTGTATTTTGAGCTGCTTCCAAGAGGCCGGACGAACACTTTAGATGTTGACTGTTGACAACTAATACAACTGGATGAAGCAATCAAAGAAAAACGGTCAGAATTGAAAAATTGCAAAGGAAGTGTGTTCCATCATGATAACCCAAAGTCTCACACATCTTTAGTAACTCGTGGGAAATTACTAGGGCTTGGTTGGAAAGTGATGTCGCATCCCCCATACTGTCCTGACCTGGCACCATGTGATTACCATTTATTGGGGTGATCGCGCGTCTTAGATTGAAAACCAAAGACACTGGTACTCGTTTAAAACTAGTATCTCCAAAAATGAAAGACTTTTTTCTTTTAACTTTTTTGGTTCCTAGTCATATTTTATCAACACGTATTTGTGAAACTAATTGTAATTCATTGTACAAGGATACTCCTAAAGTATGCAAAAAGAAAAGGAACCCAACTCAACAGCTACGAGTATGTGAACAATATAATGATGAAAATACCAATCCAACTGGATTAATTTTAAAATAACCCCTATAACTACTTATAACGCTGACTTCAAAAAAGTGCTTAGTAAATCTACAATTATGAAATTGATTGCAATATCAAACAGTTGTTAATTTATTTTTTTAATTATCAGTGTCATTTTTTTGCCGGTTTAATTCGTTTTTTTTTAACTAATTTATCATTAAACGTGTTTCTCTTGTTCCTGTTACTTTAAGTGTCATATATAAGAAGGTAGTAAATCTTTCTCGACTTGAATGTTTATTATCGCGGCTCAACTTCATAAAACTTGCTAAATAATTAACCAGAATCCGTTCAGTAGTTTTTATAATCCAAGAAGACCGTAGCTCTGACGCATTTTTACTTTTTCTACTTTAAAGTTATTTGAATTTATTTTTGTACATCCTGGCCTTTGTAACTTCCCGTTTATTTTATTTAAGGAATTTTCCAGAAATATAAAAATATACAAGTCATTCAAAATATCAACAAATCATAATTTTTTTTGTTAATATGAATTTATAAAAATAAACGTAATTTTTCTTATAGGATACAAGTACTCGGTAAATAGAAATTTTTCCAATGAAATAAGTGAACAGAAAAGGAAGTATTTAAATGTTATGAAAACAGTATAATAAGTCACCCACAAATGTCCTATTCCTTAAAAAATCTAAATATTTTTTCTAATTGGAATGAAAGCAGTTTTTTTCTTCTTATAAATTTATTGTATGCATATCTACAAATTTTTAACCATATTCAAAATATTTAGACAAAATTAAACTATCCAGTTAAAAACAAAAAATTTATTTATCACAAAAATAGGGATGTTGACTGTATTCAAACGGTAGTTTCCATGATAGAAAATCCTAAAAAAGACACAATATTTTTCATTATTTTTAAGGAATTTAATTTTTATTTAATAATCAAAATGTAATTAAATGACTCTCAAGTCACGTGATAACGAACACCAGTCAAAGCGCATGACGTCACTTGCTGGCAAACATCGCTGCCAAAGACTACGTTCTTATATTAACATTATTTTATAGTGATTTCCGTGCAATTTCTTCAAAATTTGCTTACTACTCCCTTTGAAAACGATTCTAAAAAGTTTTCCCATGATGGAAAGTAGATTTATAAAGGCAAAACTTTCGAATGTACCGAGAATTAATTGTTTTAGAAAGACCTCCATATAAGTAATATACAAAGAATTGTTATTTCCTCAACTAACAATGAATACATAATAGTAATCATAGGTATTTATGAGCTCAAAACTAAAATAAAGCAAATACAAAACATTATTACCTAAGTTTGATTACTTTATTTCTAACCTCAAAATTCCAATTAGCATCTTGGAAAACTTGAAAAGTATTAATTTTTAATATAAGAAAAATAAACAAATATTATCAAAATTTACATCAAAATGATCTTCACAAAAATACATTTTAGTTTGTGTAGACACAAGTACCGGATCTCTGGGGGCTAGCTGAAGCCACATGTTCCTATTATTTTCAGAACGGGAAACAATTTTTCAGGTGTTTTAATTGTAGTACTTGTGCATCGCACTTAAAACTTATCTTTTAGTACAAAAATTACGGAAAAACTTTATATCTTCTTGTCAGTGTACCAGTTTTGGCAACATGTGGTGTCACAGCGGTCAAGAGACAAGTATTGGCTTATTGGAGCGAAATTTGACACGGAATTTAAAATATATGATTTTTAAATTATTAAATGTATTTAAATTGAATATATGTCCTGGTTTCATCCTCACTTTATAGTAACTCATATCGCAAATAATGAAAGGTTGACAAACGCTACGTCGTACACTCCCTGAGTCATGACTTATAAAAAATTAAATTTTCAAAAACTTGGTGTAAAGGAACGGATAACTCGAAAAATAAGAAAGCTGAAGAAAAACTTTTCATACTAAAGTTTCAGGAAATCAACCACGCATCTGATGGTAATCTTGATTCTGACCTTAGATATGACTTGAAGGTCAAATTGAATCAATATGGTGGACGAAATTTCAAACCAAAGAATCTGACCAAAAGTTTGTACATACGGGTTTTCGGAGTAGCTGAATGCAAATATGAAGTCGTATGTAAAATTCAAAATGGCTGAGTCAAAAACAATTCCTTTTAAAAATTCTTGCAAATGCAAGGTCACTGTCAAAGGCGCCCTTTGATTCCTTGTGTGAGAAAAAAATTTCTTTAGTATTCCTATTCATCGGTTGCTTCACACTAATCCACGTCAAAAGGACATTTGACCTTCTCATGACGTCTAGATGTGATTTTACCCCTATGTTATTACGCTGTTGAATAGGAGATATTTCCCGCTTTTCACCGCTGCAATGAAAGTTTCAAGTTTTCATTTGAAAAAATCAACTTGACTTTCAAATGGCCTTCAAGGTCAGAATCAAAGTCACCGTCAGATATGCCGTTTGATTTCCTGAAATTTTAGTATGAAAAGCTTTTGTTCAGCTTTTTTATTTTTCAAGTTCCGGTGCTTTACACCAATCCATGGTAAAAGGATATTTGACCTTCAAATAACTTCTAGATGTAATTTTACCCCCTATGTTTTTTATACCGTTCAACAAGAAATTTTCCCCGCTCTCTACGAATGTCAAAAAGGGGGTTCCTATTTAAAAAACTCGACTTGAGCTTCGCATAACCTTATAGGTAAAATTCACATATATATATATATATATATATATATATATATATATATATATATATATATATATATATATATATATATATATATCTGAATTGGAATTACATCATACCACAACCTAACTGAACATTAAAAAATTTTTGATTAATTTTAATTATTTATCAAGCTGTAACATCGCAACGGATCAAATAACAGGAAACCATTGTGGTTTTCTAAACAGGAGTCGCAGTTTACTTTTTAAAACCTATAATCAAAGTTAGAAAAATATAGAAAAATTCAACGAATTTATATTATTTTTAAGACTCTGTGATTCGTTTTCTACTGAGTATAGTAATGTAGTTGGAAAAAATATATACAAAATTTACTTTCTTAACAACTCTTTTATACTTCAAAAAAGAATAATTAAGTAGTAAAGTCGCCTTCCATTTAACCAAACGGGTTATGAATTTATCAGAGACAAGCTAAACTAGTACTATTTTGCTCAAGTCGAAGTCAACACATCATTATAAAGATTTCCGTAGTATAATCGCACACATAATTTCGAGAAGTTATGAAAAACATTCTCCTGTAACAAACAAACGTTGTAAAATGTGGAACTGTATTAGAACAGTACGTCTGTCCTTCTTGTATAAGGTTTTTTCAGTTGGTTAAGAACTAAAATAGTTTCTCTAATGGGAATGGTTGTAAACCGTATTGAAAGGTTAACACATATTTGAAAAAAGTGTTAGTTATTACAAAATAATTGTGGTATGTCGAACCAAAATAGGTTTGCAGGTTTTTTGGATTCCCAGGCTAAAAAAATGCTTCTCGATTACTTCAAAAGTAAACAAAAGACGGCTACTAGAACGATCGGGGCTCAAAACCAAGCATATTAAAGAAAAAGTCTCTAAGGGACTCGAATTAAATTTAAGGTTTATAAAGAGGATTTTTTGTGAAAGTGGAAGTATTTATACCAATGAAGAAAATACAATGACTTATAAGATTCAGAAATTAATATAACGCTTCCATTTTTAAGAGATGCTTTGGAAGAACCATCTACAGTAGAAATAAGACTCAGGTCATTATCAGCGCTGAACAAAAATATAGGAGTTCCTTATAGAAAGGATTGCAACCGAAGATATTTGCGCGAATATCGTACAAGCGAAAAAAAAACATGTTAAAAATTATGACTCAAAATTTTGAAAAGGTGTTTTTTTTTAAATGACACTTGAGTCAAGTTTCAAAGCTCTTTGGCTACTTCGTCAAACTGATGAGACTTAGATGGGTCGAAAGCTAATTAAACCGAAATGGGAAATACCATAAACGCAAGGTTTATGATGGTCCTCGGCAAATTGAAGACCCAAAAGTGTATAGTCAAAAGCAAAGGGAAAAGTCAAAAGTGCATAACACAAAAGTCAAAAGGCCACAAAAGACTCAACACAAAGGAAAAAGTGTTCAAGACCGAGAAACCGATCAAGTTCGTATTCTTTTCAGTTTGTTTCAACTTGGTTTCTTGTCTTCAGTCAGGGAAAGTACCCAGGTACATCAATTGTGAGCTTTTTGAAAAGGGGATAAGTGAAAAACTTCGGTGAAAAGAAATATTTTTCAAAAACAACAACTATATGCTAATAAAAAACGAAATCTTTCACAGCTTTAGTCAAGTTGGAAATCATGGTTCTTGGATTTAGACCGTGTCAAATTGGAATTATTATCCGGCGTTTCGCCTACGATTGCACGAGGCATCTTCAATGATCTTTACTCCACGAGCTTAGTGTTCATGGTTCTGTAATGCCACAGAATTAATTTGTGCAGTATGAAAATCATTTTATGAAAAGCATATTGGTAATAATCTCAATTTATATTAAGTAAAGGAACCTGAAAAAATTCACGGGACATTGCTGGAGAAAAGCAGAGGAGAACACACGGAAAGAATTTGGTGAATGTGTAGTGTCTGAATGTACTTTAGATGAATTTGATGATTCAGAATTCGAACAGCTTTAGAGCTACTTTTGCTTTTTAATTCTATAATAACAATTTCATTAATTAAATATCTCCTATGAATTTCTATGGATGCGATCTTAAATTCAGTTTAGTTACTTCATATATTTCCGTGACTAGAGTTTGAATTTGATGTCTTGCTGGATTCAGTAGTTTTATTTTGTTCTGTTTCAAAGTAATCTATTAAATTGAGAACCATTTCTTTGGTCTCTATCATTTGATTTTTTTAATGTCGACTTTTCTCTCTTTCTCTCTAGCAGCCCAATTTGGTCCACTCCTGGACATAGGCCTCCTCTAGTCTCTTTAATTCCAATCTATTTTCTGGAATCCGGAGCCAGTTGCTACCTGTTTTTTATGTCTATCCATCTTTTTGGGGGTTTTCTGATACTTCTTGTTGACGACCTAGGTCTCCATTGCAATATATGTTTTTTCCACCTTATATAGTCTTACCTAGCGTCGTGTCCTACCCAGGTCCATTTCAAAGTAGCAATGCATTTTATCACATCCTCCACTTTCTTCCTTTTTCGTTCCTTATTCGGTCACGTAATGATATTCCCAGCATGTTTCTTTCTATTGCGCTCGCTCTATAGTACGCAGTTCATTGACTGCTTTAACTGTTAATGTGGTTGTCTCCATTTCAAAGGTCATTACTGGGAAAACGCACGAGTCAAATACTCTTCTTTTCAAATTTATGGAAATATCGGAGTTTTTAAGAGCGTATCCCAATCTTCCAACGGCTGCCCAAGACATTCTAATTCTTCTATTTATTTCCGCTTTTTGGTTTTCTTTCCTAAGTATAATTAGATGGCTTAAATACACATATTCCTCGACTTTTTGTATTTCGTTGTTTCCTACATAAAGTGGCGTATCTTTTGGAGACATTATTTTGGTTTTTGCTAAGTTCATGCTTAATCCAACTTTCTCTGAAACATTTTTCAACTCGGAGAGCATTTCCTGTAAATTGTCTATATCTTCACTTATTAATATCACGTCATCCGCGAAACATATATGGTTGAGATATCTACCATCGATGCTAATGCTCTTATGTTCCCAGTCCAGTTGCTTAAAGATATCTTCCAGTGTTAAAGTAGAGTTTAGGGGAAATCGTATCTCCCTGTCGCACCCCTCGATCAATATTTATTATCTGTGTTTTTAGGTCCTCTGTTATCCTTACTTGCAATGTGGCCTTATCGTAAATATATTTCAGAAGATTTCTGTATCTGGAATCAATCCTTGCATTGTCCATTGCTTGAAAAATGGCTCATAGCTCGACAGAGTAGAGAGCCTTGCTATAATCGACAAATATTAGATGGATTTGAATATTATATTCGGTGCATCTTTCAATTAGTAATTTGATGTTCTGTATCTGCTTTGTTGTAGTAAAGCCCTTTCGAAACCCGGATTGTTTTGAAGATTGATAGGAGTCAAATTTGTTTGTAAGTCTATTAGTTATAATCTTTGTAAGCAGTTTATACCGATGGCCTATAATTTCCCATGTCTAATTTGTCGCCTTTTTTGTACAGAAGAATAACTCGGGCGTATTGCCAGATATCAGGGATTTTACTATTTTGAAGACATTTATTCAAAAGAATATTTATTGAATGTAGCGTTGCATACCCTCCAAGATCCAAGATATACCATTTTCACCTGGTGCACGATCAGATTTCATTTGTGACAAAGCATGTCGACTTAGTGGATCATAGAGAATTCTATATCAAGTATTGTATTTATTTTATTTATCTATTTTTCTATATTTACTTTATTTTATTTGTCTAATTTATCAAATTTAATAGTCAAAATGTTCCAAATACGTTTTATTATATCATGCAACAATACGAACGCACTTTCATATTATTTTCATTGTACCTGTCAGTTTCAAATGAACTGTTAACCTATAGTCATTAAAGTTGGGGGGAAATCAGCTCTTCATATATCGCCTTATTATTTTTGACATTTGGAAATACTTTTGGAACCTCAGATTCTATTGATTTGATTCGAAGATCATAAACTGCTACTATAGTATATTAAACTACTATAGTATATTAGACTACTAGAGTATATTTTTCAACGAACATGTAATAATAATGACTAGTACTCAAAATAAACATTAGGACACGGGCCTAAAACGAGTGTTTTAAATAATCCGCATGGGTAATAGTGATTGCACTCGTGTAAAATAATATACTTTTTCTATGACTATTGTATACAGGGTCTTGAGCCTCAGTTTCGTGTTTTTTTACAGTTTACACAAGACTATTTTCTAATTTTCATATTTAAAGTGATAAAGTTGTTTGAAGTTTTAAAATATTCGCAACCAGCTAGAAAAAGTAAACTATTTTCTGGTGAAAAGAGTTTTCAGGTAAAAGATTATGTGTGATTATATTAATTTCGCCGCCTCTGCTGTCTCAAGTGGTGTAAAACTAATTTCCTCTGAATTTTTAATGGATTAACCACATCGCATTTGCTCTTTAAAGTAATTTTAATCCTTGCGCACTGATACGTCAACACCTGTGTGTTATAAAATATTACATATGATCTATGGATAATAAATGTTATTACTATATCACAAGCAAGTACATTATTGTGGTATTATTTAATAATTGAAAAAATTGCAATTATTTACATCGTAAATAACAATGCGAGTTATAGAATTACCAAATTGTAAATGTTGTCTTATTGAGCTAGAATATCCATGTAAATATTATGGACAAAATGTCAGTCTTCTAAAGTGGATTTTTTGCTATATTGAAATAATAAATTTTTAAAATGATTGCCATTTTTTTTAAATTTTTAAGCACAATAATTCATATGTTAATAATAAGAACTGTAAAAAATTTTTTTTTGGTTAGGAACTATAAAATTATGTTTTTTTTTATTGAAGGACCTAATTCTTTAACAATATACCAAGTTTTTTACTTTAAAGCAATTTATAACTAGCAGTATATTGTCTTATTTTTCTTTAGGTTTAAAAAGAAATGTACAATATAAAAAATCCAAAGAAAAAACAACTATCAACAAAAAGTTATTTAATTTAGTTATATTACATGATTATAAAGCAACTTAAAATCTTAATAAGCCATGAATAAACAAATTTTGACCGACTTTACTCACCTAAAAAATTTTAAAATTCACTTCTATATGATTGTTCCAATATTTTTTATTGTAAAAGCGAGTGTAACAGCACAACGTTTTAACAGGAAGACTGTACCGCAACTGAAGCATTTTGTCGGTCCTCTGTGTTCCCAACTAAAAATTTACATCTATTTTTAAGTTTCTTGAAAAACTATTAACTTTTTTGAATTTTCCATAAAATAAACATGCCATCGATGAAATATTAATTCCTTGTAACTTTTAAAATCAAAAATAATTATATTATTTGATAAAATAATGCTAGTACTTGGCAATTAAAATGAAAAAGTATTATTTAAAATAACAAATATGAAATGAATTGTATAAAAATATAACTCTATAAACTTAATGTATACCTGATACTAAATATAACAAAGTTTTTGAGAATTCTGTTGATAAAATTTACAATTGTTTAGATTTTCATGACGCATTATTAAGAAACTTTAGTCTGGGTTTTAAAGATTCTATTATGCAAAAAGTTCCGGCCTTACTCATAATTTTTACCCCAGTTTTCGACCCCCTTTTCTGCAAATAAATTAAAAATATTTAAATTCTTGCTGACTCAATATTTATGAAAAGAACAAATAATAATCTCTTAAAAAAAGAAATAATCCCGCCTTAACAAATATGAATGCAGAAAAAGGAACAAAATACTTTTTTAGCCAGTGTTATAAAAGCAAATTAATAGTTAGTGTGACCAAGAATACTTCTATGATAGATTTCAGCCTACTACTTTCATATTTTCTAATAAACATCGATGGGAACTCAGAAAAAGAACTCTTTTTCGACTTCATTACCAGCACCACTCTCTTTTTCTAAAACCGGGTAAAAGGTAGCTTATGTTCAGGCGAAAAATGCTATTTTTAAAATCAATTGGGTAGTTCTGGAGATAACCTGGATCAAACCAACACAAAAACAAATTTTACTGCTGTATTGTATTAGTACAGATATAGATATAAATTATAACTTTTTGTTTTTTAGCATCAGAGTTCTATTTCAAAACTAACTCTCATTTTTCACCTAGTTTTAAATGGGAAAATTAACTATTACCAGTGGAATACGAATTATAAAATAATTTTGATACCTTCGCTTCACTTGGTATTAAGAACATTATTTCCTAATACTTTTATTTTTAATTAAAATAGGTCACACTTTCCTTTTTAATTTGGATTAAACTAAATAGGTCAAACTATATTAGAATTTTGATTTTATATCTCCGAAAATACATTATTTGTGTTTGAAATCTGTTAATCATTATTGTCAAGGAAAATTTAATTTTAATTAAATAGCGTTTGGTTCCCAGAAACTAAGAAATAACAATAATAATTCCTGTAAAATAGCTGAGTAAGAATGTTAACTTTTTCGCGACATACACAAGGAAGTTTTGGATATACATCCTATTCAGGATATTCAAAATGTTGTAAATAAATGAAAACCTTTTTTAAAGATTCGTTACTTCTCTATTATTTATTTGCATCGCAATACTTTAAGTAGCGGACAGTGGTGTCCCCTACTGTCATACTTTGAAGACACTTGTGATGTGGAAGAAGGCAGTAGTTTGATATGGTATACAGACGTAGATATTTTATTAAAAAATATTAATACTGTTGTGATTTTTTAGCCTAAACATCTCGAATTACTTCTTTGCGATCAGCTGATTATAACTGGCAACGTTGTTTCGTTAATATAGGTTATGTATTAGTACATTTTCGTCGAGTGAATCTTCTACCTGTGCGAGAGAGAAAGAGGATTGAAAACCATATCTTCATCTCGTTCTAATGGGCGGGGCATAGAACCAAGCGACTCTATTAGAAAGAGAAGAGAATGCAGCTTTCTATCTTTTTTCTCTTTCGTATTGTGGGAACGGCCGGCAGTCGGGATCAGCTGCCTATGTTATGTCTATGATTAAACTACAAATTTTTAGCTTTTTTAGGGTTAATAGTTGCTAAAGAATCACTTTTATAAACAGAATAAAAGAAATTCATTACTAATTGTTTTTTTTGTAGCTGGGTTGCGATGGAGCTAATTCATCCGTAAGAAAAGCAATGCAAGTTGACTATCTCTCTTGGAGTTATCATCAAATGGGCGTAGTTGCTACTCTCAAACTATCTGAGGTAAGGAATATTGACGTGTAAATCATCTTTGTAATTCACCTATAATTAATTCAAAATTTGTAGCTTATAATAGCTTAAGATTGATCCGAAATTATATTTGTATTTAACAACTATCATACTGATTGTTGATTTCAGGAAATTAAAAATGAAATCGCATGGCAGAGATTTTTACCTGCGGGACCAATTGCCTTACTTCCGGTATGTAGTATGTTTATTCCCATTCATATTCCTTCAATAACATCAATATGGAGCCATAAATCTCGTGATCATCTTGAAGGGGGGGGGGGGGGTTGCGAAACATTCTGGTCGATCACGTAACGGTTGGAGGTCATTTTAAAACCGATCACGTGATATTTCATACTGCATAATTTTTTATATATTTCTAATTAATCATCTATAATAAATTGATAGTGGAAATTCTCGAATGCAATCGAAAATAATCTTATTAATAACACACACTACATCGAGTAATATGCGAGGCAGACAATTCAACGTCGCTTCAAGTGAGGGAATAGGATATTGCTTCTCACCACCGAACAG
Source organism: Diaprepes abbreviatus (assembly GCA_034092305.1). NCBI lineage: Eukaryota > Metazoa > Arthropoda > Insecta > Coleoptera > Curculionidae > Diaprepes > Diaprepes abbreviatus. The sequence continues at coordinate 5,479,972 of JASJET010000105.1, forward strand.
ACCAAGAGAAGTTACAAGCCTGACGACAGAAGCCACACACGGCATCCAAATGAGGTCATTCAGGATAATGTCGACAACTCAGCGTCGAATTACTGGTTGATTTCAGGATAGATGTTTCCAGAAACAGAGCTTCTTGTTAGCTATCCAAGACCAGGTTATTCCGACGAAGAACTATCGGAAGTTCATCATCAGAGATCCCTCAATATAAAATGGCCAATGCTGATATGGCTGTCGAACATCAGAGACAATCGAACACAACTGGAGAATGCCAAGCGTTTGCCGCAACCGAGTATAAGGAAAGACACGACTTAGCCGCTGAGATACTCCACCAAGAGTTAGCAGATATGTTAAAACTATTGCAGGTAGGAAAAGTGCCTTACTACAAATACAATCCAGAACCTATTCTTGAAAACACCAAGTTTAAGTTATATTGGGACCGAACAGTTCTAACAGATCAAACAGTTGCTCATAATAGGCCAGACATTGTACTAACAGATAAAATTTCTAGGCGAACTACACTGATTGACGTTGCTATACCTAATAACAACAATCTAAGACCAAGACACAATGCGAAGATCGCCAAATACAGAGATCTGGAGGTGCAAATCCGCAGACAGTCGGGAATTAACAGTCTCCACACGATTCCCATAATACTATCAATAACTGAAGTGATACCAAAGAACCTCCTACAGAACATCAAGGGAGTGGGCCTTAGTGAGCATCTGTGTAAATCAATTCAGAAAGCAGTTCTCCTTGCAACCGCGCGAACCGTTTGAAAGTTGGTAGGAAGTACAGAAGACCACGCCCCACAGAGCTTCATACTTTTGGTGTCTTTGTATACCTTGTATGAGTCAATAAACCCTGGAGGGAGTGGGAAGCCGTTTGGCTTGTAAATCTGATAAATTAATTATTTTTACAACTTTTAATAATTTTAAATTGAAATCTTTATTCTCAAAAAATAGTTCATAGTTGACAAGCCATTAAAATGCATCATCGCACTAATTCAATTCAAAGCAAAACTCCAAATGATCTTACTAATGAAAGTAAGTATGTTGAAAATGAGATTATAGAAGATACTTCTGCTGACGAATGCTCATCATCTTTTATTACTTTAGAAAAAAATATGCAATCTTCTTGGATTGAAGATGAAAAGTAATTATAAAGCTAAATAATTTTATATTTTATTATTAATAAAAAGTTATTTTTAAAAATTATTTAAAGAATATATTTATAAATATTTTATAAAATTAATAAATAATTAGAAAGTTAAACAAGTGTAATTTATTCCTATTATTTAAAATTTAAGTATCGCGTGATATTCCAGGGGGAAGGGGGGAGGGTGTTAAAAATCCTGTTTCATCACGTGAGGCTGAATTCAATAATTTCAAAAAACCCATCACGAGATTTATGGACGATCCCTATGTGATTAAAACTATAGAAAGACAATTTTTGATTTACAAAGTTTCATTAAAATGTCCAAAATTAAAGGAAAAAGTTTAATACGAACAGAGGTTCAGAAATGCTTTGTGTTTTTGCAACTTTCCCGTAAAATTGTGACGTCAGTTGCCAGAATTTGTTAATCCCTCAAATTTTTAGCGTTTTTATAGCTTATTTTTATTTAAAACGCCTTTTTGTTAATTAGTTTTGGTTTTTTTATTTTATTTTTTTTGCTCTTCTCTTTACCGTATAAAATTATGCTATGCAAAAATATCGCCGCTTATATATAGTTTACCAAATTAATTTTACAGTAATAATTTAATGCGCTTCTACAAATAACATGACATACGAATGTTCAACTTTTGAAAAATACCCGATATCAGATTTGAATAATACAAACTTCACAATTAATTATATCTCCTGATGAATAAAGATGGAAATTATATCAGTTTAAAGGTGAAATGTCTTATTTTAAAAAATTAATAAAAAATTCTGAATCATTCGGTAGATATAAGTACGTTACACAACGTCATGTGAAATTTAGGGCTATTCTTTTGAGTCTATACCACTTTCACTTCTGTCACTTGAAGTGATCACTTCCACCCAATGACAAGTAAATGCATATTCAAAAGAACATAAAGTTATCAGTTACACTTTATTCATTTTGTTCAATTGATAATTACTCTAAAGAATACAGCCTTTGAGGATGCAGTATTTTGACAGCTGACGCTTGGGTAGTTCTAATTTAGAAACACTCACAAAGTAATTACGTCATCGCTTGACGTATTACTCCTGTGTTTTAGAAAAAACTTTTTAGTTGTCGGTCACCGGAAATAAAAGTCTTTCATCAAATTCTAGATATATTTTAAATATTATGACATTAATGGGAATATGTGAAGCAAACAGCTACTATGTAAGGTTCTTACGTAAAAAAATGTGGTTGTTTTCACGATTGATACATGAGTCTTATTTTGCAACAGTGGTGCAATTTGCAAAAAATGGGCAAAAAATCTAAATTATCTTATACAGCTGAAATTTTGCGTATGGGCTAAAAGTTACATTTAGAAAAACTTTTTCTATTAACTTTTTTAGTTGATATAACTACATCCTTTAATTTCTTGAGTATAGGTTTCTAATTTATGTGCTAAATTAAAGATTATTTAACGTTTCAGCGGTCCTGGTAGGTGTTTTCAAAAATTTGTAGTTTTATAATAAGCATTGTTTAACTTGCAAGCTGTAAGCCTACCACGATAAGCGGAACATTAAATATCCGTCAATTGTACCAAATAAATTAGAAACCTATACCTAAAAAATTAAATAGAAATGACTAATATATGGTTTAAGCAGAAAAAAAAAGACTTGCTTTTTCTCGTTCGTGCTGTTTAAGAACGATCATGACCGTTGGTTTACTGATAGTTCTTTCGGGTTCTCTGTCCACCTAATGGTCTCGTCAGTGAAGCTGTAACGAACCGAGAACGAAATTTACAGGGAACAACTGCCTATTTAAAATACCCATTCCGTAATGTGTGGGTAGAACTTCACACCTACACACTAGACATCAGACTATAAACCATTAACAGTCAATAGATATGTAATTATAGATGGCGTTTTGACTGTTGATGGTTTACAGTCCGGCGTCTAGTCTATATCCAAAATATCCTGCTGACACAGTAGGGAATGAGTATTTTAAATAGTTGTTTTCTGTGAATTTCGCTCCCGGTCGAACTCTCTCCTAAAAAACTGCTAATATATTTTTGCTTTGTGTTTTAAGCTAAAAAAGGATTTCTGTCATATGCGCAATGTTACCAAACGTAAGTCAATTATCGTACATGTACAGTAATTTCAGTACAAGAATCAAAGTCATTTCCGTACCGTAAGGGTACGGTAATTTCACCAATTTGATAATTTCGTTAATAAAAAAGCTTCTAAAAGCAAATCAATATACTTGGTAAATTATCTTTTTTCAGGATGTTTCATTTTTTTTGTAATGAGTGTTGCCATCTATCCTCACATAGCGAAAACCTGTCGAAATTGTATTTTTGTAAGTTTAGAATCTGTCTAAATAACTTGAAGTTCCTATTAAAAGTTTTTAGTTCTAATTAATAATTATTTATGTTAAAGTAGACTTTCTTTTAGTTTATTACGATCTCTAAATAATGTAATTATCACGATGCTGTTCTTAGCTAAAAATATTTTTTTAGGTTTATTTTATAACTTTTGAAACAGTAACGAGAAGCTTTTATTTAGCTCACGTCATATGTGTATATTATCTGATTTAATGGTTGAAAGTACAAGTAATAGGATTTGATTTGTGATTTTTTAAAAATAATATTGTATATGTACAGGGTGAGTCAACGATTGGATGAAGTAGGTTTGTGCCTTTTCGGTGAAATTAACAAAGAAACTATATTTATTGTTTGATACAGTTTATTTTTACGCAGATTTTAAAAATATTTAGGACTCTACAGGGTGAGCCAAAAAACTAGGACAGCATAAAGTTGTATTTTTTTAAATAGAACACCCTATATACGAATCGTATTTTCGATTTAGCTTGTAATTTTAAATCTTTTTTATTAAGAGTTTACTATAACAAAACTTTATAGTTTCTGAGATAATTAAGTTTAAAGAAAAAAAGTCACATTTTCAAGCATCAATTCAATTCTAAATAACGTTTTCAATTTTGTGACAAATATATTCAAATTTGGAATTTAGCAAGGTCAAGGAGAAGTTAACATAATTTTTACCTAATATTTGCAATAAAAGCTACAGGGTGTTGAACACATCGGCTCAAATTTGAACAAGTTTAAATGAATAAATATCTTTTTTTTTTTAAATGGTACACCCTGTATATTTTCATGTTATTTAATAGAGTAATAAAAACCCTAAAAGTTTTGTTCAGTATATCCTATACCTATTTATAATAGTTTTTGAGATATTTCAGTTTTTCTTATTTTCCATACTTTTTTTACAGAAATAGTCTTCATTATCATAGTAGCCATGTAAAATAATAAAAAGAAACTACAGAAACAAACAGAATGTGGTTAAATATGATGAAATACATTATTCGTTATATTACAACGGCAATAGTTTAATTAAACATAATGTGAAAAAATTAACACAACAATAACGACAAGGCAAATACATATTTACTTTTATACTAAATTGAAACAAAAAAATTACCTATTAAATACTGAGATTAATTATTTCTTTTTAATAAGTGTTCGAATAAACGACCCTCTTGTGCAATGCACAAATTTAGCCTTTTTTGCAGATTTTCTCGGACCCTGGACAAAATTAGTGGCGTTATTGTTCTACAGGTATCCCTAATCCAGTTTCGCATATCTTCCACTGTTGTTGGTGGATTAACATACACCTTATTTTTAATATAACCCCATAGGAAGAAATCTAATGGGGTGATGTCGCAAGAACTTGGTGGCCACTCAATGAAACCAACCCCCACGTCCAATCCATTTTTGCGGATATCGTTGGTCCAAAAACGCACGAACTTCACGATGGTAATGCGGAGGCGCACCATCGTGCTGGAACCACATACTGTCGAGCTCATCCCTATCGAGACCTTGAAGCAGTTGGGGTAGTTCTTCTTGTAGAAAGTTTAGGTAACTATGGCCATTTAGTGGTTCATTAAAAAAGTGGAGTCCAATAATTCGATTATGATGAATATCACACCAAACATTTAATGACCAGTGGTTTTGATGTTGCACCTCTCTAATCCAAAATGGGTTTTCTGTGGCATAATAATGCATGTTGCGTCTATTTACGGCACCGTTACTTCTAAAAGTAGCTTCATCACTAAACATTGCCTTGCATAATAAATTTGGATTTAATTGAATCTCCGCATTTATTGTACGACAAAAGTTTACACGACTTTCAAAATCTTGTCCATGCAATTGTTGGTGTAATTCCATGTGATATGGATGATACCTATATTTCTTGGTAGTACGATTAGCGATGGATTGTGATGTTTCACATAATGCTGCTAACTGACGGCTATCAATATAGGGATTTTCCTGAACATTTAACAATACTTGTAGTTCTTTTTCTTCATTAGTTACTGGTTTGTTGACCACTTTACGTTTTGGATAATCGACAGTACTAGAAGAATCAAATCTTTGCATTAAGTTTTGAATAGTATGGGTATTAGGCTGGCGTCGATCAGGATACTTCATTTTGTAAATTCTTTGAGCAAGAAGGCAATTTTTTTGAGCCTCTCCTATTGTATAAATCATATCTATTAACTCATTCTTTGGAAAATTCATTTTACAATATAAGATGAGTGCAAAAAAAAACCAAACTACACTACATAAAAACCAAAAGAAGCGATTGCGGTTATAAATTTGACACACAGAAAAATGTTCTTTTACATTGTTTTTGCCATGGCTACTAAGATAATGAAGACTATTTCTGTAAAAAAGTATGGAAAATAAGAAAAACTGAAATATCTCAAAAACTATTATAAATAGGTATAGGATATATTGAACAAAACTTTTAGGGTTTTTATTACTCTATTAAATAACATGAAAATATACAGGGTGTACCATTCAAAAAAAAAAAAGATATTTATTCATTTAAACTTGTTCAAATTTGAGCCGATGTGTTCAACACCCTGTAGCTTTTATTGCAAATATTAGGTAAAAATTATGTTAACTTCTCCTTGACCTTGCTAAATTCCAAATTTGAATATATTTGTCACAAAATTGAAAACGTTATTTAGGATTGAATTGATGCTTGAAAATGTGACTTTTTTTCTTTAAACTTAATTATCTCAGAAACTATAAAGTTTTGTTATAGTAAACTCTTAATAAAAAAGATTTAAAATTACAAGCTAAATCGAAAATACGATTCGTATATAGGGTGTTCTATTTAAAAAAATACAACTTTATGCTGTCCTAGTTTTTTGGCTCACCCTGTAGAGTCCTAAATATTTTTAAAATCTGCGTAAAAATAAACTGTATCAAACAATAAATATAGTTTCTTTGTAAATTTCACCGAAAAGGCACAAACTTACTTCATCCAATCGTTGACTCACCCTGTACATATTTGTTATTATCGGCTTTTGGCAATAAATTGCTGTTTTCGACGTGAGTTTTAATGAAATTATAAGAATTCGAATAATACAGCTTACTCATTGCAGTGGAACAATTTAAACCTGGCTTTGCTAAAAAGTCAGAATGAATAAACGTAAAAAAAGGAAAATACGCACCTAATGTTAAATTTGGAGCTCAGTGGTTTGTTACATTAAAATAAAATTCAAAGATAGAACATTTCCCGCTTAAAATACGAAAACCGAAAATAAAAGAGGTAAATTTTCTATTTCTTCTTTCAATTAATCAATCAAAACTTAAAACTTTATATATGCCTTTTTGTGCCCATTTTTTTTCTTGCGTCTGAACTGGTCCTCATTCTACACGAAAAATATGCTGATACGTTAATTTTGGATCATGTATGGTAATTTTTACTACCTTTTGTTGATAATCTCACATCAAAAGGTTGGTAACACCGCATATGCGTAACAATTACACTCAGTTCAGATTTTGAAAATTAGTAAAGAGCACGACATTTAGAGATGAAGCAAGACGATAAGAGAGATTACAACACATTTATTTTGTGAGTAACAAAGCATTTTCTGACCCAAGTTTAAACGAACCCTTTGGTGCAATTTTTCTGATTTTTATATGTTGGGACACAATTTCATCGAGATAATGTATTTATTAATTTCATTATTATTTAGTTAACAGAAAAATTAAGTTCCCTTGTATGGTCAACAACGCCACAAGAAGCCAAAAGGTTGCTGGGAGTTACAGAGGAGGAATTTGTAGATGAAGTAAATAGGGCTATAGTAAGTAATTTATGAATATTATAGTCCTGAGTAGTTAACATTTTATTTTATTGATGGTTCTTTTGTCAAATCACTGTTGACAAGTCATAATTCAAAAGTCACTGAAGTGGGAAAGCACTCTTAACGTTTAATGAATAGATTATTTCATTTTTCAGATGCAACAGCTTTAGCGGTGCATTTCAAGTTAAATAGTCGAATTTTTGCGACCTAGCAGAAAAATTAGGAAGAATACCGCGATTACACTGTTTAAAATTTAAAAATTGCCATATTTTTTCCAATTTTCCATATACAGGAAGTTCTTCATACTATTTTAAGCAAAAATATTTTATTTATTATGACGTAAAATATGAATGATGTTATGAAACGTAAACAATAAAGTTAGGTTCAATCCGCATAAAAATTTGGTTTTGAAGGTAACGCCTTTTATCACATTTGGTTAAGATAAAATAATCTGTGGCAGTATTCTTTCTAATTTTCTATTTTACCCAATGTAATAGCGGGTCGCGAAGCAAGTAAGGTCACGAAATTTGGATTTGTCAGAACGCCTTTTGTCGTATCTATATGATGAAATATTCTGTGTCGATTGAAATTATGTTCATGTCAAATGACATCTCTACATACACCGAAACAGTGAGAAACTTCTTTGTCTACCTCTTCTGGCTGTAAAAGTTTAGCTAATCTAGACCGCAACAAGTGGTTGTCACATGGCACAGTACAGAGTCTTCACCTTTGACACTTATATTCTTATTTCGGGGTGTGGCTATAAAATAACGAGGCTAATATTTCTACAGAAGAAATTCGCATGCGTGAAAGGCGAACGACCGACAGCTGTGTAGCATGAAGATGGCCGAGGAGACGTTGAAGATAATTCACGCCTTCCATGTCAAAAACGGATGAAAATATGGAAACAGTCGGTAATCTGATTCGATCTGACTGTCGGCTAACTATTCGTACAAGTGCTGACACTGTAGGAATGGACAAAGAAAGCGTGAAGCGAATTTTATAAAACAATTTTAACACGCAAGAAGTGTGTGCGAAAATAGTGCCTAAAATTCCAATAATCGAACAAAAATAAGCTTGCGAAAATGTTTGTACTGACACTTTAAATGGCAACCCGAACTTGTAGGAAGAGTGATAACATGTAACGAATCTTGGTTTTTCACATATAATTCGAGAGCTAAAATAAAAAAGCTCGAGATTCTAAGCGATGATGATTCTTTTTTTTTTGGAATTCATGGGATTGTGTACCTTCACTGGATTCCGGAAGGTCAAACAATTAATCATTAAATTAATTAATTAGAAAAATGTATGTCAGTACAGATCTGTAGATAGTTGACAATTAAAGAAATGCGTAACGGTTTTGTAGTGATATATTGATAAGTTTTTATATTGGTATATGCAGCAATAACTGCTTTGCACTTTTAGATCAAGATCAAGTTGTTTGCATTATTTAGTCTGCCATATTATTGAAAACATCTAGAGTAGTCCGTTATAATTTTAATTTGTTTTTTAAGTGGTGCAACTATAACCAATCTTCAACCGTTCGACAAATTACTAGTGCTTTCGACACGATGTTAAGAGTTCTAAACTGTTCTATGGACGAAGTAAGGCAGTTCCCACCGAAAATTCAAGAAATTGCGCAGGGTAGCAGGGCTGCCTTTCCACTTGGTTTTGGCCATTCAAGTAGTTATATTGGCAAAGGAGTAGCACTTGTTGGGTAAAAATTACGTTATTTTTAATGTTCCGCAAAAAAAAACTGTTTCTCTGTAACAAAAATTAAGACTTTAATGTTTACGGACTAGGCCCTTTTGTTTTTTATGTACTATTTCATTTTAATTTTCCTTTAACTTAGTTTTTAAGTAAATAGAGAAAATAAGAAGAGTTATTTATTATATAATTTTTTTTCTGCATCACCGTGAAATACTATTATTGTGGAAAAGAAAGAGATGTGAAATGAATTGTTCACCATTATGGAGAAATTGGGAAATTAGGTTTTTGGGAAAAATTCTGCCTATCATCTTCGTTATTTAAGATGGATAAAAGAAAAGAGTAGATTGCACTGAAGGTTTCAATTATTTTCTTTTATTAATACAATTATTATCTAAGTGAATTTCAATTATATTTACGTGGGGGAGGCATGCCAGCGACTTTCACCTTTCTAATGCAGCGGGCTGGGGCACGACTATTTTTCTGAATTCGAATCTTTAAGTGGGCGAGAAGGCGATCGCAAGCGAAAACGAGTTTTCGGCTCGGGGGGGGGGGGGGGGGGATGCCAACAGCATCACATTCCTAGTGTAGGAGGCAGGGTCGATTCTATTTTTTTGAATTCGAAGCTCTTGGGGGGAGCAATCCCCCCTGGGCCCTACCTGGGGCACTATCCGTGTCTTTCAATCTGAAAAAGGTTTGGCTAACAGTAAGACTTAAGACTTTTTGTTTTCTATCACCTATCCAATTATGTATATACATATATATATATATATATATATATATATATATATATATATATATATATATATGTTTATACGGATTTCACGGATTCCTCCGTGTGAGCTGCATTAGCAGTGGTTATATCCACATTATGCTGTTGTAGTGCTGAAATCACATTCAGCAAACGTACAACTATATGCAACTCCGTATGTAAGTGAAATAAATGCGAAACAGTAAATGCAAACTTCTCTCCATCATATCCCTTCTGTGTTAGAGGTTGCACAGTTAGAATAAACTGTAATAAAACACAATTCATCCTATTCCACCACCATCGAGATGGTGGCCTACCTGTACCACCATACCGAGAAGAAAGTCAAAGCTTACACTCCCCGCCACAATGATACGGCAGAGATACATGTTTCGTCTCTCACTAGACTCATCAGGGTACCGACATGCACCTGGCTGTGCAAAAGACAGATCGGAAGGAAGTATGCAACACTGAACGCGGCTTCGCCGATCTCTCGTCGGATGGCTTATATATGTTTATACGGATTTCACGGATTCCTCCGTGTGAGCTGCATTAGCAGTGGTTATATCCACATTATGCTGTTGTAGTGCTGAAATCACACTCAGCAAACGTACAACTATATGCAACTCCGTATGTAAGTGAAATAAATGCGAAACAGTAAATGCAAACTTCTCTCCATCATATCCCTTCTGTGTTAGAGGTTGCACAGGTACCCTGATGAGTCTAGTGAGAGACGAAACATGTATCTCTGCCGTATCACTGTGGCGGGGAGTGTAAGCTTTGACTTTCTTCTCGGTATGGTGGTACAGGTAGGCCACCATCTCGATGGTGGTGGAATAGGACGAATTGTGTTTTATTACAGTTTATTCTAACTGTGCAACCTCTAACACAGAAGGGATATGATGGAGAGAAGTGTTCATTTACTGTTTCGCATTTATTTCACATATATATATATATATATATATATATATATATATATATATATATATATATATATATATATATATATATGGTGTGGAACAACCAGATTAGCCAAAAAGTTTAAGTTCGACGTAGATCTTTTAGTTGATTAGTTTTTTATTACTTATGATATTATTATAATTCATATTACGTATGGATGTCAACAAAGAAACCTTCTTCTTATAGTAAAATTAAGGACAACTACATCGAGGTGAAGCCCTGAGAATCGATAAAACGCATAGTTATGATTAAAATTTCAGTTTTTTATTTTTATATTTTAAGGTTCAAAGCGTAGATGATTCGTTATTGCAATTGTCAGTTTAAACTCTTTGTTGTCAACTTAGACTAGTATTCAACTTAGACGATGTTAGTGAATTAGGAGGCAAACTTCTTTAGTGAATATGGCTGTGAATGTTAAATGCGGGTCTTAGGGTAGGTGTTACAGAGAAATATATACTTTATACCATGTTTTAATTACTGGATACGTCTCCATAGTAGAATTTTCTATCAGTTATAGTATTTTTAATGGTTCTTCAATCGAAATATATATTTGTTTAAATATTTAGAGATGCTGCACATAGAATGCATCCATTGGCAGGCCAAGGTGTAAATTTAGGATTTGGTGATGTAACCTGTTTGAATAAAGTTCTAAGTGACGCAGTTTATTCAGGAAGTACAATAAGTAAGTATATTATCAAGGTGATATGAGTACTGTAGGGATAATATTATAGAAGTCTACAAGACTTAAATTTATACAATTTTTAAAAAATTATGGAATATCGAGGAAAGTGTATCCCCCCAGATAGCACAAGATTTCCATTGGATATCCAGAATAGGTACATATAATGTCCTGTATGTCCATGGACCGTTTATGGATGTCCATTAGATGTGATGACCTGTAATCAATATGGACGTCCATATCTGGATGTCCAGGGTAAGTCCATCAGACGTCCATTAATTAAATTTCGGGTTGTCGGTAAAATCGGATACTGTAATATCGGCCTGTAGAATTGTCATTTTTTAACCCGCCGGCCCGCCATGATCACAAAATATCCCTTCAGATATTTTGTGCCCATTATTGTGTTGACGTCGAGCTAAAAAAGACCTTTGGAGTTTTAGTTGAGCTAAAATCAAGTGTGCTTTTTATTTGAAGAAGATGCCACCGTTAAAGGTAAGTATAGTTATTTTTAATTTAACTTTTTTAATTATACCAAAAATTACCGAACGAAACTACAAACATGCCCGACGAAAAGCTGATAATTTAGTATCAAACTTGCACAAATTTGAAAGTGAACAAAATATTCAGTATCAAAACACGTAGGTTAAAATATAGCTTTTGTAGCTATACTTTTTCATACAATCACTTATTTAAATGGAAATTACTACAAATAAGTGCAAATAATTTGATAGGCCAATGAATTTTGTATCTTGTTGGTTAAAATAGAGCACAGATAGAGTTGTAAATTTGTGTATTAATAAAATTGTAAATTTTAGAGAAAATTCTCTCTGACAAAGTCATTATTGAGTAATCAGTCTAATAAGATTGCTGGCATTAATAAATGTTATCAAAATTTATAATGGAATAAAAGCTATAGCAAATTTGAATAATTATATTAATTTTTTTATGACTATTTTGGATTAAACGCTAGTAAAAGTTTACATTGATGTGTATTTTTGTGCAGTATAATTGTTAAAAAATATATAATAAAGTTTAGACAGTTCGACTCTAGGTTTAGACTTATAATTTAATTTATTTTAATTATTTTTAGATGAATTTTCCACAGATTGGTCCAAACAAAATTCCTATGTGAAAGCCATTTTGTACCAAATTAGAGAGGATATTCAGGTACTCTTAAATAGGGAAAAAACAACAAGTATCTACAAAGAATTTTCTGCAGGAGTTCAACTATCCTTTTACTTAAGAAAATAATCAGCTGCCTCAAGTCGCATAAGATCTTCAGGACAATTTAAAATTTAAAGATGCAGTAAGTTTATTACACTTCTCCTGAAATAAAAGCTGAAACTTATTCGAGTAATGCTTCTTTATGTGTATGAGTCTATTAATTAAAAAAAACTTAATTTACAGGATTATTTTATATATATTTTTTTACTTTGATTCTTAAAGTCAAAAATATTCTTAGGTTAGCATATGTGGAATTAACGTTTAATTATCTCAATAAAGTAATATAATTTTAGGTTTTACAATTAGCGAAAATTGGAGGAAATTATACCTATTAACTTATTAAAAGATATTTTATTGTAACAATGACAGATAGCCTTTCCAAGAATTATACATATGATAGAACAGTAAAGTGCCCTTTAAAGAACTTATGTTCACTATTTGTAGGTAAGTTATCACTTAAATATAAAAATTTGATGAAAAAATCTCTCTGTTTTATTTGTCATACTCGTAAATAATAAGAACAAATTAGGTGTCAGATTTCACACGTTGAACTCTAGATCTTCTTGTTCTGATAATACCCAGACAAAAAGTGTTAAAAAAATTTTTCTGGTCTGTTGGTTTAAGCACTCTAAGCAATAACGATGCATTTGGTTTTATTTATATATATATATATATATATATATATATATATATATATATATATATATATATATATATATATATATATAGAGAGAGAGAGAGAGAGAGAGAGATTTAAATTCCTACAAAACCATAAAATACTGCATCATTTAACGTTAAACCTTATTAATTTTCAGCTACGGTAGAAGAATATGGGACCGATAAAAAACAGCCGAAGACGAGATTAGACAATGGCTGAAGAGAATAAACGACAGAAATAAATCGAGAAAAAAATAATCATTGTAACAATAAAAAGTCTTTATTTAAATAATTGGTATATTTTCTATTACCCAATTGAAATTGTACCTATTACTATGGAACCAGATAACTTATTCATAGCGATCCTTCTACAGCTTGAACAAATTAAATCAATTGAAGCTATATTTTGTAGCACTTGCAATTCGACTAATTATAAAATTTTATATTCTTATATAGTATTGTATTAAAAACTTGACAATTGTAATCAATAAGTGTAATATGTGGATCCAGTTCCTGTTACCTGGTTCGCTAATGTAATTTATATCTGTTTAATTTTTGGGACTAGTAGGGCCATCTATGGTTACTTGTTATCGACGTTTTGATGACATGAGTGGTCTGTGTCTTCAGAAGTGCAGATTAATTAGGTACTGTAAGCTCTCGGACCCTAAACAAATTCTGAAAATATCTACCATTCACGTTAGCGGAACGTCAAGAAGAGGGAACAATAGATTATGACCTATCCAAAAAGCACAATACCATCGGATAATATGTCCACAATCGGGTCAAGAATGTACAATATATGGACATCCAAAATTAGTCCTATTAATATCCAAAAATGATCCATACTTGGACAATATATGTAATCCAAAAAGACATCCATGAGTGGGACAATCGTATAGTCCAGTGGATATCCATCGGATGTTGGTGAACAAATTCTGGACATCCCATGGATACCCAGTATGTCCAGCTTTGGATAAACGATGGATATCCAGTGGACTGAAGTGTGCTATTTGGGCCAGAAGTCGGTTTAACACAATATACTACCAGCTTTTTATATTCAATAACACGGATTTTTTTTAATATAGGTTGTTATAGAGTTTTAGTTATACTATACAAGATGCTCAAAGTTTCTTTGCAAAATATTGTAAACTTTCTAAACATTAGAAAAGTACCATAAAATTGCGCCGTTTCATTTTTAATATGTTATAAACGCTTCTCTTTCTTGCCGAAATTGGTGCATTTTAAGTAATTTGCCATTTTTCCTTTTTTATGAATCATTTTAGAAAAAGGACGACGATACGCGAGTTCCTCACAGTTCTGTACTGGGCTCCTCTCATATATCATATACGCTAATGGTTTGATTCATTTGTTGTAGAAAACTTGTGGGAGTTGTATGCTATGCTGATGATTCAATACACATACATATATGTTGATCACAGGAACCAACTCTTTATAACTACAAGCTAGGAGTGAGAGTGCTTTTGCGCTTTTTATTCAGTAGGCGTCTAAGAACGTTTGACAATAAGGAAAAATCCCTCATGCTTTTCTTACTCTTTCTAGACATTTTGACTTAAGTAGTAATACTTTTACTCTGTTTGTTGGTACTAATAAAAGGATTGCCTGTCGAGAAACCACTAAAATACAAGTTTGCAGTAGCATCCTCAGATTAATATACTTTGTTCTCGATTACGACCATCTTGCTACAGTCTAGATTCCGACAGTCTCTACGGCTCCGTGAGGCTTCTTTAAATTTGAACAGCTCCACGGTCTATCGCATTATTGGCAAAGATTTACATTTCCACCCCTACAAAATCATTATTGTACAGTAAATAAAGCCCGAGGTTCCAGCTAAACGACTTGAATTCTACAGGACAATGAAAAACCGTTTTAGGAGTTTCAATAACGTATGGTTCTCTGATGAATCGAATTTTCACATCAACGGCCACAGGAACAAACAAAATTGCAGATATTGGATTCCTGACAATCCGCTAGAAATGCATCAGAAACCCCTACACTCGCCTAAGGTTGAGCTGCCATATTAAGCTAAGGAATAATCGGTTCCTGTTTTTTTTTTTTAGGATAACCAGACTGTTAATTTCGATGGTTATTGCCATATGATGCAGACTTATTTGGCTCCAACTGGAATACATTTTTCCAACAAGATGGAGCAACTTCCACGTCACGAATGATTCTTTGGCAGCTTTTCATGATTTATAAGGCGCTGAGTGAACATCAACTGGCCATCGCGGAGTCCAGATTTAACACCATTTTTTTTCTATGGGGCTACTTAAAAAATACGTTTTTTTTTAATCTCATTACGCGATCACAGAAGAAATCCATGCGATGCCATGAGTGATGCTCCAGCCAGTAATTAAAAATTTCAATTCGAGGCTAAATGATTATGAAGAAGCAGATGGTGCGCATTTAAGAATGGTTGTTTGTCATAAACAAAAATTAAAAGATTATTCTATAATTTAACAGCAATTAAACAAGTTTGAACTAATTCTGATGTTTTATTTTTAAGAATCAAAAACGAAAAACATTCTGAGACACCCTTTATAAGAGGGGCCACAGTACAGAACTCTGAGGAACTCGGGTATCGTCCTTTTTCTAAAGTCGGTTAATAAAAAACGGAGAAATGGTAAATTTCTTAAAATGCACCACTCTCGACAAGAAAGAGAACATCGAAAACGAAACGGCGCATTTATAATAGCTTTGTTCGCGGTAAGGATTTAGAACCGATTCTGAACTAATACGCATGCGCAGTTGAAATAGCAGCGTTCGTGGATAACAAAGTTCGGAATTTTTAGTTACAGTCCCATGTTCGCGGAGAAAATAATTCGGTTCGAAATCGATTCTGAACCAGTCCTACTAGTTCTAAGGATTGAAGAAGAACTGTAAGTTCGGAATTTTATGCAGCGCCAGCGTTCATGCTGCGGCCGCAATTGCAACTATTTGACAATTGTTTTTATTTTATTTTAGGTTTTTCTCTTGTTTATGTCATTCGTTGCATTTGATGTTCCAGTATATATTTTATTATATTATATTGGTTTTACTTTAATTAGTGTTAATCGACCTAGAATCTTAAATAATAAGTTAAAAAAGTGTTAGTTTGAACCTAAAAAAAATATATTTTTAGTGAATACTCCCATTATGTCATATCATTTATCATCCAGCGATGAGGATTTAAAAAAAATTTTAGAGATACTCAAAATTCCTAAAAGTGCTAATTATTTTGAGGAAATTTTGCCCCCCATTTTCAGTTAAGCTGAGAAATGGACAGAGCTGGCGTGTATTATGGTTTGCGATTGCAGTTGCATCGTATAGGGACGTATCAGACCGGTTTTTAGTTTTATTAAAAATGTTTTTTGAATGAGAAAGAAATGGACCTAAAACTATTGCGTTTTATTTTTTGTTTAGAAAAACCCCCATCTTTTTATTAGGCGTATGTTTAGAATTAGATTTACTTTGAAGCTCCCGAAATATGAACTTAACACAAAATAAAGAGTAAACAATAGATATCTGTTAAAATATATATTTGTTTATCAAAAATTCTATTCAGCAAAAAACAAAACGTTTTATTCCAAAAGGAACTGACAGACTTTGTATTATATAAGAATAACAATTATAATTCAATATTTCTTTAAAATAATACAAATAATAAAACCTAATAAAAGACAGTTTTAAGTTATTTTAAACAAAAAAAAAACTAGTTTAATTAGCATTTAACACCGTATGCATACCAGAGTGGACGATTCAAAGTTCCAAAATCGTTCGCGGTAAAAACAAATCCTGAACCGGTTAATAACTGAGCCTGCGCTGTACGGCAATCCTGAACTAATTCCGTACTAGTTCTGAATCGGTTCAGAAAGTGACCCGCGAACAAAGCTAATGTGTATTTCAAATGTTTGGAAAGTTTGTATAGTATGATTAAAACTTCTTTTTGATATTAAGGGTGGGTCGTGACAATTTTTGGGGTGCCATAAAAAATTTTTCAGTGTCGATGTGTGTGTGTGTGTGTGTCTGTACCTCAATGACCCCTCCTTGGATCCGCCTTTGTGTAGCACGAAAAGATGATTTTTTTCCTGAATTTTCAAGGTTCAAAATTTTATTGTCTTATATAAAAATTAAAATTTCTGTAAAAAATAAAGAAATCTTTTACTGCTGATATTCTCCTTCTGACGGTTATCTTGTTGCAGGTATCAATTTAAACCCCTTATTATCAACTTAAATAATTAGACCACGTTGTTAGTGAATTAGGGGATAAATGTTCAAGAACGACACAAAATTTCATTGAGGCGTCTTCCCCTTTCTAGAAAATCTATAAAAGCGATTTTTTCAACCCTCTATCTTAAAAATATGTTGGATAATTTTGATCAAAAGTAATGAAAATTAATACGACTTATTAATTAATAATATTTTAACTAAAATCGATAAACAATCTTTATTTTGACTTTAACTAATGAAAAAATACAGTGTTTTTAAGATATCTCAGCATTGATTAAACAAAAATAAAGTTAATAAATTAATGATGTAGAAACGAATAACGAAAAATTGTTATTGTATTTTTTCAGACACGTTTTAGCAAGAAAAATCAAGGTTATTATATGCAGGCTGATAAGTGATAATAAATAGATAATAAATACAAAACAATGCACTATTGAAATCCTATGTCGTTAGTTCTTTTCTCGTTAAAAATCGTTTAGTAAAAAGATTAACTGTTAATTTATATTTAATTTCAGATCTGTTTATTGCAAATAAAATACTTTGTCCTTAATAAATTGCTTACCCATTATATATATATATATATATATATATATATATATATATATATATATATATATATATATATATATATATATATATATATAACTTTCGCTACGCCCGTCAAATTTCAAAAAAAAACTGATAAAGATATATTATGTACTATACAAATTGAATTTGATCCTGTGTGGTGCCCAAAAAACTGAGATATTCCCATTTGAAGTCCTAAAAATGCTCGTCAAATCTAGTTTCAACTCGATATGATTTTTGAAAAGAGCATTTTCTTCGTCTTAAAGAGAAATTTGCAATCTGTTTGTTTATTACATCTTTTCAATTCGATTTTGTTTTACATCACCAGTCGGGCAGTGCCGTTCCTGTGAATTTGTATGATTTTTAGGCTCAGAACTCAGCGAGTAACGAGACGAACCGCATCGTGAAAACGATTATTTGAACAAACAGATTGAAACCCGGAATAACCAAACTATTCATTTCACCATCCGTGAAAACCAACGATATAACATATATATATATATATATATATATATATATATATATATATATATATATATATATATATATATATATATTACGTTACTTATTCTGTTAACTGTATCATAGACAGATTTTTTTCTATGACTATCGATTTCTGTAGCTACATCTTCTAATTTAAAGTTAATTAAGGATTACTTACGATCTAGAACAGGCTAGGAGCAATTAGAAAATCTTGATATTTTTTCTCTAGAATCTGACTTTTTAATATACCTGGAGATTGAAATTCTGATTCGTATATTTGTCAAAAGTAAAACCAGAAAACTCCAGTTTCTATAATATTTTTCCCTGTTTTCTTGTATAGTGATTTAAGGACACGTAACATACAATGTAAAGATATATTACCGTTTGTTTTTTAATATTTTGGAATAATAGTAAAATTTCAACACTGTTTTTTGTTTGGAATTACTGAAGTTTCATTGTACAATGAAAATTTTAATAATATGAGTTTTTTACTTCTTTGTGTGTAACCCACTAACTGCTTGAAATAAAATATACTAACAAATGTAAAGAGTTTCTCATAAATTTGAACTTAGAACCGTAAAAATAAGTTTTTGGCGAAGTAATTTTTGTTCAATGCATATAAAGGCATTATTAGTATTTCATGTCCCTGTATATAACTAATTTGATATTTATCCACACACAAAAATATAGATACATTATAAAATATGTATTACATTACTATATACTATTTGATATCCGTTTTTACTTAATTTTTATTGCTAAAAGAACAAGCCAAAACTTTTGTATAAAAAATGTACTACAGGCATTAAAACATTTATTTTTGTAGTATTAAACTATACAAAGTAATCTGGAGACAGTTTCGGATATTTTATTATCATTATTATCATAACCAGGTAGAACTTTCTCCAATTACGAAATTGTTAAAATACCCTCATTATCTCTATTACAGCTGACCTAAACTACCTGAAAGAATATGAATCAGAGAGGCAAAAACACAATGTCCCAACCATGCTAGCCGTCGAGGGACTGCACAGGCTTTACAATACGGATTTTACACCCCTCGTTCTTTTGAGAAGTTTGGGTTTACAAGCGACCCATGCTATGGAACCCCTCAAGGTAAACGTCCTTAATGGGGTTGTTATGAAATCATAAAAAACGAATGGAAAATTACCTGGGGCTCCTGTGAGAAAACTTTTTACTTGAATAATACATTTTAAGTTCTCCTTTTGAAAGTTTATATATTATATATACAAGGTGTACAGGGTAGATCGTTTTGGATATTTTTATTGGCTATCTAGGAAACCCTAAAAGATTTTAAAAATCTGATATAGTCCCGAGCTCTTTTTTGGAGAAAATTGAAATGGCGAAAACAAAATACGGCTCTATACGGATAAGAAAAGGTAATATTTCATTCAAAAATAAGAAAATGTCATATGAATAAGTTTGTATTAGTTTTGACATTTAATGTTAATACACAATGCTTTATTAAAAAAAATGTCAATATTCAAATAACGAATTTGGACAATAATTTGGAAACCATTTTATCGTTGAAGAGAAATATAAACATGTAGGTTGTTACATTTAAAAAAAAATGGGCCACGTTTTTTTTTTGAACACCCTGTATAAGCTAAACTATTTTTTTCGATATAATAACAGTATAACTGCAATTGGATACTGGAGTAGCTGTATATATATCTTATTATATATTTTTTTCTTTTCAGAGAGCAATTATTTCTCAGGCATCTGTCTAGATACAATCCATATTGTTTAAAGTGTGAAAACGAACAATAAACTCTATTTTTAATTTGAGAAAAATAATTTTTGCTTGTATTATTAGTATTTCTGTATTGTAAATATTTTGTATGTGGTTGGTTATTTTTATAATAAGTTTTAACTCTTTGGTTTACTGAAAAATTCTAATTTGGAACCTAATCTGACTACAAATTCAAACTTGGTTAATTTTATTTTGGATAAGACTAAAAATAAAATAAAAATATCTCTTAAAATTTGAATACTAAAAACTCTACAGAATTAATACAGGAAAATAATCATAAAAAAGTTTTAATGACCCAGAAATGTAAAAATAAAATTTTTAAAACTGAATTATCTTGCTCTTGCATTTGTTAGATAGATTAGGTCTAAATTCAGATTTCTTCAGTGAATTCACGTGTAATATATTAAATTGTTTTTGTTGTACTTAATTATTTAATAAAATGTTTTTATAAAAACAAATAAATATATTATTTATGTTTTATTTCTATTAGTTTAACGAGAATATTAATTATTATCCAACCTAAATATTTACATAAGAATTCCACTTCAAAATGAACAGAAAGAAAAAATCCGCCGTGATAACAAATAATTGAAAACGATGAATTGTTCCTTATCACTTAAAAAAGTACGTCTATTAAAATGGATTTTATCTTTCAATATATATTTTTTTGGTTAATTTGTACTACGCAATTCCTAGTATGGTCTAATATATGATTATAAAAAAGAATTTAATTTCTGTCTTTTAGCAGTAAGTCTGAAGTAGCACAAGACTATTTTACCAAGGTTGAATTTAGGCTTTCAGACCTTTTATTAAAAATATTTTTTAATTTAAAATCTCTATGCCTCTTGGATATGACTATGTCTCTTATAAATGACTGGTTATATGTTTGCGATTTTAATAATATTTAATGAAATCATTATTGATTAACTTGCATGTAGAGACCAAATCTGCTAATGACCATACTGGTTCTAGCTAAAATGTATAAAGAATATTGCCACCTCTTCCTCGTACTGCAAATATTGGAAGGTCAAAAATAATGGACAATTTGGACAAAATTATAAGATCTGAATTAGTTTCTACAATCAGATCATAATGTTTTGTATACGAAATGTTCAAACAGGATAGTTGAAGAATTATATTGGAAAGAAATATTTATATTGAGTAAGATAACAGGTAAGTAAAAAATGTTAAATTTGATATCTCACGGATGTCTGTAAAATGACCTTTGGTACCCAAACATAGCTCTGTACTATGTAGGATAGCTCAGAAAAGGCTCAAAATTATAACTGTAAAATTCAACAAATACAAAATTAAATAAGTATATATTTTTTTGGCAACTAAAATATCAGCAATCTAACCTCTAAGTAAGTACATTTTAAAAGGAAATATCTAAAAAATTAAACATTTCCTCAAAACAATACATCCATTCTAAAGTAATGGTTAATTTTGCGATTAAATTGTATAACTAAATGCCTAATTGTCCAATCCACTAAACACCTATTTAAGGATATGGTTTTAGGTACATTCTTTAGTTATGCTATTCTTTTACAATGGTAGGTATAGTAAATAAAAATAGTCACATAAACATGTTAATATTGTCCAACAAGGCCAAACAAAGGCCGCAGTCTAAGAGTAAAAAAAGTAAAAAAGAACAGCTATTAATCTTCAAAAACGTCTTTGGTTTGTTAATTTATGTAAGATAATCGCAATTTTGTTTATATTCCAGTAATCAAATTTAAAAGGAAAAGATTAGTCATGGTCTTGGCAATAGATTCTGAGTTATAAGAAGAATTTTGTCAAAGTAAATATAGGATTGTTCATACGCTAAAATATTTTTTCAAGCACAATCGTTTTACGTGGTTTAATTACAATAAACAGGAGTATAAAAGTAGACCTCAATCTTATTATCTATTTAATTCTCTTTACCATACGCTCAAAGGATGTTGAAAAAAAAACTATAACAGTTCAAATTTTATCAGCTATTGTGAATATCTGTAATTCATAAGGAAGACGCTTTCTTTTAAGCACCATAGAGAGGAATCAATGAAATAGAAACAACTTTAAAGCCAGGAATGCTGAATAATGATGTTATTTTCACGATTTTCTTGAAAGTTGGTGATATCATTAACAATAAAGCCGTTTTTTGATAAACTCTAAAGCATTTCTGAAAAATTTAAAGACCTTAAATTATATCTCTTATAGAATATTCCATTATACTAATTCTATTAAAAGAAAGCTAAAACCTACAGGATATAAATAAGTCGAAATACATGACTTTTGTAGAGTCTAGGGCCTTATTAAGCTTCCAAGAATTGAAACATGAGGTATTGATGAATTAATTATTATCAGAATATCATTCTGATAAGCATGTTTAACGTATTAGGTCGCCCAAACAAAGGATTTTTCGAATTAAATCACCTCAATATTCCCCCAAGTACGAATAGTCCTCATATTGTGGCAACAGTGTTGAAATCATTACAATTCTAATGCGTCAAATGTGGGAGTGAAAGCTTTCCGCCAACGTTTTTAAATTTGTTAAAATGTATAAGGAATTTAAATAATCCAATAAAAACCTTTTCTAAGAATAATATTAAGAATTTTTCATTTTACCAAAAATTAAAGCTAAATTGATTTTGAAATAATTTCCACACAAATATAATTACCCTAAAGATATGCTATATTAATAAATAAGAGATCTCTTCGAATATGACTTCAAAAAGACGATACAATTAGAGATCAGCTGTTAACAACTCTGTCTCATTATTCATTCTGAACTCTATTCTAAAACGAATCATATGATATACGTGATTAAATAATTAACATTTCAGTATATGGTATTACTTCAGTATTATATGCTATCATTTTTTGAAAATAAGCCCTTATTTGAATCCCCTAGTATTTAGTAACGTATAGCATTTTTTTTTATTTACATTAATAAGCTGTCATAAAGATGATTAATATACTAGATGGCTAGTATTTTAGAAATAAGAATATTTTTACTAACTTTGAAATGGACCAATCAATAGGTAAAAACAAGAGTTAATTTAGTAATGGACGGGACTAACTTTGCGATATAAAGGAGGGTGAAAAAAGATTCCCTCATTAGTTTGCCTGAGCAATTTAATTACACAGGCCAAGCCACGAGCGTCCAAAGTTACCAAAATACAGTTTTTTTAGTCTAGAAACCAAGCTATTAATTATAAATAAAAATATTTTTTAACTACGTTGTAGATAATTGAAAGTCCTTAATTTAACGCATTAATTCTCTCAAAATAGTAAAAAAAACTCGAAAATTATCCTTGTTTACATATCCCAAAAATAACTTTTTTCTATTTTTTTTTGTTGCTTGAATGGAAAGCTCTTGAAATTTGAAATAAGACTCTTTCTTGATTATTTCGAAAATGCTATTACTTGTTGAGATATCTTAATTTGTTTATCCCGAGTTTTTGAATCAATCAAAAGTGCGTTCTACTCTGCAAGGCTTTTATTTTCATGTGGTAAAATGAATAAATCAATAAATAACCTTTTATTTAAGCTTTGGGTCCTTTTTATAAACAAATAAAGCTACAGCATCGCTCGTTGACAGTAGGGCCTTTTGAGTTTAGTATATCGAAAACTGAGTCCATTATAAAGATTATTAAAAAAAAACAGTACCCTACGACCAATAACGGCCGGATTGGGATCACAGCTGCTTTGTTTATAATAATTATTGGAGAACTCCATCGGCATTGGATAGCAGAAGGTTGTTATTTTTTTTTTAATTTGATTTATTGCAAAAAAAAAGACTGTCTCTTCATAAAAAATCATTAATTACAAGATTCTCTAAGAAGTTTTAAGACTTTGACCCGATCTAGTTGCCGTAGTTTAGATCTTCTACTTCGTCAGTTTTGTTTTGCATTTAATATAGTTATAATTTATATTACATATATCAAGAAATTAATGCTTATATAGGGATATTAAGGCTAAAAACCTAGAAATAAAGCCCTGAAATCGGTAATAGACATAGTTGTTTCCCGAAAATAAATAATTTTTTCGGTTTAGTAATAAAAGAAAATGAATTTTTTATCTTTGTATTTTTAAGGTTTAAAACTTGACTAACTTATTACTGCATTTGTCAATTTTAACCCTCAACTGTTAATTGTGACCGATTTTAAGGTTAGACTATGTCTGTTAATTAGGACGTTTGAGGTCACACTCATAAAAAGTCCTTGGAAAGCCCTATTATCTTTTTTAATGAGTACGCTCTACTACATTATGAATGATTTTTATATCAACGAAAACCTTCTTTCCAAAAGAAATGAATTTCTACGAAAAATATAATCCTTACTGTATTCAGTGATGTTAATATAAACACAGCGGTTGTGTTTACTGGTCGTAGGATAATATTTTATTTTAAAGACTTTGTAATGAAACCAGCTTGTGATATACTAAACTCAGAAACCCGTATGATTATCGGGCTATGCTGTAGTTTTATTTGTTGATAAAAAGAGCATCCCATTTTTTAAAGCTATAAATATTGGGATATTTATTGAATTTTCGATTTATTCTTATTACAATATGAAACTGGAAGCCTCGAATGCACTTTTGATCAAGTTGAAAACTTAGTTAATAAATAGCACGAGATTAAAAAGTTTAGATATCTCGGCAGCTAATAACAATTTCGAAATGAGCAAATAAAATTTTTATTTAAAATTTAAGGGCTTTTCTTTCAAGCAAAAGAAATAAGGAAAAATAACTTTTTCATATTTTTTGCAATAATTATTTGATATGTAATAAAAGGACAATTTTGAACGTATTTTAACTTTTTTACAATAATAAATAAATGAAATCTAATCTACAATTAAAGGTCTTTCAATTATTTATAGCTTTTTACTAAAATAGTTTTGCTCAAGTTATTACCTTGGCTTCAACATTTAAGAAACTCTATTTTGGCAACCTTGGATGCCTCGGCAAACGCATGGGGGAATCTCCTTTCCCAAATTTATGTCATATAAAAGCATTTTCTGCACCTACCGATTGGACTAATTTTATTATATTAGATTCTATGTTTGAAGTATTCAATTATTATTGAAAACCTATAATATCATCTAAAGTTTTTTTACAATTTTTTTATAAAAAAGTACAAAAATAGAAAAACATTTCGGTAAAAAAAGCCATCATACTTTTTTCTTTTTTGTAAAATCATGGCAATTTTGTTTTTCTGGATAATTGATTTTCTTGGCTTGTGAACCGAAAAAAATTCTTATTTATGTGCTTAGCAGGTACCGTTGTATACATTTACAAATACATTTTAACTGTTTTTAATTCCTTCATAAAAAAAGACAAAAAAGGGATCAATAATGCAATATGATTTGTTTGTTGGACTCGCAATTTGTTCTTTTTTATTATTGTGCTCTCTAAATTATTCAAAATTGTGAAATGAATTTTGAAATAAATAACGACCTTATGTTGCTTCTTAAATATATTGTTTTCAATAATCATTATTTCCAGATATTTTAGATTATTGAAAAGTTTATTTTATACCATTGGCGCATGAAATATTGTCTATAGAAAGATCCGGAAAAAACCATGGCAACATAGCCGTAAACCGTTTTGTTGGGGACGTGAGACCGACTGCAGAGATTTCTTGAGGTCATATTCTTTTTTTTTCATTACTATGGTAAAATTTTCATATCAATAGAAAGAATGACAAAATTGATGTCACTTTTGTTTAACACATTTTTTAAAATTTGAATTGGTTAATGAGATATTAAAATTTATATCGGGGACTATTTTGCACTTGCCGCGTAGGAATACGTTTGTCTTGAGCGTCCTTACTATAAAAGCCTCACCGCGCCCAAATTCGTCATTCAGTTGTTCGTCAGTTGCTGGAGGAAGTTGTGCGAGTTTGATCTTTGTGTCCGCCATTTTGTAAAGTAGTGCTGTGCCAAGTATTTGTTCCTGTTCAAGTTCCTGTTGGCCCATAAATCAAGGAGAATCAATCCGATCATTTTTACATTATATCCAGGTGTGTTTAACTATATAAAACAAATTTTTATCAGCACATATTGAAGAGATTTTCTTTTTTTGTCAAAAATATGGGTGTGGCCGTTGAGCGCTCCCGTAAAACCTCTGAATTAGCTAGTTGGATATCGCAAATTAAAGTTAAGAAAACTAATTTTAAATACCAAAAGCGAAAAAATCTCTTCATTGAGGCTGTTCTAACTAACGCACTTGCTCGTGCCGAGACTGAACTTCGACAAAAGCAACAGGAGAGAAGACTGAGGTGGCAAAATTTAATGTCTAAATGTGCAATTAATACAAGCGACTGTGATAAACTACCTCAAAATTGGGATCTAAGGACTTACCAAGAAATTAATGCAGAATTAGATAGTTTTATGAATCAATTAAATAATAGTACCAAACCAATTTCATGTCAAAGTTGATGTTAATTTTCTTTATTTGAATTTTAGTTAATTGTAAACTGAAGGCTGTTATATTTTTTATTGTTTAGATCTGTGATATTATGTATATTTTTCTATTGCAGTGGGAATCCAACTGCCAGGCAGACCGTGCCAGGGATAATCAACTAATTTGGTTTGTAAATGTATCATTTTTAGTTTTAAGTTAGTGTAAGTACCAATTTCTTTGTAAAAAAAAAGAAAGAACCTGATATTGATTTTTGAATAAAACAAGAAAAACCTATTTTTGATTTATTGGTTATTGTAATCTCCT
The DNA here is from genome assembly GCA_034092305.1 of Diaprepes abbreviatus. NCBI lineage: Eukaryota > Metazoa > Arthropoda > Insecta > Coleoptera > Curculionidae > Diaprepes > Diaprepes abbreviatus. The sequence continues at coordinate 5,507,006 of JASJET010000105.1, forward strand.
TATGTTCCTTTAACTAATTTATTTTAACTTTACATGTCAACAAGAAGGTCTCCCGTCAGTTGTGGTGGAAATAAAGAACTGTATTTTGTATTCCCTAAGTTATTCAATATCACCTGGGTATCGCCCAAACTACGTCCTCTACATGTGAATGAATCATGTGGAGCATTAAGTCCTGCAGAAAACGTTTCTTGTCCTGAGATAGGATGGTACTCCGAGAACTGCTGTATAAAATGGTAAATTTTTTGTTAAATGTTTTCCTGATATTGTTTTTTTTTGGTAGGTATTATGGAACTTAAAATTTTGGAAACATAAAAAATTACTACTTATCTGTTCAAATAATGAAAAGAAGCTTTTTATAAAAATAAGATTGTCTTTGTTATTGTCTATTATTAAAATTTATAAAATAATAAGCATTTCATGGCTGTGGTTTTGATATAAGCTTGTTTGTCTCCTATAGAATTTAAAGTTTACATGTTTTCTAAAAATAATTGATTTTGCTTTCCTAAAAACGTAGAGATTATTCATTTAAGTATAGGAGAATTGTGGTAATAATATTTTTCTTGAAATATTTTTAATGATAGGTTTCAAAATATTAGAATATTAGTTTTTTTGTAATATCAGTTCATGAACTATCAAATACATTTGTTGTGGCTGGAGTTCATAATGTAAATGTTTGGTCATTCATTTCATATATTTTTTGTGTGTTTAGACTGGGTTGTCATAAGACAGATTTTTACAATACAGTTTAATTTTATGGGGAATTTTGCATCAGTAAGTACAGTTCATTTTTACTGCATTTTATTTAAAGTGGGCCGACAATATTCTGATTGAAAAATACTGTCTTATTTTATTAAAAAAAAATTTTCTGAATTTTTAATCATTCCATTAATCTGAGTTGTCATAATTTTTGGTACCCCATGTTGACTAAAATAATGTAATAAATTATTGGTTTCTGTAGGTCAATCAGTACAGCTGCAGTTTTTATAAAATCTTTTTATTTTATAAATTTTGAAAATATTGCTTTGTTTGCTGGCCACAATCATTGCTATGGCAACATTGACACTGACGATATAAAACTTTTTGTCTTGTTATAACATTTAAAACATTGCGTTTAATGTTATGATAAGGTTTTACTTATATTTTTTTTACTATTTCGTTAAATATTTTTCATAGGTTTCGCAAGTGGTATTGACAAGTTCAGTCGACAGCTTAGCCAATACCATGAAAACATTAGCAGTAGTCAAAACTCGGTCTGCACCCACATTTGTCAGGGAGGTGGCAGAGCATTTTGAAAATACTTGAAGGTTCAATCTTGTCCCTTGTTCCAAAAACCAACAACTAATCCTAAAAGGTGACTGGTAATGTAAACAGTATTTGTGTCAATTAGATGGCTAAAATAGGATGCTCTTTGTACTCGTATTTGCAATAAGCATACTGATTTAATATTTAGGACCCTGTGCTGTCCGAAATAGTTGCCATGACTTAAGACTATAAATCAGTGTTTATCATGAAGATGAACAATCAAATATAAACGTTTTGGTAATACGCGGTTATATGCATTTTGGAGAAATTTTTGCTGATAAACAGGTATAGATACTTGATCAATATTTTTAGGTCTTTAGAGACATAACCTTTAAATTACTTCTAATAAGAAACTTAAAAATATATATATGATTACATAGAAACAACAAAAAAAAAGCCTTCACATATTTAATAACAATACTAAATCATTTGTCGAAATGGTCGGAGTTAAACAGTGAATTATTTGATCAATGTTTTTCATAGGTTTGCTGTACTCTGGTGTGTTTGCAGTAATGAAGACTAGGGTGCTATGTATTGAAAATTTTATCAAATGAATGCAAAGTGTACTTGGAAATTACAAGTTATAATTACAATCGTTACATCCTTGGATGCCATGTGGGTCCATTCATAATAATTAATTCTCTAGATTATGAAAAAAATTTACCTTTCTTTAGCACAAAATGATTAATTTTAAATCACTTTATGATGTGTGTATGAAGATTTTCAAAAATCTTCGGAAGTCTTTATCTTGCTGTTCCAATGTTGCGGAAGATGCTGGACGTCCTTTCTAAACAGGTATTTGACATGTAATATTTGCATCTGGAAATAACACTTGAGATCAGGCTCTATAGAAGAGTACTGCATATAAGATTTGTTTTAGTAAATTACAATTTTACTCATTTGCTGAAAAATACAACTTAAAAATTATTACCAAGTTTTAGACCAATTTTTTTTGTCTTGGTAGTTTTATCTATAGGAATATCCGTTCGAATAGTAAGGAACAGATATTTTTGGGTAAAAGTACAAATACAACAAAAAATGGGCCATACTGGTGAAATTTAACAACTGGTTGTATTAGGAGGATGTGTTCGCGACCATCCAGACTAGTACAAAGTGTTCATTTGTGTTGTTAAATTACTCTGGTACTGGTTTTTTACGTTTCCAATTATACCTTAGATTTGACTTTTGAGTTGATTTTACCTATGTATTTTTCAAGATGCTATGTGAACTTCTGAATTCTACCATAAATCTCATTTATGCAATTTATATGGTGGTTTTTTAATTTCATTGCTTAAAAAAAGTACATAGGTAAAGTTATTTCTGAATCTTCTAGCAAACTTTACGAATTTTATGGATTTTTAGAGAGTAGAATAAAAAGTTGCCCTTTGATTTGCCTATTCATGATCAAATAACTTTTAATATACAATATATTTAAAATTTTATATAAGAAAGCTGTTATGTATGTTTTCTATTTTAGTTTCTCACTGGTATTGTGAAGTTCAGTCGACAACTTCGGCAATACCATGAAAACTACGGCACACCATAAGCTGGCGTACAGTCCGAGTTGGTTTGTCTACACTTTTTATGATTAGTGACAATACAAAATTCCATTAATATTCGTCGCTCGTCGAGTCTTTATCTTCGATGTATCAGATTAGTGTAGCTTTGGAAAGCACCAATAAAAAGAAATGAAGTTTGCGGTCAGAATACTATTCCTAAATCAATTTATTCCGTACTAATGAAATGGGATGATTGTTTTAATTTTACCAGTCCAGCTAGTATGTCTTTTACAATATTTGCTAATTAAATGTAATCCAGTTATGAATTCTAAGCCATAGAATACTTAGGCGCAGGTTCAGCTAGCTTTTTGGCTCTTGATAGAACCCAAAATTATCAAATCCTGAAGTTCGTGAGGAGGGAGTCGCCTATCATCCCAGGTAAATACGACGTAGTTGTTGCATAATGTATTGACGAATTAAAACGATATTTTTTGAATTGCTAATATTGTCGCAAATTTTTCAGAACCGTTACCAACCACTTGATAAACTTTTTTTTTTAAATAAAATTACATTTTTTGTATGGGTGGGTAAAACCGATTTATAATCACAAAAGTTTCTAATATTTGGTGTCTGTAAACACCCTTTTTTTTAGTAACGATTTTGTCAGATCTCTTCAATTTTTCAGTGAAAATATTAAAATTATCCCCAAGGGCATGAATAAACTTTGAAAGTAAATTTTCCTGTTATTGGCTCAAATTAGGGTCAGCTTTGAAAAATGTATATGAGGGACTGGTTTTTTTTTTATACGTTTAATGGTCATATTAAGTTTCTTTAAAATCTATGGCTACAAAATATTGTGTTGTTGCTGGGGAAAGAAGAATATTTGAATTTAGTCTATGAAATAATACTTTCCATGATATTTGAAGTCTAAGCAAGAAAAATAATGCTAAACTTCTGAGAAAATTTTTTGTATAAAACTGCTACAAATAAAAATGAAACTGTCGAGGCAAGGGGGGTGTAATAAGTGTTATATTTTCATTATGACAAAAAAATTTTATATGGGTTGTTATATCATTGGTGTTTGAATATTTTGACCTTTTTTTTTAGCATATACTTCATTCGACTAATTACACCAAAATAGAATAACGACACACCTTGCGATGACGATAGTCCCCTGTTAGTACAAAGATCCATTATCAATCGGTTCCACAATTATAGTACCAAAAAAAATCAAGACCTTATTATGCTATTACCAAAACAGTGATCAACGAAAATACATTTTGGCATTGCCTCTACCATAATACGTTCTTCAACTATGAAAATCCATGGAAAGGACATTTGTACGGTAGAGGTAAAAATATTTCTTGATACATAATTTATAACAGAAAAATAAATTTCCAAACATTTTTTAACTAATTATAATCATTAATCGTTAAATATTTGTAATAAATTTAATGGGTATTTTAAATGTCAAAATTCTGTATGTGGTAGGTTAATGTTGTAGAACTGTTTAAGTTGCCTTCTCCAATACAGAATTGCACCAGATTTTCTATTAAATTTATTGCATATTTCCGTGTCGGAACATTTGTGGAAATTGTCTATTTTTTAATTGTCTGAAACATATATCTAGACTTTATCATCTACTCTTAGAAAATGAAAACGGCACTCATAAAAAATTATTTTTCAATGACTAAAAATAATTTAAAGAAAATTTCGAATTTTCAATGTAAACTTTCGTCAAAAGAATTATAATTAATTATTTGCGTCCAGTTAAATCAGACTAAAAGATTTGTTAAAAGCATCATCGGTTTTAATAGCCTATTGTTATTGCCTAATTCAGCAGTTATTTGCAAAGCAACTAATATATTTTTCAGAATATTTCCGAGAATGTAACATTACTGGAAAAATCAAGATTTGAAGTTATGTTTGGAATATAATGCCTGTAGTGAAAACAAGTGATACTTATGAGTGTGATGTAAAATGCAATGAATCCATTCTTTTGAAGTCGTAGCGTGTTTTTTAGAATTACGATTCTGAATTTCAATTATTTTTTATAAGAAGGAAATACCCACTTCAATTAATTTTTTTTTACTACACTCTTACGTGTACAAAACCAAAATATTTTCCAGTTTTTAATTTGATTTCCGACAATATCTGAACATTCTTGTAAATCGTGAAGCTAATGGTAACGATAGTAAACAAGCGGTTTTAGAAGAGGATTTTTCACAAAGCGGCCAGACATAGCCCAAGTTTCAAATTGAGTGTTTTTTAGTAACATGTTATCGGCAATGGAACAGTAGCAGCTGGGAAAACCAGGTTAGATTATTTTACTTATTAGGTCATACAAGATAATTTTTAGGTTCTTTCGTAAATAATCGTTCGATTTTAACATAAAGTGAAAAAATCACTTCGGTGTGTGTATACACGAGTACCAATCATAATAATGTAGTTTCTTGAAGTATTGGAAAAGAATCATTTTTCGATAACTGCCATTTTGGACCACATCAAGATAAAAGAGTGTAAGTGAAGCACTCTCATTGGAACTACAAATCGGTAACATTTTTTTTTTTTCTTAAAATATCGACAATAAATATTTTGCAGAGATATATTTGAAAACTGTATTGGATGTTAAACGTGCAAGTGAAGAACTACACAAAAGACGCAAAGATCCATCAATCTACAAGATGTATCGAAAAGTAATTAGTTTTTTTTTCAAATATTTTTGTTGATTTATTTGTTATTTTGGACGCTAATGAAAATCGTGAATAGTGAGAAACCGATGATAAAAAATTTTAATCTTTGGATATAATAAAGATCGGGTGCAAGACGAGAATCGACAATAAGGGCTATAAGGAACTGGAAATCTGTAAGACTTTTTATTTAAATATCGAGAACAAAAAATTATTTTTTAGGAACATTTCCGAAAATTTTCACTTTATCCTCTTAAGACTTCAAGCGATTGAAGAACCAACTATAAAAGCTGCAAGGAATCACAAATCCTTAAAATGTTTTTCTAAGATATCAAAACCAAATAACTTCTACAAATATTTTTGACTATTCCCTTCCTCATGTGCAAGTTAAGAATGGACGTAAAGTACGGACAAATCGGCACTAATTCTGCCTTAAAAATTTCAAAAAAATTCGCCACTTTTTCACAAATATTTTCGAAAACTGTCTCCTTAAGATCCAATGAGGATTGTGGGCGGGTAAGGTAAGGACCTTTTTTTTTTTGAAATATCGACAAACAATTTTTTAGAGATTTTATTTAAAATCATCATCGTGGGTGTTAGTTAAAAATGGTATGCAAGTGAGGGAACACAAAGGGCACCAGGAATGATATATGAATCTGTTAAAAATGAGTCGATAGGGAGTTGTTTTCCAGAAATATTTTCATTGACATCCAATTTTGGCACTTAATGTATAAGTGAGAAACCAACGATAAAGGGCTATTGAAACCATAAATCCGTAAGATTTTTTTTGTCTTAGATAGCGAAAACAAAACACTGTTTTTTAGCAATATTTTCGACGCCTTGACACAAAAAAAAATTTGAGGACAAATGAAGCAAAGACTACAAAACCAAAATATTTTTTTGATTTATTTGCTTTGACACTGAGAGGTTGTGCACAAAAAAAAATGTCATTACAATCAAAAATTTTTCCAAAAAATAAATTAAAATGCGAGCAAGAGGAAAACTATCAGAAAATGCTACAAAGGACAACAAAATCCGTAAGATTTCCTAAAATATCGAAACCAATTAACTATTTTTCAGAAATACTTTCGAAAATTACCTAGCGCTAATAAGAATCGTGTTGAAATGAAGGACTAATAATCGATGAGATTTTTAAAATTCCTTAAAAAGTTACCTATTTTGCAGAATGTTTTCCGTTTCTTAAGTGAAAAATCAACGGTAAGAACAATATTTTTTCTTTAAACTATCGACAAAAATTATTTTTCAGATTACTTATCATCTTGGGCGCTAATGAAAATCGGGTATAAGTATTAAACCAACCATAAGGAGTTATAGAAAACCATAAATCCGTAAGATTTTTTTGTCTTCAAATAGCGAAAACAATAGATTACTTTTCAGCAATATTTTCAAGACGAGCGTTAATAAGGTTCATGGGTAAATAAACAAAAGAGCAACAAAACCACAGATTTTTAAAAACTTATCATTTCGGGCTTTGGAGGAAGGTTGTGTACAGATGAAACATCAATAATGGTTATTAAGAACCATAAATCCGGAAGACTATCTTAAAATATCCAGAGCTATAACATTTTTTTTAGAAATGTGTTCTAAAGTTGTCAAAGAATGCGAACTAGTGAAGAACCAACAGAAAATGCTAAAGGGGACCACAAATAGTAAGATTTTTTTCGTACAATACCGGAATTTCTTTACTATTTTTCAGAATTTTCGTCGAAAATTTGCATCTTGGGCGTTAATAGAGATCGTGTACAAAAGAAGAATCAACATGAGCTGTGAAGAACCTCAAATTTGTTAGATTTAAAGCATTTCAGAAACCACCGGAATTTTTTTTAGAAGCATTTCAGAAAATTTTTCCGTTTGTGCGCTAATCAAAAAAAAAAAAAAAAGATCTTGGGCTTATGGAGGACAACGTAGAAATCACAAATCTGTAAGATTTTTTTGTTTAAATAGCAAAACCAATTAACTATTTTTTAGAAGTTCTTTTGAAAGTCGCTAATAAGGATCGTGTGCTTTTTAAATATGCATGTGAAGAACCAATTATGGCTAAAAGTAATGACGGATCGCTAGGACTTTTTTTCTTAAAATTGTTTAAAAATATTTACAATTATTTTCCCGAAATATTTATTAAAATTATCTTCTTAAACACTACTAAGAATTATAGGCAAATGATATCGACGGTAAGAACAAAATTTCTTTTCTTCAATTTCCACAATAAACTGTTTTTCAGAGATATTTCTAACACTGTCATCATGGGCTTTAAAAATATATGCTAGTAAAGAACTAAACAAAAGATATTAGAACCGTAGATGGGTAAGATGCATCGAAAACTAATTATTTTTCAGAAATATTTTCGATATTTTTCATCGCAGTGCTAATGAAAATCGTTTATAAGTGAGAAACCAAGAGTAAAGGGCTATAGGAACCATAAATCCGTAAGATTTTTTGTATTAAAATACCGAAAACAATAGACTATTTTTCAGCAGTATTTACGAAGACTTTAGGGCACTTTTAACTGAACCAACAAAGGCTACAAATCACGATTCTGTAAAAAAAAATTCTTATATATTTTTGAAAACTTACCTTCTTGGGCATTACAGAGAGGTTGTACTGGTGAAGAACCAATAACTTCGTAAGCTAGAGCAATAAACTTTCTTTTTGGGAATATTGGCTAAAATTGTTATATTGGACGCCAAAAAAATATCTCGACCAAGTAAGAACCATCAGAAAATCGTACAAGGACTACTAATCCGTAAGATTTCCTAAAATATCAAAACCAATTAACTATTTTTCAGAAATACTTGGGGAATTATTTTTGAGCGTTATTAAGATTCGTGTTGATGTCGCGAACTAAGGAATAATTTCCAGATTTGACGACAGTTCTGTAGAATTTTTTAAAATTCCTGAAAACAACTATTTTGCAGAATATTTTCCAAAAGCTCTAATAAAAATAGTGGGCAAGTGAAAGATGACGGTAAGAAGTTTGTTTTCTTAAAATATCCGCAATAAACTATTTTTCAGATATTTTGAAAAACTATCATTGAACTATATGGCAGTCACGAGGAACCAAGAATCCGTGAAGTGTATCGAAAACGATTAATTTTTCAAAAATGTTTTCCACTACTTATCCGTGCCAATGAAAAATGTGATAACATCGATAAAGGGCTATAAGAAACAATATTTCCGTAAGATTTTTTTTTGTTTAAATAGCAAAAATAACTCTTTTTCAGCCATTCTTTCGAGGATTTCGGCGCGCTATTAAAATTCATGGGCGAATGAACCGATTATATTAAATTAAAACTAATATTTTTCGGATAACTTTGGAAAAATATTATCATCTTGGGAATTATAGAGAGGTTGTGTGCAAGAAGAGAACCAACAATAATCACTGCAAGGAATTCGTAAGAGTTTTTCTTGAAATATCAAAAACAATTATCTGTTTTTTAGAAATTTTCAAAAATTGTATGAGTCGTGGGCAAATGAGTGGGATTTTATTCTCAAAATGGTTTTAAAAAAAAAAACAATGTTTTTCGGAAATGTTCTCAAAATTTAGCACTAATATAAAATGTGGACAAGTGAATAATCCAGGGTAAGAAAAAGATTTTGTTGTAGAATATCGAAAACCGCTAACGTATTTTCCAGATCGACAAATTTTGTTTTGCTTTTAAGAAGAAAATTCTGAGATATACCCATATATTTTCGGGAACTCGTCATTTTTAACACCTAAGAAAATGGTACGAAGGACCAACCAATGATAAATCTACAGGGAACCGCAAATTCGTAAGACTGTACCTTAAAATACCGAAAAAACTTCACCTTTTTTTCAGAAAAATTTCCATAAATTTTTTTATCTTGGGACACTACCGAAAACTATATGAAAGGGGAAAATTCGTTGATCCATCAGCACATCGAGAACTACGAAAACTTTCATTTTTGACACTAAACAGAAGAATCGACGTTAAATCTACAGAAAACCATAAATCAGTAAGATTTTTTTTCTCATAATATCGGAAACAATTAACTGTTTTTCAGACATATTTTCCTTCTTTTCTTTCTCATTTGGGACACTTAGGAAAATTATCTGCAAGTGAAGGGCCCTTAGAAGGTTACTTGAAACCCAACGATTAAAAATCGTATTTTTTTGTGAGGAAATAACTAAAGAAGACACCGGAAACTACAGAGATGTAAGATTTTTTCCTTAAATTTCGAAAACTGGCCTGTTTTTTAGATCTTTTCGAAACTTTTTCCCTTTGGTACTCTAGAGAACCATGTCAAAAATGAATGACCAACGATCCAGGGACTTCGAGTATAGAAAACTGCGAACTTACTTTGTCCAATGTTACATGACACTCGACGATCCAAAGTCTATTTTAACTCGAGTATTTTTGCCCTAGTTGTCATTTGAAATATGTAAGGGAATGATGTGGAAGAACAGAAGAAGAAATCGGGAACCACAAAGGTGTAAGATTTTTTCTTAAAATTTCGAAAAAAATACCCTATTTTTTAGATATTTTCGAAACTTCATCTTTGGTACTAAAAAACCATGTCTATACGAATGACCAACGATGCGGCTACATGGATACCAAATTGTAAGATTTTTTTCTCATAATATCGGAAACTATTACCTATGTTTCAGACAAATTTTCCTTTTTGTTTCTCATTTGGAACACTTAAAAAATCCTTTGGAAGTGAACAACTTTTGTCCAAAGTTATATGAAACCCGACGATCCAAGTTCTATTTTTCCCCGAGTATTTTTGCCCTAGTTGTCATTTGGAATATGTAAGGGAATGATATGGAAGAACTGAAGAAGAAATCGGGAATCACAAAAGTGTAAGATTTTTTCTTAAAATTTCGAACAAATACTCTATTTTTTAGATCTTTTCGAAATTTCATCTAAAGAAACCATGTCTAAACGAATGACCAACGATGCGGCTACAGGGACACCAAATTGTAAGATTTTTTTCCCATAATATCGGAAACGATTAACTATTTTTCAGACGAATTTTTCTTGTTTTTGTTTCTCATTTGGGACACTTAAAAAAATCCTTTGGAAGTGAAGGACCTTTGTCCAACGTTCCATGGAATCCGACCATCCAAAATCTATTTTTTCCCCGAGTATTTTTGCCCTAGTTGTCATTTGGAATATGTAAGGGAATTATGTGGAAGAACTGAAGAAGAAATCGGGAACCACCAAGATGTAAGGTTTTTTCTTAAAATTTCGAAAAAATAGCCTATTTTTTAGATCTTTTCGAAACTTCATTTTTGGTACTAAAGAAAACCATGTCTAGACGAATGACCGACGATGCGGCTACAGGGACAACAAATTGTAAGTTTTTTTTCCCCATAATATCGGAAACGATTAACCATTTTTCAGATATATTTTCCTTCTTTTTGTTTCTCATTTGGGACACTTAAAAAAATCCCTTGGAAATGAGGACCCTTGGCCGAGGTTGCGTGAAACCCGACGAACAAGAATCTATTTTTTTCCCCCGAGTATTTTTGCCCTAGTTGTCATTTGGAATATGTAAGGAAATTATGTGGAAGAACTGAAGAAGATACCTGGAACCACAAAGGTGTAAGATTTTTTCTTAAAATTTCGAAAAAAGACCTTATTTTTTAGATCTTTTCGAAACTTCATCTTTGGTACTCAAGAAAACCATGTCTAGACGAATAACCAACGATGTGGCTACAGGGGCAACAAATTGTAAGATTTTTCTTTAAATATTGAAAACTACCAACTTTTCAGTGTGATTTTCAATACGCTCGTGGAATAATCTCGTTTTAGGAGAGAATCATTCGAGGGATATTGGCAACTACAAATCCGTAAGATTTTTCTTCAGAATATCGTAAGCAACTTACTTAATTCAGAAATAATTTTCAACAGTATAAGAAGGATCAATGATAATAAATCTTCAGGGAGTCGCATATTTGAAAGATTTTGTACTTTAAAATATCGAAAAAACTAGACCTTTTTTTCAGAAATATTTTCCATAAAATTTTTATCTTGAACACTGCCGAAAAGCATATAATAAGCGGAAGACGGAAAAGTCACTGATCATTTTTTTTTTATCTTGGACATTACCGAATACCATATGTAAGAGGAAGTCAATGATCAACACATGGAGTTACAATTCATAGGATATTTTCGTAATGAAGTATGAGAACGACGAACACATCTTTGGCACTACAGAAAAGAAAATTGTATACTGAAGAATCAACGGTCAATCTACGGGAACCATGATTCTGTAAGATTTTTTTCCCATAATATCAAAAACAATTAACTATTTTTCAGACATATTTTCCTTCTTATTGTTTTTTATTTGGGACACTTTAAAAAATCCTCTGCAAGTGAAGGGCTCTTGACAAGGTTACATGGAACCCAACGATCCAAAATGTTATTGTTTTTCGAGTATTTTTTCATCAGTTTTCATTTGAAGAGTATATATGGGAATTATGTGGAAGGACTGAAGAAGATACCGAGAGCCACAGTAGTGTAAGATTTTTTTCTAAAATTTAGAAAATGGCCTATTTTTTAGATTTTTTCGAAACTTCATCTTTGGGTATTAAAGAAAATCATGTCTAGACGAATGGACCAACGATGCGGGTGCAGGGACAACTTGTAAGATTTTTTCTAGTATCGAAAATGTCGAACTTACTTTTAGGAATATTTTCAATAGACCCTTGGAATACATCATTTAAGGGGAGGAACAGTAGTAGGAATATCGAGGAACACAAATTTTTGTCCTAAATTCGAAAACAATTTAAACTTTTTTCCAGAAATTATGTTCAACGGTTTACAAAGGACCAATGATAAATCTACATGAAACCGCAAATTCGTAAGATTTTGTACCTTAAAATATCGAAAAACTTGATCTTTTTTCCAGAAATATTTACCATAAAATTTTTATCTTGGACACTACCGAAAACCGTATGTAAGAGGAAAGAAAAGTCAATGATCAGCATGTGGAGTCACAATTCAGACGACATTTTCATAATGAAGTATCGAGAATGACGAAAACTTTTTATCTTTGGCATTAAAGAAAAGAAAAAATCGTTTATAATAGAAGAATCAACATCAACTTAACAGGGAACCATGTAAGGTTTTTTCCCATAATATCGGAAACAATTAACTATTTTTCAGGCATATTTTCCTTCTCTTGTTTTTCATTTGGGACACTTCAGAAAATCAGCAGGAAGTGAAGGGCCTTTGACAACGTTATGTGAGATCCAACGATCAAAAATCTATTTTTTATGAGTACATTTTCCCCAGTTTTCATTTCAAATATGTAATGGGATTATGTGGAAGAACTGAAGAAGATACCGGAAACCACAAACTTTTTTCCAGAAATTATGTTCAACGGTTTACAAAGGACCAATGATAAATCTACAGGGAACCGCAAATTCGTAAGATTTTGTACCTTAAAATATCGAAAAACTTGACCTTTTTTTCCAGAAATATTTACCATAAAATTTTTATCTTGGACACTACCGAAAACCGTATGTAAGAGGAAAAGTCAATGATCAGCATGTGGAGTCACAATTCTTTCGACATTTTCATAATGAAGTATCGAGAATGACGAAAACTTTTTATCTTTGGCACTAAAGAAAAGAAAAAATCGTTTATTATAGAAAAATCAACATCAACTTAACAGGGAACCATGTAAGGTTTTTTCCCATAATATCGGAAACAATTAACTATTTTTCAGGCATATTTTCCTTCTCTTGTTTTTCATTTGGGACACTTCAGAAAATCAGCAGGAAGTGGAGGGCCTTTGACATCGTTATGTGAGACCCAACGATCAAAAATCTATTTTTTATGAGTACATTTTCCCCAGTTTTCATTTCAAATATGTAATGGGATTATGTGGAAGAACTGAAGAAGATACCGGAAACCACAAACTTTTTTCCAGAAATTATGTTCAACGGTTTACAAAGGACCAATGATAAATCTACAGGGAACCGCAAATTCGTAAGATTTTGTACCTTAAAATATCGAAAAACTTGACCTTTTTTCCAGAAATATTTATCATAAAATTTTTATCTTGGACTCTACCGAAAACCGTATGTAAGAGGAAAAGTCAATGATCAGCATGTGGAGTCACAATTCATTCGACATTTTCATAATGAAATATCGAGAATGACGAAAACTTTTTATCTTTGGCACTAAAGAAAAGAAAAAATCGTTTATAATAGAAGAATCATCAACTTAACAGGGAACCATGTAAGGTTTTTTCCCATAATATCGGAAACAATTAACTATTTTTCAGGCATATTTTCCTTCTCTTGTTTTTCATTTGGGACACTTCAGAAAATCAGCAGGAAGTGGAGGGCCTTTGACATCGTTATGTGAGGCCCGACGATCAAAAATCTATTTTTTCTGAGTACATTTTCCCCAGTTTCCATTTTGAATATGTAATGGGATTATGTGGAAGAACTGAAGAAGATACCGGAAACCACATATGTGTAAGATTTTTTCCTAAAATTTCGAAAACTGGCCTATTTTTTAGATCTTCTCCAAACTTCATTTTTTGGTACTACAGAAAACCACGTCTCATAAAACCACGTCTAGGCGAATGACCAACGATGCGACTGCAGGGACAACAAATCGTAAGATTTTCTAGTATCGAAAATGGCAAACTTACTTTTTAGGATTATTTTCAATAGACGGAATATTCTCGTTTAAGAGAAGGACACAACCTGCACTTTTTTTCAGAAATAATTTTCATAACTTTTGTATCTCGAGTACTAACGAAAATAGTGTGTACAAATCAACGATAAGCCTACCGAGAATACTTTCGTCAACCTTATCAATCATAGATATATAGAAAAAATCTGGAAAAAACTAATATGAATCGAGGACCGCAAAACGTAAGCATTTTATTCCTAAAATATCGAAAACGAAAAGTATTTTTCAGATATATTTTTGAGAACTTTATTTTGATATCAAAGAAAATCCTGTATAAATGAATAACCAACGATAAGAAGGGGATCCAGAAATAATTTCGTGAAGGACTATATATGTTATATATTGGGCTAGAAATGTAAGTTTTTTTTTGTTTACTATGCAAAACTTCCCAACATGTTTTTCAGAAACATTTTGAACTCTTCCAATTAGAAATGATTAAATATATGTACTTAAGTACATATAAAAGAATTCAGGATGATTTGATAAGTGACAAATATTACTAGAAGCACCAATATGAATGAGTTTTTTTTTCATACTGATATTATTGATGTCGAATTAAACGTAGGGCCATAATGGATCTCAAATATGTAAGATATTTTACGCTAACTATGCAAAATCACAAACTTGTTTTTCAGCATTTTCAATGTATTTCGATTTAAAAAAAAACGTTAATTATCAAATGAAGAAGTTACCAAGAAATCCAAATCGATAAGATTTTTATATATAACCCTAATTCTTCAAAGTCTTTTTGTGTAAATCTAAAATCCAAGAATAAACGGGCGAAAACTGCAGATATATAAATTGTATTATCGTAGATTGGCAAGTAATGTTTTTTGAATTAATAAATTTGACACTAAAACAGACTATTGAAGGGCAAAAGCGTAAGATTTTTGTTTAGATATGCAAAATACTAGCCTTTTTTTCAGGATATGATAGCTTAATATGTAGTATGTTATAAATAACAATAACTTGTTAATGAAGATTTTCTACATCTGAATGAGAAGACAAACTTTAAAAGGAAAAATGCTTATATTTTTGAGCAATGTTATTTTATTATCATTGTCGTAATAGTATGCTACAGTTTGAAATCATTATTTCTATTTTAAACCTCTGACACAATATTTTCCGAGGAAAATAATCAAAAATTCTAATATTACTTAAAAATGTGGAATCTATTTTAATCCTAAAAAATGCTGTTTTTGGAAGACACAAGACATTTCAAGATTGGGGGAATCCCAAGAAATCGCCTCTGAGGTTAGTATACCCGCCGAAGTACTTTGTACTTTTAAATGTAGAAGATTGGCCAGTATTAAGAGATTGTCGTACGAAATCTAACTCAAAATACTCTTTATTTTATGGATAAATTCAGCCCGTATTTTGAAAATTTTATTTGAACTTTCAGGAATTGTGTTATTTTAGATAATGAAGAAATGGATTTGCTGAACGTCGGAAAATAAAAAATCTCAGTTTTTTTGGGGAGCAGTTTTGTTCCACATTAGGCTTTTCAGATGCAGAAGGCGGGAGATCATCGTGGCACAAGACTTGCTGCCTACGTAATTAAATCTGAGAATTTTATTTTGTCTGCGTCAGAAATCTGAAGTGGATCTGGAAGAAGTAAGGTAACTTATGAAAATTAACTTGTAATTAGTAGGAATAATATAGAAAATGATAAGAAAAATAAAGAGTACTTTTAAAGAGGATCAATTAACTACGGATCTAGACGGTCAGTAATGGAAATTCAAATTAATGAACTGCTTGAATAATTACGAAAAGCCTTCTTGCTGCTGCATTTAAGGTAAAGCCTCAAAAAATTATTTTACGGATTGGAGTTATAAGCTGACCTTTTTAGGTAATAAACTATTAGATGACTAGGTTAACAATCAAGATGGCTTTTTGCAAAATTTTTCGTAGATTAATCTACGCGACTGTATTCTCTATCAGGGATTATCGAGGGGACAAAATTTTAATTATGGCGTCGTTTTATTGCGGTTGTGTAAGTAAATGTGACGATTAACTTTTTATGTTTTTATTAATCAATATGCTTTTGCAGTTCAAAGTCTTTGGGGCATAGACTCACGGTATTGACTGATCAGAATATAACTGTAAAAAAGACATACCTTTCGGTAGTTGGACAGATCATCAAAAAGCAGGATACACCTTTCGGGAGTTGGATATATCGTATGCGAGTCGGATACGCGCCATTACGTCAACCAGGAGATGGACACCCACCATTTCGGAGTTGGACGTCAGACATCCAGAGTGAGGACAGCGGTCATTCGGGTCTTGGACGCTAACCGTTTGGGATTTGGAGGTCAAACACTGGGGATTTGGAAGTCGGCCACTGGGGATTT
This sequence comes from Diaprepes abbreviatus, assembly GCA_034092305.1. Classification (NCBI taxonomy): domain Eukaryota; kingdom Metazoa; phylum Arthropoda; class Insecta; order Coleoptera; family Curculionidae; genus Diaprepes; species Diaprepes abbreviatus. The sequence continues at coordinate 5,523,547 of JASJET010000105.1, forward strand.
GGAGGTCAGCCACTGGGGATTTGGAGGCCAGCCACTTGCTCGGGACTTGGACGCCTGCCAATGGGGACTTGGACGCCTGCCAATGGGGACTTGGACGCCTGCCAATGGGGACTTGGACGCCTGCCAATGGGGACTTGGACTCCAGCCAATGGGGACTTGGACTCCAGCCAATGGGGACTTGGACTCCAGCCAATGGGGACTTGGACACCAGCCATTCGGGGTTTGGACGCCAGCCATTCGGGACTTGGACGTCAGTCGTTCGGGACGTGGGACTTGGATGCCAGCCGTTCGGGACTTGGGACTTGGACGCCATTCATTCGGAACTTGGACCCCAACCATTCGGGACTTGGACGCCAACCATTCGGGACTTGCGCGCCAACCATTCGGGACTTGGACGCCAACCATTCGGGACTTGGACGCCAGCCATTCGGGACTTGGACGCCAGCCATTCGGGACTTGGACGCCAGCCATTCGGGATTTGACCGCCAGCCATTTGGGACCTGGACGTCAGCCATTCGGGACCTGGACGCCAGCCATTCGGGACTTAGACGATAGCCATTCGGGACATGAACAAGTAATCGTAAAGTTACACATAGAGAAGCCTAGAGCGCCACCTGGGAATCGAAACGCTACTTTGGGAGTCGGAATTCGCCACCTGGGAGTCTACACGCCATCAAGAAGCCGGACATGCCATAGGAAGCTTGTTTCGAGATTCAAAGCCGGGTACGCCATCGAAAGCTGGATACGCCATCGGAAGCTGTATATGCCACCGGAAGCTAACTATCCATCGGAAGCCAGGTATCCTACTGGAAAATTGGCGAAGCCATTAGGATTTCGGACACGCTATAGGAAGAACTGGATAAGCCAATGAGAAATTGGTGTCGTTATCGAGTGGCCAGGCTCGCCATCGGAGAATTGGACATGCCATTGAGGAGTTGCACATCCTATCATGAAATTGGTTCAGCTATAGGACAAGTCATGGATGTCGTGAAAAAGTCATAGACACCCTGAATAAGTCATAGACGCACTAAACAAGCCATAAATCCCGGAACAGGCGGTAGGTGTCTGTAAAAGGCTATCAAGAATTTAGACAAGTCGTCGAAATCTTGAATTGGTGAGTTAGTTGAGCAATCTAGGAACTATAGGTAACACCTCTTTGAACAATTCTTTTGGAAGTTTGGATAGATTACTATTTGAAAGTTTGGAAAAGTTGTAACATCGCTTAGAGAATTATCTAGGTAGCTGAAAAACCTTTGAGGAACTGGGCAAGAAAGCACGAAACAAATAATACACAGAAAGTGTCCAAAATTTACTCAAAATCCGCATTCTTAATAACCAAAAAATGTTTAAATAACAAGTCTTCGATTTTTCATTATGAGCTGCCCAAGGTTTTGCAACAGACGATCACACTGATTGGTAGGAGATCACAAACGGAATGGTTAGACAGGAAATTTCATTAATTATTATATTATGTAAGTTAATAGATTTTCATAAATACCTATTTAATGACAGATTTTTCTAACTTTAAAACTACATATTTTTATTAAGGTATGTTTTATAATTTATCAAAAAAAAAAAAAAATAGTTTTCAGTGAATTTATATCTCTTCAACAACTCTTCAATTTTTCAGGTTTTAGGTAGAATAATGGTGATATATGCTGCGTTTTGACAAATTATGGATAACCTCGATCGGTCGCAATAGACACGCGCAGAAAGACGAAAGTCAGTTGTAGACATCTAGTTGAAAAACGGTTCGTTGAGGCTGTCATGACCGGGAGAAGCTTTTCGCCACTATCTTTTTTTCAGGAAAATGTAAGATTTTGTGTATATTTGTTATATAAGCGTAATGAAATTTCAATAAAATTAATAATTATGTTAAAACAACAAAGAAATGAACACTTAAAATAATGATATAGTGATTTTAATATATTTTTCAAATGTTACTGTGAGCCATTATTAAGAAATTAAAACAGATGTAGTTATTAAAAAAATAGAGCTCAATATTTAGAACATAACGTATATCTCTATAATTGTCCTTTTACCTATAGATCGTTCATTGCTTTTCTAATATTTAAATTTTTATTAATTTACTAAAGATTTAAACCACAAAAGGCAGATCGTAAGAAGAAGAAAATCAAAAATGAAAATTTAACGTAGCGGCTTTTAATCTAATCCAGGAGTACATTTGGGCGTTCAAAATTGCTGTGAAATGGAGGCCATATTGACCAAGGGGACAGAGAAGATCGAAGCTACTAAAGGAAGAGTATTGAGGCCAGGGCAGAGAAGAGAATCCATCAAGAGCATAATGGAACTATCATTTAGGACAATGTGAAGGAACTTGCAGCTAGGGCGGCAGAGACGAGGATTGGTGCTTCCAGTATGAAAGTTATGAAAAAATAATGGCTCTTAGGGTTGAGGGGGTTTTTGTGGACTTAATGGAGTAGAATGAATAATTACAGGTTTTTTAAAAATTTGAAATTATTCATTCACTTCGTAAGACGACCTAGACCCCCGCGGCGGAGCAATTATTTTTGTGTGTAATGTAATCTTAATTATTATATACTGCCATCACCATGGGATGAAATATTGTAAAGGGGACAGAAGATACATAATCATAGGACAACTACTACTTCTAGAAGCTACAGGGAGACATGAGGTGGCCTTCTGTGTTTGTGAATTAGTGTAAGTCTAACTAAATAAAATACTTTGATTTTAACGTTAAAAATTACTTTTATAAGTGTTTTTTTTTTCAGTTAATTAAAATGATCGAGTCTGAACAAAATGTACAGAGGGACTATGACGTTAAGTTACCAATATCAACATGTGCAATTGAAATTCGACGGTTATAGATCAACGGAATTCCTTTGGGTAAGTTAAGTTCCCATTGGATTTGCAAAATTTAATTACGTTTATATTCGTTACATAAATGTGTCTGTTCTTTCAGATTTTGGAACGAAGTTGTTTCAATTAGGTAGATTTCTAAATTGTAAGAATGTTAAATACTTAACAGTAAAGTATTTATGACCCAAAAACATGTTAATAGGCGTAACAATAACGACAACTTTATATATCTAAAAAAAATCACAGAAGATATCCTAGGGAATTACAAGTTGACGTACAGCATGACACGGAAATTATAATTAAGCCACTAAGAAGGGTAGGATACTTGTGTTCAGACTATGATCACAGAGTAACGGCGGAACTAGGATCGGCGACAAGAAAGTGATTTTAATCGATGAGGTCTTTGTGGGCTTGGTCGAACAATTATATTTGTTTGATAGTTGACTAAGACTTCTGAGATGAAGTCATTTTCTAATAAGCAGTGGAGACTGGGAGGAAAGCTGTGAAAAGTAAAGAATCTGCGTAAAGAAAGGAACACCACTAATGTGGACAAGGGTAAATAATTGAAATAAGAAGGCATCAATATTTGGAAGATGTTGGATCAAAATTTTAAAGAATATATGAATGATATGTCAACTTTTAATTTGTAAAATACTTTACAACTTTATTCCTATGTTTGTTATGAGAAAAATTGATGGAGCAAAAGAGCAGACTGTAATCGGCCATTTTTTTTAAATACTATGAAATATATCATAACGTTAATTGCAATACTATGAGAATTAGACTAAATAGTATTGGCCTGCGTATTGTGAAATTTAATTGGAATAATTTTACGCTGTGATTGGATTTGATAAAAAGGTGAGTTTTTTCCTTGTAGTTAAAATTTTTCGCTCATTGTTATTTGTGTTATAGTTATGGTTTTTGTTTTAGGTAAATATGGTTATGATATTCAAGGTATGCTTTTTAAGCACCGTTACTTATCACATTGGGTAATTTGACACATTTTGTATGTTTCGTTGATTTGTTGAAGCCCTCATATATGAGTTTTTACATTAAGAACATTTATTTATAAATACACGAATAATAACAAATTAGTAGCTATGAGTTAATAATTACCAGTTGCAGTAAAAAATTAAAGATGAATTAAGGAAAAGTCTGGAACATAATTTTTTTCAACTTCTAATTTGCCAGCCTTCGTCTTTTCAATATTGATAATGTAAGTTTAATACTTATTTCTTCAAGAAAACTGTTATTTCTTTGTATCTTTCATTTTAGGTGTGGATTATGATATAGTCATTACCGGGAGCTTCACTTCTTAGTTTATGTAAACCAAACCTAAAATCGTTCTGTAAATCATAAACATTCTGGCTATAGACGGAGTGCAAAATTACACAAAAACGGTAAGTTTTTTTTTCAATGTTTTATATGTAGGCTAAATGTAGCCGTAACCTAATAAAGTATATGAAGAAATTTGTTCTATACTGAATAATTCTTCATTTAATTTAGTTAAATTTGTAATGTGTAAAAAAATGTACGTTTTTAATAATAATTTACTTGTTAGACACAAATAAAAAGCTTGACCTTCGTAATATATTCTTAACTTTTTTCTTTTTTTTTTAAGGTTATATTTGCCTATGCTATATTGAACAATAAAAGTACTAAATTTATTTCCAACAATAATATCAAAATGAAGTCACTAAATTAGAAGAGATATCTAAACATATGGAATTTAAGAAATTTTATTTTGTCAAATATAGGTTACTTTCAATAGTTTCTCCATCTAAATGACTATTATATTTGGAATGAGCTAATAAAAAACGGAAGATGAAAAATGCAGTATCAAATTAGAAAGTTGCAAAATTCGACTTATGAATGACACAACTATATCAGCTAACTGTCATAACAACTATATTTTTGGAATGAACTTAAAAGACGGAAAATATAAAATGCTTTATAAAGTTAGAAAGTTATAAAAAAATCAGCTGATATGTATGACACCACACCACTATATCAGCAGTCTTCTGAAGAGTGTTCTAAAAGTAAATAAACAATAAAAAGCCCCATTAAATATGGAAGTTTTCCAGAAGACGAATGTTGGAATTTATGCCCAAAAAAGGTACATTTTTCAATAAAATTTATTATATTTCTTTTTGAAAACAGTATTTTAAATACAAATTTCACATAAAATATCGAACTCTAGCTTGAACTTAAAACAACTAATATTAATTATTTTATTTTAGGTCTTTGAGAAAATGATATAAGATTCAACTTTTGCTCATAAAAGCTGGAAACAAATTGACATGCTTTAATAAGATATAACCTAAATTTGTACAACCTCAACAGAACAGAATTTAGAGACATATTTTAAGAAAAAAAATGTAATGGTTTTGTCGAAGCATGATGAGTGGCTTCAGAATTCTAGGCTGTTTTAAACATTGCTTGGCGGTTATCAGATTATGGTGTGAGGTGATGAAAAAACTTCAGCATTTAAGATGAAGAATGATGAAAATTAAGTATCTTCTCAACGAAATGATGTTAAAAGAAGACATGCTTTTGCAAAAGGATAATGAGTCTTAGCAAAAAGATGACGGATGATTATGGGTAGGACGGTCGCAACACCAGGAGCCTTTTATGATAAGGCAAGTAATATCCAGAAGATAAGTTTACAGAAGAGAACTGTGATGATAAAAAGACATGAACGTTTAGGACAAGATAACTGGTGTTTGGCAAGTAATCGCAAGGCTAATATATGGACCATGAGTATGCTGGTAGCAAGATGAGAATTGATTCCGGCCAGCTAAAAAATTATATATGTTATAGTGCATAAATATTTTTTATATAACTCATGGGAATGTAAGGAAAAGTTTACATTTACCCTATTACTATTTCTCACACCAGTGATGGAGTGACGTAATCACAGCAATGAAATTTTATGGCAAAAAGATCAATAGTTTTGTCTGGTAGGTGCTCCTAAGCCAATCTGTGATAATAATTCTAATCAGTCCATTAGACCTAAAGAAAAGCAAATATGTGCTTTATTCCACATTCTACCCTCTCTAATCCAAATGTAACTCTAGCTTCATCATAATTGGAAAAAGTAAGAGAAAAGTTGGTTCTAAAGGAAATCTGTTGATAAAGTCTGGCAGTTTAACTGACTTGTTAGCAAAGTAATCATAGCGAAGACAAAGATCATTCTATTATCAAAAATGATTCCAAAATTCGAAATAGAAACCACCCTCTCCAGGAGTTTTCTCTACACAAACTTAACCATTAAATCTAATCTGGTTTCGAGTTCACCATTAATTGATGCGATTCAAATCATGTTAATAAATTAAGGTAAATTAATTAAACAAACAAGGTCCCAGACTACCTCTAAGAACACTCGAGATTACTGCAATTATATCATCGAAAAGTATAGCATTTTTAATGTCCAATACTGGTTTTTATCCTAATAAATATTATATGGTTTCAAGATATGGAAATGGTTCTGCCCCGAAGATTGTTCTCTCTTAAGAGGGAGTAGGTAGAATATTGAATATTCCAAGATAGATGGGAGGTGACTTCACAGCTGCACAAGATAAGGAGATAAGAATAAATCATGTGCGTTCGAGTCAAAGCGGGATAGAGCAGGAAGAGCTTGTTCAAGGGCAGATGCGGCAAGAAGAGAAACGTTTGGGTCAATATAAACGGTATCAAGAAGATAAACCTTTGGATTGAGGGTAAGCGCAGCAAAAAGGTCACATCCGTTTGGATCCAAGAACGACAATAGGTGTTCGGGACCAAAGCAAGGGTTTGCACGATGAGCGATCAACCCCAGAGCAGGCAAGGAAAGACCAACGACATGTGAGTGATGGCCGGGCAGTAAGAAGATGACATAAGTTCAGACTAAGGCAATCGACGGCAAGGAGGTGAGCAATCATATCAGGTACAAGGGCGGCTTGAAGACGAGGTATGTTGAGAATCAGGTGAGCGGCGGCAAGAAGATGAGCGTTCGAATCGGATACAGGGGCGGCAAGAAACCATAGACGTTCGGGTCAGGGCAAGGGACAGCAAGATGGGCGATCGATTTCGAAGCAGGCGCAGAAAGAAGACGATGGAGGTTCGGGTTCAGACTGATTGCAAGATGACGGGCATTCGGATCTAGGCAAGCGGTATTGTGGTAAGAAGATGACTGATCTACAGGTCAATGGCAAGAAGATGGGCGATCGTTGGTGTTCAGACTGATTGCAAGATGACGGGCGTTCGGGTCTAGGCAAGCGGTAGTGTAATAAGAAGACGACTGATCTACAGGTCCATTCGAGCTATGACAAGAAGATGGGCGATCGATTCGAAGCAGCCGCCAAAAGAAGACGATGGAGGTTCGGGTTCAGACTGATTGCAAGATGACGGCCGTTCGGGTCTAGGCAAGCGGTATTGTGGTAAGAAGATGACTGATTTGCAGGTTAATGCGAGCTGTGTCAAGAAGATGAGCGTTCGTGTTGGGGGCAGCCACAACAAAAAGACAAATGGATGGTATACGAGTCAACGACAACGGTAATAAGGCGATAAGCATTCGGATCGTAGCGGCGGCAACGAGACGAGTTTTCAAGATGCAGCTGGAGGGTAGGCGGCGGTAAGAATTCGATAGTAAACACGGATTTTAGCCACAAATTACTTCCATAGATTCCTCATGTCGTAGAATGGGTGATAAGTGTTAACCCATTATTCCATGATAATATGGAAGTAGTTCGTTGCCAAAATTTGTTTTAGTGGGTAGGAAAATAGGGCAAGAAGGCAACAGGAAGATGAGCTTACTTTCGGGAAGATAGCGATGATCCCATCGAGGACAGGCTACAGCAAGAAGATGAGCTATTGGGCCGAGAGTAGTTGTCGGAAGATGGCGATTGTTTCCATCCAGGCCAGGCCACAACCAGATGAGCTATTGGACCGAGAGTAGCTGTCAGAAGATGGCGGTGGTTCTCATTCAGGCCAGGCCACAGCATGAAGATGAGCTATTGAGCGGGAGTAGTTGTCGGAAGATGGCGATGGTTTCCATCCAGGCCAGGTCACAGTAACAAGATGAGCTATTGGGCCGAGAGTGGTTGTCGGAAGATGACAATGGTTCCCATCCAGGATGTTTAAGTCGGCGCAAGATGAGCCTTCGGATGGAGGACAGGTGCGATAAGAATATGAGCATTCGGGTCAACAGCGGCGACAAGATACGGATGTTTGTCTGACCAAGGCAAGAAGGAAAAAGAAGATGAATGGAATCGACAGGCCACGACAAGAATATGACGGACGTTCCGACTCGAGACGAGTGGCTTCAAAAAGCTAAGGGATGAGGCAAGAGTAGGAGCTTTCAAGATGTTGGGCATTCGAGCGATGGCAAGAAGACAAGCATGCGAAGGGTCCGCCTAGAATGCGAAGGGTCCGCCTAGATCAGAGGACGATGGGTGTTCGAGTCGAGCCAAACTGCAAAAAGATGACCCACTTTCAAGTCGATGGCACGGAGATAGGTTTTCAAAACATGGTGGACGGTGGTAAGCATTCGTGACTAAACACAAATTTTAGCTGCAAATTACTTCCATAGATTGATTACTCATGTAATGAAATGAGAAATAAATATTTTACATCTGGAAAATATGGAAGTAGTGTGTTGCCGAAATTTGTTTTAGTTAGGTAGGTAAGAAGAAGACGAACTTTCACAACCGATGGGCGTTTCAATTGAGTGTGGTCTATGGCAAGAAAACGATGGAGTGATACCAAGAAGATGAGCGACAGACGGAGAGTAGATGACGAAGATAGCGATGCTTTCAACATATGGCAGGCCACAACAAGAATATGATGTCGATTGCAGGTGTGACACCAGCAAAGCAGAAGAAGATGGACGGGGACAGAAGGAAAATCAAGAAATGATTCAATGGAAGAAGACAACACGAGCAAGATGTGTGTTTGGGACGCGAAGGAGAGTGCTGGACGACGTCAAGAATGGACGAACAAGAAGATTGGTGTTCGAGGTGCAATTGTGGGACATTACAAGTTTTCGAGGCAAGATCCAAGATTGAAATAAGACAGAAGTTTAAATGGAAATCTCGTCGTTTTTGCGTCGAAAAATAAATATCCCTAGAGTAGAAAGGGCGCCGTTTTGTGCTATTTATGCTCTCATCGAGGCAGAAGGCGGGTGATCGTCGTAGTACAGGACGTGTTCCCTATTTTCTTACTGTTGGGACATTTATTTGACTGCGTAAAAGACGAGTCGGCGATGTTACGAAGAGGATGATACAATTAGCGACTTCTTACATGGATGAATAGGGCTGAGCTACAAATGGCGAGAACGGCAATGAGTTATGGATAATATTAGTAGCAGCGGTCATCACCTATTGAAACAAAAGACGATCCAATGTAAATTCGAATCCCCAGAATATGAGAACTGTAAAACACCTGTACGAGACATATGAAATATGAAAACTGGATCTGGAAATTACAAGCAAAAGTTAATCTTCAATAAATACTATCAAGTAAGTGTATTTTTGGGGTTTAGGGATTCATATACATGTATCAGAAATTTTAAGCTTTTTGGGCCGAGTTTCTGGAAGAAAACGGATCTATTCCTTGCTTTATTTTTTGAAAGGAAAAAATATTTGTAAAAAATAATTTTTCAACAATAAATCTCTTAATAAGCAGAATTGTTAGTCAACAATTATCTATTTGTTAAAAAATTTCGTTGACTCTCAAATTTTGACCCTCGCGTAAAAGTTTGTAATAACAATTCAACATATTCTTTAGATAAATTTTTCTTACATAGGACTTATTTTACATGTTAATAGTGAACTTTTTTAATTTTCAGAATTTTCAAAAGCAACAGATCCAAAAAGGTACTTGCAAAAAAAGAATTTTACTTTTAATGGTACTTATTGATATTACTGCATAGAAGAGCAGGCCGCACATTCTTTTTTTTAACTGGTCGAATGCTAGAATACATTCCTTTGATGAAAATTAATTTTTGGTGAGTTTTATATATATTTTTTTAATTTGGTATACCTTTTTCGCATTCGCAGCAAATATTGGTAAGAATATATTTTCCAATAAGCTATAATTTTTGTAGTGCCCTTTGAACCAGAAAGATGTGACAATGGTCCACAAATTATTCAACCAAGACTAAATTATGTGTGAAATACGAAGAAATAATATGGGTCAACCAGAACATTAATACTTCTATTACCTACTATAATATGTTGGATGAAGTAATGCGGCTACTTAATGAAAGTTAATGCCAAAATAACGGACAGATTATTTTGCAGGTAATAAATTTTATGTGATAAAGATGTTTCCATTTACAATACGATTCCTAGGTTTTTCATTGTTACTCTTTTGCTACAGTAATTTGTCAAAAAAATACGACCCGTTTTAAACATTTAATAATTGAGATTTGGTTTTGTTTTATTTATAATTTTTTTAATCAAAAAGCTCCACTTAAAATTGCAAAATTCTTAAAATTAAGGAAAAATAACATGCACCAAATATTGTAATTATTGTTAAAGTAAATGTTTTTTTTTTTTCAGTGTATGTCAAGTTTGAACATCTTATCTGGTTATTATGTACCCGTCCGATCAAGACCTGGACTAAGGCTACAGAAGATAACAACAACATATTGAAATAAAAATTGATAAATTTGTTTATATTTAATTTTTTTGTACTAATTAGTAATTAGTTAATTAATGTTAATTAATATAACTTTGAAAATATGTGTAATATGTTGTATGGAACAAAATTTTAAGACCTTCATATAATTAAGATTTGAAATTGTATGAACTGTGTAAATATAATGGATTTTTGATAAATATATCTTTTTTGTAATAAAACATTTGTTGCCTATTTTGTTTGTTTTATTCGATAATATGATGCTTCAAAGAAACGTTAAGATAGAAAATTAGTCTGATTTTAAAAATAAAAATAATTTTCAGTAAGGCAAATTTACTTAATTCCTTTATTAACGTAATGAAAAAAATGTATATTTAAGGTTCCAAACTACGAATATATTCAATCACTAACAAAATCCTAACGATAAAAATAATGTTTATTATTTGTTAAAGGGGCTATTGGAATACACGGTCATCAGCCTTTCTAAGTAAGATGTTCTTTAGGGGGTATTAGATGTACACTGTCCTTACTCAGATTCCTAAATCGGGAACAATGATTATCGAGCAGGCCACTACTCTGATATTTACCCTGGCCACAGACTAGCCCCTGACATTACGCTTTCTAATCCTTTTCATAGCCGTAGTGGCTGGTTGTATGGAAAGAAAAGAAAGTGCTAGGCTAACAGCACAGTTTCAACATTTTATCTAATATTTGTGTTAAGATAATTTTTATTCCGAAAGTATGGCATATCTTTAAAAATATGCATGTTATAAAACTTCCTTTTCTTTGTAATTTCGTCCGACACTAGCCTACTGCGGCATTGCCTGTACGTTGAGTAACCTAAATACTATTACATCACACTGAATTGTTCCTTAATTAGTATTGTAATTGAATAGGGAATATCGTCTTCGTCCGACCGTTCTATAAGGTTCGTAAATGCTATTACATCATACCGAATTTAGTTTCGAACTCCATTAGAATATCGATAGTCTAATAGACCCTTTAATTAAACACGATAATCCTTGTATCTTTAAAAAAAATTTGATTATTTTTATCGATTTCGGACTAAGCAGCTTTCCACAAAAGCTGTACAGTCAAAAAGTATTTTTAAATATATAATTTTATTCGTCAGTTCTATACCGTAGAAAAAATTAAATATTCTCTAAATATACAATTTTTAAGACAAATACAATATCAAATTCACTAAAATTCCTTTGCGCTCGGGACATAAATATTCAAATTTTGTCTTATCCGACATCAAAATATAAAATTCGGCTCCCATCAACTTTGTGTCTTCTAGCCCTGTTCAAAGATGTATTCGTATCGTCTTTGCCATATGACTGAACTTTTTTGCCAAAGATTTCCTAATCCTAGTTTTCTTTCAGATTTTGTTACATTTTTGTTTCTACAACTTAGTATACATAATACTATGATACAGGGTGTTCGAAATTGGTAATGACAGCATTGCAATCTCTTAAAACTATAAGAGATATAAAAGCAGTTAAATGGGGAAAGTTTTAGGCAATTATTTCAGAGTAAAAAATCCAATATGGTGGTCATAAGGAAAAACAAAATTGATGATGGTTCCAGAAAACCGAAACGTTCTAACTAAAACTTGACTAAATAGACGTATTCTGCGTAACAAGTGGCCGTACAAAAGTGTTAACAGATTTAAAAAAATATTGGGAAATAAAAAAGTTATAGCCGATCTAAGAAAATGCAAGGTTTTACTTTTTTAATATCTCAACAACGCAACAAACCAGAACCGATTCACCGACATAATTGCTTAAAACTTTCCCCATTTAACAGTCTTTCTCTCTTATAGTTTTTAAGATTACAATGCTGTCATCACCAATTTCGGACACACTATAAAACAAATCATACATAGTACATCATGCAGTGAAAGTTTATAGGATTCTTCTTGATGGCAGCAATACTGTCTAATCCGGGGCAAAATGACAGCCAAGGGCTGCAGCCTCTCTTTGCCTTAAGCCAACAATACCATTTATTTGGTGCTAGAGAGTTCGTGAGTTTACACGTACAGACTAAACTATTAGAGTTGATAGAGTTCCATAGTTAGTCGACACGAAAACTGACACAGAGTGAAAAAACTCGGGGTTAATATATATATTTTTATGTCTAATTTTTTCAGAAAATAAAACCTTGATCAGTGACGGGCTGATATAATTAGAATGATATAAAAGCAACTATAAAAAATATGCAGGCGAATAGTTTTCTGTATCGAGTGTAATCTCCTGGACTAATAGTCGTAAAAGAACAAATACTCTTCGTAGTGCAGTATTCAAGCAAATCATAATTAAAACAAAAAAAGAGTCACGCTGCACACAGTAATATAAGGTAATGTTTTATAATTTTATGCTCTGTAATCATACATCAGTAGCTGTAACTAAATACATAATTACAAAGGTATCTCACTAGTCCATTTATTCTTTTAAAAAACAATGACAAACAAAGTATTTTTTCATGCATTTTTGCTTGGTGTAGCAATGAGTGAATGGGTAGAAATAACAAAAGTTGTGAATCAAAATGTAAAAAAAATCGGTAAGATTCTTTTTATTCGACTGTAAAAAGGTAATTTTAGTAATGGAAAAAAATTATAACCCTTTAAAGATTTCTAGTAATATCGAAGCAAAATTTTAAAATTCACACTTTATCTTAAACATATAGGCTATTTGTAAGGAATAAATTAGTAACAGCATTTTGATGATTGAATAGGTTCCTCTGGGATTCAAATATGATAAAATCACAAAGTGCTACTAAATTCAGAGGTACGTATTTGAGAATGTGTCCTTTTAAACATTTACATGCTGTCTGTTCAAGCAAAGACTGGGTTGCGGGAATCGACATCAAACCATTTTTCGTCGATTTTCAACCCCATTCAGTAGCATTTCATTTGTGCCCTTTCCATTACTGTGTTTGGAATTAAGTTCGCAACATCAGATTTTGGAGGTACTTATGACAATTTAAATGTCATTTTCTTGGATTTACTTTTAAATGATGCTCTTCTATATATACAAAGTTAAAAAAAAAGGCATTAACTTCTTTTTTTCCAATATTGGAAAATGCAGATGGGTATCAGAACCACTAAAAGCATAAACGAAGCAAAGAAATTGCTGGTATTGTGGATATTGAAAGCCATTGGGACCTTTATTACATGAATATATATATATATATTTCAATTAAAAATGCGAAGAAAATGATGTAAAAGAAAATTGGGCAAAAATGTAAGAAAGTGGCTATATTTCACCCACATTTAATCAAAAAAATTTTTTCGAGAACTTCTCTAAAACGCACCGCTGAATTTTGAAGCACTTTGTGATTTTATCATATTTGAGTGCTAGAGCGTATTCATTCATTAAAATGCTGTTACTAATTTGTTCTTTATTACCACGTTTTTTTCCTTATAGGCAATATAGCCAAATATGTTAAATTTTAGAAATGTCAAAAGTTATAACATCTACTCCACCCAGTTACGAAGATATTTTAGTCAGACCTCAACATCTTTACGAAACTTCTGCCACAACGCCCGCCCAACAATATGTAACTGAAAGGCACGGAACAAAGCCATTTTCAACTTATCTTCCATTGGAAAATATCACACAAAGTTTTAAAGATGCAGGAAAAATTAATATATTTTATGAAAACTACAAAATTATGAAAAAGGAAAACACGAGTGATGAAATCGCAAGGAGTACTTTTAGTAATCTCCCAGTTATAGAGCAAAGCAGTAACAACGGAAGTTATACTGCTGATGATGATGTTAACGATTATATTAAGATTGATAATGATTTTGATGGTGGTAACGAAGATGATAAAGGCTCCACTGCAAATGATTCCTCACAGTTTGTTTCTGTCTTGCAGCAAGTTCAGAACCAGCTTTTAAAATATAAAGATAAATCTTTGAAAGGAAAAATTGAACTTCTTAAAGAACTTCGGAATAATTTGCTCTACGAAATTAGTAAGGATATTTCCTACTACTACTTTAAAAACTAAATAACTTAAAAGTTTTATTTGTCAATAAAATGGAAATAAAATTCTAGCTGTGATCATATATAATGAATAATAAAATACAGTCTTTTAGCCTATTCTAGGATAAAGAAATTAAAACTGAACAGCCAGATTTACTAAGAAGATTTAAGATTTAAACCCGATTTAGTTGCCATGAAATTTGAATCTTATAGTCGGTCAGTTTTGTTTTGCTTATGATGTTGTCATAATTTATATTACATATGTCACAAATAAATGCTTATATAGAAATATTAACGATAAGAATTTTGCGATGAAGCCTTGAAATATGTAAGAGAAATAGTTGTATCCCGAAAATAAATAAAGTTCTTCATTTTTGCCGGTACAATAATAAAACAAAATGATTTCTTTATGTTAATCTTTTTAGGGTTTAAAACTTGCTTGACTTATTGTTGCTTTTGTCAGTTTAAACCCTCTGCTGTCAATTTAGGATGGTTTTAAATTTAAATCCTGTTAGTACATCCGGCTGGAAGTGTTTTATTACTTGTTATACATAATTTTAATTGCGGTATTGCATAGATGAACATTTTTTGTAAGTTTTGCATCAATTAAGATAAAACTGTAAATGTAAATTTGAGCTAATCCGATTATAAAGTCATTTTGTAAATGACTTTTTGCGCTTTCAACAAAAACAAAATTGAAAAAAAAATTGTTTAAGTTAAAAGCCTCTTCTGATGGCTCTGAAATATCTATGTTAGAAATCGAATTTGTTAAGTATATACACATATTTCTTTGTTTTTGTAGAAACACGAATGTCCAAACTATGGCAGCCGTCTTCGAAAAATGAAAATTCGGAGCCACGGGGTTACAAGGATTATTACCCTGATGACAATTATCACATGGATTTTCCATCAAATGAGGGTGCCCTAATGACCATTGGATTTTTGACGTTTGCAGTGTTTTTAATAAAATTAGTACTAGTAAGTATACTGAAAATAGTAAACTATAGTAAATATTAGTTTATATTTCTTGAATCGATGTTTATGTATTGGAGCAATCGATAACGAGATAACAAAGAGACACTGTGTTAAGCTGTTCCTTCTAAAAACATTGTTACATATATTATTACACATTCGCGTAACTACGAGAGGGACAGGTGGGTCATACCAAAGATTATTATAGCTAACGCACAAAATACCTCACGCTTACGGCAGACCGTGTTTTTATTTTTCCGCAGCGAAACCAACCGAAAAGGGAATAAATTGAAATTGGCGGTCCACGAAGTTTCACGACGGGTAGCAATGTTGTCAGATTAGTTATAGCTAGAAAAATTAATTGATTTATTTAAAAGTAACGTAGTTTAATTGTCCGCTTCAAAGGGAGACCAATATTGAAAACTGAGCGTTAGGTTGTCGGCATAAGATAGAAATCTATTTTACGTAGTCAATTCTTGTAATGGGGTTGATTTAGACTAGGGGTTTATATTTTACTTTTTATTGAAAATTAAAAATGGAAAATTCTATATTTTTAAAATTAGAAACAAACTAAATAGTAATGAAAGTATTAAATCGTTGGTATTCTTTTGCAATCTGAAATAATGTTTTATTTCTAACCGTGTTAGAAAAGAGTACTTCTGTCCTTATATTAGTATCAGGTTTTTTCAGTTTGTTGAGAACTAAAATATTTTCTCTAATATAACGTAAGCTTAAACATTTTGAATTATAAATCTTATTAAGGAAAGTAGTATTTTTTATTGTTTTAATAAAATTGTTTACATAAGTACTTAAACTTTAAAAATATAAATTTTAGTGGCTCTATGGTGGGATGTTTCTTTATTGTCCACATTTATGTGTTGCACTCAGTTAAGGCCTTTTGGTAGCCAACGTAGGGGCCCTTTTGTTGATTTCTTAATATTAAGTTGTATATTTCTTCCAGATACCCTTTTTCGAAAATATTATTTCTTTTCTAGAACAATAAATGGACCACAAAAGATGCCACTTAAAAGCACAAAATAAACCAAAAACTGTTCTATATTGCTATTAATTTAATGCAGATTTACTTAGTTATTTAGAACCGTTTTGAGGTCTGCTTTGTATTAGTCGAATTAGTTATTTTTAAGCTAATTATGGGTGAACTTGTATGTTTTTCCATCGCAGTAGGAAATTATTTACATAGCTTCTGATTTATGTTTCTTTGTGCCTTAGTTGAGATTATTTTTGCACTTTGCAGCTGTTTTCTATAGCTTCTAAATTTGAAGCAGACCTAAACAAATAATATTAATTTTTTTGTCCGGCATACTATAAGCTCCGTTTGTCCTTCTGGTTTATCGTAGAAACTTAAAAGTTCCGCAAGAAATCAAATGGATTAATATTAAATCATTTCGCTGCACACTTTCAAAAAAATCGAAAAAAAAAAAATATGTTATTGTATTAACATTAACAAACTCATGTGGAATTTCAGCTCTTAAGGTAAGTAAGAAGCTGAGATATGGCCATTGAAAGTTGCGAAATGGGCTCTTTTTTATTTTATTTTTCGCATATTTTCAAATGCTCACCATATTTTTTGCCCCGATATACATTTAAAAAAAAGCATTTTAGATTTCTTGAAAAGACCTTTCCAAATTCGTTAATCTATTTATTTCTAATTTTAATGGCCCTTTTTGCAGGGCTATTTCTGCGAATTTCTATGATTTTTGGGCAATTTCAAACTCTTATAGAATCTAGACTTTTGATTCTCTCTAAACCGATAGGGTTCATTTTTATTTTGAAAAGTTCAGCTTGGTTAAAAAGAACCAGAAGTATCGGCCTTTAAAGGGAGATCTGTTTTCAAAAATTACAAAAATACTGATTTTCGGAAGGTTAAAGCAAAAAAACATATTTTTTAAATTTTTATTTTAAAAATATTTACTTAAATACATAGAAAACACTGAAAAGACTTGTAGCTTTTGTAACTGGCCCTTACATTGTATTTCCATATCGATTTTTTCTTTAATTTTGAACGCTTTTTTATTTTTTTTCGATTACTTTTTTTCTTTAAATGCTCGCCAGATCTAAAGTTTGGTCTCGATTTGAATTATAAGAAATGTACTTTTTGCATCTTGAAAAGGCCATTTTAACCAGTTTATTTATTAAGTACTTATGATTAGAATGTGCTTTTTTAAACTATAATTTTTTTTAACTCCGTTTTGCAAATTTTTATGACTTGATAAGCATGCTTTAAATCGTCATTCGTTCTTGAATTCCTATTATTTTTTGACATATATATATATATATATATATATATATATATATATATATATATATATATATATATATATATATATATATATATAAATCCATAACTATAGCGTTAGCTATAATAATCTCCGGTCATACTTATCCTCAAGTTTTGTTATAAATGTTATGTATGTCAAAGCAAGTTCACTAACTTAAGAGATTCAAAAGAACTGTTCAAAGTTTAATCTCGAATGTTTCACTAAAAAAGAGAAGAAACAACTGCTACTGAACCCTAACAATACTATGCGTGTCCATTATGAACTGGGCCGCTTATTTATTATAAATTTGATTTTGCCGGAGGGGGATACTCTTTTAATTGATTTCAATAAAAACGTTAATAGTATTTTTCTCATTTTAGAAACTGATCTACACTTTGAAATATAAACAACAGTACTACTACCAGACAACGACCACCACAGCTGCTAGTGTATTTTTGAAAAGAAATAAGCGTGAAATTGTCCAAGATCAATTTCAACGGTCTGCTAAGATTATGCAGTATATCGAAGAATACCCGTTATCTTGATATTTGGAGCGTAAAAATATAATGTAAATGACAATTTGTTGTTTTTTGATTATTAATCCTAAAATGTTATGGTAATGATTACACGACATGTCAGAAATAAGATTTACACAATTAAATAGTCCAAGTGTATTCAAATTAACTCTAAAAAGAAAATAGGATAGGATAGTTACTAACCTGAACTCTAAAAAGAAAATAGGATAGAATACAAGTTACTAATTTATTACTTCAAATTTTTTAAAAGTCTGTGAAAGGGGCAACCTGTACTGTGCATATACGAGGGACGCTCCAGAATTAATTGGCCTGACAAAGAAAACACAAAATATTTGGCAAAAACTTTATTTATTTCTCGACATAGTCTCCTTTTAGCCCGATACACTTTTCCCAATGATCTTCAATAGTTTCGATACCTTGTTTATAGTAAGAAACGTCGAGCTCCTCGAAATAACTATCTACTGCAGACAACACTTCTTCATCATTGGTAAATCTTTTATCACCGAACCATTTCTTCAAGTTTGGAGAGAGAATAACGGATGTGTGAACAGGCGCATTGTTGTGATGAAACAACACTTTCTTTTTCGCTAAATGCGGCCTTTTTCGCCTAATTTCGTCACACAAACGCTGCAATAAGTTCGCATAATATTCGCCGTTGATGTGGTGTTTCTTTTTTCAAGATAATTAATAAAAATTATACATGTGCATCCCAAAAAACTGAAGTCATGACCTTACCTGCAGATAGAACAGTCTTTACCTTCTTTGGAACCGATTCTCCCCTTTCAGTCCATTGTTTTGACTGTTCCTTCGTCTCGGATGTGTAGTGATGGACCCATGTTTCATCCATAGTTATGAATCGACGCAAAACTCGGCTTTTATGCGGCGAAACTTGGCAAACATTCGATTGAAACATCCTAACGACGCTGTTTTTGTTCGATTGTGAACAAACGCGGCACCCATCTTGCACACAGCTTTCTCATGTCGAAATGTTCAGTCAATATGCGATGTCCAGCACTTTTTTAAATGCCTACCATTTCTGCAAACTAGCGCATTTTTAGTTGACGGTCATCCAATACCATTTTGTGGATTTTTTTTCACCATTTCTGGAAGTCACCTCATTTGGTCGACCACTGCGATGTTCGTCTTCGCAGCTCGTACGGCTTCGTTTAAAACAAAGTTGCAGACTCCCCAAAGTAGTCTAGCTCGGCTTTAATACTGGTTGCACCAAGTCCTTTCAATTGAAAGTATGGAATCACATAACAATGACCAATTTTTTTCCATGTTTACAAATTTACAAGTAATACATAACTGAGAGTCTTCAAATTTAAAATTTGATCTTTCTAAGGTTCGTACTATTTAACACAGTCAATATATTTTAACAACTACCGCCATCTATGTCTCAGGCCGATTAATTCTTAGACTGCCCCCGTAGGTATATCTTAGGTAAATTGATTCATGGCAGTATCCAATTTTATTTCAAGCAAAATATATGAAGTGCCCACAACATCATTGGGTACATCGTTGTGTACCATTGTGTTTAGTTGGATATGGACATCAGATAATTCGACTTTGTTGTTTCGGAACATCCGTAACGATTTTTAAACTTTGCAATTCACTGTGTAAAATGCAGTAAGAAAGCAACTTTCCAATCCTAGAAATAGCATTATGATCATGATGGATTATTGCTTAAATATGAATCACAGACAAAGCCTAAATCAAAAATGTTACAAAACATTTAGTAGGACGGCGAATTTGACAATAGCAGAGCTTTTTCATTTATTTAGTATTGGCTTTTATTCGTGACTGCGTCCACGTGACACACACTTAGGAAATAAAAGTTTGTTGAGTTATGAGTGTTCTCTATTTTTTTAAAATCAAGCGATGTCTAACTAACTTTTTGTTTGGTTCAGCGGTTTCGAAGATCAATCGGTACAGAAATATAGACAAACAGAAAAAAGACAGCTTATAGTATTTCTGACAACCTCCTCTTCATGTCTGTAAAGTATCATTTAGCTGTTTCACAGATTAGCCTGTACAGATAGCCTATTTTATTCTTGACAACCTTCTCTTCATGTCTGTAAAGTTTCATCGAAATCGGTTTAGCCATTCCGAAGATTAGCCTGGACAGACAGATAGAAAAAAATTGCCTATGTCACATCTGACAACCCCGTCTTCACGTCTGTAAAGTCTCATTGAAATCGGTTCAGTGATTTCGAAAGTTACCCCGTACGGATACACAGACACTTCAATTTGATTTATATGTATACATGTATAGATAGTCAGAAAATTTAGAAAAAGGAGAATTTTTTATATCAATATTTTGTTATAATGGTCAATAGAGTCAGTTTTTTTTTACTTGCTCTTCGGACTAGCCGTTTAACAATAGAATGAACTTCCTAGGTAATGTTTCTATTCTTTAAAAACTGAGTCCGAAATATTTGGAAAACTAATTTATAAATCTGGAGGGTTTGAGAATGTTGAGAGTTATAGGGTTATCTGCATACAGTATCCTGTTCTTAAACTATTTGAGGAAATAATCACTGGGGAGCGTTTATGGACATGTAGGAAGTTATTGCGGAAAAGCAACATGGATTTCGTGCTAGCAAATCTACAATAACGAACCTTGTCTGTTACGAGCAGTATAATTTCGAAGCTTTTGAAAATAAACAGCAAGTTGACATAATTTATACAGATTTCCCGAAAGTGTTTGATACGGTCAATTATCTCTTATTGATAGACAAGCTCGGGATACATGAGTTTAATACTGGAGTGTGACTTGATATTTACCTCTCTGGACGAATACAGCTATCTGAAGAATTTGGCATACCTGATCTTTGATCTATTCCTGATTGATGTATCTAGAGTATTACTAGACAATTTTTTTTTGTTCGTGGACAATTTAAAATTGTCAGGGGTGTTTCTTCATCTGCGTATATCGTTTTCAGAAATATTTAAATGGATTTCATCATTGGCCTGGATCTAAATACGCAGAAATGTTATTCTGTTACATTTACACGTTTAAAACAACATTTTTATGGTGAAAATGCCCTCAATGATATAATATTGAAATGTGTAAAACAAATTAGGGACCTTGGTGTATTCCAATTCCAAACTAAGGTGTGTCTCACATATGGATGATGTTGTGAATAACAGCCGTACGAAGCTTGATTTTGTTAATAAAATTACAAAGAATCTATCCTTGGATTCTTACAGGACTTCGAACATATTTTTAAAATAGGGGATGAAAGTTCTTCCTTCTTGGTAGTTAGAAATGTAAAAATTAGTATATAGGTTTATGGTTAAAAAAATGCTACTGTATCATTTTTTTTTTTAAATTTACCTAATATAGACTGCGGATCCTATAGAATAATGTTGGCTTATGCTTAAAAAGAGAGAGCGTTTTCGAGGAATAATACCTATTTTTCAAATGGCGGAACTAAGAACAATACTCCAAACATCATTGGATACCCCTGTCACACGCTCCATCTCTTTTTAAGCCTGAGCCAACTCTCTTCTATAGGATCCGCGGTCTATATAAAGTAATATTAAATACTTTTACGTCTATGGGTAAAATGGTAACATACCTGGCCACAATATTCTCTAAACTTAAGGTTAACGAGGAATATCTAGTTACAATTGTAAGGGATCGGATTTTCAAATAATACAGCCAAGATTATATTAAAAATTTTTAAAATAAAATAAATAATTTTATTATTTTAATATAGGTATCTCTTTTTATATTACAACATTAAAAATACTGCCGCGTTAAGTACATTTTAAACATACAAAATATAATTAACTTAAAAATTAATCCTTATGTATAATATGTACAAGTTTCTTATAAATATTCTCCTCTTCTCATAAACCTAAAACAAAAATAATAATTTATTTTATATTGCAGTAAATAGACTTGAGATGGAATAAAAGGGAAATGTTACATTTTATGGAGATCCATTCGCTGATACCACGTGAGTCAAATGGAGTGTACTACCCAATATTTGACAAATTAAATTAAAATACTAAAGTAATAAATAATATAATTTAAAAATAAATAGTTTACCTACCATTGAAATAGAAAATGTTATAAAAAAAATAAATACAGAACTTCATTCGACACATTTAAATCAGCAGGTCACAACTAGTCTGTGATTTTGAAACTCTGGGTTTTTATTATTTATGTTTATATCCGAGACAGTCTAACCCTTCGATCATACTCTAGATTTAAACAACAATAGATTTGTCTGAAGGCTGTTTATGATCGGTGGGGGAGACGCTTTTTTGATGTTTGACAGACATAAACATATTTACTTATCTTGTCTTTCAGTTTAATTGCTTGTCGTGACTTTTTTCGGTGTTTTTAAGTGTTAGAAATTACTATAAATGCGAAGTTTACAATTAATATTAACCAAAAGGGGCTGAAAAACTTATTTTTATCGGTAAATATTGTTAGATTGTTTACATATTGAAAATAACAATAATAAAAATTTAGGCAACCATATATTCATACTTTATTTTCAGAATCGACGTACCCAGGGGTATGTTCGAAGGACGTACCGATGATACTCGTTTAAATAATGCAATTAGAAAAGGATAGCATAAAATCGGTATGTCTGTACCAAGAAATTAAATATCTACTGTTTATCAACACTTTTTCAAATATAAATAAAAATATTATTACGTTATTCAGCGTTCAAACAACCGGGCCCTAGTTCTGACGTTATGCTACTTCTACAGGGGTATGTTCGAAGGTCTAACCTTACCCTTTTATAATAAATAAGTTTACAAAATAGTAAAATGTTTATTCATAGTATACGAATGTCTCATGACAAAGATGCTGGTAAATTTGTAAGTCTCAAATATAAACAATGGCGTCAGAATGTAATGAATGAAAAAAACCTTAAAATAAAATTCCACTCCACACGATGTGTATGTCCATATCAATTACCGAGTAATATTAATAAAAAGTATTACTGATGATTTATCTGTAAAAATTATGATTACACATATCTTTAAGAAATGTTGTTAATTAGAAAATGTTTGGGTTAATAAGTACTTTTCATGTAAAATGCTTAAAATGTAATAATATAAATTTAGTTCACACAAGTAGTTATAAAGAAGATAATACACATTATACACTATAAACATTAATATCAGGTTATCTTTTAGTAAGCATTAATTTCGGATATCCCGTGTGTGTGCCGAGTCCTATTTAGGACTGTTTCGGTGAAATCTCATTTACCATTTTCAGAGCTTACTGTACGGTGTCTTTGGGGGAGCTGACATTCGGGTGCTGTCGATCCCGTGTGTACGTGGAGCGCGTTCGTTGGCTGGATGATTCTGATCAATCAGGTTGTGAGCGCTGCCGGGTTATGATCCGTTTCTCCACTACTTACTACTGGTTGATGTTTCGTAAGCAGGTTCTTCCAAGTATTAGACAATCGATGGCTATCATCTCTGCTATTTAAGTTGTTGGGCCTCTGTGCAATTTCGATGGCTTCTCTTATAACTCTTGTGGACAGGTTGTTATATCTCGATAGCATTTTTGTTCCTGAGAAATTTATCTCATGTCCTTTGTGCTTAACCAGTGTTGGGCCAGAGCAGAAAAAGTTGTTTTTTGCTTGACAGCATTTATATGTTCGTCTCTTCTGCTCCTTATTTACAGTTGGTTTGGCCTACATAAGATGAGCTGCATTCTTCGCATGGAATTTCGTACATTCTCTGATTTTATAGAAGGATTTTTTCTTAAGGTGTTGGCAGAAGATCCTTTACTTTACGGTCTGTGGTGAAAATCATTTTAATATTGTGTCTTTTGAGAGTTTCTGCGATTTTGTCTGTGGTGCCTCTGATATAAGGAACAAAAACTTTGGAGCTCTTCTCTTGGTTTCAGCGATTTTTCGGGGCCAAGTATTTGTTTTTTACAGCCTTGTCTATATGTTCTTTTTCATAACCATTTTTTGTTAGGGCGTCTTGTAGTATGTTCATTTCTTTGTGGTAATTTTCTTATCTGTAAGGGACTGCGACTGAAGCGCGAGTGATTTCATTACTGCAAATAATTGGGCGGAGTGGTGATGTGAATCGGCGTTTAGGTATCTGTTGATGTGAGTGTCTTTTCTGTAGACAGTATGTGCATGCAAACCATCTTCGTTTTTTTTTTTCAGTGGGATATCAAGAAAAAGTAGTTTTCTTTCCTGTTCTGTTTCCATGGTGAATTTGATTCTTGGGTGGATATGCGATTCAGGAAATTTTTGAGGTTTTTTTTCTCCATGTTGCCAGATAACGAATACGTCATCTACGTAACGCAGCCACAATCGTGGTGTGTGTGAGAGAAGGTCTTTAAAGATTTTGCTTGAAAGTCTTCCATAAATAAATTAGCGACTGAAGTATATAGCGGCGATCCATAGGGGCTCCCTCGACACGTTTATGTCGCTGGCCTTCATAAGTAAAATAGGTGTTATCGAGGGCAAATTGCTCGCCCATAGACGCTGTACAGTTAGCTTTGAAAATGGTGATTGTATATTAAAATAATTAATTAATTTGTATTATCTCAAAACATCAATGGGTAGAAGTTTCCATATCCAATGTGTGCAAAGATCTGAAGTACATGCTCATGCAACGTTGCCAAACATTTCGACACTATTTTAAGGCAGGTTAATCTTGAATTTGATGTCATTTTATTTTTTGTTAGTATCTCAGTAAACGGTAAGCTCAATATTTTAGTGCAAAAAAAGAAATTGGTAAGTTTCAAGACGCTAATTTTTAACTTTTTCAACCTCATCTAATCGACAAATGGTGCTATTATTCAAAAAAGAAAAGTGCCAGGTTTCTGACTTCTCATAACACTAAAAATTTTTACATTTTTGAGAATTGAATTCTCAGAAATTTACATGGTTAAAGTTAGCATAGGTTAGGACATAAACTATTATAAAAAAAATTGATTTTCCTTATGATCTAGTATTTTTTATTTAACATGGGCAGCGATTAGACCTCCTTAGCTTCATTTAAAGGTTTTTAAAGTTAACAAATACCTAAAATTCTTTTGATATTTCACTTACCCATCGTTTCCTGTTGAATTTCTACTTTGTACGTTGGATTGTCATACGCCGACTGACTTATCCTAGCTGTCGGCGGTGTAATTGCCGCTTTATTTTGGTTATGCCGCCTTACCAAAATTAAAAGTAAGATAAGCGTGCTGAGAATAGCGATCGCGGCTAAAATGGCAACGATGACCAGTGGACCATAATAATCTCCTCTACCTGTATCAAGAATTTCCGCTCTGGACACTTTGTCTAGAATTAAAAATATATATAAAACTACTTTAGTAATGATGCCGCTGATTGTAAAATAAAGTTTCTACTTTTGTACAGATCAAATGCATGTTAATGATTGGACCAAATTGATGTCTGGATATATCCAAGAATAGTAAAGAGTTAATTTGAAGTTACCTTGCGAAGAGGAACCTAGTGCAGGTGTAGCACGCGGCTTAGTAAGAAAGTCTTGCACGTTACTGGTTTTGATTTTGCCATTTGTCAGGTATACTTCTAACCATAATCTGTATCTCGTTCCAGGTTTAAGATCCGTGATAATGGTTTTTGTCGGTGAATCCCGTTTGGCTATCTTAAATGTACTATGATCTTCTTTGCCTGAATCGCTTTGATATATAGCTCTAAAAATAAATTAATAATTTTTTTATACTAACACGTATCTAGGGTATGCTTATAAATTTTTCGATAATGATTTGACAAGTGGCATCTGAAAATATTAATGTTAGTGACACGAGTGTCACTAGCTTATTTAGCCTAAATAAAACATGTTTGACATATCGTATCCATAGACGTAAAGGAAATTAATATTACTTTAATATAGACAGCGGATCCTATAGAAGAAAGTTGGCTCACGCTTAAAAAGAGATGAAGCGTTTTTAAGGAGCAGGACTTTTCGTTTTAATGGAAAAGCTAAGCACAATACTCCAAATGTCATTGGATATCTCTAACACCTGACCGAAATTGGGAAGAGAAATCCAGCTACTCGAATACGTTCTATCTCTTTTTAAGCGTGAGAGAACTTTCTTCTGTAATTGTATATTAAAGTAATATTAATTTCTCTTACGTCTATGATCGTATCATAGTTATTATTTAGTGGGGAAGGGTTTTGGTTTTTTGATAATTTACCTGTAAATGTTAACGTATTTATCTTCTGGATAGGGTACTCCGTTCCATGAAATTTCCACACTCGTGGATTTTATTTGTGTTACATCTAAAGTGACGCCAAAACCATATGTATCCACTTCATTAGCTGTCGTGAATTGTAGCATGTGTTCTGCATTCAGTTCTGTATGTTGTCCTACAATTAAAAATATAAATTTGTTATAGTAACTTTCTATTTTAACTACAACTTGATATTCTAATACAAAATTTTTTAGGTTATAGTCTCGTGAGGGAACTGGGCTTATAAGTTAAAGTGATTTATTTTCCGCAAAAATGGCAATTTTCCATTACAGTAACGCATTTTTCGGTAAGCATTTCAACACTTAGTTTTAATGCCTGCCGACTGTATAATTTTTCATTAACTTGACCTAGCGTGGGCTCGAACCACTTTCAATTCCGTCATCGTAGCCCAATGCCTTCACCGCTGCCTAAAAATTTGAACACGTCTTACCTGAGAATGGTATAAAGAATATTCCAATTTCATATTTGGTATTTGGTTTTAGACTTTCTATTGTATAAGTTGTCACTGCTCTATGAATAAGAGGTGTTGCATTATAAATTTTCCCATCGATTTCCCGGTAACGGAGTTGTACACCGTCGATAAACTAAAACAAAAATAATTTTTAAATTTAAAAACAATCATAAAATAAAAAAGAAGCAATTTTTAAATTGCAATTATTATTTTCTATACCTGTAGCTCGTATTCAGTGAATTTCCTCCATACAACTGTAACCCAAGTAGCGTTGATATCCGAAATTTCGAGGTCGGGTTCGATTGGAATTTGGGGAGGCAATGTTGTAGATTGTACATCTTTAGGTGTTCTAATTTTGTATACTTTTGAGGACGGCGTATTATGAAGATCTCTAAAATTGTTAAAAAAATATTTATCTTTCTTATATGGCTGCACAGCGGATGTCGCCGGTCACATAGTAAACAGATCGAATTAGGGATATTTGTCGCACGAGATATTTTCCCAGTAAATACATATTAATAAATCTTCAGAATGTATCACATGCCTTCACGCATCTCATAAACTGATGTTAGGTAGTGATAAAGTCACCATTTACGAAACTTTTTTAAAAAAGTGGGCTTTAGTTAAGAAATGGTTGAAACGATCAGTCAAATTGTACATGTTGTTCACTGATTAATTAAATTGTCTATGTATGTCTGTGACTTATACTTTACAGGCAAGAGCGGATCCAGCCTCTCTCTTGTATCTTGGGGGGGGGGGGGTCACAAGAGTACAGTATGGCAAGCGAAAGCGAGTTTTAACTGTAGGGGGAGGGGGGTGCCCACCACATTATCTTATTTAGCATAAAAAGAAAGGTGACTTCTCATACAAAAGTTGATACATAATTTAAAATGGGGACATAATTTGCTTTGTATTAATAATGAATTACCATATAAGTTTTTTTCATAAAAATAATAAATAAATAAATAGCTGTTTATTTCCAATAGGCCAACGGCCCCCTTACAGGAAATTCAAACTGATAAAGTAAATAAAATAATAAAGTAAACAAACTAACGAAAGCTACAGTTAATCTAAAACTAAACACCCATTTAAAATCAATTCATCGTCCATTAGAATACCGGATTTACAAGCTGTAGGCGTACAATATTCTCATAAACTATTCAGGTACATAGCAAAGTAGCAAATTACAAAGGATACCCAGACACCTCGCGCAGATATTTCAGAATAGTTGATAGGCCGTCAAAATGCATGTCGCATAGTGTAGATGGGACATTGGAATAAAATGTTTGACCTAGTAAGCAAAGGTGGTGGAGAAATCTGGTGGATGCCTGGCACCAACACGGGGAACGCGAAATGATAACTGCTCTAACAAAAATCGATGAATCCTCGCTTTCAGAAGCTTATAGAGAAATGATTGGGAGTTACGACGTACAGCCAATGGCAGTTCCTTAAATCTTGCGAGAATATGGTCATAATTGAAACCCCACTGAGGATAAATATTGTCCTCTCTAAACATTAAATACTTTAGAAATTTCCTTTGGACGGCGTCTATGGCAAGGCCATGACAATTGTATATGGGAGATCACACAATTGATCCAAAATCTAGCCTCGATCTTACGTAA
This sequence comes from Diaprepes abbreviatus, assembly GCA_034092305.1. NCBI lineage: Eukaryota > Metazoa > Arthropoda > Insecta > Coleoptera > Curculionidae > Diaprepes > Diaprepes abbreviatus. Next base: position 5,552,082 of record JASJET010000105.1, read on the forward strand.
CTATAATACAGCAGTTTGAAAGTGGCTGTACTAGAAAAAGGTTTGCAGTTTCGTAGAATAAAACCCAATGTTCGGGATGCGCTAGCCACCATCTGATCAATGTGGGGAATAAAGGGAAAACTCGCATCGAAGACGACACCCAGGTCCGTCACAGTATAGCATGTATTAACGATAGAACTATTTATATGGTAATTAAACCGAACAGGATTTTTTGTTCGAGAGTAAGAAACAACATTACATTTAGAGATATTAAGATCCAGCTTATTAGCCACACACCATTGACTAATCATATCAATACTGGCCTGAAGGGACAAACAGTCCGCAACAGAATTAATGCGTTGAAATATTTCATCAGTCATCAGCATAGGCCAATCTGTGACTCCAACTGGGAAACAAGATCGTTTATAAATGTGTTAAAGAGAAGTGGCCTCAAGTTCGAACCCTGGGGGACATCTGACGTTGGAGTAAACCTAGCAGATTTATATTCTTCTATTTGCACAAACTGATTACGATTAAATAAGTAGGATTTCAAGAGGGAAACAAGGTCATAAGAGAAGCCGAATAGGACAAAAGTATTCTGTCAGAGTATGTGATGGTTTATTTGGTCAAAAGCCTTACGGAAATCAGTGTAAATAACATCGACTTGACTTCTGCTGTTAAGAGCGTCGCAAACATAAGAGGAAAAAGAGCAAAGATTAGTCATATATGATCTTTTAGAAAAGAAGCCGTGTTGATCAGTCGATAATCGATTTTAGAAAATAAATATTTCTGCAAGATAATCTCGAAGACCTTGGAGTAATTACATAAGATTGTATGCCGCGATAGTTTTCAACTAGAGATGGATCACCTTTTTTCAGAATAGGACGGACTTTGGCAATCTTCCAGATCTCTGGAAAAACCCCGCCGTTCAAAATCAATTACCATCAATATGACAAAGGGGAGCGCTCAGAACAATGAAACAGTCCCTCACCAGAAAACTAGGAACATCATCTGGGCCAGATGTGGCCTCATTTTTAAGTGACTTGCAGGCCCAAGAAACATGTAGTTTTTCTATTCCATCATCTCTTACAGCACAAAATGCGTTAAATTACATATGGGTGGAAGTTGTGTTTCAACAGAATTATATGTATTGAGCTCTTTGAGATTCCTGTTTGTAGAGCCACTTGTCTTAACGATGTCATAGGATATCCCAGAATTGCAATTTCGACATTTCTATCATTGAGAATAGGTTTCCTTGAATGCATTTTTGCCTTAAGGGTGTCAAAATTTACGAAATTTTCCAATATTCCTTTAACACTATTCCGTGACGGTTTCTGCTTATCTGGATATCTATCGGCAAATGTCTGGCATGTTCGTGATAAAACTTTGTTACATTCCCTACAGATAATAAACAAATTTAAATAATCTTCGTAGGTATAATTTAATCGCTACGGTATAATTTTTATTAATAATTGTCAAATGGCAAGAAATAGTGACATTTCTGTAGTGCTCTATTGTTTCACTCTCATGGTCAACTAATAACAAAACTTAAAAACCGTATAGTTTTTTACAATACAGAAATGTTATATTGCCAATATTTCAAAAACTACAAATTTTTCGAATAGATAACCTTATTCAAAGTTATCCTTATTTTTAATGTTAAATATGATAACATTATAAAAAAGGGGGTTTACGTTTTAAAAAAATTGACTTTTCAGGTTAATATTTAATGTTAGTTTTTGATCATCTTGTATTTATTTATTATCAAAAATATCAACACAGTACACTAAAGTAGATCCCCTTCTAGAAGGAAACCAACCCCAACTAAATAAAGCCTTTTATATCGAAGAAATTGATTGTTATGTTTAGGCCCGCAAATGCCAATTTTGACAAAGTTAAAAATATGTCGAAAACAGTTAGACTTAGGTATAGGATATTATACGTGAAATGTGTCTATAATTTTGAGTAGAATCTAAAAATGAAATAACATATAGGGTGTTTCATTTAAAATAAGCAAGAAGGTATTAACTTCCGTTATAACAGGAAGTGCCACCATCTTCAAAAAATGTTTTAGCTGAATGGCCCCCATCGACTTTAGTAAACTGTCAAATTTTAAAAAATTTCCTAAGTCTATTTTCCTAGAAATCGATCGCGACACTTCGTCGTTGATCACTATCTTAATTAATATTCTTAATTTTCATCTGTCTCTCATTCACCAAATTTCATGTTTTTGTTGATTCGTAACATAATAACAACCCTAATTAGATAAATCACAACAACGCAAGTAATATTCAGATTATGAACCCAACTTGCAACAGCTATGCGTTTTTTACAAATCTAAAGAATTTAATATTGGGTGTGGTATCCAAATCAGAGTATTTTCAGCATTCGCTAACATACGCTTGAATCGTTTTGTCGAAGACTTTGTTTTAGGACGTGGTTTTGACAAATATACTAATCATCAACATTTATGTCTAAAGCCTCACAGTAAAAAAAATAGTTTTGAGAAAATAACTTAAATTCGTGACAGGCGTTAGGGTCTTTGTGTCGCTTTTTGGTTTTGACAGTGATACTGAACAGTAATATCTATATCGAATTGTTTTGAAAAGTTCAGCCTTATAACTAGAATTTCGAGTAGATACATTTTAAGCGAACCTCGACAACATGTCCTGAGAACTACGAAATTAAATCATCAAAAGGGGGTATCATAGATCCAGATGAGAAATCTATGTCATCTTAAATCTATGAAATATTTCGCATTTATCCATAAACTTACCTGAGAGTAATTGTAATTTTAATTTTGTATTCTTTATCCGGTAGAAGATCCAAAAGATCAAATTCTAGAGATGGCGTTGCAATAAGATCATTAGGAGGTGCAAATACTTGTAGATCCCAAGAGTTAACGTCATCAGTGCTAAAAACAATTTTCGTCAAAAACCTTTGCTAAATTAATAAGGAGATTAAAAATATATCTAATATTTAAAGCGTTGCTATATTGAGCTAAATCAATATCACAAGTAATCTTACTCTTTAAATGTATATCTAACTTCAACTCTTCCATGCAACCCAACGATAACTGGTGGTACCATAAAAGCTAATCTAACGGTGTGGGGATCAATTGCATCTAACGCATGGACTGTTATATCGTCACGTGGTTGATTAAAACCATAATCATCTGGATAGTGATTGTTAAATGCATCTGTGAAAAAGATATCTATAGAATAAAGAAGCTATTCTGTTTTAAAATTGCGATTGTTTTTGTCAATTTCTGATTTAAAAAATATTAAGTGAGATTTTACAACAAAGTTATTTGAGTTACTTTGGCAAAAAAATCTGATTTAAAAGGTATTTTATTTTAGATAGAGCCAATAGGTACATCAAAATTTCAGTTTTGTCATAGCGGGCATTAAAGATAAAAAAGCAATATAGTTATTTTACTAGTAGGTAATGTATTTCGTCAACTCATTTTGTCTTTACCTTCTGGTCTATGGCTGGCAGTCTTGTTCGATGTCTTGCTGCTACTAACTTCCAAATCATGTCCAAAATAAGGTGGTGTATGAGGAAATGGGACTAATGGACTTTGATTATGAGGATTTATGTTTTTATGGAGTTCTTCTAAAATTTGTTCAAGAGATATGTCGGGAGGAATATGATGCTCTTGATGTAGAACTAAGGGGACTATTGGATGATTTTGGCCAGGAGAAACATTTGGATTAGGCAAGTTTATGTCATTTATGTTGTTTATATTGAAGAAGGCCTGTTGATTGCCAGGAGGTTTATTTATGGTTCCTTTATTTGAAGGTAAATTGTGTATTTCTAGAACTGATCCAGATGGAAGATTTGAAATTTCTGGATGATGCTGAAGGAATTGCAGAAAATCTTCTGGATGGCCTTGTCCGTGAATTGATATATGATGATGGTCGTTAGGATTTAAAGGTACTGTTGGGGTGTTATGGAATCCTGCGATATTTGGAGGACTGACCGTTGTTTGGTTGGACTTTTGTGATTTTTTTAGAATTGGTAGATTATTTGGAATTAATGTTTCGACATAGTTAGAAACTTCATTCTTTACAATGGATGGTTGTTTCGAATAAATTGAATTACTCTTAACATCATTAGAATTTGTTTTACTAGGGATTCTAAAGAATGGGTTTTCATCAGGATTTATATGAGGTCTGTGGGGTCTACCCAAAGGATCAACAATATTGCTAGAAGAAGGCTCTTCGTTAGTATATACGGTGAGAGGTCCAAGTACTTTGGAAGGCGATTTTTCGTCGACGAATGGTCCGAAAGGTCCAAAGTTGAAGTCTGTTTGATTCTTAATTGGTTCTTTTTTGTCGGTTTTCGTCTTATTTAGTGGTGTTGGGACTGCGGCTGCAATAAATGAAAATCCACTTGTCTTTTGCAAAGTGTTTCATTTACTTATTAAAAAAAGTTAATATTCACTTTACTGTAACATTAACGTTATAAGGAATGTAATCTTAAAAGAAGAAATTCCATAAAATGTATGATGTCAAAAGGTAAAATATGTAAGCCTTGTATACTGCATACCAAAAGAAATCTAATTATCTTTCAACAAGCAAAATATATACAGCAAAAGAGTGGATGCCATAACCGCAGCTACAGGAAAGTCCAACGTCTACAGTGCGTGTATAGTCTATTTATCGTCTTGTCTTAATAACTAAATTAAAAATATTAAGTTCGTAATCAATGATTAAATTTTCAACTAAAAGCTATTAGGCCTGTTCACAGAGAAATTACAAACCAATCTGCGCCAACCAGAATTGGCGCTGATTAGTTTCTTTCACACCTCCTGTTTATATATGCATTATATCAAAAATCTATTGTTATTATTGTACAGACCATTTCCGAATTTTCCATAGTGTACTAGTCATAAATTACCTTAAGGCTAGGATTAGGTGGATTTGATAGTTCTTGCTATTCTTACAAACACATTAAAAGTCTCCCACTGCTTCTTTAAGTAAAACATTGTGAAAAATGGACCTATTTATTAAATTCGAGCCCTTATTTTGCTGTTTTCAGCTTGTTCTTGAAAACCATGAAATATATTTTAAATAAAATTTCCTCAAAACAATGATTTTATAGAATATTTTATAGTGCATTTAGTACGACCACTTAAGCACTACCGAGACCAAAAATTTTAGTATTTAATAAATCTTTTATAATAATTTACTCATACTGGGAATATTCTTGAGATATTCAGATAGTGAAAATAATCAAAATGTACAATATTAATATTCAGTTGACATGCTATTATATGGAACGTACATATAGCCTTGATCAACTATAAAAAGAGGTTATCTGATGGTCAAGTTGTGAAATTTCAAAAATTGATATTTGTAAAAAAATGAAAACAGGTCATTCAGTTTCTTCTCGTCTTTATTTGAAGAGATATTTTCAAATAAATTGCACATTTCTATTGTCATTTCCCGGAAAAACCTCGATATTCAATAAATTGGTTAAATAACTTGATTGCATACCCTCAACCATGATTAGTTCTTAAATTTAGGTGTTATGCATTTTAATTAGGGAAAATCACTGGAATGGCACCATTCACCATCTTTTTTTATCAAGGTGATATCACAAGATTTTGTTAAATTATTTTTTGTATTCTTTTTTAATTTTTATTTATCTTGTAATGAAGGGTATTTGGCTAAATTCCTTATTAAATTTGCTAATATCACTTTCCACTTGGATGTAATTATATTTTGAAATTGGCATCATTCACATCAGAACAACAATATAAAAATTAGCCTACCAGGCAATGCCAAACATTTAAGAGTTGTTTGAGTTATGTATAAATAAATTTTAATAATTTTTCGATAATAGGGTATGTTTATTTTCGCAAAATTACTTAATTATAAAGATATTTTTAACGATACAACAAAAATACATGTTTGTAAATAAAAATAAAATTAAATTAAATCCTTTCATATAACTGACCTTGATGTATTCCAATTACTTTGCCAATATATCTATATTTTTTGTTCATATTAAAATACATAAGTGACGGATACATTTGCTCAGTCGTTGAGTAACTAATGAAGGAAACAAGTAACAAACCATCTATAGAAATAAAAATAATTCCACTTTTGAAATTTTAAAAAGAAACAAACTTTGAAACCTAAGTTACAATTACAGGACTTAGATTGCTTTAAAATTATTCTTCAGCTTTTATACCCCATAGTTTTAAATGATACTAAAATATTTTGCTTAAGCATAGGTGAACGATCCCATTGGCCAACTAACAAAGAAAGCTATGGACTAGCAAATACCTGGCAAAATTCTGCCCCTCTCCTCTTTTACAATGTTTCACTTTTTGTGTTGTAAGTCCCTTTCTGCTGACGTGTGATATTTTCCAATGAACATTTTTCTGTTACTCACTCTTATCGATTTGTCCTTTATAGTTTTTACAAAATATAAGTTATATATTAACAATATTGAACATACCTTGATCTTTAGGATCTAAACACACCCAGTACATACAGCAATCATCATCGGGGACATGCTGAAGGGATGCATCTTTGGGAGCACACGCTAAATTTTGAGGCGGTAAAGCTGGAACTGGAGGACAAGTAATTTGGCATTCTACATTACCCATCTCACAATAACATCTAAAATATTCAAACATCCGATATAATGTTTGTCAATGAAAATATCATAATGAAACTTTACTATATATGTTGTTTAATTTTGTTTGTTTATACGACGTTTCGATCAGGTTGTACTGTTATCGAGTATAGTTAAAACAAACCATTCAAAAAGTGTTAATAACTTCGATCATATCCTATAGATTTAAACAACAATACATTTGTTTGAAGGTTGTTTATGGTCGGTGGGGGAGAGGCTTTTTTGATGTTTGACAGATATAAACATGTTTACTTGTCGTGACTATTTTCAGTGATTTTAAGTGTTAGAAATGAGTATAAATGCGAAGTCTACAATTAATATTAACAAAAAGAGGATTTAAAAACTTATTAGTGAATATTGTTAGATATTGTTTACATATTGAAAATAACAATAATAATAATTTAGGCAACCTATATTCATACTTTTATGTATTCAGAATTGACGTACCGATTATATGATACTTGTTTAAATAATGCAATTAGAAAATGATAATATAAACTCGGTCTGTGTGTGCCAAGAAATTAAATATCTACTGTTTATCAACACTTTCAAATATAAATAAAAATATCTTATTTTTTATTGCATTGAAAGTAAAAATAAATTTAGGTCAAAAATCGAGAATATAACAAAGTTAACATATACCTGAACACACATAACGTCGTCATCTGTGTCTCGGGTACCAAATGATGCCTATACCTGCTAAACTTAAGAATTCTATACTAATATATATTTGACATTCAGTTCTGATACCGAGGATAACTTATTAATCTATGACGAGGACAACGATGGCGAAGAAGATTCATCTTATGGGTCCGGAATCGACAAAATTTAGTAAGTAAGTAAAAAACTTCTCTCTGTGTATTTGAACTCTCAATAGCTTTTTTCTCGAAACAATTTTTCTCGACCTAACTGAAAACATAACTCTAGCTACAATTGTTTTATTAGAAGTCACTGAAAACGAAAATTTTCTTTTTTTAAATTAGTATCTTTTGAGCCTTCTAATATAGGTAAAAATCTTGCAAATATATATTTTTTTACTTTGAACACCTGCCGTAAAGTTATTCTGTATACTTTACATTCTAAAAATGTATATATTCGTCTAAAGGCGGCACCACACATGCGGCATTCGCCGATTCCCGAACAACAAATGTTCGTCATTCGACAAACATCTACTAGTGTGGATGGAGGGTTTGAGGTGAACGTTCAGCATTCGCCAAACACCAAACATTTTCCATCGGTTGTCGGTAAATTTACACGAATCAAAGGAAACGAACATTTGCCAAGCGGAAATTTGTGTAGTCGACCACACATTCGGTGTGTGCAAGCAAAAAATCTTAAACAAATAATGTAGACTTTTGTAACTGTCGCCGGTCGCTAAAAGCCTGAAGGTTACTGCTAAACGTTCTTTGGCAGAAATAGCTTTTCTCCATTTTGTGTATTGTTTCATTATAAAGGGTGTTAAATATTCAAAATCTTCAAGAGACATTCTACAAAAATTCTCAAATAAACCAGAGGGCCCTTTCAACAAATCAGCCATAAGTTCATTAGTACCGTATCTGAAATAATATTTATTTTAAATTCAGACTGAACAATTTAATTCATTAACTACCTCTGCCTGCTTCCACTCAGTGTCCGCATCCACCATCTTCTTCTCTTGGGTTTTCTTTTTTTATTAGCAGCAGGTTTGCTGTGCCCATTACTATAAAAGCACTAGCAGCAATAATGGTTGTATTATCCATTTTCCACTCTAGTATTTTAAATTAATTTTTTCGTGCCAAAATTAGCACGAACATTCGTAAACTTTCCGCCCCGAACTGATGGTCGGCAAAAGTCGCATGTGTGGCGCACTGTATTCGGGAATTCGCGATTAGTTTGTCAAATAGTTCGCCAAATTAGCAAATATTCAGGATTCGGCGAATGCCGCATGTGTGGTGCCGGCTTAAGACCAACTATTCTCGAATAAGTGATCCGATGTTGGACCACAAGTATTATACCGAGGTTGTTATTTAATAACTGTTAATTTTTTTGAACAAAAATTTATGAAAGTTTAATATAGTCTTAATAGCAATTTTTCCACGAATCCTAAATCTGTTGCCAAAAAAATCGAGGAAGATGGCTTCTTTCATCCTCTCACAGTGGCGTTTCCCACTTAAAATTTAAAAGTATTTATTTGCAAGGAAGTTGCAACAAACTGCAACTTACTCCAAAAGTGGCATATGAATTGTCATTATTATTTGAATAAAAAAAATTACATCCGGTACATATATTTTTAATCCTTTGTTGAGATTTCTATTTACAAAAATTTTTACTGCATGCATAATATGATTGATTTCAGTAGCAGGAGAGCTCTTCATTCGTATCAAAATCATTTTAAATTTCAAAAAATGGGGCAGATCGCTTCACCAGAACCTCCGCGAAAAGTAGGCAGTGGTTCACGGGACGACCTGTACCCCGACAAAAATTCGAACTAGGTCATCGCTAGTATGTAAGCCAAGCGTCACCAAAGCTCATATATTTTCCTTACTCATTAGTTTAAGGCACGAATTCTATATCGTCGAGCGACAACCTATCAATAATTAGTTCTCCTTATATTGTAATTCGATACAGCCAGCGACATCTCTTAACAACTAAGAAAAATACGATGTTATAAGTATTGCCACTAGTTGCGATAGCAAAAGTACAGTACCGGACTGATTTTTTTTAAATGAATTAAGTAAATGAACCAACGATTATTTTAAGAAATGGTTTTCATAGTAAATTAAGTAAACCATTACTCACGGGTTTTATAGATTAGAGTAAAAATTTTGTGATCATTGGTATTGAGTGAAATCTAGGAAAATGGCGTTTTTTTGAAAAGATTTCGATACTTAACCCCTATTTCGAGGTCGTAGAACACGTCGGTTTTCCACAATTTTTATGGAAAACAGGGAAAATCACTTTTTACTTTAGGTACAATTTTTTACTAACCAAAACTAACTAAAAATATTGGGTGGTTAAGATTAATTTTACCTTTTTTTATACATTATAAACATTAAACTATGTTGTTAACTGTAATAGATAAATTTTATAATTTATACAATGAAAGTATAAATCTAGGTCAATTTAGATTAGTTCAGTTTAGTGATTGTTTTGTAAATTAACCAAAATCAAGCTAAACCTGAACTAACCAAAAATTTTGAGTTTAGAAATTAATTTTACCCAGTATTAAGCATTAAAACTGATTGTGAGATGGACAAATTTTATAGTTTATATCACGAAAATATTTTACATCTGGCAACATCGGAAATTAATGAATTTCACTCAAAACCAATGATTACCAAAAATTTGTTTTATTCTGACCTTTTTTCACATCCCGTAACATTTATAGGTAATTGTTCCCAATTTTTGTACATTTTTCCTTCATGCAAACAGGAACCATTGTTTTTGCACCTAACTTGTTCTGGACAACAATTTGGCGGTGATGGTTGGAAATTTGGTGGTATCGTTTCCCATTCTACACAGCTTGGATCTACAAGAAAAGTAAGATAATATTGTTTTTAATGATGCACCGTGAGTGTCCACAAACATTTTTCCAATAAAAGGCAACTTTATTAAATAAACTTAATAATATTCCGCTTTTGTGAGACATACATAAAAATAAATTAATTAAGTATATAAAAACAACATAAGAAAACAAAATGAATACACAGTAAGAATTATTTTTCAATATTTACATTTTTAATATCTAAAAATGAGCAAAATTATGAAGTTCTTTGGAGGTAAGAGCTCTTTCTGGTCCTCTGCCCACGTCCATAGTAAATGAGATCAAATTTTTTGGTTTGTCTCGACTTTTTTGTGTTTAATTTATATGTTTTCTTTTTTACATCTCGAGACCAGAAGAGATAAGTAGGTACATAGTCTCGTTCCAAGAGTTTTTGTTTGAGAAAAAGATGGGTTAAAAACATAATTTCGTCCTGACGCATTAACTTGAATAAAAGTTTAATATTTATAAATTTAACAGTTAATCTACTTACTTAATACGTCCACTCCAAAATAAGTAGGACATTCCAATTTTAAACATTTCATCTCTCCTTCGTTGCACACACAAAGAGAATCACAATCATCATTGTATTCGTCTCCAGCTTTAAACGTTTTCCCTTTATATTCACAATCCTTTTTGGTATTGTTAACTTTCTCTTGTGTTTCTTCTGTAAATATTTCTTTGTTTATTCCATTATTTTCTTCTTTTTCACTGTCACTCTGTTGCACTTCGGTTATGTTGTCCGTGTCTTCCAATTTGACGTATTTAAATTTTTCTTTAACGAACAATTGACCTTTTGGAAATAATTGGTAGTAGCTCCAGTCATTCTTATCATTACTAACCTCTAAAAATATTCAGGTTTAAATTGTTTTATATTTTATTTGAAATATTTAAATTTAAGTGCCAAAGAATTGAAATTTTATTTTAATATATAGTTTACTGTTTTGGATGAAACATTGTTTTATGAGACTGACTATTTTTTTTTTATTTTGAAGTTTCTGTTTTACAGATAATACAAAAATTTAAATGAATTAGTAAATACATTTCTGATTATTATGAGAAATACTGCATTTTCTCAATGTTACTTTACATAACCTAAAAGTTTACCTAAAATTGGTAAATTATCATCCTCATACTTGGGTTCAATATCCAATAAAATAATACTAGAATTATGTTGAACGGCGGATAAAATTTTGTGTTTCCCCGGTTTTGTTACATCATCTTTGTCATGATCTTGATGGTCATCCAGGGTGACGTCACAAAGAACTTTTTTGCAACACGAATCGTTAGGATCTGGTATTTCAACACAACTTTCTGAAGTTTTCTTTACAGGCGGGCATCTAAAAAGTTTTTACATATTAAAAAAATATTACAAAGGTGTAAAAGGGATATATTTATATTTGTGTTTTTTATTTTTAATAATTCGAAACAGGAATTCACATTTCGAACTGGCAACTTAGACGTTTAAAGTGGCATCTTAGAATTCACATTTTATATTGAGAAAATCAACTTGATTTAACAAACGAATGAAAATATTTTAAAAAATTGTTGTTTATTCTTTTCAATACTTAAAATGTTTATTTCACCTACTGAAGTTTTGATAAAACTAGGTCAAAGACCAATCCATAGAGAAAAATATGTGATTCTGTGACAAAACTGCTTTCAGGATACTGACTGTGCCATCACACTAAAAACAATCGGTGGTGATATTTTGTTGTTTTTCACTCTCTATGATTCATTAATTAGTTAGTTTTGGGCTCGCTTGAGTACGAATATGAAGTTAGAAAAATGATATTATTTCCAAGATGGGTGACTCAAAATGGCGTATAAAAATTTACAAAAAATTTCACTTGGGGGTTTTCGAAGTTGCTGATTACGAATATTATGCCAGAAAATAAAAACTTTTATTTTTAAGATGGTGGATTCAAAATGGCGTATCGAAATTTGCAAAAAACGATATTGGTACTTAAAAATCTATTAACCTGTACCTAAAATGGCCTTAACTTTGCAAGAAAAGATCGTAGGTGACCGCTTAATAGCTTATTTTGAAGGGTAACAGTAGTATTAAATGATGCAATTAGAAAAAAGGAGAAAAAAATTTTGTGCATCGTGTACATAACCTCAAAAGTAGGCAAATAAACATTTTTTGAGTACATAACCTCAAATATTTCGAAACTGACGTGATGGGCTAATTCCGATTCGGATTCTAGGAGCAGATTACTTCGAAAATGATCCCCAGTTGCTTAGCAACAATAATGACCTCATTTTTTGTAGACCTGCATAATTAGTGAAACCCATATGATAAATTTATAAAATTATATTTAAAAATCTTAAGTTTATTTTTTCTTAAAGTTAAAGGAAGGATAACAACCTAAATGTAAATAAAATAATAATGAATCCAATAGAACTTAAAGAATTTGACGAAATATTGCAAAAAATGTTGTAATAGTAGTCTAAAATTATCCGGATTTCATGAGGATTATACATTTTTACAGTTTATTATTGCGTAGCGTTACGTATTTGTTTTTATTTGTTAACAATCGTGACAGTTTAATTGATAATTTATTCCATGTAAATTATACAATAATTCAATTTAGTTGTATGGCAATGAATTATCCACTCTTGCATGAAATATTCCCGCGGTTTGAAATTAAATATGAACAATTTCTTCTTCTAAGAATAAAAAGTAAAATACACGGGATACAGTGGCGTAGGAAAATGCGTTATTTTCAAAAATTATAAAGAATTTTATTTTAAAAACTTTAGAAATAATATGTAAAAGTATTTTTTTTTCAATATAAACGGATAATAATTAAGGTTCATATAATTTTTTAAAATAATTTACCTGGCCTTACAGGATATTTGTCCCGCAATATCACATACACATATTTCGGAACAGTCCTTATTGAATGTATCTCCTCTGTTGTAAGTTTTATTGTTATATGAACACATTTCCAATGGTTCGGTCTCTAAAAGGAAACAATAACGTTGTTTAAATAATATTCTGTATATTGTCGATATAGACCAATTATATTTTATTATGTAAGTGTACAGAACCGATTCGTGTATACTTTTTCCAGGAAGAAGATACTTTATAATTATATCTTTTATAAAGGGTGTTTTAACTAATCTGAACTTTCACACATTTCAAGAAGTCGGTTACATTTTTTTTTTAAACTTTCCTTTTCGATTTTTAGTATTGAAGTCGTTATCCATAAATTATTTGAACCAAACACTAAGTGAGATGTGTAGTTTACCTCACAATGTTTTCCAGATCACAAAAAAGTATTCCTTTTATCCAAAGTTATAAACCACACTAAATAAACAACAAAAAATTCTTTGATCAGGAAAAAAATCATTTAATTTACACACCTCGTTCATTAGGTCAATCATGGATTGCCATGACGGAAAACAAAAAATAATGATTGTGCCATTTCAGATTTCCTCAATAGTATCTAATGCCAAATATTAGTGTGTACCTCCGGTAATTTTCTACTGGTATTTTCCTCTCTGTTGTGTTTAAATTAGCTTACGAGGGTGCAAAATAATAAATTTGAAAATTATGAAAAAGACGAAATGCATGTTTATATATATTCTTTCCTTTTTCTCTGTTTGAAAGGGGAATAACATATAGGCAACTTTTACGCAGATAGATTTATTTCTTACCGAAATTTTGATTTTTTAAAAATTTTGCATTACTCCCGTGTATATACAGGGTGTCCGGAAAAATGTGGGAAATCTTCCGGATATGAAAAAAAAACATGTGAAAGGAATACTACAAGTTCATATAAATTTTTTTCGTATAAGCCTCTTCTTCGGAGATAGGGGCTCTCAAAGAGTTGCAATGGAATCAAGTTTTTTACACATAATTATTGAACCACAAGGTATATTTCAATTTTGTTTTAATATGAAGTATATAGGTAAAACCCTTGAAATTACTATCCAAGAAAGTTGTGAATTATTCACAGCTGCAGGGACGGACTAGCTGTGACACCCATGACTCTATTTTTTTACGCTATCTATGAGAAGAAGCTTGGGCAACGTTTTTTACATACCTTTAACTACTTACTAAAAATTAAGTACTCTTCATTCATGTTGCTAATCCTAACCGTTTTCGAAAAAACATCATTTTATTTACATCATGTATTTGGCGTATTTCGATAAAAGTTACATCTTTGTCCCTATCAAATGTTCAACCTTATGATAAAAAAAAATTCGATCCAAAATTAGAGTTTCCCTCTTTAGTTAAAAACGTCTAAATCTGTGAATTGCAGTTCGACCTAGGTTTGCAAAAAATGTGAGCTTTTTTTTATGAGCACCAAAATAAAAGTATTGTTGTTGCAAACGTTGACGAAAGAAATAAATATCCTGCATTTTAGAACTTGTCAGCTTTCACATCGGTGACCCATTGATTCTTTACTTGGATATTAATTAACTGATGGATTTCATGGTGAAATTAATTGTGAAATAATTCGAAATATTGAATACACGTTTACTGAGTACGCCGATATGCATTTGTTGTGTGGTCTTGCATCTTGCAATCCTCTGGAAGCCAGAAGAATGATAGGCGATTTCATTTAACAAGGCAATAGTATTAAATTTCTTCATAATTTTAGGAAACTTTGGGAAAACAAGTACTGATGCTGGTTGAGGAAGAACAGTACGTACGCCGCAATATTTTAAATGCTGTAGATGACACTCCTTCAAAGATCATTCGAAAATTATCAGTTCAATACGTCGAAAACAATAATGCATGAAGTTCTTAAAGAACTCCTGTTATATCCATATAATTTGAAAAAAGTGCATGAACTGAGTCCTGCAGATTTTCCCCGTAGAATGCAGTTTGCAAACTAGCTATTGTATCAGCAACGAAATAATGTAAACTTCATTACCACTACTTTCTTCACGGATGAAGCAGGGTTTACCAAAAAATGGTATCATAAATTTACACAATATGTATGGGCTGATGAAACTCCTCATGCAACTATTGTTTCGCATCACCAACATCAGTTCCAATCAATTAATGTCTGGGCAAAAATCACTGGCAATTTTTTGATTGGACCATTCATATTGCCGGCATAACTGGACGGAGAACTTTATTTGGAGTTCCTCTAGAATGCTTTTCACGATTTCAGAGTTGTTGTGTTGAGCACTTCAATAACGTCTATCTAAACCATTGGATAGGTAGAGGAGAACCTATTGTCTGGCCTCCTCGCGCTCCTAACCTAACTCCGTTGGATTTTTACCTGTGGTGACACTTTAAAACCTTGGTGTATTCAATTCCGGTCTATAGTAGGGAGGAATTTTACGGAGAATCACATTTCGTTATGATCAAATAAGGAACAATGCTGAGTTAATGTGGCGGGTACAGCAGTCCTCAATTCGTCGTGTTAGTGAGACTATGTTGAACCCATTTACAAAGTTTTTAATTAAACTGTTTTATTAACTTTTTATTGAAACTATGGTGACAAGGGAAAATTCATCTTTTTCATATTTAACTCGAGAGAAATTAGGGGACAAGCAGTGTAAATAAAATGACGTTTTTTTTTCGAAAACCGTTGGGATTAGTGACATGAATGAAGAGTACCTAATTTTTAGTCAATAGTTAAAGGTATTTTAAAAACGTTGTCCAAAGTTCTTATCATACAGGACGTAAAAAAATGGGGTCATGAGTGTCACAGCTAGTCCGTCCTTGCAGCTGTAGTAATTCACAACACTTTCTTGGATATTAATTTGAAGGGTCTTACCTGTTATAAATCATATTAAAAAAAATTGAAATATACCTGGTGGTTCAATAGTTATGTGTAAAAAGCTTGATTCCATTGTAGCTCTTTGTGAGCCGATATCTCCGAAGAGGAGGCATATATGAAAAAACTTTATACGAACGTTTACTATTCCTTTCATGTTTTTTTTTCATATCCGGGAGATTTCCCGCATTTTCCCGGACACCCTGTATAGATGTCGTTTCGACTGGCGATATTTTTCAGTCTGACATCGAAGTCAGCAGGTTTTTAATATCCTGCCGACATATCTCGCAATTTATATTTTATATAACCGTTGTTTTCTGCGGATGTTTCTTTCGGTTCGATACAGCTTCTCTGACGAGACCATGAGGTGGTCGAAACGCGTATGGAGAAGAGGAATAGAGTTGTATTTAGAGGAAATAAACTATTTCTGCTTGAAAGATGAATAACATATATTCATATTTCTTATATCCAAAATAATGTTATTATAATCATAATAAAATAAAAAATAAATAAATATGAGTGTTTTATTACTGTTTTTTATATTAACCTACTTTGATACAAAATAAAATTTATAATACAAATTTTGTTTTATATTATGGCCCTCGCCTACTGCGAGGAAAAGCACATTTTAACGAAAAATCAAGATTTAAAGAGGCAAGTCAGATAAGAAAATAATATAAAATGTGTTCCATTAAAAAATATCCAAGTTTAGTCAACATCTAAAAATCTGTAGCTCTTGGGAAAAGATGGGTATGTCATCGAATTCTACAAATAATTGAAATATCGGGGAGAGTAAAAAAAGGTAGATTTTCAATTTCGCCCTGTATATCAAAAACTAAGAGGGCTATGAAAATTTCGTTAGCAACAATGAAAATTTTACAAAAAAATCGGGCAGTAAGCCGCAAGCCGCATCTTGTTATCTTTTGGAATAAGGGATCTAGCATAGAAAACGTAAAAACTGACTCCCACTCATTTGCGAATTAGAGATGACCAATCTTTATGTCATGCATAATATAAATGATAACTCCACATATAAAAATAAAAAGTTTCTAGGAAATTCAATAATTTATTTCTTAATTTATCTTGATTAAAATTTAAGTTGTTGTTGAAACACCCTATAAATTAAAGGATTACACAGGTCCAAAAGGTTCTGTTATTGGCTTCCTGGAAAATTATTTCCTTCGATCATACCCTATAGATTTAAACAACAATATATTTTTTTTGAAAGCTGTTTATGGTCAGTGGGGAAGATGCTTTTTTGATGTTTGACAGACATAAACCTGTTTACTTATCATTTCTTTCAGTTTAATTGCTTGCTATAAATGCGAAGTTTGCAATTAATATTAACAAAAATAGGATTTAAAAACTTATTTTTATTGGTAAATATGGTTAAATATTGTTTACATATTGAAAATAACAATAACAATAATTTAGGCAACCATAAATTCATTTCTAGAATTGACATACTGATTATCATAAGATATTCTTTTAAATAATGCAATTAGAAAAGGATAGCATAAAATCGGTATGTGTGTACCAAGAGATGTAGTATCTACTGTTTATCAGCACTTTTTCAAATATAAATAAAAATATTATTACGTTATTCAGCGTTCAAACAACCGGGCCCTAGTTCTGACGTTAGGATAATTCTATAGGGGTATGTTCGAAGATTATTTCCGAAGTAATTTTGCTGCGTAGAATCCGAATCCGAGGTCAAATTCGCCATCACGTCAGGATTCTAAGATATTTGGGGTTATGTACTCGAAAAATGCTTTTTTGGCTACATTTGAAATTATGAACGGAATGCACATAATTTTTTTGGTCTTTTTTCTATTTGCATCATTTAATACTATTCTTATCCTTCAAGATAAGGTGTTGCACGGTTACTTACAATTTTTGTCTTGCCGAGTAATGGCCATTTTAAATTAAGAAATGTATCCCAAAAACTTTATCAGCATTCACAATAATTCTTTGAGGCATACAATTTTCTGCTGTATATAATTCTTCCGAAAATTTCTATTTGGGGGTTTTGGGGTTGTTAAGTTTAATACCAAATGAGAAAATTGAAATTGTCATTTCCAAGATGACGGATTTAAAATGGTGCATCAATATTTACAAAAAATTTCATTTGGGGGTTTTAGGTACCGCTGATTACCAATATAAAACGATATTGTCTCAAAAAATCTACTAACCTGTACTTAACATAACCTTAACTTTTCCAGTAAAAAAGCTTATTTTGAAGAGTAAGAGTAATATTAAGTGATGCAACTAGAAAATATAACCAAAAATTTTTGTATCTCTTGCACATAACCTCAAAAATAGTCAAATAATCCATATTTCGACCTCAGATATCTCAAATCCTGATGTGATGGGCCAATTCTGATTTCAGATTTGGACCCTACGCAGCAAATAGCTTCGAAAATAACCCCTAGCTAGACAACAACAGTCATGACCCCATTTATTGTAGACCTGTGTTATTAGCTGTAGTTTTGAACTACTTTTAAAATTGTAAATGGTTTGCTAAGTTTCGAAAATGACTCTTATATAGATGTTACCTGTATCCCCAGCACACACCATTATGGAACAACATGGATCATCTGTATCCTTAGCCGAACACAGTGGATCATTTATTAGCTTCCCTTTTCTAAAAAAGGGCCCAGTACATCTGTCTTCACAATCCATCATACCATTTTTACAAGTACAAATGGAATCGCAGCCGTCTTCTAATTTTTCACCGTTTTCATAAGTGAGACCACCTTTTACACAACTACCTAAAAAAACAGCAATTTAAACAAAAGGTTTCAATCTTAAGTACAGTACTGCCGTGTTTAGGTAAAAGGCAGTAACCTGTAAAATATCAAAACACAGAAACTGGACTATAAGTTTTGGTATTTCTAAATTAAATTAACAATATTATTTTTTCATAATAATTATTTAGCGTATAATAAAAGGTTTGTTAGTTACAGTTAATCAAAATGCCCAAAATAGGTGACTTTCTGTCTTTCGTTTTGGTAAATCTAAAAGCAATAACATATAATTCGCTAGCTTTATAGTCTTTAAAATAGAATTACTGCTTTTTTCACTAAGTTTTATTTTGTCACAGGTAAAACATAATAATGCACAATAAAAATTGTATTTTATTTCAATATATTGTCACGATTTTGTTTCTTTAAAAATCGCTTTTTTGGCTTTGCAGAATAAAACACACTTTTCACTGAATTACTTCCAATACTATATTAACTACTTAAATAACAACTACCTAATTATTACTTCGTAATATCTTTACTATATAAATACAACTATGTAACTATATTAAAACTCATATCCTACCCCTATTTATATACCTATAGAACCTCCTAGAACTAACAAGAAATATACTAGCATAAAAGTTGAGAAGTACCTAGAAATATGACTCTTCGAAATAATATTCCTTTCGGCACATTATAACAAAGACGACTCATCGCATCGGAATATTTGTAAATGAGGCCGTATTAAAAAGTTTCTTCTAGTTCTCCGTAACAATATTTTTTTGGTATCAAAATGTCAATAATAAGTGATTCCATGACAGGAAAATTCGACAATATATGTAAAAAGTACATTTTTAACCCTCATGGTTTATTCTGAATTACCAAAAAAGCAAATGTACTATTTAGAAAATGTAAATATGTATAGGCACAATGATACGCGGTGTACAATGGAACGACGGATCTAAATATTCAAATTTCAAACGAATTCGCGTGCTTAAGCGTCGACCAATCAGAGCGCTTCATTAGCAACACAGGAACGTAGTGAAATATGGCCGCTCTACAAAAACAAAGATGTGAGAAGGAAAAAATTGTTTTCAGTGTTATAAAGTTGGAATTTCTTACCAAAGAATATCTGTTTTTAGAAAAAAAAGTAGTAATAGCACGAATGTGATATTTTTTCTTATGTAAATCTTTATCACTTTGACTATTTAATACAGTTAAATACAAAATGGAAAATATAACTTTGGTTTTTTCCGTTCGTGTTTGATAATTTCGAAACCCTATGGGGCACCTTGAAACCGGACACAATGGAATATTTTACCATGGAACCCTACTTATTTTATTGGTTTTTGTTGCAGATTTTGAATTCATAATGGTTAGAAACCGTGTGAGAAAAACTGATAGGGCTTTCATAGTGAAGCTAATTTGTGCGAAAGGCTGTAGAACTGGTAGGAGGAAGGCGTTTGTGGAGTTTGGACTTGTTTAAAAATGTGTTACGGTCTCGATACTTTGAAAACAAGACATTTAGCTGATGAGATGAACCACTTAAAATACCTAAAACTTGGGAAGAGCGGCAAATGGCTTACAATGACTGGCTTTACGTCGTCAGAAAATGACACCCAGAAATAAGACCTCGTAAGCTTGAAGCCTGCAGATTGTCTTTCAAGAGACACAATGAGCAAAAGTTTTTTGACAATTTGTTTGATGTTCTATAAAGGTATTTAAATTTTGGAGATGGTTCAAGTGTGTTCAGTTTAGATGAGAGATAAGAGAGGGCAAGTATGGTTCAAAAGACTAAAAAAATTTTTGCTTCTAAATCGTCCAGGCAGTTAAATAAAGTCACCTGTACAGAAGGGGAACATTAGTAACAACCTGTTGCATTGTTTCTGCCAGTGGATCTACTTTGCCACCTGAAAGGGTCTTTCCTCGAAAGAATTTAAAACTCATATACTGATGAAGACACCCTCAGGCACGTTAGGCCTTGTTCAGCCTACTGGATGGATGACCGGCGAATTGCTTGCAAGTGTTATGAGACATTTGTGAAAATGACCTCTTTTACTAAAGAAAATCCAACTCTTGTAATCAAGGACAACCGTGAGAGTTATTTAGCTCCAGAAGTCTGAATATTGCGAAAGAAAAAGGAGTGATATTTCTTACAATACCTCCGCATATGAGTCATAAATTGTCAGAAATCACCCTTTTCAAAATTTTTACAATACTGCGGCAGACTCTTGGATGCTTCGGCATCCAAGGCCATTTATAATGTAGCTGAGCTTGTAGGTCAAGCGTTTGAGAAGACTACGACACTATTCAACATAAAATCCAGATTTAAAAAGACAGGAACTTTTTCTTCTGAATGATATATCTTTACCGAATACGACTTTCTTGCCAGCGAAGTGACAGACCATTGACTGAGAAGGAGCCACAACTACAATCGGGGGATCTTATAACAAACATACCACTGACTGGAGAAGATCCATAACTGCAATCGAGGGATCATAGAACACCTCTAATCGATAAACAGCAACCTTCTACCTCAAGAACTCCAAGAATGTGAAAATCAAATAATAAATACTTTGCAAAACAGAGACTGTCCTAGAGCAGAGCCCAGAAAGAACACTAATAAGAGAAAGAAAGGAAAAAGATTAATACTGACACTAAAAAATGAAATAGAAGAACGTGCACGTCAAGAGAAGAAAATAAAAAAAAAATAAAACAGAGGAACCAGAAAATATAAAAAAGAGTAAAAACACTATAAATTGAGGAAGTAACCAAGTCACTAGGGTTTTCTAGCCTCGAGGGCACTCTTGACGATGATAATAGATCTTTAAATAAGTCAAGTGATGACGAGATAGGATTACCGGTGTGTAGCTTCAAAACATTAAAATCTAACTTTACCCTGAAGCAAATAAAATAGTTCGTTGGTCAAATATTGACCGATATGGACGAAAATTGCGAGATCAAGTGCAAAATATGACAACAGTGTTAATTTTCCTTTAGAACCCGACATGGCAATGTTGTTAATTCTAGATATAGCACTGGTGTTGCTAAGTCTATGCTTATCTAGGAAGATACAGTGACAAAGCAATGTACACACTTTTCCTGCAAGTGTGTTAAGAAAGTATGAGTTACTTGGTTACTGTTTATTTTAAGATATTCCAAGATTTACTGATTATGTTCTAATGTACCCCAGAGCCCGTTTCATTGTATCTTAGACCTGGGGCGCAATGGAATAGAGATAGAGTTTTGCAAACACGTAATTATTTTAGATTTAAGGTATCTTTTTGTGTTCAATAAACACTTTAAGGTCTGTTCTTGAGTATTTTAAGAAAAAAAAATACATAAACACTGTTTTTTTTTAGAACCGAAGGAACTTTTTCGGTCCATTATATCCCAACTGTTCCTAAATCAATTTGTCAATTCTACATGTATAAAGTGGAGTTTAAAAAAAAAGTTGCATTTTCTAGCACCTCTTTTCTCATAAATACCTTTCTTAATTCTGTGAAAGAATGTCTAATATTTGGTACTTTCTTTGTACCAAATATTAGATTTTAAGGTTTCATTAAGACTTGGCTTAAAAAATATTTGAAATAGAAGCTACAGGGTCTTTAATATATATATTTCCAAATTTGAAAAACTTCAAATTAAAAAATATAATTTTTTTTAAATGTTACACCCTGTATATTTGTACAGTGTTTTATAGACTCTTAAAGTGTTGAATTTTCAATAGTTTTTGAGATGGTTTAATATTATAGCAGTAGAGGGTGATATTTATAAGGCGAAAAAATATGCTATATCATTCACTCATTTTCGTTTCATATTGTAAATTGTAAAAATTATTTAGTTATTTTATAGCAATACATTATTTCGAAGCGAAACATTTCAAAAATTTTGACAAAACCTTCATTTACTTTTTAGTAAATTTTTACATGAAACCGTATAACTTTTACTTTTAAATCTTTTATTTGATATACTTCTACAATAGTTCTAATTAGTTTAATCTAAAAAAGTCAACAGCTAAATTTGTTAGCAATCTTACTTAATCCGCAGTCGCATAACAGATAACATATGTAGGTATGTTATAATGTATGCTATAAAGCTCGAGTAAGTCTACTAAAAAGGAGAGAAACCACAATGTGCACTACTTTTAAATAACACCTACATATACAGGGTGCTATAGAGTTCGATGTTTAGCACAAAAATTGAAGGAAAGTTGGTTTATTTATAACGGATTAAATTGATTTTGTGTATGCAGGAAATAAATTAGAACTTGCAGCGCCAAAGTGACAGCAAAATTAGTATCAATCATTTCTACGTTATAGTATTTACAATCATGTGTTTTTTTTGATTAGATCAAAAAAAAGAACGCGATCTTTAAGAGCTGATTGATTATTCTCTGTTGTCATCTGATGAAAAATGAAACTTTAGATAATATGGAATATACTAAGGATTATTTAATAATAAAAATAACAAATTCTTGTATATGAAAATATTGTCAGAAATTATACATTATTGCGAAAACTGATATGTTTTATAAAAAGTGCAATAAAATGGCAGACAACATTTATAGATTATAATAAAATTAATGCAAAAACAGGGGGCAGCGAGTCAAATTTAGCAACATCGTATATCATATCTTCCCACATTATAAAAATAATACTCTTTATATATTATCTTTAATAAATCTGCCTACACTCTACTAAATTTTAATAATTCACCATTGTTTTTTTATTTCGAGCTTATTTTATATTTCTTTAGGAACATACATAATTTACCAAACAATTAAATTCTATTTTAAGAAGATTTTATTAGTTGGACTAATTAAAAGAAATAAAACTGTTACTCTCAACATATTTTATCTTCACCCTTGCTTCATCATTATATTTATAATTGTGGTATGTTATATGCAATCTTGAACAAAATTTACGGAATACGAGAAATTGTGGGTATCGACGATAATATCAAAATAACGATATCATTTTGAATATAGGGGAAAATACATTAAATAATATATTTACTCTTAGTTTACATTGCTGAATCTATTTTTTTGGTGTTACATAGTTTCGTGTTAGTCAGGGAGCCTGGTGGGATTTCGTAGTCTATGAAGAGACATGGCTCTACCAAAGTTTTTTTTAATGTATATTCCCGAAAAATTATCAAGTAATTTGTTGTAAATAGGAAAATTGTTTTTTGAAAAACAAAAATGGCTTTTTTTGCTACTTCTCAACATACCTAACTTTTGATTAAATAAATATGGCAGCAATTGATGGTTCAAGTCAGGAACTAGAAGATGGGATTAATCGCAATGCGAAAATGTAATGTTTTTATTGCTTCTTAACATCAATTATATGAATGGAAGTGGAAGTCCACTTACAAGCGCTCACCTAGTGCTGATCGTTTCGTTGCATTAATAGTCTAAACATATATATATATATATATATATATATATATATATATATATATATATATATATATATATATATATATATATATATATATATATATGTTTATGCGGCTTTCACGGATTCCTCCGTATGAGATGCAATAGCAGTGGACATACCCACATTATGCCGTTATAGTGCTGAAATCACATTCAGCAAACGTACAACTATATGCAGCTCCGCGTATGAATGAAGCAAAATGCGAACAGTAAATACAAACTCCTCTCCATCATATCCTCTCTGTGTTAGAGGTTGCACAGTTAGAATAAATTTTTGTAAAACACAATTTATCCTATTCCACCACCATCGAGATGATGGCCTACCTGTACCACCATACCGAGAAGAAAGTCAAAACTTACCCTACCCGCCACAGTGATACGGCAGAGGTACATGTTTCGTCTCTACTAGACTCATCAGGGTACAGACATGCACCTGGCTGTGCAAAGGAGCTGCATATAGTTGTACGTTTGCTGAATGTGATTTCAGCACTACAACGGCATAATGTGGGTATGTCCACTGCTATTGCATCTCATACGGAGGAATCCGTGAAAGCCGCATAAACATGTATACGCCATCCGGCGGGAGGTCGGCGAAGCCGCGTTCAGTATTTGCATGCTTCCTTCCGATATGTCCTTTGACAAACTTTGTTTATCTATGTGGTTCTTGTATTATCAAGTGGACCATCGAG
Source organism: Diaprepes abbreviatus (assembly GCA_034092305.1). Taxonomy (NCBI): domain Eukaryota; kingdom Metazoa; phylum Arthropoda; class Insecta; order Coleoptera; family Curculionidae; genus Diaprepes; species Diaprepes abbreviatus. Next base: position 5,576,855 of record JASJET010000105.1, read on the forward strand.
ATGTCGCCTTTGTCGTCTTATTTGCTGTGTTTTGATTATAAATTCAGCTTTATACGATGCAAAGGCGAGGTGATGGTTTGTATCGACTGCGGTGGCCTGACGAGTCCCATATTAGGACGAAACAGCGCTGTCGCCATCTGTCGGACCCGCAGTTTTTCCATATTTTGGAGTGCTCCGCACTTTTTAATACGAGAATCATGTAGATTGACAAATTTTCACGTCCGCTTCGCCAATATTTTATTATATATATATATATATATATATATATATATATATATATATATATATATATATATATATATATATATATATATGTTTATGCGGCTTTCACGGATTCCTCCGTGTGAGATGCAACAGCAGTGGATATATCCACATTATGCCGTTGTAGTGCTGAAATCACATTCAGCAAACGTACAACTATATGCAACTCCGTATATAAATGAAGTAAAATGAGAATGCTAGTAGAGACGAAACATGTACCTCTGCCGTATCACTGTGGCGGGGAGGGTAAGTTTTGACTTTCTTCTCGATATGGTGGTACAGGTAGGCCATCTCGATGGTGGTGGAATAGGATAAATTGTGTTGTGTAGCAATTTATTCAAATTGTGCAACTTCCAACATGGAAAGGATATGATGGAACGAAGTTTGCATTTACTGTTCGCATTTTACCACCGCTTTCCGGCAAAACTGAACTTAAATAGAGGTCCAAGTTTGTGGAAAGTACAAGGATGTCTGGGAAAGATACCGGTGGAACCCACTGATGAGTCCACCACCGGTATCGGGACGAAACATCCATACATTTTAGGTGGTCGCAAATAGTTCGTTAGTTATATGCCCTTAACATCAGGGGCATTACTACGACAATATATATATATATATATATATATATATATATATATATATATATATATATATATATATATATATATATATATATATATACCAGTAAGTCCGCATCATAAGGGATTTTTTTATTAACAGCTTTATTAGCAATCTGACTTAGAGATAAAAATTAACCAAGAAAAAAATGGTCACGTGATTAGCATGATCGGTGAAATTTTATTTTTTTCCAAAAATAGTTCAAAAGTGGGGTTGTATCTCAAAATATCGAAAAAAGTTATTAGAAAAACGAACAAATATGTTTGGAAAGGGTTGCCTTCTTTTTGGACACCTAACATGAACAAAAACGATCCCCAGATACGAGAAATTATCCTAATGATAACGCTTTAAATACATTACCAATTAAAATATAATTCAGAAGCTTCTTGGGGGACTTTCATTGCTTTGTATAAAACGTACTAACATGTGATACTTTTCATAATTGTCTAAACGGCCATTGTAAACGCAAAATAAATAAAAAGTACAATAAAAACACCTACGTAACAAAAATATTTCATAAATAAAGGGTGTTTTTTATAGAGGTATAGAACTTTTAAATGGAATAAAACAAAGAGGAATTTTTTAAATTGACATGAAATTTACTTTATTCCAAAGATAACCTTCTGGCATTATAATTTAAATATGACTTCTGGCATATGACTGCCACGGCTGCCTCGGACGTAGTCTAATCTGGAGGTCCAATTTTCGATGACTTTTTCCAACATTTGTGGCCGTATATCGGCAATAATGCGGCGAATGTTGTCCTCCAAGTGATCAATCGTTTCGGGCTTATCGGCGTAGACTAGCGACCTTACATATCCCCACAGAAAATAGTCTAGTGGCGTTAAGTCGCACGATCTTGGAGGCCAATTCACGGGTCCGAAACGTGAAACTATGCGGTTACCAAACGTTCCCTTCAATAAATCAATTGTGGCACGAGCTGTGTGACATGTTGCGCCGTCTTGTTGAAACCACAGCTCCTGCACATCATGGTTGTTCAATTGATGAACGAAAAAGTCAGTAATCATGGCTCTATAGCGGTCACCATTGACTGTAATGTTCTGACCAGCATCGTTTTTAAAGAAGTACGGACCAATGATTCTACCAGCCCATAAAGCACACCAAACAGTTAGTTTTTCTGGATGTAACGGTGTCTCAACATACACTTGAGGATTATCATCACTCCAAATACGGCAGTTTTGTTTATTGACGTATCCATTCAAACAAAAGTGAGCTTCATCGCTAAACAAAATTCGCTTATGAAAATCGGACTCAACGACAATGTTGTTTTGGGCCCATTCACCGAATCTACTCTTTGCTAGGTGATCGTGTGGCTTCAATTCTTGCACGAGTTGGATTTTGTAAGCACGCAAACCAAGATCTTTCCGCAAAATCTTCCATAAAGTGAATGGACACATATCCAATTCTTGTGCACGACGGCAGATAGACTGATTCGGGTCTTCCTCTACGCTACGCTCTACAGCAGCAGTATTTCGAACAGAACCATGATTTTCAAAATAAATTTGGACAATTTGGAAGCGTTGTTCAGGCGTCAGTCTATTCATGTTGAAATGCCAAACCAAACTAAATATAAATCACTTGACAGCTGACAAAATGGCCGCCAGTTAAAAAAGTGTTGCCAACTTAAAGTTCTATACCTCTATAAAAAACACCCTTTAGTAACAGTATGACAAAACTGTGAAGATTTGGATATCTGCCTTTGGTTTCTTATCAACTGGTCATGGCCTACTCTTACAAATAAAGCAAATTATTGAATATATCGAATTCTGACCTTGTTTTTCAAAATAAAATAAACATAATATCTATTTTTGCAAAGCCTAAATTATACTTAATCAATATCTAAAATAATATATACAGGGTGTCCTATTTAAAAAATCATAAGTTTGGTTTAGATCTCAAAAGTAAACCTTTTAGAAAAAAAAAACTGTCTGTTTTTTTCAACTCTACGTAAAAAGTATATGAAAATCAGTTTTTATCTTTTTGATAAGCGAAAGCTAGTGGTCGACAAGGGGAGAGACGCTAGCAGCATTCACGTTCTTAGTATAAGAGCCTGGATTGAGTCTATTTTTCTGAATTTGAAGCTTTTTTTTGGGGGGGGGGAGGGGTGCATTGCCCCCCCCCCTTGGATCGGCGTTTGGTTAAAATGTAATAACATTATATTTTCGTCCTGGAATTAATCCCAATTCTTGACTTCAATTATCAATCACTGGGCCCAGAATTTGAAAATATTTATTTAATAAAAAGTTATCCATGTAGAAAACTGGTAAAAAAGACCATTTTTCAAACGTGTAACGATTTTTAACTCAAAAACTGTGTCGAACGGAAAAATCACGAGCGACATTTTTTGCTTAGAAACAATTTTTTTAATTATTAACAATTTTTTTGTTTACAACAAATTATTAGAACATTTTTCGTGAATCTACCTTCAATATTCGTAATCAGGGGTAAAAATACATATAAAAAACTTTGATGGAGCTATGTATCTTCGTCGAGTACGAAAACCCAATGGGCTCCTGGACTAAGCAGCATTCTTTGTCGATATAAATTTTACCGACACCGTTATTAAGAAGCCGGTTTTTTGCTAATAAAAATCGCCGGTTCTTAACAACCTAGGGAAAATATTTATTTGTATCGAAAGAACAGGTAGTTTTCGTAATTTTCCTGAACGTTCTGAATTAACAACAATATTATGCATATGCTCATAACTGTTCATAAGCCAAAAACTTCAATAATAACGCTATCAAATGAAATAAATAGGCACATAACCGACAATTTTATAAAACAATTAAAATAGAAATGCAGATTACTCCCCATTAAAACTTAATACATGAAAATTTATTCAAAATAAGTTTAAAGTAAATATTTAGCAGACTGTGCTAAATGATCACACTACCATGACCATACGTAATTGTAGTCGTAGAGATATTTATCTTTTAGACAATCTAGTAACAAAATAAGTATGACCGATTTAAAGTAAAAAAAAGGAAACGGTTGAATTAACTGGCGAAATTTTGAGCGCAAGGGCCAACGTTCTTGAAGAAAGCCAATTAAATCAATCTTTATTTTTTGAAAAAATTTAATTCTAGTTGATTAGGTTGAAATTTTAGTATCAGGTCGGCAAGAAAGTAATTTCGGTCTTATAGTGTGAAAGAAATAAAACTCATTTTTTTATACAAAGAATGCACTTTAATCAATTATATATTATCCTTTGTGTTCATCTATTTATTTATTCAATTAACGGACATGTCATTTACAAATATAATCAATAAGCAAAAGAAATATGCTAGAAGAAAAATATCACAAAGGGGCAGAAAATATTACAAATAATAAATTACAGTCTACATTTAACATGTCGTTTAACTTGAGATGTACTTGTATTAAATAAATCTATTTCTACATTGTTTACATCTTGCATGATTCTACTGATTGACCCACCCTCCCAAATGTTATCTATAAAATAGATAACCTATGCAACAATTTAAAAGAAAATATGGTGAGGACACACCGAAATAAACTAAAAAAACTAAAATCACGTCAACAACCAACTCTACCTGAAACAACTTCAAGAAAAACCATCATAAACTTATCTTACTTTCAACAGCAGAAGAACAACTACTAAGCAAGGGGCCTAATTTCGCAGTAGTACCAAAAAGCATGCCTGTTTTAGACATCACAAACTCTGCAGAATCTATAGTCGACGAAAACCACTCCGACGAGTTTAGGTGGAAAATAAAATCAACTTTGGAAGACAAGAAAAATCCAGTTCAAAATCTCCCCAAGTTAGAAGCATCAGCCTTAAAAGAACTTCGTAAGATTGAATCCATAAAGATTTTACCAGCGGACAAGGGAAATGGACATAGTATCGTACGACCAAAAATTCGGTGATATCCTGGAAAAAGGAAAATATAGACAATTAGTTCATGACTCCACTAAATCTACAGAGTCAAAAATCTACAGAACACTAAGGAATTACCAAGACCATATACCTGACAATCTACGATCGGCGCTCACTCTACACTACAGTAAGCCATCACATCTTTATGGACTACCAAAAATTCATAAAACGAACATACCATTGAGGCCAATAACCAGCTCCAGAAGATCTCCAACAAATGCACTAGCGAGGTTTCTTTTAAAACTCATACAATCTTTAGAAGGTAAGACGAACACATACGTTAAAAATTCTATACATTTCGTGAACATTATTAGTAACATCAATCTAGAGCCAGACGACAGACTAATAAGCTTTGATGTGGAAAGTCTGTATACTAATGTACCATTACTAGACATAATCAAAACTAGATTTTCAAATGATACTACTTTACCACTGGACGGGGTAATGGACCTTTTGGAGTGTTGCCTGCGTAGTGCTTACTTTCAAGTAAAGAACAAGTCCTAAGCTCAGGACGACGGGCTTCCGCTGGGTTCTTCACTTTCTCCAGTCGTCACCAATATATATATATATATATATATATATATATATATATATATACATATATATATATATATATATATATATATATATATATATATATATATATATATATATATATATATATATATATATATATGGAATGGTTCGAAACTCATGCCATAGAAACGGCAACAGTAAAAGCGAAAGTCTGGTTGAGATATGTAGATGATACCTTCATCGTATTGAAGGGCAATGATCAAGAACTTAATGATTTCTTGAAACATCTAAATACTATTCGACTTACAATTAAGTTTACCATGGAAAAAGACGTAGATGATCAATTGCCTTTCTAGATGTCATGGTAAACTGTTCAAACGAAACTATTAACATTTCAGTATACAGAAAGCCAACACACAAGGGACAATATCTTACATAGTTCTAATCATTCGGTTGTAACAAAACGGGCAATTATACGCAACCTCTATAATCGCGCTATATCTATATGTAATAATGCTGATTCATTGGAAAAAGAGGTCGCAAATATTAAATCCGATTTACAACAGAATGGTTATCCTTTGAAACTAATTGACGATGTTATAACTAACTTTAGAACAACGAACACTGGACAGCAAGAAACACATTCCTTCTTTACAGTTCCGTACATTAAGGGAACTTCGGAGAAAATAAGACGAATTGCCACTAGTTATAATATAAAAACAGCCTTTAAAATGGACTTAGAGCTCATTTAACAAAAACAAGACCAAAAAGTACCGATAAGAAAGAATGTGTTTACAAAGTTCCATGTGAGTGTGGTGAAATGTATATTGGAGAAACCAAACGACCACTAGAAGTTAGAATTAAGGAACATAAAACTCATACACAAAAGGGGGAAACGTCTAGATCAGGTATTGTAGAACCCGCCTGGGATAAAGAACACCATATAAAATGGTCTGAGGCTGCGGCAATATATATGGAACCCAACATGAAAAAAAGAAAATTTATAAAAGCAGCTTACATTAAAGGCAATAATGAAATCTTCAGTATACCGAGTGTTGAGATACCTAATCTTTGGCAACCACTACTTTGTAACATCAAATCATTGCGCTTCAATGGACACAGTCCCTATATAAGCTCGTAGTCTTAAAACAAATCATTCAGTTTATACCTGACAATGATTAGAGATACAACCTAATCGAAAAGTCGTAAAAATAAATAAAAATGAAGACAATGCAAGTCCGACGACATTTTAGTCAATTCTCCCAAATGTTCTTATCACACATATGTTACGAGGTGGTACATAAATATTGAGCCTCTAAAAGAGTTTGGGGCAATCAGGATGGCCATGCAAAATTTTATAAGATGTGGTAACATCAGCATTAAATCGTCTTGATGGAGACTTTGCAAATTCAGGCGTTTCTCTAATTCTGTATAATTAATATTATCATGGGAAACATCCAACTCAAATGCAACATCTAAGAAATTTTCTTTACACTGATTGCAATTGATTTATATAAATTTGGAAATGTGGAGACCACACCATAACATTAACCTCTAATAGGGGCCTCACCAACGATACACACAAAGTCTTTATACAGTTATTATTGCTAAAATCACTTGTACTTTTTTTCAAAAAGTCTAAAATTCTATTTGCCCTATTACAACACTGAAAAATATGTTCCCTAAATGTCAATTTACAGTCAAACAATATCTAATAAGATCAACTCTTCCAATAAGCCTACCCTCAAAATGAAATGCCCAGGCAACACATGACTTAGTATTAAGAAGCATTCTGTTACTTTCACACCATGTGTGGAATCTATTTAATCATCCTGAGACCTGGCACTACACTTGTCAGTTTTAATAGACATAAAATTTTTTAAATCATCGGCATACAATATACATTCACAATACAGAAAACAGGCTGACAGATCATTAATAAACAAGTTGAAAAAAAGTGGTGCAAGATGTGCACCCTGTGGTACACCGCAGGTGACATTGATTTTCCCAGATGTATGCTTGTTAACCCTGACAACCTGAGACCTACCATACAGATGTGTTTAATGACTTTTTGCCATTTTTTTGCGCTCAAAAAACTGAACCAAGTGCGATTTAGGGCCATCATCATTTGTAAAAGTCTTATTATTCAAAGAGTTTTTCAAACTTCGAAATAAATGATAGTCAGATGGTGCCAGGTCAGGATTGTATGGGGGATGCGACCCCGACCTACCTACCAAGGTACAATAATTTCTCACGAGTTACTAAAGATGAGTGAGGCTTTGCGTTATCAGAATGAAACACAATTATTTGAAATTTGCTAATTCTGGCCGTGTTTCTTCGAACTCTTCATCCAGTTTTATTAGTTGTTGACAGTAAACATCAGAATTGATCGTCAGAGCTCTCGGAAACAGCTCAAAATACACAAAACGTTCGTAGTTTGGTTCATCACGCTTTGATCATGATCGTTTTCGATTAATACTGTAAATGACTCATTTTATCACTAGTAATGATTCCTTTCAAAAAAGGGTAGGTTTAATTGTGCGTGAGATGCATATGGCCAATATTGATTCGTTGCTTTAAGTGAATCTCTTTCAAGTCATATTGAATCCAACTATCGAACTTATTAGTAATTCCAGGTCTCTTCAATTATGGCTTTGATTTGTTCATCACCAAGATCGACAGGTTGACGAGAACGTGGGTCATCTTTGAGTGAAAAATCTCCAGAACTGAACTTTTTTTTAACCAATTCTGTCACGTGTCTTTTGTTATGCAATTAACACCATAAACTTTACATCTCTCTTTGTGAGCTTCAGCAGTTTTATTTCCTTTAATTCATTAATTAAAAAGTAAAATATGCCGACAATGTACGGCTCTGCACCCTATCTTAAATTGACCCTAACGTAACAGCTACAAAGAAAATTATGCACAAGTTGCTCCTAAAGTAACCTAAAGTCCTTGAAAACAATTTCAAGGCCTCTATGTGTGACAAACAAAAATACTTTCTTGTATTGTCTTTATTTTTATATATTTATACCACGTCTCGACTGGATTGTATTTCTAATCGTTATAACGTTTCGCTTCATTGTATGTGTGTATGTGCGTAGAATTGGGGTTTGTACACTGCGACCTGGTAGATCTGGTGTGCCCCCCTACTGCTGCCAAGTCGTAAGAGTTACCTTATCAGATAGAGCAGGTCATCCAATCCGATTTCCCTCAGGAACCAGGATGTTGGACGGTTTCAAGGTGGGTAGCTCCCCTTCTTCGATTTGGTGTATTCCCAAGAACCGCATCCTAGGGAATTTCTTCTGGTCGTAGTTGCCAAGAAGTATCTTCGTTTGTATCAATCCTTGCAGCTCCGTCCAATAATTGGTTCGCATGCTTTCTTCTTCTATCTTTAGTTCTTCAACGTTACCCTGCTACTGATTCCACAAAAAGGCTCTGGCCCCAGAAATGGTGTCTCAGCGCCTTTCCTTGCGAGTCCGTCTATTATTTCATTCCCCTCTATCCTGGTATGTCCCGGTAAACACATGAGAGAGACTTTATTATTCTTAAATCGTTTAATTGCTCTACGAATTCTCAGACCATCTTGGAGCTGATAACTCGAGAGCTCAGTGCACTGATGGCTGCTTGATTATCCGACATGATGATAATCTCTTGGCCGTGACATTTTTTCTCCTTGTTAAATTGAATACACAACCTAACGGCATGTATTTCAGCCTGGAAAATGCTTGGTGACTTACTCAACCTTTCGTAGTATCTGGTGCCGGATCCACACACTCATATTCCAATTCCCTCCGTTGTTTTGGAGCCATCGGTATACCATATAATGGATTTCTTGTTGAGTTTTTCGATGGTGTTTCTGTCCCATTCGCTTTTGCGACTCAACTTTGTGCGAAAGTTTTTCACAAAGTTCAATTCATTTCATTTCATCTTGGGACATGTCCCAGATTTGTTATGAACTCATCTCTCATCATTCTATAAACTGTCCTCTTCGCCATATTCTATAGAAGTATATACAGAAGTGTAAGGTTTAGGATTACTTCGCTACATTGTATATAACCTCAATGATTTGACGGTACAAAGGAATGGTTGTCAAAGATTAGCTATTTCAATAATGGGTTTATTTATATATTAAATTTTCTCTTTTTCGCGTTGTCGTATACAGGGTGGCGTAATAGTGTAACAAAGAACCCTATCTCCATTATTTTTCAAAAATTTGAAGAAATTTCTACAATATAAAAATATCTTCAATTATACATGGTGTTTCATGACAGCGTGGGGCAAAAAAAGTTTTTTTATAAGATACCCTTTATACCTTTGAATATTTGGATTCCCCCAAGAACTATCCATATGATAGCATATCTGTTTTAAATTTTATTTCAAGTATCATTTGAAAGAATTCAAGAAATTTAATTTTAATAGTTTTGGAGATAAAAATATAGTAAAGTTAAAATTAAGAAAAATACAACTATGACAACACCCGTACCACTTACAGTTTTAAAGATATGTATGCTATTTTATTACTAATAAATTTAATTATGCGGTTGACGAAACTGCTTTTATTGACCCACGAATACTTACAAGTACAATGGTACGCAAACATCGTGAATTAGAAAGTACCGTTATGTATTTTATTTACAGAAATACTATAGAGGTTTATTGCCCTTAAAAATAAACCTAAGTAACTTTTACATCTTCGACGTCCTAATTCCGGAAAAAGCAGTCAAAAAAAAAATAAGTAAAAATTAAAATTAAACGGTAAAAATTAACTATCTTAGATTTTTAATTTAAAAATTTGTGTTCGCATTTCTTAAGATGCGTATAAAATTGGCGAGTCGCGCTTGGGACGAGCCTATTTTGAATTTTGCAGATTTTGGCGGCCGGCGCGAAAAGTTTTATATATTTATATTGTTCGCGAGCAGCGAGGCCAAGGGTCGCAGTGATCCATTTTCTGTCGGTTTTGGTGCTTTTATTATCTCCTTTGACGTCGGTTACCGAAAGCATAAGGGTTTCGGAAGAAATTCGGGTGGTGAGCTCGACATCAATCGACGTCGGCCAAATTCAAAGGAGGCTTATCAAGGGTGCGACTCGCCATATTTAGAACGCACCTTTACAGTAGACTAGCATGTACAAATAACTTTGACAGTTTTGTTCGAATACGTTTAGATCATAATGGATATTAGCCGTGTTCATCGCTTATGCTTTCAAGGGTTTCTAGGAAGGAAGTAAAGTGAAAATGTTTTTTATTTTTTTAATTTTAAAAATTGTTACTATTAAACGCTAGTGGGTAACTTTTCTATAGTACTAAATAAACTTAGAAAATACATATGGCATTAGTGACAGGCCTGAGTAGTTCTGGTGTATATAAGCAATGATTATTATAACTCTTTAATATAAATTTTATCAGTTGGTGTCAGTTTGGTATAAACTTCAGACCCTGACCTTAAATTTTCTTGGTTATTTTATATAAAATTATTCCACAACATAATCAATGTAACTATCCAAGGATTATATTTTGGAAAGTACCCCTATCGATGTAAAAGAACATCAGTTTTAGATCAAGATATCGAGATATAATTATAACAAATTATGTATTTTTCAAGGTCAAAACATTGGACGCTCCATGTATGATCTATTATAAAAAGATACACCAAAAATTTTCTTATAAAGTCAACAACAAATAGTTTCGCTCTTTAAGTCACATTTACACAGTAAAAAATAATCAAAAATGTGAAACTAAATAGGTCCACTTGTGGAACGAAACAAAAAAAAACATATTTTCACAAAATAACTCAACTTTTTACTAAATCGAAACAACTATTATTTGATAATTACCAAAAATGGTGCAAAACGTTGGGAAGTTCACTCTTTTTAATCTTTGTTTTGATGGCTTTGCTGTAACGTTATTCATTACCTCATCCCATGTCTTGTGCTTACTTCGAACCAGTGCGCCCCTTCTGGATAAATTACACAGACTTCAATTTGTGGACCTATACATTACAATTCTCGGACAGTAGGAGTATCTGTTGTAATTTTTCCGCCCGACTCATAGTTTTTGAGTTAAAAATCATTAAAAATTTGAAAAATGGCATTTTTGCCAGTTCTCAACATTTTTTTTTTGCTTTTAACGCCATAAAAAAAAGCATTGCATCAATTATAATGTACTCGCCGCCGTGTATGAAGGGAAGTAGAAGACTACTTATAGGTGCTCACCTAGTGCACACAATCCATTACAACTTTCGCTGATTGTTAGATTTATACTTTAAACACATTTTAATAAAGGGTGTTTTTTTATAGAGGTATAGAACTTTTAAATGGAATAAAACAAAGATGAATTTTTTAAATTGACGTGAAATTTACTTTATTCGAAAGATAACCTTCTGACATTATAATTTAAATATGACTTCTGGCATATGACCGCCACGGCTGGCTCGGACGTAGTCTAATCTGGAGGTCCAATTTTCGATGACTTTTTCCAACATTTGTGGCTGTATATTGGCAATAAGGCTGCGAATATTGTCCTCCAAGTGATCAATCGTTTCGGGCTTATCGGCGTAGACTAGCGATTTCACATATCCCCACAGAAAATAGTCTAGCGGCGTTAAATCGCACGATCTTGGAGGCCAATTCACGGATCCGAAACGTGAAACTATACGGTTACCAAACGTTTCCTTCAATAAATCAATTGTGGCACGAGCTGTGTGACATGTTGCGCCGTCTTGTTGAAACCACAGCTCCTGCACATCATGGTTGTTCAATTGATGAACGAAAAAGTCAATAATCATAGCTCTATAGCGGTCACCATTGACTGTAACGTTCTGACCAGCATCGTTTTTAAAGAAGTACGGACCAATGATTCCACCAGCCCATAAAGCACACCAAACAGTCAGTTTTTCTAGATGTAACGGTGTCTCAACATACACTTGAGGATTATCATCACTCCAAATACGGCAGTTTTGTTTATTGACGTATCCATTCAAACAAAAGTGACCTTCATCGCTAAACAAAATTCGCTTATGAAAATCGGGATCAACGGCAATCTTGTTTTGGGCCCATTCACCGAATCTACGCCTTGCTAGGTGATCGTGTGGTTTCAATTCTTGCACGAGTTGGATTTTGTAAGCACGCAAACCAAGATCTTTTCGCAAAATCTTCCATAAAGTGAATGGACACATATCCAATTCCTGTGAACGATTATCATTTAGAGTAAACGTGGTGCGAACACGTTCCACAGTTAATCGAATTAATTGCTCTGATGGACGATTATGTTGACCGTAAAATGGACGTAGTGCGCGATACGTATTTCGAACAGAACCATGATTTTCAAAATAAATTTGCACAATTTGGAAGCGTTGTTCAGGCGTCAGTCTATTCATGCCAAACCAAACTAAACATAAATCACTTAGCTGACAAAATGGCCGCCAGTTAAAAAAGTGTTGCCAACCTAAAGTTCTATACCTCTATAAAAAACACCCTTTATATACCTGTTTTTGTTTATCAATTATAAGCATCTAATCATAAAATAAATAAAAAATTAGCGTAAGTAATTTCAGTTATTATAAATATATTTGAGAGCGGGCGGGCTGATGTCAGTTCTGCATTATAACAACAATCCCTGTTTACAATATGGCATAATGAATAAAATACAATATCGTACTGTGGTTTGTACATTGTACACATTTTATTAATAGCACATCAGTTAGACAATATTTTTAAGCTGAGATTCAGAGATTAGAACAATTATGATCGCATTAACGTCTTCGCGAGCTAATAACTAATCAGCCTGCAAATTGTTAATGATGCTATTGTTAAGTTTCATATTCGAAATAGATAAGCTTTTGTGGGCAACAATATGAGTAAATTCGAAAAAGATTATTTTTTTAACATTGATTTGTGCATTATTTGTCAAGAAAATAAAAAAAAAAGGCATAAATTAAGCGAGTACTGGCCGAGGTACTATCATTACGGCTTTATCATTATTCGTAACATTTATCGGCGATAACTTAATTTTGTATTAAATTACCGGAATAAAAAATAATTCTTCGTATTTATTAGGTGTAGAATTAACCTTGGCAGCGAGCCTACACGGGTTCTTTCATAATATGGTTTGTGTTTCTTTCAGTAATGTCTTTTAGTAGAAAGCGTTTCAAGTTTTTTCGCATTAAATTTTATTTAAAGACCTTGGTGGGAGGTATTATTTAAACAGGACCATTTAAGCCAACTTTGATGACTAATAGTTTTGTCCGGATAGTAAAAAAGATTATTTATTTGGATATTTAGGTGTAGGATTTGAAAAAGGATTTTCTATTATTTTGCCCGCTATTAGTGGCATTAACAATTATTTGTTATCTATATCATCCTAAAATTTAAAGACAATATAGAACAACATGAAACCCAATTAATTATCAGCTATTTTAATTCAGACTCAAAAAAATTCTGTATTGGCCTAATTTGGAGTAAGAAAGTAAAAAACTGTTACTTTTGTTAATCGTGTTAGTTAAAATAATTATTAATTCTTTTAATGGGTTGCGGTCAAAATTTTTAGGGGAAACTAAACGAAACTAAGCATTTTAGTCTCTTCACTAACGTTTCGGTTTATTTTCATTAAACCATCTTCAAAGTAATTTTTTATAACTAAAAAAATGAAAACGATGATATTTTTAATGTATTTTTTTTTTAAGTTAAATATAATTTTCTTACCTTAAGGATATTTATTTAGGCACAAACTTATTTAATAAAACTAACTATTTAAACTAATTATTGTTACATTTTTCTTATATTAAGTATTTATATAAGCTGCTGCCTGTTGTGTTGCTCTAGGCTGACTACATTTAAGTTTAACAAGGTTATTTTTTATAAAAAAAGAGTTTGCAACCATCTGCAATTTTACACCTTAATTAGGTGGTCATGAAATATTTATTATATATTACCTGTACCTAAGTAAATATATTCAACTTTTAAACAAATTTTCCATCAAAAACATCACTGTTTTCTTTTTTTTTTTTTAAAAAAAATTACTCCAAAGATGGTTTAATGAAAATAAACCGAATTTTGGCGGCAACCCATTGAAAAAAATAATAATTGTTATTAAAGAAAAAGAAGTGTTAGGTAAAATCTGTAGAATCGATAAAAAGAAAAGTATTTTATAAAATAAGAAATTTTCCAAGTCTACGATTGTTCGTACCTGATGAAGAAGTATTCTGCTTAGGTTCTTCTTTCGTTTTCGCAGGAACTAAAATCCTCGGACTAATCATTTCATCCATGTTCATATCATCATCATCATCTCGAATGGTGACGTCACTGAGATCAAATTCATCGTGATTTGTGGAATTTGACAGGTTATTTGTGTTTTGGTTCTCGTGCATGGTGAAATTTAAAGCTCTGCCTCTGGGCTCTTCCGGTAAAATAGTTGTGTTTGACTTAGTGGTACTGTTTTTTGGTAAGGAACTATTGGTTCTAAAAATAATTTTATAATATATATATATATATATATATATATATATATATATATATATATATATATATATATATATACAGTGCCTTCATTTCAAAACGAACCATCCTTAATAACTTTCTTAAATAGAAAAATTTAAAAAAAAGAAAAAACACGTCAATTTAGATATACAGGGGGAAGTTTAATTTTGCATTTGTTAAAAGTCTGTCAATCACCTCCTCAACTCCAGCTAACCTCACTTTGATATGTCAAATGGGAACCCCCACCTTGTGACACATCATTGTAAGCAGCATAAAATTGTCTATCCAACCGTATAAAAAAAATTAAATCGGTTGACGTACAAGCGAACAGTGTGCAAAAATGTCTTGTAATAATGCATAATATATCGGCCTCGAACTTTAGTATGTCAAATGATTACCCTATAGTGTGATACATCATTTTAAAGGGCATACTATCTCCTATTTAGCCAATAAAAAAAACAAAATCTGTTGATGTACAAGCGAATAGTAAGAAAAGATTTGTGGTAATAATAGACACCTTATCACATTAAACTTTATTATGTCAAATGGCTACTTCATAGAGTAAAATATTATTTTAAATTTAAAATAAATATTTTTTAAAATAATAAACAGTTAAAATATTTGCGAGAAAAAAACTAAGCCTGTTTTAAAATTCATCGCAAAATTCATTGCAGTCTAATCAATCTAGTGTATTTATTTCAATGATATTTTTTGCGGTACCTGATAGGTACAAAAAATCTCTGCAATAAATAAAATTTTTAAGATCTTTAAACACCAGTTGTTTATTATTGTTAAAATTGTCATTGTGACGCCTAGTTGAAACGTGAATATAAATGGTGTATACGCTAGCCGAAAGAATAGAAATAATTTTTCTCTATGGAGCTGAAGATCGGTGCGCTCGTAGAACCGCCAGAGCATTTAACGAGAGGCATCAAGACAAAAACGTGGGCCATAAATATGTACTGGAATTGGCACGAAAGTTTGAAAAAACGGGATCCGTTTGTAATAAAAAATATATTGAGAAAAGGGTTGTAGATGAAGCATGCCAAATCGAGGTACTAGGACAGTTTGCAATAGATCCAACTTTATCCATCTCAAAGGTCGCAGATTTAACCAACATTTCTGCTGGCTCTGTGCATAAAGTTTTAAAACAAAATAAGTTTTTTCCCTACAAAATTCAAATTCTTCAAGAACTCGGAGAAGACGATTTTGATAGGAGAATTCAATTTTGCGAATTAATGTGCCAACGAATTGACGAGGACCCCCATTTACCTAAGAATATCTGCTTTAGTGATGAATCAACTTTTTTTCTAAATGGACTGGTTAACAGACATAACTGCAGATACTGGGATAATGAAAATCCGCACCTTTTCCGAGAAGGGCATACTCAATATCCCGAAAAAATTAACGTGTGGGCAGGAATTTATGGCAATGAAATCATCGGGCCATTTTTTTTGGAAGATAATTTAACTGGGCAAATTTATTTAAACCTTTTAGAAAACACAATATACCCTGCCATTGTGCAATCTTTAGAAAATCAAGTGGATGAAAATGCTGTTATGGTACTAAATGAAAATAATTTGCATTTCCAGCAAGATGGAGCTCCCCCGCACTACGCTTTGGCAATTCGAGAGTGGCTTGATGAACATTTTCCAGGGACGTGGATTGGCAGACGTGGTGCAATTGAATGGCCAGCACGGTCTCCAGACCTAACCCCTCTAGACTTTTTTCTTTGGGGGTATTTAAAAAGCAAGGTTTATAAAACCCCACCTGAAAATATTGACGATTTAAAAGATCGAATTGTTCGGGAATGTAGAGGAATTAGCAGAGAAACCCTTGCCAATGTTCGTGGGGAATTTCAAAATAGGCTTTTTTATTGTCTCGCTAATAACGGCGCACATTTTGAACATTTAATAAAATAATTTTCTTCAACTGAATAAAACTGAATAAACTGCTTATATTTAACACACATTTTTGCATCCTAATTGCCTATAACGTCTATTAACTTAATTTTTTTTGACATCGTTGGATAGCAGATCGTACGTCCTTTAAAATGATGTATCACACTATAGGGTAATCATTTGACATACCAAAGTTCGAGGCCGATATATTATGCATTATTACAAGACATTTTTGCACACTATTCGCTTTAATTAAACACCGATTTAATTTTTTTTTATACGGTTGGATAGACAATTTTATGCTGCTTACAATGATGTGTCACAAGATGGGGATTCCCATTTGACATATCAAAGTGAGGTTAGCTGGAGGTGAGGAGGTGATTGACAGACTTTTAACAAATGCAAAATTAAACTTCCCCCTGTATATCTAAATTGACGTGTTTTTTCTTTTTTTTAAATTTTTCTATTTAACAAAGTTATTAAGGATGGTTCGTTTTGAAATGAAGGCACTGTATATATATATATATATATATATATATATATATATATATATATATATATATATATATATATATATATATATATTATAACTGTTGATCTTCAACCAGGAAACACAAAAAATGAGATTTTGGCGAATTTTCTGCAAGTTTTTATAAGAAACCAAAAGAACGAACGGAGGTACTCCCGGATTTAAAATATACTTAATTTTACCAGTACGCACCCTAAACATTTTGTTTATTAATTAATTAATAATGGAGTGCGACTTTTACGTCGTCTATTTAGGTACTGAGGATACATGAAATGCAAATGTGTTTTATTTTTTATATTTTACAATACACCGAAAAAACGCATACATTTAATTTTATATTTAAGAGGATATTCAATTTTTGATGTTTATTAACAGGATAGAATACTTAATATTTCTGTTTAAATTAGGCTGGTGTAGATGCGGCTCCAATTTCCTATATTCGTTCTATTGTTAACAGTGTTTTTATCTTTTTGAATATCTATCATTTCTTTTATGTGTAATTGTTCGTAACTATTTTGTGTACAATCGCCATTCTATCGTTTATCAAAATTCTTATCAGATTGCATTTAAAAAATTACAGAAAAAAACGATTTTTTTCTTAAAGATTCATTTGCCTTTAAGGAATGCATTGATATAGTAAACTTCAAGGTTACCATGATTTCCTGAAACTTTTGTGTTTTTCTCCAGTACCCTTAGTTTTTGAGTTATTGGCTTGTTTATACTACGTTATTTATACCGCTAGATAGAAAATTTTTCCCTCTTTCAAGTACTGTAATAAAAAAGAGGGTTCCCATTTAAAAAATCTGACCTTCAAATGACTTTAAAGCCTAGCTCAAACTCAGTTTCAAGGTCACCATCAAAAGCACCGTCGATTTCCTTCATCGTTTGTAAGAAAGGGGTATGACCCTTAGTTTTTGAAATTTTCAGGGAATTTCTATATTCTCTCTCTCTCTCTCTTTCTATTTATATATATATATATATATATATATATATATATATATATATATTTATTTATTATTTTTTTTGGATAGGTTTGGTGTTATTTATTAATGTATTTTATTACCTTAACGTTTCTCTCATTATTTTGTGCTTCCTCAATGCAAATCACAATACTTTATTGTTCTATTTTTGAACAATTTTTAAGTTTTTACGTTATTTTATTTTTTATTCTTTAAACTAGGATCATGTTATGTATGACTATAATTGTAAAAATATGTTTCCTAGTGTATATTTTAATAATAAATTTTAAATTGAAGGTCAAGTAGGAAAAATAAAAAAAATTCATCCTTTTGAGGAGGAACCTCAATATAATGAGCGAAACGTTAAGGTTATAAATTTCTTTTATTAAATAACACCAAACCTATATATATATATATATATATATATATATATATATATATATATATATATATATATATATATATATATATGTATAATTTATGTAAAATTTATTGGTACATATTATTTTTGGTGTAAATATAGCTTCAAAATAAGTTTGAATAGAATACTTACATTGGTAATGTTGTACTAGGTTCGCTAATAAGCGGTAATGGAGTAGGCCTAAAACTGGAGTCGTCCAAGTCCTCCGCCATCATGTTTAACGCTTTTGGTCGTGGCACTGGCTCCGACTTGTGTAACGCTATGACGTGTAAGTCTTCATCCTCTGCAACAAAAATGAAACATTATTATTCAAAGAGAATATTTTATTAATACTTGTCAAATTAATTTGGATCTCTTTACTAATTTTGAAGGAGAATAGAATGAAAAACGGAATAAAATAAAAGAGATAAATCTAGGTGAGGTCAATCGATTAATAAACATGGTGGTCCCGTAAATGTATTTTGATGTTTAAGTTCCGAAAAATTATAGGCAAATCCCAAACTAAAAGATGAATCATGCGTTCTTGAATACTTAAGAAATATATGTCTGCAATAACGGAAAACTGTGGGGCGTCATTGTATTGATTCATTTGGTAATGCAAATTTTTTGAGACGTAAATATCTCGCAACTCTTTGTGACCCTGTTTTATTTTATTTTCAGTTGAAATCCTGGTAGACAAATATAGTTCGTTACTCGTGAATAATTTAATTAATAAAATCGTTTACGGTGTTACATGTTTAAATGTCATACTTACCTTAATTTTTTTATTTATTCACAAAATTCAACGGACAAAGCTACAATCAATTGGAATAAAAAATATACAGGATGTCCGGAAAATACGTGTACAACTCTTGACGTCAGAATAGATCGATTTAAACCAACTTAGTTATATCAGATATTGCTTCATTTAGGCGGTGGAAGACGTCAAAATATTGATTACTTGGAAACGTGGTAACCAAATTTAATGATTTTTTATGCGTGGTCTAATCCTATAATATGACGTTTTCTAGTGGTATAGCGACGGGCTAAAAAGTTGTGTAAGCGTTATAAAAGTGACATCACTTGTAAACATAGATTCTGATTTTTTACGTCATCAATGTTATGACAACCTAGATATTTCTATCGGATAATCGTAGGTATTTGAAAGCTTTTTTATTTTTTGAAAATTTTTCGTTAAATGCGCGGTTTTGCCAGGAAAAATATATTTTCAATTACATGCATACACTAACTGTACCTGTAACAATAATTTTTCGGGTTACTTTGTTGCTATGGCATTTAATAATTTGACCATTGACAAACTTCCGACACTGTCTAAGAAGTCAACTAAAGTAAGATCAACATTCTAAATTTCTAGACCTATTTTATTATTAAACATGGACAACTACATGCATTCCGAGAAGGTTGACATGCTCCTGGTGTAAGAGTTTTGTGAAGGAAATGGAAGTGTTAGGGTTTACATGAAGAGATTTCCTAACCGCCTACTACCAAACCATCAAACATTTTCCAATATTGAGCGTCATTTGCGAGAAAGGGTTAGTACCCGCTGCTTACAACGTGAGTCGGATATTCTGAAAACTATTGTAAATGATATTTTAAAAGAACATTTGTTACATCCATATTAAGTCCCAAAAGTTCAGGACCTTTTACCGATTGATCTCCCTAGGCATCTAACATTTAGTGGATTTAATCGACACTAAAGAATTTGTGATCCAAATTTTGGTAGAAAAATTCTGTTTACTGATTAGCCGCTGCTTTACAAGATCTGAAGTCACCAACCTGCGGATGAAAATCCATATGCCATTAAAGTTGCACCTCATTAGTACAACTTTAAAATAAATGTTTGAGCAGGTATTATTGATTACCTTACTGGTCCTGTTGTGATTCCTGACAGGATGAAGGGAAATATTTATCTATATTTTTTTGCAAAATACATTACCAGTTCTTCTGGAAAATTTGCCTATTTTATTTCAGCGAGAACTATCGTATATGCATGATGGTGCCACACCCCATTTTTTGTTGCAGTTCGGTAATATTTACATGACCAATATACCAAACGATGGATTGGTAGAGGCAAGGAGGCTCTAGTAAAATGGCCACCGCGTTCTCCACAGTTAAATATATATGACTTATTTTGTGTCGGGCGTTCTTAAAACAGAAGTATACAAGACTTCGGTGAACATGCTGGCAACCTTTTTAAAAATCGTAAGATATTAGATAGAGTTCCATTTCACTTTTTAAAAAGTGTTAATAAGTGTATTCAGCAAAACGGAGGCCATTTTGCACATTTGCTAAATTGACGTTTTCTTTTTAGTTAGTTTTTTTCAATGTTTTCAAAATATATACATGTATTTCCAACATTTATTTTAAAAATTGTTTTATTACAGCAAATTGGTGTATGCATGTAAATGAAAATATTTTTTTCGTGGCAAAACTGCTCATCCAATGAAAATTTTTCAAGAGGTAAGAAAGCTTCCAAATACAAGCTGTTATTCGATAGAAATATCTAGATTATCATAACATTGATGACATAAAAAATCAAAAGCCATGTTTACAAGTGGTGTCACTTTTGTAACACTTACACTCCTTTATAGCCGGTCGCCATACTTCTAGAAAACGTCTTATTATAGTTACACTACACACCAAAAATCATTAAATTTAGTTACCAGGTTTTCAAGGTATTTGTAAAAAATCGATATTTTCTAAAAGTTTTGACCTTCTACCACCTAAACGAAGCAGTATCGGATATAACTAAGTTGCCTTAAATCGACCTATTTTGATGTCTATCATCAAACGTTATACACGTATATATATATATATATATATATATATATATATATATATATATATATATATATATATTTATAACGTTCAACGCCGTCTTCCGATACCTAAACGCCAGCAATCTCGGTCCATCCACTAATCATCCTCTAGACCTCTATCTCTCATTTGTCCGTCGATACCTTCTCGTCAGCCTTTCCTCGGTCTCCCTCGTTTTCTGTTCCCTGGCTATATCCAGCTTACTTGTTTAGGTAAACGTTCCTCTGTCATTCCCTGCACGTGGCCATACCATATCAATTGTTTTGTTCTTATATCATCTACTATTGTGTGAGTGACTCCCACTATTTCTCTGATACGGTCATTGGTTTGCCTGTCTCTTTTGGATTTTCTAACCGATCGTCTCCAGAAGTCCACTTCAGTGGCTAACAGTGTCTTCTCGGAGGTTTCTTTTAGCTGCCGAACTTCAGAGCTGTAAGTGACTATGTTTTTAATAATAGTATTATAAATGAGGGTTTTGTTTTGCTTAGATGTATTTGAGTCCCATAAAATTGGGTTTAGAAGTGTAATTGCTTTTCTGTACTGTGTGTTTCGTTCTTTTATGGCTTGATCAGCTCTTCCATTTTGTGTGAACTTCATCCCTAAGTATTTATAATTCGTGCAGTGTTCGATGCACTGACCGTCTTCCAGAATAAGGTCTCTGGTTTCTCCGCCTATGCACATGCACTCAGTTTTGGTTATGTTTACCTCGAGTCCCCATTTCTGGTATTCTTGTATTAATTTCCTTGTCATGTATTCCAAGTCATCGTAATCTTGTGCCATTACGATCTGATCATCCGCGAAACATAGCCTATACATCGTAGTATTTCTACGTGGGACACCCATTCCCTGACATTTTTTTCCATGTGTGTAATGTTTGATCTAAATATATTTTAAAAAGAGTCGGGGAAAGGCAGCATCCCTGTTTGAGACCTTCATTGACTTGGAACCCATCTGTAAGTTTATTTCCTATTCTGATTTTTGAAGTGGAATTTTCATATGACTTGATAGTTTTTACAAGTCCTACACTGAAGTTGCTTTTTCCGAAAATCTCCGATAACTTTTTAAGGGTATGCTGTCATATGCTTTCTGCAAGCCTACAAATAGCATATGGATCTCTTAGTTAAATGCCAATTTTTTTTCTATTATTTAGCTCACACAGAATAAGTGGTCTATAGTTGATCGACCAGCTCTAAATCCAGCTTGTTCTTCGGATTCCATATCCTTGTACTCCCGTTCGATTTTATTCTTCAATATTTTACCATATATTCTGCTAAGGTTGCTTGTCACTGATATTCTTCTATAGTTATCGCAGTTGTCTTTACTTCCCTTTTTGTGAATAGTTGATATATATGGTAATTTCCATTCCTTTGAGACTGGTGTTCCGTTCATGTATTTTTGGAACAGTTCTTTTAGGTAATGAAATAGGGTGTCAGTCCCATATTTAATTAACTCTGCCGGGATGTTTTCAGGTCCTGATGCTTTACCATTTTTTAATGTTTTACAGACCTCTTTCACTTCCTGCAATGTGACTCTAACAGGTGATCCGGTTGTTATAATGTTTGGATACTCTTCATTTTCCTGGAATATGTCTCGGTCTTCTGTGAGAAGTTTCTTGAAGTAGTTATCCCATGTCTGTGGTTTGATAGAGTTTATGAGATTTCCGCCTTTCTCTTGTCTCAGAGATTTAAGGGTTCGCCAACTTTCCGTAATCTTCCGACCGCCCAAGTAATTATTTATTCTGGCGCACTTTTTTTCCCACGATTCGTTTTTCTTTTGACTTATAAGTTTTCGTACTTTTTTTGTGATTCTTTATATTCTTCCTTGGCGGTATTTGTTTTTTTGGTCATATATATTGTGTTTATGTCTTTTATGTTTTATTTCCGTTTCAATTTCTGCGTCCCACCAGTATGGTTTTCTCCGGTCTTTTTCCTTTCCTTTTGTTCCTATAGCTTCCCTTGCAGCATCACTGATACTCTCTTTTATTAGGTTGTAAGTCGTGTCCCGGTCACTTTGTTGGATATGTGTTAGCTTTTCTAGTTTTCCATCAAGCCTGGTTTGATAGAGTTTTTTGACCCTTTGGTGGTGTAAACTTTCTAGGTTGTACTACTCCTGTTCCATTATTTCCAAGTTGTCTTTAGTGTCGTTAATGGATATTTTTTATAAATTTTCTATGTTGAAAGAGTATCTTCGATTTAAGTGCATAGTGGTCACTTTCGCACGTGGCCCCCTCTACATACCCTGACGTCTAGCACCGTTAGCTTAGTTTTCTGCCTGATAATCAGATAGTCAATAATTGATTTCAAACCTCTAGTGTGCTGTATCCAGGTATATTTATGGATATCCCTATGTTTGAAGTATCCGTTCATGATCCGGAGTTCGTTATGGGTGTATAGATCAATTAGTCTGCTTCCGTTATCATTCACTATGTCTTCCCCATATTGCCTGATGACTTGATGTTTATGCTGATGTCCTGTACGGCTATTTAGGTCTCCGAGTATGATTATTTCTCTGGCTGATCCAATTTTAATAATTTCTTCTTTTAGTTGTTCAAAGAAATGATGTTTTTCATTGACCAGTGCATCGTTATTCACTGCATAAATTCCAATTATTGTTAGCTTGTATCCATGTAAATTAATGTTTAGTTTTATAAGGCGCTCGCTAAAGGCTTCCCATGTTGTATATATTTCCTAAACTTTTTTTAAATTAATATCGAGACCCCTCGTTCTGCTCTATACTCCTTTGGCACTCCGCTATAAAAATGATCATATTCTCCGAGATTTTCTGATCCTTTTCCTTTTTTCTTCGTTTCCGTGAGTACCATAATATCCATTCTCAAGTCTTTTATAGCCGTCTCTTTATACAATATACTACGATGAGTTTTACAGGTTACAATAAAATGTAACAACTTCAAAAGTGTAGGGCATGAAATCAAGCCATTATTCACTCTCATGCTCCCTCAGATAGATTTTAACTTATATCTATATTTAACACCAGAAAATAATTATCAAAGTTGTGAAACATTCCCTTTAGATACTAAATATAATTTAAGGTATTAACACATTTTTAACCCATCGTATAAAGTTAATTTCTTCCGAAATTATGTCACAAATAAATTTTTGAAAATAGTTTTTAATCGGTTTTGTATTAGATGTACTAGTAAAAAGTAATATATTTTATGTATTCTACAAGGATTGAACTCACTACTTCTGGTTTGCCAGTGCTCCAACACTAATTGAAAAAGGCTTGCAAAATCATTCTTATTAATTTTCAACTAAGAGATTGAATTTTTGTTCATATATTAAGTTTTATGAAACAAGTGAAAAAGGGTGAAGTCAAGTCTAATATTTTTGGAACGGAGTTTTTATAATTTGGAAATGTGCCTAATATATTTATTATTGACACTCTATTAAAATATAGAAATAAAAATCCTCTTTTAGAGTCATAATAATGCATTTAATAAATAATTAACACCATATATCAGAAAATAAAATATGAAGAAATATTATAGCGAATGAAAGTTGGGTAGTAATCGAAACCAGGATATTCATACGGTGTGACTCGTCAGTCACCTTTCTCTCATTCTGTTTAAGAATTTGTATCGGCATCAGCCGGCAATCGTCAAATTAGGATTTGTATGTCGCATAGTAATTAGATTGATCATTGTAGACCAAGGTCACTTTGGTAATTTTGGAAATTTGTCGATGCACAGATGCATAATCACTTCATACGAGTAGCAGAAAGAAAGTTTTCCGGCATAGTCGGTCTGTATGTCTCCATTAATTTGGAAAACAACTGAATGAATTAAGATCCGGTTTGCAGTATTAATTAGCTCATTTTCATACGAAGATTTCGACATATAATATATTGTGATATAATGTAAAGTAGACGAGAAATAACGATGATTACAAATTAAGTCGCAAACTTAGTTCACACTCACTAATATAAGGTAGATCAAAACAATATATGACATTATTAGAGCATAATTTAAAATTTTTAATTTTATGATGATCTAAATTGATATATGCTGGCAATAAAATTCGAGGAAAGTGATTCCCGACTCAAGAATCTGTGCCCTGAAAATTATTCTCGCTTTTAAATAACCTCCCTAAAATCTGCAACTTTTGTTTTTATGATTCTTCCAAATAGGTATAAAACCAAATAGGTATAAGTTCAGGTTAAATTCCTTAAAATTACATCATCAAATCTAGTCACGTTGAGACATTTCAAACAGGTAGTAGAGATACGAAGGCATAGACATATTTGCACATAGCTTTATTATTTGGACGAGTCTTTTTGAAGATATCGTATATTAAAATAAAGCACGTGATAGAAAACATTAATTAAAACTTTTTCATGCCAGAAACAATATATATAAAAAATTAAAATTTAATTCATGGGTGAGTGTTCTGTATTATAAAAGTAGTCTGTATACTCCGACTATAACTTCATGTTTTTTTAGAATTTGGTGTTATCAAGAATACTTTCTAATTAAATTGAAATTGTACGGTTTTGACGTCTAAAACAGTTAGTTTTGACAGATTAAATTAGTCAAAAATATGACATTTTCAGGTTAGAAACTATAACAAATTTTAGATATTTTCTTGTTTTACCCTATATTTCAAGCCTACCAAATCATAAAGCCGATTTTGTTATGAACCGATTCATTTGATAATAGAATACGTTTCGAGAGTGGTGGAGATTATGAGGTGAAAATTGTTTTCAACAAATATTTCTACCATCTTAGACTTAAAGTTCTGAAATTAATTTTCCAATTTAGCGTTTACCAAAGTGTACAATTTTCGTACCAGCATCGATCCTAAAGCCCTTAAAATTTATAAAAAGATAACAGATGATTCATTAAAAAGCTTCATTCAGATTCACAAAAAATGTTTAAGTCTTTAACCGGATCTAGTCTTCTAGTTGGTCAGTTTTGCTTTGCTTATGATACAAATCAAATTTGTATTAGGTATGTTAACAAACACCCTATATAGAAAATTTAAGGATAAAAACCTAGACATAAAGCATTGTAATCTATACCAGGAAAAGTTATTTCCGGCAAATAAATAAAAATAAATTTTTTGCTGATTTGGAAATAAAGGGAAGTGAGCTTTTTTTTGTATTTTTGAAGTTTGATGAAATTTTTCGCTTTATTGGTAAATTTTACCAATAAACTACATTATTTTTTGTTGACTGTTTGAAGCTAAGAGCTCTTGAACAAAACCGATATACAAATACTAGAAAATAAAGCAGATATAATAGGATATAATTTAACTAAGAAATTTTAGAATATGGTAATTAGCATTTGTAACCATAAACAAAAGGTTGTTTTTAAGAACCAAGCAGTCTTTTTCATAAAAAAGTTGTTAGAAGCTTTTTTGCCATCCATAACGTAATGAAATACAACAATAAAGAATCAAATCTTTTGTGTGTGGTTTATTGCAGGTCATTTGCTGTTGTACACTGAATATGCCTATTTGCCTGTTTATACTTACGCACTACTAAACAAAGTGAACTCAACAGACCGCAAACATTTACATTTAACAAAAACTACTGGATAATAGGAATTTGCATAGATAAATATTATTTAGGAAGACTCTAATTACGGTGACAATATTTTAATGTGTTATTTTTGGGTCATGGTTTAACGAAATTAGGATAAAGTAGAATTTTATGTCAGAGATGCCAAAAACCCCCCAAATATCGGCTGTATTATTTTGAGTACGTATCAAATGATCAAAGTGAAAAAATTGAAACTGATAACTTCATGTTCTTTTGAATATGCATTTACCTGTCATTAGGTCGGAGTGATCATGATTACTTCAAGTGATAATTATTCAAAAGAATAGCCCTATCAATTTTAAAACGAAACTGGCTTTTCTGCCATTTTGAATGTTTAAATTACAGATGGATATTATGTAATCTACATGTATTTAATTAATTACGAAACAGTTCTTAATGTATTTATATATGTTTTTAACCTCCTTATAATATACCTAAATTGGAAATATTTTTAGGGGATCTTCTCGTGAATAACACTTAGGATATGCGAAAATCAAATTACAACACCTCATTCATATCAAAAGTTATGCCCATCAACAAATTGTTTGCATTTTTTTCCATTTTTTAACCTCCTTGGTAAACCTACCATGGAAATATTTGTATGAGATCTCCTTGAAAGTACTCTATATCAATATATCTATCTCATTTTTATCAAACGTTCCCTGTGAATGAAATTAGTTAATAAGTTCACTAATAAGTTTTTTCAGTGTGTAACCCTCTTGCAATAAACTTACCTTCTTGAAAATATATGTATGGGATCACCTCGGAGAATATCTCACTCCGCAGAATTTTTCCAAATATAGAGACTGTGAAATTATATATTTTTATTAATTTCCTACGTTTCGGGATATATCTAGATGTTTGTATATAGTATTCATGGCATCCAGTTTTGCTGACAATATTTTCCCGACACATGATGAAATAGCGATTTTAAAGAGACCGTTTTTTTCTGCGAATGTTGCCCTGAGTTTGTTACAGCTCTACTAACTTCGCAGAAAAAAAAATGTCTACCCCTTAATGGCCTGAAGGAGAAAAGACAATTTATAGCTTATATTGGGCTTAAATTTACATTTACAGATAATAGAGAGAAATAGTTGCAACTAAAATGAAATTTTACTTCTTCACAAAAAGGAAATTACTCATTCAGCCCGCCATCTTCGATTTATAATTTAAAATTTAAAAAATTAATATTTGATCAGCAACTCCAAAAATTCCTTAACTTCAATTTCCATTTCAAAGGAATAAAATTTACAGTCTAGTAAAATATATATCCACCATATTGGATCAGTAATATTCAAATTTCGAAAACTATAATTTGACGATTGTACATTTATTCAAGTACTTCAATTTCTTAATCAGCAATTGCTAAAACCCTTTAATTTAAATTTCTATTTGTGGAGTGATTAGCTCAAAATTGATCGAATCCGCCATCTTTGATTTATCATTTTAAAATCTAGGAACCCTCACTTCAATGATGAAAAATCATTTAACCACATGAAAATTTATATTTGTGAAAGTTAAATCTCTTAACTCATACTTTCATGACAAAATAATGAAATGTATTCCCTAAAACCGCCATCTTGGAACTACCATTTTGAAAATATATTAACTGAAATTGGGATATTGTAAATTGAATTAAGTACTTCAGATTCTTAATAAGCAACTGCTAAAACCCTTTAATTTAAATTTCTATTTGTGGAGTGATTAGCTTAAAATTGACTTAAACCACCATCTTGGACATATCATTTTAAAATCTAGGAACCCTCACCTACAACGATGAAAAATCATTTAACCTCATGAAAATTTATATTTGTGGAAGTTAAATCCCTTAACACATACTTTCATGACAAAATAATGAAATTTGTTCCCAAAAACCACCATGTTGGATTTACCATTTTGAAAATATATTAACTAAAATTTGGATATTGTAAATTGAATCAAGTACTTTAGATTCTTAATAAGCAACTGCTAAAACCTCTTGATTTGAATTTCTGTTTTAAAGTGATTGGAATGACAGTAAAGTCAAACCTATTTAACCACATGAAAATTTATATTTGTGGAATTCAAATCCCGTAACGTATACTTTTATGGCAAAATAATGAAATTTTTTCTTAAATTCGCCATCTTGGATCCGCCATTTTGAAAATCATATTATAAAATATTATTATTATAATGAGAAATACCAATAATTATTAAGTATGTATTTTGAAACAAATTGGCAGAATAAATTAGTATTTATAGCAAAGAATTAAATGCAACATCTAGGATTTGTTCTTTTTCGTCGCCATATTTAGAACACCATATTGGTTTTTCAAAACGGTCCAACTGCAAATGAAACTAGATAACTTTACCAAAAATCTAAGCCCAATATAAGCTATTTTGGTCGCAATAAAAATAGAGTGTAGGAGTCTCCTACTTGACAATATATATATATATATATATATATATATATATATATATATATATATATATATATATATATATATATGTATATACATATACAAACTGTACTTCAAGGTTAGATTTCGGACTATAATTTATTTTTTTACAAGCGAACACCAATTTCTTTTATAATTAAATGCAAATTTAAAGATGTTACTTTATGAATGGAATATTTTCTTCATCTGTTCTTTTCCACTGGTTTAAAACATCTGCAAGATATTTGTATTATTATTTTATTAGATGTCTAACCACTTCTGAGATACCGCTTATAATATTAAGTCCGTTCATAATAAAGAAGTTTAAAATAAACACCTGTACTGCCCTAAAAATCCACATGTATCAGCTGGCCGCCCATGTTTTGGAACCAGCGCTGCACCTTTCAGTTCATAAAAGAAATCGAGAAAAGAAGAAACACGAGAAGAACGTGCCCACGAGCCTTTTAGCTATTGACCTGCATCTTCTTTATGCAGCAGCGTCTGGTATGCACGCAGAGATGTACTTAATTTTATTTACTTTTTCTTCATTATTTTAATATTTCTACTACACAATCTGGAAAGTTCTTACAGATTTCTTTCGGAAAGTAACTTACATATTATCCAGGTCTAGATTAGAGGATAACCTATTAAATAAGCAGCAAACTATTTCTTTAAAATATATTTTTTAAACATTACTTTACTAAAAACCTTTAAAATTGGTCGCGTCAATGAAGTCTTTTCCTCGGAAGTCCTCAAGAACAGCTCCGATTTTGTTTTTTTTTTAAATTGATTAATTAAATTTTTGTGTATTGTTTAAAATCAGAACCCTTTTGGAACGGGGATAGAATTATTATATTGTTTAAATGATATCGAATCGACTTCGAAAAATATGCTAAAAAGCGAAAAATAACAATATAAATTTTGATATGAAAATGAAATTTTTGATATCGGCGCCTGACAAAATATGATTCGCATAAAATGATTTAAAAATACTATGTTTGCAATTGCTTTCTTACCGTAGTTTATACCTATCTTATATTAGTACTTAGTTATTCGTTTCATGTGTGAATTTCGCGAAAAGTAACTGTTTAGTATTTACATTAGGAAACAAATATGTGTATTATCATTAAGACTTAAAGAGTGTATAGCCGTATGCATAAGTAGGTACCTCACGTAGATATCACCGAAATAACAGTATATTTTCCTAATTTGACTTACTGATCTGTCAAACATCAATGTTTTCCCCTGCTAAGAATGCACGATTTCAATATGGACTCTCTGAGCTCCAAATTAATCTAGGGACACTAAATTTAATAAAGTTTGTTAAAAAATAGTTTTTTTTATGGTATAAAATACATAAGCAATACAGATTGCATTAATTTTTGTGTGTGCAAATATTGTGTGGTAAAATTGGCAGCATATTTCTATATGATATTAAGAAATGAAAGGAAACTATTAAATTTTTTAAAAGAAAGGTATCTGAAGAAGTTTGTTTAGACTTTCTCTATTAAAACAGTGTTGCCTTCCGTCGTGGTTGATGAGATTCCTGAAGCATGTCTCAAATGAGGTCGGACCAGAGTATTATATAGTTTTATTAATATTTGTGCTATTTGTCAACCATTTAGTGGTTCTAATTCAGAAACTTAACATTTTGTACGTAATCTCTGCTTTTCAAAATTTTTATGTTTATATTGTAATCAAATTCAATTAATTTCTGACCTCTAGACATTTATGACAATGGAATATTTGTCAATATTTAGGAATATGTACCGTAAAATTCATTTTGAAGCTCAGTTCAGTTTAAGACCAAATATATTCCTCTAAAAATTTTATAAAGTCATCAGTAAACAAAATACAGTCAGAGCCATCGCTAGATAGATGATTTACAGATACTGAGAAAAATAATGGAGAAATGTTACTCTCCTGCAGAACGGCAAAAGTAGCTATAAACCTCTCTCAAAGTTTCCTTTCCTAAACGTACAACAAATGGCTTCGAAGAAAGGTAAGTTCTCATTAATTTATAAGAACATTCAGAAAAACCAATTGACAAGTTTTTGTAGTAGCTTATTACTCACTTTGTCGAGGTACCAATGACATTCATTGATACCTCGTTGTCTGTGACTAGTGAGATATCGGCATCTGTTTAATACATATTATTCCGGATGGCCTTTCTTTATACCTATTCTATTGTTTTATAACCTATTATTTGCACAACTCTGTTAACTTATTAAATAATTCAAGTTACATCAACGACTTCTCAAAATAAACTGGCCGCGAAAGCCGTTCTGGATCCTTTCTGCCGATACCAGAAGGTTACCGAATCTTCTAGAAGGATTTTCATACTACATGATGTAATAAAAACAAAAAAAAAAAGGAATAATCTAGAAAGTTCTAGACCTTCTTTCATAGACATCTCATGAGGAAATTAATTAAAGAAATTATGAACTCGTACAAAATAAATCTAAAAACCGACAAACACAAACTAATAATATGAAATGTATACTGTTATAAAGTCTGTCTTAGATACAAATGTTAATGGATATAAAACATTTTGAAAAAATCGTTTACCAACTTTAACGGGGTTAGAATGAACAGTGATTTTTAAAAAAGTAAGAAAAGTGGACGTTCCATTCCTGCATGTCTTTTAATATTTGTAGAAAATTTTTTTCACACGCCTGACTAAAAATAATTTTTTCTCACCGGCACAGTAATAAGGCCAGTACCTACTTACCAATTAATTGTAAAAAATTGATTATAGGCTTAAAACGCATGTTAACAAAATGATTCGTTGATTCCGAAATTTCTTTCTCTTTGACATTCGTGCAGAACATTAAAACCTTCCATATTAAGCCGATAAATAATAAAACTTTCAGCTTGTATGCAAAAGACAAACACACTTTCATTTTTGGACCTCAACGCTGATTAAACTATTAGAGAAATGGTAATAATTTACAATTGTTTATACAAAAAATCGATAACCAGTGAAAACGCTTGACTAATGGACTTTAGTAGAAAGTGAATTTTAGATATCAATTAAATGCAAGAAGTGTTTAACCTGTACACGTTTGTTTGAATATTAATCATTTTTAGTATCAAGTATGATGTACCGGGTGTTTAAAATAAAAGAGGCGTTCTGCGTCAAATGACGTAATGAGAAGAGAAAACAACATGCCACAAAGAATAACTAAATCGAACCCTTGTGATCTGTGAGCTGCGGTAACAGTAAATCAATCTTTATTTATAACTATACATACAATGCAGTATTATCATCACAAGTCCAAATATAAAAAAAACTTAATAATTGCAAAAAGATAAACTTAAAATAGTCGCTATAATAAAACAAGACTTATTATTGTTAGGGTGTATATCAGTGTCCTCAAATTTGGTACAAATACTCATCAACCTTGTAAAAGGCCATTGGTATAAGTACTGTGTAAAATGACATTCTAGATACAGGAAAGGGGAAAAGTAACAAATTTTGAGCTCTATCAAAAAATTTAATTTTTTGATAGAGCTCAAAATTTGTTCCTTTTCCACTTCTCTGTATCTAGAATGTCATTTTCCGACAGGTATAACAGGAAGTCGCATAAGATTGCTATTACTTCACCGAAAACCCCATTATACAAATGTGCAGGTTTCAAATCGCACTATTTCCCGAGATTTTCTAATAGATGGTCACTGTGAGAGACCCTGTATACTGAGCCCCAAGTCTCCGTCTTTAAAAAATTTGAAATATTTACCAAAGGACTCTTAGGCAAAAAAGGTTGAACAGTTCATTATAAAATTAATTGCAACATAAAACAATAGTTAATTTATTTTTTGACTTTTTGATAAAATTTTTCGAATTAATTTTATTTTTTTTTTTAAATAATTTATCATTTGATTTTGCTAATGATTCTATCAGAAAAAAATATTTTATATATTTTTAGCGCTTCTGTTTTTAATGATTTTAAAAAATTAGATTTTACATTTGTGAAATGTTGATTTAAGAACGATTTCCTCGTAATCAAAAATTACTTCTAATCTCCATAATTTAACATGATTAAAATACCCCATTAACTGCAAATCGCATGACTAATCATAATCAAATAGCCAGCAAGTGAAATGCAAAATATGGGTATTTCAATCGAAACAAATAGCTTCAAGCTTTTTTTAATAGATGACTGGTATAGTATTTATAACTTACAAATTTAAAATGCTTTCTAGTAGAACTAATTTTATATCCGAATAAAAACTATAATTCCAACGAAAAATATAAAAAATTCACGGTCTACTTCCATAGTTAATCGACTCAACATACGGACTGAAAATTGTCAATTAATTTAATAGCTGGAATATGATTACGAGTGTTATTCTTTTAAACCGTGTTAATTTTTAATAGGTGGAAATCGGCACGAAACCTAAAATTAATTAGTAAAATACACCAATCAATTAAGATAAAGACTTTCATTTAATAAAAATTTAAATGGTATTTGTTTATTTTATACGCATAATGAGTTATTGAGTAAAAATGGAATTCACTTTTCAGTTGAAAATATTAACTGAAATAGATCATATTTTAATTAAATTGATGATTATTTCTATAAGGAACCTTACAGCCAGATTCACTAAGAAGGTTTAAGAGTTAGACTCGATCTAGTTGCCATGAAGTTCCAACTGGATATAGTTACTATGGAGGCCAGAACTTCCAGGTTAATTTTATTTCGTTTATATCTTGTAATCAAAGAATTCTCTTGTAGAGTTAACATATCGTCAGAACTAGGATCCCTTTGTGGTTGCTGAATAACGTGATAATATTTTCATTTGATCTAGAAAGTTGCTGATAAATAGTGCGAATTCTTTTATTTCTTGAGTCCCGCACTGATTTTATGCTATCCTTTTCTAATTGCAATATATAAACAAGTAAAATATACTAATCGGTACGTCAGTTCTAAAATGAAGTAACCGGGCAATAAAGTGAAACTATGGTTGCCTAAATTATTACGTTCTTTTTAACACAGAAATAATATAATAATAATATTTACCGATAGAAATAACTTTTTAAGTAATCTTTCTGTTGATATTAATGAAATCTCGCATTTGCAGTAATTTTAACACCTAAAATACTCAAATGAATTACTACAAGCGAGACAACTGAAAACAAAATTAAATAAAAAGATTTGTGGCTGTCAAGTATAAAAAAATCAGCCCCACCAAGCAGAAACAACGTTCATTTATTGTTGTTGAAATCTACTGGTATAATCGAAGGTTGTAATTTGTGTTATAAATGTCAACAAACCTTTATATAAACCGTTAAGGAGTAGATAAAAGAAATAATTGTCCAATGAAAATAAACAAAATTTTATTTAGATTCACTAAGGAGGTTTAAGATTTAGACCCGATCAAGTTGCTATGGAAGTTAGATCTTCTCATTGACCAGTTATGTTTTTCTTATAATATCGTAATGAAGGACTAGGAGAGTTTTGTAGAAATATTATTTTGATGAGTGCTGATGGAAATATATTGATGAGTCGTAATTGTTTCTTGTAATTTCTACATTTGTATGCATGTATCTTCTAGTAGATTCTATAAGTATATAAGTAAGGATAGAATATTAGTAGTTTAGTGTGTATTTGAATATGAAGTGTTAAGTAGTTATTAAAGAGTTGTTATTTATTAGTGGAAAGTGTTGTCTTTTATTCGAACCCAATGAGAAAATATAGTGAAACTCGTAATAATATTGTTATTTTATCATTATTACTTATGTCAACAAATAAATGCTGATTAGGAAACATTATGGATAAATACCTGGAAATTAAACCTTGGAATTGATAAGAAGAATAGTTTTCTCTTGAAAATAAACGAAATTTTCCAGTTTTGACAATTTTTTTTTCTTGAATTTTTAACATTTAAAACATGTTTAACTTGTTGTTATTCTTGTCAATTTAAATTTTCTACTATCAGAATTAGACCAAATTAGTGAGTTAGCGGGTTACATTTTAGCCGGTTGAGTAGGAAAAGAAAACGTTTTTTTAATCTAGTATTTTTAAGGTTTTAAGGTTGAACACTTGGTTGATTTATTACTGCATTTATTAAATTAAATCTTTTATTGCTAATTCAGATTAGGTTATTATTATACCATGTTAGATTAGCTTTTGTTGTCAACTTGGACTAGTTTTACCATTAGATCATATTAGTTAATAAGGAGCTCAAATTTTATAGCAAAAAATTTTCAGATTACTTGTTTTTAGCAACAATTAAGCTTATCAATATTGAAGCTACAATGAAATACATTAAACAATGAATATTTATTCATATAGATAAATTCAAAGTTTTTCCAAATTTTGAAACCTAGCCAGAATTTGTAATTAATCAATAAAATGCAGAAAGTAATTTAATTATTACAGTTTGAATGATGTGATGACAATAATTTGCACGTGTAGTTGTGGGCCTTTTCAGGTAAGACAAATGATCTTAAAGTTAATACATTTTGGATCCTTATCTAAATAGCTGGCGCCAGTCTTATGTTTACTAAAGATAGTATAGTACATATATAGAAATATATGCAGAATGTTGTAGCACTATCTCCAAAATATTTGGTCGCAAGAAAGTATTTTTGGTTGCCATAGATAGAGGGCGTTATAACTGTTTTAAAGGACTTTTGTCAGTGTTTTTTAGTTTTAACATTTGATATCAGTCACATTTAGGTTACTTTAGAAGCAACTTGTGTTCAATTTTATTTGTAAGTGTTAGTTTAGGGTCCATTTTAACATGGAGTGCAGAAACGAACATTTTCCGATATTTTACATTTTTGGTTACATGAAGAAAAGAAAGCTGCTGAGGCTTACAAAGATTTATGGGATGTTTATGGTGTTGATTACATAACAGAACTCACATGTTAGAATTGTTTAAAATATTGCGATTTGGAGATTTTTCACCCCAAGATGACCAGCGTTTTGGTTGACCTGTTCAAACTGATGGTGACCAAATCAAAGCCACAATTGATGAGAATCGTCATATAACTATTCGAGAGATTGCAGAAAGCTTAAATGTGTCGCACACGATAATTGAAAATCACTTAAAATGTCTTGGACTCACTAAGAAGCTCGATATTTGGGTTCCGCATGAATTGAAAGAGATTCGCTCTCTCCAATTTAAAAAAAAAATAAACTTCATATTTATACTCATCGATCATTATGTGTCTAGAACGAATCTAGTCACACTTTCGTGCTTCTAAGCATCTTTTCGAGGGTTTATCATTTGTCTAATAGAAGAATCAAAGGTTAAGAGAAATACTGTTTAGTTATAAAAATCTTATAACTATTTTTCTCGTAAATTTTGCCAAAAAAGTATGAAAGGTCAAAAATTTTTAAAATGACTTTTTCTTTTCTTTACTTACCATTTAGTATTTTATATTTTCCATTGTACTCATTGTATTTTAAGTTAGGAGCTCCTCTATTCACTTCTATTTATACTATTTTAGCTAAATATACTTTTTCAGTCTTGTCTTGATTAGTATTTCTAACTTTTTACAGAAGTAAGATCAGCAAAGGGATGAAAGTCATCAATATCCATAACTTTTACATTTACTTTTTTTCTTTTTTCTTCTAAAGCCAAAACAAAACCAGGAAAGTTATAATTTTTTTAGTGCACTGACATAAATGTATGTCTAGATTTGAAATAAATAATTTCAATTACTTGGGCTTTTATCAAAGGGGAATTGATAATATAGCTAAAAGCTCAATTTTGATTTCGGCACAGCAATTATCTAATATAGGATTACTTTGTAATAATCTTTGTGGTAGAGAAAAAATTGAGATAAATCGAAGTGATTTCTTCTTTACTACGCTCTCGTATTTTTTTTGTGCCATATTACAGCCAGTGGTAGAGCATTAACTTGATTTTTACTACAATAGGAACAAAAGTTTCATTGTATAATGAAAGCCTGTTTGTGAATATAACTGATTTAAAACATTCAGGACTAGGTAACATAATTATTTTTCGTAAATCAGTACCCATACAAAGTGTCTTGCAATAACATTTTTGGTAATATTTTATAGCTTGTTTACTTTTACCATGTATGATCCATTTTTTATACTGATCACAATTATCATCATTATTATCTCATTGATGCATTTTTTAAATTTCACAAAGTTCACATCACATTTTTCGTGATCAAGTTTCGGGAAATCTATGTTTTTATGTGTTAGAATATCTCTCTGTATGTTTTGTATCATATATATCCACTTTCCCCTGTCACTTTTGTGCATTTTCTGACTTATCCCGTTAAAATTGGCCACATTCACTAAAATATATATGAATATTCTGAATAATAACACATTTCTCTTAAAGTTGCACATAATATTTTGTTAAAATATTGCGGAAAATATGAAAAATCAAGCCGGGAAACGAGAAGCTGCTAAAACTTAGGTTATGAGACAAATACCGCGAAATCTCGCGCATGTTGCCGAATTGCACACAAGTTTCTGATTCGACTTTTTATGTTCTTTTGACACTTCCTACTCTTTTTGTTCAAAAATAAAGGATAGAATAATTTCTTAAAAACTATCGTTAGAGACAAAATATCTCTGTCACAAAAGGGTAAATTCGGCTGAAATTGTAAATTACTCAATAGACATAAAATACTTTTCCTACTTCAATTAGTCGTTTTTCAAAGTCCTGCAGTTTGTAGCACTAAGAATAGTGTTGAAAACCTAAAAAAAAATAACCAGAACTAACTGTGACAATCCCTTACCATAAGTTGTAGAATCTTTTTAAAATTCCTAACGAAGTCTCCCACTCGGCCTATGAAAATTCCATTACGGCAAAGAGTGTTCCACCTCCACGTGGTTTTTGTTGGACAGCGAAATTTTTTAACAATCATGAAAAAAAATTTTCAGAAAGCGTTGTTGTTGACTAAGTTGGATAAAATGTAATTAACTTTAAAACCAGTCAAACAGAATCGGGATATCAAACATAAACTAATCACTGGCTTTAAAGTCGTGTGCAAGAAGGGGACTTACACGAAATGGCTTATTTTGTGAAATCTACTTTAGTTCAGGTAAGTTCAGGTTAGTATTGTTTTGATCTCAGTTTTTAGACTAACGTAGCTTGCCGAACGATCTGTTTATGTTTGGCATCCCGAATCTGCACGTTTCCCCAAAATTTTATACAATACTGGGATGACCACAATTAATTATTGCATTTGAACTACCAAGTTTAAGTTTCCCATCCTAATGAAATTTAAAATTCACTTGAACGTGGCAATATCGCATAATAAATCATATGTTTCGATCTAAATTGTAGACACGAGCAGAAAAAGATCAAACGAGAAATCTATGGTTTTCTTTTTATGGAAAATTAGCACTTATTCCAGTGTTATTTATGTGAATTTTGCTTAAAAAATGATTAGCCATTGTGTCATGTTTGTGAACTTTACTAGAAATGCCCAAAATTTATAGGTAGTGATCCGAAAATACAAGTTTTATGAGTGAAAATGGATTTTGTTTTTTAGAAAAACTACACGAGATTAGCGAAAAAAACATATTCGTGTTCTATGATGTGAGAATGGGGGATATGTAAAAAATCATCGGAAAATTTGTTGTTTCCACCGTTCCGAATAATTATTGAAGTTTTTTTCCTATGTTTTATTAGTAAATTCACAATTAGTAATATATATTTGAAATATTTTAATCAGTAAAACTTTTCACAGTTAAAGAAACAAATCGCTTAATATACAGGGTATTAATTAAGTATATTCAAATGTAGCTTTTCATTAAAGCTAACAATTAATGATGGCTTCCATGGTAGTCTTTTATGAACGGCCTACGAACTCAAAACAGGATAATTAAGCAATTTGCTTGCACGCCTCTGTCTTAGAAACAATGCGGGAATAAAATAATCTAAAAATAACATCTCACAATACACGACATCAATATTCCCAAGGCAATATAGTAAGTGATGAATTGCTGAACAATAAAAGCCGAATATTAATTATAAACTTGAAAAGTATTTCCTAATCAAAAAAAAGCGATGCCCTCAGGCTATATTCGAACTGAAAAAAAATCATCCGATTCTAAGTAAGTATGCGAAAAGCTATTCGTCATCATTACAAAATAAAAAAAAAGTAATTGGACTGGGTACGATAATTAGGCAATTAGACATACTGTTAAGCGATAAGAAATAAATCAGTTTTAAAAATAATTTTATGATTAATCTTCACTAACATCTAGGTATCGAATTTAAATTTAGGAATATGATGGT
This sequence comes from Diaprepes abbreviatus, assembly GCA_034092305.1. Lineage (NCBI taxonomy): Eukaryota > Metazoa > Arthropoda > Insecta > Coleoptera > Curculionidae > Diaprepes > Diaprepes abbreviatus. The sequence goes on from JASJET010000105.1 coordinate 5,616,485, forward strand.
GTTCCAACCAAATCTGGCAAAAACGAGGAAATGTTCACCATTTCAAACAATATTTGCCACCTTCAAAATCTTTTCCTTTTTAAGCTGCAGACTACCATCCCCTTAGCGTCTTCTAAGAATATCAGATAGAAACACTATGTAAAAACGAGGAACAACTCATTTTATTATTAGAGAGAGAATTTTGTTTTGGGCGCGTCGGTATCTATGAACAATTGGCGCCTTAATTTTATTATTAAATAACAAAGTTAATATGCCCAGAAAAATATTTCATGAAAAAAGGGTATTTCCGCTTTTCCTTGTATTGGGAAATAAGCATATTTACTTATCATAAGAAATTTCAAGGAAAAAGAATGTTGAAAAAGGGAACTTGAGTTACATAACCTATACTAAAAGTAAAATAAGTGGTATCTTCTAGCTTTCTTGCCCATTATTACTGAGAAATAAACATTTTTAATATATTTTTACATTTCAGCCTAGTTTTCATCCTTCCAAAACTGAACATAGGCCTCCCCTATTTGTTTCCAAATTTCTCTATTCTGGGCTCTTCTTTGCTACATCAAGCCGGCATGTCTGACTATGTCATCCTTCCATCTCATCTGTGGCCTGCCTCTGGATCTTTTCCTTCATATGGGCGCCATTTTCCAATTTCTGAATTCCAACGGTTGTCTTTTATTCGTTCGTTATGGCCTGTCCATTTCCATTTTAGTGATGCTGCTCTTTCTATAGCGTCAACTGCGTTGGTTTTTCTTCTTATCCACTCATTTCGTTTTTTATCTCTGAGTGATATTCCTAACATGTGTCGTTCCATAGCCCTTTGAGTTTTGCGGATTCTGTCCAAATTTGATTTTGTAAAGGTCCACGTCTGCGCTCCGTATGTTAGAACCGGCAATATACAACAATCAAATACTTTGGTTCTTAAGTATAAGGGAATTTTCTGATTTTTCAAAACATAGGAGAGTTTTCCGAACGCCGTCCATCCCAATCGAGTTCTTCGTGTTATTTCGGCTGTCTGGTTGTCCTTACTCGCTCTTATGGCCTGGCCTAAGTATATATATTCATTCACCAGTTCTATTTCGGTTGCATTTACTGTTATAACTTGTTGTTCGTCTCAGTTTGACATTACTTTTGTTTTTCTGAGATTCATCATGATCTTTAATCCTCGTTGGAGCGATGTTTCATGGAGATCGTTTATCATTGACTGCAGCTTTTCCCAGTCGGATACGATCAAGAGTATATCATCTGCATATCTCGGATGATTTAGGAATCTACCATTAATGTTTATCCCTTTATTTTCCCAATTTAATGATTTGAACAAATCTTCCAGGGCTATTGCAAATAATTTGGGCGAGATTGTATCTCCCTGTCTTACTCCTCTTTTGATTGGGATGCGGTTCGTCTTTAGCTCGTCATCAAGTTGTACTGTCATCGTTGCGTCTAGATAGACATTATGCAATAGATTTTTGTATCTCGAGTCTATTCTGCTATTTATCAAAGCTTCTTCAACAGCCCATAGTTCTACGCTGTCGAAAGCCTTCTCGTAGTCAACAAAGGCCATGTACAGAGGCAGATTATACTCGTTGGTTTTTTCTATTAATATTTTTAGTGTATGCAGGTGGTCGCATGTTCCATATCCCCTTCTGAATCCTGCTTGTTCAAGAGTTGATATGTGTCGAATTTGTTCGTCAATCTGCTAGATATGATTTTTATGAAGGTTTTGTTTAACTGTGAGAGAAGGGATATAGGCCTATAATTGTCCAGAGTCGCCGGATCGCCTTTTTTATATATCAAAATTGTGTTAACGTTGTTCCATCCACTGGGTATCCTACCTTCGACATCTGTTGAATAGGATCTTTAAATATTCCTTAACTTTTCTTCCTCCTTCCTTAAGAAGTTCTATTAAGACTTTGTCATCTCCCGCTGCTTTATTTCTTTTCATATCTTGTATGGCTTTATCTATTTCATCCTCTGTAATATTTGACAGGTCTTCAGAATTCACATTTGTTATTGTCTTTTTTAAATTCTTTATTGTATTAGCCGAGGGAGGGTTTCTTGGGCTATATAGATCTTCATAGTATTGTTCAGTTATCATTATTATCTCCTTTCTATCTCTTACTTCATCGCCCCGGTTCTTTTTTTTCTTTTTTCTTAATATATAAACATATGAAAACAGTCCAACAAGATCCTTCAGTTTTTTCAAGGAAATCTTTTGTTTAAACAAAATATGCTTTTTGATAAAAAATAAATGAATTTTTTTTTATGTAGTATCGGTTTTTATCTAAAATTACAGAGAAACAGACATTGAAAAAAATAGACCGGTCTTTTTAAGCAAAATAAGTAAGTAAGAAATAAAGTTAATTTTAAAAAATGAAATAAAGAAAAAATAATAGCCAGATTCATTAAGAAGATAAAAGATTCAAATCAGATCTAGTTGCCATGAAATTTAAGTCTTATAGTTGGCCAGTTTTGTTTTGCTTATGATACTGTCATAATTTATTTTACATATGTCAACAAATAAACGCTTATATAGGGGGATATTAAGGATAAAACCTTGCGATAAAGCCTTGAAATATGTAAGAGAAATAGTAGTAGCCCGAAAATAAATAAAGTTCTCCATTTATGCCGGTTCAGTAATAAAACAAAATAATTTTTTTTATTCTTGTATTTTAGGGTTTAAAATTTACTTGACCTATTGTTGCTCTTGTCATTTTAAACCCTCTGCTGTCAATTTAAGACGATTTTAAATTTGAGCCGTGTTAGTAAATCGGGCTGTTAAAAAGTTTAACAGCCAGATTCACTAAAAGGTTTAAGATGAAAATCCGATCTAGTTGCCATGAAAAATAAATATCTATTTTGTTTTGCTTATGATATTGTCATAATTTATATTACATATGTCAACAAATAAATGCTTATATAGGGATATTAGGAATAAGAACGTAGTGATAAAGTCCTAAAATATGTAAAGGAAATAGTTGTATACCGAAAATAAATAAAATTCTCTATTTTTGCCGGTTAACAATAAAGGAACCATGGAAAACTGGAATAAGAGAGAGCTTGGCTTTGGTTTTTGGTGGGATATTACATTTGATGGACGGATAAGTGGAAAAACCTTTGTTAGTCAAAGTTTGTCAAGTTTATTGACAGGATATAGAAATCTGATGAAATATGTTACTTTATTGGCGCATTTTTGCCAGAGTATCCTGTTTAAATAATTCGAACACATATACAATCAGTTTATTAGAATTGAATTATCATTTATAACTAATTGTTAATTTAAAAAAAAAAACATATCAACATGACCAACATTGACGTTGCGTCAAGCTGCAACATAATAAAAAATAAATTTAGTTTGGCACAGAAAAAAAAATTAAATTTAAATACTTGTATATTTCGAATTTATTTTCATTATTAGATAGTGCAAATGAGTTTATTATAAGTTAATTAAAAACAGTAAACTTGAAAGTAAATCAGTTTCTGCATGGTTAACGTTAAATTTGGTAATCTAAAGCTTAAAATAACCTTTATTCAAAGAACCGTATAATTTTCTTGTCCCAAACTTTCATTTAGCGAGGTGGGTAGTGTGAATCACACCAGTATACAATGTTGGATGAGTGACACTATTGCAAAATAAGTACCGTTCACAACAAACCAGCGTTATTGTTTATTTTTATAAGCTCTAGAGAACTACATCTTTTTTTATACAGTTTCATAGGAATATTTTACAGAATGGTATAAAAAATTAAGCCATCTTTAAAAAATATTTTTTAAGTTTTTACCCGTAATTGAAATTTTTGAAGCTAGGTACTGATCAAGATGTGTAGGGTACTTCTTAATATTTTCCATATCACAAAAATATGCCCATTTTTTTTTACTTACCGGTTATTAACAATCTGTTCTTTTGAGTGGAAGCAATAAGTTAAAGGTATGATAACTATTAACATCTAACATGTCGGCAATAATGAAACTTTCCCGATTCTTGAGTAATTGTAGGAATGTCTTTTTTAAATAATGTCTTAACCTAATTAAATTACTTAAGATCTAGTTGTTAAGTCGGAGAGTTTAAATCGATTTTGTCCATGCACTTCACCTTCTGTGTAAAATAACTCACTAACGCGACCTTTGGATGTACAGTAAATCTGGATTTTTTTACTGTTGAGAATTTTCAGATCTCTCTCTATAACACAGTTGGGTATGTTTCACTATTATCCTGAGAATCTAATTTTGAAATCTTTGGAGAATTTTCAGATTAGAATAGGTGGAAGAGCCCCATAATTGCATCACATAGGTCCATATTGGTTCAGGGGCGGATCAAGCCTCTCTCTTTGGGGGGGGGGGGGTGATATCATGAAAGTACAATATGGCAAGCGAAAGCAACTTATCGCAGGGGGGGGGGTAGACCCCGCAAACATTCCCATTCCCAGCATAAGAGGCAGAATCGGGGCTATTGTCCTGAACTTGAAGCTCTTGGGTTGGCGGCTATCGCAAGAAAAACAAGTCAACGGGGGGAATGCCAGTAGCACACATTCCTAATATAAAAGGCAGAATCGGTTCTATTTTCTTGAACTCAAAGCTCTTTGGAGGGGGGGGGCGATCACAAGCATACACATTCCTATACTCTACTCAAGAACTAGACAGAGTAATAAAACTGTTACCGAAACCTCCAACGTAGCTGCTCCGGTGCCGTGGGTAACTGAGAAGTGCCGTAAATCTAATTATATTTAATTATATTTAAATATTATGAGCTTTTATAAATTTACTGCAACAATAAAATTTCTGATATTTCAATTTAATTTCTGTCAGTGAGCAAAGTACACCTTACAGTGTTTCCTTGGTGATTTATCTTGTTTGCGCTTGTTATTAAATATTATTTGAGATTAGTGAAATACCCAAAAGATATGGCTTCCACCTCTATATTTATTCCAAAATCGATAAATCAGGGCAACAAAAAACTTATTACGATGAATGTTTATGATGCTTTAAGATATCAATATCTAGATAATGTTAAAAGCTCTGTTGAGGTGTGTTCCAATATGACAGGAGTTGCAAAATCTACTATGTACCGAATACTGCAGAAGAAAAAACGACTGGAATTGTTAGTACTCTCATGCCACATTCGATTACAGACAGATGAAAAACCACGTTAGAAGAAGAGATAAAAACTGCAATAAAAGGAGTTGTACATACATTTTATTATGAGAAGCAGATCTCAACCGTCGACAACATTCTAACTAAGATCAATGAAGATCGGAATTTACCTGAAATTAAAATAACCGAGCTCGGGAAATTGTTCATTCATTTTGCTGGGAAAAACAAAACAGGAAATCTGTTCTTATAGATCGTCCTGAAACTGTCCGTTGGAGAAGGAAATATCTCTCTCAAGTAAATGGTAGAGTTGCTAGAAATAATACAACTTACAAAATTAGTAATTTAGCTGAACTTTTGGAAATTGGGAAAAATCCATATAATAAAAGACTAAAACAAAATGTGAAAACTCGTTTTTTTGTTTTTGTTGTCTTTTTTGTGTTGTTTAATGTTGTTTATATGTATTTTTTACTTTTTTATACATTTTTATTTTAGGGTATCGCACTCTTTAATTTTATATATATTTAATTCCAATTAGCCGTAATTTTTCTATTATTTTATTATTGTATTTGTGTCTTTTTATTAATACGTTTACTTTATTTTTTTGGGACTATCGGATTTCCTTATAATAAAGTAAATTTAATTAAGATAAAAATAAGTAGGTCTAATTTTAACTGTAACATATAAAAATCAATTACATTTGAATCCCTTTTAAGTGTTTAATTGTAATTCTGAAGAATGGTTTGAGAAATAAATAAACTGAAACGTCAAATATCCTAAAAATGTTTTTAATTAATAATAAAATGACCGGTAGCCCAAAAAAACTTGGATATTATATGGACGAATTTATTTTTTTATACAGTGCCTTCATTTCAAAACGAACCATCCTTAATAACTTTGTTAAATAGAAAAATTTAAAAAAAAGAAAAAACACGTCAATATAGATATACAGGGGGAAGTTTAATTTTGCATTTGTTAAAAGTCTGTCAGTCACCTCCTCACCTCCAGCTAACCTCACTTTGATATGTCAAATGGGAATCCCCACCTTGTGACACATCATTGTAAGCAGCATAAAATTGTCTATCCAACCGTATAAAAAAAAATTAAATCGGTTGACGTACAAGCGAACAGTGTGCAAAAATGTCTTGTAATAATGCATAATATATCGGCCTCGAACTTTAGTATGTCAAATGATTACCCTATAGTGTGATACATCATTTTAAAGGACGTACGATCTGCTATCCAATGATGTCAAAAAAAAATTAAGTTAATAGACGTTATAGGCAATTAGGATGCAAAAATGTGTGTTAAATATAAGCAGTTTATTCAGTTTTATTCAGTTGAAGAAAATTATTTTATTAAATGTTCAAAATGTGCGCCGTTATTAGCGAGACAATAAAAAAGCCTATTTTGAAATTCCCCACGAATATTGGCAAGGGTTTCTCTGCTAATTCCTCTACATTCCCGAACAATTCGATCTTTTAAATCGTCAATATTTTCAGGTGGGGTTTTATAAACCTTGCTTTTTAAATACCCCCAAAGAAAAAAGTCTAGAGGGGTTAGGTCTGGAGACCGTGCTGGCCATTCAATTGCACCACGTCTGCCAATCCACGTCCCTGGAAAATGTTCATCAAGCCACTCTCGAATTGCCAAAGCGTAGTGCGGGGGAGCTCCATCTTGCTGGAAATGCAAATTATTTTCATTTAGTACCATAACAGCATTTTCCTCCACTTGATTTTCTAAAGATTGCACAATGGCAGGGTATATTGTGTTTTCTAAAAGGTTTAAATAAATTTGCCCAGTTAAATTATCTTCCAAAAAAAATGGCCCGATGATTTCATTGCCATAAATTCCTGCCCACACGTTAATTTTTTCGGGATATTGAGTATGCCCTTCTCGGAAAAGGTGCGGATTTTCATTATCCCAGTATCTGCAGTTATGTCTGTTAACCAGTCCATTTAGAAAAAAAGTTGATTCATCACTAAAGCAGATATTCTTAGGTAAATGGGGGTCCTCGTCAATTCGTTGGCACATTAATTCGCAAAATTGAATTCTCCTATCAAAATCGTCTTCTCCGAGTTCTTGAAGAATTTGAATTTTGTAGGGAAAAAACTTATTTTGTTTTAAAACTTTATGCACAGAGCCAGCAGAAATGTTGGTTAAATCTGCGACCTTTGAGATGGATAAAGTTGGATCTATTGCAAACTGTCCTAGTACCTCGATTTGGCATGCTTCATCTACAACCCTTTTCTCAATATATTTTTTATTACAAACGGATCCCGTTTCTTCAAACTTTCGTACCAATTCGAGTACATATTTATGGCCCACGTTTTTGTCTTGATGCCTCTCGTTAAATGCTCTGGCGGTTCTACGAGCGCACCGATCTTCAGCTCCATAGAGAAAAATTATTTCTATTCTTTCGGCTAGCGTATACACCATTTATATTCACGTTTCAACTAGGCGTTACAATGACAATTTTAACAATAATAAACAACTGGTGTTTAAAGATCTTAAAAATTTTATTTATTGCAGTGATTTCTTGTACCTATCAGGTACCGCAAAAAATATCATTGAAATAAATACACTAGATTGATTAGACTGCAATGAATTTTGCGATGAATTTTAAAACAGGCTTAGTTTTTTTCTCGCAAATATTTTAACTGTTTATTATTTTAAAAAAATATTTATTTTAAATTTAAAATAATATTTTACTCTATGAAGTAGCCATTTGACATAATAAAGTTTAATGTGATAAGGTGTCTATTATTACCACACATCTTTTCTTACTATTCGCTTGTACATCAACAGATTTTGTTTTTTTTTATTGGCTAAATAGGAGATAGTATGCCCTTTAAAATGATGTATCACACTATAGGGTAATCATTTGACATACTAAAGTTCGAGGCCGATATATTATGCATTATTACAAGACATTTTTGCACACTGTTCGCTTGTACGTCAATCGATTTAATTTTTTTTTATACGGTTGGATAGACAATTTTATGCTGCTTACAATGATGTGTCACAAGGTGGGGGTTCCCATTTGACATATCAAAGTGAGGTTAGCTGGAGGTGAGGAGGTGATTGACAGACTTTTAACAAATGCAAAATTAAACTTCCCCCTGTATATCTAAATTGACGTGTTTTTTCTTTTTTTTAAATTTTTCTATTTAACAAAGTTATTAAGGATGGTTCGTTTTGAAATGAAGGCACTGTATATGTTTAACTTCTTGTATTTTTGACAATGGGTATTTTGTAAGTATTTAAATTATAACTTAGAATATATATATATATATATATATATATATATATATATATATATATATATATATATATATAAGGTCCATCACCCCGTCCAGTGAAAGTATAGTTTGATTATGTCTAGTGATTCCCCTAATGGCACATTAGTATACAGACTCCCCACATCAAAACTTATTAGTCTATCGTTTGGCTCTAGATTAATGTTACTAATAATGTGTGGAATTTTTAACATATGTGTTCGTCTTACCTTCTAAAGGTTCTATGTAAAAACAAACAAAAAAAGGCAATGCAAGTCCGACAACTACATTTTAGTCAATCTTCAACATTCTCTATAGAATTTTCTAGTTTACCAGATTAAAAAAAAAATTAATAATTTTGAGATTTATTATTTATGACTCTTGCTCACACCAATTTTCGTTAAATTCGGATTTTGCAGAACTAATTTCAGTCAAAATTATATGGTACGCAAAAAAATTTAACGCAAAACTTAATTGTAAGTAATCGGTGTATGTCAGTATTGGACAAAATTATAGCAACGCATACATTTCTTTTTTTATTTTGTATTTGGAAAACGTAAAAAGAATTTGTTGTAGACGCGTCATATTTGTTTATAGAAAATCAAATGATAAATGTTAATTGTATAATGACCTAAAATATACTCGGTAATATTCGGGAAAAGGCTAGGCAAAATTGGAGCAACAAGTAATATTTTTTATACAATATTTAATAACATTAAGTAAAGTCTTTGATAGCTTCGTTTAAGTTCTTGTAATTTTAATCACGAATTTTTTGATCTACAATTTATCAGACTTTCGATTTTCGATTTGTTGAGATCGGGTGACTCCGCTGGCCAGTTAAGAACATTTATTTTTTTATTGTGTAGCTATTCTTTTACTAGTTTGGAACATCATGTTTTGTTTAAATATGATCCTGCCATCTAGATAGAGACTAAGCTACAAAATATGAAATAATTTTGGATTAAAGACAAGTAACGAAATTTTAAATCTAATAAAATTGCTTGTCACCGAAAACATGATTGTGACAAAAAATCTTCTTGGCTATTCCGGTTTTATTTTGATGAGAAAATAACCCTTTAAAATTTTGCAATTCGAACTTATAAGTATATAGATCTATCTCGATTAGTTTTAACGAATATAAATAAAAAATATCTAGTTATTATTAAAACTGTCTCTAGTGAAGTAAAAGTTCTAACAATAGGTATATGATTTTTATCTTTATTTCTTAGAACTGACTGAATAGCGTTTATTAGTACGAATGAGCTTTTTTACTTCAACTAAAGATGTCACACCTACAATGAAGAAAACAGTGTTCGACTTTCCCCCAGAACTGTATCATTATTACTTGGCGAAGTTGGCTGTTAGAAAACTCATTTATTGAAAGAAAATAATCAGTAAAACAAATAAAACTTTTTAAAATGCATGTCTTTTACGCTTAACAATACAAATATCGCTAAGATTGACACAAAATACCTACTTAAATATACAAGTGAAAGTAGGTACGCGCTCCGTAATAGCAAGACCGGCTGTAGTTCAATTCAATATCGATTGATTGCAAAAATGGAAGAACCAGAGAACAATAAACACCCACTTGCTATTTTAAAGAATTGTTTATTTCAAAGGTTGTGTAATTACTATTGCAATCATGCAATCCTTCTTGTATTGATATTAATCCGTGGATTGCCGTTGGCAGGATAACAATAATAATACAACACACCTGCAAATAGAACCGCTAGAAAGATAACTATTTCGCTGTGGGGGTATTGACTGTTGTTACAATCTCAAATCAACTTGTTTATGGACAAAACACAAGTACATTGTCTTTTTTACGTCAGTGACTTGCTAGAAAAGGCTAAAAATTAAGTGAATAGTTTTGGCAATGGCAGTATACTTATAGCACCTCTTAAGGCTATTTTAGAGATGGTCGCAATAAATTTAACATTTCTGCACCGAATAATGAGACAAATAGTTCCTATAAAAATGGGGTTTTACACCAGCTCTTTGTAAATGTTCACAAACAAAAATACCGTGAACTCAAGTCAAGGGATTGAAATGGCTATATTAAGGCATTATGATCTACCTCGCCTAGGTCTATTAATTTCAATCGAATTATATAATTGTTCTTAGTCCGTTTTTGCTTAATTAGAAATTAGAAAATAACCTAAAATATTTAATATATCCCATTTGCTTCTATCGACAAATGACATTTAAAAATTTTAAATTCCCGAAAATGTCCGAAATTTATCCAAATAATATATAAGCAAATGTCATAACAAAAAGTTATTTGTGTTTCTATGGATATTTTAAATCCGAAATTTGGTAAAAGTTTCTATATTTTGCCAAAAAAAAAACTGTATATTTTCTCAGTGTATATTTCTCTCGAAATATACAAGACCTTCATTTATTCAATAAGTTGTCGTAGAAAGCCTAAAATTTGCCATTGTTTTTTAAGTCTACTCGAGAATTTATTGAAGTTGAAAATATGCCTTTCCCCCAGAGACGATTAAAAAGGAAACAAAAGAAAACTGTCCTTATTAAATATGAAATTTTTCTATCGTTTCCATACTAATAAACCTTTACATAAATATTGCAAGTTTATTTCTTACACATTTTTTGTCCGTCTGCCCCTTGTGCCTCCACCAGACACAGACAGACAACTGACGTAAAAATTAAAGATGGTTTAAACAATAAAATAAACCGAAACGTATGAAAAACGTGTGTTAATTTCTTATGAAGTAATATTCTGACCAAAACCGAAAAAAAAATCAAAGTAAAAATTGCATCACAGGAAAATTTCCCTTAATAAATTGTTGCTGTATGCTGTACTAGTCCAAAGAATTGAAATTAATATTTCATTGTAGTGCATCAGTCATCTTCATCTGCTAAGCACCGAAGATGCCAAATGAGATTTTGGCAACGAATGGATGTACTCTGTGTACTTTGAAGGGAGATTCTACATATGAAAACATGAAAAAAAATGTGAACATAGGTCCGCAAATGTGTCATAAGGAAGCTATGGCCCTTTAAAGGTAACCCTCGAACACTGGTTTTTATTTATTATCTTTGGAACAGCTTGAAGCATCGATGTGTTTGCTAATTAATCCTATTTTTTGATGATGTGAGATGTTGGATCCGCCATAGTGAATTTTTTAAAAATAATTTTAAATTCGTAATTTATACTCTCAAAAACCTCCTATTTTAGTTTTGGACAAAATCGAGGGATGTAAATTTTTTTGGCCGTCATATTGAACTTTCTAAAAATAATTTTAAATTTGGAATTTACACCTTCAAAAACCAACGGTGCTAATTTCTACAAAATTTTAGAAAGAGTTTTCTTAACATCTGTTCCTGATTTCCGATAAAAGTAAATAATCAATTATTATACAAAATTTTTTGAATAATGTATTTTTTGAATAATGTATCAGATTTGGCTATAAAACTATCGATATATTGGAATGAAAAATATTGTCCAAAAATATCGATATTTGAAACAATTCGATATTTTATCCACAACCTTAAATGATCTCAATTGAAATAGGATATAAAAACAATTCTGGCCTGGGGTTTTGACTATGTTTGCTATATGTTTTTTTGGGGCCGCTAAATTCTAATCCGCTGTCCATTAAACTCCACCACGTCATGGTTTTGCCATAACCTCAAAAAACACCAAAACTTAGACTATTCAGCATTATTGAACGCTATTAATCCAAAACCAATGCCGTTAAAGCCCTAATAACCCCATGACCCAAAGACCCCATAACCCATGACTCCATAACCCCTTGACTCTATAACACCCTAACCATGATACTGAAATCATTGGGGTTGTGAGGGCATGGGGTTCAACAGCCATGGTTTGAAGAAATTATGGCCACGACAATTTCTTCCGCTATGGGTGATTGAGTGTAATGATTTCAATAACATATTTATGGAGTTATAGAGTCATGAATTCATATGGTCGTGGGGTTATAGGGTTATTGGGTCATGGAGTTCAACAGCTGCAGTTTAAAGAAATTGAGACGTATGAGTGTAATGATTTCAGTATCATGATTATGTGGTTCATGGGATTATAGAGTCATGGAGTTATGGGACATTTGGGTTATGGGGTTATTAGAGGTTTAACAGCATTGGTTTTGGGTTAAAAGCTTATGGCAAAACCCTGACGTGATTGGGTTTAATAGATAGCAGATTCGGATTCAGCGATTCCGAAAACTTATCATAGACGTAGTCAGAACCCTAAGCCAGAATTTTTTTTGTGTGGCTGTGAAATTAATCAAATAGATCTGTGTTAATTCTTTTTGAACCATTCTTCAGAAGACACTAAATGTGTACTAAAAAAATGTAAACAGGTTATAATAGCGTCATCAAAAAAGTAAAAAGTCAATGGCGTACTTATTTTTTTTCATAATAATATCAATCCCAAGCGTACATGAGTTCCTTCAGAAGCTTTTTTCACATTTAGGAAAAGTAGAAAAATTAAAAACTGATGTTGATAGTAACTATTCGTTTTATGTTTGAGTGATGAATTCCCCCACAAACAATTATACATGTTATTTTAAACATTATGTATGCGTGTTTTATATGAACGCAAAAATTTGGGAAATGTAATGAAATAAAACAGTACTACACATCTGAACCTTGCGTGTGGTTCTTTCCAAATAGCTCTAGGGATGCAACAATTATGTTTTTCTTCATGATATGCTAACCTAGTGCTCTGTTTAAATAAATGTTACTTGAAATATAATTTGTTAATTAAATTGCATGAGAAATTTTAAACAAAATCTATTGGTATTTTTTATTACTTTATTATATTTTTTTTTGTTGAACTTAATGCAGTGTAAATTTAGATTTGTTTTCTCCCATCTAAGAATGTAAATAGAAATCAGTTTTTAATTGAAATTAGTAGGTAATGTATCCTTTCACATCAAAAAATTTGGTCAAACAATTAGAAAGGTTAGTTCAAGTTGCTTCTTTCTTTTTTGTGTATTATCCATTTCGCAAATCCGAGTTAATCAAGTCTCTAAATCCATGTGCAGGGATGTCCAAGGATGTTTAATCACTATACGTTTGTGTAGGGAAACCTGTTGATATGATTATTTAGTATGTAAAAAACAACCTTGAATTTTTTCAATATTTTTTATCGGAGGTTTTAGCAAAAAAAAAATAGTTTCAAAAGTAACCTCAAATAATATTGCCCTTGGGGAAAGGTCGAACATTGGTCGTTTAGAACTTAATTATTTAATATACTGTATGTGCGGAAATTGAAAAAAAAATAGGTAGTAGTATGATAGAATATGTTTTCAAGAATGATTTTATAGTTTTTTTTCTTACCTTATGGAACATTTTGGAGAGAAATATTCGCTTAAACTTCTGATTTTAAATACTGTTTTTATACTCTGCTCCTACGGAATGGGAAAATGGACAACACCGCCATATAAAAGACGTTCCAACCAAAACCATATTTCTCAGCCCATTGGGTCAGGCATCACTTGAAAATGCCAGCTGAAATGTTGTCGAAATGTCGTGAAGATTTTTCTACTGACGAACAGATTGAAAACCGGAAAACACCAGGGCATATATTGCGTTATGGTCAGGAAGTTGCTGCGGTGGTTCCCTATCGTTTTGATCGATATTGGTTCAGTATAATCCAAGATTATATGTCAGAATGAGCTGAAAATTCTGGCAAAAGACAACAGAGTTATGTTAAAGTGGGTACCAGGACACGAAGGCATACATGGAAATGAAAAAGCTGACGAACTAGCTAGAACAGGGTCAGCATCTCAATACATTGGTCCAGAACCGGCCTTTGGGGTGCCGCGGTGCGCGGCCCGAGAAGCAGTCAAAGAATGGATCAAAAGAGAACATAAAAACTACTGGATGACCAGACAGGGTTTAAACAACAGCAAGCTATTTATTGGGAATCCTGACCCGAAACTGGCAAGGAAACTACTCCAAATGAGTAGAAACCAATTAAGGACTATTACGGGTATAATGACGGGACACATGGCCGTCAAAGTACATCTGAATAGAATGAATGTATATAACGGAAACCTCGGCTGCAGACTATGTGGACAAGCCGAGGAAACGGTGAAGCATATCATATGTGACTGTGAGTCACTGGTGAGATTTAGACGACAAACTTTCGGGTCAGTAAGATTGGAACCGAGAGAAATACTCACTCACTCCTTAGCAGGACTGTACAGATTGAGCCAGGGGGCTAGGTTGACAGAGTGGCTGTAATGTCTAGGGTGAGCACAATAGGCCTACTCTGCTCGCAGTGCATCCGGCTTTAGGACAGACCCGGGAATATTAAAAAAAAATCCAAGATAGTGCATGTAATATGGCGGACACAAAAATTAATTTTTTCAGATTTTTTCCAAAACTTGTACGGAGGAGTTTTCGATATTGCCCAATAATGAATATAAAGTTATTTTTAAAAAATGCAATATGGTGGTTCCAATTTGGCAAACAAATAATTTAATATCTCCCGATTTTGTGCAAAATTGATACTGGGGAGTCTTACAATTAGAGGGGATAGATTAGGATTAGATTGAGTTTCAATTTTTTTTTTAATTCAATATAGGCTGAAAATTTGCTAAAATTAAACGTGGCAGATACTAAATTTTAGATTTTTCCGTTTTTGTCCTCAATTGTTCTTCGGAGCATATATTACAATTTTAAAATTCTGTTTTTCCAGATTCTTGCAAAATTCGTATTAGGGTTTTCTTCTTCTGTTGGTGCCTATCCTCTGTGGATGTTGGCAATCACATTGGCCCATATGACCTTATTGACAGCTGTTCTAAATAAATGTACCGTCGTCATTCCTGTCCATTGTCTGATATTCCTCAGCCATGATGTTCGTCGGCAACCCTGAGTTCTTTTACCCTCTATCTTACCTTGCAAAATTAACTGAATTAGTTGGTATTTCTCATTGCGCATTACATGCCCTAAGTATGATATCTTTCTGATTTTCACATTGCGCATAATTTCTGGGTCTTTTTTCATACGTTGCATCACGGTGTTATTTGTGACATGATGGATGTATGAAATTCTGAGCATGCGGCGGTAACACCACATTTCGAAGGCTTCCAGTCGTTTAGATGTTGTTTCTGTCAAAGTCCAGGCTAACTTACTAAATGGAACCAATAACTATTAAGACGAGATATAAATGTACTATAGTTAGAAAGAAATAATATATTTTTTTTCAATACCAAATAAAAATATATTGTTATTTTTCAATTTTTAACGCTTTTATGGAAGGCAACTTAATTTTTTTTATAAAAATTTCATTATTACTATTATATTTAAGATAAGATATAGATGCGAATGAATACGTTTTGTTTTTAAATACAATATTATTTTCTAAACAATATGTTGTTTTGAGATGTTATGATAAACTTATGGTTGGTTTTAAAATTTTTATATTGTTGCGTGGTTAAACATTATATTTTATAAATCTCTGTTACACGTTTTAGTCAACCAAGGCAAACAAGATTATATATTAAGTAAATAAATTTGTTTAACTAATCTTTGTGGTCATTTGTTTATAAAAACGATATTTGAAAAATGCTTTTGTTAAAATGTAATAAAATTAACGAATGCATTAAGGAAAATACGAAATTTAAAAAATTAATTTAACTTAATTTTTCTTTTAATTTTCAGTACGTAAGTTATTTAAAACAGCTTACTTACCACCAAAGATATTTACCGTTCAAAATGAAAATTTAATGGATCTGTTAAAGAAAGAACTATTTAATTTTTTAATTCTTGATTTGTGATTTCTGTGCGGTCCATAACAATTTTGTAATGGCCAGCACAGGTCTTTGTGGGAAAAAACCACTGATATTGTTTAGTTTGAACCGTAAATTTTTACATGAAATTTAAATTTTTGATTTTTTGTTTCCTTTGTAATAACTTGGCGCCGACTTCAAAGATTCCAGGTTCATGTAAAAATTTATATTGTTGTTTTTCGGTTTTTATCATTTTCTTTTTTTATATAAAAAAAAAATATTTTTCGATTTTTAGTTTAGAGTGAGTTGGGTTTCAATGTAGCAAAAAAAACATTTTTTCCAAAGTTATAAACCACACAAAACTAAATAAAAAAATTTTTTTGAATCTGAGAATTCTCCAAATACGAGCTTTCAATAAGATTATACTAAATATCTAGTCCGCTATAGTATATCTGCTATCTTGAATTTAAAGAAATTAATTCCAGATCAGTAACGACCCCCCAAATACCTCAACCCGATATTGAAAGAATGTGAAACGTAAATTTTTTTAGTCCGACATATTTTGTCCTGCATTTTGAGTTTGAAGAAATTAGTTTAAGATCCGCCCCAAGAACCTCCCATTACCAATTTTGACAAAATCGGAAAAATCTACAATTTTTAGTCCCCCATATTGTATCGGTCATATTAAATTGTAAAAAAGGAATTTCAGATTCGTAACCTACGATTCCGAAAGCTCTTAATACCAATCTTAAAAAAAAAGTGAATGGCGTAAAATTTCCAACCCATTATGTGGAATCCACCATTTTCAATTTCAAAAAAACAATTTTAAACTCTTAATCTAATCTTAATCTACACCGTCAAAATACCCCCCCCCCCTATTATCACTTTTTGACATAATCCGGAAATATAAATCTTTTAGACCGCTATATTGTATCTGCGGTGCTGTTTTCTTTTTAAATTTTAAATTCGTTATTTACACTCAGAAACCCCCCAAGTACCAATTTTGAACAAATTCGAGGGATGCTAAATTTTTAGTCTGCCATATTGGATTTGTCACATTATATTTTTTAAAATAACTTTAAATTCGTAATTTACACCCTCAAAAACCCCCATAACACCAATTTTTGATAAAAATCGAGAGTTGGCAACTTTTTGATTCGCCATATTTAAATTTTTAAAAATAACTTTAAATTCGTAATTTACACCTTCAAATACGCCCCTAACCAGTATTGGGCAAAATCGAGAGGTGTAAAAATTTTTAATCTGCCATATTGGATTCGCCATATTGATTTTTTAAAAATAATTTTAAATTCGTAATCCACACACGTAAAAACCCTCCTGTACCAATTGTGGTGAAAATCGCAAAATACAAAATTTTTAATCCGCTTTATTAGATCCGCCATATTGAATTTTTTAAAAATAATTTTAGTAATATTATGTACAACTTCGAAAACTCCCCCATACCAATTTTGCATAAAATCGAAAAAAATCAATTTTTTTGCCTGTCATTTTATCAGCGCCATCTTGGATTTTACTGAACCAATGTCGGCCAAAATAATATGGGACCACATATAGCTTCCTCAATATTATGCAAAGAATTTCATAACATACATAGATAAAAAAAAAAACATAATGGTCGAATTTAGAACCCCCTTCTTTTAAAAGTCGGTTAAAAAAAAATAATATAACCTTCGAGTAAATTTCAAGTTTAAGTTTAAAGACAACTCTATCATTTTTGTAAGTTATAATACAAAATTTGAAGCTTTTAAACGGGAGACCTTGTATATTTTTTGACATTACAAAATTAAATTATATTTTCATTATTATCACACAATCTATATTTTTTCCAATTGGCCTTGATCTAAATCTAAAATTTATCGACAAAATATTAATTATGTTCTACATATGACATTACAGTTTCGTAAGTTCCAAATTATCTTAAATTTCACAACAAAGATATCTAATTTACTTTTAAAATATCAATCTATTTAGCAAAAGCTCCTTAATACATCCGCCAAAAATTACCTCACAGTCTGCATAGATTATTATTATAAATATTGGTTGAGTGGGCTGTGGAAACATGTGAATGATATCTTTCCAAAGCCGTTTGACGTTTTAATCAGTAGCAAGCCATGTTAATGTACCTACGATAATTTAGAAAAATTTGATGTGCTAAAATGTTATAGAAAGTGAAAAAGGCTGTGTTATTAACTCAAATTTGTATTTTGAGTGATATCCAGAACGATGTTAACCAAATCTTCAAATATTTAACTAAATGGAATTCACAACTGGATTATTTAACTAATCCATGTCAAAGCCCTACATAAAGAAAACCAGGAAGTGCAACAAACAACAAAATACATTTATATTTTCAAGCCAATCCAAATGCTTTATCACTAGAAATAAAGGTAAGCACAAACAAAAATGAAAATTAAAAAAAAGCACATTATGAAAGTATGTATGTATGTATGTATATATATATATATATATATATATATATATATATATATATATATATATATATATATATATATATATATATATATATACTGTCTTTAAAAATAATAAACAGAGTCATGTTTAAATTAGAAAAAATTGAAGAAACGAATGAAGCTAGCCATGATTTTTTTTGACATTGAAATTGTCTTTAAAATTTAATTCATAAATAAGCGATTATATGCCGCCACAGTTGCACCAAATCACCCTCTGCACGTTGAAAACGTGTCATATTGAAGTTTAAAAAAGGGATCTTCTATCATTTATATTTTTATCGACATAACATAGCTCATTAAGATGCTGTTAAAAAAAATCTGACTTGTTGTAGTCATCTATGCGATATATTTATTTGTATTTAAGGTAGTTTTTCTTAATTTTCTTTACGGCTCCCAATTTGGACAGACCATAGTACAAGCGACCTTATCAACAGTCTTTTTTAATTAATTTTAGACATTTTATTACTTACGAAAAACTTTTTGAGTGTTCTTAGAGTTGGTTTGAGAAAGAATAACAAGTTATTGTATTATATTTTCAGTAATAAATATAATACATTTAGTAAAAATTAAATAATAGTATAAAATTCACGTAACTATTGCGCTATTATCACTATTCTTAATGTATTTCTATGAATTTTAATTAAATATCAAGACAACGATATTACAATACCTTTTTAAGATAATGAACCTAGGCTTGGCTTGCTAAACTATCTTCCATTCCATCGATCTAGTTTGTTACAGTTTTGAAATACGATGCCATGAGAGAGATACCAATGAGGAAATAATACAGGTAGAGGATGTTTTTCAATTGTAAACTAGTTTTTGACGCTTGTCGACATTTTATAGTTTATTTCAAAATATTTGGTTAACGAAATCTAATCTAGTTGTTAATTTGTGATTAAGTATATATTGTTTAGAAATAATTAGTTTTAAACTATTAGGAATGTTCTCTTTGATAACATACAACTGACTTTCAAGCATAAATTTATGTTCTTCTGCAATGTCACCATCTCTATGAAAAAAAAAAATAAACAAAAATAAGACACTAAACATGTGCTCAAACAGAAGGGCTGCAATATTGGTAGTGAAGTCTAATTTCATAGCGACTGGTGTCTGATTACTAGGCTGTTCTTCGTAGTCTGACAAAGAACAGCTACACAATAAGATTCGTGTCACTCGGATATACACGGTTGCGAGGAAGCAAAACATTTGGCAATTTATTAAGTTTTGGAGAGGAGTTCCTGGAATGAGCTGTGCCTAGAAACATATAACCCGACATAGAGTGCGACTTACTAGGGACGTTCTCTGTCTGGAGAGAAAAAAACTATGAATTGTGGTGGAATTACTGGCATGACATTGGTATCATGAATGATCCTGTGTTTGATGGTATTTAGAGGAAAATGAAACTGTTGATCTTGTCTTCAGAGAATACCTGCAACGGACTGAGGTAGAGATATTTGGAGATATCATACTGAAGCCGTAAATCATGCTGAGTTAACGACGCTACTTAAATTCGCAAAGATGATCGATAACGAATAACTTGTAATGATGTTGGGATGTAAAGGACCTAATTCTATTAAACCGAATAAATATGTTTTATAACTATTTTGCAACAAAATTCTGCTCTATATAACCAGAAAATCCATATAAAAGTGAATCAATAAACAGTTGAATGTGAGAAGTATATGTTTTTATTTTCTATGTTAATGTTCAAAGGTGCCATTTTTTGTTTGGCATTATTTATTATAAAATTTTTTTTTCCAAATATATGCGATTACCCGATAGACATATCTAGGTTGCCATAACGTTGATGACAAAAAATCAGAAACAATGTTTACATGTGACGTCACTTTTATAACACTTCCACTACTTTATAGTCGGTCGCTGTACTATTAGAAGACGTCATATTATAGTATTAGACCACACACCAAAAATCATTAAATTCAGTTACCACGTTTTCAAGATATTTGGGAAAAATCAATATTTTCTTAAAATTTTGATGTCTTCTACCACCTAAACGAAGCAGTATCGGCTATTATTATCAAAACCATATATCTGGCAATGAAGACTCTATAAAGTTTGATAGTAGGTTTTTCTGGAGCTATGTTAATGCCAATAATACGAAATTTTCTCTTCCTAGTAGTATATCATATAATAATGTTAGAGCAGAAGACTCAACCGCTATATCAGAACTCTTTAGAGCATTCGTCTCCACAGTCTGCACGCATGAACATTGTAAGACTCGTACTTTTAATTACACAAAAATTATAAACCTTAGTTTCTTTCAAATTGAGCCGATGGATGTGTTTAACTCAATAGATCACTGGCACAGTAAATTGGGTACCGATCCCGATGGGGTACTAGTCATATTTGTTAAGAATTGTCAGGACATTTTGTCTGCAATGTTGGTTCAGATTTTTAATATCTCGTTATCAACGGGTGTTTTTTCAAAAGTATGGAAAACAACTTACATTACGCCAATCCATAAGACTGGAGACAAAGATAACATCGAAAATTATCGTGTGAATTTCGAAATTTTCATTATTTAGTAAGATTTTTGAAGGTATTGTTTATCAAAAGATATGTCCCCTTTTCAGGCATGTGTTGGTGACTTCATAGCATGGGTTTATGGAAACTCGATCAACCAAAACTAATCTGCTTATTTATGAGCAGTACTTGGTGGAAGCTTTGGAGGAGAGGTGTCAAGTAGATGCTATTTATACTGACTTCTCCAAGGCTTTCGACAAGGTTAATCATCAACTTCTTATTTATAAACTGGAAGGCTTGGGCGTCCATGGATCATTTCTAGAATGGATAAATAGTTACTACAGACTGAACAAAGATTCTAGATTGCTTTTATAGAATCGGAATTCTGGTGTACCTCAAGGTGCTCACTTCGCCCCGCTCCTTTTTAACTGCTTTATTAACGATATTAGGGACATCATAACTCTCGGTAGATGTCTTCTTATGCAGATGATTTAAAGATATTTCGGTTGTCAGGGGTAGCAACGACTATTAATAAATGCTCCATTATAAGTTTTTATCGCAGAAGGTGTTGGATCTCTTGATTACTTTCTTGATAATAACACGATTAATCATGTTGAATGTGTAAAGGACTTGGGTGTTACATTTGATAGGGCCATTCGCTTCGACATACATATTAATAATATTGTGAACAGAGGCTTGAAGTTGCTCGGGTTTGTAAAGAGAAAATTTATAGATTTTAATAGTATGGATTGCTTTAAACTGATATACTGCTCTGTAGTCCGATCAGTTTTAGAATATGCTTCCCAAGTTTGGTCACCTCATTATTTTACATACAAAGAAAAAGTAGAAAGAGTACAAATTTTTTTTTTAAGTTTCATAGCCTTTAAACTGGAACGAAGCGGGAGCGGCCTGTATATAATGATATTGCCGATGCTTTGAGGTTGCTACCTGTGTATGTGAGGCTCATATATCTTGACCTCGTTCTACTTTATAGTATTGTTAACTCTTGTATTGATTCTCTTGAACTACTCAATAATATTGGATTATCGGTTCCTCAAAGTGCTTTTAGAGCGCATGATTTGTTTGAGGTGGTATATCACCGAATGAATTATGGCATTAACAGTCCTATTTCTCGAATGTGTAGGGAAATGAATTCAGTTCCTACCGAGATTGATAGTTTCCATTTACCAGTTAATGTCTTTAAATTAAAAATACTGCAATTTTTAAAAAAATAGTTACTGTTGTCAACTGCCAATACTTGTTTTTTGAAGCACTTTTATGCATTCTTTGATTTGTAAATTTCTTAATTCTGATTATGTTTTTAATTGTGTTTGTATTTTTGACATGGATTGTATTTATTTGACCCGTTAATATACTATTAAATTGAATATAACTAAGTTGGTTTAAATCGATTTGTTTTCATGTCAAGAATCTGCCATCAAATATTGTATACGTATTTTCCGGACACCCTGTATATATTGGATCACAGAAAGCATAAATTGGGACAAGTACGCATTGATTCGTAAACAAGCTTTGTTAATCAGAATCATGTTTTCTAATTTTTTAGAGCCACTGTTAAAATTTTCTCTATTTTATAACGTAGTTATTTTCTGTATCAATAGTATTTTTACGATTTATTTATATTGACAATAAGGGAAACGTTTAATTACGTTAAATATACATAGAAAATAAGTGAAAATCTTATAGGATGTTGTATAAAATGTGGGTTTAACGATTTAATCAGAGAGCAGCGAATAAAAACATTTTTTAACAGTAGTAAAAATTGCCAGTGGAATAGCAATTAATTAGAAATTGTAGCTTTCAAAGTATCGACTACCTTTACTGTTAAATGGCTTTAAAGGCAAAACATTGTATGTTGTCTTAGTACCATTTGCCCAGCTTTGACTAAGTCTGTTATTAGAAAAGCATTAAAAATATTGCTTTTTTTTGACAATATTATCGACCATCTGATACGCATCTCCTTAGTAACTCCCAATACAAAAATTTTTCAGTGTTCAGGTTTAGGAGTTTTAACTTCAACTTCCCCTTAAGCTTCTGGATTATTCAAAATACTTCATCGAGATAAGGTTTCCAACAATATAAGATGTGTGAGCTCATATCCGCGGACGCCTACAAAACTGTCATGATCTCTATGTGGGCTGTATCCTCGCTGGGAGATACAAACAATGTTTAAGAAATATTGCGTGTTACGCCGAATTAAAAACAAGTCAGATAAAGGTTCAAAGATCTTTAAATCGTTTAAGGTCAATACTATTAAATTATAAACTTCATTACTAGTTCAACTACATGGAGTATTACAGTTCGAAAGTAATGAACTTTATTAAAAAGGATGTTAGATAATATGATGTGATGTATAGGTATTTGTTCCTTTCGTAATTGAAAAATAAATTGGTTATGTAACGATGGTTTAAATGTTGACGATGGGATTTTAAGATTAACTTAAGGAGTGTAGGTTTTCGATTTGTACTACGCAGTGAAGATTTCCAGTATTTCTTTAATAACTATAAAAGAGGGGAGAAGAGAATATGTATATCCTGACTCGACTATTTTCAACAAATAGTAATGAAACAAGATAAGAGTAACTACAAGGAAACTAAATATTTAGCATATGACAAAGATTTATTTATTTATTTACACACGCCAGGGAGGCTATCAGAACACGAACAGTTAGCACGAACAAGCGAAGCAATACAAAACCATGGTTCACAGAAGAGGTGAAAATACTAGCAAAAGAAAAACGACAAGCATTTACAAAATACCAACAGCACAAAACAACAAATCATTTCGAAGAGTACAAAGTGGTGAGAAACAGAATCAACAGTCAAATAGCTCAACTAAAGAAAGAATACTGGGAAAAGTATTCAAAAGACATGGAACACGACCTATATGGAGGACAAAAGAAAATATGCAACATGCTGAGGAACAGAAAAAAAAACAAACAATGAATACGTTCAACTAAGTCCAATCGACAGCCAACAATGGGTCAGCCATTTTAAGGATTTACTCCAGGCACCAGCTACAGAAAACAACGTAGACGAAAACCAACAAGAAAGCGCAGAACTAACAGATGTTAACATCAGTGAAGCAGAGATGCACCTGACAATTAAGAAATTAAAAAACAGAAAATCACCTGGTACCGACCAAATTACGAATGAGATGATAAAGTACGGAGGCCCCAGCCTTGTCACAGAGCTTACTGTTCTATTTCAAAAAATACTCTGCACAACGTCAGTACCCAACGAATGGCGGAAAAGCATCACAATTCCGATCCACAAAAGTGGATCAAAGAAACAACCCGAAAACTACAGGGGAATCAGCCTACTGAATAGTTCAGCCAAATTGTTAACCAAAATACTGTCACAACGGATCGTAGACAAGTTAGGGGCGTGCGAAGAACAGCAGGGCTTCCGGAATAACCGCTCTACTATCGACGGTATATTTATTATCAGACAGCTGGTTGAAAAATCTATCGAATAGGATAAACCGCTGTTCATTTATTTTGTGGACTTTACACAAGCGTTCGACCGAATCAAACTGGAACACATAACATAATTACTGCGAAGAAAACAAGTAGACGAAGCAATCATACGCACAATATACGAACTGAATTCCAAAAACACCATGGTAATTAAAACAAATAACACTCTAACAGAGGAAATCCCTCTATCCATAGGAATAAGACAGGGTGATAGCCTAAGTCCAACACTTTTCAATGTAATCATGGACGAAATCATTGATGAGGTAAAAAGCACAAATATTGGGTGCCCAATGGGACACAACACCGTTCAGATTATATGCTTTGCAGACGATGTTGCCTTGACAGCAGATAGCGAGGACAACTTACAAAGAATACTTTTCCATCTCAATCGAACAGCCAAACAGTATAATATGAAGATATCTGTAGAGAAAACCAAAGAAATGGTATTAGTAAAAGAACCGGTAAGATGCAAACTAATGGTTGATGACAAACATATCGAACAGGTTGGGAAGTTTAAATACCTAGGAGCACATATAACAAGTAACAGGGCAGTAACGGAAGAAGTACGCACACAGGCCAACAAAGCGGCCGTGATATCAGGCCAACTAAGAGACAATCTGGAACAATAAACATATGACGGTTGAGAGCAAAGCAAAAATTTACAAGGTATGTGTAAGACCGATACTGACCTACGGCGCAGAAACAAGAAATGAAACCACAAAGAGAAAACAAATTATGAGATCCACAGAAATGAAAACCCTGAGAATGATCACGGGAACAAGATTAAGAGATAGAATAAGAAACGCTAAAATACGCGAGGACAGCGGAGTGGGGGATGTTGTAAAGTGGGTTCGAAACTGTCGTAGGCAGTGGAGAGATCACGTGGAACGAATGGACGATGACAGACTTGCAAAAACCGCGATGAGAGAGAAACCAAACACCAAACGGCCGCCTGGACGGCCCCCCAAAAGGTGGAGAGACAGCTGGATTTCGACCTCAAATGAGGATCGATGAGGCATTGTATAGATAACAGAACTTGGTTCTACCTAGAAGAAGAAGAAGAAGAAGAAGATTTACACTGTCTTACAGGATCAGAGTCCCTATTATTAGGCAGGAAAAAGAACAGAGTTACATAAATCCTAAAATTATATACATAATACAGACAGTACAATAAGTATAACATAGTCTATAAATCAATTATAGATAATTGTAAATAAACGATTTGACAATAGAATAATTGCAGTAAAATATATCAAACTTGTCTTTCAGGCGATCATAAAGGGAACACATCGAGTATACTGGGGATAATTCTTGTACTGTACATTAGTTTTTGATTTCGGCAAGTAGAAAAATACGGGATATCTGGTTCACCCTGAAGCATGGAAATGAACTATCGCGAACAAAAGTTGGCATATCCGACATTACAACAAAATTACTAGATCTATGACGACGGTATTCAACATAGTGAGAGCGTTTCAATAGCTAGCTTTAATCTAATAAGATTGTCATTAAAACCAAAGTCCGGCAACTTGGTAAGTAAAACACCTTGATCAAGTTGATCAAACGCTTTGGAAAAATCTATGTAAACTACATCGACCTGAGTGCCAGAATCTATACGCTCCGAGACCTACTGCGCAATAGTAAAAAAATTGGTTACGGTTGACTTTCCAAAAGCAAAACCATGCTGCTGATCAACCATATATAAAAGGATATTTGTTCAAATACCTTTGCGACTGGTTCTATTATGCTTTTTAAAAACCGGAGATGGAGAGCTTTGTCCAACAAATCCTAAGATGAAGACCCGAGGGAAGAAGGAATTGTAGAAAGCATACCTAGACAAAAATGTATTGCAAAATACACATATTTGTTGTTTCTAAGTAAAAAAATTAACCTCGTCTGTGCATGCAATGCATTTCAGAATTTACACACTCATTTAAGTTTAAAAAACATTATTCTGGAAGTGTTAATTGCTTCTTAAAAACCGGTAAATATTTTCAATTTATAGATCTAAAATCCAGAACAAAATTACAGACCTAACAATTTTAGCACCGTTATGACGATGTAGATTAAATTAAAAACAAAAACCGGTAAAGTGTGAATGTAACTTCAGCGCTGAGGGTTCCGTAATAACTTCACAGAAATATTGGACTATAGTTTTCTCAAAAATTCGATTTTTGATGTCAAAAATAGATAGTTAAATCATTGAGTATTTTTCTTTTTTATATAATTTAAAAAAATAATATATACCTCAATTTTTTGAATCATAAGCCGCTCTGGTTTTTCTGTGATAAAGATGTTCATACATCGTTTCTATAGGGTGTCTCTAAAAAATCTGTACAAAACTTTAACGTAAATTCCTGAGGCAAAAATATGGGATTCTTAATCAACTACCATGGTGGTGTCAAAGTTATAATATTTTAAAACTTTCATGTAAATATTTCTTTTAAAAATGGCTTAATTTACACCAAAATTTGGTACTTTGGAGTTTTTTAGGATAAAAAACGACGATTTGATTACAGTTTCGATGTACATTGCAGAGAGCGCCACCAGCAGCACTTCGCCTATATCTAAAGGTTCATGACTTCTTTGTATATTAAATTTTTAATTAAAAATTCTTATTCCTTGTCATCTTTAATCGAAAAAAGTTATACCTAGTAGTAGCCGTTTCTGTGATAATCGAATTTAAATGTTTTAATACCTACTGAAATTCATCGTAGCCACCCTTCATACAATCCAAAAAATTTTGAGTTTATCTGAGGGCCAACAAACCAAAACTCCTTCAGAAAAATGGTAGTTTTGCTCCTGCAATGCCTGATTATACTGTTCTGCATGAAAATCCTCACCGCCTAACTAATGTGTCATTTTGACAATTTCTACCTAAGTAAGCCGTACGTCGTATCACGTAGTAATATCTAGAGAAAGTCAATAATATGTTTTGATTGATTACAAAGCAGGTATAAGGATGTATCTGTTCGATATCTAAGTTGTTACAGCGGTGCGACGTTGTCGAATATATGTTTTATCTAAGTTTTGGGAAATTGTGCACAATCTAGCAACACCGCATGGAGGGAGTCTGGAGATGACCCTCATCTACGAAGGCTCAAGCACTTTTAAGGTGCGTATAAATATGGGGCGCCCGTGACGAGTATGCTGTGAACTTACAGCGAGACTCCTTTGAATTTTGCCGATTTCTTTTGATGTTGAGGGCCCTCGGCGGCAGGTTTCCGTTTTGGGGTAGGAAATCCTAAGAACGATCGCTTACACACTTTACTTAGAAATTACACAATTGGTTAAAAGTGGAACAAAAAGTGCCTTTGTTCCTTTAAATCAAAAATATAAAATCGCAATTAATTTTAATAAAATATTATTCTCAGAATATTAATAATGTTTTCCATTTTGGAAAACTTTAAATAGAATTAAAATTGATGAATATTTATAATATAAGCAACAAAAAATTGTTTTTAACGGAATTTTATTTTACGTATTACAACAAAAAAACATTAAAGACTTTTAAGAAGTATTTTAGTAGCTAGAACTAGAATGTTAATAGTTAGAATGTCCATTATTATTTATTAATTGACGACAACGTTGCAGCATTGAGACAATCAAATTTTTAACAACATTTTCAGCAAGATTTGTCCAAACATCAATGATTTTATTTAGTAACAATTATTTATTTCAAAACGTCTAGCTCTGGGGATTATGTCGGCCACTGTAATCCCTGAACGTTATTTTACTGAAATCGTTCTTGAAGAACTTGAGAAAAGTACTTCGTATCGTTAGTCTGTTGCAAAATTAACTACGACATTTCTCACTCTGCAAAAGTTTTTTTCCCGTTATATCCTTATAGAGAAATCGAGCCATGGTATTTCGAAATTGGAATATATCTTGACATGATTAATTTAGCACAGAAATATTTATTATTCATAAAATACACTCCATAATGTTATTTTTTTTTTAATAAAAACTTTCTTTTTTACGAAATTATTAACATGTGGTTTTTCTTTTGGTACATTTATAGTCTGTATTTAAAAGTTTATTAATATATATTTATTTGTTTTGGTGATATGAAATAATTGTTGTCGCTGATTATAGAAGCTTTGTTAGATATTTTAAAACGGGACGTATTTATTATCATGCATTTAATATATTATAATATCGGGATTTTTCCATCCTTATATTTTTAAAATCAATATTTTTTTTTGATTTTATTTTAAAAGATATCAACAGTCAAGTAAGTGACAAACCTTTTCTGCCGACTTGTTTCGATTCAAGCGTATTTCTTCATAGAAATGTTTAAGCGTTAGAAAGCTTATAACAGATTATGATATCAACGTGTAATAAGGGGTATATTTATAATGATTTGAATTAAATGACTTCAATACTCAAACCACCGTGTTAATATAAATTATTTAGAGCATTTACAATTTGCTTTAGATAATGCTCAATCCATCAGAAACTTCCGCGCATTCTTATCATTACCCAAGCAAAAATTAGGCCGAGTTTTACAATCGATGGTAATATCAAATTGTTAAGTAGCCAACGCCTTCAAGTTAACTATGAGTTTTTAAGACCAGGTATTTCACAAATAAAAATTGCATGTTGGTTACGAAACCATTGTTTATAGAAATAGTTTTCATGCCGTTATTAAAATAATAAATAAAGAAGAATACAGTTAACCTATATTTTTTCGCCAGAATTTTTAAAAATAAATTCAAAAATATATTACTGTTTATATAATAAACGAATTATTGTGAGGGAGGTTTACCCAGAACAAGAAAGTTACTTCAGGTTAGCTTATAAAACATTGTTCTTGTAAATTTAGTTTAAACTGAATTATAAACTATTTTTTATTGTAGAGACAAACATTAAATATTTAAAAATAATTTTCAAAAATGCTTCCCAGCAAGTAGCTTATACCACCGTTTAAACTAAATTTCTAAAACTAAAAAGGCTCTATAAAATTAAATTTCATATCAACTCTTCCTAACGAAGTTAAGCATATTCAAACCTATTTGTCAAATCAATCCAACGATGACTTTTGTTACATTATAGTTGTACAGTTTTATATATTAATGATACAGAAGTCCAATAACATAAATAAAACAAACCATGGATAAACAAAAAACGCAAGCAAAATAATGCGGTTGGAGGTTATGTTTTCTTGGTTAAGCAAGTAACCACAAGGGCGTCCACTGGTAAACTTAAACCGTCAATTATGAAATAGTTTTTTTGTAAATAAACAACGCTTTTATCCTACCCTTTGAGTAACCACACATTGTAAAACTGAGCTTTAAGTACTTCTACTATGTACTTCAAACTTACAAGCCTATTGATAGCCGGCTTATAATTATATTATTGTGGGTATACATTTTTTGTACTTGGCGGTTGTAAAGAAAAATAATTTTAGATTGGGTTTTAGTTATTTTTTTTTAAAGAACTTTTTTAGTGCGCTCTCTTTAGGGAAGAAACCTAGAATAAAAGAAGCAGGATACCTTTTACATGATTTAAACATTGAAAAACATTGTGGAAATGCAGAAGTGTATATAATAAAAATAATTAGCTTCTTGGTAAGATAAACATAAAAACACAGGTGATTGTTGTTTTACATATTTTAAAATCATCCTATATTTTTATTCACTTATTGGCACTACCTATCTAAATATACACGAGCTGCCACTAAGTTGACCTATAATTTTGTATACCTAAATTATTATTTAATGATTTTCATCTAGTTTAAATATTAAAAAAAAATATATAACCTGCACAAACAATCTCTTGGTTGTAATTTTACCAACACCTTTTTTTCTTAAAAAAAAAAATAAGAATAGGATAATTGTTATTATTCCTCGCTGGACAAACAATCTCAATCACAGACACATTCTTTACTATTCATATTAATAAAATCAAAAACTCAAACTAGTCCGTGTCAGTTATTTTAGCAAAGTCCCTTATATTTTTTCTTAAAGCTAAACTATTTTTTAAGGTGTCAACAAACACAATAATTATTTGTATTTCAACTTTCCATAAATATATTAAGTTTCTCTTGGGATGACTACTATCTTAATAAGTATATTCTTCACTACATGTAACAACACAATCTAAAAACAGAATTACCTTTAACACTCATTCTAACAAATACTTGAAAAAACTTCTATTTTCAATAAAAAGAAGGAAAAGAATATTGGGATTTCTTTATTGTATTCCAATATCATGGGTTGGAATTATTATTATACTCTATTTCAGCCAAAAATAGTAATCAAAAGTTGTTTTGCAAATGTAAAAGTACAGATGACTCTTGGTAAAGCAAATTAGAAATATATTTCTTGGTCTTCATAAATTTCTAACAGAAAAATTAAATATAACAAATATAATCAAGAACAATCAGTTCATAAATTAAGATGTTTTTAAAATTTTTGTTTTAAGTTACATTAATTACGGCCAATTCTTAAAAATATCTTATATTTTAATAATTTACTTAAGAAACAAGCTATGTAAATAGTAAAACTAAAAAAATTCTTACCATTTTGTTTCAAATTTTCACACGCTAAGTCCCCCTCTGGACAACCATCAATCTCAACCATAAACACGTTCTTCACCACACACAACAACACAATCCAAAACACAAAGCAACCCTTGGCTGTCATTTTAACAAACCACTGTCACACTGTTGACACTTGACACCTGTTTCTCGAATTTCTGTTTTCGATCAAAAAAATGAGGTAAAAGAACGGTAAACTTTCTTGTTTAGATCACATTACCGCTGTTTACAACGCGGTTACGAAGAAGACGTTCCGGTGTAACCTTCGCGTTCGCGCGTTCACTCACGGACTTGGTTTAAAAGCCTGATTGGACTCTTGGCGTACCATCACCGACGACCTACCTTCCGCGAGCTGTAGTGCGGGTTGGGGAAATAGAAGGTACGCAAGAAGTTAGAAAGTTATGTCACGTTAGTTTGGAAGCGCACAGTGGCGGAGACACACCAGCAGGGCTATCCTGTCCATAGTCATTAATCTAACAACCTATTATATAGTTTTAATGGGTCTTTTATTATCTTTAGTTAAAAAGCCAATAATTCTTTAAATTATAAATAAAACGACTCCATTCTCCAGTTTACAAAAAGAAGAAAGCTATTTGTGGACTACCATTATCACATTAATTAAGCCCAGGGACAGAATAGAAACAAATGTGCAATCCTAATCTGAAAAAAGAAAACAAACAATACCGTAATTATCTAAGTAAATTAACTGATAAGCAAAAACATAATTATTACAAAAGCCAAATAAAAGAAAATAAAAACAACTAAAAAAATTTATTAGATATATTAAGATGTTTCCCAAAATAAAAGTAAAGTGAGTTACATCGAAAAACGGTGGTGATTTTGCAAATAATTTTGATATAGACAATTATTGTAATCATCACTTTGTAAATATTAGAAATATAATGGATGAACCAATTCCGGAACCAGCCACGTCTATAAATATAGATTTCAATTTGTAGCATTCAATGTTCTGGTCACCTGTAAAGCAAAATTAAATAATTAAATATATTTTTTCTTTAAAAAAACTCAAATTCTCCAGGTTTGGTGAAATCTCCTCTATGTTAATACACAGATTGAAATAACTGGATCTCTCTTACACATCATTAATAGAAGTTTTGCAACTGGAATTGTGCCTTTAAAACATTCGTTATTACACCGGTTTATAAGAGTGGTCCAAGAACAGAAATAAAAAATTATAGACCTATAAGTCTCAAAAACAATTTTTACCAAGGTGTTTGAAAGGTGTGTTAAGCAGAGGTTGGTGAAATTTTTGAAAAATAAAAATATTCTTTCTGTAAACCAACATGGTTCTGTGGAAGGTTCCGGTGCCGAGGAGGCCATGTATCAGCTAACAAGTGAAATTGGTAATCACTTTAGTATTGGTAAAAAATATGTTGCGGTTTTTGTCGATCTAGCCAAGGCATTTGACACAATATCTTATGACGTATTTCTTGGGGTATTATGGCTTTATGGAATGCGAAGAACTCTATGGAGCTTATTATTAACATTCTAAACACTGAGCAGATTGTAGAAATAGGTTGCTACAGGGTTCAGCTCTTGACCCTATAATTTATATATAGTAATTTTGTTAAAAATTTTTTTGTAAGATTGTGATTATAATACTCTGAGTAGCAATAAATTAAATTAAATTTAAAACAAATTTAAAAAACTCTACCGAAGTTGAAGGCTTAACTCGGATATGAATATCTGTACTATAACTGACCGGTTAGCATTGTATGTATCTTCTTTGTCTCACAATAATTTATTCTAGTAGGTCTACACAAAATTTAAAATATTTATTTTTGATTTTAGAGAGACAACGGAAAATAAAATAATATTAACGTTATGATTGATGTTGTAAAATTTTTCCAGGGTACTTGATATCTATGAATTTTATAAGACATAAATTTCTAAAAATTAATTTAATATTTCGAAGAATGACAACATTTTTCTTTAATCTTCCTCATTAGTTATTCTTACAGGGCTATTTTGTAACATCAATAAATGTCATTACGGCAACGATATCTTGATTATAATAATATAATCATTACTACCACCGATCATTAATATAATGTGTGTACTTTGCCGGTATTTTTCCACCTAACTTGACATTTCGTTGATATGCTGCCAAATTATAATTGAATTTTTAATCTAATTCTATTTTTCATGAAAGAACTAACAAGAAAAAATGTGGAAGTAAAGCTCAATCATTATAATAGAGACATCATTGTAATATAGACCAATCAGACAAGAAAAAAAGTAATGATTCTGTGACAAAAATACTATCAGGATACCCGACTGTGCCATTACACTAAAAACAATCTGTAATGATATTTTTTTATGTTTTTCATCTCGACGGTGTAAATAGACGAATTGCAGAGAATAAAAATACCAACAAAATGATCTCTGGACCGACTCAATCGGAATATTAGTCACGGAGGAAAACAGGAAAAATGACGGAGATATGATTTTTTGAATAAACGTTGAATTTTCCGATTTTTCCTATTTTCCTCCGTTACTAATGATCCAAGTGAGTCAATCCAGACCTCATTTTGTTGACATTTTTATTCTCTACAATTTGTTATCATCGAGATTGCTCTATTAATTTTGATTTTATAAGAAAAAAAATCGTAAAAACTCAACTTTTTGGTGTTAAATGTTTATAACAAATTAACGGATCATAGTAGAGAGTGGAGAACATAACAAAATATCACTACGGATTGTTTTTAGTGTGATGGCGCAGTCGATATCCTGTCTCAAAAAATTTTTTTTTGATTGGCCTAATAATAACCGTCATTTAAGTTACAAAATTAGCTTATTTTGGGCTGTTAACCAATTATGAATTTTCGGCTTCATGAAGTAAGTTCTTAATTTTATCTCATTCTAAGTTTCCACCGTCTTTGATTCTTTTAATAAGATGCTGGGTTGTAGCAACTTGTATTCCGCCTCTGAGACTGAGGGAAAGATAGACTTTTAATTTTCCGAAGGTTTTTGTTTCACAACAATTTCATAATTTTCGCGCTGGCTGCAATCGGTTTCTGTAATCGAGACCTGCGGTTTGTCAGTGGCCACCTTCTATTAGTTTTCTTAAGCCTGAAAATATATTAATAAAAATAATAAAAACCGGTTCACATCTATTATTTCCTTTTTCATTTTATTGAATAGTAATTGATATTAAATATATAATGAGTAAGTGAAAATATTATCAGAACATTTTTTTTTCTGTCATTATTAGTGTTTTATTTTTATTATTTGTTGTTATAATCTTTATAATTAATTAAAGGCTAGTGATAAGATAATTTGTTAAAAGAAAATGTATATTATGGGTAGGTGTGTGTGCTTATTTTGGGTTTATTTAGATGATTACGTAGATAATAATATAATACGTTACAAGGAACGATCCTTTTCCAACTTCAAATTTGTTGTTAACATAGGGTTTCCTGCTTTATGTCTCGTTGAATTTCTTTCTTAAATTCGCTTCAAACCATATGCAATTGGACAAAATTATTCAACATTTATAAGACCTGTGTCAATAAATAAACGCCTATATAGAAATATTAAGAATAAAAATAGAGAGATAAAGCCTTGAAATTGGTAATGGGAATAGTTGTCTCGCAAAAATTGACAGAAGTTTCCATTTTGCTTGTTTAGTAATAGAAGACAATGATTTTTTACCTTTGCATCTTAAAGTTTGAAGCTTAACTGAGTCTTGTATTTGTCAATTTTAACCTTCTACTATCAACTAAGATCCGTTTTAAAGTTAAACCACGTTAAAGAATTGGAGGGAAAGCTTGGATATTAAATTTTAACCTAATTGCGAACTGAAAAACTTAACTCATAATTTGAATTAAGGCAAACTATACATGATTTAATATGAATTTTATTTAGTATTACATTATTTTGTTCGTTTTAGTGTACTTGTATAGAATATGCACTTGGTAAAATTATATACTATGTTCCATTTTTAAATTTTAATGTTTATAATCTGTAATTTATCTATTGTAAAGTTATATTATACTCGGTTGAGTAGAGCAGTTTTACTGAATTTCGCCGAGTTTTAAATGAAGACCTTTGATAATTATATTATTATTATTATTACTTCTCACCTATAGAACTAAAACGAATTATAATGCTAAATATTATTGTTTCAATTCTGTGCGGCAGCAAAAGGTTAAAAATGTCCAACTATATATCATTAATTGAAGTCTTCTTCAATTAATAATATATACCCCCCACTTTGATCACCCTAACCCCCAGTTGCCTCTGAAACCGCTGCGACTCCTTTGAAAGAATTCAATGTCTACTTACGAGCGTTTTTTCCCCTGTTAAGAATCTATGTAGAGTGACCTTTCTTAAACCATCGTGCAAAATTTTTATATCCATGCCCCTCGTTATATATTGGTGCCACTTCAGTTTTATTACAGGATCTAACGGGTGATATACGGTTATTTTAAATATTGGAAAAAGCAAACGAAACTCACTATCACTCACTTATTTCAACACAAATTAATTAATTCACTTTCTTATTTAAATTATGTTAATAACTTTTTTTTGTTTAATAGAATGCGCCAGCCACAATAAACTCCATTAATATAAATTAAACGTTAATATTTTTAAAACAAGTGACTATCAGCGTATGCTAGATGGATCAGATAGTTTTGACACCATGATGTAAATTGACTTAAAAGCAAAATAAAATGAATTGAGGTAATCCTGCGACTCTTTTGTTTAAAGCAAATGTATACGAAAAACATAATTTTTAAAAATGTTCATTTTCAAAATGCTTTTTTCTTAAGTGGTAAATTACTACAAATCAATTTCACGTAATTCCTTTCACTGGCAAGTGTTTTTTTCTCCTGTTTCGGAGAAGGTCCCAGAGATTTGTTATTAAAAATGAAAATTTCAGTAAGAAGTAAAATAAATCTGCTGTGGTGAAACAATTGAATATATGTAATCTCCTTTCAAGCAGATAAAGGAAAGACCATATACAAACAGTTTATTTTCTGCAAATACAACTCTGGTCCTCTCTCTCCATATACGTTTCGACCACCTCATGGTCTCGTCAGTGGCGCTGTATCGAACCGAGAACTACATTCGCAGGAAACAACAAATTGGAACATGTCGGTAGGATATTAAAAACCTGCCGACTTCAAAGTCAGACTGAAAAATATCGTTAGTCAAACGACATCTATATTCATCGGAGTAGTGCGAAAGTTTTAAAAATGAAATTTCAGTAGGAAATAAAATAAATCTGCTGTGTATAAATAATTGCCTATATGTATTTTCTTTTCATGCAGATAGAGGAAAGAATATATACAAACAGTCTATTTTTTGCAAATATAACTATGGTCCTCTCTCCATACGCGTTTTGACTACCTCATGGTCTCATGAGTGGAGCTGTATCGAACCGAGAGCAATATCCGCAGGAAACAATTGCTATACAAAATATACATTTTGAAACATGTCGGTAGAATATTAAAAACCTACCGACTTTGATGTCAAACTGAAAAATATGGCCAATCAAACGACATCTATATTCACCGGAGTAGTGAGAAATTTTTGAAAATCAAAATTTCAGTAAGAAATAAAATATCTGCTGTGTTTAAATAATTGCCTATATATATTTTCAGTCTAACATCGATGTCGGCAGGTTTTTAATATCCTACCGACATGTTTCGGAAAATATATTTTATAATATATTTTATATAGCAATTGTTTCTCAAATAATTCCACTCCACAAAAAAGGGGACCAAAAGCAATGTAAAAATTACCGAGGTATTGCTTTACGCCTATAAATTATTCTCCAGCATTCTCCTTCAACATCTCTCTCCGTATACCGAGGAGATTATCGGAGACTACCAATGTGGCTTTCGAAGCGGAAGATCAACAGTTGACCTATCACTATCCGACAGATGCTAGAGAAATGTTGGGAATTTAATAAAAACTTACATACTTTGTTCATAGATTTCGAGCAAGCATATGACAGTGTTATTAGGATAAGGTTGTGAGAAGCTATGGAAGAATTTGGAATCCCGCACAAGCTGATTAGACTGTGTAGAGCGTGCCTGGAGGGGGCAAAAAGCTGTGTCAAAATTGAAGGAGAATGTAGCCAAACATTTTCTATCAATAGAGGATTAAAACAGGGAGATGCTTTGTCGCCAGTACTGTTTAACCTTGCACTGGAGAAAGCCGTAAGAACAGTATCAGTTGACGCGGAGGTTTTTGGGTCAAGTGGCCCTAAACTTATTTTGGCCTACGCGGATGATATGGGCGTGATAGGAGTAAGCACAGTCAGTGTGAAGGAAAACTTCATAAAGATAGAAAAAGAAGCTCAGAGAATAGGGCTCCAAATAAATGAAGGAAAGACAAAATACACGCATGTTTCCCGCAACCCCGCCCGAGACAGAATCAGGCAGAACCTCACCATGGATGACTATAATTTTGAGCATGTGCGAGTTTTCAAGTACCTGGGCGCAGTGATAATGGCAAACAATAATATGCAGGAAAAGGTTAAACAGCGCATCACACAAGCAAATAAATGTACATATGCGATACAAACCTTGCTTAAGTCAAAATTTATCACTAGAAAGGCAAAAACCGAAATTTATCGAACAATAATACGACCAGTAGCAATCTACGCCAGTGAAACATGGACCCTGACAGTCCACGATACGGAGCTGCTAAGAAGGTTTGAAAGAAAAATCCTGCGCATAATATATGGCCTATACCGAGACCTTGAAACAGGCCGTCACAGAATGAAAAGCAACATAGAGCTTGCGCAAATATATCAAAGACCTGACATCATTCAAGAAATAAAATCCAGAAGACTACGATGGACAGGTCATATACAAAGGAGTCAAAACGATCGACTAATAAAACGGGTATGGGAGGAAGCACCACAAGGAAAACGACCACTGGGAAGACCTAGGCTTAGATGGAGAGATAACATCCACAAGGATCTAGCTGTCCTTGAAGTTGACCAGCGAGAATAGACGGAGCTGGCACAAGACCGTTCTAGGTAGAGGCAGATAGTCGAGGCAGCCAAGACCCACCCTGGGTTGTAGTGCTACGGAGTCAGTCAGTTAGTCAATTGTTTCTGTGAATGTTGCTCTCGGTTCAATACAGCTCCACTGACGAGAGCATGAGGTGGTCAAAAAGCGTATGGAGGGAGGACCAGAGTTGTATTTTCAGGAAATAAACTGTTTGAATATATTCTTTCCTTTATCTGCCTGAAAGAAGAATACATATAGGCAAGAAATTTGTTACTTCTTTCAATTTATATTTTTATCAAAATCTTGCAGTAATTTTTGTTTCGTCAAATATCTTTTAAGTTTAAATTACATTTTAAAAATATTTATCGCTAAACCGAGATTAAATTTAACTCTCGATTACACTACTATCAATATCAGGTGAACTTTTGTAACATTTCAGTCACACTTTGCTGTAAATGAACTATTAATTAGTAACTACGTAATTATTATTTGGGTTTTACACTTGGCTTTGAATTTCTCTAGAGTCAAAAAATAGCTGAACAAATTTCTAATTTTTTGTAAAAATGTTTTAAAATATTGCAATATTTCGAATAATTTATTTTCTTCTTAAATTTATTATGATTTTTATACTAGTCATTACCTAAATAATAATAAAAACAAAACGGTATAAATCACCTTTAAATAAATAATTTGGTCGATTGGTTTACCTTGACTTTTTGCTTATTTTGTTAATTATCATAAAGCGTTTATTTTTTATTGATTTTTATTAAACTTAATTTGAAAACAAATTTGCTATGCCGTTTGAAAAATCATACAAGTTTAATGTGTGACAATAATACTAGTATTAACTAGTACATTTTTATAGGATACATAGTTAAAAATTGAAACTTTAATAATTAAAAGTTTTTTAGACGATGGCTTCAATTTGATGGAAGTTCTAGCTTTAGAAGAAGTATCTCTGATTTTGCTACTTATGGTATTAGGAAAAAGATCTTTTAGAATAACCTCACCCTTCAAGTGAGACAATATATTTTCATCTTATTCCACGTCCAATCGTGAAATTGATAATTCAGACAGAATACTGAGAGAATTATTGAAACTTTAATAATTGAAAGATTTTTAGACGATGGCTTCAATTTGATGGAAGTTCTAGCTTTAGAAGAAGTATCTCTGATTTTGCTACTTATCGTATTAGGAAAAAGATCTTTTAGAATAACCTCACCCTTCAAGTGAGACAATATATTTTCATCTTATTCCACGTCCAATCGTGAAATTGATAATTCAGACAGAATACTGAGAGAATTATTGAAACTTTAATAATTGAAAGATTTTTAGACGATGGCTTCAATTTGATGGAAGTTCTAGCTTTAGAAGAAGTATCTCTGATTTTGCTACTTATCGTATTAGGAAAAAGATCTTTTAGAATAACCTCACCCTTCAAGTGAGACAATATATTTTCATCTTATTCCACGTCCAATCGTGAAATTGATAATTCAGACAGAATACTGAGAGAATTATTGAAACTTTAATAATTGAAAGATTTTTAGACGATGGCTTCAATTTGATGGAAGTTCTAGCTTTAGAAGAAGTATCTCTGATTTTGCTACTTATCGTATTAGGAAAAAGATCTTTTAGAATAACCTCACCCTTCAAGTGAGACAATATATTTTCATCTTATTCCACGTCCAATCGTGAAATTGATAATTCAGACAGAATACTGAGAGAATTATTGAAACTTTAATAATTGAAAGATTTTTAGACGATGGCTTCAATTTGATGGAAGTTCTAGCTTTAGAAGAAGTATCTCTGATTTTGCTACTTATCGTATTAGGAAAAAGATCTTTTAGAATAACCTCACCCTTCAAGTGAGACAATATATTTTCATCTTATTCCACGTCCAATCGTGAAATTGATAATTCAGACAGAATACTGAGAGAATTATTGAAACTTTAATAATTGAAAGATTTTTAGACGATGGCTTCAATTTGATGGAAGTTCTAGCTTTAGAAGAAGTATCTCTGATTTTGCTACTTATCGTATTAGGAAAAAGATCTTTTAGAATAACCTCACCCTTCAAGTGAGACAATATATTTTCATCTTATTCCACGTCCAATCGTGAAATTGATAATTCAGACAGAATACTGAGAGAATTATTGAAACTTTAATAATTGAAAGATTTTTAGACGATGGCTTTAATTTGATGGAAGTTCTAGCTTTAGAAGAAGTATCTCTGATTTTGCTACTTATGGTATTAGGAAAAAGATCTTTTAGAATAACCTCACCCTTCAAGTGAGACAATATATTTTCATCTTATTTCACGTCCAATCGTGAAATTGATATTTCAGACAGAATACTGAGAGAATTATTGAAACTTTAATAATTGAAAGATTTTTAGACGATGGCTTCAATTTGATGGAAGTTCTAGCTTTAGAAGAAGTATCTCTGATTTTGCTACTTATCGTATTAGGAAAAAGATCTTTTAGAATAACCTCACCCTTCAAGTGAGACAATATATTTTCATCTTATTCCACGTCCAATCGTGAAATTGATAATTCAGACAGAATACTGAGAGAATTATTTAAACTTTAATAATTGAAAGATTTTTAGACGATGGCTTCAATTTGATGGAAGTTCTAGCTTTAGAAGAAGTATCTCTGATTTTGCTACTTATCGTATTAGGAAAAAGATCTTTTAGAATAACCTCACCCTTCAAGTGAGACAATATATTTTCATCTTATTCCACGTCCAATCGTGAAATTGATAATTCAGACAGAATACTGAGAGAATTATTTAAACTTTAATAATTGAAAGATTTTTAGACGATGGCTTCAATTTGATGGAAGTTCTAGCTTTAGAAGAAGTATCTCTGATTTTGCTACTTATCGTATTAGGAAAAAGATCTTTTAGAATAACCTCACCCTTCAAGTGAGACAATATATTTCCATCTTATTCCACGTCCAATCGTCAAATTGATGATTTAGACAGAGGACTGAGAGAATTATTTGAACTTTAATAATTGAAAGATTTTTAGACGATGGCTTCAATTTGATGGAAGTTCTAGCTTTAAAAGAAGTATCTCTGATTTTGCTACTTATCGTATTAGGAAAAAGATCTTTTAGAATAACCTCACCCTTCAAGTGAGACAATATATTTTCATCTTATTCCACGTCCAATCGTCAAATTGATTTAGACAGAGTACTGAGAGAATTATTGAAACCTTAATAACTGAAAGATTTTTAGACGATGGCTTCAATTTGATGGAAGTTCTAGCTTTAGAAGAAGTATCTCTGATTTTGCTACTTATCGTATTAGGAAAAAGATCTTTTAGAATAACCTCACCCTTCAAGCGAGACAATATATTTCCATCTTATTCCACGTCCAATCGTCAAATTGATGATTTAGACAGAGTACTGAGAGAATTATTGAAACTTTAATAATCGAAAGATTTTTAGACGATGACTTCAATTTGATGGAAGTTCTAACTTTAGAAGAAGTATCTCTGATTTTGCTACTTATGGTATTAGGAAAAAGATCTTTTAGAATAACCTCACCCTTCAAGTGAGACAATATATTTTCATCTTATTCCACGTCCAATCGTGAAATTGATGATTCAGACAGAATACTGAGAGAATTATTGAAACTTTAATAATTGAAAGATTTTTAGACGATGGCTTCAATTTGATGGAAGTTCTAGCTTTAGAAGAAGTATCTCTGATTTTGCTACTTATGGTATTAGGGAAAAGATCTTTTAGAATAACCTCACCCTTCAAGTGAGACAATATATTTTCATCTTATTCCACGTCCAATCGTGAAATTGATAATTCAGACAGAATACTGAGAGAATTATTGAAACTTTAATAATTGAAAGATTTTTAGACGATGGCTTCAATTTGATGGAAGTTCTAGCTTTAGAAGAAGTATCTCTGATTTTGCTACTTATCGTATTAGGAAAAAGATCTTTTAGAATAACCTCACCCTTCAAGCGAGACAATATATTTCCATCTTATTCCACGTCCAATCGTCAAATTGATGATTTAGACAGAGTACTGAGAGAATTATTGAAACTTTAATAATCGAAAGATTTTTAGACGATGGCTTCAATTTGATGGAAGTTCTAGCTTTAGAAGAAGTATCTCTGATTTTGCTACTTATCGTATTAGGAAAAAGATCTTTTAGAATAACCTCACCCTTCAAGTGAGACAATATATTTCCATCTTATTCCACGTCCAATCGTCAAATTGATGATTTAGACAGAGTACTGAGAGAATTATTGAAACTTTAATAATTGAAAGATATTTAGACGATGGCTTCAATTTGATGGAAGTTCTAGTTTTAGAAGAAGTATCTCTGGTTTTGCTACTTATCGTATTAGGAAAAAGATCTTTTAGAATAACATCACCCTTCAAGCGAGACAATATATTTCCATCTTATTCCACGTCCAATCGTCAAATTCATGATTTAGACAGAGTACTGAGAGAATTATTGAAACTTTAATAATTGAAAGATTTTTAGACGATGGCTTCAATTTGATGGAAGTTCCAGCTTTAGAAGAAGTATCTCTGATTTTGCTACTGATATTAGGAAAAAGATCTTTTAGAATAACCTCACCCTTTAAGTGAGACAATATATTTCCATCTTATTCCACGTCCAATCGTCAAATTGATGATTTAGACAGAGTACTGAGAGAATTATTGAAACTTTAATAATTGAAAGATTTTTAGACGATGGCTTCAATTTGATGGAAGTTCTAGTTTTAGAAGAAGTATCCCTGATTTTGCTACTTACCGTATTAGGAAAAAGATCTTTTAGAATAACATCACCCTTCAAGCGAGACAATATATTTCCATCTTATTCCACGTCCAATCGTCAAATTGATGATTTAGACAGAGTACTGAGAGAATTATTGAAACTTTAATAATTGAAAGATTTTTAGACGATGGCTTCAATTTGATGGAAGTTCTAGCTTTAGAAGAAGTATCTCTGATTTTGCTACTGATATTAGGAAAAAGATCTTTTAGAATAACCTCACCCTTTAAGTGCGACAATATATTTCCATCTTATTCCACGTCCAATCGTCAAATTGATGATTTAGACAGAGTGCTGAGAGAATTTGTCGATTTGACAGATAAACGACGTAACAATTACATCGGATGTGATATAGGAAGTTCGAAATTTTCTAGATTAGTAAATTGCACTGTTCCGCATTTTAAAACTTTTTGTCGCTCCCTAATATTTTTTTGGGTTTTTTGTGTCTACTGTAATGTGCTGAAATCAAATGTGAGCTCGGTTTTTACCCATCACCCATAAATTTTTGGAGAAGGAAAGAATAATATAAAATTTGAGAAACCCAAACCATAAGCAATCTAGCGAATTTTTAAAGATTTAAAAAAAAACAACAAAATCACTTTTTTACAAAATACACTCCATTTTGTATTGAAAAAAGTATAATTACAATACCCACTTCAATACTTTGGAGAGGGTCCAAAGAAGGTTTTTGAAATACCTCAATCTTAAGAGTTTTGGGGTTTATCCAAAGCAAGGTTTTTCACATGAACTATTGCTTCAGAAATTTAACTTTTCATCTTTAAAACTACGGCGGGAATTTTTCTTACTAACAATTCTTTATAAGGTACTTAACAATTTTATTGACTGTCCTAATATTTTAGCTAAGACAAACTTAAGTATCCCTCGTATAAATTGCCGAAATTTTAACGTATTTTATCTCAGAACTCCCAGAACTAATGTGCTCAAATTTTCGCCTCTATATTCCATGTGCGACACTTACAACAAGAGTAATAGCTTTGATATATTCAGCTCATCTCTAGGAACTGTCTGCCGGATTTTGGCACATTGACCTTGGCATTTCTTTATTTTTTCTCTTTTTTTTCTCTTTCTCATCCTTAATTGATTTGTATGTTCATCTTTGTATATGAAAGTAGATAGCATAACATTGTGTTATACCTTTAATGTTAGA
Organism: Diaprepes abbreviatus; assembly: GCA_034092305.1. Taxonomy (NCBI): domain Eukaryota; kingdom Metazoa; phylum Arthropoda; class Insecta; order Coleoptera; family Curculionidae; genus Diaprepes; species Diaprepes abbreviatus. Next base: position 5,660,554 of record JASJET010000105.1, read on the forward strand.
ATTAATTCTTTTTAGTTAAATTTTTATTTGTATTTAAATTGATATATATATATATATATATATATATATATATATATATATATATATATATATATATATATATATATATATTTGTCGTTTAGTGCTAATTTAAAATTGTTCGACGTATTATTTATGTAATCGCTGCCTTGTAGTTGGGTCTCAATACCTGTAGGGCAGTTATTGTAAATAAATAAATAAATAAATAATACAATCAAATAAATTATTTTGTTGACCTGTATTCACTAATGAAGTTAGAGGGGATATGGAAAACTACAGAAATAAGCTAAATACTTAAAAAATTAATCCAACATGCAATGTCATAAATTGACATCAAGTGGCTATGGGGAGTAAAAGTAGAAAAAAATTTCATAGCAATTTTTTGTATGAGGTTGGCAATACGAGAACCATAAAATAGAGCAGGATTTTGCGAAAGTGCGACATCTCGGCGTATTCTTTGTATTTAATGTGGTCGTTTGACATCGATTTTTTTTTTTGTTGCGCCGTGCAGTGACATTAGTTAAATTTCGGAATTTATATTTATGTATGTTATCAAGACATGCGGATTTTTTATTTATAACAATGCATCCATGTATGGTATTGTTTTGTAAATCTTCAAAATTCTTAATTTTTTTCATATAAACAGCTGTTTTCCGTAAATTTTGCACTTGGCTCATTACAGCTCCACTGAGGAGACCATTAGATAATCAAAATGAGTATGAAGAGTGAGCCAGAGTTGGATCTGCAGGAAATAAAACTGTCTGTCTTTTTCCTTTAACAGCCTGAAAGAGAAGAATGGTAGCTTACTAAACTGTCAGAGATACCAAAATGGGTAAATGGAGAAAGATTCAGATACATTTATTACTAGACAAAAGATGTCTTCAATGCTTTTAACCAAGGTCTATAGGATTCCAATAGTGACTCTTTACTTTATAGCAAGCCTATACGCCATTTAAACTATAATCTCAGTAATTTTTGATCTGAATATGTTCAAAACAATTATTCTCAAAAACAGTGAAAATATTAATGCATTATTAATTTTAATATTTATTTTTCTTAATATTTTTATAGTACAACAATATCCACTCTAAAATTTAACATGAAACAGTACTTCATTTAAATTATCTGACGAATCGCATTACACTTATCTATTCAATTTTAAACCGTGTTCATCTTATAAAATGTCAGTCCTTTCTAATTCTTATTCTGGTGGCATCCATCCGATGAATCTTCGGAACTACAACTATAATTACTTTAACTTAGAACTATCATTTTGTTTACGCAAAAGACGAAGAACTATTAGAGAGAAAGAAAACTTATTAGATTGAAGAGAATGGGTACCGCCAATGAAATCATACAGGGCCGGGCCCATTCAACATCTAACTGATAGGTGTGAAACTAGCATGTCAATGATGTAAATAAAACATACCATCGTTGAGCCTGCCAATCTTATTATGTGAGTATTTTCACTTTTTTTTCTACTCCGCATCAGATTTATTGCAAAAATCAGTTATGGTATTTTAAAAAAATAAAATCCTACAGGAAATTTCAGTCATACGGAGTCCAAGCATAATAAAACTCTCATGATATATTGTTCTATATAATAGGGATATTGACTGTATTCAAATAAAAATATAATTTTGCCGCGAAATCGTAGTTTCCTTAACAGAAATCCTAAAAGACAATATTTTTCTTTATTTTTAAGAAATTAAATTTTTATTTAATAATCATAATTTAATTAAATCACTCTCAAGTCTCGTAACAACACTAATCAAGGCTACGGTGTTAGGGTAACATTATTTTATAGTGAATTTCGTGCAATTTCTTCGAAATTTGCTCAATACTCTTATTGAAATGCGACACTAAGAAGTTTTCCCATGATGGAAAGTAGATTTATTAAGGTAATTTATTACAAAAATTACGAAAAATCTTTATATCTCCTTTTTAGTAGACTGACACCTGTGTGAAATTAGCAACGTTTTCAGAAACGTTTCTACCAGCGACCAATTTTAAAAGAGAATTTGTCATTTGCGCCTATCGTCTGAACAACAAATTAGACAATAAAATTTGGAAGATTAAGTGCTTAATTCCCTGGTATTCTAAAATATTCCACTATGAGGTTCTTCCTAGTGGAAAAATTAAAAAGCGTGAGGCATGTTATAGACTAGTTCTAACCAAAAGCCCGTATGAGTTAAGATATAAAAAATGCAGCGAACAGTAGGTTAAGAAATGTGCAATTTTCACAAGAAAAGCTTCGAGTCTATAACTCGGAAATATGCCATTATATTGAAGAAAGTAGAACACGCTATAAGTACTCTTAACATCCGGTACGAGTTAATGAAGAGTTTTATATTTTTGCAGGGATTATTCGAAAAAAAACCGTCAAGAATCTGTTGACACGATTTTAAGGGTGCATTAAGACCATCATTTTTGCTAATTTATCTGTCCTACATAATTAGTTCAAATGTTTATACTAGAGGTCGCCTCTATGCAGAAGTCATTAAAATCTTGAAAAATAAGCCCTTAGGTGTTAAAAATGACCATACAATCTGAGAAGTTTATAATTAATAAATAGAATACTACGAAATTAAGCACTTAATCTTCCAGATTTTATTGTCTAATTTGTTGTCCAAGTTGTAGGCACAATTGACAAGTACCCTTCTAAAAAATCGTCGCTGGTAAAAACGTTTCTGAAAAAGTCGCTAACTTTACATGTTGCCCATGTAACGTCACAGCCCTTTTTGGCTTTTTAGAGCGATATTTAACACGGAATTTAAGGTATTTGTTGTATTAAAAAATCATATTAAATATTTTGGGTTACATTAGCTACTTATGCATGGTTTTAAATATTTTCCCAAGAATAGTCAACATCCCTTCTATTATAAGCAGAAATTTAAAAAGCCACTTATTTCTCGCTACCCAAAATTATGACTTTTAATTCCTGGATATGTGTCTTTTTTTTTGAACTGAAAACATTTTGATTTCACTAGTTGTTCTTCATTTATTTCCTACGGAAACAAAAGAGATAGAACAATTTGTAATGCAATTAAAATATATCAAGTTAGTGATATCAAGGAGACTTTCATCTTTTTAGAAATCTGTAATTACTACAGTTAAATTTTCCTCTGACATGTGAACAAATATTTTTTGATCAGCATCGAAACTGATTACAAAAAAGCTTAAATGTGCTACAAAACTGTTTTTCTAGTATCTTCTTGATTATTCTGATTATGATGAAGTGGATCGTGAGGGACGGGTTTATTTTTTCATTACTTACCTTAATCGCCATAAAAAATAGAAAATATTAAGACACGATACAGGTAAAGTATAGAATATAAACTAGGTTGTTCGGCTAGTCATTCTATAATGTTTTTAATAGTTATAAGAAACGGCAATCTCAAAATACTATTGTTAATCTGTTAAAATTGTAATGGATTAGAAAAACAAAATCGAATGTAATAATAATACATTATGCATATTATACTTAGGTAATAATAATTTTGTTGCCATAGCTAATTAATTAGTTCGATAAACGTAATCAAACGTTGTAAATCGTAATTTGTTAAATAATTTATGAATATATAATTATATCCTATTTTTTTAATAAAAATATTTATCTTACATCATCACAATAAATCGACAGAGAGATAAACAATATTACGCTGAGCTAAAGTAAATAATTCAGTAAATAATCCTACTAATTTTCAGTTTTCACTTTATTGACCTGTACCGACTCTATAAAATTATTTCGTCTTTCAGAAATGAATCATAAGTGAATGATTTCTTCATAGATTCGGTATTGGGTTCTTTTAATTTACTAAATTAATTTGTTCTTTGTGTAAGAGTTGTTTGCGAATGGCACATTTCTAGTTCTGGAAGCAAATCATCTACTTAGCAAGCTAATGTTGTTTTCTATGTTGTTTCTGTAACACTTTATGTAAAACTCAATTTCAACTACGATTTTAACGAAATTATCTAAAATAACTGTACTGGTTTGTCTTTCATCCATGGAGGGTTTCTGCCTTTATTACCTGTTGTTATTTTCAACAATTTGTTTTGAAATTATCGCACAGTTGTTACTGGTAAGGGAATTTTTGTGAATGAGGTTATCAGTCTACGCATTGCGGTCTAAGCTTCTACAACTCAATGATCTACAGTTTAACATGGTTTCCGGACTATTGATTTCAACAACAAATATAAAATAATAATAAATACTTATTATAATAAAGTAATATAGTTTAAAACAGTAGACAGAAAAAAAATAGAAAAAACATTAACAGCCAGATTCATTAAGAAGGTTTAAGACTTAAACCTGATCTAGTTGTCATGAAAAACATATCTTATAGTCGGATAGCTTTGCTTTACGTATGATATTGTTATAATTTATATTACGTGTGTCAGGAAATAAATACTTTTATAGGGATATTAAAGATACGAGCCTAGCAATAAAGCATTAAAATATGTAAGAGAAACAGTTGTATCCCGAAAATAAAAAAATTATTAATTTTTGCCGGTTCCGTAATAAAAGAAAATGATTTTTTTATGCTTATATCTTTAGGGTTTAAAACTTGCTTGACTTTTTGTTAATCTTGTCGGTTGAAACACTCTACTGTCAATTTTGGCCGATTTTAGGGATACATTGTGTTAGTAAATTCGGTGGTAAAAGTCAAAATCAAAAGAATAAAACCATTTATCCCGTAAAAATTTATTTTATTACATTACAGGTTTCTTTCTTTATTGCCTGTTCTTCTCTTCAATGCTCGATTATTAGTACAACTAGGGAAAGGGCATATTTGTGAAAGAGGTTATCAGTCTATACCTTACGGTCTAAGTTTCTTCAATCTCATGACCTACATGACCAAATGTCTGGACTCGAGATTTCAGCGGCTTACCTACATTGTTTTTTAATCTCTTAAAGTTCGAGTTCCAATCTATTTTATATCATTAAACTCTTCAGTATGGATTTCAATATTTAGTATTTAGTGTCTATCATCTGTTTAATTTTAAACTAACAGTCTGCTGCCTTTATTCTTGTAAGACTAATTTGGTTTAGGATTAAATAACGTCTTACCGGGACCCGTCTCATAGTGTGCCAATGTTTTTCTTCTAAATGGTTCCTTATGTAGGTACAACAATTCTTTGCTTAAGACTTATAATATTTTATAAATGTGGTAAAGCTTAGTTTAAAAATTTGTTTAGAATTTAATGTAAAGTTACCAAATATCGTGTGATCTAAGTTTATAGTGATAATTTTGTTTATTTTGTAATGGACTAGACTAGCAGTACTGTTTAATATCCATCCGTAGAGGAACCCATCGTGCTGGGCGCTTACTATCTTTTTATTACCATGAATTATACAACACAAAATACGCCAAAATTTTAGATTGTTTTACAGTTTGCATAACACGCACAAAGAATAGTGTTAAAGACAGAATCAAATTAAATAAAAATTCACCATTTTGTCAAAATTATATTATATTATTAATTAATTAATTAATATTAAAAATGTAGTATACCTTCTGATTCTCAAATATAAAAGGCTTTATAGATATATAATAAAACATAAATTTGCATATAATTTATTTGCAGCTATCATAATCAAAAGTTCTATGCCTTGAGTTATAGTGGATATAACTACCCAAAAATTTCCAAGGGGGGATTAGTCTAAATTCAATAACAACTTTGTATAATGCGGAACTCAACTTGTCTACTAATCGATTTTTAAATATAACGAGTGTTATAGGCTGCTTTAAAAATATCGAAGATTTTTGATTCCTTATACACTATTGTATGGAAATACAGCAACAAGGTACTTTTGTTCCTATGAATTAAACAAAAAAAAGCTTGTGCTCCCTAGCTAATTTTAATGAAATGTCATTCGCATAATATTAATAACATTTCAAAACATTTTGCTAAATTTTAAACAAAATTTAAATTGGCTAATATTTATAATGATAGAAATAGAAAAAAAAACTAGTACTGCAGAAGTAAAGCGACAATAATTGTGTTCAACAATATTATATTTTATGTATTACAACGATAATTACAGTGGCTACGAGGATTATGTTGATAGTTTACAGAATGTCCTTTATTATTAATTACTTGATGACAATGTCGCTACATTGAGGCATTCAAATTTTAAGCTGTGTTCTACATCTTCCCACAAATTTTCAATGGAGTTAAGATCTAGAGATTGTACTGGTTCCTGCAAAATCTTATCGTCGTTTTCCTAAAATCACTTTTAAGCAAATCTTGAAGAACTCTTTGGATCGTTGTCTAGTTCTAAAAAAAAAGTTTCTCTGCATAAGGTTGCATTATATCCCTATATAGAAATGGATCTATTGTGTTATTAATGAAGTATAAACCCCATTTTTACCCTATTTAACTTTCATTCCGTTAGAATTAAAAATCTTGTAACAGGACTCATAGTTAAAAAAACTGTTTTTCACAGATCTAATGTCCATTTTAAATGTGTACGTACAAATGCAAGCCATGCGATTCTATTTTTTCCTGAAATAAGGGAATTTTTAGCTGGACATCTACGAACCAGCTTACGTCTCTGAATTGACCATGGAGAACCATAATTTTTGAAATCTTCAGCAATAGTTCTAGGTGTGGACTTCCCAAGGTCGTTTTGATAAGTTCATGTCTATATTGAAGTTGTGGCATGTTATTTAGTACCCAACAATACATTCACTACTCTCTGCTTTAATTATCTCAAAATTAGAATAACTACAAGCATAATTATTTAAGCATAGAAACGTTTATTATGCAAAATAACCTTTGCAGAATTATCAGAGCCTTTACTTTTACTAAAAACTTTTTTTATTAGAAAATATTAAAATGGTGCTGTACTCTTAACGCATTACTATTCTATATTTGAGAGTTATTATTAGTTTACCTGTTCTGATTGTTGGTAATAGTTATTGTCGCCGATAATAGCAAGGATTTGTACATATATCAAAAGTTTTACTCTACGTACCTTAGAGGTTTAGAGGAAGATCAATTCCAAGGACCGACTAACGATAATTTGCAAAACCATAAAGTTAAATTACAATAAATGAACCATAAATTCAATAAATAAACTGTATTTTTTTCAAAAATCCGCTACTTTGGATCCGTTATATTGATTTTTTTTTAAATAATTTTAAATTCGCAATCTACGCCCTCAAAAACCTCCCTATACCAATTTTCGACAAAATCGAAAGTAGTAAAATTTTTAATTCGCCATATTGGATCCTCCCTATTAAATTTCTTAAAAATAATTTTAGATTCGTTGTGTACGACCTCGAAAACTCCCCCATACCAATTCTGGAGAAATTCAGACAAAAATTGTTTTGTTCGCCATATTATCGTCGCAATCTTATGTTTTACTGAACCAATTTAATCCAAAATAATATGAGACCACCCCAGGAACTTATGGTGTCTCCGTGTCCAAGTAACGATGTACATACATAACAAAATACTTCCGTTTTTAGAAGTCGGTTAAAAATATGTGAACGTTTACTCTCATAAAAAATAAGGGATGATATGTTTGGAGGTGAAACACCATAGTTTTACGTCGCTTCAAATAACAAGTACTTTCCACTTTGTTTTGTAAATATATTTTAATTAGAACTTGAGATATTCCCAAGAAATTCCTTTTGGGGGTGAACTTTAGGCGCTGTCTTCACTCCTTTAAAATGAATCTTCACCTACAAAAAAAATATGTGTTTCATAATTTCATCTCCTCTATACCATATAGTTTTATCAAAATCGGAGCCGGACCCTTCGGGTTTGATAACATTTACAATATTCTGAAAAAAAGTTTAAAAATGACATAGTTTAAACAAACAAAATTATGTCTAAAATTTTTTTGAAAAACTATATTTTCATTATATTAAAACTCCTTTTCATTACATCTATATTGTATCTTATTATTAGACTACCCCTTATTGGCCTATATGCAGGATTGAAATAAATTGAAAATTCTTATTATCACTTTTCTTTATCTGTAGGACGATATTCTCAGTTCAACGTTTTGAATTTTCTTAAATTCCCAGTTGACGTTTTTATTATATTTTTAAAGTATTTTTTATATCTCATATTTAATGATGTATTACTCTGGCAACTAAATTGATTATTTCGAGCCCTTTCAATAAGAACTCGGTGTTGCTGAACAGAGAAACAATTCTCGTATATAGATTCGAATTTGTAGCACTACGTATATATAAACCAATTCGTTTGAATTTTGGATTTTATGGTAAGAATTTGATTCAAAATTTATTATTCTGCTTTGACAAAAACAAATTTTAAGGAAGTTTATTCCCTGTAAGAAAATTCTTAATATACCTTTGCTTTGTAGTTCCCAAATATAAGAAAATTTACAAATAACATATACAGTAAGTAAATTTGTCTATTGAGCCAAGAAATCCTGAATTTGTGATTAAGTAATAAAAAAATTTTGAAAATGTTTTACCGAAAAAGTAATAAATGAGTTTCCATTGATATTTAATTTTAAACCTTACAAATTTGGTTTACGGTTGTTAAACTTTTACTCATTTTCAAATATTTTTTTCCTTTTAGAATGGGTTTTTAAACATATAATAGTTTATGAACATATCAAGGCATCTATCTATTTTTAAGTTTTGAAAAAATAAATTCCAACGTGGCTTTATTTTCTTCCAGATAATCAGTGTAAAATGCTTGAAATCTCGAACGTGTAATAATCCTTAATGTGAAGGTTCTGTAATGACTTTTTTTGTCATTTTTAACTCATAAATTTGATTTGTACGTTTTTTTTATTCCTATTGCTTTATCTAAAACCATACAGAAAATATAAGATCACGTAATTAAATTATTTAAATTTACGAAATAATGTTGTAATAATAATTTTGAATTTATGCATTCCACCTATTTTGATGTAACAAAATTGATTTGGTGTAACATATTATCTAAATTTCCTTTTTAAAGTTTAAAAAGTTTTATAATAATGAGCACCAGTACTGCTAATTACTACACTAATGTTATATGATCGTGATTGATGATTTTTTTGTTACAAAATTTAACCCACTTAATATACTTTTTCCTTTTGGTTGCCAACATGTATTTTTGATATCGATTTTTATTGTTACCAGTTAGAAAGTTTAAAAAATCTGAGCTGATATTAAAAATAAATTGATTTGAATTTGATAATGTTTTAATTAATAATAATGAAAAATTAATCCAGTAATTTACTACCATGTTTAAAATTTAAAATTGATCTAAGTTGACAATAACCTCCTAAGTCACTAATATGGTCTAACGGTAAAACAGAACTAAGTTGACAGACAACAGATGGTGGAGGGTATATACGTGGTTATCTTTGTTCAACTTTATTCCCATTCCGCAGCATGATCTTCTTCATTTCTTTAGGGCTTCATTAAAGCAGATTTTGAACAGAATTGGTTATAGACAACACTGCTTGTTCCTCGATTTCATGAGGACTATATTCTGGTTCTATTATTTTTGTAAGTAGTTTTCCGTCTATCCTGCTCATTATGCTGGTTACAGAGATGAACCTGTAATTTTTACAATCGTCACGTTTTCCTTTTTTATGGATTGGTGATATCCAGTCTTCTTTCCATATAGTCGGTATGAGATCGCTACTATTTATGATTCTGTTAAATAATTCTTTAACAAAGGAGGTCAGTTTTTTGGTACTATTTCTTTACAGTTCTGCCGGTATTCCTTCGGGTCCAGCCATCCTAATTTTTTTCATGGATTTTACAGTTTTCCATACCATCTGCTTTGTTACATTTATCTGTAGCTCGTATCGTCTGGGTGAGTTTGACATATATTCTTCTTCGTCTTCTGTTAGTTCGTTGTAATAATGTCTCTCCATTTGTCGATTGGAATGGGTTGTAAATTGAACTGTAGGTATCTGATCTACGTCACTTCGCTGATTTCCAGGCTTCTGATGATCTCATACCACCTATATGTGTGTTTATTTCTGTGCATTTTCTGTCCCAAGTGTCATTTTTATTTCTGTTAATCATATTTTTAAATTTATATTGTTCATTTTTGTAGTTAGTTTTATCTTGTGGATCTTGGATCTACCCACTTATTTAAAGCTTTTTCTTCGTTTATTTTTGTTCCTACAGTGAGTTGTCCCATATAATATTATTGTTTAGTTTAGTTGACTCTTTCTCTTTTATTTCTAGAGCTTCGCGTCCAACAGAGTGTAGGCAAGATACCATGTGTTCATACAGTTCATCCGTGCGCCTTGATAGTAATTTGGCTTGAAGTTTATTATCTAATTGAGTCTGAAATAGATTTTTTGTACTAGTTTCGTGGAATTCCTCTATATTATATGATATTTGTGCTATTTTTAGATGCCTGTAGTGTCAGTTCCTTCCAACTACCCCATCGCCAGTGTTAGACCCTATCCTAGCATTTAGGTCGTCAAGCAGTATAGTTTCTCTTTGCTTTCCTGTCCTTCAGAATATTTCATTTGGTTGGTTGTATAATGCGTCTTTATTCATTTCTGTTCCTTCTCCATTTGGACCATATGCGGTGATTCTTATAATTTTATGACCATTTAGGGATAGATTTACTGTGGCTAGTCTTTCATTTATTGCTTCCCATGACATAATTTTATTTCCGTACTTTTTTTTGATAAGGATTGACACCCCTTTGGCTGCTTTCTCGTTTTTTGGTACACCACTGTAAATGTGTATAAAATTTCCATAGTATTCGAGACTTTTAAAGAAGAAGAAAAATCTTAGTAATATATCGCGTTTTGGTAAATAAACAACATTTAGGTTAACAAATATGTATAATTATAGAAATAAACGAAAATAAGAGCGACAAAAATTGTATTCAAACAGTGGCGGATCAAGGGGGAGCGACCCCCCAAGCTTCTAATTCAGGAAAAATATGTTGCTTCCCCTATATTCAAGAGATTATAGTCTTAACCTTCCAAATCCACAAATGCAAGGTTTTAAATCAACATACCCGTATACGAGTCAAATGGGGGTAATTTCAATTTTTTCTTTGCTTTTCTGAGATCATCCCCTTCTCCTTCTTCCAAAGAGAAAAGCTGGACACACCCCTGTATTCAAAGGTATTTCATTTTACGTGTAACAATGAAAAACAGTAAACATATTTAAGAATTACAGTAGCTAGAAGTATTTGTTAATAGTCAATAGGCTCGACGTTGATTTTGTTTCCCAACGATTATTTATTTGGAAACATTTGTCTAAGTATTCAACATTCTACTTCTTACCACAAATTTTCAACGGTGTGTAGATCTGGCGATTGTGCAGGCCGGTGCAAAATGCGAGCGTTATTTTCCTGAAACCACTCTTAAATAACTCATGAATAATGCTTCGAATCGTTGTCCTATTAGAAAATAAAACGCAATATTTCCCATTCGGGATCTCATCCCCATTCCATGAGAAACAACTCAACCGAAAAATGATGCCTTTATCACGTTTGATTGTGTATGTAACATTATTGTATTTAAACCCTGCATTGATAAGCCGCCTTATAGTTTCAACGCAAAAAAAACCTTTTTCCCATTTGTATACTGCACAAATTTTATGTCAACGTGCAAATGCAAACATTGCGATTCTATTTGTTCTCGAAATAAGAAGCTTGTTAGCCGAACGTCAACGAAATAACTTTGTATGAATCTTCTTTCTTTTTATGATATTTTAAAACACAGCTTTTGGTGTATTAAAATATCGGGATTTGTATCTTCTTTGAAAGTCTAGCTCTTCTTTTGTTCCATAGTGTATGTATTTTAGCACCTAGAAGCGAAATCTGATATTGAAATCGTCTTTTTTATTTAAATGCAAAATTCTAAAATCCTTGAAAATATTGCACATGCGAAGGAGCAGTTGTTTTTAATGCAAAATTATCGTGGATTTTATTACTATTGAAATAGTTTCTTGCGTTTAAATTTTGTGGGCCGATAGTGCGACTTCAATGGCAAATTCGGAGTGGGTCAAAATACATTAGTCCGATGTGACAACAGGCCACTTTTTTTTTTTTTTGTGGGTCTGTATTATTATTAATTAAAAGCTTGGTTTAACAATAGTGCTTTCGTTTTCATAAAATTAGAATTAATATAATATATATTATTTAGTATGTGTTAAAATTATACCATTTCTGTTTTGTTTAAAGAAATATGTGTAAGAGATGGTCTATTAACTTTACTAATTAAAAGAAAGCAGTAAGAACAAATCGGTGAATAACAATCATTAGGGATATTTTTTTATTTCGATCTCGTTTTCATTATATTCGTTGTTATTCGATAACCATTTTGGAGAAGCACGCGTCGCATCCACCATTTTGTAAAGCCCACGCAAATAGTTTCATTCAAAACATAATCAATACTATTTTAAGAATAGTTAATAGAAATATTTGTAATTTTTCGTTTAATGCGTTTATTAATACAAAAATAAATGATTTATTGCTTTCTATTAAAAGTGGGTTACTGGGTTAAAAATATTTTATTCTTTAGAAAATATTCTACCTGTAATTAAGAAAATAGTATTTGTGATATTTTGTAAATTTTTTAAACCTGAAAGATTCTTTCTCTTTCTAGTTCTCTCGCTAGGAGACTGGCGAGGATTTCAAGAGACATCGACACATTTTGGAACTTCGCAAGAGTTACTACAACTACCTACTACAAATTTAGGTACAATTGTTTCCATTTTTGTTGGAGAAAGGTGTGACTTTCTATTAGAAAATATCGTTTCTATTTACGCTGATATATTTGTAGATACTGCATCTGTCAAACTTAAAACATCCGGAATAGCTATCTGATTAGTTAAGCTGAATTTTAAATCTTAATTTAGAATGGGCATTCCTTTATTTGGATTATTTTAAGAAAGTTGAGTGTTTACGAAAACAGATACACCAGCCCTTACTCTCTATCACTAACGTTTCCGTGTTCTCATGAACTCACAACACAAAATGATCAAATTAAATGGACTTGTGGCTGAATGTATCTAAAGTAGGTAAAAAATATATACAATTTTGAATTTAACTTACTTCCTGTTTAAACTATGTAGATACTACTTTACGACGGATAGAATTTATGGCTGGATTACGTACGAAATGTAAAAGCGTGGCCATACCCCGTAACTACTGTGTATTATTCATAAAATTCCCCAGAAACTTCATAATTCATCTATTTAATTTGCCACCTACGAAATGATAATTTATTTTGCGCAACAAATATGTTTGCAATACTGTTGGTGATATTACTTCTTGGAGATATATGGTCAATGAATTTATTTTGCGTAAATTTACAAGAAATTTTCTTTATTCGAACATGCTCTAGAAAAATATGGTTAAATTTGATGGTCAGAAAAGTTCCTGTTCGATATAATAAATCACTAATTGTAATTCTTGGGTACGTTTTTAACGGCTAGTGAAATTAGGCGATAATAACAAATAACATTATGATATATTTGTATATTTGAAGGTGAATATTTTTAGGGACTTTTTAAAATTAAATATGGCTGATTCATATACGAGGTCGTGGATTAAATTGAACCATTTCCCAGATATTCGAAAAATTGATGTTTTTTTTTAGGTTTTCTAAGATTAACATGTGAGTTTAGTAAGTTGCTATGGTAGTTAGACCTTTCAGTAGATCAATTTTGTTTTGCTGATTGCATTGTCAAAATTTATGTTATATATGTTAACGAATAAACATTTAGATAGGAAAATTAGGGATAAACATTTAGAGATGAGACCTATACATTAGTTAGAAGAATAATTGTTGTCCGAAAATAAGCACTATATCCCATTTTTTCAGGTTTGATAATAAAATAATTTTTTATTTTATTTTATTGCCCAAGATCCTGGAGTTCAGGAAAATAGACCCGATTTTGCCTCTTATACTATAGTTTATTCAAGAACTAGGGAGAGTTTTTCATTTTTTACCTTTTTTTTCTTCGCAAACTACCTGTGTTCTTTAGTCCAGTGTCTTTGGCGAAATCTGTTAGACACATATATTTTTCATAGGAATGGGTTAGAAATTGTATAATCAAAAATACTGGTCTATAATAATGGACTATTTGGGTTGGATAGCAATAGATATTTGGATGTGTGAAGTGTTAGAAGGCATTTTAATCCTTGTCATAGGCGTCAAAAGGAGATCTATTTTATCACTAAATATTTATAGCATAGAATATTATTTCAGTAATAAACTTAAAATAAAAGGTTTTTATAATATTATTTTATTTCTTATGATTTTTTAATAATTCACATATATTAGAAAATATAAATAATTTTGACATATTTAACACAAATCACAACTGTAGTTTTATTATTTTTATTTTTGGCATAGAAATCGTTTTAGGCCCATTCAGACTAAAACGTAGCCTTTTTCTCTCAAAAAATTCTAATTTATAATTTAAATATTTACAAAATACCCATTATCAAAAATACAAAAAGTTAAACATATATAAAAAAATAAATTCGTCCATATAATATTAAAATTTTTTTGGAGCTATCGCCATTTTATTATTAATTAAAAACATTTTTGGGATATTTGACGTTCCAGTTTATATATTTCTTAAACCATCTGCAGAAATACAATTAAACACTAAAAAGGGATTCAAATGTCATTAATTTTTATATGTTACAGAAAATTTAAATAATAAATTGTGTTAACGCTAGTAAACATTACGTATCTTATTCGTCATCAAAGCCAGTGAAGCTATCTTCGCTCAAATTAATTATAATTGATTCCTCTCTCACCGATCATGAGATCGAGTTTCCACATTTTCTTTTATTCTTTTATTTTATGGATTTTTCGCAATTATCTACAGTAACTTTATTCAAAAAAAATCTTTCAAAAGTCCAGATAAATTATAAATTTTGTAAGTTGTGTTATTTCCAGAAACTTTATCTTTTATTTGAGGGAGATATTTCCTTCACCAACGGACATTTTCCGGACGATCTATCTGGTTTTTCCCAACAAAAATTAAGTTCTCTGAGCAATTTCCAGAGCTCAGTTCTTTTAATTTCAGGCAAATCCCGATCTTCATTGATTTTAGTTAGAATTTTGTCGACGGTTGGGATCTGCTTCTCATAATAAAATATATGTACAACTCCTTTTATTACAGTTTACAACTTTTCTTTCAACGGGGTTTTTCGTCTGCCTGTGATCGAATGTAGCTAGGGATTACCAGTCGTTTTTTTCTTCGTCAGTGTTCGGTACGTGATAGATTTTCGAACTCCTGTTATATTGGAACACATCTCAACAGAGCTTTTAACATTATTATCTAGATATTAATATCTTAAGGCATCATAAACATTCATCGTAATAAGCTTTTCGTTGAGGGAAAAATGTCCTCCATCTTTTGGGTATCTCACTAATCTCAGATAATATATAAAAACAAGCACAAACAAAATAAAGCACTAAGGACGCACTGTAAGGTGTACTTTGCTCACTGACAGAAATTAAATTGAATTATCAGAAATTTTATTGTTGCAGTAAATTTATAAAAGCTTATAATATTTAAATATAATTAGATTTACGGCAGTTCTCAGTTACCGGTGGCACTGAAGCAGGTACGTTGGAGGTTTCGGTAACAGTTTTATTACTCTCTCTAGTTCTTGAGTAGAGTATAGGAATGTGTATGCTTGCGGTCGCCCCTCCCCTTCCCAAGAGCTTTGAGTTCAGGAACATCGAAACGATTCTGCCTTTTATATTAGGAATGTGTATGCTGCTGGCACCCCCCTCCCCCCCGTTGACAACGTGTTTTTTTTGCGATAGCACCCTCCCCCCCCAGGAGCTTTGAATTCAGGAAAATAGACCCGATTCTGCCTCTTATACGAAGAATGTGTATGTTGATCGCATCTTCCCACCCCTCTGTCGGAAACTTGTTTTTTTTTGTAATCGCCCCCCCCCCCCAAGAGCTTCAAATTCAAAAAAATAGCCCCGTCCCTGCCTTTTACACTAGAAATGGGAATGTTGCTGGTGTCCCCCCCCCCTGGGGACAACTTGCTTTCGCTTGTCATACTGTACTTTTGTGACATCACCGCCGCCCCCCCCCCAAGGAGAGAGGCTGGATCCGCCCCTGGTCCTAGAGAAGCGCATTGACTTTCGCTTAGAACAAGACAGAGCCACTCTAAAAGCAAATTTTTCTCTCAATTGATTTCTGCATGGTAAAAATCGCCACGAAACATAAACAACATCCAATTAAAGCCACTGTAATTTGTTCACTAATGTGTGTAACATTATGGGATGTCACATGATAATCATTTACAGTTGTATCACCTCAAAAAAATATAAACGCGATTCTATAAAAACGAGCGGTTTAAATTCAAAAGTTCAGTTTATTTCCGGACAGAAGGTATTTAGGTACAAAATACAAATAAATTTAGTTCATTTACCTTTAATTTTTTCGCAAACTAGGCACCATAATAAAACAAACTACAATATTAATTACTATTACTGTAAATTGAAATGGCGCGGCAGTATGGTCATTATTTTCGTGCAGTTACCGTATAATTTTCATGTTTTATTATGTACTCAAATTATTTTAACATTGGACTACCGGACACTCAATTAATAAATAAAAGCATGCTTTTTGCACCGTAGTAGTATTTGTTGTTGCAGTTTTACATCATTAAAAAATGGTAATTTTGGAAAGTATGCAATATACGTATATAGGTAGAAAAGAATTGCTCGAATTTTAACCCCTAAACAGTAAAAGGTTTAAATTGACAATTACAATAACAACCAAACAAGTTTTAAACTTTAAAAATACGAGAATAAAAAAATATTTTTTTTATTACCGAACAAGCCAATATGGAATTTTTGTTTTTTTTCTTAGTCAATACGAAAGTTTTAACCTGAATTGCTCTATAAAAAAAACTTCATGTCTTGACATATATAATACATTTTATAACAATAATATAAGCAAAACAAAACTGATCATCTAAAAGATTTAACTTCCATGGTCCGGTTTAAGACATAAATCTTTGTAGCTAATATAGCAGTAAATGCTTGACTTTTAACAGGACAAAATTGGTAATAAAAAATAAAAGTTTTGATAAAAAAGTGTGATATGAACAAAATTTTAGTCTCTTCTTTTTTCAGTAGGCCACTCCTGCATACTCTTCTTCTTCTTTTTCCACAATTCCTTATTTTGTGCTATTTGCAGCCAGTGTTTGCCTTCTTGCTCTGTGAAGTTGTCTGATCGCTTCGTTCGCTATACGATCTTTCACTCACTCTGCTGCCCCCTAAAAAATTCGAAGTTTGTTGGTGTCTACGGTATAGATCTTCATAGGCAATTTTCCATTTTTGTTTTAACTATGTTTTTTTAGTAGGTATGACAAATTTCCTCTGTCTACCCATGTCAAGTGCACACGTCCGCTAATTTCCGCAGTTTGGTTCCCCTTACCTAATCTTATATTATGACTTGTCATATTATATATATATATATATATATATATATATATATATATATATATATATATATATATATATATATACTACAAACTACAGTATTACCATATTTAAGAATGTAAAGCTACAAAAAATGCAAAATTTATAAATAATCCTGATGAGAAGCCAAACTAAATTGACAAACAACTTTTATGATATGTAAATTTAAATAAAATTTTTATAAAAAAAATTGAACCGACTTCTAAAAGTGCGCTAAAAAGTGAAAAATAACTATAAATTTTTATATGAAATTGAAAATTCTTGAAGTCGGCGCCAAACTAATACCTGACAAAATGTGATTTGTATAAACAAATTAAAAATAATTTATTTGTAATTGCTTTCTTACCATAATTTGTATACATTAGTAGTTATTTATTTTATTTAGAAATAATTTGGCGCCGACTTCAAAAATTTCAGTTTCATATAAAAATTTATAGTTATTTTTCACTTTTTAGCGCACTTTTAGAAATCGGTTCAATTTTTTGATAAAAATTTTATTTTTCGATTTTCAGTTTTGAATTCATTGATATCCTTAAATTATTTGAACTAAGTACTAATCGAGATTGGTGTATCTCTCAATGACTCTAAAGTAGCAAAAGTACCCATTTTATCTAAAGTTATAAATCACCCTAAAATGAACCACTAAAAATTCTTTGATTCCTAGAGTTCTCCAAATACCAGTGAAATTGTGTCAAACAAATATTTAGTCTGTCATAGTAAATCCACTATCTTAAATTTTAGATTGGTAATATAGGCCACAAAACCTTCCAATATCGGTATTTAAAGAACTTGAGACGTAAACCCCCTAATGCCAAGTCTGAAAATATGCGAATAAGGTAAAATTTTCAACTCACCATATTGGATCCGCCATAATAAATTTCAAAAAAGTAATTTCAACGTCTTAATCTAATCTAAATCTTAACCCTTCAAAACCCCCTAGTACCAGTTTTGAATGAAATCCGGGAATTTAAAATTTCTGGACCGTCATATTGCATCTGACATATATTAGATTTTCTTAAAACAATGTTATATTCGTTATTTACATCTTTAAAAACGATTCAGTCCTACTTTTGAACAAAATCGAAAAGTGTAAAATTTTTAGTCCGCTATTTTGGATCCGCCATATTCAGTCCTAAAGAAATACATGTAAATTCATAATTTACATCCTCAAGACACCCCTATATCAGTTTTGGAGAAAATCGAAAAATGTAAAATTTTTAGGACGCCATATTGAATTCGCTAGATTGAGTTTTTCAAAAAATATTTTAAATTCGTAATTAACACTAACAAAAATCCCCCAATACTGATTTTAGACAAAATCGAGAGATGTAGAACATTTAATCCGCCATATTTAATTTTTTTAAATAATTTCAGATTCGTAATGTGCGACCCCAAAAACTTCCCCATACCAATTTCGGAGAAAATCGGACAAAATTTTTTCGTGCACCATATTGGATTCGCTATATCGAATTTTTTAAAAATAATTTTAGATTTTTTATGTGCGACCCCGAAAACTCCCCCGTATCAGTTTTGGAGAAAATCGGAGAAAATTGATTTTTTTGTCTGCCATATTGAATTTTTTAAAAATATTTTGGATCCGTTATGTGCGATCCCGAAAACTCCCCCGTACCAATTTTGGATAAAATCGGACAAAATTAATTTTTTTGTACGTCATATTGGATCCGCTATATTGAATTTTTTAAAAATAATTTCAAATTCGTTGTGTACGACTACGACAATTCCCGCATACCAATTTTGGAGAAAATCGGACAAAATTAATGTTTCTAGTCGCCATATTGTTAGCGCCTTCTTGGATTTTACTGCACCAATTTCGTCCAAAAGAATATGGGACCACCGAAGCAACTCCTGAATATAACGTAAAATATTTCATTCAAATCGGTTGCGCCGTTCCGGAGTAATCGGTGTACATACATAAAAAAAAATACATAGTCGTCGAATGAAAGTCTCCTTGTGGAAGTCGGTTAAAAAGTAAAAGAAATAAAGAATTGAAAAGAAAAAACATGGCATGATGAAGGTTAGACATATAAGTATCATGACCACTATGAAATTTAAAGATATACTTCTTTAAAAAAATTCTTATTTTCTATAATAAAATATTCGATTTTACCCCTAATGTAAATGGTATTTTGAAGAATTAATTTTTTAAGAAAGAAGTTTGAAATACAGACATAATAAATTGTCATTAACACTGGTTTAGGTTTGATAACTGAGTGCCTATATATTTCATAGCTATCTGTTACGCTGTTTAGTCAACGTGGAAGATTAAGCCAGAATTTAAAAACAAGTTGACATAATCCCCAAGTGGATAGATCACCCAGTAACAAATCCCATACCTTCAACAAGCTCTGCCTCAAGGATATTGGGTGAGACAAAATTTCGCAACTACTTACATCCAAATATTTACCAAAAATAATAATTTACATCACGAAATATTGAGGTCAAGCGTCATTTAGATGAATTTGAAGAATTGCCCCCCTCCCCATATCGAACGTATTAGGCTTGAGTGAGACTAGAATCACCCAAGAGAAATGCACTTTCTTAAAATCTGGCCATCTCTTGTACAGGGTTAACTTGAAATTGTTTGTTGATGTATTGCAGTTGGATCTAAATGCTTGGAAGGTATTTATTGTAAATAAATAAATAAATAAAGTTGAAGAAGAATTGTCCCATATCAAATCGAACATATTTGGCTTAAGCGAAACTACACCGAAGAGAAATCCACTTTCTTAAAATCTGTCCATTTTTGATAACAAATCAAAATAGAGAAGGATACACATGTGGGAGGAGTAGGAATTAAAGCTCATAAAAATTTAAAACACTTCGAAAATTTTTGAATAAAATCAGCAGTATATTAATAATTTTTGGTCAGCTTTAAAATTAAGTAAAACATTGACATTCTGCAAATAAAGCAGTGTGAATCTGACGAAAAAATTGCAATTTTTTTTAACTGAAACAGTGAACATTAACATTGAATTAGGTATAATTTTGATATCAAAGGATCATGCTGACCATAAAAGTGACAAAATGAATAAAAATATAGATCAAGTGAGAAGCAATTATTTTTGGGATTTGGCAAGGTACTGATTATTCTGGTCAGTAATACCTAGCTAGTTCTTTAGGTTATGTCAATTAGTCTTCTCAAAAATTTACAAGATGACCAAAAAATCCCGGGCTTTCCTCATTTTCAAATCCAAAATTTTAGCGTTTGCTAGCTTCATATTATATATGATTTCTAGCTTTGTAACAAATGAACAGAATTTCATCGTCGAGGACAAAAAAGTTACAAGAGATAGTAGTATTCTCCATTATGCCACATTTCCAATTTCTGAGTAAAAAAAATTAGCGAGTGTCTGGTACACACTTCGTGGCTTTCCGGTGAAAATTTAGCTGGTGGAGTATTGCGTACCTAAATTAAAATTTAATATATAAGACTAAATACTGTTATATAATTTTGATTACAAAATTTTAAATATTATTAATTAGGGATAATAAAGGATACTTATGTGCATTTAAACATAATTGAGAATTGTAATTCTATTCTCTTATTACAGTTATATCTCAGCTGGCAGATTGACAGAAAAACATCAGGTTAATAGAAAAATTGGAAAAGTAAGTCACATCGTTAGAACCGTCGAATGTTGCATATATTTTAATTAAAAATTTAAACAACGTTGATAATATGTTACAGATAAATGTACGGATAAATTACTTATTATTCTTACAGAAATAATCATTAAAAAATTTAAGTTTTCATTTGAATTTTGTTGCCATAAAAGTTAGATCTTCTAGTTCATCTTTTTTTTTATGATATAAAGAAAAATTATAGATAAAAATCTAAAAATCAAAGCCCTATATATATATATATATATATATATATATATATATATATATATATATATATATTGAATTAATTTTTCTTGAACCATTAAATATGTTATTAGTTGGTTATTTTCTTGGGAATATGGTTAATTTTTATATTGAAACTACATATATCGGGTGTCAACGAATCTATTAGTCATAATTTCTAGAGTATTATGTGTATCAAAATGAGAATAGGTACAGGTAAATGGTATGTGAAGGGGAGAGTTTTCGCATATTTTCCACTTTCCGGCCACTTCCGGTTTCACAGAAAATGGCCCCGGTTTTGAATTTTTAAATGGAATACCCTGTATATTTTAACATTTTTGGATTTCTGAGACAATTCTAGATCAGAATGTGACATTTTAAAAACTTTTTACGTCTACTTCATTTTTTTAGAGCCACTTTTAAAATTGCATCTAGGTGGCCATGATCGGACGCAAACTAATCTAAGGGCCTTAGGTGATGTCAAAAAAATACAAACGCAAAGTTTTAGTTACTAGTATGAAAGACAGGAATAAGATAAGTTGACAAAATTACGTTTTCATTTCTAACTATTAATTTTCAAATGGCGACCCCTTTTTGACAACTACTTTTCCAAAAAAGCATTCTTTGACGAATCTAACGGTACTAATTTATTTGCGATTGGATTAGACATAAGAACAGAAATTAAATATTATTAAGCAAAATACTGGATAATTTATTTACTTATGACAAGTGCGCCATGGACGGCCATGATGCATAATAATTTGCAACTGTTTTTATCAAGTCTTCTTTGGAAAACAAAGCACTCACTTAAGTAGATAATGACAGTGACATACGAAAATTAAGAAACTTTTACGTCTGTTCTTAGAGCGTATGTCACTGTCATTATCTACTTAAGTGAGTGCTTTGTTTTCCAAAGAAGACTTGATAAAAACAGTTGCAAATTATTATGCATCATGGTTGTTCATGGCGCACTTGTTATAAGTAAATAAATTATCCAGTATTTTGCTTAATAATATTTAATTTCTGTTCTTATGTCTAATCCAATCGCAAATAAATTAGTACCATTAGATTCGTCAAAGAATGCTTTTTTGGAAAAGTAGTTTTCAAAAAGGGGTCGCCATTTGAAAATTAATAGTTAGAAATGAAAACGTAATTTTGTCAACTTATCTTATTCCTGTCTTTCATACTAGTAACTAAAACTTTGTGATTGTATTTTTTGACATCACCTAAGGCCCTTAGATTAGTTTGCGTCCGATCATGGCCACCTAGATGCAATTTTAAAAGTGGCTCTAAAAAAATGAAGTAGACGTAAAAAGTTTTTAAAATGTCACATTCTGATCTAGAATTGTCTCAGAAATCCAAAAATGTTAAAATATACAGGGTGTTCTATTTAAAAATTCAAAACCGGGCCCATTTACGGCGAAACCGGAAGTGGCCGGAAAGTGAAAAATATGCGAAAACTCTCCCCTTCACATACCATTTACTTGTACCAATTCTCATTTTGATACACATAATACTCTAGAAATTATGACTTGTCTAATAGATTCGTTGACACCCGGTATAAAGTAGTCATACTTATGGTATATATATTTTATATTTCAGAACGTTTCGATTCTTTCGAATATTTTTCAACTGAAGGTTTCGACGGATTCTACAAAAATGTACATTTTTAATATTATTGTATACGGAATAACGGGTTAAAAACTTACCATTAAGAACAGAGAATTTTGTTTTAAATAAAAATTAATTACATCACAAACCAATTATAATCACACACTCTCTTGTATATTAACTTTTCAATAGCATTTTTAAAAGTCCAGCTAGAAGAATGGATACTACATTTTTAACCCTATAATTGCCTTGACTTGACTGAATGTGGAGCCCAGATGGTGTATGTTTTAGGTACTTTAAGTGGCGTAAAAAGCTTGGGTCTTTTAGTTGAAGTGATATCTTTCTGAAAAAATATCGTGATTCAATTTAGAAGAATTGAAAGCGGAGAATTATTTTTATTTAATGTTTTATTTATTTTAGAAATTTCCTTATATTGGTTTATTTTAATATGTTGAAATAAATTTGATTTAGATTATTGTCTGTTTTATCGTTTACGGCATTCGGATTTTTTTTTATTGCGATTGTTTCGTAAAATTCTCGTTTTCCTTTGTTGGTTTCAGCTTTTAAGATTTTTGTATTTTCATAATCAAAGGTGTGCTTGTGTTTCATTTCGTGTTTTTTTAGGGCTGTAATATTTTTTTCTCATATTTATGTCCATTTAGACGATTTTGCAGATACTGACTAGTTTGGCCGATATAATTCAATGGACAATCCTTGGTAGACAACATTTGATTTTTTGTTTTTTGAAATATCACTTTTTAATTTGCTGAAATTGCTTTTAAGTAAATTATAGCCGTTATGACTAGTGGTTATGCAATCATCTACGTATCTGTAAAAGAATGGTAGTTTGAATTTTAAGCTGTTGATAACCTTAGTTTCTAGGTCTTCTAACACTAATTGAGCAATAACACTCGATATGGATGCACCCATCTCGCAACCCTCAATTTGCTTAAAGAATAAATTTTTGTATTTGAAGTATGTAGAAGTTAGGCAGATTTCTACAGCTTCCAGAAAGTCATCTAATACTATATCAGTGTATTTCTTCATTTCTGACCATTTTTTTCTGATTATGTTTAAGGGCTAGCACAGCCTCCTTACCCCAAATGAATCACCCTTTTTTTGTTGCCATTGTG
The DNA here is from genome assembly GCA_034092305.1 of Diaprepes abbreviatus. Taxonomy (NCBI): domain Eukaryota; kingdom Metazoa; phylum Arthropoda; class Insecta; order Coleoptera; family Curculionidae; genus Diaprepes; species Diaprepes abbreviatus. The sequence continues at coordinate 5,684,620 of JASJET010000105.1, forward strand.
TAAATTTTTTAGACAAAACGTTATTACAAAAGCGAAGTTAATGGGGATATCAGGCGGGCAAGCCTCGGAACTTCGAATTTTTCACCCACAATCGTGACCCATAAGTGAAAGAAGAAAGTAGCAGGTTTTTCACCCTGAAAAAAAACCCGTGGGTGGGCACTCGTAAATAAGAACAGGCCTTTTGGCTCCCCTGGGGTGTATCTGCGTGCCTTTACACAGTTTACTTTATATACCCGAAATAGCCGACATTTTTGTGCCCAGCTATCTAACAAAACAAAAAGGGAGGGGAGCGGGGTAATGAGGAACGGTTTTGAGAACACATTACGCCGTAATAATTAATCTGGCAAAATAGTAAAAACATATTTTATAAGTATATGTTAGAATAACGTAAAAAGATCCTATAGTGCAAAATGTTGTAGAAAAGCAAGGAAAGCCTAAACGACCTATTCACAATCTACAATCTACTAACCACTGAACTGAGCCGTTTGTCACAAGGGTGTTGTCGATAAGCCTCTATGTAAAATTCAGTAACAATAATGTTAGTTAAGTGATTAGTGTCCATTCGTAAAATCGACAATCACACAAATAATCCCTGACCAATGACCAGCTTATCTCCCGGATACATCTTAGTGTGACCTCCTGGTCGCGGTGACGTAACAGCGCTCTCACCTATGATGGGGTTGGGAATGCCGTGAAGCGAACTCTTCGCCGCGAGGAAAGTCGGTCACTGGGCTTCACTCGATCCGGCAGCTCTCATTCAGAAAGAGAAACAAACGCGGGTCGAGAGACAGTTGAACGACGAGAGTTTGCTGCGATAGATTGCAGGAATAAAAAAGATCGCGCGCGAAATTTGTAGTTCCTAAAGAAAATTAGAGAACTTATCACATAACTAATATAAGGCTGTTTTAGCAGTTTAGTGTTTTTAGTGTGAAAATATTTTTTTGGATTGTACTGTTTTTTATGAGTAAGTAATCAGGATATGTATATTTTGTTGCGTGCTTTAAAAACTGGGAACATTCCCGAGATTAGGGAAATAACTGAGAAGCAAAACACGTAACAGAAATTTAAATTTGTTATTATTATATTTTTAGAAAATATATATGATGCTAAACGCATATAAAATATATTTTCGGTCTGATGCGTTAAGTTTGCCCATTATTTCCCAACTTATTAACTATTCCTATTAATATAATAATATAATAATAAAATTCTTGCCCATTCCTAAATACTCCAAAAGAGATACATACGAATTCTGCTAAACTGGGGGAAATTTGAGCAATTTGAATTAAATGCTTTTGAGAACTTAGAAAATTACGGCTACTTCCGAGGAAACGCTAAAAACCAGGAATCGGCAATTTCGTTTTTATTTTTTTCTTATTTTATTCGTGAAAAAATTAAGGACTTAAACCGGATCTAGTTACCACGGAAGTTAAATCTTCAAGTTGGCCAATTTTTTGTTGCTTCTGATGTTTTTATAATATGTATTGTATACCGTGTCAGACAATAAGAGAGCGCCCCTTTGAAAAGATGTACAAATATATAGAATTTTAAGAAAGAAAGCTGCTGAAATTTTATTGAACCCCATTTTCACGTGCCTTTTCGTGCATACGTTTCAGTAAAATACCTTGACTTTATTAGATTCAGCGCATATAGATCAGTTATAATTAATTATCTCATGATATTTATCAATAATGCAATAAAATTAAAGTAACCCATTACAGTGTGAATATTTCAAAGAACATTAATTGACCAAAATAATGAATCTTGAATCATGAAAATCACATCATTCTAACGTGATTCCCAATTAATGCACTTTTGAAATATACGCATTATGTTGAATTATTAGTTTTTTATCATTATTAACTTCATGTTGTATATTTGTGGACTCCCAGAAGAAAAGTAAATTTCGTTGGATCCTGTTCAACATATGAATATTAAAAAAATGTAAATAAATAAAAAATTACGCAAAAACAATCCGATTAACGTCATTCATAATTCATTATATTCGTTAATTAATTCACTTTTGAAACATTCACTTCATTATACATTATTATAATTTTTCATATTATCGAAAAATCGTACATATAATGAGCTCCATCTGGTCAATAAAAGTAATTAGTCTTAGGCCCCTCGGGGGTGCATTTACGTGCGTTTACGTACATTGTTAAATTAATCTTAAAAATTTAATGCAAATTTAGTGTCCATTCTACAGTGAATTTAATGATTTTGTACCTAAAATCGTGAATAATTTTCATTGACTTTAAATCTAAAGCAATTCATTCAAATATTAGTTCGTTGTATATTAAATATGATTAAATGGTATCTTAAATTTCAATAAAGTAACTGAAAAGGTATTTCCACTTGCTGTACATTAAAATTAATTCACATGTACCTTAACATTACAGGAATTTACATTAATTTTCATGGTACATTGCATGAGATTCCGGGAGATGGCGCAACTTGTATTGAACGTTTCATTTTGTATGATGTAATAAGGGACTCAATTTTCTTATAACGAGGTGTATATGTCTGCCGGTACTGACGGAAACCAATGAGTTCGAAACCGGTCTACAATTTACGGTACACTACTTATGGAAAAAACTTCAATCTTCTCCTGGTAGCAGAATTTTTTAACCTCATATTAATGTTGGTGCATTAAATATATGGTAACATATCTTAAATTCAATGAACACTGAATGTATATTTAATGTACATAGTCACCTTTAAAAGCAATGACCAAAACTTGAAATTTAATGTATGATTACATTAGATTTAATGGAATAAACTGATTTAGATTAATGTAAATTCTTAAATTTAATGCATTTCCTATACGTTTATAAAATTTTTCAACCCATTTACCTTAAATTTAATGCATTTCCTTTTTATAGTGTAGTTTATACTTTATACCCAAAATAGCTGACATTTTTGTGCTTAGCTGTCTAAGAAAAGAGCAAGAAAGAGGAGTCAGGAAAGGTTTTGGGAGACTAATTCATTACGCCGCAACAATTAACTTAATATACTTTTTTGCTACCGTACTGCTTCTATTTATGATATCAGTGGGAAATAGATTTTATACTATTTGTGCCAATTGCCGCTTTACTCTAATGAAGTCTCAACAGAATCGATGCAATAGTCTTAGTGCCATCTGGCAAAATAGTAAAAACACATTTTAACTCTTTCCAGCTTTACAAAAAGAAATTTCGGAAAATGCTGAAATTACTTTTTAGATAATTTTATGGAGAATATATGAAATCAAAATCATGTTCGTACCTTATTTTTCGCAGAGAAAGTTACTTTTCAATGAGCAGTCGTAACATCGATATTTTATCCCTTTTTTCCTTCTAAAATCTGAATATTGAAAAACGGTTTCCAGATATTTTTATGAGATATTTTTTAAAAGTATATAGAGTCAAATTTATCAAAAGACCCTTTTGAACTGCGAATTTTGAAAAATTTTATGATTTTATCTTTAATAGAGCTTTAATGTCAGTCAGTATAAGAATAGATGCATGATATTGAATTTAAATAAATTGTGATAAAATATTAAAGTAGGTTATAGTTTTCTCCGACAACTATTTCCAACCATCAAAATAAGTGAACTGATATTAATATAAACTTTCAAATAAAAAAATTTTAATGCGTCAAATACAGAAACATTTTAATATTTTCCTAAAAAAGAAAGTTTTTAGTAAAAGTAGTCTAAAATAATTTTGTGGAGTTTATTTTATGTATAATAAACACTTTTGTGACGAATTGAACATACCAAGAATTTCGAAAGAAATAAAGATGTTCGGCTAAGACCAAGATAATAACTTTAAACACCAACGTTTTAGTAAAAAAATGTAGAAAATTCAAAGACCTTTAATTTAAGCTCTCAAAGATTAAATTTCATCCATTGTTTATGGGAAAAAATCACGACTCCTGATATCTATCATGCGCCAGCCACCCTTTATTAATGATTTTTTAAATCGATGGGCAGCTTTTTTGCAAAAAAAAGAACAAATTTCTGCAAAAAATATAAATCCTTCACTATCTAATGCCGTTGTATTCGTTTCTTAATTATTATAAACAAAACTGTAATTTTTTGGAAAAAAAAATTCTCACTCCGCTCCCATACCTACGTATTAAAATGTACCCCATTTTTTGAAGCTAGAAATAAAGGGTTATTTATTGAATTTTCGACTGATTTTTATTACCGCATGAAAATTGAAGCCTCAAAAAGTAGGATGCAGTTCGGATAGCATCGAAAACTTTGTTAACAAGTAGCATCTTTCATTTTCAAGATGATCAAAAAAAAATTATTTAAAATTACAAGAGCTTTCTTCCCAAGCACCAATAAATTAGAAAAAGTTATTTTTGCGAAAATTATTTGATATGCAAAGAAGTGTAATTTTAGAGGCTTTTTAGCACTAATAAATTATATTTAATGTATGAAGGTTTTACTTAATGATCTTGCAATTATATATAGCTTTGTACGAAAATATTTTTGTCTATAATTATTACTTCGACTTTTTGGATTAAAAACTGTGTTTTGGAAGCTGAACGTTCGTGGCACAGTCCCTGTCTTCAAATTGCCTCTGTAGACATAAGGAGGAATCTTCATTCATCTCCTTTTACAACGCAGAATGGGTCCCGTTAATTCCTGAATTAAAGTTAAAGGCATCTTCCATACCCACTGGTTAGACTAAATACTCAATGTGTAAATAAACAATAATTGTACTGTTTATATACGCCACTGTATTATGATTTACAAGCCAAACGGCTTCGCACTCCCTCCAGGGAATATTCACTCATACCAGGTACACAAAAGTACCAAAAGTATGAAGCTCTGTGGGAACCCTTTCCATGTTATCGGGTCCTAGGTGACGTGGTCTGCTGTATTTCCCATGAACTTTCGGACTGTTCGCGCGGTTGCTAGGAGAGTTGCTTTCTGCATCGGTTTATACAGATGCTCACTAAGACCCAGTCCCTTGATGTTCTGCAAGAGGTTCTTTGGTATCACTCCAGTTGTTGACAGTATTATGGGAATCGTTTGGACGCTGTTCATTGCCCATTGTCTTCGGATTTGCACCTCCAGATCTCTGTATTTTGCGATCTTCTCGTTGTACCTTGGTCCCAGGTTGTTGTTGTTAGGTACAGCGATGTCGATTAGTGTAGTTCGCCTAGAAATTTTATCTATTAGTATAATATCTGGTCTATTATGAGCAACTGTTTGATCCGTCAGAACCGTTCGGTCCCAATATAACTTGAACTCGTTGTTCTCAAGAATAGACTCTAGATTGTATTTGTAATAAGGCACTTTTCCTACCTGTAATAGGTTTAACTTTTCTGCTAACTCTTGATGGAGTATCTTAGCGACTGAGTCGTGTCTTTCCTTATACTCGGTTGAGGCAAACGCTTGGCATCCTCCAGTTATGTGCTGGATTGTCTCTGATGTTCGACAGCCATATCTGTATTGGTCATTTTCTATTGAGGGATCTCTAATGATGAATTTCCTATAGTTCTTCGTCGGAATAACCTGGTCTTGGATAGCTAACAAGAAGCCCTCCGTTTCCGGAAACATCTGTCCTGAAATCAACCAGTAGTTCGACGCTGAGTTGTCGACATTGTCCTGATTGACCTCATTTGGATGCCGTCCATGAAGTGGCTTCCGTAACCAGGTTTGTAACTTCTCTTGGTCTGTCTGGTGGTGAGAAGTAATATTTTGTTCCCTCAACCGTAGCGGCGTTGAATCGTCTGCCTCGCATATTGCTCGATGTAGTGTGGAAGAGTTCGCTAACCTGTGGAAATATGAACGTAAGTTTATTATTTGTTGGTCGAGCTGCTTACCAATATCCACCAATCCTCTTCCTCCTTGATGTCTTGGAAGCATTGTACGTTCAATAGCACTCCGAGGGTGATGTTTTTGTGCTTTTGTTAGGAGTGTCTTTATTTTTCTTTGCAGGTTTTGGATGTCTGTCCTGCTCCACTTTACAATTCCAAAAGAGTAGCTCAGCGCAGAGCAAGCATACGTGTTAAGCGCCTTAAACAAATTTCTACTATTTAAATTAGTTCGTAATACCCGCCTTACCCTCCTGACAAATTCGGCTGTCAATTCGGCCTTCATAGTGCCATGGTCAATTCTTTTCGCCTGTTTCATACCTAGATATTTGTATGTTTGGTCTGCTTCCATTGCAGCTATAGTTTCACCGTTCTGCATTTCAAAAGCCCCCGGTTGTATCTTCCCTTTAACGATGTATAAAATACGGCACTTGTCAAGTCCAGATTGCATTCCGATATCCCCGGAGAACTCCTCTACAATTTTAAGCATTTGTTCCAGCTGGTTTCTGGTAGCAGCCATCAGTTTAAGATCATCCATGTATAGAAGAAGTATTATTATTATTATTATAATTTACAAGCCAAACGGCTTTGCACTCCCTCTAGGGAATATTCACTCATACCAGGTACACAAAGGTACCAAAAGTATGCTTGCTTGTTATGAATGATTTACAAGCCAGACGGCTTCGCACTCCCTCCAGGGATTATTCACTCATACCAGGCACACAAAGGTACCAGAAGTATGAAGCTCTGTGGGAACCCTTTCCATGTTATCGGGTCCTAGGTGACGTGGTCTGCTGTATTACCCATGAACTTTCGGACGGTTCGCGCGGTTGCTAGGAGAGTTGCTTTCTGCATCGGTTTATACAGATGCTCACTAAGACCCAGTCCCTTGATGTTCTGCAGGAGGTTCTTCGGTATCACTCCAGTTGTTGAGAGTATTATGGGAATCGTTTGGACGCTGTTCATTGCCCATTGTCTTCGGATTTGCACCTCCAGATCTCTGTATTTGGCGATCTTCTCGTTGTATTTTGGTCTTAGGTTGTTGTTGTTAGGTACAGCGATGTCGATTAGTGTAGTTCGCCTAGAAATTTTATCTATTAGTATAATATCTGGTCTATTATGAGCAACTGTTTGATCCGTCAGAACCGTTCGGTCCCAATATAACTTGAACTGGTTGTTTTCAAGAATAGGCTCCGGATTGTACTTGTAATAAGGCACTTTTTCTACCTGTAATAAGTTTAACTTTTCTGCTAACTCTTGGTGGAGTATCTTAGCGGCTGAGTCGTGTCTTTCCTTATACTCGGTTGCGGCAAACGCTTGGCATCCTCCAGTTATGTGCTGGACCGTCTCCGATGTTCGACAGCCATATCTGCACTGGTCATTCTCTATTGAGGGATCTCTAATGATGAACTTCCGGTAGTTCTTCGTCGGAATAACCTGGTCTTGGATAGCCAACAAGAAGCCCTCCGTTTCCGGAAACATCTGTCCTGAAATCAACCAGTAGTTCGACGCTGAGTTGTCGACATTGTCCTGATTGACCTCATTTGGATGCCGTCCATGAAGTGGCTTCCGTAGCCAGGTTTGTAACTTCTCTTGGTCTGTTTGGTGGTGAGAAGTAATATCTTGTTCCCTCAACTGTAGCGGTGTTGAATCGTCTGCCTCGCATATTGCTCGATGTAGTGTGGAAGAGTCCGCCAACCTGTGGAAATATGAACGTAAGTTTATTATTTGTTGGTCGCTTGTTATTATTATTATTATTATTATTATTGTAGTAAATAGTGAAATAATTAAAAATAAAATAATTTTACGACAAAACACATCAACTGCATTATACATACTAGTATTTAAGTTTGTATCTAAACAGATAGTTATTATTTTATTAACGTCAAACATGCCATTTTAGAAATTAGAGAGATTCTATTGTCATTACTGAAACAATAAAATGAATAATTTTCAGGTCGTTTATTAACTCGAAGTAACCTAGATTCCTTATTTTTTACTTATGTAAAGTTGAATGCACGAATTTTTTCCAAATTCCGCAGAATAAAAATGTGAATAAAAACAGTTTTTCCTTTGTTCGATCATAAATTTAACCGGTAATGAGATGATGTTTTTATTAAAAATAAAAATTGTATTTTTTTATTACTTTGGCTAGATATTTACATCGAAAAGCTGGTATTTTGTTAATTTGTTATATGAGTTTCATTTCTGGTGTTGTTTTACCAATAACCCTCACGATTCTCAGACATAAGTTAAAGATACTCCAATTTGGGTGCGATACCCGTAGTACTTTCTTTCAACTATACAAATCAATGCATGACACTACTCAGGTCTATAAGCCAAGTCTATTAAACTACTTTTGAAAAAATGTCCACTATTTTACCTCAGTTGATTTCAGCTTGCGAACAGTTTTACGGATTTCTTTACTGAACTAGAGTTGGGCTAATGAATCGACATCGTCTTGCTAACGTTCATATATCGATGACTAAGTGGATAAATTGAGATGTGTTTATTTGAGCTTATTGAAAGAATTTGTTACTGCGTATATTTAGGTTATATATTAAGAGCCGGATTTACTAAAAAGGTTTAAATTTTAAACCAAATATAGTTGCTTTGGAAGTTATATTTTCTAGTTAACCTGTTTTGTTTTGCTTGTGATAATATGTGTTATATGTTATATGTTAACAAACATACTTTAATATAAGAACACTAAGACATAAACTTAGAAATAAAGCCTTGAAATTGTTCTCTTCTAAAAATAAACAGAAGTGCAGTTTTCGTCGATTTGGTAATGAAAGAAAAGTACTTTTTTAATTCTTTTTTAAGGTTCAAAACTTTGTTCACTTTCAATTTAAAAATTAAATTAAAAAAATTAAATTAGTAAAACTAATTAGCAAAAAAAATATTTTTTTTTCAAACTACAGTGAACTCTCTCTTGAATGGACAGCACTTGTGTAGCATAAAGTGTCCTTTGAATGGAGGTGTCCGTTGAATGGAGAAAATAAAATAAACTTCAAATATTTAAACATGTATATTACGTATATGTAGTCAATGTTTAAATGTTAGTTAGCAAAAACACAAGTTTTTAATACTAAATATGTATATAACCTATGTATATGTAATTAAAATATGCACATAAATCATTTGTTATTTAAAAAAAAACTTTCAAGGGTGGTTTGCTTAAGGCCATTTAATTTATTTTTAACAATTTGGGTTTCTACTGAACTTACAGCTTGGGAGATTTGTTGTGCAATGTTAGAATTTCCCTGTAATACAAAAAATGTTTCAATGTCTTTTAGTTTTTTGTAGGCTTCATTAATGTCTTTTATATTCGAAGTATTCGTTTCTTCGTCGTCACTTTCACTTTCAGATAATGTTTCAACAACCTGATTCACCTGAAACTCACGTACACACTCTTGAATACTTAAATCGGGATTTTCAGTCAACAAAGTTCCATCAATTTCCGTATAACTTAATAAATCAATGGAAAAGTGTTTGTTTTTTTTCCATAATTCAGAAAGTGGCAGATCGTCCTCGGAATCTTCTTCAGGCTCAACGTTGTCCTGTGTACCGAATCCAGCTTTAAGAAAGCAATTGTTGATAGTTTTCGGTTGTACTTCCTTCCATGCAGTTACAGTCCAAATCAAGGCATTGGTAACGTTAATAGACTTCTCAAGTTCCCCTATAGAATCAGACTCTTCTATCGACGATAGCAGTCTTCGGATCAATAACTTTCTGTAGTAGCTTTTGAAACATTTTATAATCCCCTGATCGAGGGGCTGGCATTCAGATGTAGTATTAGGCGGCAGAAATATCAATTTAACATTACATAATACAAGTTGTGGATGAGACGCAGCATTGTCTAGGAACAAAAGTACTTTTCGATTTTCTCTCTGCATTTTTCTGTCAAATTTATTTAGCCAATCTGTCATGATTTCTCTTGTCATCCATGACTTCTTATTGTAATACCATTCGATAGGTAATTTTTCTACATAGGAGTTCTTGAAACAACGAGGATTCTTGCTTTTTCCAATTACCAGTGGCTTTTCTTTGTTTCCAATCATATTGGTGCAAAACAGAATTGTGAGTCTGTCTTTGGAAGCCTTACCTCCAGTGCATTTTTCTCCTCTCAGAGCATATGTTTTGTTAGGCAAGGCACGAAAAAATAGTCCCGTCTCATCTGCGTTAAAAATATCACGAGGAGAGTATTCTTTCATTATAGTGAGCAGTTTTTTCTTCCAGTCAGCAACCACTGATAAATCTACAGCCGCTGCTTCGCCACATATAGATTTGAAGGAAATATTGTGCCGCTTACAAAACTTCTCGAGCCATCCGCTGGAAGCCTTCATGTCAAAATTTAGTTCCGTTGCAACTTCTAATGCTTTTTCTTGAATAATTTTACCAGAAACAGGAATGTTTTTAGAACGCACTTTACAAAACCAATCGAAAACAATTTGATCTAATGCAGCACCCTCAGTTTTCAAAAATTTCCTTTTCTTTTCGGTGTTTCCGCTCTCAGAAAACTGCTTAATTATATCACTCTTACGTTTTAAAATTTCACTAGCTTGACTTTTTCCAATTCCAAACTTTTCTGCTAACTGTCTAACACTTAACTTATTCGTATCCGCATAATGGATTACATCGACTTTTTCTGCCAAACTTAAAAACTTTCTTTTGTTGGTAGCCATGTTATTCGCGTCACAAAACGTTTATGCAACTAAAATGATATTATCCTTTCCGCAGCAGTTTTAACAATACGTACATAATAAAGTAAAATGTGCTTAATAGAATTCACGTGCACCAATAAAATTCCTTGGAAAACCCTAAAACCCTAATTACCTACCAATATACCTGGCTGCCGCCTATTTTGTGGGTATTTACGCAAATAAAATGTGTCTTTAATAAAATTTAAAATTTAGGCAAATATTGAAAGGAAAATAGTAAAATATTTGTCCGTTAGAATTATTTTTTATAAATAATTTACTGTCCGTGTCCGTTGTTGAGAGCGTCCATTGGAGGGAGGTTTAAAAGTACAGACTGGTATATACGAATGGTTTTGTCTCAAAAATTGCCCATATAGAAGAGGTGTCCATTGAATAGAGGTGTCCGTTAAGAGAGAGTTCACTGTATATTAACAATCTCTGGATGCGATAGGATAAATAAAAAATCATTGCCCATGATTTTTTATTTACCCTCTAATATTTTTAATTTAAAGTTTTGACCAGTCATGAGTTATCTATGCATCCTGTAATTTTTGATTCAACCATTGTGTGATTTATTAAAATACAAATAGCAAACAGAAAACAAAATATTGATAATAAATGTAGATAAATAATATCAATGAATTTTTGTTACCAAAAATAACGAAAAATAATGTTACAAGCGAAATAAATTGTTATTCTGTACTTGTGAATAAAAAAACCAGTTGCAACTGACCGGGATATTGCGAAGCCTATAGAATTAAAAAGTCTGTAAGAGTAGATAAATTTCGAAAAAAAAATTATTACAAATTTAATACTCGAATCTGAAAATTTTGTAATATAAATGCACAATAATGTCATAAAGACCAATAAAATTTAGACATTGGTATAAATAATGCATAAAAGAAAGCAAATTTTCTTCTGGTTTTCGTAACTGTAAAAATAAAAATAATACTATAAGTTTCACTTCTTTTTTTTGTTAGTATCTTAGCAAATTCAATAAGTTTTTGTCAAGTTATTTTTTAACGGTATCGTGTAACAATAATAAAAACAATAGGTCAAACTATATCCAATTACTGGTGTATATTTCAAAATGTTTGACAGATTAATGGCTAAAATTATATACCGAAAAAATATTACATTGTTTTAAAAATATTGTTGAAAATACGATTGCGGACCTACATTGACATGAATGCTTTTTCTTAAAATTATCTGGTAATTATTTAGTTTTAAGTCAGATTTAAGAACATTATGTTTTGTTTGGAAAATTTCTACCCCCTAATTCAAGATCGTAAAATACGATTCTGGCCTTGGTTTTCTACATTTTTTCCTTATTTTTCACTTTTGGTTTAATTTTTTTCATTAAATCGAAAATTCACGCCCACGCCAACAGAAGCTTGAATTTTATATACAATTTCGTAAATTTGTACTTGTTTAATGGAAAAAATCAAGAAAAACGACTCAGAAATAGAAAGAAATGTCAATTGTCTCAAATTGCGCTGTCATAATAGCATTAATATGACTTCTGTGAAATACACATATATTCTTTTTTTTCAATTTAAATTTTTAAAGGACTCGAAAAACATATGTTTTTCCTTTCTTTAATTTTCATATTACGCATGATTTTCCTTCTAAATATTAACAGCTTTTAGGATAATATTTGCTCTTGTCATTTCCCCTTATTTAATTTTACGTTAGGAATGATTTTTCCTCCAAATATTAGAGGTTTTAAGGGATTCATATTGCTCTTGTGAAGGGAAAATTGTTGTAGATGAGCGCAAATTTAGCAAAAGGAAGTACAACAGACACCATCCTCTTTCCTACTGAATTAAACTTTTCCAAATTTACTGCCCTGGCACAAATTGTTCCACCTGCATATGGTCTGTGACGGAAAATAACATTTTTTAAGTAATATATCTAAATCAGTGTGGCTTCGATTCAGTTGATTCAGATAGTTTAGGGTAGTGCAGGTTGGTTTCAGTTTTAAGTAGTTCAGTTTCTGAAGTAACTCACACCAGGCTAAATCTGAACTAAACAAAAATTAAAATTGGTTAAGATTAATTTTATATTTGTTTCTACATTAAAAAAAATATATATTATGTGTTGTTGACTGAGGTGTATACATTTTATAAATTTCTTGTAAAATAAAAATTTATTAAATTAAACAATTTTACACCTGGCAACATCGTAACAAATAAAAAGTTTTTTAAGTAGTAGCAGTGTCGACGAAGTTTAAGAAATAAATCTTTGCTATTTCGTTGAAAATGCAAGTTTTTCTTCATTTGGTTGTGAAAATTTGTCCCAAGATAGTAGAAATTTATAACATACAACGTATTTTAATTGGTAGTGTCAATAATAATTATGGAAGATTGGTGTTTTTTCAAGAAAGAAAAATCCTTGACGTAATAAATGTCTGCATTTTCTGGACAAATGAGGAAAAATTATGGGAAATCAAGGTTAGAATCTTATTCTATAGCTTGGAAATAGGTGGTGTGTATAGGAATTTTCAAGATTAAATGACATTTTTCTAGGTTTTACTTAATATAAACGATCACCAATAGGGATGTCGACTATTTTTGGGAAAGTGTTTAAAACCTTGTTTAAGTGGCTAATAGTCCAAAATATTTAATATTATTTTTTTAAAAACTAATACTTTATATATAAATTATATTTTTTAAATTCCGTTTCAAATTTCACTTCAAAAAGCCAATACTTATTTCTTGACCGCTGTGACGTCACATGTTGTCAGAGACTAGTAAACTGACAAGGAAATCTAAAGTTGTTTTGTAATTTTTGTAATAAAAGTGAGCTCTAAGTTTTATAAGTGTTGTGTGATGCCTCAGTGTAAAAGTAATACAATTAAAACATCTGAAAAGTTATTTATTCACGTTCCATGTTCGGAAAATAATACGAAAATGGGGCTCCAGCTCCAGAACTTGTGTCTACACAATCTAAAACTAACACTTACACTACAGAATAAAGATGCGTTTTTCATACTTTAAAATTTAAGAATTAGGAAAAATTACGGACGATCAATCAAAATCGTCCATTAATATTCTAATCTAAAAGTAAAGCGTAATTTTTTGTTTTTCAATTGGCATATTGTTTTCTTACTTCTGGGAGCCTTGTTTCTGTGCTTACCGCTCATAATTTGAGGCTAGTAGACAAGCTTCAAACATTATCCTGATTCGAAAGCATTTGTTTGCCAAAGGTCCTAGAATGATAAGTTCAAAATGTTTCTTAATCTACCCTGATTTACAAAAATGAAGAACAGAGATCCGGAACTTGTGTCTACACAATCTAAAATGTATCATTTTGATATAAGTTTTCAAAGATGTAAATTTGAATTTGAGGTTAGAAATAAAGTAATTAAAATTGGGAAACAATATTTTGTACTTGTTTTATTTTAGTGTGGAGCTTATAAATATCTATGATTACTATTATGTATTCATTATCGGTTGCAGAAATAACAATTTTTGGCATATTACTTACATGGACATCTTCACATTTCTAAATTCAGCAGAGTAGAAGTTATCTACTGTTTGTTGCGAAGAAATTGGCCACCGTAAAACAATCAATTCGAACTATTTGCTTTAATAAATCCACTTTTCACTATGGGAAAACTTCTTAAAATCACTTTCAAAGGGAGTAGTAAGAAAATTTCGAAGAAATTGCACGGAAATCAGTGTAAAATAATGTTAAACTAACAACGTAGTCTTTGAAAGCAACGAACAAGTGACATCATGCATTTTGATTGATGTTCGTTGTCACGTGACCTGAGTAAAAATTAAATTTCATAAAAATAAAGAAAAATATTATGTTTCTAGGATTCCTATTATGGAAATTACCGTTTCGCGGTAAAATTATATTAATATTTGAATACAACCAACAGCCCTATTATATAGGATTAATTATTAGAATGCAATTAGAAACACCTGGGCAGTATCTTGCTGTCCTTTTTATTTCAAAATGTATAAGGATACAGTCTTCCAAGATAATATCTAGCAGACAATTTGTTACCAAAGTCTTAAAATTTTTGGGTATTATTACGTTTCAAAACGTGGTATTACATTTTAAAACCATTTGGCAGAGGTTAAAAGCCAATAAAAACATACAACTCTACATTTTAAATCATTTTTTAAACTTAAAAATAGTAACCTAAATGTTAAAGAAATAACATTTAATTTTTTTGGTCGATAGGATCTTCAAAGTCAATTTTTTTTTTGATTAAGAACTTTCCCTAACGCATAAAACAAATTAACAGACTGATATCAAATATGGAAATAGGAACTGATATTATCGACAGATATGCATCGGGCCTAAAACTTGCTCAACTTTCATGAGAACCAATTTTAATTTTTTTTTATCTATATCTATCTAAATCTGTTTATTATTAACATCATCTTTGCTATCTTATCGCTTAAACCTAACGTAATGTGATTTATTAAAGATTGTATACCATTAAGTTTCTCTTATTATATGCAAACCAATTATACAGAACGATTATCGTGTGTCCCTATTCATAGATCCTACGCAACACGAAACGCATACCACCATAAAGAAAGAATATCATTAACCTCGTATATTTGGTTCCTAGTTTTCTTCTACAAACTGCTTAAAGTCAGAATAAATTCATTGAACAACGATGGAGAACTTCACAATTTGTTTTATAAAACCAAAAATATTAATGCTGAGCTGAATACAACTGTCAGAAAAAACTAAGACAGTGCTATTAGTTTTATATAAAGGCGTCGCTGCGTATTTGAATACCATATTTGTTTGGGCCTGTTTACTTAGTATGTCTAACACTTGTTGAAGCACAATCTTCAAAAAGTCAAGATATCAATTTCAAGTTTTTCAAAATAATCCACATCTTAATCTGCGACTAGGACAAGTATTCTAGCTAGGAAGGGAATACGTATTGGCCTAAATACTATTCGACAGAGACTTAAGGCCCGTCCATAAATCTCGTGATGAATTTTTCAGAATACATGAATCCCCACCTCTCACGTGATGGAACAGGATTTTTACCACCATCCCCCATCCTCTTGGATTATCACGTGATACATCAATTTTATATAACTGGAATAAATGACACATATATAACTTTCTAATTATTTATTAACTTTATGAAAATATTTATAAATATATTCTTTAAATAAATTAAATTATATTTTAAAGTAATTTCTTATTAATAATAAATTATAAAATTATTTATCTTGTTGACTGTAGAATGATTTATTTTATTCCTGATTTCAAATTAAAATTTTTAAACGTCGTAATAATAATCAGTTTTATTAACAAGATTACTTTTGATTGCATACGACAAACTACCCTTTCAATTTATTATAGAAAATTAACTGGAAAGATATAAAAAATCTTGCATTATGAAGTATCACGTGATTGGTTTCAAAACTCCCTCCTCCGTCACGTGATCGACCAGGATGTTTTTGTGAATCCCTCCCCCCTCAAGATGATCATGAGATTTATTTTTCTACTAAACTAACACTTACACTACAGAATAAAAATGCATTTTTCATACTTTAAAATTTAAGAATTAGTAAAAATTACTGATGACCAATCAAAATCGTCCATTAATATTCTAACCTAAAAGTAAAACGTAAATTTTTGTCTTTCAATTGTGATTGTTGAACTAATTTTGTGTGTGTTTCGACTATTTTATGACATATTTTTATTCAGTTTTGTTTTATGGTGTTATTTTTTCTATTTTGATGTTTACTTTTCCTTCAGCTGGAAAATGCACATGAATTAAGCCAAAATTAAGAATTAAACTAATAAGTTCGGTAACATCTTAGTTGCTATTGTTAATTTTTAGTTTTTAGTTGAGACTATGACCAGATAAAAGTTAAGTGTATCATTTACTTGTAAGTGAAAATTGTTAAGGGAAACTTTTATTGTTAGTATTTTATGTAAAATTTTGGAAGTTCGAACCGACTATTGACATTCAATTTGATCATCATTGCCATATTATTTTCTTACTTCTGGGAGCTTTGTTTCTACGCTTTTTCTTCTTCTTTCCTGGTTTTACAACTCTGGGTGAATCTTAGCGGCATTCACTATCGCCCTTTATCTCCTACGGTCTTGTGCTTCCATTTCCCACTGCTGGACTCCAATCCTATACAAATCAGCTTCAACGGCATCCTTCCATCTTTTCCTGGGACGGCCTATTGATCTTCTACCATCTGGTCTCTCAAAGAATACTGTTTTCAATAATCTGTGGTCCCCTGATCTTACCACATGGCCTGCCCATCTTATTCTATTGGCTTTTATACAACGGACTATTTTTTCACTGCCATACAGTGTCGCCAATTCAGCATTGTGGCGTCTTCTCCAATTTCTTGTTGTTTCTACGCTTGCTGCTCATAATTTTAGGCTAGTCGACCAGCTTGAAACATTGTTCTGATTCAAAAGCATTTTTTGTCAAAGGTCCTAAAATGACATGTTCAAAATGTTCCCTAATCTACCCTGATTGACAAAAATGAAGAACATTACTATACCAGAAAGGAACACTAAACTACTTGAAAAGTTGCAATAATTCTAAAAATAAACACAATAAAATTTCAATAACTGTACTGTCCTGCAAACATTTAATATTAATTGTCACTTAATTATACACATCATTAAAAAAACACTACTTACATTTATTTTAGTGCTTCCTTACTGTAATTTGCTTTCTTAACTTGTATAGTGTCAATTAAACGTTTTAATTTGTAAAACTGTTGGAATCAAGACCATTTTAATTTACTTATAAGGGGAAATTAAATCACTAAAAACTTTCTTCAAATACTTAATAAGTTATACCAACAAATGTTACGACTA
Source organism: Diaprepes abbreviatus (assembly GCA_034092305.1). Lineage (NCBI taxonomy): Eukaryota > Metazoa > Arthropoda > Insecta > Coleoptera > Curculionidae > Diaprepes > Diaprepes abbreviatus. Next base: position 5,701,980 of record JASJET010000105.1, read on the forward strand.
AAATAATAAAATTAAGAATTTCAACAATGGGGTTTTAAAAGAAATCACTTTCACGTTTATATTACTTGTTTAGGAAAGTCTACTGCTAACATATGGTTTATATATTTCACCCTTTTCTCTAAATTTTAACGTGAATGCAATGTTAATATATTTATTTACTATTTTATGATATTCTAATTAAAATCATACTCATATATGGCAATATTGATTGACTGATTTTCTTGGCTAATTAATAAAAACATATGCCACAAAAAAAATCATATTTCATTTATAACAGTAAGTCTTTTAAAAATGTTAAATATTTCCACGTGTCGTCAAAGTTAAAATAATGCTAAAAAACGTGTTTTTTCGACTTTTAATAAAAGGTATCTCATCAAAAACTTGAATTTCGATTTGCATGCTATTTTCGTCTATCATTTATTGAGTTAAGCATATTTGGGAGTTTTTTAATTGAATACAACAAATTAAATATTTAAGAAAATTCCACTTTCCAGTTTGGAAGAATATGTATTAATAGTGAAAACCGTACGCGAAAAAATGTGAAAATTTCACAGCGATGATTAGTAATATCATTTTTGCGTGAATAATCGAGCTATTGAAAATAAAATTAAAAAATATCATCGTAGGTTTTCATTAAAAGATGTGAGAAAGCTTACACTTTATTGCTCAGAAAGATCAGCTGAAATTTCACGACTGAGAGTCAATGTTCCAGAACAACCAAACATCTCCATTTGGCACCACTGCTAGAATCTAAATCTCCACCGTCGCATTGTCCATCGAATTTGGTAACTACACTGTAAAAAGGAAGTGCCTTAAATTTAATGTAAAAGTGCTGGAAGCAAATTTCACAAACTTTTATTAAATGTATTTAATGTAATGCATTAAATTTAATAACTTACATTAATCTAAATTAATTTATTCCATTAAATTTAATGTAGTCATACATTAAATTTAAAGTTTAATCGTTACGTATATTAAATATACCGCCAGTGTCCATTGAATTTGAGATATGTTATAACATATTTAATGCACCAACATTAATATGAGTTCATAAAATTCTGAAACTTCTAGGAAAAGGTGGACATTTTTCCCATAGATAGTGCCATCTAGACCAGTTTCGAATTCATTGGTTTCCGTCAGTACAGGGCAAACATGTACAACTCACCATAAGAAAATTAAGTTCTTTAAGCAACTTATATCGTACTAAACAAAAAGTTCAACACAAGTTGCGCCATCTCCCGGAAACTTCTGCAATGTATATTGAATAATAATGTAAATTCCTTTAATATTAGGGTACATGTGAATTAATTTTAATGTACAGAACTTGAAATATCTTTTCAGTTACTTTGTTGAAATTTAAGATACTATTTAATCAAATTTAATGTGCAACTGATATTTGAATGAATTGCTTTAAATTGAAAGTAAATGTAAATTATTTACAATTTTTGGAACAAAATTATCAAATTTAATGTAGAATGGACATTAAATTTTAAGGATATTTTTACCAATGTAGGTCCAGCTGGCTGTTGGTCATGACCAGCGCAGAAACTTTACCAACTGAATCTTTGAATAACTTTAAGTTGATGAATTTATCACAAAATGATCTTTAAGGTCGAGGCTCACTTTCACCTTAAAGACTTCGTCAATAAACAGTATTTTCAGATATGGGGAGCATAAAATACATCTGCATTGATTGCATTTTCAAAAAGTTTTAGTTTGATGTACCGTTTGAGTGGGAAGGATTATCGCACATACTTTTTTGAAGATGATGAAGGTACCTTAGTGACTGCTGATGGCAAACGCTATCGTGAAATGTTGACAAATTTTTTTGGACAATAATTCCAAGGATTGGACATAACTGAGATATGGTTTCCCATTGGGTTATCTATCCTACCGCACGCGAAACAATGGCATTATAGGAAACGAAGTTCTCAGGTCGTGTGTCATCTCTTGTTTAGGAGATCAAAACTGGTCGTCAGGAAGTTGCGATTTAACCTGTTTCGATTTCTCCCTCTAGAATTTTTTTAAAGAGTAACGTAACCTAGTCAGAAATTTTGTTGAAAGAGAATGGTGCCGCAATGGACATTTAACTGACACTTTACTTCATGTCCAATTAACTTTAATAATTTATAGTCAGAGGAATCATTTTGGAATAGATTAATTTCTACCTGAGCGACAGAATAATAGTGGTGAAATGTGGTGGTGTAAGACCAGTAAAGCTTGGCATATTTTAATGTAGATCAGTACTGGGTCCGCTCTTATTTGTATTGTATGTTAACAATCTACTTTATAATACTAAACAGGGACAAGTTACTATGTACGCGGATGACACAACGTTTATTGCTGTGGCTAATACTTCGATGAGATTCGAACCATTAAATCAAATATTTGTACCAAAAATCAATTAAAGAGTGATCTTTAAAAGCAGTTTTTAAGGAATTGTCAGAGGACAAGTCAGTGAGCTTCTCTTTTTCCAGTAAAGTTAAAGAAGTGTCCTTGAAAAGGATTACATATCCAGTTGTTCGATCCAGATATAATAGGGTTATCAGGAAAATAGTCCTTGAACGTGAATTGATATAAATGGTGCTGAGAGAACCAAAACGTTCGTTATTCGCTACTCATTAATCTGCAGTCACGGAATCCAAACGTTGAGTTTCTTTAACATGGCTGCTTTTCTATCATGAACATTGAAAATGATGATACCTGGGCCTTGTAAAGACATATTTTAAATCATTTAATTTATAAAAAATGTCGGCTAAGTATGCAAGTTTTTACAGCCAAAGAATATCAAGAGAACAAATGAAATAGATGGGCAAGAAAAAATGCTTGAACTTCAGGCTTCAATTCAAACAAGCGGGTCAAAACCTAGTCACGAGAAAGCCATCCAACTTCTGTGGGAAGTAGTAAAGAAACGTAGAGGCTTCCAAAGTCATCCCAAAGCGCACGGAATAGACGAGAGTTTGTAGATCCCGATTTCATAAAATTTATAATTTTGACAGCGTTGATTAAAGTACTGGATGACTCTGGCAACGAGTCTATTCAATATTCTCACTGATCTTCTTTACCCGCATCACAAGACCAGAAAATGTTCTGATTATTGATTTTGCACTACCAATTCGATATTTTTGGACATTTTTATTTAAAAAATTTCTCATGATTAGAAAAGTAAATACCATTATGTTTAAAAACATGTTTAACCTTCTTCATTCCTTTTTAAAACCACATAAAGTTACGCAAACCGTGTTAGGGTTACATTAAAGTTTTATTGTTATTTTATTACTTAGATTACTATTGTTTTATTTTTTTTATAGCCCCAATTAAATAAAATAATAAAACTCTTTTTACTCTTGGTGTTAAATTTAAATTGGTTATTATTCCATAGTTTGTAAATTACGTTACTCATTTCTGACTCACTTAAAGATTTTTTCTTATTCTCAAATAAAAAGACGCATCTTAATTTTTTTTTTGATTTAATATACATTTTACAATAATAATTCAAAAAGTGTCGTATTTAAATAGTACATCCAGGTACGCTTACATTTACGTAAAAATTAGGAGGCACTATTTAACAAATTAAAGTTGATTTAAGCACAGTTTCCAGATTTCACGTCCTCATCGTAAACATGGAAAAAATCAAAGTGCTTATTTAAACAGCTTTTAGTTGCTACTAACTATAAAATCGTAACAAAATATAAAACGCTGCCAAGTAAAATTGTAAAAAAAAGTAACGTTACTTTGTGTTATTGACGACAATATGTTTCCATCCGTTTACATCCGGCCAAAAAGCAGTGGAGGCCTTCTACGTAACTCAGTAGTCAAAAATTCAAGCCTTCTAACCCACATTTGAGAAAAGCAACAGGTCTTACTTTAACTCACTCACATTAACAATATAGACGAAAACGTTAAACTAATAAATTTCAGTGTACGGTTATTCAGAACTTTAAGGATTATCTTATTCCCTTAAATCACCTTAATAATTAGCATGTAAGGAAAAATATATGTATATTCTAGGTGAACTTTAACTGTCATTCTATAAAAATAAAGAGAAAGAGAATGTCATGATAAAGATCTTGTATCTTTGTTGAATTTATAGTAATGAATAAGTACATGACTGTCTTTAAAGAGATATAGAAAGATTATGTCAAAAATTATGCTCATATACAGATACAGAATCGGGCCCATTAGCATATAATGAGAAAAATATCTAAAAATATCTTACCCTCAAAATATTATAACGATTATTAATTAGGAAACAAGTTTTTACATCCTTGAGATTTTGTAAAAACGGAAAGGTCATTAAAAAAACTTTAAATTTCATTTTGTTTCGGTTTCACGCTACTTGAAGATGCGGTATGTGTTTTTGGATAGTGGTATATTTCTTTTATTAATTGCTAATTAGCCGTTTAAAATTACTAATATTATTCGATAAGATCTAAAAATAAAAATATATTTAGCAATGGATTTCTATTTGGATTGTTATAAACTTTTTGCATTTCTTTTTGATGAGTAACTTCAACAGTCAGATAAGCTAGAAACCTAACTTTAGCTTTATATATACGGGATTGAAGACATTGTTTGCTAACATAGGTTGTTCTTGTTCCGGAAATGGTTGTGTTTTCCAGAAATACTTTATTTATTATCAATGGCCAATATATATATATATATATATATATATATATATATATATATATATATATATATATTGTTGTAATATAGGAGAAAGTCTGGCTTACTACTTATCCCTGTATACTCCTATATTACAAGCACGTTCGGTTTCCTTTCTTCGTCTCTCATATGGGTTGTCTTTATTTGTCTCTCTTTCCGGGCTCTTATTGTCGTCATCGGGTATAATTTGGCAGGGAAAATCTAGAAAAGATCTGCCGTGTCTGAATCAGGTCTCTAAAAATGTGGGTGGTTCGTCCCGGTGCCAGTCGTAGGACTCGTCAGTGGGATTCCAACTGACACCTTCCCAGACACCCGCCGTCGTCGTACTTATTTATATTCGGATCTCTTATATGTAGTTAAATCTGACCGGACGATGGCGGTAAGATGTTGAATAATACGACAACATATATATATATATATATATATATATATATATATATATATATATATATATATAGACATAATTTTCCAGATTTTCGAACCATAGATTATATCATTTTCTTTTTATTTTGTATTTTCTTGGGTTCAGGTTCTTTATTTAACACGAAATCCAAAACAATTTGATGTTTCACCCTTTATTTAAGGCAACCTCAAAAATTTTTTGTTTTTTTTTATTATTTGATTTTCCTTGACATCTTGTTTATTTATTAATAATGACTATTATTAATAAATAAACAAGATGTCACGGAAGATCAAATAATAAAAAAACCAAAAAAAATTTTTAAAGATGCCTTAAATAAAAGGCGAAACGTCAAATTGTTTTGGATTTTTTGTTGAATAAAGAACCTAAATCCAAGAAAATACAAAATAAAAAGCAAATTACTACGAGCGTAGACGCCATACAATGAGCTTTGAAAATGGTGAATGAGATTTCACCGAAACGTCAGCTGCCTTACAGTCCTGAGAGGGACATACACGGGATGCCGGAAAACCTTTGATTACACATCACACCCGTGAGAATATCCGACATTACATATGTATATATATATATATATATATATATATATATATATATATATATATATATATATATATATATATATATATATATATATATGTATATATAAATGTATGGTAACTTCTTTGGATTAGGTTTCAAAAATTAATACTACTATTCTGTGCTTGACGTTTCGCCCAACGTAGTGGGCTTTTTCAAAAGTATAATCTCAATTTACCTTGGTCATGTTTCTCAGGAGAAACATGGCCAAGGCAAATTGAGATTATACTTTTGAAAAAGCCCACTACGTTGGGCGAAACGTCAAGCACAGAATAGTAGTATTAATTTTTGAAACCTAATCCAAAGAAGTTACCATACATTTATATAGAAAGATGGTTTAAGAAAAAATTTTAGAAAATTAAATGTTTATATATATATATATATATATATATATATATATATATATATATATATATATATATATATATATATATTTATTTATTTATTTATTTATATATAGTCTTCTATTTTTAGTAGATTCTTGTCCATAAGTATATTTAGTACCTATACAACTAATTACAATTATTTGTCGAATAGTGGGTGTAATCTGGATGGAAAATTATGTTGACTAATAATATTTTCAAACTTCTATTTCTATTTTAACAAATTGAAATGTTGAAGATTAAATTCCCATCAATATTGGCTCATAATATAGAAATTAACCTAAGAAAATTGCATAACTAGTTTGAAACTATTTTTTCCAAGTACTTAGCACCAAATTTATTTAAAAATCGTTTAAATCAAAAAATAGTCTAGCTTATTACTTCAACTTTGAACAGGATATCTTTTTGCTTCCTTGCGGAAATGTTATAGATTCATATACCTAAAATTACGTCATAGCTGAAAGAAAAAGGCGTGAAAGAAATAGGAGGATCGAACACATCTCTTGATAATTCATTTTTTGTATGTTACATGATTTCTACCTGTCACTATATATATACCATTCTTAATAGTCAAAAGAGAAAGAGGAAGTGCTTAAAGGAAAGTGAACAAAATAAAAGTATGAGAAAATCAATGCAACCTTCCATTGTTTACAGTAGAATCGTTACAGATTACCTAATGGTATATTTGTTATTGATGATAATCGAAATCTTTCACATAATTTTACAAAAATAATTAAATCCTGCTGTTTCTATTTTCCTGTCATTTCGTAACAGGAACTATAATACAAATAATTTTAAATAATGCCGACGACAATTCTCATAATTTAATTCAGGAAAAGACGATTTAAAACACTTTTTAGGTTCAGGTTTCTTTATAAATTTTAAGTGTAATCACAACCGAATTATATATTTCTTAGCGAATTATTAGAGAATTCATCAGGAGGCGTCCATTGAGTCCTTGCACATTCAAGGTAAAATGGGGAACTCGTCACCCATAGCAGTAAAGTGGAAATAAGATTCTATTTTACCTTACTGTAATCGTCGGGAACGATGCATGGTCAAAATTGTCTCAAAATCTTAGATTGAGTAATATAAATAAAGAAGACATGTTACATTGTTAAAATTTATTTTTTTTTGTGGTTGTTTTATACTAAAATAAGTGAACGAACTTCGGAATAAAGCAAAATTGGATGCTGTAAATCCAAAAATTGCCACTGATGAAAATAATTAATTCTTTCGTTCCTTGATTGTTAATCTTTCGAGTCAAATAATGCATAAGCCTAATGTTAAATTTATTTAAACCGTTGGGTTCATTTTTTCTGCATCCAATAGGTGTTAATAAACCTCAACAGATTATTACTCAGTTGAAAAAGAAACATTCATCTGAATGGAATGGAATGGGATGTGCAAATATTCCTTGATTCCTAACAACGTGTTGAGTATTTTGTCTGTTGTCATTAACATGTCATTATTATTAATGTCTTCACCACATATTTAAAGAAAGCAAAATTCCTGTTTTCGAGAATGGAGATAACGCCCTATTACTCTTTTACCTATCTTATCCAAGATTACTGACAAGTTGGTTAAGTCTCGAGTGATAATATTTTTCAAGAAGCATAATATTTTGAATTCGGCCCAGTATAGTTTTCAATCAACGAGAAATGCTATTGATACTATATCTACTTAATGACAAATAGTTTATTGCTGCTGTCATCTGCAATTTGTCGAAGACGTTCGATTGTATGATTTATGCGATTGATAAATTGGAGAATTACGGTTGCAGGGATCGAATGCATCAATGGTCTGTCTTTTACTTAGAAAGCAGAACGCCGAGTGTTAGTTTTAGTGATTTAAGCATTACAAAAAGTGTTACACAGGGTTGTGTCTTGAGTTCAAGTCTGTTTCTCGTTGTTTCGTGACCTGGTAGAATTGACTCATCGAGTTGAATAAAAAATTTGTTTGTATTCAAGTAATCGCATAATGAATATTTATTCCGACAGTCTCAAGCAGCACTGAAGACCCCTAAGGGGCAAAAGGTATCATCTAGATTGGTTTGGATATGTCAGAGCGAACTAATAACTCTGGCAAAGGATAACAGGGATAACAGTGTGCTGATGACCTAGGGTCAACTAAATATATTCGTCCAGAACTGGCTCTTACATAAATGACCTTACTAATTTAGACACTAGAGGTAAATTTACCTTATTACCTGAATTTTGAGGCTGGTTTCTGAGTCTTGAAGGTTATCCGCGATCAACATAAAACATCGGCATCAAGCAATTCAGGTTTTGCCCTCATCAAATCTCACTTAAAGAATGTTTTTTTTTTTTGTTTTCGGGGTGTCTGTTCTAGGCAGTTATTTAATAGTGTATTTCTTTTACAAAAGAGAGCACTGAGGTCTTGAGCAAAAAATGGTGACTTATGTCGGCTCTGGTTTGTGAAGCCTAAAATTTTGATACTATCTTGTCATTGTACACTGAAATCTGCATGTATAAAGCATAAGAAATTTAAAACTATTATTCATTCTGCATCTATATGAAATACTCACATAACTTAACATTCCTCTGCCCATTTTATGCATGAGTCAGACAAGGAGTTCTGCGATTTACAATTATAAGGCAATCATTAATCACCTTTCGTTGTGCAGATGCATAGTGGGCGTTTGTTCAAAAAAGGGACAAAACCGTCGTTTATATACTGTGGTTGAGTTTTTTTGAAAGAAATTGTAGTTGAAAACATATGTGCTTATTCAAAAAGCCTATTACTACTTTCCTTATTTTGGCAAGTTTTCGATTTTTGCCCCTATTATCATATTTCTTATAGTTTTCAAATTTTCTTTTTTATTAACATTTTTTAATTATTATTAAGATTTGTTTTTAAATAAATTTATTTTTTTCCTTAGCTAACTGAACTGAAAATGTATCTTATTTTATTGATTGTGTCTTTTCTTTATTTATGTCCCTTCCCCCAGCAGCTTTCCCAATTACTATACATGCAACTTAGAAGAAATCATTATTAGTAGTAAAGAAGCATCGAAAAGCAACAGTGAATACATTTATTTAAAATGCATTTTGAATGAATATTGATTTTTAATTGTTGCTAAACTACTGTCATCATCAGATGTTTTGATTTATGAATAGTTATATAGTGGAGATAATAGCAAAAAAATGTATTTCCTATTTTCAACTTTTGTTGATAAATTTGTAAATCGCTGTAAAGCATATAGAATGGCTTTAAAATGTGCATTTCTGTTCTGATTTGATTATCCCTTTATCTATTCTTATTACTGAGTCACCCATAAGAAAGTAGTTCTTTGTTGAATTAAGCTGTGTTTGAAATCGAATTTAAAAAGTGAACGAATGTGTCAGGGTCAGTTTCTAGACAAACATTTTTTTTATTTCTACGCAATATTTACAGAAAATTGTAACAAACCACATCACGTAGTTGTGAACTACTTTTTGAATAAAAATAAATGACGATTTTCTGGTAACCACAATTTTAATAGGTAGTACCGTTGCTGTTGGTAAACCGTTTCATAAACCATGAATTCTCGCCTTTAGCAGTTAAATTGTTTAAAAATTGACTGTATGATTAAATTTATAGGGCGGATGTTTTATTATTTATTATGAATTATAATTATAGGTTACTTTACCCTTTGTTCTTCGACGAACATCTGGCAAGTATCGTCGACCTACCCAAAATTTTTTCAGCGTATGTGAGCCAAAGTGCTTATATTGGTTACATTCAGCGATTAAATCTTCGATTTTAACAGCCCGTTATTTTCCAAAATTACGAAAGAAATATTGATCGATCAGTGGATGAATTTACAAATTTATTAGTATAGCTTATACGTTATAGAAAATTTGCTGCCAACAAATCTGTCTAACTTAATTTTTAATTACTTGTTTTAAGTATGCATTTGCAATACTCTTTTGCAGTTAAATTTAAAGATATGTTTTTATTTACTTCAGTATTTTTCGAACTGAAGATTGGTTATGAATTTTTTACAATTAAAACATCTATGGAAATTAACTGTCATTGGCAAAAACTAGATTATCACGCAACGGTCTATTGCTTTACCAATAAAATTAATCATATTTGTAATTCAGAAAACTAATTACACGTATTAATTATTTTGAAATCTCACTCAAATTATTTTATTTTCATTTAGTCCGTACCACTCCAGGGTAAATTAAAAATGTCGTTTTGACTGTTGATGGTTTACAATCCGGGCCCCTATCCTCGAAAAGTAAAAGCCGTATTCTTGAAAAGCCAATGTTGCCAGATATGAACGTGCTAAAACCCCACAATTTCAAAGAATAAATGGATGACAAATTGAATTGAACTGTCAGACCGAAAATGTCCGTAGTATATTTTGTTGCCATTTTAGGCAAAACGTAGTTTTGGTACTTTTAATTAAACGTCAAAAGTAAAAAAAAATTGTGTTGTTATTTTTGTGAAGTTATTAAATTGCCATTACAATATTTGTTCTTTGCCTGGATTAAATTTATCTTAAATTGACACTCTAGAACTGTTAAACAAAAATGCATATAAAGAGCCAAGTACTTTAAGATTCTAATACATAACGAAAAAGGGATATCAAAAAAAACAGCAATCATATACAGGGTGATTCAAAAATCGATCACGAAACTTAAGGGGGTGATTGTACTTGACAAAATAAGGGTAGAGCTTCATATAATTTTTTTTCAAAATGTCATTCGTTTTCGAGTTACAAGCCGTCCAAGTTCAAGTTTTTATTTTTTGTTTTTTGAATTACTCGCTTACAGGAAAACCGATTTGACTAATATTTGAAAGATAGGCTAAGTCTTCTGCGCTTCATCATTTTAGTAACAATTCACATTGATTGTTTGCCGCTAGAGGGCACTTTACCTACATTGAAAATTGTTTTTTTGTCATAATTTTTTAGTGTTGACAGCTACAGTAGTTTTTGGCATAATTTCTGAAAGACTGATGCCAGGCCTTTAAAAAAGGTGCTCTTTATTTACATCGCTAAACCCAACGGTTTAGACGTAAATCACCCTTAAAAATTAAGTGGTAAATTTACTTTTCTCATTTCATTACCACCAGCTACCAGGTAAATAGCTATCAAAGTATACTAGAGCTGTCAGTTTAACATAAAATAAATTCGCTTTTTAAACTATTTAATTTATAATCTTAAAATAACTAATAATGGCTAATCAGTAAATATTCATATTATGGATTATTGCGATATACATTTAATTGATAAAAATTAATGAAACAGTACTAAACAAACTAAAAAAGATTCTCAAAATGTCCCCCATTTTCTTCCATACATTTCCTAACACTCTTCAAAAAATGTCGCCTAACTCGATGAAAAATTTCTGGTGTTTCTTTAATAATTTGGCACTTTTCGATTATCCTGAAGCGAAGATCCTCGACGTTGATTACTGGAATATCGTACACCAATTGTTTCAAATGACCCCAAAAGAAAAAATCCATAGGATTAAGGTCTGGTGACCTCGCTGCCCATGCCAATGGTCCACTTCGTCCTATCCATCGCTCAGGATACGTTGCATTCAAATACTGTCGGACACGTATACTAAAGTGGGGCGGAGCTCCGTCTTGGAGGATCCACATGTTGGCCCTTACTTCCAATGGCACATCTTCCAGATACAATGGGAGACGATTTTGGATAAAATCTAAGTATACGTCACCAGTTAATGGGCCATCAAAGAAATGAGGACCAATAAGGTAATCTCCTATTATCCCTGCCCACACATTTAGTGAAAATCTACGCTGATGTTTCGTTTCTACCACATTGTTTGGGTTCTCGTAAGCATATGTGTGGATGTTGTGTAGATTTGTTATGCCATCACGAGTGAAACCAGCTTCGTCAGTGAATAATATGACGCCAATTAATCGATTATCGTGTTCATACTTAGCTAGGATCTGATTGCACATTTCCAACCGTCTCGGCCGATCATCGTCATAAAGAGCCTGCACCTTTTTTGAATGAAATGGGTAGAGTTGTTCTTCTCTTAGTATCCTCCATGAACTAGCCTGACAGAGCCGCACTTCATTCCCAATTTTTCTAGTACTAATACCTGGATTATCTTCAATAATTTCAAGCACTCTTTCTTCTTGTTGCACGTTTCTAGCAGTTCTAGGTCTTCCCCTATTTCCATTATAACTTTTAAAGGAACCACATTCCGCAAGCCTCCTGTGCACACTGGAAAATGTTTGAGCATGAGGGATATTTCTTTCCGGATAACTCTCCATATAATATCTTCTTGCCAACTCTGCATTACCATTTGCTTTTCCATAACAAAAATGGATATCACAATATTCGATATTTGAATATTGGTGATTAGCCATTATTAGTTATTTTAAGATTATAAATTAAATAGTTTAAAAAGCGAATTTATTTGATGTTAAACTGACAGCTCTAGTATACTTTGATAGCTATTTACCTGGTAGCTGGTGGTAATGAAATGAGAAAAGTAAATTTACCACTTAATTTTTAAGGGTGATTTACGTCTAAACCGTTGGGTTTAGCGATGTAAATAAAGAGCACCTTTTTTAAAGGCCTGGCATCAGTCTTTCAGAAATTATGCCAAAAACTACTGTAGCTGTCAACACTAAAAAATTATGACAAAAAAACAATTTTCAATGTAGGTAAAGTGCCCTCTAGCGGCAAACAATCAATGTGAATTGTTACTAAAATGATGAAGCGCAGAATACTTAGCCTATCTTTCAAATATTAGTCAAATCGGTTTTCCTGTAAGCGAGTAATTCAAAAAACAAAAAATAAAAACTTGAACTTGGACGGCTTGTAACTCGAAAACGAATGACATTTTGAAAAAAAATTATATGAAGCTCTACCCTTATTTTGTCAAGTAGAATCACCCCCTTAAGTTTCGTGATCGATTTTTGAATCACCCTGTATACAAAGTAATATACTGACAGTAATTGCAGAAAGCCAGCATTGATAAACCTTGAAACGGTGGAAATTACAACTCTACGTAGTATGACTAAAAGCCATCATCCTAATCCACTACGGAAACTATCCAATCAGTTATTTATTGTATGAATTCACAAAATGCCCAGCCTCTTACTGCAAGATATTCTGACCTGACAACTAAATTTGAAAGAAAACCTGAAACTTGAACAATGATAGAGAAACTGTTTATGACCAGGGACCTAAACCAAAGGCCAGACAGAAGACGTCCATTAAAGACACTGGCGGATCTCACATTCAACTTTTAATATATATTTTCTTTATTTTATAAAGATTTGTAGACACTTGAAGATCAAATGTGCCATAAATAAGGTTTTTATGCTAAAGGACCTCATTCGTTGATCTGTAGGATTCATATTTATATGTCCCGATAAATTATAATCGTAATATTTATTTAATTGTAGTGTCGTATAGTGTTTAACACAGTGTGCTGTAGTTAACATAATTTAAATATAAAATTTGTTTCTTACTTAAATAAAAGTTTGAGATAGCTTACAAATTGTGATTTCTCAAATTTATTATAAGTTGCGTCGTGAAAAGAATTATGTTAAATTTAACTGTTTAAAACTAAGATACTCGGCTGTTATGGACACAAGTATTTATGTTAAATCCATAAGCACAACTGGCCCTAGAAAAACATTTTTAAATAGCACGCTCATATAATTGAGTTATGAACAGAATCTCCTGTAATAATTTTAATCTCAAATTTGCTTAATGTTTGCGAGACATATTCAAATTTCTAAGGATATATAATTAAAAAATTTGAAAATATTAAAAATATCGGGGTACCACCTAATTAACGTTTCAACTGTTTATTCAAAAAATAAAACGTCTCAAAGAAACGGTTCGTAACATATTATTTTTTTTAATGACGAGTTATTATGAAAAACCAAAAATAAAATAAAAATGTTTAATACTATTTTGTTTTTTGAAATCCGTACGTTAAATATGTCATTTAGGGGCTGACATTTCATTTGCACATGTTTCACCATTCGCCTGCCTTCCACCGGGCGAACGAGAATATAAATGATGAATATTTCAATACGCGTTCGCCACCTTTTCACCGTTTACTTCATGTTCCCCAGTTCGAGGATAGGGCCCCAGGTGTGTCGTCTGTAGGTATAATATCTTGCCGGCACATCAGGGAATGGATATTTTGAAGACTTAAAATCGCGTGTTGTAGCTGTTTATCAGGCGGAGATCGCCAATCAAATATTGCTAGGCAGTTTAGAATGGGAAGGTCTGCTGTATGCATGATTCTTATAAGGTATCGGGAACGTGGGGATGTCGCAACAAAAAAGAATCCAGGTCGTCCAGAAAAAGTAAGTCTAAGGTTTAAAAAATGATCAAACAGATTTCTTGTCAATATCCCTTTATGTCATCAAATCAAATAAATACAAGAATTGAAAACTTGGAATACTATCAACCAGGTTCAGAACAATAAGACCAAAGCTGATGAAGACCCAATTGTTATCTAGAAGACCTTCGAAAAAACCTCTAATTTCTAAGAAGAGCATAAAGGACCGATTGAAATTTGCCAAAAATTTTCAAAACTGGACAATTGCAAAATAGAAAGGTGTGTGCTTTAGCGACAAATTCAAATTTATTTTGTTTTTTCCGGCGGAATTCGATATGTACGGCATCCTCCAACACTAAATTGCAGCAAAAGTATACTCGTTGAACTGTGAAGCATGGTGGAGGATGTGTCATGGTCTGGAGATGCGTTTCGGGATAAGGTGTGGGTCCTTGTTTAGAATAGAAGACATAATAAACAGATTTCTTACCAATGTCATTTTAGAAAATCGAATGTATGTGAAAGAGAAAATGACAACTTTTTTAAATTTTCAACATGATAACGACCCGAAACATGCTTCCAATTTGATCACAAATGTAGAAATGGTTCCTGCCATGAAATGGCTGTCCCAATCCCCAGGCCTAAATCCCATAGAAAAACATTGGGAAATAGTAGAACAGCAAGTCCGAAACAAAAACTTTACAAATCGGGACCAGTTGTTCGAGACTTTGGTGGAAACATAGATGAGTATGAATTTGTCAATAATTGACATGCTTTTGGAGTCAATGCCACGAAGATTTAGAGAAGAATTTTAACTGTAGCGTGCCATAGGCTATATAAAAATGAAAAATTACTTATCATCCTGGCCTCTAAATGGCGATCTGCCTTTTAGTTAGCTCCCAAGGATCTTAAATATCGGTCAGTTATGTAGGCATAAAAATAATACATGCACGGAGGATGCTACTAATAAAGTGAAAAATTTCCTCTCTTCAGCTGAACTTTTTATCAAGCCAAAAATTTTAAAATATTTTTTTACTTATATGTAAAACTTTAAAATAAAGGAACGGCCATAAAATTTTTTGAAAAATTATTTTTCGAAATTTAGCATAAACCTATTTTATTAGAATCTTATATTGGAGGCTTCATAATTATTATCAAATAGTTTAAAAATATATGTTCAATTTCTAATATGAACATAATTTTTAGTGGTTTGGCAGGCCCTTTCTCCTTATTTTACACCTTTAGATTAGTATAAATATGTTTTCTAAATACATTTTTTAAAAATGCAGTAACAAGTTTATTAACTATAAAGAATTTTTGTCACAACAGAGATATTCAAGGAATGGAAGCAGCTGTTACTATTTAAGCCAAACTAATTATTTTCTGTTAAAATTATGATAAATGAGTAAAAAGAGAAAAGAATCAGATGATTTGAATAATGGGTACTTTTATTTGTAGTTTCTTTTTAGAAACTTAAAGTTTTTGCTGATTACTTAATACAGAATAAAAACTCTGCAGATTAGACCTTTTTCGGTTGAAGAGCAATATTTATTAATATATACGAAAAGTAGGTCCCGTAATTTTGCTGAAAAGAGAGCAGGATTCGAATATAATACTTTAAGTTACGTAGAATATTATGAATTAAAAATAAGTCTACATTAATCTGGTAGTTATTTTTCATGATATTGAGAAAAGTGATAAAATATGCGATTCCAAAGTGAATCCATAATTTTTGGAAGTTTTGTCTGGTCTCTGTTTACAAGAGGCTTTCGCAAAAATTTCTGATCTGGTACTTGTCTCTAAGAGTTTTCTACGCGTTGCTTCATCTTAATATTTTAAGGACCTTCGAAATTATTGCACTTAGGGAGTTACACTACTTTGACACTCAAAAAAATGGGGATAACAATAACAACTTTTGTTTTAACACAGCCATTATATATATATATATATATATATATATATATATATATATATATATATATATATATATGTGTGTGTACTTTTATGAATACGTTGACAATTCAAAAACGTCGCAGATATGAACCGTCAGGTAGGACCCTCTTGAAAATCCTTGCTGATGGAGGAATTATTTCTCTGTCAGACATCGTCTGAAAAATAGGAAAAAATCTTATTTAGCAACATAATAGCTAACATGTAACATGAGGAAATTTTTAAAGTTTTTTTTTGTAGAAATATTTGAAAAAAAATCTTATTTTTATAGGAATTTTTAATTTTAAAATTAAAAAAAAAAATTAACTCGGCTTCCAATTAAAAAATCCTAGGCTACATATTAGATAATATTATAAAAAATAGGTGATTTAAATTTTATCGAAATTGGTTAGGTCGACTTGGAGATATCTTGTCCAGCAGCTTGGAAAAAGAAGTTTTGAAATAAACACAAGTTTCGTGTGTCTCGAAACCAAATAATTTTTAAAATTACCTTCACTCTGCGATTACTAAACGGTACATTAGGTCTTGCAATGATGCCGCGATATCCTCCGACTCCTTTTGAACAGGTCTTTCCAATTTCCTAATCTTTTTAGTCTCTTATTTTGACTATAGATACTCGCTGAGAATTCAACTTTTCTGATAATTACAAAGCACTTGGGATAATTGTAAGGTGTAATAATGTTTAATAAAAATAGCGATCTGTACACTACTAATGTGTCATAAAGCAAACACGTCTATTTTCACTTTCCGATATTCCTCAAAGTAATTCTTACTATAAACTACTGATTCAAAATATCTAATATAAAAGAATATTCATCAATACCCTTTGCCAAGACTCTAACCAATTCGCTCGCTATCCGAGTTTCGGACCGACGCCTTGACGCGTTCACTTCTATATTTCTATACTTTCGGAAATAATATAAATTTCGAAATGATTTAACGCCTTAAAACAAAAAAACTTTGCCGTCGCCTCCCGCACCGAATGCGACTCCATCATAATCAGAATATGTGTCCATTGACTGTATATTATATATACAAAATTATTTTTTTTATAAATAGACCGACTTTTGGCCTACACTGTAATTCAAATTTGTTCCCTAACTTACATAATTTTAAACAAACATTATTTTTTATTGACGAAACATAAAAAATAGAAATTTACTTTACCGTAAAACTTTATGTAATAGAAATTTTCAGAAATGCTTAATACGACCGTATCGGAAACTGTAAAATATTTATTTTCTTTTATTTCAGATGTCTCAACCATGATTATTAGATGGCCATTGATTTTTGGATTATTGCTGATTTGTATAGCAACTGTTAATTGCAGGAGTAAAGGTAAGATAAATTTAAATTATTTTTAATATTGTGATTACAGATGCATACAAATTTATATAAGTAATGGTCTCCGTTACGTCAGTTATATTAATTCATGTTTATTTGCATGAAAAATCATGAAAGTATCCAATATGAATATTTATATTAAAACACTACTTTAAATAAAATAGATAAAAAATCCAAACCCGTGACATTACAGCGTTGGTCTACAATATGGGGATCTCAGTTGGATTTTGTCATCCTACAAGATCGACTTACTAAACAAATTACTAGCTTAGCCACCTTTTGGTGTGATCCTGCTTTATCTTGATTTTTTATTTCGCTTAGTTTTTATAGTTTCGATGATTATAGTAAATTATCTTCTTTAAAAAGCTGTGAGTTTACATTAAATAAATATTATTCCATTTTGTATCTGAAAGAGGTGGAGAAAACTGACTTCACTTATATAGAAAATTTAGAAACCAAATTTTCCATGATATTCTAGACGTTTCTATGGTAAATACTAGACAAAAAACAGCCGAAATGGAGCAAATAAAAAAACATTGGCTGATTCTATGGAACTTATAAAAGACTGTCGCCTTAACGGCAAACAAGAAGAAGAACGTCGCCAAAAAGAAAAATAAAAAGAAGAACATCGCCAAAAAGAAGAACGTTTGCCAAAAGAAAAATAGGAAGAAGAAGCTCGTCGCCAAAGCAAAGGACGTCATATGACAGAAAAATAAGAAGAAAGAAGAAAATTAATGACGTTGTCTATAAAATCTAAAGTTCCAAGGCCAAAATGAAAGTAGCACATCTCCATAGGTTGAAGCCATACAAAGCTGATCTGAATGATCAAAAATAGGAGGAGGCAGAGGCAGCAAATATTGGGAGTTATTAGCGAAAAGTGGTGTCATTATTTGAACTCAGTGAGTAAATAAGGAGAGAAAATCGTAAGAGTATAATGGAGAAATAAAGTTTTTTCTAGAGGTTAGAATTAAGGAATATAAAACTCATATACAAGAAGGGGGAAGAGCAGAGATCCGGTATTATCGAACACGCCTGGAATAAACAACACCATATAAAGATGGCTAAAGCTCAAGCAATATACATGGAACCCAACACGAAAAAGAGAAAATTTGTAGAGGCAGCTTTAAATAACTAATATTTGGCAATCATTAATTTATAACATCAGATAATTGATGTGTGTACAGTGAAGCGAAAATTCACGCATCAATGCACCTAGTTTGTATATAAACTCGTAGCCAAAACATTCATTTTATATTGGATAACTAATTAAAAATACAGCCTAATCGAAACGTCGTACAGACAAACAAAAATAAATACAATGCAAGTCGGACAACAACATTTTAGTTAAACTCTTATGATTTACTAAATAATTCCTTAAATTAAACTTTTGCTTACTTAGTTTTGACCTTATCAATTTTTGAACATCATGAAACACCGCCCACTAATCCACCTTCTCCAAAATTAATTAATAATTTTTTTCAAATAATTACATGTTCTTTTAAAGAAGCTGTCAAGACTTAATTTAAAAAATAATTGACCATGAATTGTCATTTCATGTTCACAAATTAGTATGGGTTTTATTTAGAAGCATAAACATTTACATTGTTCTAAAAGAGGCACAGTATAAGTAAGGCGCAAAGTTCTTGAAAAAAACTAGTCAAAACGGTTTTTTGATTGCAATGAGACGAAGAGTAGGGATAGGTTGCAGAAAATGTAATACAACAGTCGCTGGATATTTATAAGTATGGAAAATTTAAAGAAAATCGATTAGATATGAGGATGAAAAAATTCCTTGCAGAATTAGGTAATTGGTTCCATTGTAAACTTTTTAAATTTGACAAACTATTATTATTAATTAAATGATTCCTTAAATTAAAATTTTACTTAGTTATGACCTTATCAATTACTTTTTTTTTAAATAATGATGAAATAATGAAATACCGCCCTATAATCAACCTTCTCCAGAATTAATTAATAATTTCGACGTAATTACATGTTCTTCTAAAGAACCTGTCATGACTTTATATAAAAAATAAATGACCATGAATTTTCATGCTCAAATATTAGTATATGAATTAATAATTGATCGTTTTATTTAAAATCATAAACATTTACATTATTCTCGAAGAGAAGTTGCCGAAATAGGATATCGATTTACATGAATTGAGATTTATTACTTTTAAAATTTCGATAACCCTATTTCACTATATATATATATATATATATATATATATATATATATATATATATATATATATATATATATATATATGTACAGTACGTTTATTAAACATATGGCAAAAATAAAGGAGTTATTCTCTCGACTATTATAAGAATCTTTTTTCCTTTGATGAGATGTTTTGTGAAAAGGCGCTTTGTTTCGAAGATACAGGGCTACAATAAAAATAATTTATTACCAAAAAGTACATGTGACGTTTCTTAATCTACAATTCAAAATGAGTACCTCCAGCTCTGATGCATGAATCCAATCTTCTTTTAAGTAACTGCCAAACACTTTCAAAAACACGAGGGTCGTTTCTTATTGAGTTACATCCAGCAATTACCCGATTTCTTAAATCTTCAACATCTGGAGTAGTATAAACTAATGACTTTTGATGGTCTCATATGAAATAATCAAGGGGGTTTAAGTTCGGGGATCGAGCCAGCCCTAAGTGGGGTCCACCTTGACCAATCCAGCGATCTCCATCTGTTACTGTTAAAAACTCTCGAGCAACCACACTAAAATGCGCTGGTGCACCATCGTGCATAAACCACATTGCATTTCTTGTAGCCAATGGTACCTCCTCCAGAAAGTAAGGTAGCGTTTGTTCCAAAAAGTTATGGTATACCTCGCTGGTAAGTCTTCCTGGTAGAAATACCGGCCCAATTAACGAGTGACCCACAATTGCAACCGAAACATTCAACAAGAACTGAAAACGATCTTCAAGTACCTCATATGAATTTTCTTCAGCTCACACATGTTTATTGTACAAGTTCCTTATTGCATTTCT
The DNA here is from genome assembly GCA_034092305.1 of Diaprepes abbreviatus. NCBI lineage: Eukaryota > Metazoa > Arthropoda > Insecta > Coleoptera > Curculionidae > Diaprepes > Diaprepes abbreviatus. The sequence goes on from JASJET010000105.1 coordinate 5,722,624, forward strand.
TGAAAAACTGGTTTCATTGGTAAAAAGAATCAGTGTCAATAGTTGAGGGATTGAACCAGTGTGTTTAAAATCCATTGACAGAATGCAATAGATGCAGGAAAATCAGTAGGAACTTGGAATCCAAGTCGAGCAGTGGTTGAGGAAGTATCAATTGAAAATACCAGCTGAGATGTTGGCGAAACGTCCTGTAGATTTTTCTACTGACGAACGGATTGAAAACCGGAAAAACATCAATGCTCATTACACTATCCGGGAAAACCTACGAGCTTAAAAAAACGTGCTATAGCTCAAAATGTTAGTGTGATCTTTGAAAAATATAATCATTTTCAGTATCATCATGAAGTAATGACCTGAAGATATGTGTGGAGGGGCTTAAAGTGTTCGTATTGATACCTTTGGCTCTTTGGAAAATGGCAGTTTCAAAATGGCGCTGTTTCCACCATATTTGCAGAATTATCAATGTTGATACTTACAATAATCAATCACTTTAAAATATATGTCACGGAACTCAAAATGTTCGTAGAAATACCTACTTTCAAACTTCGTTTGGTCCGCTAAAGTTTATCAAAATGCCGGGGATTTTAGCAAATTCACAGGATTATTAATAAAAATTAATAACCTTTAAATATATGCCTTTAGACTTAAAATGTTCGCAGGAATACCCATTTTCAAATGTCATTTAGCTCATTGAAATTTTCAAAATGGAGTGGTTTACAACCAATTGGTAGTATAATCAACAAAATGCAGCTGAAAATATCTCGAGGCTCAAAATGTTCGCAGAAATATCCATTTTACAACGTCGTTAGGCCTTTGGAATTTTTGAAAAAGCCATCCACATACCTGGGGAACAACGATTCCCACCCAACCAAGACTGCAGACACGGGAGTGGAGCGAACCTCTGAATCTCAACTAAATTTAAGCTCTTTGTGGAACTTGCTGCTCTCCGAGTAAGGGTTTGGAAGCTTGGCCATTGGGATTTCTGGCTTCCTCCCTGGATATATGGATTAGGGAGCGTGGATTTGAGACTATTGCCAAACACCGCTCCCCCTCCCCTCCCACCTCGTTCCCCCTCCCCCTTCACGAAGCTAAAAACGTATTCCTGTGAATTTGTCGAGCCTCGAAACATATGTTTTAAAGCCATTCAAATTTGTTAATAGCCGCATTTTGCTGATAATTCGGCTATCAATACAAACACTTTAAGCCCCATCGCATATATTTTCAATTTTATATTTAATATTCAATATTTGGTATCGCAAAGTCCTCTAAAGGATAATCAAGAAATTGTTTGTTTACTTCTGTAGTCTAAATAAAATATTTTTTAAAGATTTTAAATTTTTGTTAGCATAGTTTTATTATCTTAATTTTTTTCAAAAAAAATTCTCTTGCTTTTTCTATGTACATTTTAAAAACATACCTGCTATCTAAAAGCTTTACTTGCTCTTTACATAATGTTTTCTCATTATTTATTAACAGTTAAGAAATATGTCTTCAATTTTTGTTTAATTGCTAACATGTTTAATTGCTTCTACAAGGTGTTGTAATCTTAACCTTCATAAATACCGTCTTAATTAAGTATCTGCTTTAATAAGTTCTACCAAATTTAATGCCCTCAGTAGCGGGGTCGTAGATTAAAAATTTAGTTGGTACTAAAATATTTTTACCAATAACCCTATTTCATGTGTAGATATTATTGCGATGTTCAAAATGGTGAGAGCCATTAAGTCAATTTTTATTTTGAGAATATTTCGCATCCCTCCAATACAATAAAATATCAACTGAATCGTATTTTCTAAGATTTTTATCTAAAATATTCATCATAAGGGATATTTTCTAATAATTGCGCTAAGCTCAGATTAAAAGAGCTCATACAATTTCACTAATGTTCTGTTTTTAAGAAGCAGCCATTTTTGTTTAGGCCATACGCATTCTCCTATAGAACCTTATTTCCTAATGTGCAAATTATGCCGTTTCCATTTTTGTTTATTTTCAGCTTTGTTTTGCATGTGAAGAAAAACCTGTCTGATTATTCTTTGTCCGGAAGCACTCTGTATGAACTGAGGGTAAATCTTAATTTAAGCTTACCCAAGCATAGACTGACTAAGGTGGCAAATAGCCCAATTGTTTTACCAATTAAATTATACAATAAACTTCCCACGAGATCCAAAAAGTTCTGAAAATTAATAGTTTTAAAAATAGTTTGTAGAAAAATTCATTCTACTCTATAGAAGAATATTTATATTGCAGCATTTCTGACTTGCTACCATAATTTTTCTTTTCATTTGTTTGTTAAACTTGTGTGATTTGTTTCTTAGTATTCTAATGTATTACTTTCATTTATTATAATTTTTTTTGATGCCTAAAACTGCAAACAATTTTAGGATTTATATACTCGATTCTTCACATTTCCCGATACTTTGTAAAAAAGTCTATGGAAATAAATATATGTCTGTGCCTATGTCTTTAGATTTATATGTATTTTTTCATCTTCTCAAAAAAAAACTATTTTTATACTATTTGATATTTTTATAATCACTAACACCAACTTAAAAAAAAAGTTGACAAAGAATTTTTTTTAACAGTTTAGCTAACAAATAAAATATCTAAAAAACAAACAATAGTTCTGCATATTTCATTTTTGGGAAATTTCGGTGAACTAAATTATTGTATTTTTTCCCGTAAGATACGCCCCTGGTATTTCAGGATATGTGGCAAGTGGTAACGACTTGTACAGTGCGGCATCCTCTTTCTTTCCCAATCTAAGGGTCAACACCTAATTTTTATTTTATTTACAACTGAAAATATATTTTAGTGCTGGGCTACTAAAAATTTCTTTTGAAATCGTGCAAATTGTTATTCCTGTTTGACATGGTTGTAATGTAAAAAATGAATTTATGCGTGAGATTTAGTTCATTAGTATTCACAAACTTGTAATTATTACCTCATAATCCATATACGGAATCTTTGTAATCAATCAAGAATTAACAAAAATTAGATTTTTTTGTGCAACGATAAAATTAATGCTCACGATTCTTCTAAAACTATAGCGAAATTTCAAAAATAGTCTAGTTGGTATTAAACATTGAAGTCAACCAACTTGTGTAAGACATGATTCATTTTTAAATGCCAGAAGAAATGAAGTCAGCAATAATAGTTTTTTCGTTTTCACTTATGTTTGCACAATGATAATTGATTGTAAATGTGTGTGGTTTAAAAAAACATTTTTAAAGGTCTTTTCGCAATAGTCCAGTGTTTGATGGTAAAAATAAAGTATTACCTCCGAATTTTTTCGGATAAGACCGATTTTTCTGAAAATATGCATTTAAGCTTCTTTTACCATCTAGATAAAAAGTTATATGCTCCTGATGTGTGCCTTTTTTAGGGGGTGGAAACCACCTTATGTTAAAATATTAAAATACTCTAATTTCAAACATATTACAGATTGAAATCATATGGAAATGTAAAATAAATATTGCTTCATGTTCGGAAATATAATTTATGATCCATGACAAAATTTCAACCCTTATTCCATTAATTCAAAAATGATTAAAAGTAAAGAAAAATTTTTAACAGTTTGAAATGTTTTAATGATTAATTTGTTATAAATTCTGGTCCCTTAAAAGTCTGTAATGCAATTTATGAATTATTGCAATGCTTCATCTCTTAAAAATCAATGACGATATTAAAAAAATAGGTTTCAGCAGCTTTAAATGTTATATATATATATATATATATATATATATATATATATATATATATATATATATATATATATATATATATATATAATTCGACTGGTTTTTCAACGATATTCGATTCAAAAACCATTTTTCAGGGAATTTCAAGGGCTACAAGACTTGTGAAGTTGCACTACTTTGAACCCTTAATTTTTGAAGGTTCAGAAAAGGTGGTCCTCATACTCGAATATGAACTTCAAACATTGATCTTCTTTTTCTTCCTCTTGTTATAGGCTTACAGCCTTACAGGACTCTCTCCATTTTTTAGGTGGCCTATCTATTGGTCTTCTGGTTGCCGGTGTTCCATCTCGGGCGATTCTCGCTATCCTATTTTGCGCCATTCTTCCTACGTGCTCATTCCAGGCTCTTCTGCGCTTTCGTCCCCATCTTACTATATCCTGCATTCAATGTTCCTCGCGTATTGTTGAATTGCGTATGTGATCTCTTAATGTATATCCCGATATTCTTCTTAGTACTTTCATTTCGGCAGTTCTTAGAATTGATTTTTTTTTTGTGTTGTCAGCTCTCGTCTCTATTGCGTACGTCATTATCAGTCGAATACAGGTCTTGTAGATTTTTGTTTTTGCGTCCTTGCTAATGTATGTGTTGTGCCATATTATATCCGCCAGGCTTCCTGAGATTCTATTTGTCTTGTTTACTTGGTTTCTTACTTCTCTTGTTCTGTCTTGGTTTGCGGATATCTCAACTCTTAAGTAATTAAAGGTCATGAGTTGTTCTATTGGTTTGTCATCCACCACTAGTTTGCATCTTAAGGGCGCTTTGCTTATTACAATTGACTTAGTTTTATCGATGGATATTTTCATGTTGAATTGCTTGCTTATGGTGTGGAATGCAAATAGAAGTCTTTGGAGATCGTCTTCATTTTCCGAGACTATGACGGCGTCATCAGCGTAACATATTATTGTTATTTCCCCGGTATTCATTCTGTACCCTGGTGCCGCTCTTTTGACGTTCTCAACTATTTGGCCCATTACTATGTTAAACAGTAATGGACTCAGAGAGTCCCCCTGTCGTATGCCCGACGCTATCGGTGCATCCTTAGTTAGGTTGCCGCTTACTGAGATTTGTGTTGTGGTGTTGGAGTTTAGCTGTTTAACTATGTTAATTAAATTGTTTGGGATGCCTTTAATTCGCATTATTTGCAGAATATCGTCCAGTCTCACCCTATAAAAGGCTTTAGTGAGATCTATAAAGCACATAAAAGCCAGCATAGTAAATTCAATAGATTTCTCCGCTATCTCTCTTACGATGAATATGGCATCTACTGTAGTTCTGTTTTTGCGGAAACCTTGCTGTTCTTCTGATATTCTGCAATAGTCAGTTATTATACCTTTAAGGATTTTGGTGAATAATTTCATTATTGAATTTAATAAAGTTATTCCTCTATAGTTTTTCGTGATTTTCTTATCACACACACATGTCTCAGTTAATTTTCGTACTACAGAAATAAGAAAAAAACAAAATATTCGCTGAACAAAGAAAAAACAAATTTTTGTACTGTTTCGACTTATTTTGGAAAAAAAAAGAAAATGAAAAAATAATTTTTAATATCAATCGGACTTTTTTTCTAACTACGCACTTTAAATCGGTCAAACTGTTAGAATGTATTATTGGTACTTAGATGAAATAAACTGTACATAGGTTACATTAAATTTCAATATTTGTGGGAGTTTTATTTTCATTATAATTAGTTTTTGAGCTAATAACTTGAACAAAACACGTACTTTTTAAAAGGTCTAATTAGTTTTCTTTCCGTTATTCAATGTTAAATGCTAATACTTCAATTTTCCACGAACGAAACTATAACTTGGTTAATATTGCAGCTCAGAAATTAAAAAAAAATCTTCTTGTTTTTTATAAGCTTCACTTTTTAAGATAAAATGTAAGGTTTTCGAGTTATTCCTGAAAAATCGTTCGAAAAGACGCATTTTTTTATGAAAAATGCATATTTTCAATCACGGATAACTCAAAAAGTATTAACTTAAATTTTATAGAACGTTTTTGCTTAAAATTTGTTGCTCTATCGATTCCTGTGATTATTTTTAATGTTTCAATTTTCACCCTCCTGAAGAGATAGCATCCGTCCCTAAGGTAAGAGGTAAAATATCTTTTGATACTTGAGTTATTCCCTAGCTATTATACAAATTCGGACCTCAAAACCGTTAAAAACTGGACTACAAATAACAGGACCGTTTTAGGAACGTGTGCCTTCAAGCAAGGAAAAACTATATTTAAGGGCAACTCACATATTACTGGGCTGTATCACGGATGCGTCAGGATAGGGACAGTAATATCTCGAGCCCGTCACAATTTATTATTCATATATTAAGAAACTCAGCTTTTGTGATAAAACTTTGCAAGCACTTACTTTCAATTAACTCAAAGACAGACCTGCAACGAATTGCTGAAAATACTAACAGCGCAAATAACTGCTACGGAATCCGAATAGTATGGGAGCTTGACACGTTGTTTTATTTTATTTAGCTCCGTTTTCATCCAGAGCTACTGCAATCACTGCAATTTCTTCGGCTGTAAATAAAGTCATTGCTATTTCTAACAACAGACATGTGCCGTTGTCACTGGAAAGTCAGATGCCACTGCGAACACTGACTCGAATTGTCTTGAGATAAAAATAGTACACTACTTTAAGGTGTTCCTAATACGGCCCTGTGATGTGTGAATAGACCTTAATTGAATATGTTCAATTTAAAATTGCAGTTTATTTTTTAGCAATAATTATTTATCGAACTACTCATATTGCTTCTATAGTTAAAATATGTATGTATTCTATTTATTTGATTAATATTACGGATTACCACATAGATAGCCTATTGTATAAAAATTGTAGTTTTACAATTTTATATTGAGTAATATTCGAAAGGGTGCATATTACTTCCTGAACTGAATTGCAAAAATGAATTGGTATTACTCATATTCACTAGACACGAGAAATAATAATTAAATTATTAATGGGTTAATAACTTACTAGTATTTATTATACAGATTTAAGAGATAAACATGACTTAAAAATTATAAAATTTTGAATTTTAATTTTTTAATTTTTTCAAGTATTGCCTAAACGATGTGGTTTGAGCCTATCTCGATAATTTAAATTTATCGTATAGGGATCATGGCTTTTGACAGAACTCACGGTAAACTTAAGGTTATAGCCGAAATTTAAAATTAGCCAAATACCTGAGGCTAATAATAAACCGCTATAATTTTTAAGAAATATAAGTGCAACTTGGTAATTCATAACGAGGTAATGCTTCTTTTAGAGGTCTTCTGATCCCAACTCATTCTACGATACGTAACGGCTCCTTATAAAGGGTGTTTTTTTATAGAGGTATAGAACTTTAAGTTGGCAACACTTTTTTAACTGGCGGCCATTTTGTCAGCTGTCAAGTGATTTATGTTTAGTTTGGTTTGACATTAAAACATGAATAGACTGACGCTTGAACAACGCTTCCAAATTGTGCAAATTTATTTTGAAAATCATAGTTCTGTTCGAAATACGTATCGCGCACTACGTCCGTTTTACGGTCAACATAATCGGCCATCAGAGCAATTAATTCGATTAACTATGGAACGTTTTCGCACCACGTTTACCCTAAATGATAATACGCATCCACAGAGACGTCGTACAGGGCGAACAGAAGAAATCATTGCTGCTGTAGAGCGTAGCGTAGAGGAAAACCCGAATCAGTCTATCCGCCATCGTGCACAGGAATTGGATATGTGTCCATTCACTTTATGGAAGATTTTGCGGAAAGATCTTGGTTTGCGTGCTTACAAAATCCAACTCGTGCAAGAATTGAAGTCACACGATCACCTAGCAAGGCGTAGATTCGGTGAATGGGCCCAAAACAAGATTGCCGTTGATCCCGATTTTCATAAGCGAATTTTGTTTAGCGATGAAGCTCACTTTTGTTTGAATGGATACGTCAATAAACAAAACTGCCGTATTTGGAATGATGATAATCCTCAAGTGTATGTTGAGACACCGTTACATCCAGAAAAACGGACTGTTTGGTGTGCTTTATGGGCTGATGGAATCATTGGTCCGTACTTCTTTAAAAACGATGCTGGTCAGAACGTTACAGTCAATGGTGACCGCTATAGAGCCATGATTACTGACTTTTTCGTTCATCAATTGAACAACCATGATGTGCAGGAGCTGTGGTTTCAACAAGACGACGCAACATGTCACACAGCTCGTGCCACAATTGATTTATTGAAGGAAACGTTTGGTAATCGCATAGTTTCACTTTTCGGACCTGTGAATTGGCCTCCAAGATCGTGCGACTTAACGCCGCTAGACTATTTTCTGTGGGGATATGTGAAGTCGCTAGTCTACGCCGATAAGCCCGAAACGATTGATCACTTGGAGGGCAACATTCGCCGCGTTATTGCCGATATACGGCCACAAATGTGGGAAAAAGTGATCGAAAATTGGACCTCCAGATTAGACTACGTCCGAGCCAGCCGTGGCGGTCATATGCCAGAAGTCATATTTAAATTATAATGCCAGAAGGTTATCTTTCGAATAAAGTACATTTCATGTCAATTTAAAAAATTCATCTTTGTTTTATTCAATTTAAAAGTTCTATAAAAAACACCCTTTATAAAACAATCATTTCTGCAATTAAACAATGATATTTTTTGGCCTTCGCATCGTTCACATCCTAAAGTAATTTTATAACAAACGATTTCAACAATGTTAGTTGTTTTTCTATTAATGTCGAAGATGAACTGTACCAGGACGGCATGCTCCAGAGCCACAACGGGCGTAGAAATTTCTCTCTGTTTAAATCAAAATGTTGTCAAATAGGCGATCGTTTTTTTACTGATGACTTTTTTATCAACGAAACAAAAAACCACGCATAATAGTAAAAATGCAATCAAACTATTTACGTAAAAACTGACTTTAACTAGTCGTCCAAGCGCGATGACACCCGAAGGCGCCTGTATCACATCTGTTTCATCATTAAAAAATATTTACAAAAAAGTTTAGAAAAAATTATAACATTATTTCGGAAACTATCAACTTTTGGTCTAAAGTAAATTGAGGTACATCCTAATATTTTAGCCTCATGAATTTGCGCTAGCGTTTCGTATAGAGATTCTAGAAACACCCTGTATATACACGTCGAATTGACAACTTCCTTATCTTGAAGCAAATATACAACATATTTTTCGGATGTCAATGCCTAAACAAAAAAACAGTCAAGCAATATTTGCTAAAAATTCCTTAATTTATGATTGTTATTTTTAAATGACAAAAACGTTCGTACAACAATTATATGGATGCAATCAAAACATAAATAAATCTATAAACTAAGTGCGTCATGTTGCAAATGTGTGTAACTTCCCTACATCTCCGATACGCTTTCTAGTTGTGTGCGTTTCAATTCTATTCAGTTTTCAAAATTACGCAAGGAGATGAATGTACTGAGTAAAATCACGTCTTATGCGTGTGGTAATTATCAATAAAAGTCTTCTATTCTCCTGTTTATAGGTTATTACTTTAAAATCTATGCACCGTCAGAAACCTGATGGACACAGCGTATATTTCAGTAAACGTAAATTTACTAAGAAATATAAGTCTTCTTAATCCTAAATTTCTTAAATAAAGTTTCCTTCTACAGAAATTGAGACCGACCTCGTGAGAATGGGTGAGTATAAAACTGGTAAAAATTTTATTGGATTATTTTAAAATTAAGAGGATTTTAAAGACTCCATTAAGAGTTTATGCAAATCCCGGTTTCCGTTAAAATGGCTGATATTACAGTATATTATATATTTTAGTCCCCTGATTAAAAGTCTTCATGAGCAGGAAGCCCACACACCCCACGTTCTACGAATGAATAATTTTTTATGGATAACTAAACTGAGTTTTATTAAAAGACGCAGTAATTTGTAAATGAGCGAGAATAGCACGATATATTTTATGAAGGCTACAACTAAAGAAATTTACGTGACGAATTTGTTTTGATGATATAACAACAAGTAAAAATGGAAAAACAATATTTCAGTTTTTTTTTAATTATTTTTATGTGAATGCACTCCTAGACTTTGGGGCATTCCTTCCGATATACTCAATATTGAGTGATAGTAGGTTAAGGAAGTTAGAGGGGATATGAAAAACCACAAAAATAGGCTAAATGCCTAAACAATTAACCCAACATGCAGAGGATAAATGTCATAAATTGGCATCAAGTGGCTATGTGGCGTAGGCCCAGAAAAAAATTTCATATTAAATTTGTTTTGTGAGGTTGGCAATATGAGAACCAGAAAACAGAGCAGGATTTTGCGGAAGTGCGGCATCCCGGCGTATTCCTTGTATTTAATGTGGTCGTTTGTCACCATCCCGATGCTTAAAAATATCTTGATTTTTTTTGTTGTGTCGGAATTTCGGAATTTATATTTGTGTATGTTATCAAGACATTTGTGCAGATTTTCATTTATAACAATGCATCAATGTACGGTATTGTTTTGTAAATCTCGTCAATTCATTATTTTCGGTAAGTACGTTTTTTATATGTTGGTAATTATTTACATTATTGTAAATGTAGGAAAACGACGTTTTTTGGAAAAAATTCTATACTTCCCCCTATTTCGAGGACGTAGAATACGATTTTGGTTTTGATTTTTTACTATTTTTTCTCACTTTTTCTGAAAACTCAAAAAACTCCAAGCGTCACTTCACCAAGAAATTTTAATTCTAAAGAAAAAACCGAACTTACATATTTATTTTCAATGGTACTACTAAAAATATCATGCATGTTGTAATATTTTAGCTATTTTTGCACAAAGTCTAGTGACTTAATTTTAAAAACTTGTATTTTCAACGAAAAACCAAGAACACGTTCCGGAAAGACCATCGAGCATCAGACTCATGACAACGACTAATATTCGTTTGACACGTTGCCAGATGTAAAATATTTTCGTGGTATAAACTATAAAATTTCACCATCTCAGTCAACAATATAGTTCAATTTTTGTAGTATGTTATACAGTCTCAGGGAAAAATTAATCTTGACCACCCAAAATTTTTGTTTAGTTCAGGTTTAGCTTGACTTTGGTTAATTTGTAAGACTGAAACTAATCTGAATTAACCTAAATTGACCTAGACTTATACTTTCGTAATATGAACTATAAAATTTATCCATTACAGTTAATAACATAGCTTAATTTTTGTAATATATAAAAAAGCGTAAAATTAATCTTAATCACCCAAAATGTTCGATCAGAAATCACGTGAAGGTGGGACAATCTGTGAAAGGCAAGAATATATATGAATTTCACAAAAATCGTATTGGGAATCTGGCAACAGCGCTAATTTTTCGGGTTTTAGGAACGAGTCACGGCAATATTTAATGGTGGAAGCCATTCTGTTTTAATTTGTTTTTTGATCATTTTCTTGATATTTCCAATAAAAATGTGCAAAATACAGAGGCTTCTATCTGTATGGAACTTGTGGTTGTAACAAAATTTTAACGATTTAGTACAAAAAATTGAACCTAAAGTGAAAAGTGTTTTTCAGTGCCTTTCGCAAAATTGAGGAAAAATTATGAAAAACGAAAGTCAGAATCGTGTTCAACGACCTCAAAATAGGGAGAAGTACCGAAATTTTTTCAAAAAAACGCGTTTTCCTAGATTTCCCATAATGCAAATTTTTACGCAGAGAATTATGTTCAAATCTATTCTATGTCAGTATTTATTTTATTAATCGTTTAATAATGAACTCTAAATTGTAGTTTTTTCAATATAATAATGTAATTAAAGATTGCTCAAGTCCAGTCCCGTCCCTCGACCTACTGCGTAAGTACAGTATAGCCCCTTTAAGGGGAGCACAGCTTTACCTGCGGGACCGAATTTATTTTACGGTATTCCCCTTCCTTTTACACCCTCCAAATTCCCTGTAGTAGGTAGACAAACTGTAGAAAAAATATCATGACAAAAATTTCATATAGTCACACCGAAACAATTTAATTTTTAAAATTCAGGATATCCAACAGAATAAAAACACGTTTCCTAATTACCTTAAGAATGCATAGAGACATTAAATTCAAATCAAATGTCCTGAAATATTTGGGTTTTCTTCAAATTTGATAAAAGTATCTTGAATTTAGATACTTTTATTAAATATATCTCTCAGCTGTACAAATTATGGTCCAAACATCATTTTGCGTAAAATTTGGCACCGCCCAAACGTGATTATAATCACATTAGTGGCTTTAAATAAAATTTTTCAATTGTTTAATTATAATCAGCATTTCTCGCTACGGTAGACAAGATTCTGTGTAAAAAAATCCCTTCTTCAGCTGCTGACTATCCCGCGCTCCGTGTTATGTAACAGATCAATAATTAAGGATAAAATATCATTTAATTAAACCTTGACATTCATCAGTATGGATGTGTGTTATGTTTATAAATAACAATATTCATATTATTAATAACAAAACATTATTGTATCATAATAAACTTAAATATATAGTCAGCCACACTTCCTGCAAATGTTCCTGTTAATATTAGTAACACATAGAACGCAATTGTCACCTGCGACGGTATGACCTTCTCGCACATGATAACATCTATAAATAAACATTTTTCTTTGGTCGTTACATAGAAAAGTGTTTTATTTTCTAATGGAAATGGGTAGATAGTCACGGTCATTGAATATAAAATGATGTACTTGGAATGTCATCAATATCATTATGTAGGTGGACATTAAATGCAATCAAATAGGAATTTTTGTATTTTAATCCAATATATCACTTAGCTTACAACTTGGTATCGTTATGGATGTCAATTTTTTTTATAATTGAAGAAACTGATTACATAGAATTTTTTATACAAATATATAAGATCTGCGGAAGCAACATCAAAAAATTAAAGGGTGAGATTTTATATGATAAAATAGAAGAATGAATTAAAAATTAACACAGTGATCTGTAGTCTGATCCTTTTTTGGAAAGTAAATTTGCGACCGTACTGAACAACGCCCAAACATACATGATCAAGGCAAATGAAAATAAAAATTTTTAAACTGTTTCCCATAATCCAGGGTAGAGTCCCGATATTAATTTTTGGAGCTAGAACACTACGTATTTATTTCAGAATTTTACTTTAGGTTCTTCGTTAGTTGTAAGTTTTACCAATTGTCCTAAGTGTGATGATTCTATCGCATCTGCATTTAAAAACGGATCTAAAATTCAACACGGTATGCTCATGTTTGAAATATCCAGGAAATTAGCATGAAAAATGTCAAGTGTTGGTAGGAAATAAGTAAATCTTCACATTTTGCTGATCTCTACCGAGATTTCACTTAAACAGAAGAAATTTCCTAACAAAAACAGTTAGCAACGTTTCTGGTTTTAATTAAATTGAACTCGTCACCTTGAAGTTGTAAATTTACTTCATTAAATATTTGATACAGATAAAATAGGTCATGTAATTTTAAATATAATAAAGTTGATGTATTCTTCTCTGTTTTCAGGGAAATCTAATACTGGGTCAAAGAGACTATAAAAACTATTCATATAAAATCATTTAGAGAACCAACAAACTTCTGCGAGAAGTAGCAAGTGATTGAAATCTTTATCATTTTCACTACATATATGGCTAAATAATCTTTCACTCAATTAATTCCTTTAAAACTTATTGACTGCTTTATTAACGTATGCAGGCGTTCGATCAAATTCTTCGCAATTACATGTTGATGATGAAATAACGCCATGTAAAGCGAGTGCATTTGATACTGCTTGTTTCCAATGTGCTATAAAACCACCCTATCATTGTTGGAGCACCTCTCACAAAATATTATGGCTAGGAATTTCTTTTTCTTGAAAAAATATCTGTAATATTAAATATCAATTCTCTTTTTATATAGGTTTATCAAATAATAATTCCTGACAAACCTTTTCTTCTTTTATGAATTGTATGTATAATAAGAGTAGCGCTACATTAGTTAAGCGAATTAACTCATTGAGTTGAATGGAAAATTTATTGTATTTTAAGAAACCGAATAAATATTTCAACGTCTTTAAAAATTTCATCAATTCTTCTTTGGGCTAAATTATGGATTAAACGTACCTTGGCTTACCTGTCAATTCGAAGCCGCCGCCACTGACAATAATTGGAGTTCACCGGAGAAGGCACGTGCTCTTGTTCTAGCACTAGGAGGTGAAGCTATAGAGGTTCTACGTAATATTCCGGAAGAAAACCAGAATGATTACTTTTCTGGAGATGCGCTATGGGAAAGCACACCTCCAAGAATTTTATAAGTCCCAACTCCAAGAAAGAAGACAAAAATAACAACGAAAGCCTTCAAGAATACGAGGCGGATATAATAAGATTAATAAATTTGACTTACCCAACATATCCGGAAGAAATAAGGCAAGAGTTAGCAGTAAATAGTTTTATCGAAGGTTTACGTGGCCCGGAAACAAGTCAAACTCTAAGAATGGCCTGACTGAAGAAAATTTCTGAGGCTCTTGCTTATGACCTTCAATTTAAAACAGCTAAACAGACCTCGAGGAAATAAGGAAGAATTATAAGAGTCAACGTTTCCCAGGATTATCACAAGACCAATGAGGAAACCTTCATGAGACTAAAGAGGGAGTTGCGATAATTTTTAAACAAAGGAAAAACACATGACAATAAAAACTCAACCTTTCATAGCAGAAATAGAATTCGTTGTTGGAAGTGTGGCCAAGAGAGGCATATACAAAGCCACTCTACTAGCAGCACTGCTCCTGACAGTGATCCTGATGGTTATCGGCTTTATAATGCTGATATAGGTGATGAAGTCCGAAGGAACGACTTGGAGAAAGTCTTTACTCCGTACGGTAAACCTAAAGAAGTCTGGTTGAGTAATAGTATCCCCTGTTTTGTATTTGCTGTTTACAGAGATAAAAAAAAGTGTTGCAGTTGCCTTTTGATGAAGTTTAAGTAGGGGCGAGGGTCGCAGGTACTATTCGAATAACCTGCCGTATTACCATTGCGGCCACTTTTACCTAGATTGCCCGGAAATTACTGCTGGTGGAGGCGATAGCAGAAATGACCGTTACGGAGGATATAGAAGAGGAGACGAGAGGGACCATGACCGTGAAAGGGACTACAGAAGAAGAACGTTCTAGAAGTCATATTCGCGAAGGTACGTCGATAGAGATTGCGACCGCGAAAGTGACTACGGAAGAAGAACGTCCTACAGGTCATCCTCGCGAAGGTACTCGAGAGGGACCGCGACCGCAAAAGAAGCTAGGGAAGAAGAACGTCCTACAGATCGTCCTCGAGAAGGTACAGCAACGACTATAAATAGAAAGTGACAGAATGAAGACCTCCTATGACCTCAAAGCCAATACTGGTGGATTCATGGTTGGTGAAGGAGTGTGGTTGTACAATCCGGAAAGAACCAAAAGGCGTTCACCAAAGCTTCGGAAATCATGGAAAGGTCCGTACAACGTAGTGATCCGACTAAACGATCTGGTGTACCGAATTCGGGAAAGCCCACACGCGAAGATGAAAGTCGTGCATGTTGACAAACTAGCCCATTATCAAGATCAAGAAGGTTGATCGGGAGGATCAAAACTTGAAAGGGGACGGATTTTATAGCAGTAGACACGTCATAGTATTAGTTTGTGTTTCTAGTTTATAAGGTTTTAGGTTTATTTTCTATGAGTTCATACTTTGTTTAATTAGTTTTCTCCTCATGAAAGAAGGTCTGGAACTTTTTAGAAAATTATATTTTTTTCGACATGGAACGCTTATGATGTAGAAAGATCCGTAATCTTCCAGTATCGGCAAAAAGGGTATATAAAAGGTCCAGATCAGCTTTCACGGACAGTTTAGTTTGAGAGTTTGTTGAAGTAACTTGAATTGTGTCCATAAAAGTTATAAAAAGAAAGAGGAAGAAAGTGTGTGTATAAAAATAGGCCGTCCGGAACAGTATTAATGCAACGAATACTATAATGGATTATGTGCACTAGGTGAGCGTCTGTAAGGGGACTTTCACTCCCCTTCATAATTGATGACCTCACTATTTTTCGGGAATTTACCCTCAATACTCGTAGTCAGGGCGTTAAAATACATATATAAAAATTTTGTGGAACAATGTCTCTTTATCAGCTACGAAAACATATTTTGGCAAATTCACCAAGTATTGTTCGTGTCATTCACACAAGGATGACACGCAACTGTATCTTTTAACTATTTTGAAATTTTACACAGCATTTAATAAAGTAAATAGTGATTTATGCATTCTTCGCGACATTTTTCAGAAACGAATTAGTTACTAGCAAAGAAACAGAAAATTATAGTTTTTGGCATGAGTAAACGATCCTGAATTATTGAATGTTTTTCTTAACAATATCATCGTTCCCAAACTGGCTACATTACTATTTTGTTTGCGAAATCTTTTTTTCTTTTCTCGGTTGAAAAGTCCAGACAAAGACAGTTTAAAAAACTTTCAAGATCGTTTTGGTGGTCTTTACCTTTACCTTAATATAAATATTGTTGTCTGTTTATTTGCATTCAATACCTGTTAAGATCTTCGTGAATCATTCTCCAAGCACATTATTTTCTTTTTTATGTTTCGAGGAAGAATCAAAACACCTAACAGGCGCTACAAGCTTGATTTAATCGTTTTTTTCACAGCATTAATGTCTACTTCCAAGTATAATTTTACTTTTCTTCCTAATGAATGGAAATTAAAACCTAAGAAGACCGGTTAAATTATAACTTCCTATGAGATGGTATCGGTGACTCACTGACCCAGTGCCTCCGGTTTACGGAATCCGTTTAGTACCGGCTTCTTTTCTTTCCTTGGTCTTCATTTCCTGACGTTCTTCTTTATGTTTACTAACGGTTTTTTGATGTTTGTTTGTTAGATGAACCTGCATGTGAAAGATAATGTTTATATTTATTTAACGATTTGGTCTTGCATTTATATTTCGTTTACTTCTTTTAGCTTTTGTGTGGAAATTAGATTATGTTGTGTGTGAAAATTGCATGAAAGACTTATAAGGTTCTTTGAAAATACAATGTTTCTACGAAAATGCCCAAATAGGTTAATTATTAGATGATACTTCGTTAGAATTTGCCAATGAAAACACGAAAAATTTTTGGTCCGATTTAAAAATTTCTGTTTTTTTTTTTGATAATATAATTTTAACTGTTTTTCTTCTTCACATAATTAGAGGAAAAAATATGTCAGTTTGCGTCCTGCAGATTCTACGTTGAATATCTCTCTATACTCGTTTAGAGCTGCAACGAACCAAGAACAAAATTCATTAAAAAGTAATAATTTTTACAGCATTTCTTATTTCGTTTGTTGGTCTAATGACTAACTAAAAGTAGCGTATTAATCATTACTTTTAACTAGCTTTATTTGAAATGAAAACTGCACACGTCTGCACAATAAGTTTTAAAATTAGCTTCTTTAACACACAAACAATAAAAAGAAAGTGAACAAACGGGACTTAAATCTAGACCTACATTTAAAATGTGCAAACATTGTCTATATATATTTTATAAGTTGTTAAACGACCTGACAGTTAAAATTTTCCTAGCAAAAAAGTCTCATTTATATTATATTCCTATTACACTACCTGTTTGTCGGATGGCATAACGTCAGTATATGTGGTAAATTTGGTGGTGCTGAGTTAAAAGTAATAATATGTAAATTAAGACCATTTTTTTAGCGATCTTATACGTTTCAAGTTATTGACATGTTCTTGTTTGTTAATTTTGTTCAATGATAGTAGGTTTACTATTTTTAAAATAATTTTTTTGACCAAATATTCCTATGACCCACTTTATCTAATAAATTAATAAAAAATCGAAATAAATTATGTGTTGTAATTATTTGCAGGAATTAAATTGAATTGGCATCAAGTTTGATGGACTTTTATTGGTGTTTTTTAAGTAATATAAATACATTTTAAATATGAGTTAGGTATAAAAAATAATTTTATACAGATTTGTTTAATTTCGAAAAATGAACCAGGCTGAAAAAAATGGTAAATAAAATTTTTATAAAAAAATTGAACCGACTTCTAAAAGTGCGCTAAAAAGTGAAAAATAACTAGAAATTTTAATATGAAATTGAATTTTTTGAAGTCGGCGCCAAACTAATACCTGGCAAAATGTGATTCGTATAAACAGATTAAAAATATTTTCTTTGTAATTGCTTTCTTACCACAGTTTGTATATATTAGTAGTTATTTATTCCATTTAGAAATAATTTGGCGCCGACTTCAAAAATTTCAATTTTATATGAAAATTTCTAGTTATTTGCACTTTTTAGCGCACTTTTAGAAGTGGGTTTAATTTTTTTATATAAAAATTTTATTTTTCGATTTTTAGTTTTGAATTCATTATGATATTCATAAATTATTTGAACTAAGTGCTAATCGAGATTAATGTACCTCGCAATGACTTCAAGGTGGCAAAAAAGTACCCATTTTATCCATAATTGTAAATCAGCCTAAAATGAACCACTCAAAATTTTTAGAGTTCTCCAAATACCAATGAAATTGTGTCAAACAAATATTTAGTCTGTCATTGTAAATCCACTATCTTAAATTTCAAATTAATTTTAGATTGGTAATATAGACCCCAAAACCTTCCAATATCGATATTTAAAGAATTTCAGACCTAAATTTCTTAGCCCGATATATTTTATATTGCATATTGAGTTTGTATACGCCCCAAGAACCCCGCAATGTCAATTTTAGATAAAACCGAAAAATGTAAAATTTTTAGTCCCTCATATTGTATCTTATCAACCTAATTGTTGTAAAAAATTGTCTTGCTTATGTATTTTCGGGAGTTCATAAAGATGTAGAGTTTTGCTATGGTATGGCGTTAACTGAGTCCGGATCCTCTCAGGAATATACCGTTCATGTTTCTTAAGAACGCGATAAATTCTTCTTTCAATTGCAGATGTGGGATCTTTAGCAAGAGATGTATAATTTCCTTTCCTTTCATTTATCACGACTGTAGCATTTCCTTTATCCGCTGGTAGAATTTTAATACTGGACTCCTTCTGTAGGTTAGCTGGGGCAGTTTTCTCTTCTTTGCTGATGTTTGGTTCGGTTTTTCTAGATTTTTGTAAACTTTCTCTTATTTTCCACCTGAACTCATCTGCAAAAAGGTCTTCGATGTTCGCTGAGTCTGCGGCGCTAATTATATCGAGAATGGGAACCTATTTTGGAGCAACCCTGAAGGTCAAACCTTTGGCAAGTAGTGAGTTTTCTGCTGAGGTTAATTCTTTGGCAGATATATTAACAATTGTCCTCTGGCTTTGAGATGGCTGTTGTCGTTTTTGTCTGCTCTGGTATTTGGAAAATTTCTTGTGGTGTATGATTCTTGTTTTGTTCTCACTTTGTCACAAGTAGCGTCAATTTTTCTTAGGATGAGGGCGTAGTCTTCTAATGTATATTTTTTAATTTTTTCGAACCGTTGGCGAATGTCCTCTAGTAGTGTTGTTCTAGTGGATAAAATTCTAGAACAACGCAGAAATAGGACAATATCGACAACGGATGAAGAACGAAAACCAGTATTGAACATCCCCTATGTTAAAGGCATTTCAGAAAAAGTTAGAAGGATAGGAAAACGATATAAAATCAACGTTGTTTTCAATTCAAATAACTCTCTGAGAAGTCGGCTCACTAGGGTCAAACCAACAACTCAAAGGGACATGAAGAACTGTGTATATCAGATACCATGTGAATGTGGCAATTCCTGCGTTAGCGAAAAAAAGAGGCCTCTTGACCTATGGATCAAAGAATACCAAAAATGCACATCTCGAGGAGAAACAGAAAAATCTGATGCCGCCAACCATGCCTGGGCTCATGGACACCACATAAAATGGTCTGAAGCTAAAATACTACACCGAGAACAACATTGGAGAAAACGAAAATTCAAAGAAGCCGCTGTTATACATCAGAACCCGAGTTGTTTTAGTAAACCATCTTTAGATATAAGAGAAGTGTGGAAACCACTTCTTAATAATTGTAAACTAAAACTAAATGCAGCATAAAAAAATGGGATTTTGCCATAGCAGACATGGTTGCACCCATCTCAGTCACACTATGTAGCTAAGGGATTTATTTAGTTTTACTGAAAAACAGAAATAAATACACTAGAAGTCCAACAGATATCTACTACTTCGCAAGAAACCTTGACTTGATACTGGCAGCGCCACGTGCGACTGGAAGCAAAAGCTCAAATACTCGTCCAGTGGGTTGCATAAGACAAATTTTTCTAGTAGAGAGATATTTTGTGGAGCAAATTAAACACAGTTTTGTAAGTCGATTTGTAACCTACATGAAGCTTATGAGACGTAATTAATCTCCAAGTCATAATATAGGCAACTCCATATACATTCCAATGGATAATCTTGGATTGCATTAAAATTGCACACCAGCAAAGCGATAACATTTCGAGGCATAATACTGTAATACAGACAAATTATTCTTGACATTTAGGCGAAGCAAGTTAAATTATTTCAATAATTGACTGCTGTTCGCGTATAATCTAGGTAAAAAATTGATTTAAATTTAATCATTAAATTATCAGTAGATATTAAAAAAATATATCTGTACTTATATTTATTAATATGTATTATTTTAATTTACAATTTTTTGGGGGGTTGCGCAAACTTGGAAACCTAAGGAAAAGCCGCCACTGTTAGATGACAAAAGGTGTTGATAGCGAGGGTGATTACATCACTGAATAAAAATTAAAATTGTTATTAATTTATCGATATTTTACTAAATCTCTACTTTTTTTTATAAACATCAAATTTTTGACTATTTCACAAAACCTGCGACGTACTTTATCTAACCTTGTATTAAATTAATTTGCATACACTGAGGTGACGAAGTATGATAACTTTCTCCTTTTTGATGACATGACACGATATTCGAACTATGGCAAATACCGAAATGCTTCACTCCTTAAAGGAATTACACTGCACCATTATAATTTAATCTAAAGAAAAACTAGGTAAAACACTGCAGACTAGAAGTATAATTTGAGGTCAGTAATTGAATCAGAATACAGAGTGTCCCACGGTAATTTAAATAGTCAGTTGTCTAGAGGAATGTTTTGCTAGTTTATGAATAACGGTCTTTTCGCAGTTTATTCGATTGACATAAAGATTTATTAAGGAGAGATAGGGGTGGTGAGGGGAGCAGCTTGAAATTTCATATTGTAGTGCGCTGCAAAATTTAACAATATATTGGCAACGTACGACCTTCATATTTTTTAAGCTGGAGTAACTAGACGAAATATAAATAACTGGCCAATTTTCATTACGGTGGAAAATCGGGAAACGCCGGAAAATTAACATGTTTTATGAACCAAAATTTATATACAACGTAAATACTAAAATTTTGAAATATATCGTTATTTCTACTTTAACTTTGCTATGATATATATATATATATATAGGTTTTCACGGATGGTGGGATGTGTACTGGTGTTTTTCCGGTTTTCAATCCGTTCGTCAATAGAAATATCTTCACGACGTTTCGCCAACATCTCAGCTGGCATTTTCAAGTGATGCTTCCTCGACTGCTGCTCGACTTAGAATCTAAATTCTATAATGTATATATATATATATATATATATATATATATATATACATATATATATATATATATATATATATATATGTATATATATATACATATATATATATATATATATATATATATATATATATATATATATATATATATATATATATATATACATACCCTGATGAGTCTAGTGAGAGACGAAACATGTATCTCTGCCGTATCACTATGGCGGGGAGGGTAAGCTTTGACTTTCTTCTCGGTATGGTGGTACAGGTAGGTCACCATCTCGATGGTGGTGGAATAGGATGAATTGTGTTTTATCACAATTTATTCTAACTGTGCAACCTCTAACACAGAAAGGATATGATGGAGCGAAGTTTGCATTCACTGTTTCGCATTTTACTTCACTTATGTACGGAGTTGCATATAGTTGTACGTTTGCGGAATGTGATTTCAGCACTACAACAGCATAATGTGGATATAACCACTGCTAATGCATCTCACACGGAGGTATCCGTGAAAGCCGTATAAACATATATATACATATATATATATATATATATATATATATATATATATATATATATATATATATATATATATTGATTTTTATTTTTAATTTTTTCTTGGGATTAGGTTCATATTTAAAATACAGTTTTCATTGCACTGACGTTTCGTTCTTTATTTAGAACATTTTCAAAAATAATTGTCTAATATTTAAAACGAATTATTAATATAATATAAATACACCTATATACAGACTTAAAATTCAACATTTAAGACAATAACATTTAAAACAATATCAGAAATTAAAATGATGATTATTTAAAGGATTATTTTTAGTAAATTTTACGGATCTTGAGAATTTGTCAAAACTATCGCTAACACTAACAAACCACCAAGGACTTGCATTTTATATTTGGGGATATGATAAATAAAAAATTAAAGGAATTTGTTTTTGTTTACGATTACACCCCTTTTTTGGTTTTTTTAATAATTTCCATAACAAATTAAAATTTACATCAGAATCTAAAGTAAACGGAAAAATAAATTTCCTGGATATGACTCTAATACGCCAGAATGATAAAATTCAAACGCAGTGGTATACAAAACCAACCTATTCCGGAAGATATTTGAACAACTTTTCAAACCATTCAAAAAACCAAAAAAGGAGTGTAATCGTGAACTTGGTTGACAGAGCCATTTTATTAACGTTCCCTACATTCAGACCCTCGATTCTAAGAAAAGTTAAAGACACACTTATACAGAACAATTTTGATATTAAAGATATTGACGAAATTATTAAAAAAAGAACATACAAACACTACAACAACCTAAGAACCAAAAATAAGGATGATTTACAACAGGAAATACAAAAACAATACATAGCATTACCCTATACAACAGACCTTTCAGAAAAATTAAAACACATTTAAAAAAAAAACACTATATTGTAGCATGCCACAAGACTTACAACCAACTAATCTCAATCTTTAAAAAATTGAAAAGCAAAACACCAACTATGAAAACTTCCAATATTGTATATTCAGTTCCGTGTGCAAACTGCCCAAAGCAATATATACGAATGACAAGCCAATTACTAAAAAATCGACTAAATGGACATAAATATACCAAAAATGCAGCATTGACAAAACATGAAAAGAATGAAAAACACTCTTTTAACTTTGAAAACACCAAAATAGTCGATAGTGACAAAAATTATCATAAATTAGTAATAAAAGAAATGATAGAACTGACATAAACAATCTAAGTCAAATTTATAACAATATTATTTAGACACAGATATTCCCTTAAGAACCTCAAAAATGTCTATATCACCTTAAAAGCAAAAACAAATTCCTTTAATTTTTTATTTATCACGTCCCCAAATATAAAATACAAGTCCTTGGTGGTTTGTTAGTGTTAGCGATAGTTTTGACGAAATCTCCAGGTACGTAAAAATTACTAAAAATTATCCTTTAAATAATCATCATTTTAATATCTGTTATTGTTTAAAATGTTATTGTCTTAAATGTTGAATTTTAAGTCTGTATAATAGGTCTATTTATATTATATTTATAATTCGTTTTAAATTTTAGACGATTATTTTTGAAAATGTTCTAAATAAAGAACGAAACGTCAGTGCAATAAAAACTGTATTTTAAATATGAACCTAATCCCAAGAAAAAATCAAAAATAAATAAATAAATAAATATATATACTTATATATTTCAACCACCTCTACAGTTTACCCATTAACAAATTTGTACCATGAAAAATAAAGTTATTCTAATTATTTATAAGCAAAAATAACACCTCTTTTTTAACAGCAATTTTAGAATAAATAGATTAAACTTTCCCTGTAGTTTGACTTTTCAAGAATCCATTTAACTCTAAAAAATGTCTCTAGAAACATTACCTTCTGAGTCACAAATGTTTAAACTTTTGGTGTCTTTAATAAACAATTGACATTATTCATAAAACTATTCAACTTATCGGGCTGAACTTTCGCACAGTTATAGAGACTCATAATAGCCTCATCATCAAGGTGTTGATGTATGTCAAAATCTTGTCGATTCAATGCCAAGAAGATGTAGGGAAGTCATTAAGGCAAATGGGTTTTCAACAAAATATTGAACTTTGCTTCTTTAATTTGTACAGACTTAATCATTTTTTGTGGAAATATTCTTTCCATACTTTTGTCTCAAGTGTTTTTTTATTTATCATTTTGTATTTTCATTTATTGAATAGAAAGTTATTAGTTTAGCAGTGTATATTTATTTTTTGATATATAATTAATTATTGATAACCAAATATTAAGGATATAAGCAGAAAACAAATCTTTCCATACTTTTGTCCATGACTGTATGTGTATTCCTTACAGCTACGTTAGGAAATATATTAGGCTATTATTATTATAGTATTTTTTCTGTATTTTTAAGTTTGGTAGGGCCATGGGGTGAACTCCGAACTGTGGTACTCTTTCCAACAATTCAAAATTGCGGTACCCATTCCATCCAGGTCAGTTATCCTGTATCTGAACTGTAGTACCGGAAAATATAACAGTTTTATTGATTAATACAGGCGCTTACAGAGAAATATATATATTTATTATTATGTATCTTACAAATGTGTACAATTACCATTAAATTTCTAGCTTGTAACATGAACCATGAACGAAAAGATCCAATATTAAAAAAACATGTTACAAATATTAATAAATATTAATAAATTTCTAAATATAGTGAAGACTATCCTGAACTATCCCTTACAGGTACTATTAAACTAACCATACCGCAATTCAGAAAAAAGATTAAAGGCCCTCCTGTCTAACAGCACTTAGTATTCCTCTTTAATGTCATAGAGGGAACAGTTTACTTCAGTAAGTCTAGAGTACAGAATGTGCATATTTTAAGGTCATGAGCCATCACGGAATGGTTAACGAAAAATAAAATAAAAACCACCTTTTTGACATAATCTTCACCCTGCGCTGTTAGCATGCATTCATATGAACTTGTTCTTTTTATTTTTAGAATTCCCTCGTAAACATTAAGACCTAAGGGAAAACACCTCATTAATTAATTTTTAACAAATCGGTTTTAAATAATCTTTTTTAAATACACGTCTTCATTTCAACATTTATAATTACTTTTTTAATAAGTTACCTAAATTGTTTAACTGCTTAAAT
Organism: Diaprepes abbreviatus; assembly: GCA_034092305.1. Lineage (NCBI taxonomy): Eukaryota > Metazoa > Arthropoda > Insecta > Coleoptera > Curculionidae > Diaprepes > Diaprepes abbreviatus. The sequence continues at coordinate 5,747,661 of JASJET010000105.1, forward strand.
AAGGTTCTTTCAAAAGGTTTTAATGCAAATTAAAATGCAATATCCTTTTGAACAGGATGTTGCATATTCCCGAACTCATTTAACCAAACAAAAGGATTTTTATGATAGTTATGTCGTAAAGAATGGAAGGTTCTTCGCTTAAAAACTGGCTAAGTAATAAAATATCTGCTAAATTAATGATTTATAAAAATTTTAATAGCATGTTTCAGAATTTTAACAAGAATGTAGTGCTTTTATGACCAGGGATGGGAGCGTGGTAACTATTACGTTTACAACACGTTTTTACTGAGGTGGTAAAAAGTATTTGTTACGTCTAGATTTTTATGGAAGGCACTCCAATACTATAAATTGGAACGGTCTTTTATTAGCCATAAAATTTTGGCTAATTATGAGTTATCTATTATTAGTAAAAATTTCCAAACAATTATACATTTTAAACCAATGGAATGCATCGTTTTTGTGTAAGATTAACATAAACAAATGCCAGTTTAAATAAATTAACGAATAAATTGAAGTTAAGAAAAGTATAACTATTAATAAAGAGGATTTAATTCAGTTAATCGAGTAAAGCTACTTCATTCTATATAGGCCAGTTGTTCACTCTCCTACGAATAGCATGAACCGACCAATTTTTTTTTCGTATTTCTAGTTCACGAAACCATTTTTATTAAATTTGTTATATTTTTGTAATTTTTCCTAATAAAATTGTTTTGTCCGAGTGGACCTTTTATTAACAATAAACTTGCAAAAAAAATACAATTCGAAAGCATTTTTCTAGAAAAAAACAGGTTAAAATAAACACCTCTTCTTCTTCAGGTGCCATATCAGGTCCCCCTGACGTTGGCAATTACATTGGCAAGTCTTTCACGGTCCTGCGCTAGCTGGAACAGTTCCCCCGCGCTACGTATACCTGTCCATTCACGAATATTCCTCAACCAGGAAGCCTGTCTCCTTCCTACCCCTCTACGTCCCTCTACTTTACCCATCATGATTAGCTGAAGAATTCTATATCGCTCCCTTCTGAATATATGTCCAAGTAATGAAATTTTTCTACACTTCACAGTGTTTAATAGTAAACGAGTTGTGTCGGCCCTATTGAGTACCATTCCGTTGGTCTGTCTAGCTGTCCCAGGTATTCTCAACATTCGCCGGTGTAACCACATTTCGAGAGCCTCCAACCGATTAATCGTGGCAGCCTTAATTGTCCAGATCTCTGCCCCATATAGCAACACCGGCCAGACGTATGATCTTATCATTCTCTGTCGTAGTTTTAGGTTGAGGTTATCATTGCAGAAAAGTGGTTTCATTTTTTGAAAAGTTGTTCTAGCAGTCTCTATTCTACACCTTATCTCTTTATCTGGGTTTAGATTTTCGGTGATATAACATCCAAGATATTTAAAATGAGTCACCCTGTCAAAACTTTTCCTTCTATTTGTATTGAAGCGTTAAGATGGGGTTGTCTATTAAAGACCATAAATTTTGTCTTTTTGATATTCATGTTGAGTCCCATTTCTTCACCCTCAGTGTTAACACAGTTTAATTGATGTTGCAGGTCTTGTAGTTTGTCGCTTTGGATAACAGTGTCGTCAGCATATCGTATTGTATTTATATAATCTCCATTGATTTGTACTCCCATTCGATGTCCTTGAGTAGCCCGTTTAAAGATTTTATCTGATTATATATTAAAAAGCAGTGGAGATAGTATGCAGCCCTGTCTGACGCCTCGCAGAATTTTACTTTCTTTTGTGAGTTTTCCATTTAGCCTTACTGTTGCTTTCTGCCGCCAATATAGATTTTTAATAATTCTCACGTCTCTGCTGTCTACCCCTACATTATTTAAAATGTCTATGAGTTTTCTGTGCTGTACTCTGTCGAAGGCTTTCTCGTAATCGACAAAACATATGAATACATCCTTATGTTGGTCGCGGCATTTTTGCAGAAGTATATTTAGAGCTAATAAAGCCTCTCTAGTACCTAATAAACACCAAACGGATCTTATTTCTAAAAACTCATAGGAGTCTTTGAATCTTCAACTTTAATAGAGATTCTTTTGATATGAGCAATATGACGCTGAAAGTGGAGCTCAAAAGTAACCCAATGATTTTTACCCGACAAATCGGGTTATTGATGAAAATGATCAAATTATTAACGATGAAAACAATGAGCGCCACTTTCAGCTTTACAGACTTCATTTGCCCGTATCAAAAAAATCTCTGTTAAAGTTGGGGGTTCAAAGATTGTTATCCATTATTCAGAATTACGATCCGTTTAGTAGTTTTCGAGAAAAAAATTTCCAAAAATGACGAATTTCGGGTTTTTTCATAAAATCACAAATATCTTGGCAAGGAAGCGTTTTTCGAAACTTTGTCAAGAAACAAAAATGGTTTATTTTAGCTAAAAAATACGTCCGAATTGATATCATGCATTTTCTTTTTTTTGCAAGTTTTTTTTTGTTAATAACAACTGACGGTTCATTCGGACAAAAAAAATTTATTAAGAAAAATTACTCAGAAAAATTTAGCAAATTCAATAAAAAAGGTTTCGTAGACTAGAAATGCGAGAAACAAATATATATATATATATATATATATATATATATATATATATATATATATATATATATATATGCCAACAACAGTCATATTCCTAGGTAAGAGGCAGGGTCGGATCGATTTTTCTGAATTCTAAGCTCTTAAGGAGGGGGGCGAGTTCAAGCGAACGTGAGTTGTCGACGGGGGGGTGGGGGGAGAAGCCAACAATATTCACATTCCTAGTGTAAGAGGCAGAGTCGGGTGTATTTTCCTAAATTTGAAGCTTTTGGAGGGAGCGATCGCCCCCACCGCCACCCCCTTGGATTCGCCACTGGTTCTATGATGTACTTCCTGTAAAAAAATTGCATATTTGTGAAAGTTAAATCTACCATTTTGAAAATATATTAACTGAAATTTGGCTATGGCAAATTTGTTCAGGCAGTTTAAATTCTTAATCAGCAACTGTTAAAACCACTTTAATTAAATTTCTATTTGTAGGTCTAGTTTAAAACCACCATCTTGTATCCGCAATTTTGTAATTTAGGAAACTTCGCTTTTTATATTAAAAATTATGAATATGAAACATATTTGTGGAATTTAAATCCCGTAATGTATACTTTTATGGCAAAATAATGAAATTTAATTTTTAAGTCCGCCATCTTGAATCAACCATTTCGAGAATAGTATTATAAAAAAAACCGTATTATGACTGTAATGAGAAAAACCAAAAATTATTTTATATGTGATTTGAAACAAATTGGTAGAGTAGATTAGTATCTATAGCAAAGAATTAAATATTATATCGAGGATTTATTCAAATTTGTTGCCATATTTGACCCGCCATATTGGTTTTTTCAGAAAAGCTCAACTGCAAATGAAACTTTACCAAAAATTTAATCCTAGGGCTATTTTTGCTGCGATAAACAATGGAGAGTAGGAGTAGCCCACTTGACAAACAACGCCCCATATATATATATATATATATATATATATATATATATATATATATATATATATATATATATATATATAAACATTTATTTGTTAATTATAAGCAAATAATCATAAAATAAACAATACATAAGCATGAGGAACTTGACTTATTATAACTATGTTTGAGAGTGGTTATTATAGCAAAAGCTATGAATTTATGTGTACTCGGTGAGCGCCTCGAAGTAGACTTCCACTCCCCTTCATACACGGCGGCGTGTACGTGCTAATTGATGAAATGCTGATTTATTGAATTCAGACGTCATCGTCGTCCGCTTTCGGACGAGTCGCGTGAAGGTTATCCAAAATTTTAATTAATTATGCAATATTATCATGTGACATACTGTGAGGATGAGACATCCCTGGGCATTAGTAATAAAAACATATGTATAATATTGCATGAAAATTTGATCGTGATGGAGATGTGTTCGCCTTGAAATTCGCATAATTGAGGTCTCAAAAAAAAGCTTGTGTCGATTGGTGCAAGGAAATGCTCAAAAAATATGATCGCGATGCTTCAAAAAACATTTATAAAATCGTTACACGTGAAGAGTATTGGCTCTATTTAAGCCCGAAAGTAAACAACAGTCAGTTTTATGAGTATTCCACGATGAGTGAAAATTAGAAAATGTAAATCGCCGCATTTTCTTTTAAAAAAACTATGCCTTTAGAGAATCGTAGAATAGTTAACTCTAAATGGTACACAACCCTTTGTTTGCTGGAAGTCTTTGGTGAATTAAGGAAAACAAACCGGAAACGACGGATCACTCTCCATCATGACAATGCTCACACAGCGATTTAAAGAAGTAAAGTTTTGAATACTCAAAAAGTGGATTTGATGGGTCATCCGCCTGATTGACATCCAATGACTTATTTTTGTTTCTGTACACGAAAAACAAACTGCGTGTTCAATAATTTTATATACAGGCTTAATTGACGATGCATTGAAAAACAATGTTTTGGTGATACCATCTTCCCAAAAATGCCTTTCAGATCGATTCACACATAAAAAAGTTTATTGATCATGAAAAATATTTTAAAAAACAACAAAGCCATTTTTATTGTAAATATTCTCCGTGGTAATATATCATTTTTATTTTAGATTTGGATTCAGATTCAACCTCAAAATGTCCCATGTTAACAGAATGTCCATTCAGAGCTGAACAATGTCAGGAAGATGATGATTGTTCCCCAGATGCCGTTTGCTGTAAGAGTCCTTGTGGGAAAGTCTGCACAAAACAACTTTTTACAGGTAGAGTTAATATACCGAGTTTTTAGCTCTCTAACATGAGTCAGTTTTTACCCTTTGTAAATAAAAACAAATTTAAAATTAATGTATAATACAGGACTTGAATATATGAAGGTTTAAAAACGTGGGCGACAAAATATCAGCAAAGTCAAAGCCCTGAAAATATTTATAGGTAGAAATCTTTTACAATGGTTCTTCAGCATGTAAAGGAAGTTTTTATGTGAGAATTGGGTTACTGATAGGTCTTGGAATAAGTTGGGTTTTAATCGGAGTTCATTAAGAGTAGTTAAAGACGGATTAGAAAGAAAAGGTCATTTTCAGCTAAAAAAAAATTTGATTCTATTAGGGAACAATAAAACTAAATCCAATGTCAATTTTGGTTTAAAAAAATATATATTATTTTTAAATTAATACTTATATTTAAAAACCGTGGGAAATTTTATAAATTCAAGTTACCAATCTGTGTTATAAAACGCAAAATCCTGTATTCTTTAAGTGATTCTGAACGACATAATTGTCTCTAATTAACTTTGCAATTGCAAAATAGTTGCCTTCACTTGAAGATGCTATAACGTGTTCTGTGTATGGGAATAATGTCACAAATCTTGAATTTAGTATTTGTTTAACTGTTACAGTTTTATTTATATGCAATAAGAATACATCTAGAAATAAACTAAAAAAAAAACAGTAAAAAACTAGTTTATTATCAATTTATTGGAGATTCTACAATACCGTTATTTACTGAATAATAACTGTCCTTTTTGTTAGAACCAGATTTTTTTTAACGAACTGGATTACAGTCGAACCTCCAGAACCTTGCTAAAAAGATTAAAATGTCTCTCCAGTGAAAAAGACTATCGAAACGAATATATTATCTCTTCGTCTCTCTAGCACTTTACAGAACGAAATGCAAACGCCTCTCTATCAGGCTGTTAGCAAACAATGTTTCTCATTTCTTCTTCATCCTGGTAGGAAAATGTTTGCGGAGTATTTTAGTGGCTTATTTCCAATTTATCGTCCTTCACTTGTTTAAATAAACCCCTTATTTGAAGAAATGGTGCTTATGTAAAAATACTTCAAATAGGTCCATTTATTAATATAGTTTATTGAGTAATATCGTAACTACTAGTGATATTCTTACACTACATCTTAAAATGTAGAATCCTTCAAGTAATTTCGAACGAGTTAATTGTCTTTGCAATTGCTAAATATTCCCTGCACTTGTCAAGAAATTATAATTCATGGGAATGTCACAAATCTTGTATTAAGTATTTGTTTAACTGTTACAGTTTTAAACAATTAAGAACCGGTTATGCAAAACCAGACCTATTAAATTACTTTAAGATGATTTTGCACAACTATAACGTTATTGTTTCTCTTCTTTTATTTTGCAATTGTTATTAAAAATAAATACTACAGAAATATAAAATAAAACAAATAGGTTTGAAATAAAAAATTTTATATGTAAACAAGGGGGTCAAACACGCAGCAATTATGATATATGATATTTCTGTTTAGCCGATTTGGAAAGTCATGTCATGTTGTAGTCTGCTCTTTAAAAATTCACACATTCGAATAATACCCCAGTATACATACCAAGATAAAGTAACAACCTCCGTTATAAATATATATATATATATATATATATATATATATATATATATATATATATATATATATATATAAATATATATATATATATATATATTTTATGTATGTACGCCAATCATTTCGAAACGCCTCTACCGATTTAAATAAAAATTTGTGCTTTATGTTTAGGTGGTTGCTGCGATGATCCTTTGTAATTTTGATGGAATTGGTGCAGTAAAATCCTAGATGGCGCTTATAATCTGGCGGACACACAAAATTAATATTGTTCCATTTCTTCCAAAATTAATATGGGGAGTTTACAGAACCGCAGAGAGCAATTTAAATTACATAGAGCGCAATTTCATTATAGCAGATCCAATATGGCCGACTAAAAATATAATATTTTTTGATTTTGTCCAAATTTGATATTGGGGGTTTTTGGGAGAGAAATTATGATTTTATAATTACTTCTGAAAAATTCAGTATGGTGAATCCAATATGGCAGATTCAATTTTTCCAAAATCCGTATTAGGGTTTTTTTTATAATCATAGATTTGGTTTCGTAGTTAAGTTGATCTTTTAAAATTGAATTTAGCAGATACAATAAGATCAAAAAAAACTTTACATTTTCTCGATTTTCTCCAAAATTGATATTAAGGATATTTTGGGTCTTTCATTAATTTTCTTAACATTCATTAAGGGAAATCTAGTAAGGCCGGCTAAAAAAGTTACATTTTCGGAATTTGCTAAGGGAGTTTTCGAGGGCCTATATTACAAATTTAAAATTAATTCCCTAAAATTCAAAGTATCAATCAAGCAGATAAAATTTTTGTTTTGGTTGAGTTTCATGTAAAATTTACATTGGGATTATTGCTTAATTTAGTGTGCTTTACAATAACTATGGCCAAAACGGGCCTTTTTTGCGACCTTGGAATCATCGCGAGGTATATAGCACTTACCTCAAATAACACAGGTCTACAAGGTTCTGTTGTTGGGTAGCTGGGAGTCAATTCCGAAATAATATGATGCGTAGAATCCTAGAGGTAAGAATTAGCCCATCATTTTAGAATTTTAACATATTTGAGGTTATGTACTCGAAAAATGGGTTTTTTAGCTACTTTTAAAGTTATGTACAGGATGCACAAAACTTTCTTGGTCTTTTTTCTAATTGCATCATTTAATGCTACTCTTATCCTTCAAAATAATTGAGCGTTCACTTACGATTTTTTCTTAAAAAGTTACGCCCATTTTAAGTTATGAAATATATCCTAATAACGTCATACATTTTTCTATTGTATACATCTCTCGAAAATTTGTATTTGGCGACTTTTGTGGTCGCTGAGTATAAATATGAAGTCAGAAATTTGAAATTTTTATTTCCAATATGGTAGATACAAAATGGCGTATCAAAATTTACAAAATATGATATTGTATCTAAAAAATTTCACGTAGGGGTTTTCGGAGTAGCTGATGAATATTATGTCAGAAAAGAGAAATTTGCAAAAACAATATTAATCTATAGAAACCTACTAACCTAAACGGTACTTTTGCAAGAAAAAATCATGATGCAACTAGAAAAAAAGACCAAAAAAATGTTGTGTATCCTGCACATAACCATAAAACTAGCAAAAAAGCAGTGTGGGAGCACATAATCTCAAATATCTCAAAATCGTTACGTGATGAACTAATTCTGACCTGGGATTCTGATTCTTCTCAACAATTACTTCAGAAATGATTTGTAGTTTCTCAACAACAATCATGACCCAATTTTTTGTAGACTTGTATATTTATGGGTATTATGGGTTCAACACTAAAAATAAAAAGATGTTTAAAAAAATGAACACCCTTTTAAAAAAGCGCTAAAAAGTAGAAGACTATGAATTTTTATATGAAATTGAAGTTTTTGAAGTCGGCGGCAAATATCTCAGGTATTTTTTTTTTCAAAAGACTCAACGCAATTCATAACAATGTATCATGTTAGATTTTACCTAAAATTGACATTTGAGGATTCTCAAGGTCGTAAAAACTCAAGGTAAATTAAAAATTTATAATTCAGTCTGTGTAATGAAAAAAGATCGATTCCACCCAAAAATTTATTATAGATATATGAAGATTTTAAATCATACGGGGGGGGGGGGGGGGGAGAGAGAGGGCTAGTAAACGATAAAGTAAAGTAAATTAACTTACTCATAAACTATTCAACTGATCTGGCTGAGCTTTCGCACACTTATAAAGACCCATAATTGCCTCATTATCAAGGTGTTATATGTCACTTTCGACCATTATTTTAAAACTTATTAAAGTTTGTAAAATAATGCACAAAAGGGCATTTTTCACCATTATCTCGATAAATTGTTTATCGATTTGGACGAATAAAATATCAAATTAAAGGTTTTTTTAATACCTATATTTTCACCAATCTGCTAATACAACTTTTCATCGGAAAATTCTACGGACGGAAAATCGAATTTTCCTAATTTGACCGTTATTTATAAAAAAAAACTGAGCCAATCTGATAATATCTCTTTACTAATTATCATTTACTAGGCTCATCCCTATGATTTAAAACCTTCGGATACCTGTAATAGATTTTTTCGCCTTTTTTAGACAGACTGGAGTATTAAGATTTAAATTAAGTTTCGATAAGTAGGTATTTTTTATAGAAAAAGTTGAATATATTTTCAAATTATTATCTAGTGTACACTCTACATTATTTTAACTCATTTACACATTGTATTGTTTAAATTTTTTTTGGGTAAAATCCTAAATCTACCTGTATTATCGAACAAAATACAGTTGTTACCACTTTTACAAATCAGAGAGAACACAACCTCTATGACATTTTCTCTAAGTGAATGAGTTTCTTATAGTGTATATTTTTTTAGTCTAAATTAACTCTTTTAATTGCTTATTTATAATTTTTTTGTTTACTTTCGAATTATACTAGAAAAAAAATTGTTATATAAATTAAAAATATGCATTGAAAGTAAAAAATTATTATTTCATTTCATTTTTTAGTATCGATAAAAATGACATGCATATCAAACCTCATAAATAATAATCTATGATTATATGCATTAGAAACGTGACATATGTTTAAAATATTAAGTGCATTTTTATAGAATAAATTTATTAATCCTAAACGGTATGTAAATTTTGTCCTATATTTAAATATATGGACAATAACTCTCGACTCAAGTTCATACAAATAACAACAAATTATAATATTAAATTTGCATAATACAAAGCTTATCATTCGAAAGATTTCCTTTAGTGAAATCTTAATTTTTAAACCTACTAATTAACGCAAATCTAACAGAACCATGTGTTGATAATAGGAATAATAATTAACGATTATTACTTTTGGATTACGGTGTATAATATTAATATAGGTAGCATCTCGCGGGAAGGAGGGGTATATGAGCGAGGACCAATCGATTCTTATGGGCAAAGGTCATTGAAAAAGTATTCATCGTATCTGCTAGCAAATTCTTTCAATTTTTATTACTACATATGTTTGCCACTGAATTCTAAAGTATTCAGTGCGTAAGCAAATTTCTTTAAATATATAGTGTAGCCCAAAGAAGCTTATTATTTACCATCATCAACGTTTTAAATTGAATGTCCTACACTGTTAAAAATAACTTTAAATTTAATGCAAATTTAATGTCCATTCTACATTAAATTTAATAATTTTGTACTTTAAATCGTGAATAATTTACATTTACTTTGAATTTAAAGCAAATTCATTGAAATATCAGTTTGTTTTACATTAAATTTGATTAAGTGGTATCTTAAATTTCAATAAAGTAACTAAGAAGATATTTCAACTTCAGTACACCAAAATTAATTCACATATACCCTAATATTAAAGGAATATACATTATTATTCAATATACATTGCATGAGATTCCGGGAGATGACGCAACTTGTATTGAACGTTTTATTTAGTATGATATAAGTTGCTTAAAGGACTCAATTTTCTTATAATGATATGTACATGTCTGTTGGTAGTGATGGAAACTAATGAGTTGGAAACCAGTGTACAGATGACAGTACACCACCTTTTCCTGGTAGCAGAATTATTTGACCTCACATTTATGTTGGTTGGCATTAAATATGTGATAGCATATTTAAATTCAATGAACAATGGCTGTAAATTAAATGTACATAGTGTCGCAATTTAGCAATGCCCCTGGTAGTAAGGACATGTAGCTAGCGATCTATCTCCGACCACCGTAGTAAATGTATGGATGTTTCGTCCCGATACCGGTGGTGGACTCATCAGTGGGATCCACCGGTATCTTTCCGAGACATCCTTGTACTTTCAACAAACTTGGACCTCTATTTAAGTTCAGTTTTGCCGGAAAGCAGTGGTGAGATGTTATGTTCCACAACAATAGTTACCTTAAAAGTAATGATTAAACTTTAAATTTAATGAAATACATTAATTTAGATTAATGCAAAAATTATTAAATTTAATGCACCACATTTAATTTAATTTAAGAAAAGGTTTATGTTTGCTTCCAGCATATTTATCTTAAATTTAAAGCCTTTCCTTTTTACAGTGTATATTGTAAAGTTTTTGAAATTTGTGACAAATCTAGAGACATTTCATACAATGTTCAGGAGTGTTTTTTAGCATTTTAACAATCCATCCTGGATTGATAATTTTAGGCCGAAAGCGGACAAGAAGTGGATATTGAAAACCTAAGATAATGATGTGTAAATCATTTTAGGTCTGGTTAAAGTCAAAAATTAAATGTTTTATAACTCATAATCGGATCTTAGCAGGATGAGAGAGCCGGAATTTTCGGTAAAAGCACTGGAGACGAAGAGGTTTCCTCTCTAGGACACCACGCAATGGTCTCTCTGGGGTCCAATATAGTAGCTTTATGATTGGTGTCTGAGTGCAAAGAGATACTTGACAATCTACCAAAGAACGGCTGCTCACTCAGACTTGTGGGGGTCAGATGTAGACGGAAACGAGGAAGCGGACTGTTTGGCAAAGATGGAGTTCGCGACTGAGCCATAAGGCTTCCAACCTGTTTCAATTACTGTTAGTAAGAGAGAACTGAAACTGTTGCTAGAAAGTAAATTTATTGAATGATGGAGGGAAGTCGATGGAATAAGATGTGTCAAGGAACATATAATTGGATCTAATAAACGGGTTACTAGGGAGCTTCTTTTTCTACAGAAAAATCATAGTGGGTTTGTTGATGGGAGATTGTCACCTACAAGGTCATCTTTATTGAATGTGCGTCACAGATGACTTGGTATGAAGATGCTACCTGGGGTAGGATCAAACTGTTAACTATGTTCTCAGAGAGTGACCGGAACTCAACATACTGATGCAGAGACATTTTGGAGATACAATAATATCACCCGAAGAAGTTAGGCAGGGTCAGGTAACGAGGCTGCTTGAATTCACGAAGGCGATCGGCTTCAAATTACCTGTGGTTATGGTGGGATATAATGGGCCCAACGAGCCCTAAGCATCAATAATCGAGTATCACCACCCTTATTTGTTCATTTATTCAAGATGTAAATTATTTTTGTTAGTTAAAGTCAAAAATGTATGTTACTTTCTAAATAAATATATTATAACTAATAATTTTTGATTCCTCTGTAGAATGTAAAATTTGCAAAGAATGTGCAAAATTATAAAGTAAAATCGATAGATCCGCGCGTCTTTCAATAGAAGAAACGAGATACATTCTCACTGTGTGTATAAAATTGTAAGACGAAGATTAATAGTTCAAGGTTGAGCTTAAACCACCAAACCTTGAAAAATAAACTAATATTTTCCCATTTTGATAAAATTTCAAACTTACAGCAAAATATGGTTATATTAAGTATCGTGTGTCGCTACAAATTTGCAACTAAAATTACACTGGTTAACAAACTTTAAACTTCAGTGTGCTACACGAACTATTTAGTGTTTTTTTATAATATAGGGTGTCGTCAATAAAACTAAGCAGTTATAAATTTTTTTCACGTATAAATTTTATTTGGTAAAGAAATATAAATTTTATAGGAAAAATAATAGTAATCCGGAAATAGGTAAAAACATGTACTATATAAATTAAAGATTTACCAGTTTCTGGAATATTTGGCTTCCAGATGGTTCCTTTTGATTATCCAGCAGTAGTCAGCCAAGATTCTTAAGTCCCACCTACGCTGATAACCTCTTTTCATGTTTGAAATATCCAGATGGATCCAGGAGCGGATCCAATCTATCTCTTTGGGGGGGGGAGGCAGTAGTACCACAAGAGTGCACTAAGGCAACTGAAAGCAAGCTGTCGACGAGAGAGGGTGGACGCCAGCGATATTCGCGTTCCTAATGCAGCAGGCTCTGGCAAATATATTTTTCTGAATTCAAAACGCTTGGAGAGGGGAGTGAGTGAAAACAAGTTGTCCACAGGAGGGGGGTGTGATGCTAGCAGCATTTACTTTCCTAATAGCAGGACCGGGTCTATTTTTGTGAATTTGAAACTCTCGGGGGCGTGATCGCAAACGAAAGCGAGTTGTTGACAGGGGGGAGATGCCAACAGCATTAACATTTCTAGTGTAAGAGGAGTTTATTTTTCTGAATTTGAAACTCTTGGGCGATCGCCTCCCCCTTACTTGTATCCGCGCCTGGATAGAATATTTCTCCATGCTCATCGCATACAACCCCCAAATTCTCAAGCGAAAAATACAGATATGAGTCCATAATATGAATTTTAAGCGACATGTCAACAACCAAAATCATTATATGTCAATATAAACTTGTTAATCAACTCTCTATAGTTGTCACTCTTATGATTACCCAGAAAATTCGCAATCACGTTCATGAAGCATTGTCATGCTGATTTTTCCAAAACATTCAACTTTTCTTCAAATTTTGGATCTTTTATTAATTTCCTGATTTGAGTCCCTACGAAAATGCTTTCTTGATTTTAGCATCACTTAGTCTGGAGAATTTTTTTATAGAGACTTGCTTGATATGGAGTGACGGGGGAAATACATCAGAAGGAATTATTAGGAATCCTAAAAGCCTACAACGTATAAAAAATTTTGGTTTCGGTCGGTATTGTCCCTTATTATGTTATAAATAAAAATGTAATAAAAGTAAAGCAAATAAATGAAAAAAATTTCTATATTTATCATAATAAAGAGAACTTTTCTGTTGGAGAAACTGCCATTTCTTTCTGTGAAACACAAATCTAAAAAAAAACATATGTTTTTCACCAAAACTTAGAAAAAGGAAATCGAGAAAAATGTGAATTGATTTGGTGTGAAATAGCCATATATTTCCATGAAAAGGTGACATATAGAATAGCATTACTAAGTAGAGGAATGTCTTAAAATGGCGATATAAATAGCTTTGGAGGAAGCTTTAGTTCTCATTGCAAACTGAGTTTTGTAGGTTCACGATGAGATATTTCTGGATATCAATTATATTAATGGAATATTATCCTTATATTCAGTAGATACAGATTCGTCTACTGGCTCAAAATCCTCGCATTCTTGCTCCGACTCTGTGTCGTACCGCTAATTTCATCTAGATATTCTTCCTATTCATCTTCACTCCCTCACCACCGACAATTTCCTCATTTTCTTTTATAACCAGTCCAAAATATTTTTTTGTATTGTAAATAATGCCAAGCAAGTATTCTACCTTATGAGTATCAAACAATTCTAGTAATGCGAGTTGTATGGTCTCTGGGAGACCGCACATAAAAAAACGCATCTTTTTCCCATGGAACTCGTGACCAAACTAGCCAGCTCTGCGATAAATAATATATATATATATATATATATATATATATATATATATATATATAAAATCCTTTTTAAGAAGGTACTAATAACTAGAGAAACTTTAAATCCCAAAAATTGGGCATTTATTTAAATTCCAGTCTTTGAAGATCCTTACGCAACGGACCGAGGTTTAAACCAAATAAGCTGACACTTGAATCTCTAAATTTGCTAAAGCTGAAAATAAAGAATTGGGCTTAATTAATAAACTGACGTGTCATGTAACACTAGGTTTTTTGCGATCTATTCATGCAAAATTAATTTTATATAAAATAATAGGGTTTACACACTGAAAAATAATAATTAAAAGATGAATTTGGATGTTCTTTGTTTAAGTAAATTGCTCCAATAACAAACAAAGATTCGTGTCAAAATAATTAAAGTATACTTTTTTTTGTAATCTTGTTAAAAATAATTACTCGCAACCAGATTAGCCTCTTTGTGTTTAACTACAATAAGAACTACTTTGAATCTTTTTTTATTCTTCGCTAATTATTTAGTTGGAATGACAAGAAAATGACTCATAATTCAAGTTAATTAAAACTCTTAAGTATTTTTTTTAGTGCGGATTATTCATTTATGTGTAACCAAGGTTAAAAGGGTGTAGTATTTAAATTATTTATGTTTTGTTGTAAAAAAAACAGACATGAAGGAATGTGCAGGAATTAATCAACTTTTTACCACGTTTTTATCAACCCGCTTTCTTGTCTGTCTGTTCTGTTTGTTTGTTTATTTGATTCAAATTTTGCAATCGACTTTAAACTAACTTCCCGATGAGCAAAAGCTAAAAGGAGAATATATATATATATATATATATATATATATATATATATATATATATATATATTGAAGTTATTAGCATTACAAGTTCAATGGTCCGTTTTTAAATTATTTCTTACTGTTTACTAGATTTTAAAACCAACCATCTCCCCGCACCATGGTCTCCTAGCTCTCGCGCGTCATTTTTCGAGCTTTTTCATAAACATCCAACGCGTTTTAACAATAAAACCAATACATATGGCAAATGACAATTTCATATCGACAGAGTACTCGGAAGCATCAACCGAATGATTAAAAAATCTTTCTTCAAAGAAAATATTTTTTCGAGTAATTTCATGCTATATTTATTTAATACCATTTCTTTCAACAATTACAAAGTCATTCAATTTGTTTATGAGCAATAAAAAAAATTCCAAAAATTCCTTAGATTTTCCTAATTCTTTGATCTGAAAAAACCCAATGCAACTGGCTTATATACCTAAAAAAAGAGGCGCCCTAATAAAATTATTATTAAACATTTATGCGGCATTTGTTGATTTTTTGATTGCAAATTTTCGACCCAAACCTAAAAAAGCTACATTAATTTATAGTTTCGAAAAAAACGAGTTACTTATTTTGATTTGTTAACTAATTTATATCAAACCAACTTCTAAAAGAATCTCCCTCGTACAATAAAACATTTCACCTTTTCAAATCCAAATCAAAGATTCATCAAAATCGAAACGTTAAGAATTCGTTGTGCAATGTAATGAAAGATGGTTATCTAAACTGAATATTATTTATTTATTAGATGTATTATTATCTAGGATTTGATCTTTTGCAAATTATGAAGAAATTTTAATGATTAAGTTTCACAAAATGAAAATAAATATCATCTTAGACAATATAAATTTTATAACTTTCTTAATGGAAAACAGCTATAATTATGATACCAACTATGTGTAGTATGATTTAGTAAAGTAGAAAGAGCCTAGGTTCCGTTACAAGAACGTTTAAGAGGTAATTTATTTTCGATTAAATATATAGCCAAAGAAAGAACTAGCAAAAATGTATCTATTAGGAAATATTTTAGATATAGGTAAATGAAATAATCAAGTTTTCGCAAAAAGCTGGTATACGAGTGTCGATTACACGAAATAACTTCTGTTTTCTTGATAATATAGTTTAGACATAGCTAAACTAATACAATCAGTTTTTTTGATCCACTTCCCAGCAGTCGAAGTTTTTGGTGATCTCGGAAAGATATCACCCCAATTGTCTCTCGAAAACAATGTAGTGATAACGTTATGAATTTTATATTTTTGATTTCTTAGCATTTCAAAATATGAAAGAAAGTAATCACAATTTTTGCAAATCCCTTAAAATAAGAATATATAACATTCATCATCACAGGTATGTGCCCACTACTCGACATTGACCTTCTCTAAACTCTTCCAAGTATTTCTGTTCTGTACAGATGCAACTCAGTCTATCGATATTCGCTTGAGCTGATCCAATCATAGTTTTATCGAATCTTGACTATCATTCCAGGATCTTTTTGGTCCAATGACCATTTTTAGTCTGGCAATATGTCCGGCCTGTCTCCATTTTAACCTAGCAATGCATTTTATATCCTCCACTTTAGTTCTTTTATAGAGGTCCTCGTTTCTTATCCTATCCCTTAATGTTATTTAAAGTATCGATTTTTTCACCTGCCTTTGAGTTACTTCCTTACTGAAAACTTTGTAAGGGTAAGTATTTCTGTATCATAGGTTCAGAATGGTAAGCCGAATTGGTTAAAAAAAATTCTTTGTAAATTTATGGGAATGTTGGCTTTGAAGACGAGTCTTAGTTCCGTATGTTGCCTATCCCATAATTATCCATCTTGAAAGTTCACATGTCTGGCTGTGTCTGCCGATTATCACTTCATGTCATATATATATATATATATATATATATATATATATATATATATATATATATATATATATATATATATATATATATATATATATATATTCCAACAACTGCAATTTTCGATCCGTTTGTGTTTATTAATTCGTTAGGGACTGTAGTTGATTTTCATTCCGACTGCTGTGTTGCGTCTTTGGCGTCATTAAAATTATCTGGTACCAAAAATATGTCATCTGCAAATCAGTGATGTTATAATTGTGCTCCACCGACATTAATTTATTTGTTGTCTAATTCGAGATTTTTAAATGTTTTCAGGATGTCAAACTCTTCGAATGTCAGCATCTCGCCGAGCAAAAGCATTGGGAGTCGAACCGAAATCTGTCAGGATGCCGCGATGCAACAGGCAGGGAGGTTTTGAACCGATCCAATGCGATAACGAAATTGTAAGTTCCTGTTGGTGTGTAGATGAAACAGGATTTGAGTTACCTGGAACAAGAGCACCTGCAGCTGGTTTAGTAAATTGTACAGGTAAATTTTTGAGTTGTACTATTAATTAAGCTACTAACAGAAAAACGCTTCTTTTTCAAGTGTCTTTTTAGAAGAAGAAATTATATATATATATATATATATATATATATATATATATATATATATATATATATATATATATATATATATATATATATATATATATATATATGGAATGTGCACTGGTGTTTTTACAGTTTTCAGTCTGTTCGTCAGTAGAAAAATCTTCACGCCAACATCTCAGCTGGCATTTTCAAATGATGCTTCCTCGACGGCTATACAGCTGACGAACGGATTGAAAACCGGAAAAATACCAGTGCACATTCCACCATCCGTGAAAACCTACGATACAACCTCCGTATAAGAAGTTTCGTACAAATCAATTGATTTTCAAAAATGTCGTCCGCTATTTTGGATCCGCCATCTTGAATTTGGTAAACCTGACCTCGAATTCGTGATCAACAACTTCAAAAATCCCCGTATACCGAATTTTGTGCAAATTGATTGATTTACAAAAATTCGACCACCATACTGAATTTTTGACCGCCATATTGGATCCGCCATGTTGGATTTTGTCGACCCACTACGCCAGCTTTTTAGGGGCGTCCAGTATCTAAAATTTGAGCCAAAAACGACCCGATCGGTTTGCGAATTTTTTATTACATGCCTTTTGATAGACACTTGATTTTTTCACGGCTTCCGGCTGCTATATTGGAGTCGCCATAATACATATATATATATATATATATATATATATATATATATATATATATATATATATATATATAGCTATCTAATTTAGAACCTGATTGTTCTATGTAAATAATCCAAGATGGTTCATGTAATATGGAGGACAAAAAAATTAATTTGTCTGACTTCTGGGGGCTTTTTGGAGGTGTAAATTACGAATTTAAAATTGCTTTCAAAAAATTCAATATAACGAATCCAATACAACGGATTAAAAGTTTAACATCTCTCGATTTTGTTTAAAACTAGTATTTTGGGATTTTTAGAGGTGTAAATTGCGAATTAAAAGTTGATTTTGAAAAATTCATTATAGCGGATCCAATCTCTCAACTTTGCCAGGTACTGAAGAATTGTAATAATATAAATATAGTATAAAGTACAAATTTATTTTTTTTTAAATTCAGTATGACGGGTAGAAAATGGCGGACTAAAAGTTTAACATCTTTCACTTTTGGCCAAAAAGGGTAGATGAGTTCCAAATAATTTTTTTTACTATTTCAAAATTGGTAGCAGTGGATCTTTGGAGCCGCAGATTACGAATCTAAAGTAAATTTCGTAAAATTAAATATGGCAAATACAAAATGTTCTATTTTCCCGGTTTTGTCAAAAAAAAAGGAGGGGGCATATTATAAATTTAAAATTATTTTCTACGAATTCTTTCAAAATTGGGATTAGAAGGTTTCAGGGATAAGCATTAAAATTAATTTCTTCAAACCTAAAATGCTGGATAAATATGTCGAACCAAAAAAATTACGAGTTTACAATCAATTATTAAAAATTTAAGAAGACGAATTTTCTTTGATGGACAAATCATTGTTTGGTCCAATTTCATTCAAAACTGGTGTTTGAAAAACTTTCAGAATCAGAGATTTTTTGTTGTTCAATTTAGTATGATTTACAATAACTTTTATTAAAATGGGTATCTTGCTTACTACCTAATTCGAATAATTTATGGATATCATGATAAATTCAAAAGTAAAAATGTAAAAATAAAATTTTTATATAAAAAAAAAATTAAACCGCATTCCAGAAAAGTGAAAAATAGCAATATAAATTTGGAATTCAAATTTTTTAAGTCAATTATAAATTATTACTAAAAAAAATGTGATTAATAAAAAGAGAGTGCAATTCATTTTATAACTGACTTTATTTGTGATTGCTTTCTTACTCTAGTATGTTTATATCTCGTATTCGTAGCTATTTGTTTCATTTAATAATAATTTAGCACCCATTTTAATATTATACTGTTATTTTGCGCATTTGAGCGCTTTTTTAGAAGGTTGTTCAATTTTTTATAAAAATTTTGTTTAGTTTACAAATATTGATGTAATTATTTGCGCTTATACCAAAAAAATCCGGAAATATAACGAAATCAGGAAGAAATATTTAGACAATCAAAAGCGGGACGTTGAAAAACAATTTTAGTTTGACTCATTCTAGGTATAAGGCTCTTATTTTTTTTTCAATAAATATACCAATAAAAATTAATTATTTTTAAGGTGTTAACACTGATTTAGAAAACCCATTTATATATTTATTTGGTGTGTTATTTTTAACTTCCCACAACCAAATAATAAGGGTAATAACCTAATGCCTTACCATATATGCGTACTCGCCTACGATATTAATCATCATTTAATTCTTGATTACTGATTTTATGCTTTGAAATACGTGAAGTGAAAGTGAATTTTAAGTATTTTATTGTTTATTATATTTTACAAATAAAAATATTACCAACCAAAACCAAGAATAATATTAATTTCAAATAATAAAAAAATGACTAATGTAATATAATGTAATTGAAGTAATTATAAAAAAGATCTGTTGATTTTGCCAATTTCGATGCTTTTTTGAACGTGTATAAGAATCCCGCATATCAAGGTTTAATTGAAATATACAAAAGCGCTGAAAGGGCATTCAATAAAAAAATAATTGGTTTCTTAACCTGTCAATTTAGACAAATTGGAAATAGCAGCTATATATGTAATAGGGGAGACCACAACATCTTTGAATTAATCATTTTATTAAGAGTAGTACACGCGTCAGGTTATTTTTTTTCCAATTTGCATGATGTTTTCTATAATTTAACATGTTTTATCACCTGGTACCGACCAAATTACGAATGAGATGCTAAAGTACGGAGGCCCCAGCCTTGTCACAGAGCTCACTATTCTATTTCAAAAAATACTCCGCACAACGTCAGTACCCAACGAATGGCGGAAAAGCATCACAGTTCCGATCCACAAAAGAGGATCAAAGAAACAACCCAAAAACTACAGGAGAATCAGCCTACTAAATAGTTCAGCCAAATTGTTAACCAAAATACTGTCACAACGGATCGTAGACAAGTTAGGGGCGTGCGAAGAACAGCAGGGCTTCCGGAATAACCGCTCTACTATCGACGGTATATTTATTATCAGACAGCTGGTTGAAAAATCTATCGAATACGATAAACCGCTGTTCATTTGTTTTGTGGACTTTACACAAGCGTTCGACCGAGTCAAACTGGAACACATAACATAATTACTGCGAAGAAAACAAGTAGACGAAGCAATCATACGCACAATATACGAACTGAATTCCAAAAACACCATGGTAATTAAAACAAATAACACTCTAACAGAGGAAATCCCTCTATCCATAGGAATAAGACAGGGTGATAGCCTAAGTCCAACACTTTTCAATGTAATCATGGACGAAATCATTGATGAGGTAAAAAGCACAAATATTGGGTATCCAATGGGACACAACACCGCCAGATTATATGCTTTGCAGACGATGTTGCCTTGACAGCAGATAGCGAGGACAACTTACAAAGAATGCTTTTCCATCTCAATCGAACAGCCAAACAGTATAATATGAAGATATCTGTGGAGAAAACCAAAGCAATGGTAATAGCAAAAGAACCGGTAAGATGCAAACTAATGGTTGATGACAAACATATCGAACAGGTTGGGAAGTTTAAATACCTAGGAACACATGTAACAAGTAATAGGGCAGTAACGGAAGAAATACGCATACAGGCCAACAAAGCGGCCATGATATCAGGCCAACTAAGAGACATAATCTGGAACAATAAACATATGACGGTTGAGAGCAAAGCAAGAATTTACAAGGTCTGTGTAAGACCGATACTGACCTACGGCGCAGAAACAAGAAATGAAACCACAAAGACAAAACAAATAATGAGAACCACAGAAATGAAAACGCTGAGAATGATCACGGGAACAAGTTTAAGAGATAGAATAAGAAACGCAAAAATACGCGAGGACAGCGGAGTGGGGGATGTTGTGAAGTGGGTTCGAAACCGTCGAATCTCTCTACGAATAGACGATGACAGACTAGCAAAAACCGTGATGAGAGAGAAACCAAACACCAAACGGCTGCCTGGACGGCCCCCAAAAGATGGAGAGACAGCTGGATATCGGCCTCAAACGAGGATCGATGAGGCATTGTATAGATAACAGAACTTGGTTCTACCTAAAAGAAGAAGAAGAAGAAGAAGAAGAAGAACATGTTTTATCGTCGACTTCAATCAATAATAATTTTTTTCACCTTAGTGCAGTGCAAAGGTACGTTCCACCGCGGGATAAACGACTACTTTTTCACAATAGATTTTATGATAAACAACTATTTTAGTAAATTGAATTCCATTTTTTTGCCGAATATCCCGCCACTTCAATTTCTCGCCCTTACATACCTTTTTTTTGTGTGTATAAAACCCAATTCACGAATTCACAAATCGACAAAAAACAATAAATTCTATATCCCGGAAATGTAATATATAAATTGAACCACCTTTATAAAAGTGTATGTGAATGACCTATTAACAAACATTCTCTTTATTTAAACCAAGATATTCTAAATTAATAAAATTAAATAATTATGTTTATTTATATCTTTTAAATAGTTCAATAATCCCTTGGAATCAAGATAATATAGAAAGTTAGCAGGATTCTATCAACATTCACTTACTATCTCTACTCATATAATCTTAAATTAATTTAAAAAACTCCCAAGAGAAGAGATATTTATATCCGTTATAGTTAACGAAATAAAAACATTTATGCTTTTTCCATAGAAAATTAACTTCGTGATTT
Source organism: Diaprepes abbreviatus (assembly GCA_034092305.1). NCBI lineage: Eukaryota > Metazoa > Arthropoda > Insecta > Coleoptera > Curculionidae > Diaprepes > Diaprepes abbreviatus. The sequence continues at coordinate 5,769,872 of JASJET010000105.1, forward strand.
AAAAAATATAACCTTTATAATCACAAAATCTCAATTTATTGTAGTCTATACAATGTGGCTCGTTTTGATTATATCAAAGATCTTGTGAAGTGTAAAATATGGAAACTTATACCCATAAAAGAACTGTCCAAAACCATTCGAGTTATATACAAACAGTTTGTTGCCTGCAAATACCACTCTGGTGCTCTCTCCATACGCGTTTCGACCAACAAACTGTTTATATATATTGTTTCCTTTTCTCTGCCTGAAAGGAGAATACATATAACAAGTATTTAAATACGGCAGATATATTTCTTTATTTATTACTGAAATTTTGATTTTTAACAAACGCTCCTTTAGTGATACAGCCCAGAAGCGAAATAAACAATTATAGAGTTTCTATGACATATTTATTTTAAAATATTAATGAGGGTACGACTGTTTTTGTATTATGTCTCTCTAAATTGTCTGGTTTCAAATGTCTTTTAAAATAAATATATAAATAATCCCAAAAACAAGAAAACAGAGTCTATACTTAATTTTGAGAGCTGATTTATTTTTTTGGATAATAAATTTTGGGTAGAAACATAAAATATACATTGCCATGATTCAAATCCATATACAGAGTGGCCCAAAAGAATTCCTCCCTCTAATAAAATAAATCTTTAGTTAATCAACATAAAATAAATTTAAGTTGTAACTAGCATTTGCTCCCTAACAGTACGCCCCATTGCACGTTGTGCACTTTTTTTTTGTTAGAGTCACTATTTTGAACCCATTCTTTGATGTTTGATTTTTTTCATTATATCTTTAAGTTCGGTTGCATCAGAGCTAAAGAGTATGATATCATCGGCGAATCTATATATATATATATATATATATATATATATATATATATATATATATATATATATATATATATATATATGTTTTGTTGGATATTCTCACGGGTGTGATGTGTAATCGAAGGTTTTCGGGCATCCCGTGTATGTGCAGAGTCCCTCTCAGGACTGTAAGGCAGCTGACGTACAGACAAGATCGCAAAAATTCTCAGGAGACACAACATTGAAACCATTTTCACCACAGACCGTAAAGTAAAAGATCTCTTGCCAACACCTAAAGAAAAAATCCCTCTAGAAAACCAGGGAGTGTACGAAATTCTATGCGGAGAATGCAGCTCATCTTACGTAGGCCAAACCAACCGTAAAATAAGCGCCAGAAGAGACGAACATATGAACGCTGTCAAGCACAAAACAACTTCTTCTGGTCTGACCCAACACTGGTTAAACACAGGACATAAGATTAATTTCTCAGGAACAAAAATGCTATCGAGATGTGGAAACCTGTCCACAAGAATTATAAGGGAAGCCATTGAAATTGCAAAGAGGCCCAACAACTTAAATAGCAGAGATGATAGTCAGCGAGTGCCTAATACTTGGAAAAATCTGCTTACAAAACATCAACCAGTACCACTTAGTAACGAAACAGATTACAACTCGGCAACGCAACCCCAAACACTGGCAATAGGGTCGATGACGCGCAGCAGGTCTCGCAAACTGATTGGCCAGAATCATTCGGAAAACGAACGCTGCCGACGCACGCACGGGAACGACAGCACCCGAGCCGCAGGCGTCAGTTCGCTCGTAGCTGCCATACAGTGAGCTTTGAAAATGGTGAATGAGATTTCACCGAAACGTCAGCTGCCTGAGAGGGACTCAGTACATATACGGGATGCTCGAAAACCTCTCCATGGCTACTTTTTAAAAACGTCTTTGAGCGCTAAGATGAACAATTTCGGAGTCTCACACTTTTCTGTGTGGACATTGTTATGTGGTGTGTTGCCTCTTGATACATTTTCTAGTAAGGCTTATACATCTCGAGTTGATTCTGCTCTCTCCATTTAACTAACATCCTACATGTCTCTACTGAATCCAAAGCCTTGACGTAGTTTATAAATACCATATGAAGTAGGACATTGTACTCTGTAAATTTCGTAATGCGCGTGCGTAATGTTAGGATATAATCAATCGTACAAGTATTTTTCTTCTTTCATCCATTTATTGAGGAGAACGATTAGGGCTCTTTCCAAATCTCTCTACCAATTTTTGTTATTTCTCTTGTGATTCAATTTTTATCTCTTTTTGGGCTCCTAACTCTAACAGTTCGATTTTTGAAATTTCCTCAGAGCCTATGTTTCAAATCCATGGACTTCCTGCATCATGTGTTGATACTGGCATTGTTCGGGGATATGGTATAATTTCTTGATAGATGATATTATTTAAGCAGTTTCTGTTATCTTCAATGATTTCTTGTATCAGTTGAATGTTGTAAGTTTTCATGGCGTTTATAAACGTCTATTATTTCATTCTCGGTATTTCTAAAGCATATTTTCCTAGCTGCGACTTTCATATTACTGACAATTTTCTTAGACAGTTCATTTAGTTCCATCTGTTTCAGGTCCTTTATTGAATTTATTTTCTTGTCTAGTTGGATGTTATATTCTACTCTCCTTCCCTGAAGCTTTAAACTTTTTTCTTCTCATTCTTACCCTCAAAAGACTGTGGCCATTTCCGATATTAAGGCGATCCAGGACTAACGCATCTCTGAGGGTAATCTATTTCATACTTGACTATATTGTTAGGACTTCTTCAGATTCATTTCCTTTGAAATGTTTTTTTAAGTGTTTATACATTTGTTCTTCATTTAAAAAATCTCTCAGCATGTGTCCTCAGTCGTGTCTGGTACCTAGAATGTAAGTGCCAATATTTGTTACAACCATGACACATTTATGTTCCATTTTCGCGTTAATATCACCAACTATAACTTTAAAGTGTGTTTTTTCTTCATTTGGTGTTGTAGAATTTAGATGGCAGGCATTTGTCTTTATGTTTATTCAGTTCTAAAAAATTTATATAACTGGATTAAGTATCACTTTGTTTTTTGTAACCAAGGGTTTCTACTTTCTGTGTAAGAGAATCACCAATCCCCTAAGATGATGGCTTGTTCTGTATTTCGTTAAACTAGCATACAATCTGACTTCAGAATTCTGCCTTCTTTCGCCATACTCCTAATCCAATTACTCTTATGTCTCCGTCAATATTGTTCAGCTCAGTGGTAGCTCTTGCCCAGGTTTCTATAATTTCTGGTTTTTCTAGAAACATCTTTGTTGAGGGGTTATTTGTCCATCTAAGTTATCTACTTTTTAGAAATTTTCTGGTCTCAGCTGACATAGATCGAAATTATACTTCACTCCCAGCTCCGCGCAAGAAGCTATACGGGACCTTTCTCTCGAATCACTCCAGTGAGGCTTCGTCCTTCTTTGTGTGCGTCCAGATTTCAGAAGCACACGTAACCGCCAAGCTAAATCTGTTTGTGTTCTCTCCCAGGGGAAAACGCCTAAATATACTTTTAGCAAAAGGGACTCTGTAACTTACTCGAACACAGTTTTTTACATAATTACACATGTCATACTTTCACAGAAACTTGGGTAGAAATAAATAAACATATCTTCCCCTTATCTTTCGAGACTCAGATAAGATCTTGTAAGAAAAATATGTGAAATTTAAAAATTAACTAATAAATATAACGGATAACATTAGATATTCCATATAGCACACAAACATAAATACCAGAACAACCTACGCGAAAGTTAAAAGCGTAGAAAAATAAACAATAAATTACGCAAAAGAAAAACCAAAACTCTCGTATTTCGCATAGATACCAACTAACCCGCAGTATTTTAATAATTATCCCGCGTAATTCATTAAAAAATTATCAGTAGAAATAATAATTAGCCTATGTTATTAATTATAAAATTATCAGCAGAAACAAGATTAAGAGACCATAAAGTACGTGTAATGATAGTGCCCGAGTGATTTAAACAAACGTCTATAAACTTAAATACCCATGACCCGATTTTTCCATTTTTAATACTAAAATATGTAACGAGATCAAAAATAAAAAGCATGGTGCTTTTAGCTTGTTGACCCAATATATGTTGATGAAGGAATGATGAAATTATTGTTAGTTAATGGTGGTTCTCACGCCTCACTAGTGTAATGATGTAAATCTTTTTTTAATATTAAATTCTTGATATAAAATATGAATTTTAGATTCGTACATAGTATTAGGTTGCTTTTCTTGTTTTCCCCCTTTTCCGTGGCCTTACCAGCTGGCGGGAATCCAATCCTGGACATCAGTTGACGTATTACCAAGTTAATTTTTAAGTTTAAATAAAAAAGATACTCCTTATTCCAGTCGATAAACAACATAACATGCCTCAAAATTAGTTCAATCTATCAAATGTTTAAGAAAAGTTTCATTTTAATAGACATGAAATTAGTAAAAACCTAAAAATTAACATAGCATTTAACTAATTACAAAATGGCTCAGGAATATCCAGTATTAAATATCGCAACATATATTTTTGCTATAGGAGAGCAAGTCGTAATGCAGAAAAAACAAAGCCGTTGTATCTAAAAGCATATCCTGAAAGAAATATTCCATATGCTGTTATATTAACGGGATATGAGCATTTTATATTAATTTTCCCAACGGCAATAATAATCATCCTATACGGATTCCATATAGTATTACCGGATTCATTTAGCGAATTTTAGTTAATATTTTCCAAGAGTCTCTTTTAACTATCTTTCGTGATTTTTCGGATTTTATCGAGACGTCAACACACCTCCCCATTATTCGGTATTTTTGTACTCATCTCCGAGAATATGAACCTATTTACGCATTTACCGAGTTTATTGAATTAATTTTATCCTTCAGGAAAAGTGGAAGTTCGTTTTCGTCGGGATTCATTTATTTTAAAAAATTTTAGCCTTATCAGTTACCAAGGATTTGTGTAAAACCTAAGTTTTAACAAAAATCAATGGTTGTTGATGAAGTCCCGCTAAACCTCCCGATTATGCTGGAAACCATAGCCGCCTCACCTATGTTCTCACTCACCGAGTTAGAAGGAGAATGAATGAAGCTCAGAGTTCATGAAGATTAAATTAGGTTTTATTTTATCTTAAGGAACCCTCCTTGGGAAAAAGCCATCTAGGAAAAGGTTATCAAGTAACATTTATCCTTGACTCTTAATTAACTTTTATTTTCACTTTTCCTAATTTATTCCTCTTTTCCGCGTTTTATTTACGCTAAATTTAGTACTGTTTTCCGCAAGTCATGTCCGGGATTATTTTACTCGCCACTGTCACGTTCGGGTTTATTTTGTCAAGATCGGGTTTTTCATAACTTTATAGCCAACACGAAGCTAACTATTAGTCGCAATGTCAAATCAAATTATCAACACTTGGTCACGTTCTGGTAATTATTTTTAAGTCAGGGCGTGTTTTTTCAAATTACTAAGCCCTTCAGGACTGGCAAAAAATCTTTTGTTGTTTAGCGCTGCCGAGTATTACACTCGATTCCTAAACTTCCTAAACCGAACGTACGATCGCTTCGACTTATTTGCAAGACCTTACTAAACAAGATTTAGTCTCCGAATCCCGACTTATTTACCTTTCCCGTGAATGTTAAGTAATTCATACGCACTACTAAACTCGTCTTTTTATGGACGATATCAATTTGAGGAATCAAGACACATGCACGATCTTTATTGTCAGAATAATTTATTTTGTCCAAGACAACCTACTTCAAAAATCACGAGCTGCTTAAAAAATAGAACGGTCAACATGGCTCCTGAGAGCTATGCTCGATCAGAAAATAGACGAGATGACTCCCAGAGAGCAACCCATAATGTCCTTAATTTCGCAGCTGACGTTTCGCTTTTATAGCAATAGTGACGTCACGCTCTGAAATCGAAGAAGCATCGAATCTAAGTGTCACCACCGCGCCTCTTAATGTCTGGGTTTCCCGTTTCGGAAAACGAAGATTTGGAGTTTTAGCACTGTATGCCGTATTATTTAATTTATTTTATTTATTTAGGGAGCTTGGAGCAGATTAAATTTGAAATTTAATATTTTGTCATAAAATAAGCGTGCATTCACAACAGTTTATTTAATTAATTTAGGGAGTTTGGGGACATATTAAACCTGAAATTTAATATTTTATCATAAATAAAATGTATATTTACGACAGTCCATCGAATTCTGGGCGACACCGGAGCATCTAAAAACAATTTTGATGCTAAAGGAAGACCAAGATTGGTTAGAAGTGTTGAAATGGAAGAAAGGATTCTTGAAAGGATAGAAGTCGATCCAGATACTAGTACTAGGAGATAGGTTTAGAAGAGGGAATTGCTCATTCTACGGCTTGGAAAGTCCTTCGTGAGGAGCCTCTTTACCCTTGTCATATACAAAAGGAGCAAACACTCTATAAGGATGATGAATATTTGCAAAGAAACATATGTAATCAAATTTTAGAAAGATATAAACAAAATCATTAGTTAAATGAAGCATCGACAAAGCTACGTTCACATGTGATGGTACTACCAATTTTCAACACCGATCAGCACTCTAATGAAAATCTTCATGCCATTATGGAATGGTAACATCAGCGCCGATTCCCTTTGAACTGATTGAGGTATCTCCAATCGAAAATGTTCCCGTCGAAGATACCTCAACGATACATTCCTTGGTAAATTGATAGGACAAAGCGGACCAGTACTTTGGGCGCCGCGCTCGCCCGAATCAATCCAAAGGATTTTTTCTGTGAACATTTAAAGGCTCTCGTTTATAAAACGCTCATAAACGATACGATTGGAATTTTTTTTAGAGTTCGACAAAACACTTTTTGAAAAGCATCAGGAAATGTATAGAAATGAATGAAGGTAAATTTGAAATTATAATTATTTTTCTTTTTTAAAATATTATTCTTAGTGTTAAAAATGTCATTTACTTAAATAAATTAAAAAAAAATTATTATCATTGTTTTAATTGTCAGATCATCTTTTAGATATCTAATTCCCAGATTTAACTAAATTTGAAGCATAATAATTTGATTTTTTGCTTTCTTGAAAACCTGATTTTACTGGTAATAAAAATGTTAATTCTAATTTGCACCTAGAAGGTGCCGTTTATCGATTGCAGTAAGGAGTACCTTTTTTATTACGTATTCTTTTAACTTTAAAATAACATATCCTTTTTGCAATACCTGTAAAAACAAAAAGATATGTGAAAAATAATATTTGAATTTCAACCTCTAGTGGCTAAATAGAGAAATATGAATGATAGAAGTCATTAAGCGTAATCCCTGTGAAAAATATTAACTTACTAAGTTAAAAACTAATCATAAAATGTTAAAAATTAAAAAAATGAAATTTGATAGGCTTTAATTGGAGAAGTATTGAGTTTTCGACTTTTTGTTACCTACTACTTTTATTTTACCATGTAGAATCACTTCCCTAATGCATATACCCTGTATATGCATATTTTAACACCGCCGTAAAAAGTTTGAGAGAGATCGTATCACCCTGTCTAATACCATGCTTACTCGGTATTCATTCATGGATTTATGGAGTTTTAGACTTGCTGTTTTGTTATTATAAATATATTTTATAAATTTAGTATCTCTGTAATCTATTCTCTTCGGGGTTGCATTGCAGATCAGATCTTCCCATGGTGTCGAAAGGCTTTTTTATATCGAAAAATATTAATACTAATGGTTTGTTGTATTCTAGAGATGTCTCTATAAGGATCCTGATGGTCTGAAAATGATCATTAGTAGTGTATCCACTTTTGACAATAACACACGTATAATATATTTTAAACATATCAAGAAAATATTAAATTAACTTTAAAAGAGTACTAAAATTGCAAGACTATAGATCGGATCATAGTTACCCTGTTACATGGACTAGTTTAAATTATTACACATTATAAACATTCTTTATTTATCCTTTTTCCCACGAATATTCACCAAATTATATTGCATAAACTATTATGACCTTTAGGGTAATTTTAATGTATCATACACAATGCACTTTTAAAATTTTACCACGAAGAATACGTACTTAATTAAAATATATTGTACTTTAAAACTATTTTAATTGGTAATTACTTGTTTATTTTTAATTGTATTGTATAGCAGCAATATTCTCTTTTGTTGCAGCGCCAAAACCTTGTGCAGATGCAACGTGTAGAATGTTCTGTCCTCACGGGTTTGCCTTGACCAGGGATGGCTGTCCCTTGTGTAGATGCAGAGATCCTTGCGACGACATCAAATGTCCCAATGCCTTGGAATGTCACATAGAAGATCTTGCTTGTGCTGATCCCCCATGTCCTCCAGTTCCAACATGTAAGTAACATTTTTCGGTTTAAATTAAAAGATCTAGTTGTAGCTCACGTCGTCGGTCTACAACTTTTCCCCTCAAGCTACTAGAACATAAAATTTGTATACCGGATTATCAAAAGGATGATATCAATTCTTAATTGAAAGAGGCAGGGAATCAAGACAAATCATTTTAGCACCACATGTTGTTAAACGTAGTCTCACCGTTTTAAATATATTAATAACTTTTTTAAAAAGTTGCCTAAACAGATCGTGTGATAGTGGAATTTAACTTCCTCGACACCAGCCTCAAAGCATAACTACCACTCTCCAGCTTATTACACACACTATTAACATTATTAATGTGAATTTTGAACTTGTTATCAATATTTATTCCTGGCAGCTCACCCCCTAATTCACTAATATGGTCTAACCTTAAAACAGTATTTAAACTGACAAGAGCAACAATAAGTCAAAGGAGTTTTAAACCCTAAAAATACAAGCATAAAAAATCATTTTCTTTTCCTACTGAACCGGCAAAAATGGAGAATTTGATTTATTTTTAGGAGACAACAATTTATTTTACATTTCAAAGCTTTATCGCTAGGTGTTTATCCATATATAATAAGTGTTTATTTGTGACATATCTGATTTGTTAGAAATAAATTTGCTGTCCAGGCAAACATCATCTATCACATAATTAAAGTTTAACATCCTCGTCTTAGGTACATTAAAATTAAAGCGATTTGCGTCACATAATTTTTTAATATTACAAATATCTTCTGAAATAATTAAGCTTGGCTCCTCAGTATCCTGACAATGCCATAATATTGTGGTGTCATCAGCACATATTATTAATTTGTCTCTAACTTGTAACGATATCAAGTCATTAATATAGATTAAAAATAAAATAGGTCCTCTATTACTAAATCCCGTGGTACACCTGCATTCACTTCAGTTCTATAATAATCAACCCTCATATAATGTACATTTTGATTTCTATCCTAAAAATATGAACTAAACCAACTGAAAGAGTTACCTCTGTATCCAGCTTCTGCAATAGTATACTGTGATCCACTCAAACGCCTTTGACAAACTACAAAACCCTGCTACAACTTCCTCTTTCTCGTTAATATTAAGATACAGACTATCCAGAAAACTAAAAAGAGCAGCACTATTACCTCACCCAGCCTGGAAACCAAACTGTTGAGAACTTAACACGATATTACTAGCAAAAAAGTGACAACCTCCTTTTTCATTCATTTTTTTGGTAATTTTTACAATTGTAGGTTTTAATGAAATGGGTCTATAGTTTAAGGAGAAGTAGTATCTCTACCCCTATGAATTGGAATAAATTTTTGTACAGAAAACGAATAATTTATTGCATCAACCAATGCAATAATAGCAAATTTAGTCCTAGCAAAACTGTTGTAGAGATTCCGTCTCAACTCATGACATTTTTGATTTTTATTTCACAAAAGACCAGTTTAATTAGCTCTAGGTTAATAGGTGTAAGGAAAAATGACTCCGATATTAAAATATTTGTTATAAAATTTAAACTTCGATCATACCAGTAGATTTAAACAATACATTTGTTTAAAGGCTGTTTATGGGCGGTGGGCAAAGGCTTTTCTGATATTTGACAGACATAAATATGTTTACATATTTCTGCTTTCAGTTTTATTGCTTGTCGTAACTTCAACGTTTACTTCAACTTCTAGTTCCTGGAAAACTATTTAGTATTATTCCTAGATACTATGTTTTGTTCAATGATGCTGCCTTCTTGTCCTAACTTGCGAGGGTCAGCAGAGATATAACATGCATTTTATTTCTAAAGACATGTCTGTGTTAAGTTGCTTTGCTGTTATGTTGAATGGAGCATTCTTTGAAGGTCGTTTTCGCTTTATGCTATTATTACTACATCATATATATAACAGACAATTTTCCCATTTGGGCCCCTCTGTGATCTCATCCATCACAATATTCAACAATGAAGTACTCACGGAGTCTCCCTGACTTATTTCTATCACTATTAATAGCTTCAGTGAGCTAGCCTCCTACTGTTACTTCTATGGTATTAACATAGTATACATCAAGCATACTAGTACTACATAGCTTGTGCAACACGTATATAAATTTACAAAATTATATTAAAAAACTTATCTTTTCTTTTAATTTCAGGAAGCTTCTCCATTTTTCGTGATAATTCGTGTACCAGCTAATAATATTCTTATCTCATAGAAATAAAGGCGATCTTAGATTTAGCCCTACCCATAAGGATTGGGATTGGTAACTAGAACACAATTATTGTTTATCTAAATGTTAACTTTTTAGAGTTTTTCTCACCCATTTAAATTTTATTTTTCCGCTCAAACAATAAAACTAATTAACTAATAATACTGTATAACTAGGCAATTGATCTTAAAAGTAGGTGTGAACTCTAGTCAATGCCAAAAGTAAACATGCTTGATTTACTAACTAGAGCGGAAATCAAGATTCTTCAGAATAAAAAGAAATTAACTAGATTATTAGTACAAGTACAAGTACAAATACAAGATATTAAATATATATATATATATATATATATATATATATATATATATATATATATATATATATATATGTTAGGTTGGATGTTCTCATGGGTGTGATGTGTAATCGAAGGTTTTCGGGTATCGCGTGTTTCAAAGCTCACTATACTGTGTATGTGAGTAAACTGATGCTTGCGACCCGGTTGCTGTCGGTCTCGTATGTATGTGGGGCGCGTTCGTTGGCTGGAGGGTTCTGGCTAATCAGGTTGCAAGCCCTGCTGCGTTTCATCGGCCCTGTTGCCAGTGTCTGGGGTCGTGTTGCCGAGTTGTGATCCATTTTATTATTACGTACTACTGGTAGATGTTTCGTAAGCAGGTTTTTCCAAATATTAGGCGATCGCTGGCTCTCATCTCTGCTATTTAAGTTGTTGTGCCTCCTGCAATTTCGATGGTTTCCCTTATAACTCTTGTGAACAGGTTTTTCACATCTCGATAGCATTTTTGTTCCTGAGAATGTCATGTGTTTAACAAGTGCTGTGTCAGTCCAGAAGAAATTGTTTTTTGCTTGACAGCATTTATATGTTCGTCGCATCTGGGGCTTATTTTACAGTTGGTTTGGCCTATGTAAAATGAGCTGCATTCTCCGCATGGAATTTCGTACACTCCCTGGTTTTATAGAGGTATTTTTTCTTTAGGTGTTGGCAGGAGATGCCCTGATTTACGGTCTGTGGTGAAAATGGTTTCAATGTTGTGTCTCTTGAGAATGTTTGCGATTTTGGAGCTCTCCTCTTGGTTTTCGCGATTTTTCGAGGCCAAACGTTTATTTTTTAGAGCTTTGTCTATATGTTCTGTTTTATAACCATTTTTTGTTAGGACGTCTTGCAGTATATTCATTTCTTTGTGATAATTTTCTTGATCTGTAAGGGACTGCTATCAAAACGCATGATTTCACTACGACAAATTATTGATTGGCATTCTTGTATTGACCCTGCCTACAACGTGAAACATTTCCCATCCTGTGGCAGATCAACGTTATAAAAGAGCCTATTCCTTGTCCACAGACTGGAATAGTTGTTAATTTAATTTAGGAAAGTTATAATATTACGATTTTTTATCAGTAAAGACCAAGACATTTTGAGTAAAAGCCATTGTTACAGATAGAAAAAGTCTAATAACTTCATGTTTCCATTTACCATGACTACACGTGTACTCGTGGTCTCTAAATATTGTTTATATAGGGCAGGAATTTGGGACAGGATTTTCCTTGTCTATGCCTGTTTCTATTTTAACTTAAAATATCTTCGATGTCAGCTTATACAGGGTGTCTCAAAAGAAAGTCCACATTTAAAAAATCGATTTAAAAAAAAGTCAGGACTTTATTGAAAAAATGTTTATTACATATTAAAATACATTGTTTGGGAATTTATTTTTTAAAAATGATATCGTCCAAATGTAATCCGTTGCGCTCACGGCATTCATTTAATCGAGCACTAAAATTGCCCATGACGGCTCGGCAGGTATTCTCCGTGATGTCTGCCATTTCGTTGCGGATATTTTCTTTTAATTGTGCCAGGGAAGTCGGTTTGTTGGCGTAAACTTTTGATTTGACATAACCCCATAGGAAAAAGTCCATAGGTGATAAACCAGGACTGCGTGAAGGCCAACTTATGTCACCTTTCTTTGAGATCAATTTGCCAGGAAAAATTTCACGCACTCGTGGCAGAGACATGTTGGACGTGTGTGAAGTTGCTCCGTCTTGCTGGAACCATGTTCTTTGGTTATAGCCAGGAAAATTTTGCAGTTCAGGCACGAAGATGTCGTCTAACATCTCCACATACCGCTCTGAAGTCACTGTTACTGTGCGTTCCCTTTCATCTTCAAAAAAACGGGCCGATAATTCCTCGCGCCGACATCGCAGCCCATACAGTCACTTTCGGCGAATGTAGAGGTTTCTGATGTTTGTGTTTTGGATTGTTTGCACTCCAATAGGGGCAATTTTGCTTGTTTACATGACCATTAAGATGAAAATGGGCTTGATCCGAAAAGAAGATGTTGGTAAACGTTGAAAAGCGTTCAGTCATCTGGTTTACGAAGTCAAGCCTCTGACCAGCATCCTGAGGCTTCAATTCTTGCACCAACTGAATTTTATAGGGGTTCAGCTTTAAATCTTTGTGTAAAATGCGGAATAATGATGACCTATGCACATTTAAAGCAACAGCACGCTTAGGAATCGAAACGTTTGGGTCGTCACGAACAGACTGAGTAACACTCTCTACGTTTTCGACCGTTCTCGAAGACTTTGGACGCCCGGATTTTGGTTTATCTAGTGTTGAACTGGTCCCTTCAAACTTCTGGACCCATTTTCCAATAAGCCGAGCGCTTGGCGCATCATTTAAGTGACGAATATGTCGAAAATTGCAGAATTTTCTACGCGCTACAGTCGCCGAATTACCGTTTTTGTAAAACTCACGTACGCACAAAGCACGGTCCGCTCCCAAGAAACGCTCCATAGCGACTAAATTCCCAAGAGCCAGGCTACCGATTGACATATCCCCCGCGCAGCTCGGAATAGTTGCATTCACGCAATAAGCAAAACAAATGTGTACTTTCTTTTGAGACACCCTGTATTTATGTTACAACTGGTTTTCTCAGAAGCTACACGAGTTACTAATTTGAAATTAGGTTTAGTTATAAAACTAACTTACCTGCATTTAGTCCAACAGTTGGAATAAAAAAACATATTGTTTTCCTCTCTAGGAAGAAGGTAATTTTTTTTCCTTCTAGGTCAGGTAAACTTAAAAAAATCCACACATATCTCCATTTACTTGTGATGTGAAAGTTTATTAAAAAATATAGCTACTAAAACAACACCGACTCTTTTTGTAAAACGCCAATCCAAAATTCGAAATAAAAATTTGCCCTACATGTTTGAATTTTCTTCTGTTTCCTGGTCTTACATCTCTGGGTGAGTCTTAGCCGCATCTACTATCGCCCTCCATCTTCTACGGTCTTGTCCCAAATAGCACACTTTAGTCCACTGGATATCCATCGTTTAGCCAAAGCTGGACATACTGGGTATCCATGGGATGTCCAGAATTTGTCGCTCAACATCCTATGGATATCCACTGGACTATACGATTGTCCCCCTCATGCATGTCTTTTTGGATTACATATATTGTCCAGGTATGGATCATTTTTGGATATTAATAGGACTAATTTTGGATGTCCATATAATGTACATTCTTGACCCGATTGTGGACATATTATCCGATGGTATTGTGCTTTTTGGATTAATAGGTCATAATCTATTGTTCCCTCTCCTTGGCCTTCCGCTAACATGAATGGTAGATATTTTCAGAATTTGCTTAGGGTCCGAGAGCTTACAGTACCTAATTAATCTGCACTTCTGAAGACACAGACCACTCATGTCATCAAAACGTCGATAACAAGTAACCAAAAATGACCCTATTAGTCCCAAAAACTAAACATTTATAAATTACATTAGCGAACCAGGTAACAGGAACTGGATCCACATATTACATTTATTGATTACAATTGTCAAGTTTTTAATACAACACTATATAAGAATATAAAATTTTATAATTAGTCGAATTGCAAGTGCTACAAAATATAGCTTCAATTGATTTAAATTGTTCAAGCTGTAGAAGGATCACTATGAATAAGTTATCAGGTTCCATACTAATAGGTATAATTTCAATTGGGTAATAGAAAATATACCAATTATTTAAATAAAGACTTTTTATTGTTACAATGATTATTTTTTTCTAGATTTATTTCTGTCGTTTATTCTCTTCAGCCATTGTCTAATCTCGTCTTCGACTGTTTTTTATCGACCTCCCATTCTTCTACCGCAGCTGAAAATTAATAAGGTTTAACGTTAAATGATGCAGTATTTTAAGGTTTTGTATAGTTTACAAAGTCCGAGTGTCGTATTTATACTTGTTAGTTGAGGTTGTCTCAAGCCTTAATGTTCCATAGTAATTTTCCATAACAAAAAACATTAATAGGAAAACCACAATGATAACGGTTACAACAGAAATATTAATTTGAAAACTCAAGATCCTATTAAAGTCAGAGACGTTTGTAGGAATTTAAAATGAAATTTAGGTTTTACTTATAAAAGAAAGTTCAATCTCTCTCTCTCTCTCTCTCTCTCTCTATATATATATATATATATATATATATATATATATATATATATATATATATATATATAAAACCAAATGCATCGTAATTGCTTAGGGTGCTTAAACCAACAGACCACAAAAAAAATTTTGACACACTTTTTGTCTGGGTATTATCAGAACAAGAGGATCTAGAGTTCAACGTGTGAAATCTGACACCCAATTTGTTCTTATTATTTACGAGTATGACAAATAAAACAGAAAGATTTTTTTCATCAAATTTTTATATTTAAGTGGTAACTTACCTACAAATAGTGAACTTTTAAAGAGCACTTTACTGTTCCATCATATGTATAATTCTTGGTAAGGCTATCTGTCATTGTTACAATAAAATATCTTTTAATAAGTTAATAGGTATAATTTCCTCCAATTTTCGCTAATTGTAAAACCTAATATTATATTACTTTATTGAGATAATAAACGTTAATTCCACATATGCTATGCTAAGAATATTTTTGACTTTAAGAATCAAAGTAAAAATATATATATATATAAAATAATCCTGTAAATTAAGTTTTTTTTATCAATAGACTCATACACATAAAGAAGCATTACTCGAATAAGTTTCAGCTTTTATTTCAGAAGAAGTGTAATAAACTTACTGCATCTTTAAAGTTTAAATTGTCCTGAAGATCTTATGTGACTTGAGGTAGCTGATTATTTTCTTCGGTAAAAGGATAGTTGAACTCCTGCAGAAAATTCTTTGTAGATACTTGTTGTTTTTTCGCTAGTTAAGATTACCTGAATATCCTCTCTAATTTGGTACAAATTGGCTTTCACATAGGAATTTTATTTGGACCAATCTTTGGAAAATTCATCTAAAAAATAATTGAAATAAATTAAATTATAAGTCTAAACCTAGAGTCGAACTGTCAAACCTTTAATATATATTTTTTTAATAATTATACTGCACAAAAATACACATCAATGTAAACTTTTACTAGGGTTTAATCCAAAATAGTCATAATTCAAATTTGCTATAGCTTTTATTCCATTATAAATTTTGATAGCATTTATTAATGCCAGCAATCTTATTAGACTGATTAATCAATAATGACTTTGTTAGAGAGAATTTTCTCTAAAATTTACAATTTTATTATTACACAAATTTACAACTCTATCTATGCTCCATTTTAACCAACAAGATACAAAATTCATTGGCCTATCAAAATATTTGCACTTATTTGTAGTAATTTCCATTTAAATAAGTGATTGTATGAAAAAGTATAGTTACAAAAGCTATATTTTAACATATGTGTTTTGATACTGAATATTTTGTTCACTTTCAAATTTGTGCGAGTTTGATACTAAATTATCAGCTTTTCGTCGGGCATGTCTGTAGTTTCGTTCGGTTATTTTTGGTATAATTAAAAAAAATTAAATTAAAAATAACTATACTTACCTTTAATGGTGGCATCTTCTTCAAATAAAAAGCACACTTGATTTTAGCTCAACTAAAACGCCAAAGGTCTTTTTTAGCTCGACGTCAACACAATAATGGGCACAAAATATCTGAAGGGATATTTTGTGTTAATGGCAGGCCGGCGGGTTAAGAAATGACAATTCTACAGGCCGATATTACAGTATCCGATTTTACCGACAACTCGAAATTTAAATTATTGAGGGGAGTAAATCTATGTCGAACCAAAATTTTATTAAAATCTTTAGGAGTTAGTTTTAGTTAAAGTTCTACCATCTGGTCTCTCAAAGAATACTGTTTTCAATAATCTGTGGTCCCCTGATCTTACCACATAGCCTGCCCATCTTATTCTATTTGCTTTTATACAACGGACTATGAATTTGAGTCAATAAAAATAATGTTTAATGAAAATATCTATCTTATCATTATAAACTAAAATTGCAATTTTTGTAAAAACTTTTTTTCAATCCATCGATAAATATAAAAAAAAATGATCTTTTAAAATTTTGATATTGTAGTTGAGAACGTCCTTGATCTTCTACTCGTCATATACATTCAATTTAATAAAAACATGAAATTCGCATTGAGATTGATCCCAGGGCGCATAATTTGAAAATATTTATATAATCAAAAGTAATTCATGTTGAGTTGTGGCAAAAATGTAATTTTTCAGGTGATTAACGATTTTTAACTCAAAAAGACAGCAAAACTTAGGAATACGAAAATTTTTTATTTTACAAAAAAAAACAATTTTTTAATAAATAACAATTTTTTGTCCATAACAAATAACCCAAACATTTCAAAATACATATAAAAAACTATGGTGAAGCCATGTCTCTTCATCGGCTGGGCGCCCGGACTATTAGTAACTATAAGCCATTAGTATTTTCTCACTTTCTTTTTGAACAACGAAGTTTGGAACTTTAAATCGCCTTGTATAAAAAAACAGTAAAAAATGCTGCTAAACTACCAATCGTAAGCAACAAGAATAAATAATACTGCATGCTTTCGTAAGAAAGTAAGAAATTATTAACGCACCACCTTTGTATCTAATTAAAGATCTACTTGACATTTAAACAAGAATCTTCATCAAATATTTCACAGCACATCCTTAATAAAATACACATTCTTGCATGTTAATAACGGCATATTGTCACGATTCAAATGCACTTTGCAGCTATGTCGCGATTGCACAAGAGTTTATAAAAGTTATAATTGTTACGCCCCTGAACTTTAAGAATAAAACAAATAAACGGAATAATGTTAATTGCAAGATGAACTATTGGTCATTACATATTGTTTATTATCGTCCTACGAAAACTGAATGTGCAAAAATAAATTGGCAATTTATTTCGCTTAATAGCTTATCTGACGTCTGATTTAATAATAGTTGAAAAGTTAAAATTCCTCCATTCCTTAATGCATTTTGCATTGTCTACGGATGAGAAACATTAAGAAGTATTCTGATTTTATTTTTTAAATTATGAAATATATTTAAGATAGTGTCACCTCTCGATATTTTTCTTACGCAATTTCGATTATAATAGACTTATATAGTAACTTATTCAACAAAGAAAACCAATTATTTAAGCACTTAATAAAATATAAATAAATATCTCTATACACTCGAAATACAACGTGTTTCTTTAAAAAAGATACATAAATTATAGCTCGATTAATAAATCATCACGTTTTTACTGTACTTTTCATTAATCGACTGAACAGGTTACCGAGTTGCATAAGATCATTCAATGAGCCCCTGAACTTTAGGAGAAGGCAATAACCTACAAACATTTAATCCTGCCATCAACGTGATATAGACACTCCTGGAAATTTTTCAGGCATTTACTGAGTTTTTATAGGGGGGATACTAACTAGATGTAGTTTAATTACTTCCTGATTTCAGTTTCTTTCTTTCTGATAATATTGTATAGGGGGATATACCTGAACTATTTTGGAAAACACATCATAATAAAATTGTATATAATTATGTAGAATTTAGTTTAACCATTTATTGTAACGTGTAGCATGATTTATTTTCATAGGAAAATATCTATGAGAATAAATGCTGTTATATATAAAACCTACTTTTCAATAAACTACAGATATGTTGGACAAAAAGAGTATGATAAATAAAAGAATTTTTTTATTAAATAAAAAACACTAACTCTCTGTTTCTCTCTCCCTCGTTGAATAAAAACGATAAAACTTATTTCTAAAACACACATAGAAACAAGTCTTTTTGGACTTTCAATGACTATACAAATCATTACAATAATTACATGAAACATAATTTTTAAGGTGCGTTCAATTTCTTCCAAATAGTCTCCTTAAATCCATTGTTATTTTCCGTAATTCTTATCCTAATTATTTTTACTCTCTTCTTAATTTTCTTTTCCTATTGTGCCTTCATTTTCTTAATGCAAGGAGAGATTTTAACTCACCGAATTCCTAGTCCCTGTTGCTGTTTTCTTTCTCTGCATTATTTATGGAAATCATTGTTTCAGTGATTGAACTTCTCTTTGACTAAATAAATTAAGATATTAAAAGAAACAATCAAAACATCAACGACGAGGCTCCGAATCGACAGTAGTTGAATAGATCAGAGCAATGTTAACTCAAAGACTTACCATATGATGGGCCTAATAATATAACTGTTAGAGCTCTGTCCAGCAGAGGTTCTCCACACGAAGGAATGTTATTACTTTTGCTGCGGATTATTGTCGTGAACAGCCCGTTAAATGAATTCAACGAGGCTTGTTTTTATCCAGAATCTGGGGAGGATAGTGATGCAGGCTCTCCGGATCGCGAAACGATGGTGCAATAAGGAAGAAATTGGAATAATCCCAGACAAGGTCGAGGTGATGCTCTATACAAAAAAAGAAGGAAAATGGGGAGACTGCTCATAATTACACTGATGGGACTGAAGGACTCTTCAATAGAAGGGAACTGTAAAATACCTGAGAGTAATTCTGGGATCAAGACTGAGCTGAAAGGATCATATTGAGGCTCAAGCCAAGACCACATGTGTTTTTTAAGCTTTTAAACGATCCTTTCTGTGCAAAGAGGATAACACTGAAAGTCCTATATTGAATATACATGGATATGATTTACTTCACCGCACTTGTATGATGGCGTAGTATAACCAAACGCAAACGCTGTCTTTAACTTTACAAATTTCTAAGAATTGCTTACGTAGGAATGATGAGTGCGATGAGCACTGCCGCTACTAGGACACTGGAGGTCTTAATAAACCTACTTCCTCTCTACTTATATATAGAGGACGATGCCTTAAAAGCTGTTCATAGTCTCAGTTGCCTAGGACACCTTGAACCTGAAACTGATAGCTACCCTTGTAGCTACAAAAGCATGGTGCAGAGTATAAGGGCCTTGCTCTCTCGAACAACATGCAAGAGGGACATAAACAGAAATAAGTCAGTAAACATATGCTTGAACAATAAGGTTGCAATATTAACACTGAAGTCTAGTATCGTAGCCTTAAAACATATCTGAAAATAAGGATGTATTGGAGAGTCTGACAACGCACGACTACACAATCAGATTGAATGAGGTCCGCGATTGAATTATTCGGACCCCAACCAATTCTGTATCTTCCAATTACCATTGATAAGGGGGAACTTAAACTGTTGCTTGAAACTGAATTTACTGAATCCTGAAGTGTGTCAAGAAACATGTCATTGAACCCAACATGTGACTTCTCTCCCTGGAGGGGAAAGAACTGCAGCCATGATGAGGTGTAAAGGGCACAACGAGGTCAGGCATCGAATATTTCATATCACCACTTTTATTCATTCATTCATTCACAATTCAAAGATTTCATCTAAAAACAAATGACAAATATAATGTAAAATAATTTAAAACATTTATAAAACTTATTTATTTATGTTGACTGTTTGGGAGCTAACTTGCGTTTGAAACAGAATATGTCATTTTCTCTGTCTATGTCATTTTAAGTCAGTCTCTTCTATTTCGAACTAATGGTGTGGAGAGCTGATATTTTCAAAAAAGCATTCGTAGCATTAGGAAACGCATTAAAGGGATATAAGCATCGGAATCTTAATTTTGATATAATAATGATTTAACTTAACTTTCTAACTCGTGAGAATAATTTTTATACTCCACATTTTTTAAGAGTTCGTTTCTCGACACATAGCAATAGACATAGAATATTGATAAGCTATTATAAATGGCATTCCATTTTTTCACGTTATAATAATGGATCAGGCTTTCAAACAACTAATCTGTATCCGTTGCGTCTTTTTGAGGCTTTGTTCTATAAGATCGCATAAAAATAATACTCTAAATACAAATCAAAATCTAACAGCAAAGTGATCTGAGAATATTCAAAAAAATATTGATAGACTTAAAGCATAAACAATGCTGGATTATTAACTATGTTGCTTTTAAAACTACTTTGTCCATATTCAATTTTACAAAATCAAAAATTTACCAAAAAAAATAATTAAATTACCGCCAGAACTGTGTACTGTTCTTTGACAAAACAGGTAGTCAAGTTGCGTAAGACTATTTAATAAACGATAACCTACAAACATTTAATCCTGCTTTCAACGTGATTTAAACACTCCTGAAATTTCAGGCTTTTCGCCATTTCATTGCATGACTTTTAAATCTTTAAATGTTGGAGTAGTTAATTAAATTCACTTCAATTAATTCGTGATTTGTGTTAAATCTGTGGATTAAATATTTCTTAACGATGATACGTAACCCGCCAATTTCATATCCCAAAAACAAAGATTACTTTGTTTATATAACACGAAAAAATTTTCTATTTGAAATAATTTGCACTTATTGCGTATTTCTACTGCGTATTTGTCCTACTTAAGGCGAATTAAACACCTATTTTTCTCAATATTTTTCTCAGGGTATCCGGAAATGAAGATGACAAATTTTAAGGTATGATTCTATATAACATAATATAAAGAAAAGCTTATATAAACATACCTCCGCAAATGCTTCCATAAGGAACTACAGACTCTCGAAGAGCGTTTTATAAAAAAAAATTTTATTTAATTTATTAAGATCTACTTACAATATAGAAATAAACTTTTGGATATAAGTTAGTATTATTAGAACTCACTTTTTAAAAATATTGGGTGACTCATATTGCAACCAGTGGCGTGGGAACAAAGGGGTGGTTAGATATTTGTGGTCATGTTTTTTTTCGCCGAGTGTATTTTCGCTATTTTTTAAATAAATTATGGTTCCTTGAATATTTTTACGTAAAAAATACATTCGGTGAAAAAAATACGATCATAAATAATTAACCATCTGATATTTTTAAAAAGTAACCCCCAGTTTATTTCTGTATTATAAATAGATCCTAAGAGATTATACAAAAACTACTTTTATGACACCGTCTTCAAGGTCTTCAAGGGCTCGTAGCTCCCTACGGGTACATTTGCGAACCTACGCTCATAAGAAATTTTTTTCATAATTTCTTATGTAGAATCATAGCTTAAAATTTGTCATCATCATTTCCAGACACCCTTAAGCTTCGGTCAATCAAAATGAAACACGTACAATCGTAAATATTCATTTTATTTATACAGGGTGTCCCACCGGGGACCAATTCGATCTATATATGGAAAACTATACATTGACAAGTTTTGAAAATTTGATAGTATACTAATGTCGATGGGGGCAAACCGGTTAAAATATTTTCAAGATGGTCCGGTTATACCGGAAATAGGTGTCAACTTGCTTATTTTAAATAGAATGCCCAATATATTATTGCATTTTTGAATTTTGGAAGCCTTTTTTATTTAATTTGGGTTGGTTTTCTTGTTAAAAAAGTCGTACTTTACTAGATTATTATAATATTTTGATAACCAATAATACAGGGTGTTCAAAAAAATAAGATTAAAAATTAAATTAAAGGAATCGTCAAAGTCAATTTTTTCAAATAGAAACCCCCAATTTTTCTAAATTTATCTTATTTTGTATTAAAAATAAGGGTTAGTTTGTGTAAGTTTATTTATGACGAAAATTTTTACTTTTCAAAATATTGCTAATTTAATATTTTTATATGGAGATTTTGCTGCGTAGTAGTTATAATCTTAGTTGGCTATGACGTTTTACTTATACCTGACTATACCGACATTGAACACCAATCAAATGATTGGAGTTGCCCCCATTAACGTTATAGTATACTGTCAAATTTTCAAAATTTTCCTGTCATAGTTTTCCAGATATAAATCGAACTGGTTTCCGGTGCAAACAGAGAAATAAAAAGACCAAGCTTTTATTCATATTTTATAGGATCTTTTTAAAATCACGAAAATAAAATGAATATCCAAACAAAATCTCCTTTAATATTCAAGTATATTAATGTATATGTAGAATATTTAAAATATAAAAACTTGTCAGTGTTTTTAAAAAGCTCTTTATGGATCAAACAAATTATTATTTAACCCTTTTTTTACCTTTAATAATTATACCATTAAACAAAAGAAAAGACTAAGTCATATTCAAGGTCACAAATATTTATTTTTAACAAAGAAAATCCAGTGATATTTACGCCAAAGAAATTGTGAGGAATTTGCAATCATTTTAATAAATTAAATACTGTAATTACAAAATTACACCTTTTTATACCTTTATTAGAAATGGGATTGTACATACCGTAAAAACTTTAACATGTATTAATTATATGGGAAGTCAATTATTGATCGTAGGATTTAATTTTTTTTTGCCAATTCACACCATAAAATGAACCAACTGGGATATTTATTGTGTATAGAGTATTTCTAAATAGTATTGTTAAGTAATAAAAGATAATTTTCCTTTTAATACTTAAAAACAAGGAGTAGGAGGTGGGAAGAAAAAATTACAATTTCTCTTAATTCAGTTTCTAAATTTTTGGAAATTTCTGGCACTTCTGTTTTTAAGAAGTTGTGGAAAAGATTTGATATATGTGACTATGTAATTATGTAAACTTAAACAAGTTTTAGAGTTGATTAACACCATGTAAAAACAAAAAATGTAATATTTGTAAGACAAAATTCTATAGTTGGAAAAAATAGTATACTTTCTGCCGTTAACAACCATATGTCAAAAGATCTATTTATCTAGCAATATAAATAATATTCATAATTATTTAAAAAAAAAGAATCCCCAAAACAAATTTTCAAGTGTCATCAATTTTTACGGTCGGCGATAACATCTCAAAAATTCAACATGCGGACTTTAGGACAAAATTTTTCTCTATAAAATGGTCAAAATAATTCTCCAAAAAAATATTTTTAAATTTTTAATTTCACCTCTTCGATAGGTAAGAAATCGATATTAGTAGGTCATTTTTTGGAATAGCGTCCGCTTTTGTCTACCGTGCGAACTAACTTTAATATGTCTGTAATAAAATTTTATCAGAATAAAAGCTTTTTAAAACGAACCATAGTCTGATAAATTTGGTTAACATAAACCCGAGTTACAACATTTTAAATATTTTAAATTATTACTACGAATAAATTGTTTTAATTAAATTTGTTGCGGAAAGATCAGAGATTTTAATAAAATTTAAAAAAAAATTGAATCGCCTTCTACAAACGCGCTAAAAAACGAAAAATACCAAAAAAAAATTATATATAATTGAAGTTTTTGAAGTCGACGCCACTAAATTAAAAAACAAGAATTTCTAATTCCGGAACTTCTCCAAAAACCTTGAATAAAATTGAACCAAAAAAAATTTAGTTCACCATCTTAAATTAATTGTAGATTCGCAATCTAAGCCTCCAAAAACCTCCCAATACCGATTTTAAAAGAACTTGTAACATGTATTTATTTTAACCCGACAAACTTTATTCAGAATGAATTTTACTACATTCCTAAATTACGCTCCTAAAAAATTTCTTATTTCAATTTTGAAAGAATCAAAAAAAAAAAATTTTTTTAAGTTATAATAGACCCCCTCAATATCATGTAAAATCTTGTATCCTTCATATTTTATGTGCCATGTTTACTTTTGGGAAACTAATTAGATTCGTAATCTACGACTTCAAAAACCTACTAATCCCAATATTGAAAAACGTAAAATTTTCAACTCACCATATTGAATTTAAAAAAAAAACAATTATTTGGAATTCTTAATCTAATCTTAATCTACCTCCTCCCCTCCCTACCAATTTTAAACAAAGCTGACCGACGTTAAATTTTTAATCCACCATACTGGATTTTTCAGACTATTTTCAATTTGTGCTTTATACCTTCATAAACCCTAAAATTTTTAGTCCGCCATAGTTGATTCGCCATATTAAAATTTTCAAAAATTACTTTAAATTTGTAATTTACACCCTCGAAAAACTCCCATTATTAATTTTAAACGAAATTGAACAATGTAATATTTTTAATCCGTCATGTCGGAGCCGCGATATTGATTTTTTCAGGATTTTTGTTAAATATTTTTATGCCAAGGTAGCATATATGTATTTTGAGATACAGACATTCGTCAGCCTTAATTAATCACTCTATATATATATATATATATATATATATATATATATATATATATATATATATATATATATATATATATATAGTAAATTAGAAAATATTATTATTATTAAGCTTCTTCCAAGTGCTCAGTGGGCTACAACAGTTTTACAATCGTACTCCAGTAGCTCTTTCAAATTGTGAATGGTACATTGCATTACAATTTGCACAATCAATCGCACAGGTGACTTGCAGAAACCAAGTTTGCACAATCTATCTGGGTAAATGATTTGATTGTTTGAATCTGACCTTTAACTCCTTAAGTGCAGTTCAGATTGTACAGAGAAAAAGCTACAAACGTATTAGAATCGAAGATTTTCATGCATTGTAATTTCTCCTTAATGCCGTACCCAATACGACAACTCCTTGAACTTTTCAAGAAATAAATAATTTTCAAAGAACGTTTGTCTTCACCCAATAATGAATAATCGACCTGCTTTAAATAACAATAAAGAATCATCCTTGACTTGTTAAAAATCTTCATCTGACAAAGAATTTTGGCTGCACCTACTAGTAACAAATAATAGTTTGATTAAAGGTCAAGAGTTTTTTAATCACTGTAGATTATAATAATTTTGGATGGATGAATAAGTAGTTCCTATTAATCACGCAGGATTCTAAAAATAGTATAAATTGTTATTTTTATAGCTTCCTTCTTAAAAATGCAAGGAATTTTTCAAATTTGCTAGGTTTTTTTAATGAAAATCTGTCCTGTTGATTTCATACAGACGATATTTTAGTGATATTCCTATAATAACTCAAAAATGAAGTCTTAAACCACTTTTCAGGTGTATCTAGATATCTATTTTGAAGTTTAAAATAGTCTTGCACACTCATTTTTTATCCAGACCGATGAATGGCGTAAAACGCATGATCTTTGAGAAAGAAGCAAATACCCAGTTGACAAAAAGGTGCCTTCACATTTTATGAGATTTGCAGTAGGACCTTAAGTCTGAGTGGCAGAGTACAGGTCTACCCCTGTACTACGTCGCTACTAGCCTAATATAAACATTATGGTAGAGTAAAAGTAGAGAAAGTTGTCAGGAACATAGCAGAAAAATGACAAGAGGAGACGTTAGGAAAGTAAAAGTACTACTGGCAGAACACAACGACGATATCAAAAGGAAGCGGAACTAAATTGGTATTGGGTGATACAAAAAGGGATACCTGAAAGGATTTGAGAGATGCCTGTATTCCAAGGACAGAAAACGGTCAGTAGGAAGAAAAGAAGATGTGGGTATTCGCTCTTTTCCTCATCGCAATTCTCACTACTACCGGGCCTATATTGGCGTAATATAGTGGACCATAGTAATAGAGCACGAAATGTATATGTTTTAGAATTACAGATTCTTAAATCTTTAAATGCAATAGAAGGGGGCCACAGTGAGATCCCTGTAGAACCCCAAAACACACATGAATCCCATTGCAGATGTCCACAATAACAAACTGAGTGGGATCCATTAAAACCTTTCAATCCATTCAGTCACATGGATACCAAATCTCATGTCCTGAAGTTTAGTAATAAGAAGCCCGTGATTTACTGTGTTTAATGCCTTAGAGAAATCTATATCTACCCTATCGATATGCATAATCAGATATAGCTCATAAACAAGCGAATTACTAACAGTGGATCTTCTCTGAGAAAAATCACCTGTTCATTTACCCTCTTACAAAGCCAGTTAAGCTGATCTGACACCATTTCATTAATAAGATTTGGTATTGCTATTAAACAGATTTATCCCTGTAGTTCGTCACACACTCTCGGCTACCTGACATATACAGGCTGTCCCGAAAGTCCGTTCGTATACTTCGAAGGGAGATTCGACATATGAAAACATGAAAAAAATTTCATGTGAACGTAGGTCTAGAAATGCGTCATAAGAGAGCTATGGTCTTTTAAAGATGGCCCTCGAACAAGGGTTTCTATTTAATATCTTTGGAACTGCTTGAAGCACCGATATGTTTTCAAGTATTCAAACTAACATTAAAAATGCTATTTTTTTATGTAAACTCGTGTTCGAGGGGCACATTTAAACAGCCTTAGCTGCTTTATCACTTTTGCGGACCTACGTTTATATAAATTTTTCATGTTTTCATATGTAGAATATCCCTTTAAACGAACGAAACTTTTGGACATCCAGTATATTAGTGACAAGAGACCGAATATCCAATATTGCATAAAACTTCCAATTTTAATAGACTGATTAAAGATATAATGTAATGGTTTGCTCAAGAAAAAAATGGCACCTTTTAAAAATGTACAGGGATTCCAATGGGGCCATGAAAATACTTGAGACCCATAATCCGGTTGAAAACATCGGTTAAAAGGATATAAATGGTATTAATATTAATATTAATATTAATGAAAAACATAACTGGAAAATTCCTATCAGCACAAGTGGAAGAGATTGACAATGTCATTGCTACTAACAGCCGTTAAGCTTTTCAGAACGATACGGCTAGATTATGTTACGATCTTCTCAGACTATTAATATAAATTCTTCCAAAAAGTCCTTGCATCATTCTCTAAATCAGTCACTAATGTGTTGCTGAACAGTTAATGAAGTTCATAATGCTTTAATTTCATCATTGTGGCATTCTCGAAGGTATTTGAGCAAGTATCATGTGACAGACTAGTGGAATTCTTAAGTTGCTTTAACTCCGTATCAGATGAGCACCATGCATTTCGAGCAAATAGATCCACCGAAACTACATCATTCCAGCTTGTAAAATTCATCCATAAAAAGCTGGAACGTAAAAGTGTGGTCGTGGGAGTTGTTTTTGATATGTCACGAGCTTCTGATACTCTCAAATTTTACTTCATCCAACAGCAATTATTCAATGTTGGAATCAGATTGTAATTTCATTTCTAATATAATATTAATATTGGAGCACCACGGGGGTCAGTACTAGCTCCACACTATTCTTAGTGTTTATAAACGATCTAACACTTTCTGGTATAATCCTTAAATTTGCCGATGATACAATTGTGGCTATCTTCACCGAGAATTATTTGGAGATGCAGACAGCAATTAAAAATGTGATTGAGAGTATAAGCAGGCTGCGTTTTATAAAACTGATCCCAAAACTGATATTAACAACAGTATGCATACTTAAACATTTATCTGAATCCGAAATTTACTGGAGAACAACAAATTCTCCATATTTACTCGGAACTAAATAGAGCATATTATGCCATCCTGAAACTATGCCGCTTAAAGCTCTCATATGTTCATACTATGAGTCTTTATTTTGCAAAAGAGATTGATCTTCAATATGAAACAAACTTAAGTGGACCGATCTTTAAAAATGAAAGGATTCTTACGTTGCACTCCGTCTACATACTAAAATGTGCTGTGTATGCATACCAACATAAAAGTAACTTTATTTAAAATTCGGAAATTCATATATATCGTACCAGGAACGGGAGTAGTATATATATATATATATATATATATATATATATATATATATATATATATATATATGTATATATATATATATATATATATAAATTGAAAAAGCCCTAATTTAAATTAGCTCATAACGTGAATTAGAGGTTGAATCGAAACGTCTCGTCAACCACTAGCCTTCCAGGACCTCCTAAAAATAGGAGTTCTTCTCTGGTACTGCATGCCCTATCGATTGCTCACAGTCAATATGCTTTAAGTTTTGGTTTGCCTTATACAAATTAATTTTTCATAGTATTTTCATCATTAAGAGATATATTAAAGTAAATGACATCGAAAAGCAATTTAAACACAAAAACCGGCACTAAATTCTCGGCACGACGTCGGTACCATCCATCGGTACCATCCTAATGAATAAATGTAACTTTCACTAGTTACTATTTGTAGTCAGTTGTTGGCTTTTTGTTATGTTGAAACACCAAACCATTGCACTTAGATGCACAAGGTTGTAAGATAGATGGTCTTTACCACCCATAGATACACACCCAGAGACGTATTTAGGAATTCGGATGTCCATATTAAAATATTAACAGTACTGAACTTTTTACGTTAAAAAAATTACATTTTTTTCGCATTTGAGTAAAATTTATTGTATATATACGAGAAACACTCGAAAAAATATCATTTTAGTGTTGATAGAAACAATTGACTATACGTTACCTAGTAAACAACACTAGTGACAGTTTTTTTCTACATGTATGTCAAATTACTTTGTGTTTTGTCTTGTGTCTTGCAACAAAAAATATAAGTTTTGTAAAGTTGGAAAATTGCAGTGTCATTATATTTTATAGTAAAATCTTGTTCAAGAGAGTTCCGATAGAGTCGTAAATATATTGAATATGACCCAAGAAGTGGAAGGTTTGCAGCTTCAGATTTAACCAATCCTAATATTTGCAGCGTTTTCGTAATTCTACATGATAAATTCGGCTTTAGCACAGTTTCACCAATGTGAGTTTCAGTATTGTTGGCTCTCGGACAAAAATTGCTTAGGCTACATTCCCAAAATCATTTGGAATCATTAAGTACAGATTTTGACTTTGTCTCTAATATTTTGACAAGCGGAAACGTTACTGGAACCCAAAAATCAAATTAGAGTCCATTCAATGGCCCTCTGCCTCCAAAAAAAGCCCCACGCATAATCTTCAGTTGGGAACTTCATAGCTACCACGTTTTGAGACCAAGCAGGAGTTATTCTTATTCAACGCATGAGAAATAGTATTACAATAATATCAGTTACCTACTGTAATATACTAACAAAGTTACGTTTCATCAAACATGTCCTGATTTGTATCACAGGAATGTCTTTCTTCTTCACAACAATGCAGCAGCCACATTTCAGGTCATCTTTCACGAATGTAACTTCTTTCAGCTGTACTAACCTCTGTATAGTCCAAATTTTGCTCCGACTGATCTTTTTTATTCAGATTTTCGAAATAACACCTTGGAGCACATTTTGTGCATAGGATAATGAGTTAAAAGAGTATAATAGAAACTAAAAAAAAAATAATCTCTGGTAAGACTTCTCACAAATTTTTACAAATACTAAAAACCGTGGTACGGACATTAAAATTTAAGTGAAATACTGATTTCAGACTTCCAATTCGATAAAAAAAAAAGTATAATTATTATATTTATAAAAAAATATATAAATTAGGCGTCAAGCTATTTTTAAAATACACCCCCTTTAAACCCTTTAACACACTGCTTATCAAATTTTTCATCGATTTAACGACATAGCCGCAATCAAATACAGGAATAGTCAATGAACACCTGCCTACCCGAAATTTTTTTGAAATCCTCGATTCTTAGGCTGCGTTTTAAATACACTTGTAGTAGGTCCAATTTTAACAATAGGTGGATGCAGCACACTCCAAATTTGCAGATCCGTCTCTGGACACTCTCACTTTGAATATAACTACAAATTATTATACATTTGATATTGTTAACGTTAAAACGATACTGTTCGTGTGAAAAAATAAAGTTACAGGGTCATTTCAAGTATAAAAATATTTCATCAGTAACTCCATTTTTTATTTATAAACATTTTGTTTTACGCAATAATCGCTACGATTATGTGATCATTCCATCTTTTTATAACACTAATTTAATCTATAAACCTGTCTTTTTAGACAAAAATTTAAAATATGCTTTGATGTCGCGTGAATACCTTAATTTTTTTTTTTGCCAAAAATACGAGTTACACTTACCTAATAGGGGCTTACTTCTTTTCTTGGAGGAATATAACAAATTTTAAAAATACTTAATTTAAGTATTAAGAAATAACTGCAGAACAGTGTAATACATATAAATAAAAAAGAATTGAACCGGCTTCTAAAAAAACGAAAAATAATGATATTAATTTTTATATAAAATTAAAATTTTTAATGTCGGCGTCAAATTAACACATGACAAAATATGATTCACACAAGGAAGTTAGAGGGGATATGGAATAGGCTAAATGCCAAAAAAATTATTCCAACATGCAGAAAATAAATGTCATAAATTGACACAAAGTGGCTACGTGGAGCAAGCCCCAAAAGAAAATGTTTGGTAATTATTTAGATTAGGAAAAATTCGATACTAACCCTCTATTTCGGGTCGTAGAATAAGATTTTGACTTTGGTTTTTCACTGTTTTTCCTCATTTTCCCGAAAAACTCAAAAAGCGTCACTTCACCAAGCACTTTTAATTTTGAAGAAAACACCAAACATACATATTTATTTTCAATAGTACTAGTCAAAATATCATGTATGTAATATATTTCAACTATTTTTGCGCAAATTTTAGTGAATAAATTTAGAAAAATTTGTATTTCAACGAAAAACCAAAACTACGTTCCGGAAAGGTCATCGACCATCAGACTCGCGAAAACGACTAATATTCGTTTGCGCGTTGCCAGATGTAAAATACTTTCGTAGTATAAACTATAAAATTTGTCCATCTCAGTTAACAATATAGTTTAATTTTTGTAATGTTTTATACGGTCTCAGGGAAAAATTAATTTTAACCACCCAAAATTTTTCGTTAGTCCAGGTTTAGCTTGATTTTCAGCACTACCAAAAGGTCATATTTTAGAAAACTGCATGAAAAAAAATATGATGACAATTACTTCACTTGCTACGATCAATGCTGGTCCATTTGTCGCAGTATTTTTTTAGAGATGATTTAACGTACAATTGGTTATAAACATAATCCATTACGGAAGAAACAAAACCTTTAATTCCATAATTTAGGGGTAACTTTGGGGATGAAATAAGTGGGTAACAATTTTTTCATTTCCAAACTCATTGTGGGAGCTATCAAATGCAAGATAAAAAAACTATTTTTACAGAAAAGCTAACAACTTGCACGAAAAAGTAAAATATATACACTGCAATCTTTCGTTTTTTTTTCAAAACAATAGGAAAAAATACCATTCATTTAAGAATGACTTGAAAAATGTTATAAAGAATCTGCTTCGTCGAAAGCAACCATTTGTCGATGGTTTACCGATTTCAACGCTCTGGGCGCCAAAATGAGGCTCAAAAAAAGCAGATAAAGTTTGCTTATCAACAATTTTGTTTTTATTTTTGTATTTTTAGTTGTCAATTTCTTTACAATATACTTACCGTGGAAAGACTTCTACGCAAGCTGTGTCAATTTAAAAACTTCCAACACTTGATATTTCCCTTCCAGTAAATAGTATTAAAAATCGAAAGGACATGTCAATTTTATTTTCAAGGGAGACACTTTTAAGGAAAATTTCCAGCCTTCTAAGTTCAACTCCCTAGGAGGGGTAGATGTTACCCTTAAAATCTTAAATAGAAAAGCTCGTTTAACTCTCTTTGCAATACGACCCTAATAGTAAATAGATTTAAGTATAATTAAGTAACATTAATTCTAACCCTTGAACATGAGCCAAGTCTAGTCTAGTATTGTTTCGTGTTTGTAGTTTGTAGGGTTTTAGGTTTATTTTCTACGAGTTCATAATTTATTTCATTAATTTTACCTTTGTTAATTTCCTCAGGAGATCTGTAACTTATTAGAAAAACTCTATTTCCTTATTTTTAACACGGAAGGAATGACAGAAGGCATAGAAATCGCCAGATTACTCCTTTTTCTTATTTTTACAACACCATGTAGTATGAAAATTATTCTAGAAAGATGCGGAATCATCTGTTATAGGGTATATAAAGGGTCCATATCGGCTTTCGTGGACAGCTTAGTTTCAGAGTCCGTTGAAGTACCTTGAATTGTTTAACAAGTTGTGACAACAAAAGTTATAAAAAGGAAACAGTGTGTGTATAAACAGAGAACGTCTGGAATATATATATATATATATATATATATATATATATATATATATATATATATATATATATATATATATATATATATATATATATATGTCGAATTGATAATCTTCTTACAACAGAATTAAAAGTTATATTGAAAGAACGTTTATCAAGGGAGTGCGGTTTAACTTTTTTTCTTCGAAAATCTTTGATAACTTGTTCCCAGTATCTTCTTTGGCACAACCAATTTTTTCTAACATCAAAATGGATTTATAATTATTATTAGTTAAGGATATGTGGTACTGTACACTTAACATTTTACATAACCTTTTGTTGTATAGCCATATTTTAACGATTGCAAAATTATTGGTTTTTGTTGTAATAAAATATTAATAAAAATATAGACACGTATAAATTATTATTATCAGTATTGCCGCAAGAGTAAATTTAAATTTTATTCACAGGTGAAATTTCAAGATCGTGCTTTTGTTACATAAAAGGATGCTAAAGGCCCGCCATAAATATATAGATATAAATATTATTATTAAACTTACATTAAATTAGCCATTTGTAAAGGAAAATTATCATTTTATTATTCAACTTTAAAAAAGGTTGACCAGTTCATTATATCCCAGAAGTGATGAAGGCTAGATAAATAATTAAATTACTTTACAAAACAGCTTACATATTTTTAGGACACTATTATCGATGGGTAACACCAAACATATCCAGGCGCGGATTCAAGGGGGGGGGCGGTGGGGGCGATCGCCCCCCCCCTCAAGAGCCTTGAGTTCAGGAAAATTTTCCCGATTTTACCTCTTATACTATAGTGTATTCAAGAACTAGAGAGAGTAATAAATCATTTTTTACGTTTTTTTTTTCTTTGTAAACTACCTATGTTCTTTGGTCCGGTGTTTTTTGCAAAATCTGTTAGACACATATATTTTTCATAAGAATGAGTTAGATATTTTATAATCAGAAATACCGGTCTATAATAATGAACTATTTGAGTTGGATAACAATAGATATTTGGATGTGTGAAGTGTTAAAAAGGATTTTAATCCTTGTTATAGGCGTCGGAAAGAGATTTATTTTATCACTAAATATTTATGGCGTAGAATATTATTTCGGTAATAAACTTAAAATAAAAAGGTATTGTAATATTATTTTATTTCTTATGATTTCTTAATAATTCACATACATTAGAAAATATAGATAATTTTGACATATATAACACAAATCACAACTGTATTTTTATTATTTTTATTTTGGCATAGAAAGCGTTTTAGGCACAAAAAATTTACATTATAGTTATAATTTAAATACTTACAAAATATCCATTGTCAAAAATACAAGAAGTTAAACATATATAAGAAAATAAATTCGTCCATATAATATTAAAATTTTTTTGGGCTATCGGTCATTTTATTATTAATTAAAAACATTTTTAGGATATTTGATGTTTCAGTTTATTTATTTTTTAAACCATCTGCAGAATTACAATTAAACACTAAAAAGGGATTCAAATATAAATAATTTTTATATGTTACAGAAAATTTAAATAATAAATTGTGTTGACGCTGATAAACATTACGTATCTAATTTGTAATCAAAGTCGGTGAAGCTATTTTCGCTCAAATTAATTATAATTGGTTCCTCTATCTCACCGATCATGAGATCGAGTTTCCACATTTTCTTTTATTCTTTTATTCTATGGATTTTTCCCAATTTTCAACAGTAACTTTATTTAAAAAAATCTTTGAAAAGTTCAGTTAAATTACTAATTTTGTAAGTTGTGTTGTTTCTGGCAACTCTGCCTTTTACTTGAGAGAGATATTTCCTTCTCCAGCGGACATTTTCCGGACGATCTATAAGAACAGATTTCCTATTTGCTTTTTCCCAGCAAAAATTGGGTTCTCTGAGCAATTTCTAGACCTCAGTTCTTTTAATTTCAGGTAAATGCCGATTTTCATTGATTTTAGTTAGAATTTTGCCGACGGTTGGGATTTGCTTCTCATAATTAAATGTATGTACAACTCTTTTTATTGCAGTTTACATCGCTTCTTCCAACGAGGTTTTTCGTCTGCCTGTGATCGAATGTAGCTTGGGAGTACTAATAATTCCAGTCGTTTTTTTCTCCTTCAGTATTCAGTACATAGTTGATTTTCCAACTCCTGTCATGTTGGAACCCATCTCAACAAAGCTTTTAACATTATTATCTAGATATTGATATCATCGTAATAAGTTTTTTGTTGAGGAAAAAATCCCCTGGTTTAAGGATTTTGAAATAAATATAGATGTGGAATTCATATCTTTTGGCTATCTCACTAATCTCAAATAATATATAAAAACAAACACAAACAAGATAAATCACTAAGGGAGGGCACACTGTAAGGTGTGCTTTGCTCACTGACAGAAATTAAATTGAACTATCAGAAATTTTATTGTTACAGAAAATTTATAAAAGCTTATAATATTTAAAAATAATTAAATATAATTAGATTTACGGCAGTCCTCAGTTACTTGCGTCACTGGAACAGGTACGTTGGAGGTTTCGGTAAGAGTTTTATCACTCTCTCTAATTCTTGACTAGTGTATAGGAATGTGTATGCTCGCCCCTCCCCTTCCTAAGAGCTTTGAATTCAGGAAAATAGAACCGATTGTGCCTTTTATATTAGGAATCTGTATGCTGCTGGCACTCACCCCCCCCCCCCGGTTGTCAACTTTGTTTTTCTTGCGAAAGCCACCTCCCAAGAGCTTTGAATTAAGGAAAATAGACCCGATTCTGCCTCTTATGCTAAGATTGTGTACGTTGTTCGCATCCTTTCCCCCTGTCGACAACTTGTTTTTTCTTGTGATCGCCCCCCCCCTCTCCAAGAGCTTCAAAGGCAGAAAAATAGACCCGACGCTGCCTTTTACTAGAAATGGGAATGTTGTTGGTGTCTCCCCCCCCCCCCGGCGACAACTTGCTTTC
Source organism: Diaprepes abbreviatus (assembly GCA_034092305.1). NCBI lineage: Eukaryota > Metazoa > Arthropoda > Insecta > Coleoptera > Curculionidae > Diaprepes > Diaprepes abbreviatus. The sequence continues at coordinate 5,805,480 of JASJET010000105.1, forward strand.
GCTTGCCATACTGTACTTTTGTGATATCACCGCCCCCCCCCCCCCAAAGACTGAGGCTGGATCCGCCCCTGAACATATAACCTTAGTCAACTGTTGCAGTCTTTGTCCTATTTTGTGATCTAGTCACAGTAGAACTACCATAACCAGTAGGTTTATTCAGTTTCGTGAACCGCCAAAACAGTTCAGTGTTATAGTAAAAGAAGCGTTCGGGTTTTTTCCAAAAAATTTTCTGTTATGCGACCAAATTCTAGTCATCTCTCCATACTTTATTTTATTTAGGAACCAAAAACTTCTTGCACATGAGGACCTTTGTTAGTACATATAATAGTTTTTTTAGTTATTGTTTCTTACTAAACATTATTTAAGACCATTAATTTTATTAACTATTATTACACATTTGTCCTTGGTAAAAAAATCACGACGGATTAGATTTGGGTTGGGATGGGCAAAAATTCCTGTATCGTTGTTTCTTAATCACCAGAAATGATTCATTTTTATTAAGATATATATAAGACTAAACAAGCATGAAATGTTATTACAAGGCCTATCTTAAAAAGGTTGTTAATAGAAACTGGCAAATAATTCATTTAAATTTAAATTGTGTGATCATCTGCTTAAGAGAGGATTCACAAATTTCTTGCAGTTACCCATTGCAGCTTTACTTACAGGGTTCATAAGAAAGGGTTTTGGAGGGGCTAGTACATTCAGCCTCAATAATTAATTTATTTTTTCAGCTTCCATTTATAATAATCAAGGCAAAATAAATTTTATACCATTTTTTCTGGAATTCTTTCTTGGGTATAGGTTTTTTATTTGAAAATCAAAAAACGACAATTTTTCTGACGTTTCGCTCTAACATAGTGAGCTTCTTCAAAGTTATTTTATATTCAAACATAGTGAGCTTCTTCAAAGTTATTTTATATTCATGTCAAATCTTGAAAGTAGCTTTATTCGAATAGATATTTTACTGATTTATTTCACAAACACACCAAAACATTTGTTGCATTTTAATATTCAAAATTTTTCATAGCTTATAAATATTTGTAAAACTTCCTTGTAACTCCGAGGATTTTTTTTTGGTAATCAATTATTTCCCATGTTCAATATTATTTAAGACCATTAATTTAGTAAATTTATCCTTGGTAAAAATCACGACCACTTAATATTTAGGATGGGCAAGAATTCCGTTTCATCCTTTCTAAACTATCAGAAATCATTTATAAATAAATTAAAGTATAAATAAATAAAATGAAATACGCTTACAATGCCATTACACGACCTGTCACAAATAAATTGATTTGTAAAAGGAATTGGCAAATTGATCATTAAAATTAAAATTTATCGATGTTAAACTTGATCATGATTTACATTCTAAGATCACCTGTATTTAAAAATAGAAATAGCTGCAGTTGATTCAAAATGTCATGTGCTATGAATTGTTTTATACTTTATTACTTAAGTAGGTACTTTACCGTGATGTTTTGAATTACTGCATATTAAAATATTTAAAAGCAATTTAAGTTGTAAGATCAAAAAAAGTAGAGCCGCGTTTCATTTTTTGAGAGTTCCTAAAAGGATTATATATATATATATATATATATATATATATATATATATATATATATATATATATATATATATATATATATATTGGTGTTAATGAGATGGAGTAAATAGTATTATTATAGAAGTTACAATAAAACTACTGCCTTGAAGCGTTAGACATAACCTACAATATTCAGTATTGGAGAATAAATTCACTAGTGCACACTAATTTTTGATAATATTGAATCATCGAAACAGCATTTGAGGAAAGCTTTGCTTTTTTGCTTTAATTTAAGAAATAGTGTTGCTGCAAGTCATCGTTTGCTTCAAGAAGCTTATGGTGAATATGCTCTATCTGAAACAAGGTGCAAAGTTTGGTTCATAAACGCGAAAATGCAATATTCATGCTCAGAATGTAAGTCTGTGTGTTTGGTGATATGGAAATAAACTGGGAAGCCTTACCTCACCCGTCGTCCTCATCGAACATAGCACGGTCTGATTATCATTTGTTTCGAACGATTCAGAATGATTTGTTATCACAGCATTTCAAATTTTTTGGACGGATCGCCCCAAAAAGCAGCGATTTCTATTGACGTGGACTCCATTTGTTGTAGCTTCTAAAGGATAAGACTTCGAATAAAATAAAATATTCCATAAACCATAAATATGTTTTTTATTAAAAAACAGCGGAAATTGAATTTAAAATCCAACATAGTGTCGCGCCACGAAATAATACCCTTTATTCAGTAATCAAAATTTGAAATAATCAGTTTAGATTTATGAAGTTTTTTTTATTTTACAGGTAAACGTGGAAGAAGCCTTGAAAATATCTGTCCTGTCGGAGATCCATTACGAATTAGCGATACAGTTCGTCCATTCTTATGTGGAAACGATCCAGGAAAACCAACTTGTCCGCCCATGTATCAATGTTTGGTACAAAAAGGTACTAGAAGATGTTCTGTAGAAATTAAATATAATACAGGGTGAATAAGGAAGTGCTATGTGGTATCAACTTAAACTTGTTACAAATACATAATTATTACATTTTGAGATCTCACAATAAATTCTAGACATTTTTTATAATATATACCCTATACCATTTTCTATTGGTTTCGAAATATTTACACTTTTGATAAAATAATCTTCTGATTTGCAAGTATCTGTTGTAGTCCACACTAGATCAAGAAAACCCTACCTAGTAAAATGAAAAGATTAATGTCTGGATAGGCATTTCTTGAAGCTAGGGCAATCGGACCATTTTTCTTTGTTAAAAGCCTCACTGGAGACAGAGTTTAACCTTAAAGTGAGTATAAATATGGCGAGATGCGCGCGCGCTTTTGAATTTTGCCGGCTTAAGCGGCTGGCGTCAAAGGAGATAATAAAAATGTCTGGGATACAATAAGCCAATTTTATCATATTTCTCTTGTTCGCGAGCAACGCGACTGAGACTGGTTGTTATCCATTTTCTGGTGATTTTTAGTATGAACTCAAAGGATTTTTTTATCTAGTTGGACGGCTTTATGGCAGACTCTTTCGAAATAATTTGCTGTGAGACCGATGACACGAGAAATATGATGAAGTTGGCTTGTATCCCAAATGCATAAGAGTATCGTGAGAAATTCACATGATCTGTTCGACATCAATCAAAGTCGGCAAAATTCAAAGCAGGCTTGTCATGGGTGCGACTCGTCATATTTATACGCACCTTTATAATTTCAAGAGGATCGTGTTCATCCGCATTACATTGCTCTTGAAAAGGAGTACTTAATTAGAATTTGTCAAAGGCGATGGATAGGTAGATGATATGCTAGAGAGTAGCCACCCAGATCACCCTATCTTAATCGGATGGACTTCCTTTATGAACCCATGTCAAAAATTGAGTTTTTAAATCTAAACCCGACTAGGTAGAAATGCTTAACATGTCCATTGGACGTACAAATAGGATCTTTAGACTGACCTATTGCAGGACAGATACTGAAAGATATTTTCAACATCTTATAAAATATGTTTGTTGTTTCCTTATTTTATAAGTGAAAAGTATAAATATTTCGAAAACAGTTGAAGGTATTTTTTTTTTGAAAAATGAATCGACTGTTGAATCTAAAAATGTAATGATATACAACGTCTTTCATTAAACAAATTCGACTCGATACACATAGCATTTTTCTGATCCACCTTATATAATATTTTCTTTTCTGATAAAAGGCGTTTCGAAATAATAAAACTGAGAAGTCCGAGCAATTTTTTTATCAAATAAGCAGTCTTCCATATAAAAGGCTAAGCCATTTCTTTTTCAAAACCCTGTATATTTTCAGAGTTGGTGTCGTTATGAAAAAATTACAAAAAAATTCCATTTTGACAAACGATATCTAGATAACAAAATTCGTTTATAAATTGGTAATGTGAGCATATGACTCTTTTCTGAATTTTTATTTACAAATTTTCACAATATAAGGTGCCTCCATATGTTATTTTCAATTAAAATTGAGAATATACAGTTAATCATATTGTAAGTAAAAAATTGTAGTTAACATATAGTATTGTCTACAAGCAAAAAGTGATGCCGCTAGATAAATAAAACTTCAGTTTTTGTCTATATTTTACTAGATTAAATATTTATTTAGTACAATTCTATTAAAAACTTGTAGGTATTTGGCGAATTCTCAGAATCAAAGAATTTTTTGTTTTTCAATTTAGTGTGGTTACCATCTTTGGATAAAATTGGTAATTTTTTGCTACCTTGGAAACATTGCGAGGTCTCATTTAGTACTTAACAAAGTTCAAATAATTTATTTTTTATTAAAAAATTGAACCGACATCTAAAAATGCGCTGAAAAGCGAAAAATATATGAATTTTCATATAAAATTGAAATTTTTGAAGTTGGCGCCAAATAACTACCAACGCAAGATACATACAAGCTACGATAAGAAATCAATTACAAATAAAGTATTTCACAATCTTTTCTCGATCGCATTTTGTCAGATATTAATTTGGTGCCGACTTCAAAAATTTCAATTTCATATAAAAATTTATATTGTTATTTTTCGCTCTTTATAGCGTTTTTAGAAATCGATTCAATTTTTTTGAGCATAACCATTCAACATAATACATTTAATTAATAATTTATCTTTTATAGGAAATGACTACGGTGTATGCTGCCCTGCTTCCCTAAAAATCCAAAAAACCGGCCAATGTCCTGTTTCAGTTGACAACAAAGATATAGAATGCGGAAATTTGTGTACTCATGATTTGGAATGCCCTTCAGTACAAAAATGTTGTCAAACGGAACAGTGTGGATCATCTTGCATGCATCCTGAGAACGTGACGGGTATGTAGAATCCAAAACTCATCTATTTTTAGAACAGGAATATTTTTTAACAAACTAAAAACACAATAATTTCTATCATAAATTATGCATCAATTTAAATTTATCCACCAATTTTATACTTTGTCAGTTTTTTAAAATAAAATAGAACAGAATAGAAAAGAACAGAACAGAATAGAATAGAATAGAATATATTACCGTAAAATACACAATTCTATAGCGGATCCTCATAAATTACTTAACTTACAAATAATCATATATCTATGAAAATAACAAGCACACTATTGATTACGAGCAAATATAAAAGTATTAACAATCATATATAAAAATAATTTTCACAAATAGAGTACAGTACTATATAAAAGGAAAATATATACATATACCTATATTACATTCAAAAGAGTCATTCCCTGTAATTGTCGAATTTTAATATAGAATAAATAGCTCTCTCATAAAGAAACTCTTTAATTACATATTTAAATTTATAAACAAAACATTGCTTCAATCTATCAGGAAATTTGTTACAGTGATAGACCCGGTTGTATAAGGAAGAGCTCCTCAAAAATGATTTCTTATAACAAGACATTTTAAAAATACCATGGACTCCTTAACGTATACCTGTATTGCTTAGTGAACAACTTATCCAGGATTTTTCTGATTTTTCAAAATCACAACTGTGTTAACATTTATTGGTTCTATATTTCTAAAATATAATTTAATTTTTTTTTAATGATAAGAAAAGTAGTTTGAATTATCTTTTATTATCTTAAAGAATTGAGTACCAAAAGTTCTTCAAAAGTGGGGTGCTTAGTTTTTCATTTTAGCAATTTTAAGAGATGAATCAGCTCAACAAAAATTATTCCTAACCACGATAAAAACAACTAGCGAGAACCTTTTTCTACTTGTGTGTCCAATTTGATTTCAAGTCGTTCAAAGTGAATTCTGTGAAATAGTGTTATAAATTTTTAACACGTATGAATGACTGAACAAAAGGTGGTGACTTGCCTAGGCCTTGTTGGGTTCGTTATATCCCACCATAGCTGCAGGTCATTCGCGGCCGATCACCTTTGCGAATACAAGCAGCCTCGTTGATTAAACTTACCTGACGGCTTCCGATGACAAAACTGAATCTCCGAAATGTTTCTGTCTCAGTCCGTTGAATGCTCGGCACTCTCTGAGAATATGGTCAACAGTTTCATCCTCCTTCAGACACCATCGAGTCATCAATAGCACCAATCTTCTAAAAATGATTCCTCAGGTGGCAATGTCCGGTCAACAGTCCCAGTATAATTATCAACTCTTTCCTTCCTAAGGAGAGAAATTCCCTGATAAGCCGTGCAGTAGGTCCAATTATATGTTCCTTGGCACACCTCATTCCAGGAGCTCATCTTTGCGATTCAATAAATTTACTTTCTAGCGACCATTTTGATTCCCTTTTACCAGTGGCAATTAGGACAGGTATGGTTCAATCGCGAACACCATCTTGGCCAGATAGTTCGCTTCCTCATTCCCGTGTATAGCCGAGTAATCCGGGACCCACATGAGTCTGATTGTGTCGCCATTCCTTGTCAGACCCTTCAGTACATTCTTGCATTCAGATTTCAGTGCCATTATGGTAGCCCTACTCTCTGAACATATGTTTATTATTGCTGCTGATGCCTCCCTCATAGAGATGACCACACTGCAAATAGCATAAATTTCCGCTGTAAAGATCATAGCACGTTATCCAAGAGAGTAGAACTCTTTGCCTGCCTTGCCCGTACTGAACACTCCGGCTTCAGCTCTTTCATCTTATCGAGATCCATCTGTAAACCACCAGGATCTATTTCTCGAAAGTTTTTGCTTCTTCTCCTAATCCTCTCTACTTGGCGAAAATATCTCGAGAGTGGTCGGATTTCAAAAGCAGCGCCATGTAAACTGTTGCATATTGAGCCTGTCTAGTTCCAAGATGCTTTAGGCAACTGAGATGATAAGGAGCCTTCTGGACCTTGTGCAACAAAAAGCGAATAGTTGTAAATTTGGAACGGTGTCATAAGATTTTTAACAAGTAATTGTCCTAAAAAACTAGCCATGACTAAAGTTTCAACAAGCTGGGTTCCAAGATTGTTGACCCCCGAAAGATAATTACAGGAGATGAAACTGGGATCCAAAAACATACAATGGGTTCATAAGGGTTCGCATATAATCTTCACTTGGGAACTTCATGACTGCCATCTTTTCGGAGCAAGCAGGAATTATTCTCGTTGAATTAACACAATTACGTAAAGGCTATTATTTAAAAATGTCCTCGTTTATGTCACAAGAATGTCTTTATTCTTCATGACAATCCGCGAGTTCACAAAATAAACAATTCAGCCCATTATTCGCAGTTGTAACTTCTCTAAGCTGAACCACCCGCTAATAGTCCGGTTTTGTCTCCGTCTGGCTTATTTTTTACCCAAAAACACCTATCCACGATAATCAATTCAAAAAAAGATTTTGATGTCTTTTGTTAGTGAGGAAACTTATCTATTGCACCTCGTATCATAGAATTAACTATATCGCAAATTTACAAAATACGTCCTTTATAAAATATGTCTCTTCTTTACAACATCATTTAAAATTACTCAATTTTTTTATTGTATTGTTCTTGTATAACGAGCAACCTTATTAGTATGTTACTATCGTTATACTTGTCTAATATGGATATCTAGAAAATCGCCGGCAGCTTTACTGGTATTTGTATAAGAAAATCGTGAGTGTTTGAAATGTCACGAGGCTCTTCTTTAACACAATTTGTTTGTAAGTCACATATTTTGTTGGTTTCTTTAGATTTCGCGATATAATCATTTATATTGAACAATGAACGTTCCAAAAAAAAATAATAAGTAATTACATGGTACTGACATGGCCACCAATAGATATTTTTCCAAGGAGGGCATAGGGTCAATTACACAATAGATTTGACTCCGAAGGAGATGTTATGATACCATCTAAACTGTCTGTATCCTAGTATAGATAGATATGAGGAGCATTAGAAAAGTTTTCTTCCTAACAATTTTTTAATAATTTTATTTTTCAGCTTAATTTCATCAATAGTAACAATACGATTATATTTTTTTTTAGTTATAAAAATAATGAAAAATGAAAATAACAATCCTTGAACTGAAATATAATTTTGAAACAATCTTTCCTTCACAAAATATTTTGATTTCAGAATGTTTCCACCAAAAGGCCCTTTCGGAAGTTTTAGCTGTTAGCGAAAGAGCAGGGAGAGGATATGTTCCACAGTGTACCGAAGATGGGCAATTTGAGCCAAAACAGTGTAGCAGAAACGGACTGGTCTGTTGGTGTGTCGATAGAATGGGACGAAAACTAAAAGGATCGATGGGTCCGGCCGAAATAGTAAACTGTTCTATGGTCGAAGGTAAGTTTGTTTACATTAACAGTTAAGCTTAATACAAATGAATGAACAAAAGGTGGAGATATTTGGTCATCAATGCCTAAGCCCCTGCAGGTCATTCAAAGCTGCCTAGTAATCTGTGCGCCAGGTCCGGTTATATGTTCCTTGGCACACCTCATTTCAGAAGCTCTTCTCCAATAAATTTGCTTTTCAGCAACAATCTTAATTTTATCAAAGGTAATTGGAACAGACAGAATTGGTGGACCCCCATCTTTACTAGATGGTTCGCTTCCTCATTCCCGTATATACACGAGTGACCTGGAGCCCACACGAGTCTGATTGTGTAGTCGTTCCTTGTCAGACTATTCAGTATATACTTGCACTCTGATACGTTCAGTGTCATTATCGCAGCCCTATTCCCGCTTATGTCCCTCTCACAGAGATGGTCACTCGGCAGAATAGCATATATTTTCGCTGCAAAGTGAGTCAAACTCTCTGACTCCCATGCTCGTGCCGAAAACTACGGCTCCAGCTCTTTCATTTTGTCGAAATTTATCTGTAAACCACCAGAATCCATTTTTCGGAAGATTTTACTCCCCTTCCAATCTTCTCTACTTCTTAAAAGTATCTCGTTATTGGTTGAGTTCAAAAAGCAGCGCCATGTAATGTGTGCATAAGGAGTGATGAACATCATCCTGAGGTATAATCACCAGGACCTTCAGAGCCCTAGTGGGACAGTCCTCATCGTACTTAATACTCCCACACAGCTATTCTTTGAATTTTATCGATTTGAAGACGGTGTTTGCGCTTTGTTGTACTAGGCCATCATCAGTAGCGGCGTACGTGATCATGGGGCCGATCACCATAGTGTATATCCAAAATAGCACTCTCCGTGTCATCCCTATGTGCACACAAAACTTCATTTACAATTCCAGAAAGCATATATGGATTTCTTGGTTCGAACTTCAATATGATCATTCCAGCGCAGTCGCGAGTCCAGAATTACTTTCAGGTATTTAACTGCCCTCTTTTATTGAAGGGTCCTTTCCATCAATATAATTGTAGGAAGTCTTTTTGTAAAGAGAACCACCTCGATCTTATCCGGGTTTATTCAGAGCCCGAGCCTTCCCTATGGCAAAGCTAGACATAATAATAATATCTAATCTCAGTGGCGTATTCAGAGGGGAATGAAGAAGGCTTACCCTAAACGTAATACGTATTTTTTATAATTAGCGAAAATTAGATAAAACTTTCGAATGACTGTAAGGAGACAGAAAAGAGTATCAAATCATTACTTCATTGACAAGATTTTGAAAATATTATCATAAAGTAACCAAAAAATTGTGATAACAGATCATACAATATAAAAAATCAAAAATTTGGGAAATATATTTTTATGTAAATCCTCAATAAACCTGCTTATATATATATATATATATATATATATATATATATATATATATATATATATATATATATATATATATATATACGTGGATTATTAGTTCTACATTCAACTTTAGTATCTTTTTTGACAGCTCGCTCACAGACTATAGGTCGTAGTTTAGACAAGAATGGAGAGGAATGCGAACGTTTAGAATGTGCAGCAGTCTGCGAGTACGGTTTCAAACTAGGTGAAGACGGTTGCCATACCTGTAAATGCGACGATCCTTGTGATGGATATACGTGCCCTGAAGACGAAGAATGTGTCAACGTTAAGGAATCTAGTTGTGCAGACTTTTTGTGTCCATCATTACCAGTGTGTAAGTAAAAATAAAAATATACACTTTCGAACTTTAAATTATTCAATTAAAACGGTTTTATTAGGTTACATTGGTAACTAAAATTACTTTTCCAGGTCGACCAAAAGCTGTCTATGCCAATCCTTGCGATCAAGGAACTCCGCTTACTGATGATTTAAGTGGGGCACCAGTCGCTTGTGCATTGAGATCAGAAGATGGTGAGTATCAAAATTATTTCCCTAAATAATTTAATCTCATAATTTCATGCAATTTTTAGGAACTGTTTGTCCATCTTCGTACGAGTGTACAAATGTACCAGGATCAACACAGGCTGTTTGTTGTCCTATCGAAAGTATTGAAGAAGTTGATCAGCTTGAAGGAGAAGCCTCTGAAGATTACAGTCAAGCTGAAGAAAGACCTCAGACTAGTAAGTTTTTTACCATATAGAATTAACATATTGAAATACGATGGCTTACGTTCAACTTATTTTCTATAGAGCATATTAATCTAATAAAAGTTAGATCTTTTTAATATTCACATAAATATTTTTTAGTGTGCGAATATTTACAAGAATTTACTGAAAGTATGGAAGGTACTAGAGATGGAATGACTCTAGCTCTACCGACGCCTGATTGCGATAGCGACGGAAATTATTTACCAACTCAATGTGATCTAAAAATAGATGAGTGTTGGTGTGTTGATAATTTTGGAACTGAAATACCTAAATCGAGGTAATGGTAAAACAATCAAAACAACGTTTTTAAAGTAAAAATTAGTGTCATGTGAATTTAATGTTAAAGGTAAATATTTTTTAAAAAAATGTATTTTTGCAGAACACAAGACAATTCCACGGACTGTGCCGAGTTGAGAAAATCCATGGACTGTCTCGATCTAACTTGCAGAATGGGATGTGAATATGGATTTATTTTATCAGAAGAAACAGGTAAAATTTTCAAACATTTTCATTTTTCAAAACACTGAGAGAATATTTATTTAAAATTGAAAAATAGTTTATTTTTTTTAAAGGAAAATATTTTTAATACTATCAAAATTACCATAAAAAAAGTAATTAAACATATTCTCAAAAATGTTATTTAGGTTGTCCGACATGCCAGTGCAGAGATCCTTGCAACGATGTTACATGTAAGGAAGATGAACAGTGTCAATTAGTTGAAGTTAGCTGTAAAGATCATTATTGTCCTCCAGTACCAGCATGTAAGTATTAAAAAAAATGACAAGAATTGTGGTTTGGACTTTTGTCAGAACTTGGAAAATTTGATCCGAATTAATGGTCTTGTAGCCAATCTCTGACGTATTTTGGATTAAATCGTTGGTGGAACTTTCACAAGATATTTTGTGATGGAATTATGGATGAAATTCGTAAAAGTTTTGCATCCGAGGTCTCTATAGATGATAGTATTTCTAATGTAATACGGTGCTCCACGGATCATGCGGAGGACTGCGTTCTGGAAGCTTTTTAGCGCGCTAAATCTAGACCGGCTTGTGATGATCCACGTAGAGCACCAAATGACAGACTCGAACTAATGAAGAGTTTGTAGATCGTTAATTTTAGCTTAGCTTTACGATTCAACAGTGAGTAAAGTGCTACTAGAGACGCTTTGGCTTTGGTTAGCAAATAGTTAGTAGTATGTAACGAGTTACGCCTCCTGTCGAAGACTAGCCCTAAGTACTTGGCATTATCCCTCCAGAGAATTCTCGTGTTATAAATGGACAGCCGATTGTCAGAAATAACGCACCTTGCTTTACTAAACAAATTGGCCTGAGTTTTTCAGGATTCAATTTAATTTTCCAATCAGCAGTCCACTTCCCGACCTTGTCTATGTACCTTTGTGCCATCAGCAAATAAGTATAGTTTACTGTGATCAATATCAGCAGTATAAAAATTGAATAGACTGAGAGACAGAGGTAAACCCTGTAGAACCCCCGCTCTAATCTGCCTTCTGGAAGACACAACGTCGTCTGACAACACCACAAATATCTGCCCTTAAAGAAACTTTGGACTAGTCTTACTAGGTGATTTGCGATTTCCAGCGCTATAAGTTTTATTACAAGCCCATTACGTCATACCTTGTCAAAAGCCTTGTTCATGTCAAGACCTTATCGAGCCTGTCTGGAATGCATTGAAGAGAACCAGAAAGTTTGCGGACTATTCCTGAACCTCTCAGAGGCATTTGACAGTCTCCATCATAGTATAGTATTACATAAAATGTATCGTTAAGAGTAAGGGGAAATGTAACTTGTGGATGCAATCATATTTAAGGGAGAAACCTCAAGAAGTAAGAATAAGAAAATGCGGAAACCTGTTTTTAATAGTCAATTAAACAAAATAGGAATATCCCAGGGCACCATTTTGGGCCCTCTAATGTTTGTAAAATTTCGGAACGATTCGCCCACAAACATATCAATGTTTAACTGTAAAACCATGAATTATGCTGATGACACTAATATTGTCTTGCATTCGGATTCATTTGAGAATCTGAATTATCACTTTAACTGTTTACAGAACTGGTTTAATTAAATCAGATTAAAAATGAATAATAAAAAACTCAATGTGTATACTAACAAACAGAAATAGAAGCGAAGTACCAAAAGATGTTTTGATTAACGATGACGCAATCCTTATAGTGACTGTTACTAAAATCTTAGGTTTGCATATAGAAACATCCCTAACTTTCCGAAATCTCGTTCAACAATTGCAAAATAAGTTGTCTTCTACTTTTTACGCGTTGACAGTATTAGCCCAACATTCAAACTCCTGAACTCTAAGAATAGCATATTGTGGAATGTTCTACCCGTATATAAAATTTTAAATGGTTTTTTGGGGCAATCCTTCAACTTTACATATCATATTTACAAGTCAAAAAGTAGCTCTAAGAATTATTAACAAAGCTAGACTACCAAGTTCATGCGGTGGAGTGTTTAAGATGACAAATATATTAATAGTAACTGCAGTTTCAATACTCGAACACACATTATTTAAAAAAAAAAACGCTCTCGTTCTTGATAATCTCTTGATAAATCATTCCTAAAATACAAAAAGTTTAAATGCTCTCTACAATTTACTCATCACAACGTGACATTGCTGACATCCTGTAAACATGATTACATTTTTGTAATTATTTGTTTAGAATTAAAAATATCTGTCAAACCTATATATTCTTGTAAGATTACTATTTATATTGTAATTTCGAGGGTAAAAACATACTGCTAATTGATTCATTGCGGTCAATCATACCATTAGCTAATTTATAGAAGAACAGCACATCAAACTGCATTATACAAACTTTCAACGACTCGAAATTAACAAGTTAATCACTAAAAGTAACCAAATCAAGATTTACACCCACCTTTTCTTAATTTTCTTTAATCTATTTTTATTCTATAGAATGAGTCCGATTCCACAAACGCATATTCCAGAGATGTTCTAACTAAATTCAAATACAGGTTTCTATATGAATTTACAGACAAATATCTTGTAATTGTATGTATAAAACGAAGTTAGTCATAATAAAGACATTCCTTTAAAGGCAATGGAAAAGTATTTCTTGAGATTGAGTTCCAGCCTATTCAACTCGTACCATCTCGGTATGTAAGGTCCCCTTGAAGCAGCTTAGCATGTCTCAGACTCCTTGTTTCCCAATAAAGTTTCACATCATCAGCAAATAAAAAATACTGCAAATACGTCATTCACAAACACAATGAAACAAAGGGGATTACAATCAGAAACCTTGAGACACACCAGAACTTATTGCTATTTCATGTGAAATATAGTTATTTATTCCCACGGACTGTGTCCCCCTGATAAATAACTTGCAAACCTAACCAATGCTGATTTATTAAAAACCAAGAACACTCAACCTATTAATAAAAAAATCCATGATTAACTTTGTCAAATGCCTTTGAAAAATCAGTATAAATACTCTCAACCTATAATTTGTTATTAAAACCGTTCGCCAGATGCGGCTCATGTCATAAAAGGTTTGAATCTGTAGTTCTCTCTATCAGGCATTTATGTTATTGACACAAAAACATATTTTACATTCCGACTTGAGCTCATTAAAAACAAAAGCCCACTGTACGGTGAATAAATTACAACGAATGAGCTATTTCTATTTTTATATTTCTAGGTTTACCTAAGAAAGTTGGCCAATGTCCGTATTTAGTGCCAGCAACTTCAACCACTTGCGATTTTGAATGTAATTCAGATTTAGCTTGCAATGGTACTATGAGATGCTGTTCTAATGGTTGTGGAACCCAATGTGTGGAACCATTATTATATACTGGTAAGAACTAATATCTTGTTTCGGGCTGTGATATTGTTTAATATTAAATCCTATTCAATAATTTGTATTTTATTGTCTGTTTACCTCCGCCAATATTATTTACGAGGTGAAAATAAATATATAAATATTTTCGCTTTTAGCTTGCCAACATCAAAGAACTCTAGCACAACATCAATCTCACGAATCTGGTATCCCGGCTGGAAAAGTTTATATTCCTTCATGCACTGAAGATGGAAGCTACACTACGAAACAGTGTCACCCCGGAACAAAAGAGTGTTGGTAAGAATTTAATCAAAATAAATTTAATACTCTAAGTTTACGATATTTCTTCCTTCTTATTATAGGTGTGTAGATGAAAAAGGATTTGAACTTTCCAAAACTAGAACTAGAGACAATATGTCTTGTGATGCCGCAGACAAATCAGAAAAATGTTCTGAATTAGACTGTGCCGAAGATTGTGAACATGGATTTGAAATTGATGACGACGGATGTAGAACTTGCGAGTGTACTGATCCTTGCTCAAAAATTTCTTGCAGAGGTAAGATTTTGGTCAATGTAAATTCTTAAAAAAACGATTCGCTCAACGTGGATAATCACTTAACTGACTTCTTTGCAGGTGAAGGTGAAACTTGTAGACTGGTATCAGTAGAATGCATAACCTGGCCTTGCCCCTCAGTACCAATGTGTCTTCCTAAAAAAGAGAATCCCTGTCAAAATGGCGAACCACTAAAACTAGGAAATAATGAAGAACTTTTCACTTGTGGACCAGAATCTGAAAGCTGTCCATCTTCACATAAGTGTCAATTGAGTCCTGTTGGAGAATATGCAGTATGTTGTCCTAAACCAAGTGCGTATCCTAAGATCTGTCGTAATTTATAAACTTCCTCTTTTGCTAAATCGTGCTGTTAATAATAATAATATTTAAAATTTAAAACAATTTATTTGCAGGGGAGGTGTGTTTCGAGCCGATTGACACAGGAAGATGTACAGATATCGAAATGGCTAGAAATCTTACTAGATACTATTTTAATTCCAGAATAAATAAATGTGAAACATTTATTTATGCAGGATGTCAAGGAAATCATAATAACTTCCACACCGAATCTATGTGTAATGCAGTTTGTCCAGGTAAAATATAAATTTTATTTCGTTATTTATTTTCATAAATAGAGCTGTATATGCCCTCAATGTATATTTATTTTTGTTATTTTCAGTTCTCAGTCAATGTGAACGTCTACGAGAAAAGAACCAAAGAGCAGCGGAACGCTATAAAAAACCCACATTTGCACCACGATGTGATCCACAAACAGGCAATTGGCAACCAATTCAATGTCTTGAACATGTTGGAGTATGCTGGTGTGTCACTCCTAATGGTGAACCATTAAAGGGAACTCTTACAAGAGGTGCTGAACCAGAATGCAATTTCAGGCAAGCCAGGAACAGAGCTAATAGTAGAATTGATATTGCTAGTGAAGCCGATTTAGGTATGTTTAAATTAAGTATAGGTATAGTGCCAGCATTTCTTTGGAACCAATTTTGATAAATTATATGAAACATGATCCAACAATTTCTCTTCAGTTCTAGAAGAATTAATGATGCAACTTGGCTCTTTTGATGATGAAGACTTGACGCACGATGTTGCCATGGACAGAATGGACGTCGATCTCGACTTACCCTCACTTACGAGATGTGAAACTCTCGGGGGACAATGTGACGGAGATGGTAAATTTGTGCCAACACAATGCGAAGACGATACATGTTGGTGTGTAGATGAAGCTGGAAATCAACTACCTAGCACCAATACTTTTGTTAGAGGCCAAAAAAGCTGCAGTAAGTTGATTTAGCGAACATTTCCATAGTCAAATCGTTGCCTAAACATAATTAGCATATTTCCATAGTAGTCAGTAACTTTAAATATACTGTCTGTTTTTTAGATGCTGTGCCTTTAGAAAGCGCCGAGGTCACTCTAGGATTTCGTGGGGAATTTGACGAGATAACGGCAATTCCTGTTGTTAATCAGATCACAAAAATTGTTCACAGTTTAAGCGGAAATGTGAACGACAATGGAATTAAGACTGAAATTACCCCGGACGCCCTTTATGTGAAATTTTCTCTTATTGGAAGTAACAAAGTGGACGTCGCGTATAGACTAGAACAAATGGTAACATTATAGATATAATTTTTTTTATTTAGAACCAATTTATTTCAATCTTCATCACCTCTCGCAAATTATTATTTTAATAACAATCTGCTTTACAAAATACTTTTTTAGGTTATGCAGCAAAGACTACCAGGTCTTACCGCCGACATAACAAGATCACGGGTTATTCACAAACTTCTACCACAACAAAGCACTTTAGGAGAAAACATCATATCTCTAGAGCACAGAGAAATAGTATCACAAGCGCCCGTTTCAGTGGTGGCTCCATATCACACTGCATTAATTGTAATAGCAGCAGCGTCTGCTTTCGTGATCTCAGTTTTGACTGTTCTAGTGATATTGTATAGACGTAAGGTAAGTGTATCTTTATGGTTTTAGTGATGTCATTGACGAATTATATTTCTTCTATGACATAACTAATCAAAATAAAAAGAATATCAGAGGTGGTTCAACGTAATGATTCAAAGTACTGCGATAACTCGTCGATTTGATAGACAAATGACGTAAGAATGATATCGATCATATGATATAGTGAATTTCCTTAAATGAGTAAATTATTTTATTTGTCTTAAAGTCTTTAGTAATTTTTTTGTAAATAAATACACAAATAAGTTGTTTTTCCCTATACTTTAACATTTTATACTATTTATTTAATGTCTTAGAGTGGAATAATTTTATATACGAGTAAAATTGCAAAGCTAATCTAAAGTCCGGTCCTGAGGTTGATTACTTTTCAAAATAATCGCATTTAAAAACACAAATCTCCCGCCAGACACCCTTTATTTGTTCATAAACAGTTATACACTCATACAGGCATAGGAGCCGAAAGGCTTAAAAATGAAGTGATAAAGAATTCCAGTATAATATTTTTCAAAAACTGAACATTAGGTGGATCTAAAATTAAATCTCTACATGGAATTATGAAAACTTATGGCAGTGGCACTTTTTCTCGTCAATATTCAAGAAAAAGAAAGGCTTTTATTGCAAAGTACCGCCTACAAAATCGATATTTCAAAAATTCTACTTTAAAATAATGATTTATTTTTCAGATGAATAGTTTAAATCAACAGAAAATAGTAGAAGATAACCGATTCATTACAAACAGCCGACCAATCTACATCGAATTACCGAACGAGAAATACAACTCTATTCCTACAGATCCTTCGAAGAAACCGTGACATTTTTAGGTTAATATTCAATGGTGTAAAATAAATTTAGGTTTAAGAGTTCGTTATTTCATCTGTAATAAATTTAATGTATGACCAGCATTTGCATTTATACTGAATAATACTCTAGAAAATGTATAAAATTTTATATATTTGGGTTATTATTTGCAAGTTAATTGTTATTACATTCATTTATTTCATCGCAACAAGACCCCCAATAAGTATTCAAATACCCATTAATTTACTAATAATGGCCCAAAAGTAAATTGTTAAAACGTCTATGAAATCTCGTGATAGGCGCTTAATTCCATATCGATTTTAAAAAATGTGTAGTATTATATGCCATTATTTGGATATATGTAAATTCATATTGGGGTGGCCATATTTCACCATATTTGCCAGTGTTCACTGTTCCGTTAACGTTTAATATCTTGTATATATTCTAACATTTGTATTGGCGAATGAAACGACTACTATGTTTCACAGCAAAATTCTGCAATGACTTTATTAAATTTAATGATCCATTCATTGATCATTAGACTAGTTCTACTTATTTAACACCTTTGCATCAGTTTTTTGTGATCTACATATATTTTGATATATCTTGTTTAATAATAAAAAAAGGTATTTTGTTTTAATATTTTCTTTACTATATCAGTAATCAATTTATGGATCACAAATTCAATTTGCAACCTTATTCTAAAATTATTTTACCACTTATATAACATTTTTTTTATTGTGTTTCTTTAGCTTCAAAGACAGATGTTACAGAATGTAAAAAATCTTGCTGTCTGTTAGTAATTTTTCGGTGCGCACTGGCA
This sequence comes from Diaprepes abbreviatus, assembly GCA_034092305.1. NCBI lineage: Eukaryota > Metazoa > Arthropoda > Insecta > Coleoptera > Curculionidae > Diaprepes > Diaprepes abbreviatus. Next base: position 5,823,927 of record JASJET010000105.1, read on the forward strand.
TTTTTTGAAAAGTGAGGAAATATATCCACCCCGTTACCTACGTGATTATATTTGTTTAAATTTACATTGAGTTTAAAGACTTAGGAATAAACATAGTTTAGCTCGTTAGTTTTTTTTTCTGTTGTTTAAGTGCATACTTTGATTTACTATTTTGTTGCTGAATTGCTGGGCAAATCCAAAAGATCCTCTAACGATTAAATTTCGACGGCTTCATATCAAGACGTAACTAAACTCATGTAAAAATAGCGAAAATATATTGATAAATTTTCTTTGCTACTGAACATCAAATTGTGAGATTTTTTTAAGAAATAAATAATTTATTTTTTTTATTTTCTTGGGTTTTCTTAAGTCCGAGATAAAAAAAAAACTACTGAGAAGATCTTTATATGGTTTTATTATATTTCAAAATAGCGTTTCGGTATTACACAACGACCTTGAGCAGAACTAGAACCAATAGAAGCTAGGGAAGGTATCACTTAATATGGTATGTACATAATAACGATAAACGACATACCTGCAATAAACATTCGGTGTCGGTCTCATTTTTTAAGTAGTTTGACAATACTTCAAGGGCATAAATTAGAACATATGTAGAGACATATGTAAATTGAGTAATATTGTTTGAAACATGTAAATTGAGTAATATTGTTTGAAACATGTGTCTACGTATGTTTTTAATTTATTAATTTATGCCCTTTTATGAAGTATTGTCAAACCACTGAAAAGTTAGTCAGACACTGAATTTTTGTTGCACCTTCCTTCTCTTTTGTTGGTGTTAGTTCTGATAAAAGATCGTTATGAAGTTCCGAAACACTTATTTGAAATATAATAAAATAAGATAAAGTTTCAAATACTTCTTTATCCAAGACTCAAGAAAATAAAAAAATAAAAAGAATCAATATTAAAGTACGAGAAAACCAAACCACAATATATATAAAAAGTTGTTTGATATTATAACCTAGATTAGTAAGTTATTAACAAAATCTGAATACATTCGATTTTAGTTATGCCAGTCTACAGCGTTAAAACGAAATAGTAAATTGAATATAACCACTTAATAATTTATTTGTTTAATTAAAATTTTGTGTACATAATATTTATTTAAGAAAATAAAATATTTGAAATTAAAAACACTATTTTCTTTATACTACGTTTTTATTTTTCACATTAATATTTCCACGCCATATTTATGACAAAAATTATGAATACTCGTATTCCTAAAATAAAATCATAATATACAGAGAATAAATTATACACAGGTAAAATTTGATTTAATTATCTACATCTATTTAATCAATAAAAAAATAAATAATTAATTTTTAAAATGCATTCGACTTACTAACTAATTTGTAATTAATCACTAACTTAAGAGGCAGGATACCAAAATTTGAAGCCTAAATTTATACGGTGCGTAGAAAAAAATGATCAACATAAAGCAAAAATTTTTTCAAAATATATAGGGAGCCTTAAGAGTAAAAAAAATAACTGTCAACTAGAAATATTAAAATTGTTGCCTTTTTTAAAAAATGAAAAATAAAGTCGAGAGATAAGTTACATTTTTTTCAAGTGTAAGACTTCCTGTATAATTTATATAAAATGTGACACAACCAAATCACGTATAGAAACATAAAATAACTTTTATCAAGGGTAAATTTTTCTTTGAAATAGTGATTTTGGCCATATAGTGCTCACTATCTGTCCAACCCGATACATAGATATTAATTTATACTTAATCTACATCTTTAATTGTATACCTTTAAAAAAATTAACTTACAATCTTGCTTTGATTTTATAAATTCTTCATGTTGCTGTAATATAATTTAAATCTATTTTCCTAACCTAAAAAACATTAAAAAAAAAGAGTACTGATATAACCCGTATATAAATGAAAAAAAAAGTTATATAATTACGAAAGAATGTACAGATTGAATATGTTGCATTACTTGAACACTAAATAAAATTATAGTTTAAAAAGCTAAAGTAATAAAACCTAATAAATATATAAATAAAACGTAAATTAAATCATTACAGTGACGTTGCAATATATATCTCTATAATATTTAGATCTTTTAGTAATTATTTCGATTAAGAGAAATCTAGGAAAGCGGTGTTTTTTTTGAAAAAAATTCGAGGACGTCGAACACGATTTTGACTTTTGATTCAGCTCAGAAAGTCACTTTAATTTTTGGAAAAAACTCCAAACTTTCCTATTTCCTAGAATGATACTAGTTAAAATACACTGTATGTAATATATACAAGCTTGTATTTTTCACGAAAAAGCAAAAGTACGTTTCGTAAACATCATCGATCATTGTATTACTGAAAACGCCAAATATTCGCTGCGACGTTGTCAGGTGTAAAATATTTTCGTGGTATAAACTTTTTTTAAGAACTGTAAAATTTATCCATATCAGTCAATAACACAGTTTAATTTTTGCAATGTAACAACAAGGGTAAAATTTGTCTTAACCAATTAAAATTTTTGGTTAGTTCAAGTTAGTTTTAGTTAATTTAGAAAACAAACTAACCTAATATATTGATTAAAAAGTGTTATTATCCAGCAGAGATCACGCGGAGGCAGGATAATCTCTGCCAAGGAAGGTTATAGAGAAAAATCTGAGGTATTAGGGAAGCGGGTGGTTTAGTACCTGTTGAAAAAAATAATATGGTTAGTTCAGGTTAAACCAAGATGTGTAAAAATGAATTAGGATTATAAATTCGACAAAAGAAGGGTATTATTTGGCACCAGAACAATAGAAGAAATAGGCAACATAAAGAAATATCCATATCATCCGTCGCTGAGCCTAATTTTAATTCATTTATTAGCCAGTCCTGTTTAGGCTTTAAATCAATCCAGCAAAAAACCAACTAGCAAATTTTGGTCCACGGTAATCGTACATTCTCAAAATTTAACCAAAAGTAAAAAGTGATTTTCTGCGTTCTCCGGGAAACTGATCAAAAAAGGGGAAAACAAAGACCGAAATCGTATTCTACGACCTTGGAATAGGGGGTAAATGTCGAAATTTTTTCAAAAAAAAACTTAGTGTTCCTAAATTTCACTTAATCGAAATAATTACTATTCGTCGGTAAAGTGAAATTTTAATATCACCTCGTCAAATTTAGGGAATGATTCTATATAAAAAAATAATTTTAAAAAAGGTCACTGTTGTCTTCATATACATATAAAGTAAATATTAAGCATATTGAACAATCTTTGATTCCAAAATTAAAGGACATATGAATATAATTTCCCATAAGTCTATCTCGCTCCCAATGCCCTTAGTGCGCAATTGCCAGACGGAAAAGCGCTATTGGTGTTTTCAAAATATAGATCACCAATAAAAAAAAGCAGACTTATGTCATTTTAAATTGTTTTGACGGTAGGCACTTTCTAAACAAAATTTTAGATTATACTGATGCTTATTATCTTCATTTAAATCATGCTTTAAATATAAATACGACCTTTAATTCAAATGTATTATTTATCGAACATTAGGAAAACATAAAATTTTATAAGAATTTGATGGTAATCTATTTTTTGGGTAAAAATTTGTCAATATCTTTATAGGTCATTTAAATTAACCACCTCTGCCACTCATTTCTTTCATGTCCATCACTTTTGCCACCCCTACATGAAAACAAGTAGAGCTCTATAGTTTCATATTTCAGCAAGGAATGATCGTACGACAATTTTTGAAAAAGCGTTTGAAAGCTCTTTCCGTGTACTTTCAGATAGTGTTAAATGTGAATGAAATTTTTAGTTTTTTGAAAGTTTTAGTAGAGAATAAAAAAAATTTTTAAAAAAGTTTTTTTTTGTCTTCCCTAATTTTAGGCAATCTTTGTAGGAAAATTCTGATCAAATATATTTTTGGAGTTTTCCGAGAGTTCCAAAATGCTTTTTTAAATTTTATCTGCAGTGCGTTTTTGACCAAATTACGCCCTTTTTACAAATAAAGTGCCTCTTTTTTCAATGCATCATACATCGATACATCCTTAACAACAAGAGATAGAGGAAAACTTTAAAAAACGTGTATTTTTGCATGAAGAATAACCTTAATTGTTTCGGAATGTTTTCCGATGTTCGATTTTTCAATTTTTTGATTTTTTAAATTTTCTGGAAATAAAACCGATAATAGACTTATTGCAAAAATTTTAATTTATCTCTTTTTTAATATTATTTTAAATATTTGAACAAAAAGTTATTGGTTAAAATAATTTTTTACCTTAAAACACACAGATTTAATACCAACATATTACATATATAATAAAATATTGTCATAAATATATACGGACAGAAACGAGCAGTATGAAGTATATGAGTGTATTGTCAATAAACTTTTTCGTATCATATACTGCTAATCTATACATATGTTTACTTGCGTTTAGTTACTGCTGCGACATTTAATGTATTCTAAAACTATTCCTGATTTTCTTCGACGCCTAAAATAATATAGATAGTAAGTGATTACACGTGAACAATTATAGCGAAAATCACTTTGCTAAAGTGTTAAGAATTAGGCTGGATTCTCGCTATAGTGCCGCTCTCGGTTCGATAAAATATTTTTAAATGAAAAAGAGTTTGCGATATCGAAATCTCCGCGAAACCGATAATGTGAATAGGTTCATTGTTTCTCCTCCAAGAATATTTTACCGGACCGAGAGCGGCCCTATAGTAAGAATCTAGTCTTAGTAGACGTACCATTGGCTATAACGATAAAAAACTGAAAGAAACGAACAGCACTAAAAATAGACGTAGGAACACTCGATAAAAAAAAATCTTTTGCAGAAGACCAATTTATTGTTAATGTGAGCTTATGTTATAGAAAATTAACAGTGCCTGATATTATTTCGTATGTTAATAAATCTTTATATAATCTATGAAGCTACCATTCGAAGAAGACATAAAAGGAGGTTTGACAGGACGGGCTGCTGTAAGAAAACCATTATTGAGATCAGTAAACAAAAAGACTTAAGTAGGCTAAAGACCACCAACATTAGACTGTAAAAGATTGGAAGAAGGTGCTCCTGTCTGGAATCTAAAATTGAAATTTTTGTCCAAAAGAAAAGTTTTTGTGAAAAGGAGAACAGATGAAAGATTTGAAAGTGATTGTATTATACCTATTGTAAAACACGATGGAGGTTCGGTGATGGTGTGAGGGTGTTTTGTTGGGTCGAAAGTTGGCGATCTAATAAAAATTGAAGAAAGAATATCAGAAAATGTTGTTCCATCTGACAAACGTTTACTTCAATTTAAACTTGTTTTTTTTAACACAGCAATAACCCGAAACACTCATCAAAACTTTGTAAAGAGTATTTAATGAGTTTGGGAAAACAAAAAAAAAAATAGAAATGGAATGGCCCTCACACTTACCCGATCTTAATCCCACTGAATTGCTGTGGGAAGGATTTGATAGAACATTAAAAAAGGCTCGTCCGAAATCAAAAACTGAAGATATGCTGATATTTAGTACGCCACGATTATGTGAAGCTGTGATAAAAAGTAAGGATGGTAATTTCGATGAAAAAAAAACGTAAAACTTTGTTTCTATTTCTAAAAAACGATATGTATGTTATTGTTTGTTAAAAAAAATTGACATTTAACTTATATTACTAATTAATCCAAAAACTTATTTTAAATAAAACAATTTCTTTACGTTATTTTCATTCTTTTTTGTATAATTTATCATAGCACACAACTATTTACAACTAAATTAAATGTATAAAAAAAGATAAGTAAAAAAAAAATTATGCTAAAAAAATGAAAAAAAAATTTGACCGAAAATTGGAAGTTAGTATTTCATTACATAAACAACAGCAAAAAGTATATTATCAATTTTATTTCCAGAAAATTTAAAAAATCGAAAAATAATGAAGGGTGCGGAAAACATTCCGAAATAATTTAAGGTTATTCTACATGCAAAAACACACATTTTTTCTATTTGAAGTTTTTTTTCCATCTTTTGTAGAGTCTTTTTTTCGTAAAAAAGGGCGTATTTTGGTCAAAAATGCACTTAGGGCAAAATTTAAGAAAGCATTTTGTAACGTTTTTTTTTTCATTTTTTTATTCTCGACTAAAACCTATAAAGAATTAAAAATTTCACTAGCACACAACATTATCTGAAAGAACTTGGAAAGAACATTCAAACATTTTTTTAAAAATTGTCGTACAATCATTCTTTACTGAAATATAAAACTTTGAAGCTTTACTAGTTTTCAGGTACGGATGGCAAAAGTGATTGACGAGGAGTGTATTTGACTATTTTCTAGTTACTGGCAATGAGGTTAAATTCTTTAAAACTATTTACCTAACTTGTTACCTAAAGAGACTTTGGCTAAAAATTAAACTTAATTTCTTTTATAACTTTTATATTTTGACAGATATGATCAAAGTGACATTATTTTAAATGTGACAAAAAGAGTAAACCAATATATTAGGCTTGTCTGTAGATCACAGTTTGCACACTATTTTTGGACGATATGATTGGCGCTGACTAGTTTCTGATTGTTTTGCAAACAGAACTAATATTATTTCACTGGGCATACTATATATTACTTCTGATTGGAAACCTATTACTTCTATTTTATCATATAGAATCACCTCCTAAGTTACCTAATGTTATTTCCGGACACCCCGAATATATATAAAAAATTTTATCTGAAAACCTTATAATTCCATCAATTTATATAAATTAATAGTTATTAATATTTAACCAGTCAGCTAGTCTTACTAAATTACCAAATTCAGACTCAATATTTGGGAATCCTTTTCTCATACTTAAAACAATACTTCGATTTCTATAAGATAAATTAAATATACGATTATTTAATTAATAAGTATCAACACCATTTCAGAAAAGCATATATTTAATCAGGTTTATTACTGTCTATTAAAATTATCTTTTTAATCTTAGGATACTGTTACCAAAATTATAACAATTTCGGATAAAGCTTAAAAAATATAACAGATTAAAATAAAAATTAGTCAAAATTAAAATAAGTCGCCTCTAAAATATACATACTTCAATCTTTTACTGAACGATTTTTTAATCAATAATATAATATTCTCATCCTTTAACCTAGGATTAAAATGTGTAGAAATTTGATATGTAAATCTCGTCAAAAAAATATATAAAAAGGTAATATTAATTTTAAACTTTTACAATATGTCAATTGAATCTTCACTTTCTTTCATTTAAAAAAAAACTTAAAAGAAACTGATATCAATATTCAATGATGGGGATGAAATTTCTAATGTGACAAAATGATAATATTAGTAATATTAATTATGTTTAATTTTAGGAAGGGTTTGAACTTCCATAATCCCACAGCTACGGCCCTGATTTTTAGCATATGCGGCGATTGAGTGAATGAAAAAGAAAACTTAGAAAAGGAGTATTATGGCTTGTTCACTTTGTACTTAAAAAAAAAGTCAAATTAGTGTAAACGACATAATAATGAAACGAAACTAATATGGCTTTAGTACACGCGATAGGTAAATTTTCCTGACAAACTCACCTACCTCTTTTTTTGCATATGCTTCCTCAGTGTTTCGAATATACCAATTCAATATTTTTTAAGAATTTGTGCATTTGGGATACTAACGGGGGGTTTAAAGCGTATGCAAAAAATCAGCGAGGAAAGTGGGTTTGTCAAAAAACATAGAGAAAATTTTCCTCTCGCCTGTAATACTTATAATATGATCAGTATGAGATACATACATTTCATTTTAATACTATTATAATTCCACAATGTTACACCACAACCCGCTTATTAATAACATCCCTATTGGGAATTTAACAACCAACGGTAGTGCTAGGAAAAATAAAATGAGGTGGTTACTTATCTGAATCTCAGTTTAATCCAGTGTGATAGAAGTACTAGGAGAATTCCTATCCTTGGTTTTGCTTTTCTTCTTCGATTTGTCTCGTTTTTTAGGTGTAGTAGATGTCCCCGCACCCTCTGCTGGAGAAGCACTGTTGGAACGTCGGTCTTGAAGATGAAGCATGTCCCGAAGATTCGTTAGTTCATCATCATCTCCTTGGACAAAGAATATTAACAAATTGTACAAGGTCTTATTATTTATAGTAATCTACACCGATGACGTATTTGTATAAAATAAAATTCAAATTATTTTGAGAACTTTTATACGGGTCAAGAATAAAAAATAAATAACATCGGAAATCGAAAGATCACTAAATTTTCAAGCAGTAGTTCCCAACTGGTAACTCGCGACCTACAAGGGGTCGCATCGGCTTTTTTGGAGTGTCGTCCGTTATTTTAAAACCAACACTTAAGATTTGTGACGTAATTAGTGGACGGCTAGCGCACGCAACTATCCTTATGCCTGGCGAAATTCGACTGGGACAAACTAGCCGGGTAATTCGCCACGATCGCAACATTTTATTGCACCTCGAAAAAACGTGAAAGAGAGAGACGTTTCGAAATGGACGAGCTGAAAATAATCAGGAAAATACTATATAAGCAACAAGAGCCGTAGGAGACATCAGATTGCTCGGTTTAGCAGTGCGAACGGATCAACCTGTACTACATGAACGTTATTCTTTCAGCTGCCCTGGAGCTGTCGACCCTAAGCTACGTCTAGTAGCAGCGTCTCTAGGGTATCCACTCAAGAGAAAGCATCTTCTTGCACAATCAAGAAAACTCTTAAAAACTGACCTCACGATTTGCAATAAATACGTCTGAAAACACAGGAATCAAAACATTATTATTAACTACAAAGCTTACCTTCAATATCAACATTAAGGGTTTCTACAGGTTCTGGTTCTAAATTCTTTTTGGGAGTACCTAAAGGAAAAAATAAAGAAATTTATTAATTGTAATTATATTGTTTTTAAAACTACTCAGTAAGAGAAAATAAAAGTGCATTTTTTTAATTGAAAATAAATAGCAAATATTTTGTTAATAGTATTATTTCCGCAATTTTCCTTTGATTTGTTCATACCTATATTTTAAATAACAAGTGTTTTAATTCTATTTACTTACATAATATCTAGAAAATCATATTCTATAAAGCAAGAATTAAAAAGTTGTTGAAATCAAAATTGAAATACAGTTTTAGAATTATACTAAGAACTCTGGGAATATTTTGTAAAAAACATGTTTAAGCCCACTAGGTTTCAAAATATTGACACTTAAAAAAAGTAAGATTTTACAAAATAACGTTAGTGTAACTAAGGACATTCATATAAAATCAGTCTAAAACTTTGTATACTTTCAACACTAAAAATTGATCTAATTATTTGGTTCAAACAGGAAGCAACTAAATTTAACAAAAATATAATAATCTTTAAATTGTCATTTTTACAATAAAACAATAACAATTATATAAAATCAACTTTAAATTTAAATAAAATAGAACTGTTCAATTAAAAATCCACTCGTAAAAATAATTTCTGCAAACTGTAACCTCATTTACCTCTGTTCTTTTTTCCACCATTTTTATCCTTTTTCCTATTTCTTTTTCTTTCACTTGAATTCCAATCAACATCATCATCATCATCACTAGGAATTCCTCCATATGGTGAAGTATCACTTTTATCTTTATTACTTGCTACTCTTCTGGAAGCATTTCTGGATGATCTACTTATTCTACCCATTCCTTTAAAAAGAAAATTAAAACATGTCATTTTCAAATGGGTTATTCTTTATCAGTTTTAGACAATTTTTTTAAATATTAGATTAAAAAATTACCCATGCATGCTTCTAAATGAGGAGCAAATCTAGATGCTGCTACTGCTCTATCACAGTTAGGACACACACAATCCTGATTTTTTTTAACATTAATTTGCTGGAACAAATCAGTCTCATTTGAATCATCATCGTCTCCACTATCTTCAACTTCTAAACAATAGGCATTAGTTTTGTACTTTCTATGTAAATCAAAAATAATACCCAGTGTGAATTGTTCTACTAAATTATCTATAAATTTCTCAACACAACTTCGCAATACTTGTTTGTCACTCATCATGTCTTGAAAGTCTTCAATCAGGTGTTCAAATAAATCAGCATTTTCATCATGATCTATTAATTCTGATAATTGTAAATCTGTTAATACAGTTTGCTGTTGTGACTGCTGCTGCAATTGGCGTTTGGACATAATTTGTTAAGGATAATAATTTTTAAATCTCCCGCCAGCTACCGGTGTTAAATTCTAACCTTAAAATTAAATTATTGAAAAATATTAGACTAAAAGAAACAAAATTACAATAATTTTTATAGACATGTTTTTTTTTCAAATATTTTCCTTTAAAATATATATCGATTACTCTTGGATGTTTGTTTTTGCTACAGATTTTCACCAAATATTTTGTACCTTCGATTTTCCTTGGCAACCAACATGAAGTTGGTTACTAATTGACACGACGACAGCGGTGTTGCCCACTGTGTATTGTTTTACGAACGCAAAAGAAAACTACCTTTGTATATTAATTAAAAATCCCGAGTTGTTCATTTTAACAAAATATATAATAAGTAAAATTTAACATACAAACATATTTGAAATAAGCTACTTTCTACTATATTTTCAGCTTTTATCCACTTAGTTCTATATTTAGATTAAAATAAATCAATAAAAACTTTATGACACAAAGAAACAACACAACAAGCCTTGACAACATCTGCTTAATCTGTATTCCTATCTTCGAGCATTGCGTTCGAAAATTCCCATCTTTCATAAATACCTTTCACCCACGAACGTGTTATTTTTTGAAACCTGTGCTTTCACCCAAATTTTTAAAAGAGAAGACTGGAAAGTCAGTTAGCTGTCATTTTTTTAAAGTCAAATTTGAAAATTGAAAAATCAAGAGAAAAAATGGAAAGAAGTCCGCTCACAAAGAAACAAAAACTTATTGGTATTTTTGAAATAATTATAAATGTAATAAAATATTTAAATATTATTTTATAGAAATTAAATCGTTCAACCACGTAAAGGATATACTGGAATCAGTTATAAATCTTAGAAAAAGCACAGGTGAAGTTATAGAGCAAATATATTCTGCAGAAACTTTTCAGTTATTAGACAGATTAAAACGAATTGAGTTAGAACTTGATAAACTAGAAACTTATAAAGTACCTGACATGGATCCAATATTTCAAGGCTTTAGGAAACTTTCAAAAGAATATGTAAGTGCCTCCATGCTTCCTTGGATTTTATAAATAATAGTACTATAGTTTTTAATTATGGGTGATTTATCATCTTACCATTTTGTTATAGTTCTTGAGAATAAGTATACCTAATTAATTTTTTTTTTGTGAAAAACATGTAAAGGTCATTGTTTTTGGTAATAATTTGGAAAAGAGTAAATCTAGAGTTGGGTGCCATTATAGTTTGGTTTTTTTTTTTTTAATTTTTCTGATAAAAAAAAAGTGCACACTAATAGAAGCATCTGTATTAAATAAAATTTCATAAATCTTTATCAGAAAAATCAAGAAAATTATCAAAACAAACAAAACCAAAATGGCATCCACCTGTAGATTTACTATTTTCTGAATTATTACCATTAGTTGCCTATATTTATTCTTCTTTCAGAGAGTTAAAGAAAAGAATATATACAACCAGTTTAATTCCTGCAAATACAACTCCGGTTCTATCTCTATATGCATTTTGTACACCTAATACTCTCACCAGTGGAGCTGTATCAAACCAAGAACAACATTCACGGGAAATAACTGTCTACATAATATATAAATTTATTTAGACAGTTGTTTCCTGTGAATGCTGCTTTATGGGGAATAAATATAGGCAACTAGTTAAACATGGCAGTAATTAGATTTATTTATTTCTTACCGAAATCTTAATTTTTACTTTTAAAATTTTATTTTTTAGGATGAAACTGTTCAGAGAATATGTGAACACATTTCTCTACTTAACGTATTAGAACGAAAGAAAAATTGTCCTGTAGCTAAAATAATAGATGGAATATAATTTTAGTTGGAGCACATAATGGATTTACGATGCAATTTACCATTTTTTTAAATCGCTAGCTATTTTATATTTCCTTTTTATTTTCACACATTTTGTAATCACTTGACACTTATTTCTTAACATATAAAATATTTGCATTAAAAATTTGAACTATTAAGGAACCGATTGTCATCTGTCTTCTAAATATTTTATGTTTTTGTATATAATTTGTAGACAATCCAATCTGGGCAGTAAGTTCTAAAAAAATAAATATTAATATTGTGTTATTAAATACCTACAATACCTACCATAAATAAAGATACTAATTTATAATTGTCTTTTTCCTTCTTGGCCCATTCTTTGGTTAGTAGGGTTAACAAATAAATTACTCTATTCTAAAAGACATATATTACATATTAGTACGAAATAGAAATAATAAAAGAAATTCTTACCCTAAATATTACTTCGTTAATAAATACTTTTTGAATCTTTTCGTATGGAATGAAAATTGTACTTTTTCCAAGAAGCTGTTTTTTAGATATATAGCATCCAAATCCTTTCATAATTATTATGTCTTCTGAAAGAATATGTTTTTAGAAAACAAGCCATGTAGAAACAAACTTTATTTGCTTACCTTCTGCAATAAATAGTGAGGTATAAAATATATAAAACATTAACAGAACTCCTGCAACAATCAGAGAGACACTTATATCTACTATGATATTTAATAAAGCTATGGCACATATACAGCCTATGAAAACTGTATTTTTCTGTGTAAATGCATTGGACTCTGTCTTTATGGATACTTGCAAACATCCATTACTTTTCGTTATACTTAAAATTAAACTATCTCCATTAATATTCTTAAATATGGCAGTATCATTTTCTTGTTGTTTAACCATGGTTTATACATTGTCAGAATTTCTGAGTAATTTTACAAAAGTAAATAGAAGAAACCACTTCAAAATACAATTTTAAATGTGTGACGTTTAAAAGTGAGGTTAAATTACCCGTCATCCTTTAGTCAACACTGTCAAGTTATTTTAGAAATTGGCGGATATAAATAGTATAATTTTCATTCCATAATTATTTAGATATTTTATTACTAATATGATTTAAATGTAATTAATTTTTGGTAAAACGTATTCTTCGCTTTATTTCAGAAATAATCTATTCCAAATAACAAAATTAGAAGAAATAATCAGCAGTAATACAACAGTCATTAGGGAAAATTTTTACCATTTGACAATGATGCTGAAAATTAAGTTTTGTGACGTCAAAAGCCATATAAAACAAAAATGAACGTTTCCTATGAATATTTATTTGAAGAAAAGAGGTTAAAATTTAAATTTTCAAAAATTACCGATTCTGTAACATAAGTAAAGCATTTTAGATATTCAAAAGTAAAAAAATGTTTTCAAAAAACCTTTTTTAATTATTTCATTCAAACTTGGCGGTATTGATATGCGCAGTTGCCACGCGTTTAGGTGTCCTTGTTGTGAACTCGAACTCCATCTGCGAGCGTTGTTGTGAATTCAATATGGCGATAACAGTTAAATGTTGTGCCTGTTGAGGAAAATAAAACGAATTTACTTAAATTATTAGGTTAAAAAACGAAAGTATTATAATTATTTTACCTTTTTTATTGTTGTTGACATGTGAAATAGTGAAAATTGAGGTATTTGCTTTGTAGGGAAGAGAGTGAATGAAAGAGTAGTAAAAATTGTACACAAAGGTTGTGATTTTTAATCCACTATAAAATTCACGTAGTTACCGTTTTTAAACGTTTATTATTTAATTTGTAAGTAGTGTAACAATACATAAAAGCCGGTGATTCTGGTGTTTCCATTGGAAATAGTAAGTTGTCACAATATTATGTTTGTGCTTACCTTGATGCTTACATTATGTCATTTTTTGTGTTTTCATTACAGGCGGAATGTGGGAAATTTGCCAGTACAGTGAAAAAGATTAAAGAAATTCGCAGTCATGACTGATACAAGGCGAAGAGTGAAGTTATATGCATTAAATGCAGACCGCCAGTGGGACGATAGGGGTACGGGACATGTTTCATCTTCTTATGTTGATCGGTTAAAAGGAATATCTCTGTTAGTGCGCGCGGAAAGTGACGGTTCTTTGTTGTTAGAGTCCAAAATACAACCCGATACTGCCTATCAAAAACAACAAGACACTCTTATTGTTTGGTCTGAGGGTGACAATTTCGATTTAGCACTAAGTTTTCAAGAAAAATTGGGTTGCGATGAAATCTGGGAGAAGATTTGCCAAGTGCAAGGGAAAGATCCTTCAGTGGAAATTACACAGGTAAGATATAGGAAGGACAACCACATTAAAACCAATGGTTTTGTAGATTTTAAAGTATGTAAAAATTTAAATTACACAATTTTTTTTGATTCTAATTCTATGATGGGATTGAGGAGTAATAAGTAGTTATTTAAAATATAAATTGTTTAAGATCTTATGCACAAAAAAATGGAGATAAGATTTTTCTTCCTAGCCTTGTGACAAAAACTACAGTTTAACTGTTTGTTATTATCTGGATATAAAAAACAAAAACTTGCAGTTTCCATGAATTGTTCAGATATAATCCCAGTTGAACATTAATTCTTAAGGGTTTCCATTTTCAATAGCCTTTACTTAAAATACCTGTTGAAAGATCTGGGATTTTTTTTTATAACATTTACCAAACCACTTTTCTTTGTAATGTAAAAAGATATTGCATTTTAGTAATTACATCTTAACTTTTACATAGAAAATTCTAACTTTTTATGTACAGTTTAAACAATTTTATTTATTTATTCATTCATCATTAAGAAGACTTTTTACAAAGTATTAACAGTGTTCATAAATTGCAATGAAGAAGCATGAAAAGTGCCCCAAATCCTAATGGGATTTGGAAATTTATTAAAAATGTAACTTCTATCAAAGCAGTACGATCTTTTTTTTAAGAATTCGATTGAAAATTAAAAATTAAAACATCATTGCTTTGTGTTTCCTAATTGTGTTGAGTTTTATTATTGTTAAAAATTCCTATTAATTCTTTTTTGCAAAATAAAAACATAGTTTGTCAGTTGGCCTGGTCCCAACATAATGTCATGTACTTAGAAAGACTATAGACTGAAACATAATATACATTGATGGGTTGTTTTGTTGTCAAAATATTCTGTAGATTAATGATTACAAAGTGGGCTCACATAAATCTCCTAAGTGAGCTGGCAATTAACATATAACCTCAAAAACTCTGTTCTTGTTATCTCAATACCACTTATTCTAAGAGGTATAAAACACCTTTTACAAAAACCTACATATTGTGTTTTGCATTGTTTTTATAAAAAATCATTATTACTCTGTTCTGCAGACCAGCTGTATTTACATTTATTACAGAATTGTCACTATACTTTAAAATAAAAAGTACAATCATGTACATTATTTACACAACATAAATTATAACATACGTGTCACATGTTTGGTGGACTCAACTTATAATGATTAGTCATTTCTATATGTAACCAATTTATTTTTTAAACTATTTATGGACTGGGCCAAGACAATTTCCTGAGGCATAGAGTTTCACTGGTGAACCACCCTATTAGTTAGAAAGTACTGGCGACATAGCTGTTTAAATTGTTCACTTCTCAGCCCTCGAGTGGAACCTCTAAGTTATCTTTTCCATTGTGATAGAATATATCGACGTCAATAGAATAGGGTCCATGTGGAATTTTGTACAACTCAATGAGGTCACCTCTCTCCTCGTCTTTCTTTAAATGTTATTAACCTAGGTGCCTGAAGTCTTTTTGTATAGCTGTTGTTCCTAAAAGTTTAGTCGCTCACCTCTGGACCCTTTCCAGAAGCTCTACTTCCTTTACAAAATAGGATAACCATTCAACCACAGCATGCTTCAAGGTCGGTCATTTTATAAATAGTGAGAACCATTTTTTCTGTCATATTGCTAAACTTTCCATGGATCAAATAAATAAAAAGTATTTGCTATTTTGACATACTTGTCAATCTGCTGTTCCCACTTTAGGAGCAATGTAACAGTAACCCTAAGGCTATTTGGGTATTAGTTGAGAACACTGCAGCACTTCTAAATGAGTATGCATGTTCAGGATTTTCTCTTCCAATGTAAAGCACTTTGCATTTTTGTAATTTAAGTCTTAATTAGCCAATTGCTAGCCCATTGCTCCAAAGTAGCTAGGTCTTCCATAAGTTTACCATGATCCTGTACCGGATTCTCATAGATTTTTTTGTCATCAGTGAAGTGTCTCACCTCACAGTGCATGCCCTCAGACAGGTCGGAAATGTAAATGATGAAAAGAAGTGAACCCAGGACTGATCCTTGTGGTACACCACTTATGGCTGGTCATTTCCTTTTACACTCTCCATTAGTCCTGACAGAAAAGGTTCTACTCTCAATCCACTGAAGCAGTTGTCCTCTTTTACCATAGTGGTCTAGTTTATGTAAAAGCCTCTTAACAAGCACTGTATCTAAGGCCTTTTCAAAGTCTAGAAATGTATCATTAAGTATAGTTAATACATTAGTTTTAAGTAATATGTGGCACAGCACTTATGGCTGGTCATTTCCTTTTACACTCTCCATTAGTCCTGACAGAAAAGGTTCTACTCTCAATCCACTGAAGCAATTGTCCTCTTTTACCATAGTAGTCTAGTTTATGTAAAAACCTCTTAACAAGCACTGTGTCTAAGGCCTTTTCAAAGTCTAGAAATGTATCATTAAGTATAGTTAATACATTAGTTTTAAGTAATATCTTTTTTCATATTTTTATTTTACTTAAATTAGAACAGTTAAAAACTAAATTCTAACTCTGAAAGTCGTCAGCCCTATTGATCTATTTCACAACATGCAGAAAACACTTTTTTGTTATATAAGACATATTTTAGTAAAACAACTCAATTTTGATGTACCTATTTTAGATACTGAATAAATGAAATAATGAGTTCCAGATGACTCCGAAGCAGTTAAGCATATATTTTTTAAATTTTACCTTTGTATCACCAATACCCTATGATTTCCACTCTCATTATTCCCTTTACTTTAGTGACATTTTCTAGTATTTTGTTTCTATTTGTTGACCGTGTAGTTATTAATTAGTTTTTACTGTTTTGGGTTTCAGTCATATTATTACTTTATAAAAAAATTAACATGTTTTTTTCTGACATTTCGGTTTATTTTATTGATTAAACCATCTTCAGAGAATTACTGTAAATATGAAAAGGAATATGTAAATTTATGGTATATAAACTGAAAATTTTACTTTCTTACCTAATGTTAACAGGTGGTTCACTTGAATAACTTACATTTAACTATTTTATTACTTTAATACAATATAATTAAAAACTTCTTTTTTAATATAAATATAAATAAAGAAAACTATTATTTTTTGAATGCATTTTTTTTTTCCACATCTGGTTTGTTTTGCTTTTAACAGAGTACTACCAAAGGGTTTGAAAGTTTCTGGACCATCTGCAATTTTATTGTCCTATTAGATTCGTATATACATTACTCAGGTCATTTGTGTCCGTTCTGAAATTCATTGTACAGGGTGTTCTTTTAATATGGATCATTTCTTTAATTGTTCTTTTTTTGTAATTAATTTCTTTGTCTAAAATCTCCACGTTGTTAAAATCGATGTTGTGAATGTTATCAATTGCATGTTTGGCTAAGGCGGTTTTATTATCGTTTTGTATTCTATTTTTTAAATACTGCTTGGTTTGACCGACATATGTTTGATTGCAATCTAAGCAATTGATCTTGTAAATGACATTTGTTTGTTCGTCTTTAGGGATATCAGGTTTAAGTTTTGTGTAAAGGTTTTTGAAATTATTCGAAGGTTTTTCAGCTATTTGGATATCATATGGTTTTAGCACTTTTTTAATGGGATTAGTAATTTCTGGTATATATGGCAATGTTATGTATTTTTGGGTTGGTGGAACATTGCTTTTTGTTGGTTGATTGTTGTTATAGAGTTTATCTACTCGGCTTTTTATTATGGGTTCAACAAATTTCTTTGGGTAATTGTTTTTCACTAAAGTGTCTTTAACTTTTTTTAAATTTTGCGGTCTAAATTGTGGATGGGAAAATTTTATAGCTCTATCGGTTAGTGCTGTGACCACACTCTTTTTGTATTTTATAGGTGCTACAGAATTGTAATTTAGGTATCTCCCTGACCAGACCAGTTTTGTGTACCAGTTTGTTTTTATTTTACCATTGTGATCATATTGAATAGTAATGTCGAGGAAATTAGCCAAACATGCAATTGATAACATGCACAACATCGATTTTAACGTGGAGATTTTAGACAAAGAGATTAATTACAAAAAAAGAACAATTAATGAAATGATCCATATTAAAAGAACACCCTGTACAATGAATTTCAGAACGGACACAAATAATAATAATAATAATAATAATAATATCCTTTATTTGCCAACAAAATTATGATCACATAACAAAGCAACGTCAGAGAAAGAAATGTTTAACACTAAGAATTGTAAATATGTCGAACTAACTACAGTTAATATAAAAACTAATCGACATTCCGATAGGAACCTTACACAAAGGAAAACAAAAGAAGAAAAAGACAGATACAAGATAATTTAAAAAAGTAGTAATAAGAAACTCAGTTTAAACTGAACAAAGTTTTACAGTTTACAAAATAAGATATTCTAATGTAAAAGGAATAAAATTTTTTACATACAAAACACATGCTTGAGAAAAATCCACTAACAAAAAATATTAAATTAAAAATATTGACATTACAAAAACTATTCATTAAAATTGAAAGAGTAAAAGCACCTATCAGAAAGCCATTCATTTACGCGTCTCTTAAAGCAATTAATCGACTCGGTAAGCCAGATTTCTCTTGGTAACATCCTTACGGCTTTAATCGCCATATAGTATGGTCCTCTCTCATAGAAGGTGGAGTTATGTAAAGGTACCCTTAGGTCATTCGCCCCTCTGGTAGTCATAACCATGTTTCCCCCATAAAACTGTCTATTCAGCGGAAATAATTCCGTATTCCTTCTGACAAGCATGACTAAAGATCTAAAGTATAATGAGGGAACAGTAAGCAACTTAAACTGAGTAAAAAATGGTCGACATGAAACTCTTGGATGTAGGTGAAAGATGCATCTTATTATGCGTTTTTGAATTTTAAATATATTAATAGCCTTTCTTGATGATCCCCAAAAGGAAATACCATAAGAGACAAGAGATTGTATTTGCCCAAGGTAGAAAAGCCTAACAGTCTCTGCAGTGATCACGTCACGAAGCCTTCGGACTACACCACACAAACTGCCAAGCCTAGCCCCAAGGGCTGAGATATGATGTTCCCAGTTTAAAGAGGGGTCCAAATGAACACCCAAGAACTTAACCTGTTCCAAAGTAGGTATAGATCTACCCCCAAGCCACACAAGCAGTGACTCAGACCTTATTGCATGCTTTGAAAAAAGAATGAGGCCGGTTTTATCTACGTTTAGAGCGAGGCCGTTATCAGAACACCACTGCTGCATTTTCAATGCAGAGTTTGTGCACTTTTGAGACAGTCCTGCCATAGAAGCGTCCGCCAGAATCACTGATGTGTCATCAGCAAACTGGCAAACGCTATCCGCGGCCAATCCATCCCCCAGATTGTTTACATATATTAAGAATAATATGGGTCCCAAAATGGAGCCCTGAGGTACCCCCTGAGTAATGTATCTACGAATCTAACAGGGCAATAAAATTGCAGATGATCCAGAAACTTTCAAACCCTTTGGTAGTACTCTCAAAAGCAAAACAAACCAGATGTGGAAAAAAAAAATGCATTCAAAAAATAATGGTTTTCTATGTTTATATTTATATTAAAAAAGAAGTTTTTAATTATATTGTATTAAAGTAATAAAATAGTTAAATGTAAGTTATTCAAGTGAACCACCTGTTAACATTAGGTAAGAAAGTAAAATTTTCAGTTTATATAGCATAAATTTACATATTCCTTTTCATATTTACAGTAATTCTCTGAAGATGGTTTAATCAATAAAATAAACCGAAACGTCAGAAAAAAACATGTGTTAATTTTTTTATAAAGTAATAATATGACCGAAACCCAAAGAAGTAAAAACTAATTTTCTAGTATGTTTTTTTAATACAATAATTGAATATGAAATTATTTTTTATTCCTACAGGACATTGTTGAAGAATCAGAAGATGAACGATTTGATGACATGTCCGATTCCGCTCCTCCAATCGATTTACCCCCTTGCGAGGTTAGCAGATTGGAACAGATTAGTGACCTAATAAGCAACTGCCTCACTACACCCATGAGAAAAGAAAAATTGGCGGCCGCGATAGAAAGCGAGGGATATATTCGCAGACTTATTAATTTATTTCACATGTGCGAGGACCTCGAGAGTACAGAACGGTTATATCACCTTTATGATATATTTAAAAATATTTTTCTTTTAAACAAAAACGTGCTTTTTGAAACTATGTTCAGTGACGATTTAATTTTTGACGTGGTAGGTTGTTTGGAATATGACCCCTCGTCCCCAACTCCAAAACGGCACAGAGAGTACTTGAGACAACAAGCTAAATTTCGCGAAGCTATTCCCATTAAAAATGCAGAACTTTTGGCTAAAATTCATCAGACGTTTCGTGTTCAATATATCCAGGACGTAGTGTTACCCACCCCTTCCGTGTTTGAAGAGAACATGCTCTCAACATTAAGTAGTTTTATATTCTTTAACAAAGTCGAGATAGTTTCGCTAGTGCAAGAGGACGAGAAGTTTTTAACAGAACTTTTTACAATGTTAACAGATTTAAACACACCGGATACGAAAAGAAGGGACTTGGTGCTATTTTTGAAAGAATTCTGTAACTATTCACAAAACTTGCAACCACAGGCGAAAGAGTCTTTTTACAAGACTTTAACGTCCTTGGGTATATTGCCAGCATTGGAAATTACATTAGCTATGGAGGATCAGAAGACTAAGACTGCTTCGATAGACATTCTGACTTATATCGTTGAGTATTCGCCATCAGTGGTAAGAGAGTATACCCTACAACAGGCCAGTAATACAGATGAAGTAAGTAGTATGGATGAGACATTTTTAAAATTTTTTCTGTTTTGCTAGAATTAAGCCGAACCTTAAAAAACACAAAATTTAAAAAATCATAAGTTTTCAATTTTAGTGCTTGTCTAAAATTTAAAATTTGTGAGAGAAGTTCAAGTTTTTTAACATTGAATGAATTTATAATAATCAGTATAAATGAATACCTGGAAATTAGAACTCTAAAGGTTAATATCGACTAGGTGAGGGAAGTGGAGCGGTGCGGCACTACAAAATGTATAGCGGCCACAAATGTAAATGAATAGTGCCGTTTCACTCTACTTCAAAATTTTATGCATATATTTACAACATTTTTTTTGACTAAAATGTGGTTGTCAGACTTGCATTGTCTTTATTTTTATTTATTTTTACGACGTTTCGATTAGGTTGTATCTCTAATCGTTTTTAAGTATAAACTGAATGTTTTGTTTTAAGACTACGAGCTTATATAGTGACTGTGTCCATTGAAGCGCAAACTTTCGCTTCACTGTACACACCTCAATGATTTCATGTTACGAAGTAGTGATTGCCAAAGATTAGGTATCTCAAAACTCGGTTTACTGAAGATTCCATTATTGTTTTTAATGAAAGCTGGTTTTATAAATTTTCTTTTTTTCATGTTGGGTTCCATATATATTGCCGCAGGCTCAGACCATTTTATATGATGTTTATCCCAGGCGTGTTCTGCAAGACCTGATCTCGACGTTTTCACTTTTTGTGTATGAGTTTTATGTTCCTTAATTTTAACTTCTGATGGTCATTTAGTTTCTCCAATATACATTTCACCACACTCACACGGAACTTTGTGAACACATTCTATCTTATCGGTATTTTTTGTTAAATGAGCTCTAAGTCTATTTCCTGATTTAAAGGCTGTTTTTTATATTATAATAACTGGCAATTCATCTTATTTTCTCCAAAGTTCCCTTAATGTACGGAATTGTGAAGAAGGAATGTGTTTCTTCAGTCCAGTGTTCGTTGTTCTAAAGTTATTTATGACATCATCAATTAGTTTTTAGATGTCATGGTGAACCGTTCAAACGAAACTATTAAAACTTCAATACACAGAAAGCCAGCACATACTGAACAATATTTTAATCATATTTCTAATCATTCCATTGTAACAAAACGGGGAATTATACGCAACCTATATAATCGCGTTATATCTATATGCGATAATGCCGATTAATTGGAAAAAGAGATAGCAAATATTAAGTCCGATTTACAACAGAATGGTTATCCTTTAAAACTAATTAACGAGCAAGAACACATTCCTTCTTCACAATTCCGTACGTTAAAGCAACTTCGGAGAAAATAAGACGAATTGCCAGTAGTTATAATATAAAAACAGCCTTTAAATCAGGAAATACACTTAGAGCTCATTTAACAAAAACAAAATCAAAAACTACCGATAAGAAAGAATGTGTTTACAAAATTCCATGTGAGTGTGGTGAAATGTATATTGGAGAAACCAAACGACCACTAGAAGTTAGAATTAAAGAACATAAAACCTATACACAAAAAGGGAAACGTCAAGATCAGGTATTGCAGAACACGCCTGGGATAAACAACACCAGATAAAATGGTCTGAGGCTGCGGCAATATATATGGAACACAATATGAAAAAAAGAAAATTTATAGAAGCAGCTTACATTAAAAACAATAATGGAATGTTCAGTAAACCGAGTGTCGAAATACCTAATCTTTGGCAACCATTACTTTGTAACATCAAATCATTGAGGTGTGTACAGTGAAGCGAAACTTTGCGCTTCAATCGACACAGTCCCTAAATAAGCTCATAGTCTTAAGACAAAACATTCCAACAGCCTAATCGAAATGTAAAAATAAACAAAAATAAGGACAATGCAAGTCCGACAACCACATTTTAGTCAATCTTCAACATTGTCTACAACCTTCAAACAAACATTTTTCTTAGCATTTTGTTTGGTGCACCTCTTGGTGCCTTGTGTCACTTTCCATCACCAACCTTTAGTGGATACTTAATTTTTTTTCCTTTGTTCCCCAAGCCATTTCCAAATGGACTGTAGTGTATTTTATATAGAGATAAACCATTTGAATAAATCTGTTATTTAAAACCCTCAACGTATAAGGTAGCCCTAATAAATTTGAGGTATTTTTCATGCTAGTAAAAATATTAACATCTGCAAGTTGTACATTGTAAGAATTTCTAAGTTAATTATTTTTTTAATATCCTTATCAAAGTTGCTCAAATTTCTGAATTTAATTGTGTAAAAGATTGGTTAAAAGGGAAATGAACAAATATATATTTTTTTTAATGGATGATCCCATATGTTTAATTACTTTTTAGTTTTACCAAAAATATTTTTTTCAGATATTAGCATCTAAGCTAAAGCTTCCAAACTTTTTTGGGTATAAATTTATAAAACCATAAAATAAGCTAAGTATATGCCAGTTATTGTATTCTGGTAGGTACTGTGTGTAAGCTACAGTCTGTTAAAAGTGTGGAGAGTGGCACATTTCAATTTTATCCTCTATTTTCAAAGCTATTTACAAGAAAGTTTAGGTTGTAAAATAGATTTGTCATGGAAATCTTTCTAGTTGACTAGTTGTGTTTTGCTTGATATACACAAATACACCATTATATAGAAAGATTAAGGATGCCATTTATGGGTTTCAATTAAATTTGATCTGTTAAAAATGACAACTATACCAATTCTGTATTTTGATTGCTGGTACTGATTAGAAGAAAAGAATTTTCAGCTTGTTTTTTTGACCTAGGGCTGTCTCTGTTAGTTGACCAGCAGTATGGGGTCATCCTTCTCATCTAAGAACCACGAAAATTTCATCAACAAACCCTTAAAAAAAACTGTCTATAATTACAAGTATTTTTTCTTGTCTAGGATCAAATTCTTCTCAATATCATAATTGAACAAATGATCTGTGATGGTGACCCTGAACTAGGGGGCGCTGTGCAACTCATGGGAGTACTAAGGATACTTCTTGATCCAGAAAATATGTTGGCTTCAGTAAACAAATCAGAAAAGACGGATTTTCTTAACTTCTTCTATAAACACAGTGTTCAAATTTTAATAGGTAAGTATTTAATAACATGATGTAAATTAAAATTAAAAAAATGTATTAAATTACACCTAAAATTGAGTGCTCAGAGATGAGAAGAGATTTTGGGATGTTTGTAACTTATGTAGGATTATTTTGAGTTATACAGACTGTTAAAATACAAAAACTATCATTTTAAAATGTAAAATTTTCTATTATAAAATAACTATAATTCTAAATGATGAAATAGACTTTGTTACTTCAGCTCCCCTACTTGAGAACACAGTAAATGACACTCCTCAAAAAGAAGATTACCGTAATGTGCAGCTGTTGGGTCTCATTCTTGAATTGCTGTCATTTTGCGTCGAACACCATACATACCACATCAAGAATTGTATACTTAACAAGGACCTTCTACGTAGGATACTTGTCCTAATGAAATCAACGCACAAATTTCTCGTGCTCTGTGCTTTAAGGTTTGTTTTTTACTACAATTATATTTAAATTTACTAAGTATTAATTCACCAAAAGTTATAAAATGCCTAGAGATGGCAACAAATTATATACTTGTCAAAGACTTTAAACATCTATCAACCTATCAAAAATATTTAAAAGTTAAATTTTAATTGTATGGTCTGTTCAACAAGCAAGGAACCAACTCTTTATCTAGAAAAATGAGAAATATGTCTCTCTTTTTGTGGAGTACGATGGCTATGTCGCTATACCTAGTCTATTCCAGTGTTCGAAATTTACAGATGTAACCTTCTTAAATCTACCAAGAATTTGTTTAGACCAAGTAATAAAAATTGGGTATTACAAGAGGATAAGGACACGAAGCCGATTCTGCACAACGTGGAAAGACGAAAACAACATTGTGACGATAGAATGGCCATCGCAATCTCCGGAAGCGAATCCGATCGAAAATATATGTATATTTTATGAAGGCCAGATTGGGAAGCGTGTACACAATTTGAAACAACTTTCAGTGTTTATTTGGAAAATTTGGCAGTCGTTAACAACGGATTACGCTCAGTAACATGCCCGTCAAACCTTAGCTTTTCTTTAATATTATTACTGAGAAATTTGAATCGCACCATCTTTTCACTGCCTTTAAATCCTCTTTAACAGAGTTTTCCAGTTCCCTTTGACACCATAAGATGGCCGTTTCGTCAGCAAATCCTGTAAAAGAACTATTTATGTTTAGATGAGGCGTCATTAACGTAAATCAAAAATAACAAAAGTCCCAGTACAGACCCCTACAGTAATATCCAATAGATGCGATTTGTTATCACCAACAATAACTCTTTGACAACGACCAAATAGATATGATTTAAACCAAGCAAGAGAATTCCCTCTAAAATCATAAACCTCAAACTTACTCATCAGTATCCCATGACTCGCACAGTCAAATGTCTTAGCGAGATCACGGAACACCGCTGCAGTAAGCTTGTCGTTCAGTCCTCAATACAACGCTTCAAAAAATGAAGAAATCGCATCCCCAGTGTTTCTGGAAGGGTGAAATCCAAACTGTGATGCATTCAGCAAGTCATGCCCTTGAAAAAAGTCCAACACACTCTTCTTTACAAGCTCCTTCAAAATTTTTGCGAGAATTGATAAAAAGAACGTTGGTATGTAGTTGGAACATAGTTTGGTATCGCCCTTCTTAAAAAGATGCGTGACCATTGCTTGTTTTAAACAAGATGGAAAAACTCTGTGAAAAGGAGCAATTTATAGCACTAACCAATTCGCAGAGAACAATATATGAAAGTTTCATAAAAATCTTTAAGGATATTTCGTCCCACCCGGCTACATTTTTATTTTCAATATCTGTAAATGCTTTTCTTAGCTCGATAACATCAGTTGGCATTCCAAATGTCAAAAATAAGAATTTTCCTACAAAACTATTTCAAGCGGGTTTTACTATCCAAATCGTAATAATTAAAAAATCCAAGGCTGATAGCATACCCAAAATTCAATACTAATTTCCAAAAAGATATAAGAGAAACCCTTAACCAATTTACCAATTTAAAAATAAATAAATAATAACGGAACCTTACGAAATTGCAACACTAATAATGAACGTCGTCAAATAAATAGCACAATACATTTGATGTACTTGGAAATAAATGTACTTTAAATAATCCAGGCTTAAAAATGACAAGCAACTGTTAACAATATAAAACACTAATTTGTAATATTCATTTATTGGGCTTTTTTGCCACCCATATATTTTGAATCCAAAATTCAGAATGTTTTACATCCATAGAAATAGAAAGCTAAAATAAAGTAAACGTTTTTATCTCACTGTAGAAAATAGCAAATTTAGTTTAATTCTTTAATAAATTTATTGTTAATTTCCTCTATTTGCTTGGTATTTCAGGTTTATGCGAAAATTGATAGCACTTAAAGATGAGTTCTACAACAGGTATATTATAAAAGGCAACTTATTCGCCCCCGTGGTGGACGCTTTCATTCGGAATAACGGACGGTATAACCTCCTAGACTCGGCTATCATAGAAATGTTTGAGTTCATCAAACTTGAAGATATCAAAACGTTGTGTTCACACGTTGTGGAGAATTACGGCAAGCTGTTGGATGACATTTGCTATGTACAAACGTTCAAAGCTTTAAAACTTAGGTACGACCAACATCAGGATAAGTTAAAAGAAAGGAATAGTCTGGATGGGTATGTATTTATTTAATTCTGTGGTATTTTTATGGTTATATTGGTTTTTATTTTAAAAAGACTTGAGCCGACTAACTACACAATTTCAGTAGAAACAGTTACTACAATAAATGATTTATATACAATTTCATTCATTCATATATCGGCCAATGAAATGATAATGCTGACAAGGTTATAGGCAAGGAGCAATCTAACTTACTAATTTGTGAATATAACCTTCAATTTGAAGTTTATAGTGGAAAAATAATAGTAATTATTTGGAATAACGGACTCACCGAATTTTTCGCTGAATTTTTGTATACCCCTGTTTCTGAGTCTAGAACATAAACGAAAATTTTTTTGGATGGTCGCAATTTTTGCAAAAAAAAATATTTTACACTTTGACGCCGTTTTTCTGTCCCATTGTTTAAATATCTTGCTGCTTCCACTAAAAATTTGGAAATCTTGAAAAATCGAGACGAAAAGGAAAAGTAAATAAACTTTGGCTGTTAAAGAAAATCCATGCATTGCCGAACGAATATAAAATTGCTGTTATTCTGATATTGACACAGTAATTCACTCTTTTTGCCCTAAAATCGTGTCTCAGATAAATAGAATGATTTTTGAAAAGTGATTAACAGGCATAAAATATCAGTGACGCCACAGAGGAGTGCATCAGATTGAAATTGATGGCAAGTTTCCGAAATTTGGTAAGCGTGAATCCCATTTCCCTGGCTGTGTAGTGGAATTTTTATTTAGGAGGAAATATCCCAACCACAGTAACATGTAACATGCATTTTTAAGTACATGGGACAAGTTCATCCCCCCTCAAACCATAATGAGGCAGGTTAGTTCAGGTTTACACAGAATTTATATATGTAGAAATGGCTCACAGAACTGTAACAAGCCCTTAGAATATCTTTTAGAACGTTTCCCAATTATCCCCATAGTGTCTGCTAGATAGCCACATTTTTTAATTAACATAAGGAAAAGGTAGCTGTAGTGGTACCCACTATAAGAACATAGGTTGTTATATAATAACATACAATAGAATTTAATGAAATGGTAACAGTGCAAAAACATATTATTAAGAAGTATTGTTAGACAAAATGTAGTTTACTATCATTTTAACAATAATCAATAAGTATCCTGGCGTCGCTTCTCTGATCATGTCACATACCTCTATGAAGCTTTATTTGTAATATTTTGTGGTACTTTATTGGAATTACTACAATTTATCTACCAAGTTTTACTTCTAAGTGAACATATCCAATTTAAATAATAAATATATCAGTTTCTTCCTATTATTTATCTAAAATAAAAGACACTTACTTTTTTCCACATTCATTTATGTAAATCTTGTTCAAAAAGTGATTAAGTACAAGTATTTTAATAGAAGTGGCACTTTCAAGGTGAAAAAACAATACGCGAGACTGTCAAAAAAAAATTAGAATTGCTATGTAGCAATGTCATGAACATGAACAAAAAACAGAAGGTATGCAAAAAAGTATCGAGAAGTTCGGTGTTTTTACTATTCCGAATAATTACCAAAATAACATTTAGTAAAACATAATAATCTGGTTCATTCGCGCCATAGCGCCCAAAAAACAAAATGTGTTCTTTTTTGTTGCGGTATTGTCAGATTTGACAATTTGTATTATTTGGAAATGTTATATGTTTAGAGTTTTGAAAGCTGATCTTGGTTCAGTTTACTTTCTTTGATAACTCAATACTACAGACTATTATAATAGAAACAATTTTATACTCAAATATAGGGGTTTGAAAGAGTGATCATTAAATTATTCTATTTTGTGGATCTCGTATTTGAAATCAAAATAGTGCTAATTGAAAGTTTATGATAAGATAATGCTCTAAGAAGAGTTTTAATTTAGAGAAATTAATTATCAAAGTTGAGGAAATTGACATTAAAAATCTAATATCTCGGCAAGAAAAGAATATAAACAAGTTTATCTTATCTCATTTTAAAGTTTAGGTCACGTAGAATACCAAAAAAATATCAGTAACACAAAAAAATTGTTTTCACCCCTTAGATAGAGTAAAACTACCTCCATGCAAGAAAAATGGAAATGAATTATAAAATATCTCAAAAAAATTATGTTCGTGAGCCATAATGTAAAAATGTTTTAGATCTCATGGAAATTATCACCCGAGCAGAAAAATTGAAAATAAAATTCTAATTTCTGCCCTATTTTTTTCCGCTAAGGGTGGGTTCCTGTTGGTAAACCGCAGCCAAACTTTTTTTAAGGTCAAATGTCATTGAAATAAATAATGACGAAAAAAGAACGTTCAGTCTAATCTACAGGGTCGGAAATAAAAAATAAAATTCTAATCTCACCCCTATTTTTTAGCGCTAAGGGTGGGTTGCTATTAGTAAATCAAGGCTTAACTTTTTTTGCGGTCGAGTGTCATCGAAATAAATAATTGAAGAAAAAAAACATTTAATCTAAACTACAGGGCTATTTTTGCGGTCACTTTCCCTAGATCAGTAAATTATTGTTTTGTGCCATATTAGCCCAAAGTCGCAGATATTATAATTTTATTGTAATGCTTTGAACTCCTTATTAATTTTGTGTGTAAACAAATACAAATACTTTAATCGTTTACGCTATCTATTTAATGTCTTTAAGTGAAATAAATTTGTATAGAATGACAAAGCAAATCCGGTCCTGAATTCCATACCAACTGATAAAAGTTTTATAAACCAGAACAACTCAGGCTTATCACTAATGTCATCTCTACGTTCATTCAGCACTTTGATTATATTAACAGGGTTTCTTTAGATTTCATAGGATGTTTTAGAGTAGAAACTTACTAAAAAATACTATTTAACTTTTTAACTTACTTTCTTTTTCCAGTGTACCCTCTATCCTCCGAAATAGCCGATATCGTCGGGATCAACGACAAGTAGAGGAGGAGGAGGAGATGTGGTTCAATGAAGACGACGACTTTGACGACGGCCCATCAGTACACAAGTCACCCACTACGCCGCCGCCAACAGCGCATGATATTTTAGCAAAAAAATTGGATTCAAATTTGGAAAGTATAGGAGGTAAGTCGTAAGGTAGACTTTATCTTGGAGCACCATTTTTAACGTAGACGACTACGGCCGTCGGAGCTCCGCAAAAAAACTCCTGCAAATTTTCGAGGACAAAGGGTTAACATCGCTGCCTCCGTTGACCTAAAACAAAAATTAAAGATACATTATTAATTAGAATCTCCTTGGCCACAGAATGAGAAACAATTTTTTCTTTACTGCAAAAAAAAAATCGTTTTATCCTTTTTTTTCTCAAAAAAAAAATACAAAATTCAAGTTATCGAAAAAATTTTACGCTATTCTGTGACTACATGTTTTCCGAGTATATCGGCAAATTTTTAAGTCGATCGATCAATTACAATGCTCAAGAGAGTGTTTTCAAAAATGTTTTTTTGAGAAAAACGCGTTTGAAATTTGGCAACGGGTGTACTCAAAAGTGTTCATAGTTACCGTTAATCAGCAATGCCTGGTCCATAGAGACATCCTTCTTCTTGAAGCTGTTTAATCCTGGCCCTATTCGTTTCATCCGACATTTTTGCATTGACACCTATATAAACTTGCTTGCCGAGCGCCCGCAGAGACCGTTAGAGCGCGCTGACCGTGCCAAATTTAAACACGTTTAAAAAACCGAAAATAGTTGAATTCTGAAAAACCCTCTTACAGGATGAATTATACTTATATATAGATTCATAATTTCAAAAAGAAAAAAATCAATTTTTTCAAATGTACCCAGGTACAAGTCTCCCTTTATACTTAAACTATCATCTCACATCTCGGCTTCGCCCAAGGAAATAATGTAGCAAACTCATTTTCGAACATTGTTAAAGCAATAAGGGGTATATATTTTTTGTTGCGTTGGGATTTTCTGGTAGCAGAATGTATTGGCTGTCCGATTTACCAATTCTGGATAGTATTTCTTGTCTGTTTCGGCATGATAACCTAACGGATACCGCAAAAATTGAAAACTATTTACAAGTTGCAGACATATATTCGTTTTAATGCTACATACTCTTCACATTTATTTTCGTTCGCCGATCTTCGCATAATTTTAATATTCTTCCAAACCTTAAATACCATATACTTACTTAAGAAATTAATTATTCGATATTCAATAATTCGAAAATAATATCATCAAATGAATAATCAAACAGGAAACGGCAGCGAACGCTTTATTCCTACGATTGATGCGGTATTTCCATATCAAGCTTATATCCCCATGCATTTCAAGAAGTTTGGGTTGCTGACTACATTGTAAATTATTTCGGAAGCGACCTATATTCGATGCTGTTTATAGAGAAAATTCAGTGTTTTTCACACAATCCATTGAGTTTTTCAGTTATCCAGATCACATGCTAGCTCTCTAACTGAGATATGACAGTTTTCGAGCACCACAACATTTACCTAAGCGACTTAATCGTCATTAGTTCATGTTGATGCCCGTCCAGGATGCAGATCATCTTGTAGGCGACCTGTAATCCTCCGAAGAGGCCTTATTTAACATTTCCAGCGTTCAAGTAAAATTGTGACTTGTTTATAATGTGTGTAGCTTCATGAAATATCACATAATTGTCAAAAATATTTGATAATTTCGTAAGCTAAAATGACACAATTTAAGAGACATTAATATGCTAATAGTGTTATTTTTTTTTCAGCTGGAAAAGTAGCCGAAAAGAAATTAGAATCAAATTTAGAGAGTATAGGTGGTAAAGTTGGAGACAAAAAATCGCCGATTTCTCCTATACAACCGAATATAGTAGAAGCAAATGGTCCTAACAAACAGGTAATTAATATAGTCAAATGCATAATTATTTTCAATTAATACAGAAATTTATTAGTTTGTGGAAATGTGCTTTAGAAAGCCTTGGTGGGAAAGTGGATGCCAGTTATACAGTCTTTACCAAGATATGTAATAGAGTTTTTGAAGATAACCTAAATATCAGTGGCGATACAGAAGCGCCATCAAATCCCTTGATGAAAATTAATAAATATGGGGCCAAGGCGGGTGCAGAATAGTAGGGCACAATCAAAAATCTGTGGGGGGGCAAAAGATTTGAATCGCACCATTCGAGTACCTTAGTAAAATCCTCTACTATAATGACTTTCAGATCAGATACGTTTTCTGCATTCCATAATATAGTGATATCATTACATTCATAATAATCAGATTGTTAATATGCAACACCAAGAGAATTGACCCTAGCACAGATCTCTGCAGCACACCCGACATTGTATCAGAATGTTCCAAAAACTTGCCCTGCATGCAGGCCCTTTGCCGCCTCTCTCCAAGATAAGATTGAAATCAGTCCAGTGCAGTCTCCCTCAAGCCATAGAACTCGAGCTTTCGCAGCAGGATTCCGTGATCAACACAGTAAAATGCTTTTGACAAGTCACAGAAGGCCGCTAGAGAAACTCCCTTGTTTGGCCTGGCTCTATACGTTCTCGAGTAATTGAAATATTGCATCATTAGTGTTCTTGTTATTTATAAATCCATATTGGTTTTTATGAAGGATATTGTTTATTTATAGGAACGAGAAAATTATCTTTACTTAGTTTTTCCACAACTTTGGAAAGTCTCGATAAGACGGAAATAGGACGATAGTTTGATGGGTCGTGTTGTATAAGAAAACAACCTTGGCTAATCCCACCAATAAGGAAAAACGAGAAGTTCACGAGTAGTTAACAGCGCATTATCTGGCAGATTTAAAATAATTTTTCAGATATTCCATCTTCCCTTGATGACTTTTTATTTTTTATGGACTTTATGATGCTTACAAACTGCGCAATATCGGTCAGGAGAAAATAAAAGCAATCATATAGAGCAACATTGGATAGGTACTTTATTGATTCTTTTGTGGAATTTAGATTGCCAGTCAGCTTAGCAGCAATACTACAATAATGATTATTCAGATCATTAGGCGATAACTTTAAGTCATCCCACTGGCTAACATCTGAACAACTTTTATGACGAATATGATTAACAATTTGCCAACTCTCCCTCTGCATGTTTCCAGCCCTCTGTAGACGTTCAGAGTAATATGTCCGTTTTGCAGTCTTATCTAATCTTCTGTAAATTGATCGATATCTAAAAAAATACAGTGAGCGAAGGTTCGAGGCTAAAATTATCAAACGCGTCATGGTCCATTAATAAAAGAGGTTAATAAAAATGGGATAATCTAGAGCTAATAAGTCAAATTAAATTGAATCGTTGATCAAAATGGAAATTTATTAATATTGTTCATTAAGAAGAAATTAAAATGAATTATTTTAGGTTAACAACAACTCAACGTCACCAAAAGCATTACAACCACAACAAACAACACTAAACAATAATGCCACGACGCCGCAGGAAGGGGAAGTCCACGACCAGGCGACGGGGGATAACAAAACTATTTTCAAACGGGTATGGGTAAGGATTTAATCTTAGGATATTATATTTTTCAACGATTTTATTTGGCTTCACACCTCTGTAACTAGAAGTTATGAACCATCATAGGTCAAATCTTGTAATCGGTTTTTAATATGCTTTTCATTACCTAATTAAATTCAAATTGCACACATGTGTAAAGCTAGTATTATACAGTATTCCAAAACGAGAGGCTAATGATGATCAAAGGATCTCTGCCAACGATTACAGCTGGAAATCTCTGATTTGGATTCAGATATGTAAGTTCATTGTCGCACAGCTAACTTGAACTAGGAAAGTAATAAATCTAATAATGAGTAGGAAGGTAGTAGTTCTAATAACATGTCATTGGCTACGTACAACAAAAACTACTTTTATATAGATTTAAAAAAATCTCAGGCCAACTATTCTCGAATAAGCGATCTAGTCATTGGACCAGTATTATTCTATAGGGGCTCAATTGTAATTTAATAACTTTTAATTTTTTGTTAATATAAGTTTAATAATATATCTTTTTACAAATCCTAAATAAATAATTTAGTTAAACAAAAAATCGAGAACAAGGAGTTTTTTCCATCTTTTCGCAGTGGTGTTCCACCCTAAAATAAAATTTTTACTTTTGAATGTTTTTAATTAGATGACCACCACTGTATATAATGCAAAGATACATATGGCTGCGTTGCAGTCAAAATTTGTATATAAATAAAATTAATCGAATTCGCAGTAATTATTGACGGTAATAAATGTCAATATAATAAAAAAATATTTTTTATCTAGGGATTGGTCGATTACGAAGGTGGCGATTCAGACGAGGAAGAAGAAACAGACACAGGTGGAGGCGGGGAGAACGCTAACAAAAGACCGCGTCTCTCGTAGTGCTCCTGTCCAGTTCCTTAACGGAACAACAATACTTTATGTCAACCAGGGAGGTGAGTACCGCTGACGGTGTCCTACCGCGTAAGATGTGTGTTTGTACAGTTATAATATCATCGTAAAAACAAAATACTTAATCACATGTAGTAATAAAGGATGTAAGTACCCAATCTGTCTATTTATTTATTAATTACTAAGTGTGAAAGAAGAAAGTATAACTAGTCAAAATAATAGGGAAACACGCGCTGATTAGTCTGCAGAAATTGAATATGAATATTTGCGAGACAGTAGTCATCTACAAATAATTGAAGGGCAGCGTTAAAAAGACCTCGATTTTGACCTTTCAAGTAGAAACAAAATGGAGCCAGAGACATAGCAAAGGGGACTACAAGTGTGGTGTAACAAATTGATGAAATATGGGGTCTGACCAAAGCAAAGAAAAAAAAATTAACACAAAGTTCAAGTGAATGTCTAAGTCTATAACAAACGGTTAGGTAAATTTGATGAAAAATTATATTTTTTATCAAATAAAAATTTAACCTTTTTTGTACACCAATTATACTTTTTACAGGAGACCCTCTTATCACAGTTCAATAATAGTCGGCGAGCATGAAACCGCTCCAGTTTTCCTGATAGCTTTGCTCTGCTGTAGAAAGATACTGATGAAATCATTCATCAAATATATAACAGGTGGTTCGAATAGTTTCGAGATGCACATAGATGGCGACTCTAAGAACATATCGATACGATTTTTAATTAGTACCAACCTTCAAACGATATGTATCCAAATCGGATGACATTTCGACCATCAGTCATCGAGATATTGAAGGTTGAGTGTCGCACCTTTTTATATTTTCCAAAGACTAGAAAGAACAAGTTTCATAGGTTGATAAAATAAAAAAGCATTGTAAGAATTCTGCTCCGTCGAAAGCAACCATTTGTCGCTAGTTTGCTAAATTCAATCGCCGTCGTATAGACACATTGATGCTGAAGCTCTAAGCACAAAATGAAACTGTTACATGACAAAACATTTAAAAAATTCACAAAATCGTTTTGAATAACCATAAAATGAAAGTGCGTGTGATAGCTGACATCCTGAAGATATCAATAGACCGATTACATCATAATTTTCTTGAGTATTTGGGTTCACAAGAGCTCTTTTCGAAGTGGGTACCGCGTTTGCTCACAGTTGGTCAAAAACAACATCGTGTTGATTATTCAGAGCGGTGTTTGGAGCTGTTTAAGCAAAATAAACAGGATTTTTTCATTCGATATGTGACGATGGTTGAAACATGGATCCACCACTACATTCCGGAGTCAAATCGCCAGTCAGTGAGTGAACAGCGAAGGATGAAAGCCAACCAAAGCGACCAAAAACGTAACAGTCGGCTAGCAAGGTTATGGTGTTCGTATTTTGAGAAGCGCATCATTGACTGTCTTGAAAAGGGAAAACCATCAATACTAAATATTATATGGCGTTATTGATGCGTTTGAAGAAAGAAATCGCGAAAGAACGGCCCCAAATGAAGAAGATAAAGTGCTCTTTATCAATACAATGCACCTTGTCACAAGTTGATCGCAACGATGGCAAAACTGCATGAATTATTCTTCGAGTCGGTTCTGCATCCACCGTATTCTCCAGATTTGGCTCCCAGCAATTATTACTCGTTCGCAAACCTCAAAAAAATGTTCGCCGGAAAGACGTATGGCTCCATTGAAGAGGTGATTGCCAAAACTGAAGCGTATTTTGAAGTGTTGGGCAAATCGCTATAGAAGAAAGGTACAAAAATGTTAGAACGGCGCTGGAATGATTATATCACTCTTGAAGGAGACGTATGTTAATAAATAAAGTTGAATTTTGATAACAAATTGTGTTTTTGTATGTTAGTCTTAGGACTTTTTGAACCACCTGTTGTCAAACACTATACCGTAATTTTGAGAGTAAAAATCAAGAAAATTATTTCTCGTATCATCGCCATAGATTATATAAATATTCATCATTTAATAACTCACAAATCTGAGGACCTACCTTAACCTATTGTTTCGATTTACGACTTTTATGCCAACATATTTGAAATATACAGTCCTATTGGTTTTGGTTATTTTACCACAAACTTAGCACAATTTATTCAGGCGTGACATTGGATTTTTTGATGACTAAATTAGTTTTACGATGTAGAACTCTGTAAAATCATTTTATTCTCGTTCTTACAATGAGAAAGTATGGTTA
Organism: Diaprepes abbreviatus; assembly: GCA_034092305.1. Lineage (NCBI taxonomy): Eukaryota > Metazoa > Arthropoda > Insecta > Coleoptera > Curculionidae > Diaprepes > Diaprepes abbreviatus. The sequence goes on from JASJET010000105.1 coordinate 5,860,241, forward strand.
CAAATGATAATGAGAGCTAACTGAGTAATCCAGTTACAAATTCGTGTTAAGCAGCCCTAAGTTAACCAAATTAACTATTTTCACCCTTTTGACTGCACAGGCTGTTCAGACAATGCATCAGGATACTTAGTAAAAGAAAGATAGTAAGTCTTATCATAAAAAACGAAAATCCAATACTTTTCAAGTTACAGCCTGTCATTGTTAAAATTTTTTTTCTGATTATTAACATCTTCTTGTTAGTTTTTAGAAAATCAAGTAGATATTTGGTATAGGCACTACGCTTAATGTCTTCTATCATTCTGTTATAAAAATGTTTCTCTATTGTGCCACCAGATGCCACTTGGCCTGAATAAAAAAGGTACTCCTAATTCAAGTCGATAAACCACACTGTTTAGGCGCAAATTGAAATGAAAGTTTTTATCACCAGTGAAATCAGTTGTTCAAATGGATTCAAAGTTATGCAAAATACTGCCGGAATTTTCTTGAGAGTGTCAGGAAATGTATAGAAATAAATGGTAGTCGTTTTGAAAATATTAACTTTGTGTTAAAAATTTCATGTCATTATCGTTGTTTTAATTGTCACCTTTTAGATATCTAATTGCCAGATTTAACTAAATTTGAAATATGGTTAATTTGCTCCATTGATACGTGATTTTACTGGTAATAAAAACTTTAATTCCAATTTGCGCCTAAAAGGTGTTGTTTATCGACTCGAATAAGAAGTATCTTCTTTTATTAGATATTCTTTTATCTGTAAGGTAACATGTCCTCTTTTTCAATATTTGTCGAAACAAAAAATATATGTGAAAAATAATATTTGAATTTCAAGTAAAGTGACCTCCGGTGACACGATAGAGAAACATTTTTATAACGGAATGATAGAAGTCATTAAGCGTAATTCTTTCCTGTGCAAAATGTCAACTTGATGAGTTAAAAACTAGCCGCAAGACGTTTACTTGAGTTTTCAACTTTTTGTTGTATGACTTTTTCTTTTATTTTAGAATTACCCTTAGAAGTATCCTGTTGTATTATCCGAACACCTTGTATATTTGTCTTAAGTACATGTTCCTTTATGAGGCCAGTAATACTATCGTATCTTATAGATTTATCCTTTGAAAGAGAATATTCCAAAGAATATTTTCATTAACTTCCAGTATTGCAATTATGTGTAGGCCGCGTTATAGATAGGGAAGTTACCTGATCTAGGTTTGTGTTAATCGGAGATCGATACACACTCGAAATTTCTTTTCTGCTTACATTTGAAGTTCGGCTAGTATACTACCACAGTTACCACCTCACAACACTGGACCTCGCCTAGTAGCACTCAGTTGAAGGGGGAAGTACGTTACTAAAGAACTTGTATAAAAAAATTTAATTATACTTCTTAAAGGACAATAGATGAAAAAGTTCCCTTCAGTAACGTGTATTAATTAGAGGTAGAATTTAGTAGATTGGGAATAGTGTGGTTTTATTAGACTGTAAATAAAAAGAACCGAAATTTACTTGTGGCAAAAAGCAAACGTCAATTTTTCAGCACTTCCATTGATTGAAAACTTGTCAATTCTATAATGTGTACGTTTGTCCAGTACATTTCTACGTCATATTATTTTTTCTGATTATTAGACATGGTCAGCTAATTGTTTTTTAAATTAAATCGATTTAGTGTTATTTTGTATGTTAATCTTATTATTAAAATAAACCGAATCAAATAATTTTATTCCCTTGTAAAGAATAAATAAGAAATCGAATAATCCAAACAGTTCCAAATAGACTCGAGCATGAAATTTTAGGTACTAATTCTGATGTAGTGTTAATTAATTAATAATATCAAATTTTTGTACAATTGTCTATTTAAAGGTCGCTTTTTTTGGGTTACTGCAGCTAATATAAAATTTTAATATACAGGGTTCGCAAAAAAATGCGCAGTCAATGTGATTTTTCTACTATTAGGTTTAGATAAAAATTGATAATGTATTTAATTTTTACTTATCTAAGAGCCAAAAATGACTTATACAGCAAGAGCATAACGACTTACGTTAGCTCTCGAATTGAAATGTTATTAAAATTTTTATAAAAAAATTGAACCGACTTCTAAAAAAGCGCTAAAAAACGAAAAATAATATAAATTTTTAAATGACATTGAAATTGAAATTTTTGTAGTCGGCGCCAAATTAATACCTGACAAAATGTGATTCACCTAAAAAGATTGAGAAATACTTTATTTGTAATAGTTTTGTCACCGTAGTTTATAAGTATCTCGCATTAGTAGTTATTTGTTCAATTTAGTAATAATTTTTCGCTGTCTTCAAAGATTTCAATTTCATATTAAAATTGTACGGTATGATAATTTTAGTTTTCGATTTTTAGTTTTGAATTGAGTTAAGTTTAAAGGTCGCAAAAAAGTACCCATTTTATGCATTGTTGTAGACCACACTAAATTCAACAACAAAAAATTCTTTGATTCTGAAAATTCCCCCAATACCAGTTTTGAATGAAATTGTACCAAACAAATATTGAGTCTGCTATCATGAATTTTAAGAAATTAAGTTTAGGTTCCTAACCTAGGCCTCCAAAATCCCCAGTACCGATATTTTTTTGTCTCTATGTTGGATTTGAAGAATATCAATATCAAGCTGCCAAATTGTAAAAGTTACCTCATTATTTCAAAACCTCCCTGATACCAATTTTTAAAAAATGTGGATAACTTGAAATTTTCAACCCACCATTTTGGATCCGCCATATTAAATTTCAAAAAAATTATTTTAAACTGTTAATCTAATCTTAATCCACACCCTCAAAAACCCCAAAGTACCAATTTTGGAGATAATCCGGAAATATAAAATTTTAGTCCCGCAATATTGCATCTGCCATATTGAATTTTTTTAAAGACTAATTTGAAATTTGTAAGTTACACCTTCAAAAACCCCCATACCAGTTTTAAGCAATATCGACAAGTGTAAAATGTTTAGTCCGCCATATTGAATTTTTTGAAAATAATTTTAAATTGTAATTTACTCTCTCGAAACCCTCCCTCCCTATTAATTTTGGACAAAAACGAATAGGTGTCAAACAGATTGTATTTTTTAAAATAATTTTGGAATCGTTAATTACGGCTCTGAAAACTCCACCATATCAATGTTGGAGAAAATCGGACATAATTTTTTTGTCCGCCATATTATTAACGCCATCTTAGATCTTACTGAACCAATTTCGGCCAAAATAATATGGGATCAGTCTTCCTGAACATAAATTCATTCAAATCAGTGTGGCCGTTCCAAAGTAATCAATGTATATACATAAAAAAAACATACATAGCGGTCGAATATAGAACCTCCTTCTTTTAGAAGTCAATTAATAAAAAGAGTCCAAAACGCCCTTAGTAATACTTCAAATTTAACAGGTGTTCAAGTTGTGACGCTGCTCTGATATGTGTGATTTTTGGTTTTTAGACAAGTTAGAAACTAAATGAATTATCAATTTTCACCTATACCCAACGATAAAAAAAATGTCTTATTTGATGTGAAATTTTTTGTGAACACTGTATATCTTTAAAAACAAGAGTCCAGTACTTGCCAAATCATTTGAATATTTCAAGTTATGTATTGTATCAAAATATCTCAAAAGTTCCAAGTAATTACTAAAAGTAGTTCAAGTATAATGTTTATAATAACACTTGTAGAATAATTGAAATACGTCAAAAAAACAAAAGTAAATACCACAGGTAATAAAGTATAACATTTTATTACATGTAGTAATTAATTATTCTACAAGGACTATTATTGTACTTTAAACATTATACTTCAACTACTTTTAATAATTACTTGTAACTTTTGAGATATTTTGATACAATATGTAATTTGAGATATTCGTGTTCTTATACTTTAATACTTTTCGTGTATATTTCAATATAAGTGTGTCATACTTTTACAAAACTATTGATTCTTAGAAGAAATTGTTAAAATAATTGCATTAAGTATTTTCGAATTTGTTGTAAAATAACATCAAAGCTAACATACTTTCTCATTTTTTAGGTTAACCAAAAAAATAACCGGAGCAATAGAAAAGAGAAAGAAAATTTCAGAAAGTTACTTGGTGTTTATAGTTACGAATCAAAGGACAGTATACGATGATGCATCGTAATAAAAAAAAATCTAGAGAACATTGTGAATTTTATGTAGGCTAAGTTATAATATCTAGCGGTAGATAAAAATAGTGTCTAATATAATTTCAACAAAAAAAATGTGTGAGTAGTATCGTCGATGGAGTGCTTAGAAATTGTATAAATTGCATTGCTTCGTACTGTATACTGGTTTGGTACAAGTTTTTTTTTATTTATAAATACATTATTTTTTCAATTGTCAACGAAATTTTTGGATATTATTGTGTCTGGGTTGTATTATATTGGGGCAGAAAGATTTTCAATAATTTTAACTAAATAATAAATCGTTTCATATGAAATCATCATAAGAAGGAGAACTTGGTGCCATACTAATTTCTGTTTTATTAAGATTTGTTGAGAGTCTTCTAGAAGGCAGAGAACAAAATCAAAATCAAACCCCATTTAATTTTTTTAGTTCCCAGTTTTGGTCCACACCATCAAAATATTGAAAAAATATAATTTTTTAACTCATCTATCATTAATAGTCGAGATCTTTCTATTGGAGATATCTGAACGTTTCTGATTGTATTTAAAAAATAAAAGAACAGCACGAGAACTTCGTGTAATAGCAAAAGAAGAGGAGAAAGAAAATTTGTACTCTGTGACGTATTCATTATAACTTCGGGCTAGTTCAAGTAGAAGGAATTCTTGAAAACATTAGTCTTTTTTAAGGACTTTATAATTTAAAAAAAGAAAACTTACATTTGTTTGCTTGCAAGTTTTGAGGTTAATTAAATAAAAATTTTATGTTATGAAATCTCGAATCTTGTATTTTAGGGTATCTAATTCCTAATTTAGTATTTTCTGATTTAACCTAATTAAGCACTAGAAAATGGTGAAGACACGATTGTTTGGTTAAATTTTGCAACGATTAATGCAGTAGGATTCTTATGTCTTGTAGGTCTGTTAAAAGTTTTTGGATCGGAATCGTTATAATCCACATTTAAAATCATGAATCTTAGTAATTAACAAACAATAAAAAAACTTTTATGGATCGAAAATAATTTCCGCGAGATTTACAAAACAAATCCATACACTGATTAATTGTTTTAAATAAAAAGTCTGCATAAAGATTTCGTTAACATACAAAAACACTAATTTTGAAGTTCCACTAATGGCACTACAAGGTATGGCAAAGAAGAATTAAAATAATTATAAGGGCCAAGGACTTAATTAATGATAATAGAACACGCTACACTAGACTAATCTAGCAACGACATGTCGCGACTTTCCGCATCCGCAAAGTCTACTCTGGTTTTCTAATGCAATTTTAATAAAATATTTAGTACACAATTTCTTTGCGCTCAGAATCTATATATTCTTTATGTCATTATCTGACATTTTCTGCATGTTAAGATCATTTCTTCAACCTGTAGCCTATTTCTGTAGCTTTTCTTTATCTCCTTCAGCTACATGTTAACTTTTTCACTATGCTGGTTTAATTTTTTTTGTCTTATCTTTATCCCAAAATTTTGGAAGTGTGCGGTAGCCAATTGCATTCGGAACCGAGAGATATACTACTTGTCCGGTCTCTCTTTCTGCAGTGTAACGCGCTCGAACCACTCTAAGCTGCCTCCAATTGGGATATTTACCCATCGCCTTCGGTAAAAACATACGCTTTTATTTCCTGAACAACTATACGCGAATTTCCCCTTAGTTGAACCCGACAGTCAAAAAAAAATTGTCAAAATTACATTTTGTTTGTGGTATTTAATACCGTTGGACTAGAATTTTTACGAATACAGTCTTATTTAACTTTGCCTGTACCAAAAAATAAAAATTCTACAATTTTAATTCCCATGAATTTATTTGCAATTTATAAATTTTGAAACAAAACCAATATATATTCTTTAAATACATGTATCCACATACCCGCCTTCTTGTAACTGTTGATTCTAGATTTAAGAATAGACGAAAATTTCTTCCAAAGTTAACAGGAAGGCAATCGAATGGAAACATTGTTTAAGAATATATGAGGATTTGGGAAACAATATAAAAAGTGATAAAAGCCGAAAGTTCTAGGTTAGGTATGACTTTTCATTAGTAGATAGTGGGACATTTTTTACATATACAAGTACACTAATTAATAAAAGTCATCACCTGCTCATATTGCCTCTTTTTAAGAATGTTTGAATGTGTGTATAAAAGATAAATTAATAAAATCTCAAATTAAATACATCATATGCAATCCAAAAATTTTGTTGACATATCATTATTTTACATAATCACTGTCCAAATGGTCAATAGCTGCCAAACTATTAATATTAAATAGATTTACAATTGTTTATTCCAAAGGTTTATACAAATACGAAAAATTTTTATTTCTTTTTGAATTTTTTTTAATGGATCTCTGAACTTGTGTCATTATATAATTTCTATACATTAATAGTTACGCTGCCAAGTGGGTATATTTTTTAGTATATAATAACGTATGGAAGCTTTAATAGTATTTTATTATTTTTCAGAAAATTTAATGTTAATAAGAATTGGGACTTGTTATAGATTTTCATAAGTCAGTTACAAAATATATTGGGAAAACTACTTTTCAACACGCAGCCAAAGTAAAATTAATGCTTTGGTAAAGATACAGAAGATAATTGATGTACATTAAAGGGCCTCTGCCGTGACTTTGATCCTTCATATAACACTGTATTCTTCCAAAACTGGCTATACTAAATTTGCATGATAGGTCAGTGATCAGGGTCGGATTTCCAAACTTTTTATTTACCTCAGGACTAATACTAATGCCATAATAGGACACTGTGGGTCAACACTATTTAATATATTCTCGATAGATCTATTAAATTGTCTTGAATACTGTAAGTTTTAATCTTACCCGATTATTTTCTAATTAGTTTATCAGTTTAAGCAAGTTAAATGAAGAAAAATAGAAAATGAAATACTGATACATATCGATGGGAACAACACTTAATTCACAACCGAATTTTTTGTTAGTCTTGAATTACTCTGAATAGTACTTTTAAGAAAACACTTATAGGTTAAATGATAGTTTTGAAGTTTAAAATATTTAATGATGGCATGTGCCACTAAGTTCAGTAGACTAGGGCGAGTTTATACAAATTCTTATTTTTAATTTTTAAACTTATTTTTAATTCTTGATTATAAAGTTAACACCAAAGTTTTAATGGAGACTGTTTATACAATTTATCATATATCATAACCTTGAAAGTTCAGTTTTTAAGGATTGCGAATTGGGAATTAAGAAAAATTCGTACCAAAAATTCAGGATTATGAAATTGTATAATCTCGTTTAGTACTACTAATTACCTTTATGAAATAAGACTACGTCTAGCAATTATATGTCCGGTTTTACAGACCAGCCAATCTCTTGGATGTAGATTTCTCTCAGACATGCTTTCTCTTCACCCTTCATCCACGATATTTGTGGTCTGCCTCTTTTCTCATCTCGAGGGGTATTCGATTTAAAATGTTTCGGAACTATTTCTTCCGGCTATCTTTGTAGGTATCCATATCATTTAAATTGCCGCTGTTGAATCTCATCATCGGAGTTATTTTAACATCCATTATTTCTCGAATTTCTGTATTATAGATATTCCAGGTGCTCTTTAGAACTCCATTTCTGACGCTGTAAGTTTATTTTCCAATTATTTAGACAATTGGCGGGATTCACAACCAAAGAGAACTCTTAGAAACCAGGTTTTAAAGATCTCTTATCCGTTATATTGAAATGTCTTTTAACCAAAGTAGTGAATTGAGAATTCCAATTAATTTCTTTTCCTTTCGATTTTTTTTCCAGATTTTTCTGAATTATGAATCTTCTTTATCTTAAGAGAGGATCACTGGTCGTCTACAAAATGTGGTATATAGAGTGTATGCACATCGTTGATCTGTATACCCATTCCTATAGATTAAAATAAATTTTAAATTGGTTTGGGGACAGGGACGGATCCAGCCGCTCTCTTTGAGGAGGCTGGCGATATCATAAGAACAAAGAAAAGATCGAAATTGTACACAGTATGACAAGCGAAAGGGAGTACTTGACCGAGGGGGAGGGGAGGGAGTGTCGGCGAAATTCATGTTTCTAATGTATCCGGCAGGCGAGTCTATTTTTCTGAATCAGGCTGCATCCTTATCATAGCCTTCTCGTAATTACAAAGCGGTCTGAGAGTTTCCTACCTAATTTGATTCTATAGATTACTGAACGATAAAGTCATACTACTTGGATTACAGTCATATTTATTGATGATATTTCCAGTACCCCCCCCCCCCATAGTTTGCGTATTGGCACTTGGTTCTAGGTTTTCGTGAGTTCAACTTGAACTGAGAGAAGGTGAAAATATCGTTCGTACAGGAACGACCAGCTCTAAACTCTTCTTGTTGTTCTGTTTCAAGGGACCTGTATTCTTTCTCAGTTTTTTAAGGAGCCTTCCACAGATGAAGCTGAAGGTGTTCGTTACAAATATGAATTGTTACAGTTGTTTTTGGGGTCTTTTTTATGGATTGGGATGATCCATGCCTCCTCCCATTTATGAGCTATTCTCAACTCTCGATGGGTCTGATCAGCATGTTTCTACAAGATTATTACTCTCATTTTTCAGCAGCTCTGCAGGAATTCCCTCTGATCCACTTTCTCTCTTATTTTTGGAATTTCTTTAGTTTCTCATTAGTGACTGTGTGCCATATATCTTTTAGGTGATTGATCGAGATATTCTTCTCTCTCTTCCTTGAGCTCTTTTTGAGAGTGACTCTATTTATTTTATTTATGTTCTCAGATTTTATTGTTCTTATTATGCTCTAAGTATTTAAATATACTATTTTTCTTTAAGGTTAACAGATATCTTATGATATTGGTAATCATAATTAGCACACACAAATGAAAATCTTACAAACGAATTTTGATTATTTTAAATTCTCTAATCATACAACAAAGAAAAATCATATAACTCTGAAACTCAAAACACAAATAACGACAATGAACTGAGGGCGACGTTATTGGCAGTGAATTTAAAAAGTCCACTCTCGTTTTGTTCTTTCCATGTTTCGGCAAAATTTACTACTAAATTTCTTAGTGCTCCGAATCCATATCAATTTGTGATATTTACTTTCATATGCCGGTAGTTTTTATCTTCCCCCTTCAACTTAGTTCGTCTTTGTCCCAATTTTTCTACTATTTTATTCCAATTTATATGTAAATAAATTTGATTTGTTTAGTTACATGCACACATGCACCAACTTTTATTAGAAATTAATTTTCTGGAAAAAAATAAAGAGTTTATTTTAGGAATTGTAAATGAACGGCAGCGCAACTATCAAGTTTTAAATTAAATGGGATTTGTTTATAAGATTTTTTTCTTACTTTTAGTATATTTTAATGACATGATTTTAAAGCATTTATTATTTTTGGGAGATGTTTAGGGTTTAAATTTTATTGTTTGTATGCTCCCGAGCGAGTACTGGCTTATTTTAACTAATATAAAGGTAATGCCGCTTGGCAGCGATGTCGTCGCCTATTTTAATTCTGTAAGCTGTGCGACGAGTTGAGTGAGGCAGGCAGGACACACAATGGGTCTAAGGAGGCTTAAGGAATATGAAGACTAGCACACCTTCCTTACTTCCCAGATCCAGATGCTCTCGAGTTTCTGCTATATTTTTTTTTATTCCAAGAACTATAGTCTTAAATTTTTGTTTGCAACATCTTAATTTTTGATGAAAAAAAATAGACTACAAACATATTCTCTAAAGGTTTTGGTATTCTCTAATTTTTTAAATAAAAGCGTTGGAAAAATGCAAAAAATCTCATATATTATCTGTATATGTCAGCCGTTTCATATCTCGCATTAAGGGGATCAGTATGGAGTCCAAAAATAAAAATTGTTGGCACCTAGACATCTGTTTTTTTGTAAATAGTAATTTTAAAGTTGTAAAGAAAATCTCGGTTTAAGGATATGCAGATTTTTGGGTTCCATTGCATTTACTTTATTCGTATCCCTTGAACCTGACTATAACATTTGTGGCTGATTTTTTGCTGAAAACAGTAAATAACTGAATATTCATAAAATTAAAATATATTTCTTTTGTAATAATAAAAGTATTGGATTCTTGTTTACTATTTTCTTAAATAGTTAAATTTTTTTAAAACTAATAAAAATTCATATTTATTTAAATTACAAATAGTAATAGAAGTAGAGAAAGTTGAAGTATTTGAATATCGAAGGGTTAAGATTATATATATACCAAATATAGTATTTGAAATTTTTCAAAAAAGTTTCTGAAGTCGTTATTGAATTTCATTTTGTGCACTAAACAATAATTTTTATGATTATTTTAGCAGAGTAAAAAATATGTACACAACTAAACCTTTTAGAAAAAATATTTGTTCTCTATTATATAAGTGCCAACATTGCTATTTTTTGTTGCTTATAAGGGATTAAAATATTTGGCCCAAGGACGGAGACATTCATTTTTATTTGACAGTTTTCAAAGGTAAGCAATACACAGCTCAGGATAATATACCAATCATTAATAAATTTCTGCCACCAGATCCGTAACTATTTCTAAGGGATCATAACGCGGTACTAACTGAACCTTTTAAGGTGCTGGATTAGTTTGGGACCACCACTATCAGCCCGAGTTCAATCTTCGCGTCAGCGATATCATTAAAAAAAAGTCTTCATACTAACAGTCGGTAAATAGGCAAACTGATAAAGAGTAAAAATTTGGAGTGACGAGGACTATGGCTCGGAACCCACCTAAAACTGTAGGTCCAGTTGTCAAATGGTCTACGTTACCAACGCGACTCTAATCCACACCAACCAACCTTTAAAATCATGTCATTTAAAAATATATATATACGTAAGGTAGGTATCATTCGACAAACATTACCTTATAGGCAAATTCCGTAAATGTTACGGTCTCGACCCATTACTTATCTCATTCCCCGTAAAATTTTGACATTTCCACAAAATTGCATGACGAAGTTGCTCTTGTTAACTTTTTAAATATGGCAATGTGTTTTAAATGAGTTTACACTAGACACACGCAAATATTAGCTTCACCATCGTCTTAAAGTGTAAATTGTTATGGGAGATCGATGCTTGGATGCAGGAAAAAATGTTTCAGGTTATCAGCTGATACACGATTTTGCCAATATAGTATTACAAAATGCTACAGGAAAGAGATAAAGTACCGATCGCGATCGTGGCTCATAATAATTTTTCCGTGATTATAATATATATATAAAAAAAACATTCAATCAAATAGTACCTAGGTTTAGTAAGTTTTCTTAAGTTTATAAACTTCCAATGGGTGATAAAAGGTACTTTTAATTTATTACGAATTAATTGCTGGTTGCAATTGAACTTGTATTTATTTTGTATTATACAGTGTGTCCCAGAAATATCAAGAGTTAAGTTATTTCATAAACCGTCTGGACAATCCGAAGAATTTTAATATTTATGTTCAAGGAACTAATTTGTATACAATATGGGTGTCGAGCCGAACGTGCCTTTTTTTAGAAAGTCTTAATTTAAAATTAAGAATTTATATTTGATTTCTGAAAAATGGGATTTTTGGTAACATTGTAAAAGTCGCTGTTATATGCAGGGTAGTTTCTCACACACAAAAATCGATATTTACTTGGATTGTTTATATGGTTTTCCAAATTTTTGGGACACAAAGTATTTATAGGTGAATATGTGGCAGCCCATATTTTTATACAGACATCAATTTAAAAAGTCAACAGTATAATATAAGCATTTTCTAATCTTCCTTCTCTTGTAATAAATTAATGTTTTTAAAAGATTGTAATATAAAATATGTACTCGTTATATTTAGGTAAATAAATATCAGGCAAAGATGTTTGGGTTTTATTTTGACTGAATTTGCCTCGGTAAAAAGATAGTCAATCATTTTAGTGGGATTGCAGTCTTGTATGTTAGTCAAGATTTCGAATATTTATTATGCTCTTCATCAGCACAATCTACAATTAATATGTTAAATAATATTAAATTAACTAATTATATTTTAAAGTAAACTCACTAATGTGGATTTAAGTTGAAAACAGGGAAAAACATTATTCAGTTGAAAATTGAGTAAGATGAAATAATTTATGCTTCTGTTTGAAGAGAAAAATAAAAGGTCTAAATTATGTTTTACACATTTATTAAGCATTTGTTTGTTACTAATACAGTTATTATTAAAACAATGTATATAATATAACAACCTAAGTATACCTTGATATAGATAAAACCAGCATTATTAAGAAAACCCTGTCAAAAAAAGTTAGAACTTGGTCAAGTCGCCTGAAATTTTGATATAATACACACGAGAGTGATGGTCGTTTTAAAATCCTTTAAAATGATTCAAGCTCTCCAAAAGTGCTTACTAGCTTTAGAAAAATGATAAAATTCGTTAATAGGACAGCATTTTTTTAAATCGTAAGCACAGAAAACTTGCAATTGCTACTAGCATCATAGTAACGAGCAACCTTTGCTATATTTTTCTTTTTTATTTAAATTGGGACTATTAAATTCATATAGTAGATAAAGCCTAATAAATAATTTTCCTCTTCGAGTGCCTATCCACTCTGACAAAAAATTTTACCACGTTGGTATCATCGCCGTAAGGTAAAAATAACCGCTCGAAATGTTTGCAAAAGCACCACACGATTTCAAAAATACTTGAAAAGTTAATGAAAATAAAGTATTTGATGAAAGGTTCAACAAAGTTAGGAAACGAGGCTTAACAAGCAATATATAAAAAATTAACAGTTACAGTATCAGTTACTTCAACTCTATAGGCTTCTTAAGAGGTAGGGTAACTTTCCATAGCACTTCTTGACCACTAGACAGGGTTCTTACAGTCCAGTATAAATCCAATAAGATTTCAAACATTTATATAAGCTATACCTTATGAAAAAAATGTATATTTAAATAAATAATATAAAACAGTAAACATTGTACTAAATATTATAACTTTTTTTAACATCACCTAGCTAATTGCACATTATTTTGAAGCTGAACATCTACCAAAAATAGTAACATTTAAAAATTTATTATAAGTTTGTTCCTAGCTAAAAATACAGAAGTCTTTGGTATTCATGAAAGAGTTGCGTGTAAGAATTGCTATTAACTTTTAATTTAACAGAAAATATCAAACTGTCTGTCAATTTAATCGAATAAGTTTTGATCAATAGTCAACACACGCGAGGAGAGAGAATGTTACAGGGTGTTAATTTGAAAATTTCCAGCTCATATCTTTGCCCCTCCAGATAATGTTGAATTTAGTAAAAACCATCAACTTTATAATCGAGGGAACAGAGCCTTATTTTTGGAGTAGATAGATAATATTTTCAATTTCTGGTACTGTATGTTGGGAATTTGGAAATATTTGGTCCTAGTATCCCAAGAAAAAATCCTAGTGTCATCACAAATTTCAAACTTTTGAAGTTTGGAATATAAATATATATCTTTAATTCCTCCTTAAACTGTTGTGTGTTAATTCACAATATGAAGTTCCTAGGAATCTGAGAGTTCTGGGTCAGAAAGACTCAGGGTTCGCCTGAAGAAGGTGAATTTCAAAGACCCAAAGGACAAGGAACCTAGGTTTGAAGAACCGGAAGCTCATAATTCTAGATTTTGGATATTTCAGATTCAACGTGAGCTTTAGGCTTTTGAAAACTTTATTTAAATGCATTTAATGGTTGGAAGTTTTCAAATTATCTCCTTGTACGCTTTGTCCATGAGATCGAATTAAAAAGAAATATTTACCTTAGAAACACAATTTTACTCAAAGGAGACTTGACTTCATAAAAGTTTTCTAAAAAATTGGTCTAAGTGGATAATAAAAGGTTTCCATTGATGAGTACAACAATAAATCAAGCAAGTTTTGAACATTAAAAATATAAAAATATCGTTTTCTTTGTATATCAAACCGGAAAAATTGGACAATTTTGTTTATTTTCTGTAGACAATTATACCAAGAGTTTATCTTTACGTTTTTAGTCTTAATTTTCCCGCATGAAAGTTTGTTTGCTAACATGTGTATATAACACAAATTGTAACAATGTCTTACAACAGAAGTGCCTATCCATTTTGGATGTTGACTATTAGTAGGGTTATTCTGACTTTATTGATTGTGCTTTGAAACAGTTATACGGTGGATAAGGAGAACCATTTGCGTAGGTTCTACAGCCAAGATATTCTTCTTCACCTTAGCCCCCTTTCTCCGTACACTTTTCCCTGCAAAATAAATTGTAACAGGCCGTCACATTTTTTATTGCGGCATTTTATGGTGATAATGATTTCCCATTCTTTATTCCTTCTTCTTAAAACCTCGTTCTTTTGTAATTCGGTCCATCCATGAAATTATCAGTGTAGACCTAAAGCATCACAACCCAAAAACTTCAAGTCTTTCGACAATTAACTCAATCAATATCCAGAATTCCACTTCGTAGAGAAGGACGGTGAATAAATGAAATGTAAGTAAATGAATCATGGTGTGCAGAAATACGTCGTGACTTTTAAAGATGTTACCCATGTAAGTGTAGTTAGTTTCACGTCTTATTGTTTGCTAATTAACTGTAAGTTGACCTGCCTGAACTTCGCTGTTATTAATGATCATATACTGAGTCTTTCTCGTATTAAACTCTAGACTATACTTTTGGCTGACTTCTGCTACTTGTGTTATAAGACCTTTCATACTATCTGCGACGATATCCGTATCGTCTGCATACCCGAAGTTATTCAGACGTTTGCTGTTTACGAAGATCCGCACATCGAATCCCTCCAAAGTCTTTTTCATTACGTTTTCAGAAAAAATATTAAAGAGCAATAGACAAAGCACACCTCTTTTGACTGTATTTTTCCCGTTGTTTGATTACCTACTCTAATAACTAGCTTCCACGGCAAGTAGATCGGACATAAAGTTGAATCTTGGAGTAAAATTTGCCATTAATAAAATTTAGGTCGGTTCTAATTGTCATGAAAACCAGAACTTCCAATTGGTCAGTTGTAGTTTGCTAATGATTGTTATAATTTTAACATGTCACCAAACAAATCCATATGTAGGATATTTACAGACCAAAAATGAGGCCAAACCTTAGAACAGCTTGGTAATAAAAATAAATTGTTGAGTTTTGTATTACATAGTCAAAGATGATTCATATAAATGTGAATAATCTTTGACATAGTTTTATAATTCAGATGACTTAGTGTTGCTCTTACCAATTTAAACCCTTAAACAAGTCAAACTTTTTAAAATTTTTAAGTAAGTTGGACAACTTACCTTTAAATTAAACACTCTTTAACCTGGGTGTTTTAAAGTCTTCTTTGATATTTTTGAAATAATTCTAATTTTTATACAGATTGTTTTAAAAAACGCAAATTTATGGTGAAGATTTATCGTATTTAAATCAAGAAAATTTCATCATATTGGTAACAAAGCATGTGTAACAAAATACATGTTAGGATCTTATTAAAACTATTTGGATTTTAAATCTTCACCAGAAACATGCACGTTGTCTTTTCAAACACTCTGTACCTTGTATTAAAAATAAATATACTTATAAGAATACAATCTTCAGTTCAGAAACAATCTTACTTCTGATCTTTATCCACTACTTCGGCCTTTAGTCGCTCAGCTAAAGTCTTCCTTATTTGCATTTGGCTAGCCTCAATGCCAGATTTTTCACCGGTCAGCACAGCCTCGGCTGCTTTTGCAGATTTGGGACGATTTTTAGATTTTGGTCCAGTTTCAACGGTCAACTGTTTGTGACGAGCTTCTTTTTTTAAAGCAACTAATTTGTCTCGCTGTGCTTTTAGATATTCTTGGCGTTTTTTGATTTCAAGAGGATCAATCTAAGAAAACAATTTTCAAATATTTTGTGTGTTTCTTAATATAATAAAAGTAAATATTTATTGCAAAACAGTAAAGTTGGGTAAATAACAAAGGCATTACTTCAATCTTTGGTAATTATTTTTGCTAAAAATTTAATGGAGTAGGTGGATGAACAAAAAATGGCAACACAAGCCCGCTTTGTATTTTGAAAACTGTTAGGCGGAGGTGGGGCACATTAATACGATTTTTTTACAGACAAGGAATTCGTATTTATCTGCACGTGTTATATTTATACACGCCCGGGTTACTTTTGATTCATAGTTTTAAATACATATTGATTAAAACACCTTAATAAATTTAAATTACAAATTTTTGTAACTCTTTCTAACATTTATTAATATAATCATTTATTATAGTATTTGATGATTGTAGACAATGTTGAAGATTGACTAAAATGTGGTTGTCGGACTTGCATTGTCTTTATTTTTATTTATTTTTACGACTTTTCGATTAGGTTGTATCTCTAATCGTTATCAAGTATAAACTGAATGATTTCTTGAAACATCTAAATAACATTCGACCTACAATTAAGTTTACCATGGAAAAAGAGGTAAATGATCAATTGCCTTTCCTAGATGTCATGGTGAATCGCTCAAACGAAACTATTAAAACTTCAGTATACAGAAAGCCAACACATACTGGACGATATCTTAATCATAGTTCTAATCATTCTGTTGTAACAAAACGGGGAATCATACGCAACCTCTATAAT
The DNA here is from genome assembly GCA_034092305.1 of Diaprepes abbreviatus. Taxonomy (NCBI): domain Eukaryota; kingdom Metazoa; phylum Arthropoda; class Insecta; order Coleoptera; family Curculionidae; genus Diaprepes; species Diaprepes abbreviatus. The sequence continues at coordinate 5,876,989 of JASJET010000105.1, forward strand.
CGCGTTATATATCTATATGCAATAATGCCGATTCATTGGAAAAAGAAGTAGCAAATATTAAATCCGATTTACAACAGAATGGTTATCCTTTGAAACTAATTGACGATGTTATAAATAACTTTAGAACAACGAACACTGAACAGCAAGAAACACATTCCTTATTCCCAATTCCGTACATTAAGGGAACTTCGGAGAAAATAAGACGAATTGCCAGTAGTTATAATATAGAAACAGCCTTTAAATCAGGAAATACACTTGGAGCTCATTTAACAAAATAAAACCAAAAAGTACCGATAAGAAAGAATGCATTTACAAAGTTCCATGTGAGTGTGGTGAAATGTATATTGGAGAAACCAAACGACCACTAGAAGTTAGAATTAAGGAACATAAAACTCATATACAAAAAGCGGCAACGTCGAGATCAGGTATTGCAGAACACGCCTGGGATAAACAACACCATATAAAATGGTCTGAGGCTGCGGCACTATATATATAGAACCCAACATGAAAAAAGAAAATTTATAGAAGCAGCTTACATTAAAAACAATAATGGAATCTTCAGTAACCCGAGTGTTGAGATACCTAATCTTTGGCAACCACTACTTTGTAACATCAAATCATTGAGGGTTGTACAGTGAAGCGAAACTTTGCGTTTCAACGGACACAGTCCCTATATAAGCTCGTAGTCTTAAGACAAAACATTCAGTTTATACTTGATAACGATTAGAGATACAACCTAATCGAAACGTCGTAAAAATGAATAAAAATAAAGACAATGCAAGTCCGACAACCACATTTTAGTCAGTATTTGATGAGATGCACACTTAGCTTAAGTTAGTTTTCATTAAGAAAATTATTATTTCGTAAGTTTTTATATAAAGACACTTATATTATTTATCAACTATATAAAACTATTTCCCAAGTCTTATTCTTTCAAAACAAGAAACTAAGTAAATTTGATGCACAAAAACGATTATTTCTTGATTTAATTCTAAGGAATTGGTGATAATCAGTCTTCTTTATATCTTTTTAAAGTAAAATATGATAACAATTACCTGCTTAGGGAGGGATGTTATAAGCAGATAAATTATTTTTGAAATTAAATAGGCAAGCTATTGTATCAGTACCCTTCTTGACTCACAGAGTTGGCAACTTCTGTACAATATCAGAAATTTGAACATGATCAGCCTCAACTTTTTTTTTTATCAGGAAATACAAAAGTTTCAGATTGTTCGAGTTTCAAAAATAGATTTGGAAGTCACCTCCTTGACCTTCTTCATATCTAAATAAAATCTGTCCAACAAAATGCTTAACAGGTTGATTCTTTCCTGAGCTTTATAATGTCACCCTTTTCTTGAGGTAGGTGGAGCAGAATATAATTGAGTATTATTATCAGAAAATTCTGGGTCAAATTCTTCTGAATCTAATGAATTCTGTAGCTCGATTTCACTGGAACAGTTTGAAGAGTCTGATTCTATAATGGTAGTCTGAAAAGTCTTCTTGATTGACTTCTTTATGAGATTTTCAAGTATGTCTAACAAATTATTAGCAATCTTCAGATCTCTTCCACGTTTTCTTTGTTCTTTTTTCACGATAGTTTCATCTTTAGCTCTTTGTAGTTCTTATAATTTTTACTTTTCCTGAGTGTCTGTAAATTTTTTTCTTTTACAGCTTTAGGGGTGATGTATGCGTGCTTTTGGTGTTGAAATCTCGGTTATTACCATGGAAGCTTTTATGTTGAAGCACTGAAGTCATATTTTGAAATTCAGAGGTATTTGTAGTATCTGTCAGCTATGTATACGGTACGGGTGTGATACATTCTAGGTTTAGTAACTACGCTCGTAATATTTTTCACATTGAGTCGAAATACACCAACAGCAAGAGGCTCTTTATATATATATATATATATATATATATATATATATATATATATATATATATATATATATATATGTATATATATATATATATATATATATATATATATATATATATATATATATATATATATATATATATATATATGAATAGTTTGGTTATTCCGGGTTTCAATCCGTTCGTTCAAAAAATCGTTTTCACGACGTTTCGCCAAAATCTCATTTGGCATTTTCAAGTGCGGTTCGTCTCGTTACTCGCAGAGAACTGATGGTGGCCTCTGATGACTGCCGAGTTTTGTTTAGCTGGCTCGCTTCCTGATTGGATGAGCGATTTCGCAGGCTCCTCCCCTCTGCCGAGTGCGATATATTTTGTTCTTGTATGCTGGTCTCTCGTGTACTAGTTGATTTTTGTTGTTTTCTTTCTTGATTCTTTATTAATGTTTTCCATGTTGTTGGAACATTTATAGCATCGTCTCGTTTATTTAGTTGTCCCGCTTTTTCGATTTCTAGGGCCTCTCTTATGACGCGTACCTTGTAATTCTGTACTGGTGCTATTTCTTTTGTTTTTTCGAAGTCGATGGTGTGTCCGGTTGTTTGGTGATGTTGAAATAGGGCCGAAGTTGTCTGTTTGTTTTTGAGGCTATTTTTATGTTCTTGGATTCTTGCTGATATGCGCCTGTTTGTTTGTCCTATATAAGTTTGATGGCAATCTGCACATGGAATGCTGTAAACGCCATGATTTTCAAGGTTGGTCTTGTCTTTGGGATTTCCCAGGATGTTGGCTATTGTTTTTTGTGGTTTAAATATGGGCTGTATGTTGTGTTTTCTCAAGATTCTTCCGATTCTGTCTGTTATTCCTTTTATGTATGGTATTATGGCTTTGTTCCTTGTTTGATCTTGGTCTTTGGTCTTTGTTGTAGTTTTCTCTTGTCTTTTTATGGCTTTCTTTATATCTGATTGTGAGAAACCATTCCGTTCTAGAGCTGTTGAAATGTGTCTTATTTCGTCTTGTTTTGTGTCAAGTTCTGTTAGGCGGAGCGATCTTGATACTAGTGTGTTGACTACTGCCTGCTTTTGAGAGGGATGATGGTGTGACGCTGCATTGAGATATCGGTCAGTATGCGTGGGTTTCCGATATACGCCAAAGCCCAGGGTGTTGTTTAGTTTCCTAGTTAATAACAGGTCCAAAAAAGGAAGTTTCTTTTCTTGTTCGATTTCCAGCGTGAATTGGATTCTGTGGTGGATATTGTTCAGGTATATGAGGAAATCGTCCAGGTGTTCTTTTCCATGTGGCCATATTATAAAAATATCATCAACATAGCGTTTCCAAAATTTCGGTTTTAAAGGTGCCTTTTGCAGTGCTTCTTGTTCGAAGTATATCATGAAAAGGTTGGCTATGACTGGTGAAAGCGAGGATCCCATAGGTGCGCCATCTGTTTGTTTATATATTTGGTTATTGAACATGAAATATGTGTTCTTTAGGCAGTGTTCTGCAAGTTCAATTGTGTAGGCTGGAAAGTCTTCGTTCATGGCGATTTTGTCCAAGGTCTCATCCAGTGGTATGCTTGGATATAGCGATTTTATGTCGAGGCTTGCTAAGATGTCATTTTCTTCGAGGTGAATGTTTTTGATCATTTTAGTCAGATGTTCGGAGTTTTTCACGAAGGAATCAGCCAGTTCGACTCTTGGTTGCATGATACTTGCTAGATATTTTTCCAGTTTTTGTGTAGGAGATCCCACGGCGCTCACTATTGGTCTGAGTGGTGCATTTGTCTTGTGTATTTTTGGTAAGCCATACAGTTTTGGACATCTGCTTGATTTTTCTCGTGGTATTATAGATTTTTCAGTTTCTGGGTCTAGTTTTGAGGCTTTAATCTTGGCTTTCGTAGTTTTTTCCAGGTATGTCGTTGGATCTCTGTTGGTTTGTTTGTAAGAGGCGTCTTTGAGAATTTTTGACATTTTTTGCATGTAGTCGTTGGTGTTCATTACAACCGTGACATTTCCCTTATCTGCTGGTAATATTGTTATTTCTTTATTCTTTTTTAAGGATGAGAGGGCTTGATGTTCAGCTCGCGTTAAGTTTGAGTTGGGAGGCCGGCTTGATTTCAAAATTTGCGTTATGTCTTGTCTGGCTTGCGCGGGACAACTAAATAAACGAGACGATGCTATAAATGTTCCAACAACATGGAAAACATTAATAAAGAATCAAGAAAGAAAACAACAAAAATCAACTAGTACACGAGAGACCAGCATACAAGAACAAAATATATCGCACTCGGCAGAGGGGAGGAGCCTGCGAAATCGCTCATCCAATCAGGAAGCGAGCCAGCTTAACAAAACTCGGCAGTCATCAGAGGCCACCATCAGTTCTCTGCGAGTAACGAGACGAACCGCACTTGAAAATGCCAAATGAGATTTTGGCGAAACGTCGTGAAAACGATTTTTTGAACGAACGGATTGAAACCCGGAATAACCAAACTATTCATTCTACCATCCGTGAAAACCTACGATATAACATATATATATATATATATATATATATATATATATATATATATATATATATATATATATATATATATATATATATATATATAATAGTATTTGAATGTGTTTAAGGACCTCTAAGAATAGTTCATTGTTTATCCAAAAGTAAATGACTTTTATAGTGAACTCTGGGAAACACAAAGGCAGACGGGAACAGTATTGCCAATACCAGTTAGAATTGCTCCAAAAGTGACTAGTGACTAACACCCCTCTCTCGGTTGATACATTTTGGACGATCTCTCTTTGTGCCAATATCTTCGGAGTATTGAAATTTAAAACCATCGTAATACGGGTTCCATTGAAATTAAATTTTCATTAATTATTAAATTATCAGCTGGTAAATTGTATCTTGACGAAACATCTTGTGGATTATTAAACAATGTTGTGATCTTGTTGCTAGAAAATGATCAAGCAGCAATTGTATTTTTAGGTTTTTCTCGAACTGGTATTAGCACTCATCTTGTGGTAACAAAATATCCAAACTAAGCCGGCACTCTCATTATCCTTCCAACAGCTTGGATAATGGCAATCTAATTGAGGATTGATAGACAAGTTATCACAGTTGTGTTAAAGTAAGACCATGGTGCACTTTATTATGTATTTATTTAACAGCTTGTTTTCGATTCTATGTCATAAAGTAGCAATTTTCAAACTGTACTTATCAGCCGCTTTTCTAAATGATAGCTGAAGCGACAGCAACTTCATCGATATTAGTTCTCTCCGTTTGTCCGTGTGCACCATATTCCTTTATAGGATTATTCTTACTATAAAAGCTTTTCAAAATTATTTTTACATTGTTTAGACTTACCTCTTTCACTCTACGCATTTCCACTTCAGGTATAATATTCTCTTTTGGTTTTATCTCATCTTTTGTATCTTTTTGTATTCTTATTGGTTTCAATTCCTCAAATTTTTGTGATTTTTCTAAATAAATACAAAATATTAGTTACTAATAGTTTTAACATATCAACATAAATTCAGACGAAACAACTTACCTATCGTTTCTTTTAATTTCTGTTCCAATAAAGGTTTATGTTCAATAAGGTCTTCAATCTCAGCGGTTGAAGTGCTAGGTTCATCTTCAGGAAATTTTCTAAAAACAATAACTAGTTCTCCAATCTTTATCTTTAAACAGAATAAATTTTACATTAACTTCGACTGGACAAATACTTGTTCTTACTTGGCAACTTCCTCAAGTATTTCTTTTTCCAACTTTGATTCGTTCTCAATAATCACTGGAATATTCTTAACTTCATTTTGTTGTCTTTCTCCTTCCTCATTATTTCCCTTTGGAATAAACGATTGAGGAGTTATTCCATATTTTTTTTCAATCAGTTCCAAAGCTTGTATTTGCAATTCGACGTTCCTTTGAGTCATCATTCTTACAAACATATCAAAATCATTTGCTGCCCAAATTTGTTCAAAAATGTTCTAAAAAGTTGTTTTTCTAATTAACAAAAGAGTTCAAATTTTATCATTAAAATATGTTTAATCTTAATATATAAAATGAGCAGCATTTTAAAATACTCAGGTCCAGGGTTTGAACTTACATTATCAAAAGGTACTTGATACCGTTTTCCTTCAGCACAAGCATCCTGAAATTGATCGGGTGTAATACCAATGTCTTCCATAAAATTTCCTAGCATAAAATCTACCTAAAAATAATATTTATCAATTTCAATTGTCATTTTTTCAAAAACCCCAAGGGTAAGTTTAGCTTGTGATAGAAGTTTTATTAGTATTCTTCTTAAAAATAATAATCAATAGTAATTATGCTTGCTCTGTGCTAAGCTACTCTTTTGGAATTGTAAAATGGAGCAGGACGGACATCCAAAACCTGCAAAGAAAAATAAGGACACTCCTAACAAAAGCACAAAAATATCACCCTCGAAGTGCTGTTGAACATACAATGCTTCCAAGACACCAAGGAGGAAGAGGATTGTTGGATATTGGTAAGCAGCTCGACCAACAAATAATAAACTTATGTTCATATTTCCACAGGTTAGCGGACTCTTCCACACTGCATTGAGCAATATGCGAGGCAGACGATTCAACGCCGCTACAGTTAAGGGAACAATATATTACTTCTCACCACCAAAGAGACCAAGAGAAGTTACAAACCTGGCTACGGAAGCCACTTCATGGACGGCGTCCAAATGAGGTCAATCAGGACAATGTCGACAACTCAGCGTCGAACTACTGGTTGATTTCAGGACAGATGTTTCCGGAAACGGAGGGCTTCTTGTTAGCTATCCAAGACCAGGTTATTCCGACAAAGAACTATCGGAAGTTCATCATTAGAGATCCCTCAATAGAAAATGACCAATGCATTCAATTCAGCACATAACTCAAGGATGCCAAGTGTTTGCCGCAACCGAGTATAAGGAAAGACACGACTCAGCCGCTAAAATACTCCACCAAGAGTTAGCAGAAAAGTTAAACCTATTACAGGTAGTGAAAGTGCCTTATTACAAGTACAATCCAGAGCGTATTCTTGAGAACAACCAGTTGAAGTTATATTGTGACCGAACGGTTCTGACGGGTCAGACAGTAGCTCATAATAGACCAGACATTATACTAATAGATAATATTTCTAGGCGAACTACACTAATCGACATTGCTGTACCTAACAACAACCTAAGGCCAAAATACAACGAAAAGATACCAAATACAGAGATCTGGAGGTCCAAATCCGAAGACAATGGGCAATGAACAGCGTCCAAACGATTCCCATAATACTATCAACAACTGGAGTGATACCAAAGAACCTCCTGCAGAACATCAAGGGACTGGGCCTTAGTCAGCATCTGTATAGGCCGATGCAGAAAGCAATTCTCCTAGCAACCGCGCGAACCGTCCGAAAGTTCGTCGGAAATACAACAGACAACGTCACCTAGGACCCGATAACATGGAAAGGGTTCCCACAGAGCTTCATACTTTTGGTGTCTTTGTATGCCTGGTATGAGTGAATAATCTCTGGAGGGAGTGCGAAGCCGTTTGGCTTGTAAATCATAATGATATATGAAAATGATCTAAAACCTAGTCAGTAAGAGATTTCAAATTTCCGTGGCTACGGGCATCCAGTTGCCCTAAAGTCAAGGAACAGTAACAAAAACTAACTAAGAATACTTGAGTATTTTGTTTTACCATCTTTTTCACAGAAAATTTATTAAATGTTTCACATAACGGTGAAGGTAAATACGTAGAGTTATATGGCTTTCATTGTGTATGTTAACCAGATATACTTCATTTAGTTACTCCTCAATTAGTGCAAGGGGACTGACAACACTAGCGTTACTACTTGCCATTTGACATATCCATTATAAAATTTTACATTTTACACGGTATATGTACTTAGAACGTTTTGACCTTTAAAGGATATTCGTATTGTTTGCAGTAATTTCAAAATTTCATCTCCACCAAAAAATGGAAATAATTCGTAAAAATTTTTGTGCGATTATTTTCACAATTTTCGGCGTGGTTAATTGAGGAATTCAGGAAAACAAACCGGAGATAATGGATTATTCTTCACTATGGCAATGCGAGCTCTCGCACATTAGCGGCCTTTATACGGAAAGTGTTAACCGCACGACACAGAAACGCACGATTTCGCTCGCGTTGAATTGCTCGCAAATAGTAGATGCAAAACTGGAGGGTCAATTAATCTCAAATTTAAAGGACACACGCTTACCTTCCGTTAAAACTGTGTAAAATAAATCACGCGTACAAATATTTACGGACGTAGTAATGGTTATTACAAGTTATTATATGAATAAATATAAAAGATAAGTCTTTAATTAATTCAAACGCTTTTATTACGTTTTTAAAATTTTTCGGCATCATTGTTAATTCCTGCTACAAAAACTACAAGGATCCGTTTGTCTGGTATAAAGTCCGTCATTTTTTACAAATATCCAAACATAAACCTTTTCAAATTTTACAAATTTTGCGCGCCACATCAGTCACACGTGATATTTCTAAGTTTGTCATTTACAAGTAAATATTTGCATACGCGATTTGTTCTAAATAATTTTAGTCGGATACAGTAGTGTGTCTTAAATTTCAGACTTTTTAGCGTCAAAGTTTGGAACGTACAATTTGTGTGCTTTTTGACGCGAGCGAAACCACGCGTTCCTGTGTCGCGCCGTTAACACTATCCGTGTAAAGGTAGTTAAAAAAATATTATAGTTCAATCTCGTGAGTATTGTCTTTAAGAGTAAAACATAAATTTTTTGCTTTTCAATTGTAGTTGTGTAACTAATTTTATTCAAAAGTGTTTCGACTATTTTATGACACTTTTTACCAAATTGTATTTGTTTATAATGTTATTTTTAACATTTTTACGTAAGTGCTTGCCAAATTTTTCTCTAGCCGAAAACATCTGATAGCGGACATTATGCCAACTTTTTAAAAGTTGAAAGTCGTCCAACGTCTTAGTCGATAATTGATAGTTGTTAATTTTTAGTTGAGACTATGAACAGATAAAAGTAAAGTGTATCATTTAACTTGCAAGTAGATGACAATGTAAATTCTTAGTGGTAGTTGATAATTTTTGGAAGTATGAATCGACCATAAGTATATAACTTGCGGATCCTATAGAAGCAAGTTCGCTCACTCTAAAAAAGAGACAGACAGTTTTCGATTCGTAGTATCTCCCTTTCTAATAGCAGGCTAAGCACTATACTCCAAACGTCATTGGATACCTCTCTCATCTGACCGGTATTAGAAAGTGAGGTACTACTTATCGAAAACGCTCTATCTTTTTCTAAGAGTGCGCTCACTTGCTTCTATAGGATCCGCAATGTGTAAATTTAACTTTTTTATCTATGGTTACAACAGTCGTATCATATTTTAAAAAATCATGCCATTTCAAATTTGATGTGTTTATAGACTAGGGAAATGGTGCTATGGAAAATTTTATTTAACTTAAGATTAAAAGCTCTTTACCAAGTTTTTAAATTCTTCAAATATTTTTCTGTATTCTTCATTGTCTGTAACGTTTGGCTCAAATACTAAAACAAATTTTTATTTAAGAAAACTGAAGTCCTTTTCTCCTTTGTTAAACCTTACTCAGTGATTTTTCCTCTATAAAACTTTGCAGAGGTGCGTTCCATATTGGACCGTTCAAAAAAGCTACTAAAGAATCGAAAACCCAGGAATTATCTTCTTCTGACATGTTCGTTTTCATTAAAAAAATAATATAAAATAAATGTCTCAGCTGAACAAAAGCTGTTTAACAATTTTAGTGTTTGTATGATGCGGTGATGCTAACGAAAGGGTTGTCATGGAAAATATAGGTGGGGCGGTGAAAAATCTTCAAATGTGAAGTTATTAAATTGCTTGACCAGTCCTTGTATACACAGTTTACTGGTATAATCCAAGGAAGTTGGATTACCCCTTCCAACTTCCTTGGTATAATCGAAGGTTTATGTTTCTCACTTCGATCTTCGAGCATAGGTTACGTAAGAGAGGAACCATAGATATACAAGTTAAATAATATATTAGGGATTCTATAGAAGTAAGTTGGCTAAGTTTCAGGTGACAGGGACAAAGATTATTCACAATAATATGAATCGTCTTTGACAGGGGTATCCAATGACGTTTGAAGTATCGTAATTAACTCCGCTCTTAGAAAGAGAGGTACTTCTCATCGAAAACTCCCTATCCCTTTGTTACCGTGGGCCAACTTGCTTTTATAGGATCTACAGTTTATATACTTTTATTTGTATAGGAGCAACCTTCGAGAATACATTACTCGAGGCAGAATGTAATGCACCGAACGCGTTAGACGTCTATCTAACTTTCTTGGTTACAAGGCAGAGAGAAAACGAGGGTGTGCTCTCTTCGAACTGAGGTTAGTCGTAGCGTGCTTCCAACTTATGGGAGTGCGAGAGATAGCATAGTACCAAATTTGCTCTCTCTCACTCTTTGTTATGTAACGCGTCTCCAGTGTGGAAAATGGGAATTGTTGTATTGGCAACAGTATAATGGAATAGCCCCACAGTTGAGAGTTTCCTATACCCTCTAATATTTATTCTACAGCAACTTTGTCTTTGTTTATCTTAGCATTCTAGATAAGGATCATTTACATATATATGATTTTAACAAACAGCTGTCAGCACAAAAGATCGTAGCGGGATATTTTGCGGCTGTCAGTTGGATGACGAGGTGAGGGTACGGAAGTTTATTTGATTAAAAGTATTAGTCCGTTTCTCATTTTTGGCGTTTCTTTCAGTTGGTTACGTGTTGTTTTTGTGTGATACGGTTGTTGTGGAGTCCAAAGATAACGGAATTCTGTCGGTAGTCGATTTCTGTTCCAACTCGGCAGCCGAGAAGTAAAGGTTAGTTTTCTGTTCTTCTTTCTTCGTTTATTTCACCACAATATTTTTTGTTTTAGGATCAAAATGGGTGTCAAAGGAGTACTTAAATTTATTTTTCGAGGAGTATTGCCATTATTTCTGCTTATTGCAGTATTTACCTTTAATCCTTATTTTCCGCCTTATGCTAAATTCTCTACACCATTCACGTATGTAATATTGTTTTGTTTATTTCACTTATGTTCTTTTTAGAGATTTTAATTAGTTTTTGTTTTTCTATTTAGATATTTCGGACATTGGCCTCATTGGTCATTTAACATTGATGTATTGAACAATACAGGATACCATGCAGTATTTATTAATTAAAGAAAATTATCTTTTAATTAAGCAATTTAAAAATATTTTTTTATTAAGCTGAAAACATGTTCTACCACTAAATTTAGTACTTTAAATTTTACAGAACAAGATAATATTGATAATTTTTCTTATCTATGAACTTTGGTTCTGTGGGTTCTTTATGTTTGATCTATCTGTTAGTTTTTTTGAAACTCCACATACATTTGAATTCTTTTTTTGAAGTCGACTTTGTGTATTTACTTATTGTAAATACTTACATATGATAACTATTAATTTATTTTGAACATAAGTTAATAACACTGCTTTATCCAAAGTTTTATGTACAATATTTATTTATCTATGGGCAACACTGTGCATTTTACAATAATCAATTACAAAAAGGGTTAAAGTTTACAATAGAAATTTCCTAACCAATCTGAAGAAGAAAATATTAATCTACAAATAACGCCAATGTTACATAAAAAAACAGGCATTTTATAGTGTTTTCACCCATACATTTTAGAGTCGATAATAGAAACACTTATTAGTCATGGCTCTGTAATAGAAAGCTCTTTTTTAAGTCAGCTTGAAGTGATACCACTTTTTTAATATTACTAAGTTAAACATTTATTTATTTATCTTTTAATTTATGAATTTTTGTCGCAACAAAATTTCTAGAATTACTGGCATTTTCCATACCGTTCAAGGTCTGGTTTTTCATATTTTCATCCATACAAGATTTTAATTTAGAAATATAGCTCTCGCCCATTTCTTTCCAAGATGTATAAATTTTAGTTCATTACTCAGGACATTTTTATATTAGATATAAATATAATTTATCACAAGCTGTATTTTTTTCTTTATTTTATATGCAAGGGGGTATATACCCTCTTGAAATATCTGTTCACTGAATTAAAAATTAGTCCAAATATCTAAAAGCAAGTTGCTTTTTTGAAATTTAAAATTATTTTTAACTTTTTTAAGTGCAAATTTTAATTTTTTTCCCATTGCAGAGTTGTCCCGTCCAAGCCACTGACTGGCAGTTTAGCATTGAATAATCTTTTGGACGATGTTGAACTTTGGCATGTGAGAGATTTTCAAGGTCCTGAAACATTTGTAGATTTAAATGGAGAATTATATACATCTCTACAAACTGGGGATATTGTTAAACTCACAGGTAATGTGTTCTAGAAAGATTTTTCTAACGCTACTATTACACAGAGGCATAGGTAGGCCAGCTAATTGTCTGCTCTTAATCTTTTAATAACAAGTTTTTAGTTTCTACATTTCTCAATTTATTTAAAAGTTTCATTACAGGTCATAATACAAACATCATTTGGTCAATTTATTAGTCTCATTTTTAAGTCAAAAAAATATTTGAAAAGATTGTTGAAACTGACAAAAAAAACTTGTCCCATGGACTTTCATAGCCCTAAAAAGTCTCAAGGTTAGACATAAGTGTTGGTTTACAATTATCTTTTCTTCAGAAATTTGAAATTTGTTTATCTTTAAATATTTAGTTATATAATCAGTTTTCTTTCAGAAAATTCAGTGTTATTGACCAAGTTTTAATCTTGTGTATTGTTTGTTATGATAATAAATGTCTTCTAATTTAATTATGTTATTTATAACATGTTTTATACATAATATGTTTATATTTGTGGATGATAGGAAACTGATTATATATAAATCCTTTATTTAGTCACAGACTGATATAATTACACAAATTTTAAGAATTAAGTATTTAAAAATTACATATAACAATCAAACATTATCAAGGTGTGCAGAACAATGACATCTCAAATTAAACTGAGAAATCCAAAAACAAAAAAAAAATGAAATTACAGGTCCCTTAAGAACAGGCCCTATTAAAAAAATACTGGTTCAGACATTGTTTAAACTTATTTAGAGAGTTTATAGATTTAATATTTGTGGGCAATTGATTAATACTATTTAGATCTTTAAAGAATATGGAGGTTTGTGTTTGTCTTCAATACTGGAGGAATACGAACATTATTTCTTGATCTAGTGCGATATGCATGTACATTTCTATAGCGGCCTTGAATTACGGACTCACTACCTGGTCCGCAATTCAAGTAAGCCCCATTTTTATTATAATTGATATGACCTTCCAAGTATGTAGGAGAACTATCTGATCTGATTTTAAAAATAAAGATTAGTGATTGGTAGTGAAAGAAATCCTCCACTGCCAATCATTGCATTTCTCTTAACATGTATTTAATTGATGTTTTTTTGTACCTGAGAGTGTAGCTGTCATGGTTCGACTTTTGAAACTATGCATTTTCATTTTGATTAAGCAGGAACAAACTTGTGGAGCAACACCAGAGTGTTAAACAGGATTGTTCTAGTCCACCTTGTCAAAAAATTAGATCATCTGTAAATAAAATAAAAACCATTTACGCAAGGCCGAGTACACTCTATAACTACGTTCCAGTCAATATTAAAATCCCCAGTAATTATCTTCCAAAAATAAGCAAAACTTTCGCTTTTCTTTTGCTTGGTAAAAAAAATGTTTTAACTTTGTATTTTTATGGTATAAAACTTGGTTGAATTATTGTTGCAATTGTCAATTTAAAACCTTTATAGCCAACTTAAAACAGTTTTAAATTTAGACAATATTAATGATTTGAGGGGGGGGGGGGGGGAGATAAGGGCATATGAATTGAATAATTTTTTTGATATAATATTCATTTACAGGTGAACATATTACACCCGTTGTTAAATTCGGTAAACCGTGCAAACGAAGGTATGAGGAAAAAATATGCGGAAGGCCTTTGGGAATGGCGTTTGACAAAAATGGTTATTTAATTGCAGCCGATAGTTATTATGGGATATTCAAAGTTGACATTAAAACGGGTAAGTTAACTTTTATTGTTATAAAATATTCCACATTTCACATTCATTATATAATTTTCCACATGTTAATACGACAGGTTATAAAATTGGCAAACCTTTTTTATATTGACCTTTGCATTTTAGTGAAAAAAAGCATTAGGTTGTCAACAAAGTTACAAACTAAAAAATAAGTAATAAAAATACATTTTAACTTTGGAACTTAACAAATAGATATCTAAAAAACAACATTTAAAAAAACCATAAAGTCCAGTCAAAAAAAAAAGACAGTAAAAAATCAGGTAAAAGATCTCCCAAGCTGTGCAGACCCTATTACAAAACACTTTGTTAAGTTGTTTCTTAAAAATTTCAATGCTTGGAGCAGCCCTCACATTTCAAGGAAGAGCATTATACGATTAAAATAAAAACATGTTTGGTACGCCATTGTGCGATGAGTAGGATGCTGTAGTTGCACGTTCCCCATAGTGGAATACCGCTATTAAAGAGTGATTTAATTTTAAACACCTAGAGACAGTTCCATAAAATATATGCTGTGTAAGATTAAAATTTTGCCCAGTTCAAGACCTCTCTGCTTTTCTAAATTTTTGCTTGTTCTGTATATTACTAATGTGAAACGGTAAAATTCTATAAGCCTTTATCGCCCTGAAAGAAGGACGTTTTTCATAAACGGCAGAATTATGCATAAGTTTAAAGAGTGTTTTGTAATTAACTCCCAGTTTTCACTCTTTGTCGCTGTTCGTGTCTACGGACTATTGGGACTCTATTCACTCTAATGGTCTGACATTTTTTATACAGCTGTCGGCACGAGGAGCGAACTCGCCCTATCGCATACCGTCTCTAGTGATATCTCCAAGTGTATCGGATACATAGAATAAAAATATATTGATAAGTCCATATATTGGTATAAATTATCGATATTTTAAGTATCGATACATTTATTATTGTACATATTTTTATTCTTGTTTTGTATCGTAACATCGTTTTCGCAGATTTAACAACAAATTGACTCTTATACCAGCGAAACTTACATGTGAACAACACAGTTTGCATGTGGCTTTAGTTTGCAATATAATAAAATATTTTTAAATAATACTTTTCATAGGAGGTAGGGTTAAAATAATAAACTAAAGTGACTAAAAGCCCACAAACGCAGATAAGTAATGCCCCACAAATACAGACGATGAAGTGTAAATCACATAATAAAGGTTAGCTGGCTGGTACTGTAAACTGGTGC
Organism: Diaprepes abbreviatus; assembly: GCA_034092305.1. NCBI lineage: Eukaryota > Metazoa > Arthropoda > Insecta > Coleoptera > Curculionidae > Diaprepes > Diaprepes abbreviatus. The sequence goes on from JASJET010000105.1 coordinate 5,892,174, forward strand.
GACTGTTCCGGCATAAAAATACCTGAGTGTGTCCCTGTTCTCTTCTTTGTTACACAAAGTGATAAAGTATATTTGTGCTGTCCCACTGAAATTTGTTTGTGAATTGGTCTATGACCCTAGTTTTTTTGTCTCTTTTACCAATGTACTTTGTCATAAAACCATTTAAGATCTTAGTGAAGATCCTCAAATAATGATTCTCCCAGAAGATGAAAATGATAATAAAGATTTTCGAAAGCTTGGATTAACTTTAAAGAGTACTCTTTCACTTGCTGCATACCCCACTATTAACCAGTTTATCCTAACTAGTCAGCAACGACTACCCTTTCTATATATATATATATATATATATATATATATATATATATATATATATATATATATATATATATATATATATATATTCTTCAATATACCCTAGATTTTCTCTATAGGATTCTTGAACATTGGTAATATATTTTTAGTTTTCTTGGGAATGAGGTTCATTGATGTTATAAATTCATTTAACACACATAAAACACGTAGATAAAATGTTTCGACTATTATATAGTCTTCATCAGTTACGGTTAGTTTAAAATAAGGAAAATTACCCTATTATATAATTTTTCATAGTGTAAACTATTACTGAAAAGAAGCAGTAGTTGGAGGTTATATTTTTTCCACCCTCTTTGTTCTATAAAATTTTAATGGTTAAATATCAATAAAAAATCTTTAAATATAAAAATCCATAGGAAATCCCATAATTTTCTTTGGCTTACCTGCCATAACAAATATATATTATAAAAAACTATTAACAATTTAAATATAGGTACATAATAAGTTCAAACTTAAGACCTTGCACCCACAGGTAGTTAAAATGGTACTGAAATCGATAGAAGCAGATATATGAATGGGTTGATACTTTCTTTTATACAATAAAAACTTTATATGGGACAAAATACCCAGGATCTGTTATCCCGTTTAAATGGTAATGTTTGACAAACGTAACACAACAGCCCTTACAAAACATGTAAACCAAACCCAACCTAGATTTAATTTTTTCAAAACTAGAATTTTGAAAATTGAAAATAAATATGGTGGACAAGAAAAAACCATAACTCTCTACTACTGCTTCTTTTCAGTAATAGTTTACACTATGAAAAATTATATAATAGGGTAATTTTCACTATTTTAGACTAACCATAACTGATGAAGACTATATAATAGTCGAAACGTCTTATTTATGTGTTTTATGTCTATTAGATGAATCCATAACATCCTGAAGTATCAATGAACCTCACTCCCAAGAAAATCAACAACTAAGTATATATATATATATATATATATATATATATATATATATATATATATATATATATATATATATATATATATATATATCTTGAGTCTAGCCGTCCCTCATTGTAATGGAAAAGAGCCTGTCGATGTACAGTAAAATCATCATTTCTAGATTTATTCTTTTAAAATATAAATATTAGTTTTTTGAGATCATAATCACTTAAACAAAACATGTATTTAAAAGAGTTCTAAAAGAATATTCAGTTTGATTCTTCGACTATCTCAAATGAATACAGGTATAGGTGAATATTATCATTTTTTAGGTGAGAAAGAACAACTTGTAAGTCCTAAAACCGAAATTAATGGTAAACAGGCCAAAATATTTAACAGTGTGGCTGTAGCCAGTAATGGAGACATTTATTGGACAGATTCTTCTACTGAGTTCTTGTTGGAAGATGGAGCATTTACTCTGTTGGCTGATCCTTCTGGAAGGTAAACATGTGTAGTTATATATTATATTTTTTCTTGATGGGTGTTTTAGTTGTTTTGCTCTCTTTGAGTTACTCTATACAAAACAAAATCATATTCAAAAATACATCTTTTTGTACTTAATCATAATGGTCTATACTGCGGTAGATATCCCAAAGGTAGATCCTGCTTTAAAATTTATTTTTATATAGAAATATATGAAGTATTCAATTTTATTAATTATGCAATTCAATTAATATTTGTTTTTGTGCAAATAAAACCCAATATAAATTATTACAGATAATTTATGTATTAAAAATTCTGTAAAGTTCAACCAATATTTTAATGAACGCTCTTTATTAAAAGTTATAATATAAAAAAAATAATTTTAAAATTTTTATATCCATTATACATTTGTGATATTGCCTATTTGTCGCCATTAATTATTCCACAAAGTCTTTGAACAACTTGTTAAAAATGTTTTTTGGAGAGGCATCTCATATAAGCGACAAGTTGACAAGTTTTACACTCGTGGTCAAAATTATCAAATATGTATAAAATTTTATAATTTCATTATAAAAAAATAAACAACTTTCCCTTCTAAGTTGATTATTATTACATTTTCTCCCTCTTTTGAGGTTAGAACAAAACCGAAACGTAATAAAGCAAGTTCATCTTTTTTACATCTTTTTTTTTTAATTTTAATGTAGAAGACTGAGTTTTTCGTAGAGAATCACTTGCATATTATTAGGTTTACGAAATGAGATTTTATATACATTATTTTCTTAGTAAACTGTTTTTAGCGATGAACTTTGGGGTTGCAGTACCCTCTAGAAATGCAGTTCGGGACGTAAAAAGAATATGTGTTGGGCGGAGTCAAAATGTTTTTTCCGGGGGCCATAAATATTTTTCAAAAAGCTGTTGAGTAGATGTGTGTGTCGGTATATATTGTATATGCACATACTTTACGATTTTTTCACGAAAGTGGCATATTTAAAAAATGCAACAAGAAAAATATTCCCCTGCAACTTAAGGTTTGTTGTGAATACACGCTCATTTTACAACAAAATATTAAATATCAGATTTAATATTGCCCGAAAACTCCCTTAATAAAATAATAATACGGCATACAGTGCTAAAACTACAGTTCCTCTGCCGAAACGGGGAAACCCAGAAATTAACCGGCGCTTTGGCTCGGTGCTTCCCCTAATTCAGAATGTGACGTCACCACTACTATAAAAGCGAGAAGGCAGCGGCGTAATTAAGGACATTACGGGTTGCTTTTTTAGAGTAAACTTGTCCTTTTTTCCGATCGAGCTTAGCTCTTGGGGGCCATGTTGACTGTTCTATTTTTTTAGGCAGCTCGTGGTTCTTAAAGTGACAACATAAAATTCTACAGACAATACAGATCGTGCACGTATCTTAATTCCTGATATTGACACCGTCGATAAAAAGACGAGGTCAGTGGCGCGTACGAGTTACTGAACCGACGCGTCCTGACTTTTAAACCTTATTACCAGAACGTGACAAAGTGATATTGACACTGCGACTAATTGTCAACGTTGTATTGGCTATAAAGTTATAAATACCGATCTTGACAAATCCCGAACGTGACAGTGGAGAGAAAATAATTCCGAACTTGACTTGCGGAAAACAGTACTGAAAAAAAAACATTGAATAAAAAGTTAACTAAGTCAAGAATGAGTGTTACTTGATAATCTCTTCCTAATTGGCTTATTCTTTAGAAGTGTTCCTTTGATAAAATAAAATTTAATTAATCTTCGTTAATTTTTGAGCTTCACTCATTCCCTTCTATTCCGGTGAGCGAGAAGAAAGGTGAGGCGGCTAGAGTTTTTATTCTAGTCTGGAGGTTTGGCGGGATTTCACCAACAACCCCTGATTTGTGTTAAAACTTAGGTTTGATACAAATAATTGAAAATGCAAAAAAAATTCTTAAAATAAGTTAATCCCGACGGAAACGGAGTTCCACGTTTCAGGAGGGATAAAATTAATCCAATAAACCCGGTAAATGCGTAAATAGGTCCATATTCTCGGAGATGAGTAGAAAAATACCGAACAATGGCGAGATGCAGTGACGTCTCGTTAGAATTGAAAAATAATTAAAATTGCGAAAGGTAGTTGAAAGCGACCCTTGGAAAAAGTTAACCAAAAAATTCGATAAATTTAAAAATAAATTAAAAAAAAGAAAAACAATCACTCATCATCCGTTAATACGACGGGTTCAACAATTTTCAAGTGCCATCGACAGATTATAAAGATAAAGTGTCATCAAAAATATTCTAGCGTCTCCTATTCGCAGAAAAGTGAAGTAACATTTTATGTTTAAAAGCTATGAAGATTAAAAATTTTTAGTTTATTATTCTATTAAATTTTAGTAAATTGATGCTTGTCTTCATCTACTATTTGATAAACTTAATTTCGTAGATTTTTTTGAAAAATAAACAAAATTAGGGTGGGTTAGGAGCACGACGTTATGAGTCTTAAAAGTGATTTTTCGAAAACAGAGACGATTTGTTTGCTTTTTAATATTTCATTATTTACATACACACCACCTGAGTGCGTGATTTGTTTTTGCAAATGTATTATATTTAACAAATATTATTGATAAACGGTAACTTTCAGTTCAATTTTTTCATTATCAAATAATTTTGAGTTAAAAATAAATGTAATTTGATAACAAACGGTTCGCGGTTCCCTTAGGTAGGTTGTTAAAATAATAAGTTTTATTTTTGTTAAAATAATAATATTCGGTCGTTTACTCATAACATTGTATTTTTTAACACATAAAATAACATGCAATTGCATGTTATTCTATTATTAAGTTAGATTTTTTAAAATAGTAATCTAGTTTTTATTATTTAAATCTACTGTTTGGAACTTATAATTCCACTTCAAATAATAATAATAATAATAAGAAAAATTGTCCTTCTTTATATGAGATTAGTTACGGATATTTAAAAAAAAAACAAAATCAGATGAGGCTTCCCAAAAGCTGTAAAATTTAGGAATATAGTATGAAAAAATACACTCAAATATAGTAGTTCAATGATCTGGTGATATTAATTAATGTTCCTTTAAATCTAAAATTATGAACATGACTTTTAAATGCAATACACTTATATAAATACTAGCAATAATTACCCGTCGCTGTTTTGCCTACACTCACCACACCCGGAGATTTTAAAAAACGCCAGTGAAATTTCCTTGAACTCTATTGTTATGTGCCTTTATGTTCATACATTCCAGTAAAATACCCTTACTTTAATAATCTTAGGGCAAATAGATCAAATATAGTTAATTACTTCATGCAGTTTATTAATATTGCAATATAATCTAAGTAATCCATTACAGTGTGAATATTTCAAAGAGCATTAATTGACAAAAATAATGCATCATGAATCATGAAAATCGGATAATTTTAGCGTGGTTACAAATTGATTAAAAATGTGCTAATATAGTATAATTTTAGCGATTATTTTTTGTTAATTAATGCTCTTTTGAAATATACACATTATGATAAATTATTCTAGTTTTTCAACATTATTGATTCATCACATAATAATTAATTTCATGTTTTATATTATTGCTGAGACCTTTAGAACTTTCAGAAAAATTTTACTCGATCCTGTTTAGCATGTTTCTTTGAATATCAAAAAAACTTAAAGGAATAATCAATTACGCAAAAATAATCCGATTAGCACCATTCCAAATTTTTTATAGTTCAGTCGTTTTAGCCCTGAAATAAGACAAAAATAAAAATAATTCGTCACAGCATTCTGCTGTGTGGGAAAAATTCAAAAAATATTACGAAAAAAGAAGGAAAAATAATCCGAACCAATAGCGAGTTATCAGGGTGAAATGGGGTGGAAATTTAAAGGTGAAAAATGTTTTTTTGCGATTTCTGGAAAAATTATACTATTTATAGACAAAAATATAATGCAAAGCTGTAGGTATTATAACAAAAAATCAACTTTTTTATTTACCATTTTTAACATAACCTCAAAATTTTCAAAGAAACACACGAAAAACAATAATTTTAGTTTTTTTGTTTTTCTCTTACACAAAAATGATCTGATTTCGCTGAAATTCGACGAGAGTATGTTTTTTAATGTCCCAAATAAGCTGTATATTTTTTTAACCAAAATGGAAATTTTAAACTGCAATTTGTCTTGAAAATAATTGTTTGACTGAGTTTAGAGTTCGGTGGGTCATTTCTTTCATTTTCACTTCTACATTCAACATATATATATATATATATATATATATATATATATATATATATATATATATATATATATATATATATATATATATATATGCTGACCATTCCCAGAGTGCGTGAGAGAAAGAAGAGTGAAAGCTGTATTCCCTCTTTCTAATGAGTACGCTCTACTTTATGAATGATTAGTAATATCAAGGGGAAGCCTTTTTGCTTAAAAAAATTTTCTATGAAAAATATTAGCCTTTTACACCAGTGCTGTTGTATTCGTTTCTTAATTATTATAAACAAAGCGGTTAGGATTAAAAAAAATCCACTTCTAATGATCGTAAGGAACTGTTTATTCTTTGAAAACCTTTGTAATGAAGTCACCTTTTTATATACCAAGTTCAAAAATTCGTACGACCTATGGCTGTTGCTGTAGCTCTATATTATTATAAAAAAGTACTTTTTTAACGCTATAAATATAAGATTATTGATTGAATTTTCGATTTGTTTTTATTAACACACGAAAGTAGAAGCCTCGAAGAATCTAATTCACTTTTAGTTGAGCCAAAAACTCAATTAATGTATATCGGTAACTAATAATAATTTCGAGATGATCAAAATAATGTTTTATCCAGAAATTCAAGGACATTTTTACAATAATTATTTAAAAGGCAAAGAAGGGCAATTTAGGAATTTTTTTTTTACTTATTTTGGTTTCTAAATTTAAACAACTGTGTTTTGGCAACTGTGTACGTTCGCGTCTGAGCTCCTGTATTCAAATTGCCCCTGCAAACCTTGACTCTGGTACATATCAAATAAAAATTAAATAGTATTTTTTTTAATCAATGTAAACAACTTTAATATAACTTATTGCATACTAACAAAATTTTTGGGTATGAACCAGGCTATATTAATAGTATAATACCACAGAAGTACCTTCATTGACTGCCTCATTCTGAACACATGCCACTTGGTAGAAAAATTTGTATTACCATTGACTAAATAAAAAATATATAGCCTTTGGTATTACCTTGATTTTGACCCACCTACTTCTTTTGATGGTGTACTTCCGAGAAAGATGTAAATATCCACCATTTGTCGAGCTAAGTGAAAGATATCACTGAGTAATAATAACAGGCTATAATTTATTCATTTTTAATTAAAAAAATAAAATTATGTACTTATTAATTTAGGTTAGTACACTATGATGCTAAAACCAAGAAAAACCAAGTTCTGATTGATAACATCCACTTTGCCAATGGCATTGCTCTTTCTGAAGATGAGGAATTTATTATTGTTGCTGAAACGGTACAGAGTCGTATCTTCAGGTATTATCTCAAGGGACCCAAGAAAGGTGAGCAAATTAATGAAGAAAGAGCAGATTAAAAGTTTATTTTATTTATCTGCATATTTTGTTTTTGGGGATTGTGCGTGATTTCTTGACAAGAAGATCGGAAGAAGGAGAGTCCTATGCTTTTAACTTCCAGCAGGCCATGCCTCGAATGGTGGTGATGCACAGGGAAAGACTATGTTTTTCTCTTTCTATTTCCACCATGATTTAAAACTTGCCTTTGGAAATGCAAATAAAGCGTCGCGCCTTTCCTTTTTTTACTTTCACTCATTATTATTGTTTCTTACTCAAACTCGAGGTTTTGTGAACGTCCGATGTTCCGCGAGTCACGTGGAATGCGCAGATGCCTATTTTGATGTGCACCAGGAACTGCGAAACTTACGCTTCTTCAGCTCCCCCACGCATAGTACTCGCTCCTTCTTCCTTTCTTCTTATTTCTTGATTTAAGAGAATCTATTCTTGCCGTCCGAATTTTAAGTCTATACAGGGTGTCAAGTATTGCTATCTCCAAAATAGAAAAAACTATGAGATCGATTACGTTAGAAAAAAATCGAAATTTTAAAATAAATTTAAGATATCGCGGCGGTGGAGTTCAATCTTCTTCACTTTCTGGAGAGAATATAAAAATTTTCCAAAATTAATTCTCCAACTCAAAAATTACAGAGATTTTAACAACCTTAAAACAAAATTTGTATAATCTTTTTTGCAAAAAAAAAGAATATTTAGGCATTAACTAAAGGACTTAGAATGCAACTTTCTGCATGTTATTTGTAATTTATAACAGGTACCCATGACATTTTCATTGATGGTCTTCCTGGCTTCCCGGACAATCTTAAACCCGACGGAAAAGGGGGCTTTTTGGTACCCCTCGTCACGGGCCACGATGAAGATCACCCAGCATTCTTTCAGTCCATCGGGCCATTCCCTCTACTTAGAAAGGCTTTGGCTAGAACAATGGGAGTTACTGAATTTCTTTTTAAGAAATTGGATGAATTTTTCCCCAACGAATTTTCAGTCCAAATGGTACATATTGTAAGTTTCATTCATGCTTTTTTAATAGAAAATAGTAACTTACCAAAAACAAGTCTGAAAAGTGTTTGATGGCAATACAAATTAATTTGTATACGGGGTACCAAATTAAGTGTGTACTATTGCTAACTATAACCTAATAGAATAGTCAAACGACATTTATTCAATCACCGGCGATATTTTTCAATCTGGCATCGAAGTCTGCAAGTTTTTAATATCTTATCGAGATACTTTGGAATTTATATTTTATATAGCAGTTGTTTCCTGCGATGTTGCTCTCGGTTCAATACATCTCCACTGATGACCCATAAAGTGGTGGAAACGCCGATGCATAGAGTACCAGAGTTGTATTTGCAGGAAATAAACTGTTTGTATACATTCTTTCCTTTTCTTTGCTTGAAAAGATAATACCTACATATAAATAAGTACCTTTCTGTTGTAGTCAGTTAAATTAGGAACTAAAAATATTTGCTATTTCCTCCATATTATTAAATGTTTTTCAATGACAACTTTTAATATTATTTATTGATATTTTTTTTATTTTTTTGGTTTATCTGTTAAAAATATTTTAATTTATTTTCAGAAGTAATAATATTATTGTTTTAGAGGTCTTTAATGTATTTTGAATATTGTTTAATTTCTGCACTTGCCCAGTTTTTTCTCTTTTTATGTCTGTGAGAGCACAACGGAAATGAAATATCAAAATAATAGTAAAATCTCATTGCAAAGCTATAATACTTTTCATTAGTGTTCTGCATTAACAAGACACTATGTCAAGATTCATCTGCCAAAATGGACTGAAATACATAAATATTAGCATCATCGTAAAAGTGACCATAATGGTTCGATATATCAGTTTTGTAGTGTTCCATATTAAATGGGATATTGCTGAATATATTGCCAATTGGGATTTTTGAGGTTCAAGTCCACAGTTCAACATTAAGATTTTAATAGCCATAGCACAAGATTTTGTTTTGCAAAGTGAATGTTAAAGTTACCACTCAATACCAGATGTTTACTAGGGCAGTATAATTCATCCAAAATGTCATTGAAGCATGTCGATTCGCTACCACATGATGATTTGTGGTGTAAAAATTGTGATTTACCAATATCTTTAAGACATGTCTTTAAAGAGGAAATTTTTTGGGTTAGTGAGTATTTTTCATGTAAAATGCATAAAATGTAACAGTATAAATTTAGTAAAAGTTCCGACATAACTCCAGATTGGCTTTTGCTAAGTATTAATTTGATATATATATATATATATATATATATATATATATATATATATATATATATATATATATATATATATATTATATATATATTTGTATTAGCTTTGTTCGCGGATTATTTTTCGAACCGATTCAGAACTGGTTCAGGATTGTCGTACAGCGCAAGCTCAGTTACTAACCGGTTCAGGATTTTTTTTACCACGAACGATTTTGGAACCTTGAATTGTCTGCTGTGGTATGTCTCATTATTTAACCTATGGTAGTTGTTTAAAATTATTTTTAGAGCTGTGTGTCTTTTATTAGGTTTTATTATTTGTATTATTTCAAAGAAATACTTAATTATAATTGTTGCTTTTATATATTATAATGTTATTATTGGCAAGTCTGTTAGTTCCCTTTAGAATAAAACTTGTTTTTGGTCAATAGAATTTTTGATACAAAATTGTTATTTGTTCTTTTATATTATTTCCATTTTGTTTCAATTTTTGGAGCCTAAAAGTAAATCTAATTCTAAACATACGCCTAATAAAAAGATGTGCGTGATTTTAAACTAATGAAAAAACTTAATAGTTTTAGGTTCATTTTTATTGTTGAAAAAAAAAAACATTTTTTAACAAAACTGAAAAACGGTAAAACCGCTTATTAATAATTCATTTTTATTAAATTGCACAAGATTCATGGCATTATTTCAAACTTGCTATCTGGTTTATGATTTTCATCGTTTGTTCTCTTTTAGCGAAAACATCCTCTAAGGATAAATTCTGTAGCACAACATTGTAATGCCTTTTGATGTAATGCGATGCAGCTGTCAAAACTTCCGTTTGACCTGTTCATTTATAAAATATAATTAAAATTTCATTGACACTTCGTTAAATGTCCATTATCTTTGAATGAGTCAACAAGTGTCTTGAGCAAGGATAACCACTATCATCAAGAATATAATATGTCTCGTTGCATTTTTTAGTAAATTTTCATATAGAGAAGAGCTTTTTAAAACTCTAGTATCATGCACCGAACCAGAAAAGGGCACAAAAATATCATCAATATGGTCACATACCACTTGAGCCTAAAATAAAATGACATGAATGTATAATATGTTTTATTTATAAAAATATGTAATATATGTATAATTGTAAAATTCTGAACTTACAGTTCTTGTTCAATCCTTAGAACCGGTAGAACTAGTTCAGAATCGATCTCGAACCGAGTTATTTTCTCCGCCAACATGAAACTAACAAAAAATTCAGAACTTTGTTATCCACGAACGTTACTATTTCAACTGCACATGTGTATTAGTTCAGAATCAGTTCTAAATCCTTTCCTCGAACAAAGCTATTATGTCAAAATATCAGTGGGTCAAAGCTTTCATGTTGATTATACTAAAAAATCCAAAGTGCGTGCTCATGCAACGTTGCCAAACTTTCGACTCCATTTCATTGCAGGTTAATCTTAAATTTTATGTATTTTCTTTTAATTGATATCTCAGTAAACCACACAGTAAGCTAAATAAATATTTTATTACAGAAAAAAAATCTGTATATTTCAAAAAGCTTATTTTTAATTTTTTTCAACCTCATCTAATGGACAAATGGTAGTATAATCCAGAGGAAAATGCCAATATCCTGATTTCTCAGAAGACTGTACAAATTTTTACATTTTTGGAAAATTGAAATTTAACTTCAGAAGCATCACCACACTGTTCAGTTTCTCTCTGACATTGTAATTTAAAACACATGAACAAGAGGCTATTAATTTGATCACTAAGATTCAAAATGATTATTGCAATTATACCAATAAATTATATTTCTTTTTAGATTGGACATTTTAATATCGCCTTACCAATAGTCCGAACTCCTAGAACAACACTTTTGAGAGTAAACAGAAATGGAGAAATCACCCACAGTGCACATTGCCTCAACAAAAAAATCACTACTATCTCTGAAATGCATGTGCTCCGTGACACTCTTTATTTAGGTTCGCCATTTAATAAATACATCGCTAGAATATCTTTGGCAAAGCTTGGATGGGAAGATTTAAAGGTAATAATATTAATTTTTTCTTTAGAGAAGAAATAATTTTAATCCAATATATTTATTATATAGGTTGATCCAGTCAAACGCACTGCACCTCCTGTTGAGACTTCAAAGCCTACTGAAGCTCCTAAACAAACCACAACAACGCCAAAACCAACAACAACGACACCGCGACCTTCAACTACCACCACTCCAAAACCCACTACTACAACTCAAAAACCTACGACGACTACTACTCCTAAACCTGCTACTACAACTACTACTCCTAGGCCCGAAACTACAACTACTACTTCTAAACCTGAAACTACAACTACTACTCCTAAACCTGCAACTACAACCCAAAAACCTACTCAGAAGCCAGTGCCGACCCCTCAACAAGCTCCTAAGCAAGCAGCATCTTCTCAAGCTAAACAAACTCCTCCACAATCGACTGGTGATGCTACTAAGCAACAGACAACCCCTCCTTCAAAACAACAGACTCCACCTCCTGTAAAGCAACAAACACCTCCAACACAACAACAAACTCCTCCGCCAGTAAAACAACAAGCTCCTCCTCCAGCCAAACAACAGACACCACCGGTACAACAGCAAACTCCTCCCCCAGCAAGACAGCAAGATGCTGCACACGGCCAGCCACAGCAAAAACAGGTACTGCTCTTTTAATCTTTGTAAAATAATCTTGAATACGTTTAACGATCATCTAATTGTTAAATTTTTCAATTAATATATATATATATATACACATACACATACAGGGTGTCTGGTAAGTACCTCCTAATTTCTCGGGTGCATAGAGGGGAGGTCAAAATAACCCTACTGTGTCAGAAAAAAATTCTTAAAGTGCCCTTTAACGGAGATAGAGAGCCCTAAAGGGATACCCAGCAATTTATAAGTTTTGACCGACTTGTATAATATAATGACATTTTAATATTTTATAGAGGCCATAAAGATTCATTAAACCATAGTACAGTAGATGTTTTAGATCATCAGAGATGTCAGGAACGGACTTGCAGCAACACTTGTTGGGCCTGATTTTTGACAGGTATCATTTTACAAAGCTAAAAATCGATTTTTTTAATACTTTGGTCATTCCATTCAAAAAAGATGCCTTTAATTTATTTCGATAAAACTGGCTGTTTTCGAGATAAATCGGGTTTTGTGCAAAAAAAAAATTTTCAGCTCGAACCTTCAAGGGTTGATCAGAGCTCAATTAATTTACAATGTTATTAAAATGCAGAAATAGTGAAAACTTAAATATTATTTTGGCAAATGTTAAATATGTGTACTGCAATACATTTTCTTATTCTTCTAATGTTTTTCTGTTGTAATGCAAATAATATTCCGGCATTATTACAGACTTCCTTAGAATGCAGTGATATTCATGTTAGTAGTTCTTCTCTAATATACTAGTGTTGACTAAATTAGTTCTTTTAGATGTTCCCAGAAGTAAAAGTTTAAGGGACTCAGGTCTGTAGACCTTGGTGGCCAATAAGCAGGCTCATCTTGACCTTTCCGTTGACAGCTAAAAAAGTTAGTTAAGTGTTAACCTACTATACGATTAAAATGAGATCAGGCACCATCATGTATGTGTCACATATGCATTCTTCTATCAAGAAGTACGTCTTTCAATCAATTACTTAAATTTTGATGCAAAAATGGTAAATAGATCTCACAATTGAGTCTTCCTTCCAAAACAAATGGACCTATAAGGTTATTTCAAATGATGCCAGCCCACAAATTTACAATAAAACCTTTCTCGTTGTTTGTTTTGAGTTATAGCGTGCGGGTTTTCATCAGCTCAAAAATGTAAATTGTGTGAGTTTATTAAAGGGCTATTCTTTTGAGTCAGTATCACTTTCATTTCTATCACTTAAAGTAATCATGATCACTTCAACTCAATGACAAGTAAATGCATATTCAAAAGAACATGAAGATATCAGTTACACTTTTTTCACTTTGATCAATTGATAATTACTCTAAAGAATACAGCCTATGCCATCTCTTGTAAAACCGGCCTCATTGGTAAACAAAATGAGGTTAGAAAAATTAAGATTTAGGTTATGTTCCTGTATAAACCAGTTGGAGTATTGAAGTCTTTCCGGATAATCATCTGGAGGCATAGCGTGTACTTTTTCAACATGGTGTGGGTGAAGAAACTGTTCTGTTAGAGTTTCATGGACAATTCATTTTGTAACATTGTTTTGTGTCGCTAGCTTTCTTATGCTGTTTGAAGGGTTGTTAGCAATATCTTCCAAAATTTATTCTTCTACGTGAGGGTCTTGTGCTCTCCTGGGAGGGCCCTCACCGCCACGTCGCGGCAAAAATAACCCTGAATAAAACGTGTAGAAAAGTAATTCGTTAACTATAATAATTATTTTCTAATCATATTTTACCTGTTTCCCTTAAGCTTCAATCAACCCTTTCAAGGATTTTAGACTTGGCAATGTTCGAGCTGGAAATCTTTCAGCATAAAGTCATCTTGCCTGCGAAGAATTTGACAGCGCTTCACCATAAATTAAATTCATATCAGCATACTCCGCATAAGAATGTTCTTTTATTTTTTAAAATTATTTTTACTTGAAGGCGGTTTTGACAAGTTCCGTCAATTTTAATTCATTATCTAGGTATTACCAATAACAACCTGATTTTTACCTGTTTGTGTTTAGCATTAGCAACTTTTGAGTTTTTCGCATAAAAACCGGTTTATCTCGAAAACCACCAGTTATAGAAACAAATTAAGAGTACTTTTTTGGAAGAAGATTGACGCAAAGTATTTAAAAAATCGAGTTTTCTGCTCTGTAAACTAACGAGTGTGGTTGCAAATCCGTTCCTGACTTCTCTAATGATCTAAAACATCTATGGTTTAATGAGTCTTTATGGTCTCTATAAAATATTAAAATTTCATTAAATTATACAAGTCGGTTCAAAATTTAGAGCCGATCGCTGGGTACCCCTTTAGGGCTCTGCATCTCCGTTAAGGGACACTTTAAGAATTTTTTTTTTCTATAACAAAGTAGGGTTATTTTGACCTCCTCTGTATGATTCCGAGAAATTAGGAGGTACTCATCGGACACCCTGTATTTATGCACTTACACATCTTCTATACATACATATTGATAAACTGAATATTTATTTTCTACATGCCTAGTTAGTATAATTTATAAGATTTTAAATAGAGGAAAAGCTCTTAAAGCAGAGTTAAAGGACCACGCACTATCCTTATGGGAACAAAAGCTCTCATGGCATGGAGCACAAAAACCCATAGTTTTTGAGATATATGAATTTTAAGTTAGGATTTTTACGAGAATTTTGGTGAACCACGAGTATGGATACCCTTAAAAATCATTAAAACTGATGGTTCTAAGGATAACTTTAAATACAAAAGATTTGGATTTTTCTTTGAGCATCTTCTAGTGATCTAGAGTTTGACCTTGATCTCGATCTTCAGAGTCGAGTTGTTTTTTCAGTTGCAGAAATGAAAACTACGGAAAATTTCATGTTCCATGCGAAATGTTTATAGGTTTTCATACGATCTAAAGGTTGTTTGAAGGTCATAATCATGATTCTCATATAAGTCATGAAAACCAAGTATTCTAGAAAAAAACTTTGAATACAAAAGTGATGGTATTTTTCTTTGAAAATCTTTTGTTAGCATTGACTTTGATCTTGATATCGACCTTTAAGGTTACCAGAAGATGCCCAAGAAAAAATACAATTATTTTATTCACAGTTTTTTTTTAAATCATTCTGAGTAATTTGACCGTTCCCTCATTTTATACCAATAAAGTGTGTTTAAGCCTCAAGTGATCTCTAGAAAAATTAAAAACATATGAATATTATATCAGTGACCCTAGAATTTTTCTTATATTTCGATTCTGCAGTAGGGAAATGGAGGCTCTCATTAAAAAAATTCAATTGACCTTAAAATAACCTGGAAAGTCGAGATCAATTCAAGGTCACTAGAAGCACAGGGGAAAATCCTACAGCTTATTTAAACTTACATTTAATTGGCTTAAGATTAAATATATTCATGTACACAGTTTTATCAGTATTCAGTATTGTCATTTCTTTCACACCACACTTTCATGTTGTTAACAAATATTTGAGGTAACAGTTGGAAGTTTGTAAGAAATATCAGCTGCAACATAGTAACATGTTCCTGTCTAATATAAGGTAGATCATTATCATAAAATACAAACGAGTAAATCCAATACTGATCCTTTGGGCACACCAAGCTCCACTAGTTTTATTCCAGAAAATGCCCCACCACATTTCACTACCAGTCTCTTGTCATTTAAATAGAAATTGATCCATTCCAAAATATCTTGAAATATGCAAAATGAAGTCAGAATTTAAGATGGACCAAATATGTAAAAGAAAATATACATATTTCCAATAAATTAAACTTTTGTTGACATTTGGTTGATAGTACTCCGACAATTTTTGGCTCTGATGTTTCCAGATTTATGCTGTTACTCGTTTTTGATAAATCAACTGTTAGTTTTGAAGTCGGTGATTATTTCTGACAGATTTGATGTTTTTTTTAGGCTCCCCCCACTAAAGAACAACCTAAACCGACTCAAGCTAATCAACAGCCAAACAAAAAATAAGTTAAAAATGGTGAACTTAACAGCAAGTGTCAGCATTTTGTCACTCTGGATCTAAGATGGAAGATACTCGTAATATCAAAAATTATTTAAGAAAGAAAAAAACAACAATAGGTATATTGTACGTATTTTTGTATTTTTTTTGCTTAGTGTAGACTCTTACCTCTCGTCACGTGCTAAACTAATACAATTTTTTTTTAAAGTCACTGGACTTAGGAAATATTTCACTTATCATATTCATTTTATTTTATATTCTGGTATTACATAGTACTAGACGTACTTTCAATTTAAAAATTCCTGAAGAATAAGCAGTTCATTTCTATTTTTTAACCAAAGATGATTTAAGAAAAGTTTCAATAATTCTTACACAGAACGACAACATTGTAAGCGAATTTAATGCTCCCTATCCCATTCAAAAACAATATATTTTTTAGACCTGTAAAGGTTAATCTTAAAAAATGGCAAACTTACGATGATAAAAAGTAAATATAATCGTGTACTTTTGGACTGCACTATAAAACGTAATCATATACTTTCGTAGAACTTGTTATACTTAAACTATAAATCCGTTTAAATCGCAGACAACTTGCAAGGCAAAAACAACAAAACAAAAATGGTTTCAAACCAGTACTGTTCATTTATCAGTTGTGTTTGTACTGATAAGTGGCGAGGTTTTCAAAAATATGTCTGGCCATCGGAAGATGGGTACAAATGCATTTTTTATCCATGTTTTGTCGTTTTTGCTTCAACAGCCTATAAGAGTTCGGATACATTAAGTGGTCACTATTAATTTCTTTACAGTGTTGTCAATTGCTGCGCTAATATTTGTGTTTTGTACTTAGCTAATAATTTTGTAGTAAAGGGAAATCGTTGTTATAATAGTAAAAAACTAAATAATTTAGTGGGTAGGTTAGTATTTAGTAATAAATCGAGTTTTTATTTAAAAAAACTGTAAAAACTTTTGGCAAAGACGATTTTTGTTATTAACGAAAAAGCTGTAATGAACGAGTGTCTTTTAGGTAATCATCCCTGCTTCTAAAGTGAGTGTTTGAACTCGTTCATTTATAGTTTCTCCTAAAATTAAATGGTTTTCAAAAGTTTGATTTTTATGGATTTTGGTCAGATAGGTTTGTTTTGTTAAAACAACTATTAAATGAAATTAAAGCGACCTTATTGTGGTTGGGCTTTAAATAATACTTGTTTACAATGCACGTCCTAAAATTTTGATACAATGTATCAGAAACGAAACTTTGGACACGTACTGTATATAATTTAATGTAGTTAAAACCAAAATAGCTCAAATTTCCTCCTAACGAATCTGCATATTTTAAAGAGGAAATCGCTTTTCAATTAAGTGGTTAAGATCAAGGATGAAAATGTAACTTGTTTTTCAAATAAAATCATAAAAATTCCGTATTAGTCAGTAAGGATTACATTTTTGTACGTTTTTATATTTGTAATTTTCGGGTAGGTTTAAGAATTCGGAAAAAGGCTATTATATGAATTCTTTAGGTTGCATTTGGGTTAAACGGTTGAGCGTAAAAGATCATCCTAAATTATGAAGTCATGTTGAGATCAGTATGTAAGATGAAACGCTTTGTATTTTAACAAAGTGTTGAATCAAAAAATGCAAAATTATCATTTGTTCCTATGGAGTATTGGTATAGTAGCCTTTTAAAAATAAATACTAAGTTAGGATTAAAGTTATGTTTCAACTAGTACTGATTTTCGGGTAGTTTTTTTCTGTGGTTGTGAATAAGTTTGTCTTGTCATCTTGTGTAATAATGTTAATATATATAAGTTCATGGTAGCTGTACGATAGATGACTGTATTTTTTGTTGATTTTAATATAATTTATAGTGGAAATTCTGTATTTTCATTTCCAATTTATTTCTTAATGTATATAAATCATTTACATGATATTACACACAAACTATATAATAAAGTAAAGTAAAACAGAATTACAACTTTTAGATTTACGAGGATTAAGATTAAAAATTTATACTGACATTGGACAAAAAATGAGAATGATACAAAGTAAAGTGTGTTTCAAATTCTATCGTTTTCCTTTTTGGCGTCAGTAGTATTATACCTGAGGCTTGTTGAGGGTGATATATTGCAGTCAGGGCTGGAACCGATCATTTTGTTGGGTTCAAAATACTTCGTGGTTTTCTGCAAAAAACATTACAAGATTCTTCTTTAGATTACCGTGAAGATACAACTGCCGACCTTTCAAGCACATAAAAAAAGTACAGTTGATTTCCTACAAATACAACTCCCCGCGTCTCGATCACCTAAAGGTCTCGTCAGTGGAGCTGTATCGAACTAAGAGCAACATTATCAGGAAACTATTGTCTATACAAAACAAAGGATATTAAACCTGCCGACTTTTCGATGTCAGATTGCAGAAAATAGATTTATTTACTTCTTACTGAAATCTTAATTTTTGAATTAAAAATCATTTAAAATATCTTGGACTCGTTAAGAATGGACCAGCACCAACCACATTTAAAGCTAAATTGAGTCTTCAACTAACTAGTTAACATTCCTGAATAGAGATTAAAATCATAACAATTTTATTTTTAGGCTAAAGAACTATTGTAAAAAAATAAATTTTTATTTTATTTCGTAACTCCGATGACACCATGACCTTCATAATTGATAATAAATATTTTTACACGTGCCATCATTGCATTTGAAATTTTAAAAGTAATTTGTGGTTAATATTCTACAATAAACAATTTTTTGCCATAATTATCGCTCTTAAGTTGACCTAAATTCGTTTTAGCCGTATAATAAATGATATTTGCAGCAGAAGTTATACTTGTAAATGATGTTTGCCTATTTTCTAGAATTTTAATGAGTTAGTTATAACTGTTGATGATCTCTTTTATAGTCTACTAGATACAGATATATAAACTAGTTTTGAAGCAAATAATTTAAAATATAAAAGCTTTTAATATGGATTGGGGTATTTCAAAAAAACGCTTACTACAGAACGAACCTCTTCCTCTTATGTGCTTTTTTGTAATAAGAGTGAAAGAATATGCTTCAAAATATAACAAGGTCATAAATTTGGTAATCGTTTTCGGAGTACTATTAACTTTTATGCAGATTTTCTCAGTATTATTTTCTCATACTTTCCAGGCTGAAAGAGTACCTATAATAATTTTTTATATTTATGTAAGTAGATTTCTACGAATCTTCATTTTTTTAGATATATATTTTTTCATTGATAAAATATAGATAGGTAGGGGGAGCAAAATCTTCCTACAATTGGATCCTGGTGGTTTATAGATGGATCTCGACAAGATGAAAAAGTTGGAGCAGTTGTGTTCGGCAGGACACGGGAGTCAGAGAACACTGCTCTTTCGGACAACGTGCGACGATCTTGACAGCGAAAATTTATGCTATTCTGCAGGGTGGCCATCTCTGTGAAAGGGACAGAAACAGAAATAGGGTAATCCAGTGTTGTAACTTCGCGACTAGTATCTGAGTGCAAGGATGTATTGTGGGGAGGAGCTCCTGGAATGAGGTGTCAAATAATATATAACTGGATCTAGCGC
Organism: Diaprepes abbreviatus; assembly: GCA_034092305.1. Taxonomy (NCBI): domain Eukaryota; kingdom Metazoa; phylum Arthropoda; class Insecta; order Coleoptera; family Curculionidae; genus Diaprepes; species Diaprepes abbreviatus. The sequence continues at coordinate 5,911,966 of JASJET010000105.1, forward strand.
ACGACTTGCTAGGGAGCTTCTCTCCTTAGGAAGGAAAGAGCTGTGAATTGTAGTGGGATTCTTCACAGAACATCGTCACCTTAGGGGCCATCTTCGTAATATCGATGTCCTAGATGACCCGACGTGCGGATGGTATCTGGAGGAGTATGAAACTTTTGACTGTCTTCGGAGAGTTTCCGTCACTAAACGGACTGGGACAGAGCTATTTCAGAGATACAATTCTGTTACCAGAAGCAGTTAGGCAAGAGCTCGGATGACCTGCACCCATGATGGGACCTAAAGGGCCCAACGAGGTCTATGATCAAGTATTACCTCCTTTTGTTCATTTATTCGTTCATAGATAGGTACAAGTGAAAAATGCAAAAAAATATATTTTATGGAAAATAAAGGCCATATTCACAGCTACCGTCGAATTTGACGGTGGTGATGAGGCCCAAAAAAAAAAGATATAATTTATTTATTAATTTTTAAAAAATAGTATATAAATCTTATAAGACAGTAAAGTTAAAGGTTTATTTAATTAATAATTCCTCACAGAAAAAAAATAATAATGAATTAAATAAGTGACAGAAATAGAAATGCTTAAAAAGTGGAAAAGAAGAGGGATATACTTATAGGGACAGGGATGGAAAAAAATAATAGAGAAGAGCTCAAACAGATCACCCCGTGGCAGATATAACTGACACCCATGCAATAATTATTGCTGAGGAAACATCATACGCTTTATTTTATGTTGTAAAAGACTGAAAAAATGGCGTAAAGTTCTTAATTTTATATTTATTAATTCCTGACGCTATATTATAACATTTTTTTAAATTTCGTTAGAATGGGGTGGTATAGTTAGAATATCATGTCTACGAATATTTAAATTGTGAACATCAGTACGAAATTTAATTTTATTGTATAAATATGGTGAGACTTTGAATTTAATAATGTTGTACTAAAAATAGAGGGAGTGAAAAATTCTACTATTATACATACTGTAAAACCCTCTTAATACGATTTCTCGCATAATACGTCATTTTACGTCCGTTCCTGCACCTTGAGGCCCCAGAACAAGAAAGTTAGACTTGAGGCACGTTTTCATATATTTTGTCACGCTTATAGTATGAGTCATCTTCTCTCTTAGTACACCATCTGCCACCCGTTACAATGGCCACCATATAGATGTTATCTCCCACATCATTTAACCTAAGGTTATCTTACAGCGCAGCGGACATCAACTGGTTAACAGCTTTAGATGATCACTTCTGGATATTTAGAAAGATAATACTATTCACTGAGAACTGCCTTGCTCATCCCAAAGATGGTGATGACTGATGCATCACCATCGGAAAGAAATGGACCACCCCGTTTGCAAAATACCCCTGAATGTGCGTTATACGATACTAAACATGGCAGTGGCATGGGAAGCAATTAATCTCGAAACTGTACAAAATTGTTTCAAGAAACCACGTTTCCAAAATAACGAAAAAAAAAAATAACATGTTGGAAGAGGCAGAATTCGTGATATTGCGCAATGTTCCTGGGGTTTTATAATCTCATGTCGCTGTGTACATAGTTAGTTCTGATTTAGCTCCTCTAAAAGTTTAATAAAATTGTGGTTATTCCTAAAATAAGATTAAGTTAAAAGTGTCCTCAGAGTTGTTACAAAATGCTGCAAAGATCAATGCGTAGTAATAACCTTACTACAATTGATGAAGTTTCCAAGAATGTCCTAGCAGCTCAAGGACAAAAATTGGAAGAAAATATGAACCAAAATGTGAGTAACTTGAAAAATTTCATCACAGGAAATTGTGAAACTTCTGGTGATGTAGCATAAACCAATCAGCTCCTTGACAAAGTTTCTGTTTGGCATGTCGATTCTACACGTTTAGCCAAATTTTACCACAATTAATTACATTTAAATAGCGTTTTCCATCCTAATGAAATTTTAAATTGTCAACGTGGCAACATCGCATGGTAAATCCTGTGTTTCGATCTAAATCGTAAACATGCCAAAAAAATAATATCACACAAGCCAGCGATTTCCTTATTTTTTATCGAAAATTCGCATTTCTCCGCCGTTATTTTTATAGTTTAAAAAAAAAATGATTAAATATTGTTGATTGTTCTTCTTCTTCTAGCTAGAACCAAGTTCTGTTATCTATACAATGCCTCATCGATCCTCGTTTGAGATCGAAATCCAGCTGTCTCTCCATCGTTTGGGGGGCCGTCCAGGCGGCCGTTTGGTGTTTGGTTTCTCTCTCGTCACGGTTTTTACTAGTCTGTCATCGTCCATTCCTTCCACGTGATCTCTCCACTGCTTACGACGGTTTCGAACCCACTTCACAACATCCCCCACTCCGCTGTCCTCGCGTATTTTTGCATTTCTTATTCTATCTCTTAAACTTGTTCCCGTGATCATTCTCAGCGTTTTCATTTCTGTGGTTTTCATAATTTGTTTTGTCTTTGTGGTTTCATTTCTTGTTTCTGCGCCATAGGTCAGTATCGGTCTTACACAAACCTTGTAAATTCTTGCTTTGCTCTCAACCGTCATATGTTTATTGTTCCAGATTATGTCTTTTAGTTGGCCTGATATCATGACCGCTTTGTTGGCCTGTGTGCGTACTTCTTCCGTTACTGCCCTGTTACTTGTTATATGTGCTCCTAGGTATTTAAACTTCTTGTTGATTGTTGATATGTATTATCCTTTCAGGCAGAGAAGAAAAGGAAAGAATAATATACAAACAGTTTATTTCCTGCAATACCACACTCTGATCCTCTGTCCATGCGCGTTTCCACCATCTTATGGTCTCGTCAGTGGAGCTGTTTTAAACCAAACCAAATATTCGCAGGAAACAATGTTGCAACTGTCCCTGTACTTCGATTTGTAAACCTTGTCAGCGTCTTATGCCCGTCAAGAGCTGACTTTTATCATTAAAAGTTTCGATGTTTCATTCTTGATGCCGGCGGTGGATTTATCAGTGGGTCCGCCGGCACCGTTTCCCAGACACCCGTCGTCGTACCGTCTATAATTCGAAACTTGTATTTCAACTTAATTTGGGTCGGAACATGCCGGTAAGAAGTTCGTTCTACGAAAACAACCGCCACCTGCCGACTTCGATGTTAGAATGAAAAATATCACCAGTCGAACGACATCTATGGATCAACGGAGTAGGGCGAAATTTTTAAAAAATCAAATTTTCAGTAAGATATAAAGAAATCTATCTGCCGTATTTAAATGGATGTTTATATATATTATGCTTTCATATCCTACCGACATAACCTGGAATTTATACTTTATATTGCAATTGTTTCCTGCGAATGTTGCTCTCGAGACCATAGGGTGGTCAAAATGCGTATGGAGAGACGGCCTGAAAGTATAATATATATATATATATATATATATATATATATATATATATATATATATATATATATATATATAAACAACCATTTAAATATAGCAGCTATATTTCTTAATTTATTACTGAAATTTTGATTTTTTTAAAATTAAATATTGTGCATCGAAAAATTCGGTGATTCCAGTATTGCGAATGATTATCATAACTTGGTTAGACAAGACAAATTAATTTGTAATTCCCGAGAACGATGAACCAAATTAATATTACCTTTTTACCACAAGATTATGCGGTCCTGGGCACAAATTATTAGAGGCTTGCTTAAGGAAATGATTTTTTCTATGACGAAAGGTTCAATTAAAAAAATACTTAATTTTTTTATATTCTAATAAAATTTGAGATATCTGTTTATCGTTTTTATTTTTTAGAACACAACGTCAGTTGCATTTGCATCCAAAATATTAGATATTACAAAGTTGATCAAATTAAAAAAACAACTTTTTTGGACGTTGGATTGTGCCGGACCAAAGACTAAAGCAAAAATAATGGAAATTGCAGCAAAAGAAGAAAAGAAAGTTCTTCTAGGTGTCTTGGTCATTGTGTGTATTATAATCTTTTCTTTTGAATTAATAGGAGATGATTTTACATCGACAATTATTATAAGTACTAATAATGTTCCACTGGAATTAGCTTATTTTACTCTGTTAACGTTTTGGTTGATAATTACCGCTCCGTTTCTGCTATCTATCTACTTGGTTTACCTTTATTATGAATTGCATTATCAGTTTCAAATGGAATTATTAATAAAGTATCTGAAAGGTAAGTGTACTCAATAAAGTCAATGACGTAACTAAAAGTGTGACCGAGTGGACATTTATTTTTCTTGAACTTGATTGCACCTGGTAATTTGCCATCTCACTGTTAGATACCAGTTTTAAAATTCATGTTAGTGAATAAGGGTGTTTGTTTTTAACTGGAAAAAATTAGATTTAATATTGGAAAAATATCAGTTAAAACCATGTATAAAAATCAAAACTGTAATTTTACCAGCCCTTATCCTAAATTCATCAAGTTTCGTACATCAAATTATGCTGTCTACCCTGTAGGTATGTCAAGTTTTAGAGGTGATTAAAAAACAAAAACAAAAAATACACTGACATGTATACTGTCAATATTCAGAGAGAGGAATTTTGACAGACTAACATAATTTTGTAGATCAGTGATTTTCAAACTTTTTTTTTCATATCACTTATGTATATTATGAGAATCTGTCGTGTAATATGTAAAAATTTCTACACTTATCCTCTATCTCAAGGTCGTAGAACACGATTTTTTCCACTAATTTTCCTCACTTTCCCCAAGGGTCGATGACGTTTATGAGACGTATTTTTGCTTTTTTGGTGAAAATACAAGTTTTTTAAATTTGCTTGCTAAAATTTGTACAAAAATAGTTGAAATATATCACAAACAATGTATTTTAATTAATACCATTCAAAATAAGTAAGACAGTTCGGTGTTTTCTGAAGTGAAACCTTGTGTTTTTTGGATTTTTCGGAAAAATAGTAGAAAAATAAGAAAAGAATCGTGTTTTACGACCTCAAAATAAGAGGTGAGTGTCGATTTTTTTCCAAAATACGTCATTTTCTTGAATCTCACTTAATCGAAATAATTACCATACGTTTTTCTTGCCGAATTTTTTTATCATCAACCAATAGTTAAATGGATTAAAAAATTGACACATTGTCCATTTGGATCTTGAAAATATCTTTTCGTCACTTTTTACCTTTTAAAATATCAATATTGTTTTGTAGAAATATCGACAGATATTGCCAATTGTACAGTTTCTGAAGAACTTCCGGATGATAAAAATTATCAAGATATTATCTGGAGAAGACTAACATTTATAATTAAACGACATTCCGTTCTGATTAGGTAAACAAATATATATTTTAACTCATACAATTTGAAGGCTAGATACAGGCTGCGTAAAAATATAATGTTATATTTCAAAATCATATAAATATCTAACACAGAAATATACAGCTAGTTTTTATGCGAAAAAGAATATGTACTTTGCCATAATTTTATGTTAACATAGATCAAATTGGTTGGTCTACGTAAGCTGGTAGTGACTCAATCCGACCTAAAAATTCCTGCTTGAGTGAGTATAGCCGATTATTAAAATGAAAAATATTTTCTTTTAAGAATTCCCAAAATTTTCTAAATTTTGAAACTTTGTAGATTTCAAAATATCCGAAGAACCTAGAACCATAGATGTATGCCAATAAAACATCTGAACCTTGCAGGTGTCTCTTGATCAAGCTCTTTTCGCGAATATATTAGTACCTAAAGTGGAGCAGAGTTATTAAAATAATAAAAAAAAAACAATCTAATTTTAACATATTTCCGAGAATTAGATGTTTTAACCTCGAAAATCCATTAGCCAGATGTTGTTTGCTTCACCATTCTTGCAGGTGTTCGAGATTTCGAAAGAAGGAGGAAAAATATTACATCAATAGAGGGTATAAATAAAAATTGGTATTTTTCGTGAGATAGTAAGTCGTCGGCCGTTAGTATTAATCAAGTTATAGCTGAACTCGTCAGCTGTTGGTATTAACCGAGCTGATAATTCAGTCGTCGGCGAATAATAAAAATCGAAGATTAGAAATGAAGTTGTCAGCCGTTAGTTTGTAATTCTAAAGTTGACCGTCTAAAGTCAAGTGTTAAATCGTCGATCGTTAGGGAGTGAACGTCAATTTTTTTTGTAAAATAAAGTCGTAGTCGAGTTACTTCAGGAAGTAAAAATTAACGTGAACGTTTACGGTACGAAGGGTCAGCTCGTCTGAGGTCGAATAAAGCGCGAAAACAGGATTGTAAGTTTTCGAAATGTAGCGTAATGATGTAAGTTAGTGTACGCGCTTAGGTAAATTGTGAATAAAGTTAAAGCAGGGAAATAAGTGAGTCCGCAGATTAAAATGTGTAATTATTAAATTATAAATTATCGTATAAGTTAATAATGAATGTACTTTGGAAAAGGTGGCTCTTTAGCAAAGAATATAAATCGTGTTGTTTAAAATTTTCGAGTTTGAATACGTTTTTTCAAAAAGATAAATATTATGCTCCCTTTCAAATCGAATAGTTTTTATAATTTACTAAGTTTTTTTTTTGACAACAAAAAAATAAGAATTATGCTCCCTTTTAAGCTGAATAGGTTTTTATAACCTTGCATAAATTTTACAAGTAGAATTAAGTAAGTGAATAGGGCTGTGCCCAGTCGCTACAAAATAGTAGCAGCCCAGGAGAAGGAAAAGGCCGAAAATTTGTAAGTACAAGGGCGAAAAATGTGTGGACAGCTACACAGGTATACCTTGGTGGCCGAGATTTTCCGGCTGAGTCGATACGAGATTTCTCGATTGAGTTAGGAAATTCTGGCCTCATTGGAGAATCTTGGTTCTCGGTTCATTCGGGACGGTATCCCTGAGTAATTCCGTGAGAAATTTCGATTCCACCCATCCCCAATTTTAACAAAATAACAAATTATGCTTGTGTCGTTTTTATGATGTTGTTCTGAGAGTTGGAACTTGTGTTCAGCTTTAACCACATTTTTATGACTTCTTTTAACTTATCTTACAAAAAGCTAATTTGCTACACATAGTGAGTGCTTAAGTTGTTATAAAATATAATTTAATATATATATATATATATATATATATATATATATATATATATATATATATATATATATATATATATATATATATATATTCATTTTAAAGCAGAACACACGTTATGAATAAAACAAAAACTTTTACATCAACATGTCTCGATGAGTTATCTTATCACGATTGATGTATTATTATTGTGAGTGTTCTATTCGATGTATAGTCAAAATAGCCTTAATTAAAAATTGATTGAATAAAGTTTCTTGTGTGTCTAGTATGAAACTTGTCTTTATCATCATACAATGTAAAGTGATGGGTTGTATGGCTCCTAATCCATTGTTGATGGTACGTCTTGATGAGAGAAACTATGATTAATTTTTCATGTTTGTTGAGATAATATCGCTAAGAACTGAATGAATGGTTCACATTTAAATAGACAAATTCCGCGTTATGGTATCTACTGTGCTTGGTTTTGAAAATTTCTCTACTTTAAATTATTTTTAGAACACATAGCTCGTCCATGGACTATAGTCAGATGAATATGATTTGTATAGTCGGCAGTGGAATTGCCACATGTCTTGTCCTCGCAGCTGTTTTTAATCTAGTGGTAAGTAAACACCCAATTTGTGAAAATACGTAAAACGTATATATTATAAATAAGTTGTGTCTGTTGCTTGTCTGCTCCTTTGAGTGGAGTCCAGTGCATTTCCCTTTTGATCGGTTCGTTTCAGACCCAAGGAGTGTGACATAGGTAATGTAGGTCACCTAGCTCACATTGATTCATCGGTAGAATTACTGTCAATTTGAATCAGCGCCAGGGTGATTATTAATGGTTCAACCACTGCCTCAACGGGAATGCACAAATCTTACATTCTTTGTTCTATTTTTTTTAACACGATCGACACAGTTTTTCCAATCACTGGCCGTCACGTTAGTAATTGCCTCGTCCAATAATATTTTGACATCTGTTAATTTGAATGTTTTGTTTTTCCGTGCCACTTCACTCTTTATTTGCGCCAATACTAATTCGATTGGGTTAAGTTCACAATGGTAAGGCGGCAGTCTCAACAATATTATATTTTTTCCCGAGCCATTTCAACAATAGCATATTTGATATATTTTTGTTTATTTCCTTTAACTAAATCTAGCAACTGCACTTTAAGCATTGTTTCGTCAAATTTCATGTTTTTAGATAGGAGCCATTGGCATATATCTGCCTTTTTAGATGCAGATGTCGGAATTTTTTCTTTACAACGACTATGATACCATGCATTGTTCATAACAATTATCGAATCGGGTTCCACAAGGCTTAAAATTGAAGAAAACTATCGCTCAAAAACATTGTTTTTCATGTCTTCATGTTTTTCTATATTCGAAAACGTTAAAGCCGCCATATAAGAATTCAGACACACTTCCAATATTAGTTATTATAAGACGACGACCTTTCCTCTAGGATTGCATAGTCATTGCGACAATCCTTTCATAAATGCCTGCTTCGAACTTTTAATATTCAAATCTTGCCATACGTTCTCAACCGTGTGCCCTTCATTCAGCCCTGTTTTGTCAATGTAACACAAATTTTTCTCTTTTTCCCCAAATTCTCGTATTTTTTCCAAATATTTTTGCATCCATAAAACAATTTCATTCTTCTTAATTAGTAAGCTTTTTCGATTCCGTTTAAGATATCTAAAATTCATTTCTTTTAAATTTCATTTCAAAACTCTTAATGATATTTTAGGACAAAATGTGTCGTTAATAATTTCTGGTTTAATTTTTTTCAATATTTCCGTTTTGAAAAAGAAACCATGGACATTGGGACAAATGACGTATTTTGTGTCATTGTCCAGGATAATTTTTTTCCATCCTTTTGTCTACTTTGCTTTTTTTTGGTCGTTTTCTTTATAATGACCATTTAGGTAATATATATATATATATATATATATATATATATATATATATATATATATATAAAATAGAATAAAATATTGGCGAAGCGGACGTGAAAATTTGTCAATCTACATGATTCTTGTATTAAAAAGTGCGGAGCACTCCAAAATATGGAATAACTCCGGGTCCGACAGATGGCGACAGCGCTGTTTCGTCCTAATATGGGACTCGTCAGGCCACCGCAGTCGGTACAAACCATCATCGGTGGCCTGACGAGTCCCATATTAGGACGAAACAGCGCTGTCGCCATCTGTCGGACCCGGAGTTATTCCATACTTTGGAGTGCTCCGCACTTTTTAATACAAGAATCATGTAGATTGACAAATTTTCACGTCCGCTTCGCCAATATTTTATTCTATTTTATTTTAAATTACACGGACAAAAACTTATCTACATATTTATATATATATATATATATATATATATATATATATATATATATATATATATATATATATATATATATATATATATATAAGGTAAAATGCGAACAGTAAATGCAAACTTCGTTCCAACCATATCCTTTCCGTGTTAGAGGTTGCATAGTTTGAACAAATTTCTAAGGAATACAATTTATCCTATTCCACCACCATTGAGATAATGGCCTACCTGTACCACCATATCGAGAAGAAAGTCAAAACTTACCCTCCTTGCTACAGTGATACAGCAGAGGTACATGTTTCGTATATATACATATATATATATATATATATATATATATATATATATATATATATACAGGGTGTCCAAGATAAGGATCCTAAGCATGGGGATCTCGGAAACAGTTGGAGATACGAGGTCGGTTAAATTAGAGAAAAGTTGCGCAATTTAGTGCTAAATTAAACGCAGTTAAAAAAATTTAAAAATTTCAAACACTTCCGGAGATTTCCGGAAAAAAACGAAATTTGGCAAAATCGTTTTTAATTTTTGCAGGCTTTATTTAAAGAGATATCCGAAAATAAAAGGTAGATTCTCATTGCCACTTTTTATTTTTTATAATTTGGTCTAAACAAAATTTAAATCCGACGTTTCGTTTCTGAGATACCATCATGAACTTTCATTTTTTATATGGAACAAAAAAAAGTATCCCATGTATTTGATAGCATTTTTTATTACAAATTCAACGGTGTATCACACTTGCATATCAAGTGTGTAGTTCATTGGCTTTTATAAAACTGATATACCTTTCTCTCTCGCTCTCACGGAGCTCTTATGGAAAGTACTTGAACTACGTATTCGATATGCAAGGGTGATACACCGTTGAATTTGTAATAAAAAATGCTATCAAATACATGGAATACTTTTTTTTGTTCCATATAAAAAATGAAAGTTCATGATGGTATCTCAGAAATGAAACGTCGGATTTAAATTTTGTTTAGACCAAATTATAAAAAATAGAAAGTGGCAATGAGAATCTACCTTTTATTTTCTGATATCTCTTTAAATAAAGCCTGCAAAAATTAAAAACGATTTTGCCAAATTTCGTTTTTTTCCGGAAATCTCCGGAACTGTTTGAAATTTTTAAATTTTTTTAACTGCGTTTAATTTAGCACTAAATTGCGCAACTTTTCTCTAATTTAACCGACCTCGTATCTCCAACTGTTTCCGAGATCCCCATGCTTAGGATCCTTATCTTGGACACCCTGTATATATATATATATAATATATATATATATATATATATATATATATATATATATATATATATATATATATATATATATATATATATATAGACTACGGATCACGCTTAAAAATATATAGAGCGTTTTCTCTTTCTAATGACGAAGCTCCGCACGATATTACAAACGTCATTGGATAGTTCTGTTCCTGATCGAAATTAGAAAGAGAGGTACTACTCATCGAAAAAGCGTCTATCCACAGTCTATATTAAGTAATATTAATTTCTCTTACGTCTATGGTGAGGATAAAGCCGCTTAGAAGTATAGAGAGATTTGCTTTTTACTTCTATGTGATCCAATTGTTTTTTTTTCTCATTGTTCAGTTAAAAACCTTGTTTAATCAAAGAACAAGGTGTCAATTGAGCATTAATGAAAAAATATCGTAATACACACACAAATTGAGTAACAAAAAAAGCTTCTTACAACTTACCAACCCTACAATATACAAACATAAATACATAGGGTTTTATAATAATCTTATATTTGTCTTTATTTAAGATTTGGATAATTTATAATTGAATATAACTCGTAATTTTTAAAAAATTATTGATTACTTTTTTTTTAATTTTTAGATGCAGTTGGGTATATTAGAATCATTATTCATCATCATAGCTTGGCTGTTGATTACAGAACATGTTATAAGTGTGGGCCAAAAATATTTTGATTTGGTAATACTATCTATAGAATACAAAGTATTTAAAAGATTATGCTTTAAAATCCTAAGAAATAATACAATAGGAGAAATGTAATAAATAATTTTTTACTTGGCAACCACCCAGGGGCCCGGAAGAGGGTTGCAAGGGGCTGCATTTGCACCCCTGACGCGATCAATACATGTTTTGCACAATGGAGAAATAACGCCATCGGGTATTTGTCATTATTTAGTTTTTGAATTCCACCAATGTGACCAGCCATAACAGAGTAGGTTATACTCTTGGCCAACGAGTTTGTTGTTAAATTACTTTCGATCAAGAATTGATAATTGGTTCTGATATCGACTGAGGTCCTTCAGTGGCTCATATTCTAGAAATTCTTCATGGATGATTGGTTTATTTCCTTCAATTAAATTTACATATCTTACTCCAATTGATAACTGCTCTGCCACCTTAGTATCACTAGTTTCATCAGCTAACACGGAAAAAGCTGACGTTCGGTTAACTTCTAGAATAATTTCTGATTTAACTATATCGGAACATGTCTGAATTAATTCATTTTGGGTCTAATGCGATATACACAAGCTATTTTTGCGACCAGATTCTATATGGTTTTTTAGTACTGTATCGTCAGATTCAACTCTGATATATAGCAAATCTGCAAAAATAGAGTCGTGTCTGATTTTTCTCGAAATGGAAGCTCACGTAGCCTAAAAAACGTAATTGTTTTTATTATCGATCGTAGTTTAACTCTGTTCTCTTCAACTTCCTTATCTGCATATCTGCTAAAACTAAAATTTCATGAATACTTAATTGTTGTCTATCCATTGTTTTCTAAAAATTTAGTGAAGATAAGAAGCTGTACAATACCATTGGGATTTAATATGAGAATAAATAACCGTGGCAGTATTGTTTCCGATTTCACAATTTCTACCAGTGTAATAGAGCGGGTTGCGAGGCAGGCAAGGTCAAGAAATTTGGTTTTGGCGAGAACGCTTGTTGTCGCATCTGTGAGATGAAATCTAAAGTATATTCTTGAAATGTAATTTTTAATTCTGATATAAAACTTTCTGAAATTATCTAGTTAACTCTGTATAAAATCCGTGGTTCCATTTCGGTTTCGTAACGAGGGCCCGTATGGTGGGACAGGATCTTCGGTATAACTCGATCATGCTGACTCATAAGGTGATTCGGGCATAACACGGAAAATAAAATTTTGATGGATTCTTCATTGCTATTTTTTCGTCAAGAATCTTTCGTTAAATTTGTGTTATTTTGCAGAATGATGCGATCTTTAAAGCTGCTGTGAAAGCACCATGGTATGAATGGAATGTGAAAAATCGAAAAGCATATTTATTGTTAGTCAAAATGTGTTTAGAAACCCATCCGATCAAAATTTTAACTTCTGAAGTTAATAGGGAATTTTTATTGCAGGTAAATAATAAAGTTTTTAGTCCTTTTTTTATTTTATTATCTATCTATATATATATATATATATATATATATATATATATATATATATATATATATATATATATATATATATATATATATATATATATATATGTATATATATATAGAATGCTTCATTAAAGTGACCGGATACCATATCTTAGGAACTTTGGGAAAAAATCGCATTGAGTAAAGTGGCCAAGAGAAATTGCTGCCAATAATTTAAAAGTTTCTAACTATGTCGCTAGGAGGAGTAATTGCTATATTCAGGAATAAAGATAAATCCCGATGAGGGACTTCGAAAATGTTGAGCAGCCCTAATCTAGAATCAGAGAATACAGATTTCTATCATTTTCTTTTTGAAAAACTTGCATATTTATAACTAATACTGATAAAATTTTTTGTTCATATAAATTTAAAGGAACGATGATCATTACTTACTGTTTTTTTTTTATGTTTTAGCAGCTGCAGCGAATTTATGCAGCTACCAGCATTATCATTAATTTGCGCTAGAGCTGAAAAATACATCTTTGCACGAAGGCACCTTGTATTTTAGAAAAAATATTGATGTAGGAAATGTTCAATGATCACCATAATAAACAAAACTGACCTTATCTCAAAAAGTTCTCGTAAGAACTGACCTCATTTGTTATCCTCTGAATATCTAGAAAATGTGTCTTAGAGAAGGAGGGTCGTTTATTTTTTTCAATGTTCCAATAAGTTCTATTGAGGGTGGTTTTAATTTACTCTTGCTAATATGTTTTGTGACGTAGGCCAATTTAGGATTTATACTCTAGTCTGTAGGAAAAAAAATTGATTTTGTGTTGCAAATTAGAGTTGGTGGAGAGGTGCACAGAGTTATACTTTATGGTTAGTTGAATTTATATACATCTTAGGTGACTTTAAATTTTTGGGAGGCAAAAATGGCGGCCGCTTCAAGTTCGCGAAAATATGTTTTTCATTTCTATAAACTAAGGTAAGCTTTTTTCTTATCATTCATCACGAGATCGATTTCGTCCATTAGTTCAGGTTACCGAAAAATTATTAAAAATTGCCGATTTTTGCAAGTCTATTATGTATCGTAAAAAGAACCTTTTTGCCATTTTAATTAGTTTAGAAGAAAACCCTTTCAATGTTGAATTCAATGATTTTTTATAAAAGTTGATTGATTAGTTTGTTGCTGAGATGTCTGAATTTGTTTATAAAAATACGATCTTCGCGAATGAAATTTCTACATTTGCTAATAACGTTTTCGAGCCTGTTCAAAGTGGAATCTACTAGTGAAGACTTCTATTTTTAAGTGGTGATGAAAATGTATCGAAAAGTTGTCGAATAATCCTTTATTTTTTGCGTAAAAAATGGTATATTTTTGGTTTATAAGAGAATAGTACTAAAGGGTGGCGGCTGGTGCATTAATACAGTTGTGTGCTGAGGTTTTGATACATTTACAAGAAAAAGATTTTCTAGTTAGCTTCAACGTAACATCACTTTTCACGCAAATATCAGTCAAAGAAGCTCTTTGTATAATAGAAAACAAATACTATATGCCAAAATAAATCATAGAATTAGCTAAACACTGCCTTAATAACACCTATTTTATTAATTATTCAAGGTCAACGATATAAACATATTGAGGAAGCTCCTATGATATCGCAGCTATCTGCTTTTGGAAGTAAAATGTCTTTTAATATACATAAATATACATTAAAAAGGGTTTGATGCAATAATAAAAAAAGACACTTGAATGTCAAGGTCAATATAAATAAAAGTCGTTTATTTTTTTAAATAAATATACATTTATTAACTTAATACATTTTTTACTAACAGGTACAAATATAATTTAATTTGTAAATTACGGCCACATTATAAATTTTAAAATCACAGACATCAAATATCCACATGTCAAAGCCTATATTAAAATTTTATACATTTTTTTTTACATTCCTATGACTAACACAGCATTTTTTCTGTATTTACTCCTTTGACTCGATAAGTTTTTTTTTAAACAATGACATGTTATAAATTTGCTTAAAATACTTTTTTAATACTGACATATTATGTAATACTGTTAAATTGAAAACTCAAAGTAAGAATATAGAAAGTATGTTTCGTGTTTGACAGACTTAGGTAATTCAACGGCTAGTTTACATATATTTTTTGAAGATTCGGGAATTCATTGTTGATATAGTTTCCCGTAAGATCACTTGGCTTTATGGAAAGAGTAGTAGTTAATGTAACATCATCATATAAAACCAAAAATTTTTTCTATATTTATATATTTTTAAATTTCAGTAAACAAAATCATTTTTTGGCTATATTTTGGTCCAATAGTGTACATAAAAATTTTACAAGTGATTCAACGACTCCACAACGGACCTTAAACTACACAATATTCTGGATTTTTAACTAAGCTGTAGAAGTGTCAGAAATATAGAGCGCGCTAATTATACCGTCTCGAATCAGGATCATAAATCAGTCGGAGAATAATCACTGATCACGTCAGAACCCTTTTTTCCATGATATCCACGCTTCTAAGTGCGTAGAAATAGACCCTGACCTGGTGGCGGGTTGTATGAAAACAAAATCAAAGGAAGTGCGAATATTTTTGTTTAAAAACCTTTATGATTTTTAATCAAGAAATATGACATATTTTTATAAATATTGACAACATTAATTAAACTTCTTTTCCTTTACTTGCCATTTACCAACCACCAAGAGCTCGCTTCTCTCGCCGCACATCGTCGAAGTACTCTAAATGCCATTAGACCAAAAAAATCATTTCCTAATTGGTGCCCTGAGTAAGGGAGATCGGCATCTCCCCATCGTCCTAATCAGGTTCCTTACTGCCCTAAATGCTATTACATTACATAGAATTTCAACGAATTCTACCATAGAATTAGCATATTTTCAGAACTAGGACTTGTTGTGTGACTGCTGAATCACGTGATATTTTTTTTAAAAATTATTTTGGTAAAGTGTTGATAAATAATGTAAAATTCTTTATCTTGGTACACACACGGATTCTATGCCATCCGTTTATAATTGCATTATTCGAGAATAAAATAACCGGACATAAAGTAAAAGTATGAATTTCTGGTTGTCTAAACCATATGTTCCCTTTGATATGTAAATAATATCTAACAATAATTACCGATAAAAATAAGTTTTTAAATCCTCTTGTTGTTGATATTAATCAAGTATAAATGCCATAGAATGGTGATAACCAGATATCAAATTTTATTAAAGTAGTATGTAAAGTTATTTTGTGGAATTAATATTTTATTTTGATTAAAAATGGTATCTCATGCTCAGGCTCTAATTTCGTAGACATAATTTCTTATAAATTTACCGGTAACCAAGCCCCAAACAATATTTTAATGCAATTTGGTACGAGGATAAAAGATGGTAGGTGACGACCAACTTGTATTAACTAAATAAAAAGTGTAGTACAAGTAGCGCCATCTTGTGGATAAGGGTGCTTGCTTACCATGTACCCGTCTCTCACACTGCTAATTGAAATAATCGAATTTGTCACACTTAAAAATACTCAAAGGAGTAACGACAAACAAAAAACTAAAAGCAAAATTAAATAAAAATATTTGTGTCTTGAAGCTGAACTCAGTATTTCACGCATTTAGGATGTCTGAATATTACATGGCATAAGAAGCCTTTTAGTTCTGACTATATATTAGTTCTACCGCGGAATTCGTTGAAAATTTTAAATATGATCACATGATATTTGTCATTAATGCCACTTAAATGCTTACAGATGTATGAGCTTTAAGTCAGTTAAACCTTTTGGTCTTAAGAACTTGTAAAACTATGACGTCAATACTATTTAAGTAAAGACTGAAACATAAAATATGTTCACAATCAATGGTAGAATACAATATTTAAAAATTCCAGGGATTTTCACTTTGAAAAGCTGAAATTTTCAATGTAACTAAAATTTTGAGTTAAAAAAAAATGTTTAACACTTTTCAAGCATCTGTGGCAGGGCGGATTTTAATATATAAAGTAAAATTCACAACTTCTTTTCTCAAGAAACAATCTTTAACCCATAAAAATAAGTGGATATGGATTATTATTATCTAATTCTATGTTACTAGATACTCTCGGTGTTGGTGGCCTAGGATCCCCATCAGAACTTCCTAGAAGCCAGTACGTTGTCACAAAACCCTTTCCCTTCAGTTCTACCTCGCCTCTAAGTTCCATATTAAAAGTACCGAACTTATCAAAGATCTGCTTTGTTGCTTCACTGACGTGGATTTTAAGTGCTAAAATAAGAAAGTGCTGCTCAAAAAATTTCCTGCGTTGATATTGCGTTTTAATCAAGAAAATAACAATACTTACGTTGACCAGTACTTTCCATTCTACTTGCTGTATTTACAGTATCTCCGAATAAACAATAATGAGGCATTTTTTGACCGACTACGCCTGCGCAGACTGGTCCTGAGTGTATTCCTGAAATAAATAGTAATATAGTTGTTTAATCAACATGTATGTTAATTGATCTTATTCTTTACCTATTCGTAGCTGTAGTACTCTGTCGGGCTGATGAGCTATGGTAAAGCTTCGAACTGCATCTAGTATGGCTAATCCCATTAGTCCTATTTCCCTGGCGTGACCATCTCCATTTTTTTCGGGAAGCCCTGATACCACCATATAAGCATCTCCTATTGTTTCTACCTATAAATAAAGGAAGTGCCTGGTGTCCCGATTCGGCACCAAAGTTTTATCTATTGCAATCCAACAGCAATTCATATGGACAGAAAAGGTCGTCACGTCAAACTTGTGTTTTTTTGTAATTATGAAAAAATTTAAAAACAGTTTTCTGTTAAAATTTTAATCAGCTGTGGGTAATTTGAAAACTAAACAAACTTTACTCTGATGTAATATTAGATGTGTCCTAAAATTGCTTAAAATAGCGTTAGACCTTTTCTGTCCATTTTGTTAAATCTGAGGCATATCTTTGGAGTGGGGCTCAATATTTTAGAGTCATCGGCTTTGAATAAAAATAACATAGATAATATAAAATAAATTCTTTTTTAAACGAGGGCACACCGTTAGAATTTAACTCACATTAAAATTTTCTCACCTTATATACATCGTAAAATCCTATTATTCTATCAAATGTACTGTACAAGTCATTTAAAAAATCCACCACCTAAAAAAGAAAGAATTAAGCCGCTTGCACACGAAGCCAGTAGCCGAGCCAGGTCAGTAAGCCAGGCCAGTATTGTCCCCGTGTGCACGATAATATTACGACAGCGCAACTGTCTCAAGCCAGCAGCGTTGCCATATATTTCGTTAAACTTAAGAAAATCAATATGAATACGAATCAGTTTTATTCATTTTGTTAATTAACTTGCCGACTTACATTACTATCACTACTCTCGCTTTTTTTTTGTTTCTGAGCGAGAAAGGAGAATTGAAAATATTAATTGCGTAATTTCTACCAACCTCTCTGTTCTATATGTGAAAAATCAGATCTGTATCTGTTCTTTTTTATTATGCACTGGTAAACAAGGATAGAAAAACAACGGACTTACTTAAACAGTAGGGTTGGCAATAGTGCAAGTCAGTAATCGAGACAGGACAGTAGAGAGAATGCCAGACCAAGACAATAACATTTTTTTTATTGCATTGGCAAACAAGGATAGAATAAAAACGGGCTTACGTATGCAGCGTAGCGCCACCTAGTGAATTGAAGAAAATTCGTGTTCTTTTAAGCATGAGATCGTTTAGATTTCGTAGCGTATCTGTTTTATAATTAATATAATGATAATAATATGCAATAGTAATAATTTTTTGTAATTATTTTAAATTAATATGTAATAAATTATAACCCAAATGGTGAAAAAAAGGTAGATCATGAAAACGGGTAGAACGCTAGCTCTCATTGAAAAACGGTAGATCTACCGTTAAAATGGCAGGGTTGGCAACACTGCTGGCCTGGCTTACTGTCCTGACTTGGTGTGCAACCGGCATTATGGCGGTTTTTATTAATAAGCCTCTAATAAATCGAAGTTCAAACGTCCAGTTCATCATTTTGAGTGGATTTTTCAGGGCTATCTGGGAGCTACCGTTACGTATACCTCGCTGTATTGGAATATCTGTAAATTTGCAAATGGCTACTTGTCTCAACAATCTCCTAGCAATATATCAAGTTCGAGCAAATTCGGTGACTTGAACGTCTGAGCATCTGCTTCTAAAAACTAACACATACACCTCGATTATAAATAAACTAACTAAAATATACCTGCATTGGCGTACTATTTGCACAAAGACTGGTAAAACCTACTATGTCGCTAAAATAAATGGTGACACATTCGAATTGTTCTGGCTGTACAATTTCTCCTAGCATTAACTGTTGTGCCACTGGTCGAGGTAATACCTAAAACAATGTTAATGTAATAATTCACTGAAAAATTATAAATTTAGACCAGGTCGTTTTCTTCACACGAAATCTTCTGTATAGAGGCAAAGATTATTATAATTAACGCCATATTATAATCTTTGATAGAAGTGCGAAATCTTAATTGGCTACTGTCGAAGTGGTAACAGGTACGGTTGATTAAATGATTTGAAAAAAATTTCTATAAAGTGTTGTTAGTTTATAAAATATTATTTTCCAGAATAACATTTATGTGATATGTACCTGATACAATAGTTCTTCTGATCTTCGTTTTTCCTGACTCAGTTCTTCAGTCTTTTCACTAACTAAAACTTCTAAATTGTTAGCATACTGTTCCATTCGTCTTAAAAGATCATCCATCAAATTTTCACAGTAACCCCTAAAAATATATATTAATAGAAAACATAAATAAATAATTTCTGATAAGGGTAATTTGTCCAAGAAAACACAATATTATTCCTTATGAAATAATTTGCTATCATGATCTAACTGCTGGTTTAATTTGATAATAAAGAATTAAAATTGAAAAGTACAAGAATGACTCGTGCAAGTTATAATTTAGCAACAATGTTTTTCTTTGTTACCAAACAGGCAAAAATAGAAAAGACTACTATTTTTTGCCTATAAATTTTCTATGTAAATGAGTTTAAATGGCAAATTTCGGTTCTGCGGACAAGGATTGTAAGTAAACATTAATTTCATATTAAAAAGCGCGGAAAACTTAAGGACAAGCTCCGGGAGCACAAAATGACGACAGCACAGTTTCATCGTCGTTAGGACCCAATTAGGCCATTCTATCCGTTACAATCCATCATCAGCGGTTGCATTTTATTTACTACTTTCAAAGCGAAAAAACATCAGGTAAGGCACGACAGCGATATTTCGACGAAACACTCAATAACATAACTAAAACACCCACAAAAATATTGTATAAAACCGCCATATGGTGGCGCTGCATGTTTTTCAAACCAACAAAAATATGAAATATGTTTACATCCATATAATTTTGAAAATTAAAATAGGACATTTTGGTTCTCAAAATACGGATTGTTATTAAATATTACTCTCATGTAAAGTGCAGAGAACTCCAGAAGGAGATGATAATAAATAAGGAGAGAAAGCTGCGAAGAGTCAGGATCTCTGTCTAATCTAAGATTAAACATTTTTTTGAATCTTATATAAAATACAAAAATATTACCACCCAGTATTCGAACACATGTCGCTAAATCAGCACGCTGACAAACTGGGTCAATAATTGCTAAAATAATCATATTAATTGTTTTACTTAATCGACAATGTTATTGTAAATATGATTACGTTTTGAAAATAGGTTAATTCGTATATATACACCATACCTTTCAATATAAATCAGTATTAAACCATACCAAATTCACCATACTATAACTTATATCGTAATAATCATAGGGGTTGCTACTACTATTAGCAACTATCACAAAAACAGTTGGCGACTAGCCGATCTTGCAACTAAGCAAGTGAAATCGGTTCCCGTTGGATTCCACAATCATTGGTGGGATAAAACGCTACAGAGTTCCAAAACGAGTAATGCTCCCTCTGGAAGATGACCAGACCATGGCAGCATTCAAATATCAGAACACTATAGGCGTCAAATCAGAGGACAAAGGAGAATTTCTAGCAAAAATATTGGAAGAGTATTTCACAGCGTTATCTAGATATTTACCCAAATGCTTCTTCCAGTACCCGCCCCATGGTTTACTACTCCTCCAAGGAATTTTAAAGAAATTATCCAAGTGCAAAATAAATAACGGAAATAATAAACTTAATTAAAGGTATTATCAGGCTAAGCTACTAATCTGAGATCTAGAAGCAGTCGGTAGTCGTGTTAATTCACAAAAAGGGCACAAAATCCACAGAAGGTCTTAATTACCGACCCACCAACCTGCTACCGAACTTGGGAATGATAAACAAGATCACAAGATAACCGGGAAACCTAGAGTGATTCATAGAAGAATAATTTGTTTTCTAGGAAAGTTTCTTCACGGTTCACCAAACAAGCAGACTGAATCAAGAGATCACCACTTCTGCTTTCAACATAAAAATTCCTCTAGGTGTCATTAGGCTAGATATAATATTTTGATACGAACGCTTGAACATAAAAATGATACAGCTTGGATATCTCCCCAACACCATGAAACTGGTTTTGTCCTTCCTCTCTACCAGGGCAATCATTGTAAGAACTAATAAGGTTCCTCGCTATTTGAACACTGGATATCCCAGGATTACATCAAGTCACAAAAACTCTTAGGAAGACTGTACCCATCGGTCAGCAGGAGCAGTAAGTTGTTCCGCGGGAATAAGTTGACAATGAAAACAATAATGCGCTTAGCATTGACATATGCTTGTCCAGTCAGGGTGCATCCTTTTAAAATACAGAGAATTCAAGTTCAAACACAGCGAAATAAGGTTATCTCTATTGACACAAATGTTTCTGAGCTAAGCTGAACTAACCTGAAAACAGCACAACAGGAAATTTGCCGAAAAACTGCCGAGAAGTTCCATACTACGTTGAAATATTAGGTCTGATGTCTTCTACGAGTACAGATTTAAATTGCCGCTATCTAGTTACCCGCTACCATAAAAATAATAGAGGGCTTTGCAAATAAAGACAGCAGGTCTTCCAAAAAAAAAATCGAAGCCTACATTTTTGACGGTTGGGTAATAAAAAAAAACAATTTTTTTCATTCTTTAATTTTTAAGATTCAAAACTTATTGGAGCACTTGTTAATTTTAAATTTCTTCCTGTCATTTTGGATCAGTTTTAAATTTAGACCGTATTAGTGCTTGTTATAAATTTCTAATATGAGTTATATTAAAGCCAGAGGAATGGTGTAATATATAACTATATCACCGACATTCTATGAAAGGCTTTCCATGGGTAAAACCATGAAATTACGTGTCTCATAGAATTTCAGAGGCATCATACATAACACAAAAATTTTAAGTATAAGTTCACACATAACATGAACCTCAATAAGACGTCCTGATGATCCAGTAAAATAAGGTATTTTGTAACTAACCTCATAATATTTTTTAAATTTGACCTAATTGACTCAAAACTTGGTCTTTCATCTATGTTATCATTCCAGCATCGCTCCATTAAGTCTAGAAGTTCTTCGGGACAGTCCCGCTGGCTTACTGCTGGTCTAAATGGTGGAGTTTCTCGGCTAGCAACTCGTGAAATAATTTCTGAAAAAAAAGAATGGTATAGTTTATTCGTGGAAAATAATAGTTTCTTGAAACTAAACTTATGATGCTTTTTCATTTTGTACAGGTAAAGCCTGAGAAATACGTCTTCCCTTTTTTCCTCGGATATTTTTTCTTTTGATATAAAGTTCCGATGAGCATAGGAGTATCCACTATCCTTTTTAAGCATTTTCCGTTGTCCATAATCTTGGAACAGTTGTGTTATCTCGGTGATTTATAATTTTTTTTTGTGTTTTGTGATTATAATGTAGATTGTTGTAGATGTAGGTAAGTATTCGCCTTTTATTTGTTATTTCAACATTTTACAGGTGCAGTTAATATTCTAGTAAAATAGATATGATGTTAGGAAAGCATATAATTTATTTTACGCTAAAAACCTGAGCTGACTTAAATTTTCTTTACTATATATTTATTTGGAATGTAAGTAGGTATTCCTTCCGAAAATTAACAACTAACACTAACTCTCAGTTCATATTTCCAAAAATTAATAACTAACATTAAGAATTTACATTAAAAAGTTTTACCGGCAAGGTAAATGATACAATTGGCCCTTTACGGTAATTATTCGGATTAGAATAAACCTAGGAAATAGACAGAAATGGCGGGTGCCATTTTGGTTTTTTGATCATTTTCTTGATTCCACACTAATAAAAGCATCTCTGTTATATAAAAATTCATAAATTTGCACTTTTTTTTTTATAGGAAAAACAATTTACTTTCATTTGTTCATATATCTAACTAAAAATTAATAACTAAGAAGTTGACGAACTTTCAACTTCTTAGTTTAATTCTTAATTTCGACTTAAAGAGTGTCCGCTCTGGGATGTTTTCGGCTAAAAGAAAATTTGATAAATACATCAAAATAGAAAAAAATAACCTTATAAACAAACGAAACTGTGTTAAAGTGGCCTTAAAATAGTCAAAACACTCTAGAATAATATTACTTAAACAACCACAACTGAAAAGGAAAAAAAATAGTTTTTACTTTGAGGTTAGAATATGAATGGGGGATTTTGATTGGTCATCCTTAATTTTTACTAAATATTAAATTTTGTAGTATGTTGTTAGTGTTAG
Source organism: Diaprepes abbreviatus (assembly GCA_034092305.1). NCBI lineage: Eukaryota > Metazoa > Arthropoda > Insecta > Coleoptera > Curculionidae > Diaprepes > Diaprepes abbreviatus. The sequence continues at coordinate 5,935,441 of JASJET010000105.1, forward strand.
TGGTTAATTTTTGGAAGTCTGGGTTACAATCTCTTATTTTTTTACATTTTAATGAGCTAAGTTAATATATATATATATATATATATATATATATATATATATATATATATATATATATATATATATATATATATATATATATAGTATTGTATTTTATTAAATTAAATATATTATAAAGTAGGTCATGCTTTGGCTCATGGCACCGAATCACTAGGAAATGGGTATCTTGGTTTGGCGATGGAATTTTTCCTGAAGGTTTGTTGGACTGTAGTAACTCAGTGCTGTTTCACTGTGTTAAATTATTTCTTAGCAGACTGTCGGATGAGCTCCAGAAGGATGGTCAATTGGAAGTCCTGATGCAGGAACGTTGGTGGTGATGTGGAAAACCTTATTCTGTTTTTCTTAAAATTCGACCTTCTGTGTCTTGGATGTGCGCCTAGGCTGAATATTGTCAATTTATGTCAGTGCTGTGCGCATTATCGTTTTGAATATTGTAAGCTTGGTCCTGAGAGATAGCTTGCTGCTTCTGCCGAGTAGTGGATAGTCTGCCCGTGAGCTCCGATGCCTTGCTGATGATGGCATGTCTGGTCTTTCCAGAGTCCACACCAAGTGACGTTATATACGGAGAATGCCCTGCTAGAGAGAAAGGATCGGCTTCGTTATATGGGGAAGATATTTAGAGTTGATATTTTTTCAACCCAGTCTGTCATGCCAGACTTTATCAAAGGCTTTTGATAGGTCTAGCATAACTGTGCCTAGGTCAGCCTTCCTATTGAATGCGGCTGTGATTTCCTGCGCCGATTTGATTGTTTTGTGGATGGTAGAGAGTCCTTCCCGGAAACCAAACTGTTCCTGAGTTCCCTGGTTACAATTTCGATTTTATTCAGTATTGTGATTTCTGTTACTTTTCCTAGGATCTGGAGCAGGCTGATGGGCCAGTAGTTGGAGAGTTTTATTGAACCTTTTTTATGTATTGCCACGACTACCGTCCCCTTCCAGGCTTCAGGGAAGAAGCATAGCCTGTTGATGTAAGTACCTACCTCTATATTATACATATTACAACGAATTTATTAATTTTTTAAATAACTAGGTAGAAACCTAGATATTGAGGATTAAAGAGAATTTAATATAGGAAACAGACATACATGAAATAGCTTTTGCATTTAAAGATTTATTTATTGTAACTTATTACATAAGTTTATAAAACTTTAAAACTTGTGTTTTGAGTCGTACTATAAGCGTTCTTTATCAAGTCTTCGGTAGTATAGTGGTCAGTATCCCCGCCTGTCACGCGGGAGACCCGGGTTCGATTCCCGGCCGGAGAGGAATACTTTTTTGATTTTTAACAGAAAAAATAGAAAATTTAATAATTTATTCAATTTGCACAAAACCGTTGATTTCCTTGGCGTACATTTTATAAATAATGAATAATAAACAAATTATTTAGTATACACAAGTAAAAATATGGCACACGTATCAAGAAATATAAAAAAGTAGATAAACCAATTCAGAAATAAAAAACATTAAGCAGCTAGATTCATAAAAAAAGCTTTAATGATGATCTAGTTGACATAGAAGTTAGATCTTCTGGTTGTTCAGTCTTCTTTTGTTTAGGACGTTTTACAAACTTTTATATAGAGACAATAGGATAAAAGCTTAGAACTTTGCATTTAGCTTGGTTTTAAAGCTAGACTATGTTAGTGAATGAATTTTAATAACGTTAAAATAGTTTATTAACTTGAGCTGTAAAATAATTGTTATTTAAAAATCAATGTACGTCGAAGGCGCCGTGGCTTAGTTGGTTAAAGCGCCTGTCTAGTAAACAGGAGATCACGAGTTCGAATCTCGTCGGGGCCTACTTAACTTTTTTTTATTTTCAGTTTGTCATATATGAACAATACAATAAAAATAACATTTCTATTATCTTTATTTTTTTTTAGCTACCTTATCTCTTAGTAGTTTTACATTATATTGAGCCAACATTGCATTTTATAATATATTAGCTATGTCTTCTCTCTCTCTGGTTAAGACTCACGGCAGCGGGTTACTGGGAAGATATCTCTATCTAGCGAATGGATTGTACCTGAAGCTATGGCCGACTATGGTGTTTAGGTGCTGTTCGACTGTATTGTAGAATTTAGTACTCAGAGAAGAACCACTGAGATGTATTAACTGCTGTGGGGAAACACACGTCATCGTTCAGGGGCTGCTCCAAACACCCCCGACTGATAAATGTAGACATCCCAAGCATTATCGAGTATCCACAAAGGGGCACACAAATAACTGCTCACAGACTTTACAACATCTAGTACACACGAGACATCTTTCAATCACATACCTCAAGACCAGACAACAACCCACATCAGCCACGCAACACAGACGTTCCTAGAGAACATGATGCATTAGTGCTATATAACCTTACCGCCACTGCTAACAACAATATCGGCTAGTAACCACGCACAAGCTCATACACCACTACAATACAGGGAGCCAACCCAAGAGTCTTAGCCAGAACAAGGAAAACCATACTTTACATAAAAAAAACTATACCTTTTAGATAACTTAAGACAGCTTAAGCATATACACGTAACATTGTAACAATAGTTGAATAAAAAAACTAGGAATTAGAAACTAGAATTTATCAACAGTTTGCCGACTTATCGTTTTGAATATTGTATGCTTGCTCGATAGGGACACTTTGCTGCTTCTGTTGAGTAGTGAACAGGCAGCTGTTATGGCATCAATCTTGTCTTTCCATATCAACCAACCTCTTGTCATGTACTAACCCCAAAGTACTTTAGAGGATCATTGGAGTTGCATATTCCAGAGTGTGCATATGGTGTTTCTGAATTTCTTGCATATAATTGCTTCTGTTGGTTTTCAGCTTCCAATGATCCATCCAAGTCTTGAAGGTGCTTAGATGCAGTCCACGAGTAATGAATTTGGTGTTTATATGCGAAGTAGTTAAGGCGTCTGCGTATAGGCTGAGACTAGTGTGGTCAATCTTGGGATGTCCGCAGTGAAGATACAGAATAAGTGAGCACTTAGCAGGAATCCTTGGGAGGTAACATTTAATGATTTATATTAAAAGAATTCAAGCGGAATTTTTTTTTTATTAACAAACAATAAATTAACAACTTTGTTTTAAATTGTAATTTCTAAATATTTTAGGTACTAATTTAAAGTTTAGTTGTAGCATTAAAAACTTTTTTTGGAAAACAATCTAATCAGTATAACAGTCTAATAATTAATACTACCTTGCTCCATCGAGAAATATATATTATAACAGGAGAATGAGTTGACAAACTAAGGAAAAGCATTCACCTTATTTCATAAAACTTTAAATTTTGAGTGTAATAAAATAATCTGTTTTTGAATACCTCAGGTCTTATAAAATTTAATGGAATACATAATATAGTTAACCTACAAAATTTGTTCATTTTATTAGAAACAACAGACTAACAATTTAATTGGAATACAATTATTCACTTTTATCATTCATCTGCCACAATTTTAACATTCATTTTTTTGATTACTTAGAAAAATTTTGTTAATAAAAATGACTAGTTGCACTGATGCACACTGTATGTATATCTAGCATTAAAGAATTAATATAACTAATACTTTTAATTCCTAATTTAATTATTTTGTGTCCATATTCTCCGAATTTCCACTTTGATTTTCCTCCATCAACTGCTTTCGAATTTCTCGGTTTGCTTGTAACAATTCTAATAATTGGGCATGGATGTTGTCATTTTTACTTTCAATGTCATCAAGGGCAGTAAGTAAAGCATCTAACTGATTATCTAAATGTTGGAATTCTTCCGAACTTAAATCTTCTTCATTGAGATCTTCTGTTTCATCTTGAGTTTCCATAGAATTATTGTCTTGCGGTGGTGTTGGATTATCTGAATCTTTATTTTCTAACTTATCTTTGTGTATTTGTTCACCCATATTTGATATTTAAGTGTAAATTAAATGCTGCAAATAAAAACGCAAGGTAAATTGCCATCATATGACTATTTTCAAGGTAAGACAATATTGAGGTTTATATATCATAAATATTATAAATTAAAACTTACCTTGGCAGAAGTCGCCAGAATTTGGTAGCTTAGTGTTCCAATGATGCTTAATTTTTAGAAACAGATTGTTTAATTTATTTTTTCTTTTATTTACTATTGTTATAAGTTGACACTTTACTCACACCCAATCAGCTGATTTTGAAGTGCACGTGAAAATTAGAATGATTGACATAAGAACTCGGCAAAATTCGTTTATTAACGAGCGTTTGGTCATTTCATGTTATTCATTTATTCCCCTTGTTTGTTTTTGAAATACACTGCTCCACAAAATCTAAATATTAGTAAATCTTTTGCCTTAAAAAAATTTGAAATAATAGAAAATTATTAGGATGGTTTTGTAACTAGGTACTTAAGTAAAATTATCTTGACAGAAAAAGTGATGTTAATGAAAACATGGTAAGTATTTCGATGAAGTGAAATCTGGGAAAACGATGTTTTATTTTTTTAATTTTTGATATACCATCTATTTCGAGGTTTCCCAAAATTTTTCTTCGGTCTCTCGGAAGACACAGAAAATTGCTTTTCAATTTAGGTGTAATTTTTATCACTAAATCGTTAAAATTTTGTTACATCCACAAATTTCACACTTATAGAAGCTGCGATATTACAAAAAATTTTATAAATTCGTATATTTTTAGTCAGAAAAATCAAGGTAAAGGACCAACAAATGTTTAAAACAAAATCGCCGAATACATTTGTCAGCGACATCACTTATCTGGAAAGGGGAATACTGACATTTTATTTGGCTTCCAAGTTAGTTTGAAACTAAACTTAAGATATCTTATTTCTATCTAATGTTTGTCTTCATCCTGGTGAACTCGTGGGTTTTTCCTGTTTGTTGTGGCTGGTAAGATGGGTGTTTTCTTCCAAGTGCTTTTGACGATTACGCTTCCAGCACTGCCTGCGTGGAACTTTGGATCTGCTCCGGTATTTTTTCGAATAGCCTCTCGATTGTTGTGTTTAGCTATTTGTTTTGTCTCCTGGTGCCCTGGTTGGGTGTTTTGATTTGTTTGAAGTAGTGTTGTGTGTTTTGTTCTCCTGTCTTTCCACAGTTGGAGGCGATTTTGTGGGGTGCTGTTTAGGTTTTTCAATGTCTGACCTGTTGTGTTCCTCCACAACTGATGCAACTTGGTCGAGCTCTGCAGTTTGACCCTGTATACCCAAACAACTGGCAGTTGTTGATATTCATCTTGATTTTGCTCATTATGTCTCTGATGTTGAGTATCCGGCTTTCACTTCTTGTAATGACAAGGACCATGGGCATTGGTTCTTTGTTTTTGTAATGCCATCGGACAATCTTGAGTGGGTGAAAAACATTTTTGTGCAAGTTTTTTGGTACTTTTGATTACTCGAGGTGGTACGTAGACCGATGTTCGGTATGAATTGAATTCATTTTCTTCAATAAAGATCGAAGATGCAGAACATTTGTACATTTGTACCTACCTTCAACTTCTAAATACCTTCTAGCAGCTTCATAAGGACCACCTCTAACAATAATTTCCTCCAGTATGATGGCGAAGCTATAAACATCGCCCTTCTGAGTGGCAGGATTACCAGGTACCAAAGTCAGTGGTAAAAGTTCAGGTGCCACCCACAACATTTCTAAAAGAGAATAAAAAAAAAGAAATGTAATACTATGTGGCTACAATAATTATTCAAGAACTTACTATTATAATAATTTGCATCCTTAATAACTTCCACAGGCGTGCTTAAGGAAGTCAGCCCAAAATCGGATATTTTTAATACAAATCTTCCATCTATTAAGCAATTGCAAGATCTTAACTTGCCGTGGAAAGATATATCACAGCCGTGAAGATAACTCATTCCCTAAAAATAATATTTAATTTCCTTTTGATGGATCAAAGACAGTTTCTTTTTCATAATATGGACAATAACTTCACAGTCACCTGATATCTAATAAAATAACTATTTTACCTTCACTATGTCGTAAATAAGTGACATCCTAAAATTCCAATCTAAGTGTATATCCTCATTTTCTAATACGTCCCTTAAACTACCTCTTGAACAATATTCAGTTAAAATTAAAATTGTTGGACACTCAATACAAGCGCCTATAAATCTTACTGTGTTTTCGTGCGATACATCTCTCACCTAGAATTTGAAATACATGATAGAATTTTTTATAGATTTTTTAAAATAATATTTTCGGTGTGTGGTAAAATCTAGGCCATAAATGTCGTATCTATAAAAAAATTGTGAAAACAGTTTTCGTTTGAAAAAACCGTTTACAAATAATGTTTCCCCCTCTCAATAGAGATAGTTAAAATATTAACTAAATGTTTACACAAGAAATAGTTAACAGTATTTCGAACTATATTTATCGTAAAAGTCAATTAAGTAATCAGTCGTCAGCAAATTTGTTAGGCTTGATAGAAAATATGCCGGGGGCTAAATACGAATATCACAATGAAATTTAAAGATTAGTAGCTGTACTAACAAATGTATTGTTATCCGTATTCTGTATGTTCATTATATATGCCTATGAATTAAAATTTTGTAATAATTAATTCAGACTTTTTTTGCGAGTCAACTAAAATCTTTAACAGGTATTTTTTAGTTACTTGGTTGTAGTTAAATCCAAAAAAATTGGATTTGTTCAGGAAGCAAAAAAAAAAGTTGAAATTTGTTCCCCAGTGATAGTGATCAAATATTTTGGTCACATGTTTGTGACAGAACACACAATGAGTCGTTTGTCTTTCCAACCAGTTTTCAATATATGAAGTACTTCTGTATTTAATTTTTAAACTTTCTTATTCATTGGACTGATGGAATGTTCTCGTGAAGATATTACGGACGTAATAGAACTTATTCGGAATATTAACTTATTTGCGCTATATGGTACTCTTTAATAGCTTATCAATTGAATCTAAATTAATGCCTTTAATAAAATCATATGCGTTTTCAGTGGAACAATATGTAAGTTGCTATAAAATTTCATGTCTGCAAATAAATTAACAACTCACTTGTTTAATCTCCCACAATAGTTTTTTTGTAATATCAATCTTCTTCTTAGTAATTTTTTTGATAGCCACTCTACTGCCTTTGTGAATTCCCACTGTAGTATATATTTTAGCAGAGGGTAGAGAAGTATTTGAGGCTATTGAGCCTCTACAGCTTGTTAGGCCATATGTCTAAAATAGCAAAAAAAAAACATTATTTAGTATTGTAACATGATATAATAAATGATTTTTGCAAATAAAACTAGGTTGTCATCCTTTAAAAAAAAACGTACTGATAAATAATCTAATTACTATTAAATCTGTCTTACTTCAGATAATTTTTGAAGTGCTAGTTTGGACCCAAATGTTCTTCCTGGTTCCAAGATAACTTCTTCTGGGCGTATTCTCCAGGACATATTGTTTAGATCAGCAGAAGTTTTCATATGTCTAATGAACCAAAGAAAATGGTAATATTGGAGTAATTGCTACTGATTAAAAGTTTTACATGTATGTATTTGCATCATGTTCACGAGTTAATTACTGTAAATGACACAAAAAGCGTTCGTATGTTAAGACGTTTTGAGTACGTCTAAAATGTCAAACGTTACAATTGATATGCCAAATGGCACGGAGCCATATTAAACAAAAAATAAAGAAAATTCTACTTACTTATATGCTATACAAATAAGAGTCGATGAAAACGCTGAAAAAACACCGAAAGCAAATAATCCGTAAATGACGACCATGTAGGCCTCTTTTCCAGCAGCATGTAAAATAGATTTATTATTGTATTATTGTCTTCAAATAATAATAAACAATTATTATACTCTTAACTTGTAGTTGCAAAAATGCAGAAAAATTGAAACAGTAAAGCTGTAATATTAAAAGTTTCCTTCCCATTTTACAATTTTCTTATTCTTAACTTCGCTACTTTGGTGTCAGGGGTGGGGTATTTATGTACTTTTTATTGTAGAAGTTTAATTGAATTTGATATTAAAAAAGCTACCAATTAATATTCTCTGTTAAAAAAGTTTCGTTCATTATTTAATAGATATATTATAACGAAAAACTTTAAAAGAAGTAATTATGTAACAGGATACTATGGGCTACAGAATCGTTTGAAAGCTACAAGATACTGGGACCTGATTAGGTCACCCCAGCGTTCCTAAAGCATGGCAAAGAACTGATCACTCCGGTGCTCTGCAGAGTTCTAAGAGAAAGTCTAGCTACAGGGTATTTATCCACGGTCTGGAAAATATTTAAAATCATCTGGGAGAGATTACTTTCGGACAAAATCTGTTAGACTAATTAGTCTTTAATCAGTTCTGCTAAAGCTTGCATAGAAACTAGTTAAAAGGTACATATGGGAAACATCTTGTTCATTGTAACCTACGACTCGCTTGTATGGTGGACAAAAACAGTTCGGAAGCGGACGAATTTGGGCCTCTCTAAACTCCAGAGACTAGCTCGGCAGCAAAACATAGAGATTAAACTAACACATTGAACACTAGCTGCGTATAACAGTGGCAAGAAAGTCACTTGATAACCTAGGGCTGTATGGTGGTCAAAAACTACTCAGATTGGGGCTGCTTTGGAGCTCTCTAAACTTCAGAGATTGGCACGTCTGTGTGTCACGGAAACTATGCGATGCACCCCGACGGCAGCCATGGAAACCATACTAACCCCCTTCTCTTAAGACTGGCTGGAGTAAAATAAAGTTTGGTGGACTGGACCTGCCCTCGGACACACCTGACCAACTTATTTTTGGAGATGGACATTGAGACCATGTCAAGAGCCTATAACTTTGACAAGGCTTACACCATGCAAACTGAATGAGAGTCAATCTAATCAATTACTAAGTCAACCCGGAAACCTAGTCAAGTTTACGAAAGGGTCCAAAACTGATCAATGTACAGGAGCAGGAACACACGGAGACTTAATATAAGTCAGGCACCGAGAGAGCATCTCAGTGTATTCCATATAATTAGTACCCGTCTTCAAGATAATCTTCTACAGTCTGGTAGCGTTAAAAGCGCAGCAGTGTAAGTGCTCTCATCCCTACCCTGCTATATCCTTCAATCAATAACGGATAATGAACGAGTGTCTAGATACAACAATAATATTATTTTTTATAATGGACATACTGTTAAAATAATACATTTACCTTTATCTCTACATTCTGGGTTATCATCCAAAAATCCACATTTCGGAATATCTGGCGGAGGCCCCTCTCTTCCCCCTGGCCAATGTATTTTTTTTCCTGGCACAGGGGTATATAGCTTATCCAAACCATTGTAATGACCGACAACCTATAGGATTTAATAAAAGTTAAAACCAGGTTTTAAAAATAGGTTTTATAGTACAGTTCCTACAAAGTACCTCAAATTTTCCTGTTATCGGATCCAAATCTAAGATGGAATAGTCTGCATCTCTGTCGCCATTGTCGTCGATGCGAACATGGCCCGTAATACCTAAAAACATTATCTGATAATTTGTAAATCTTTTTTCTTTAGAATCAATTTCATTTCTTTCAAGTAAACCGAATGAAAAATAAGAGAATGTTGCAATATTAACCTAAGAAATCTCTATCCCACATCCTGACAGTAATACTTAATCCATCTCTGATATCTCCCCCTTCCCATAAAGTTTCATTCAAGGCTATTCCAAGTAGATACACTCCATCATAAAAGGCACCAATAACGAAGTTTACCTAAAAAGTGTCATGAAGCGTGTAAATAATTGAAAAAAAAGGAGTAATATGATGAAAAAAATACAAAATTTGGTTAAATTACCTCTTCGCCTTCACTAATAGTGTAATTGTAGTCCCTCATCGATCTCTCTTTAACTTTATCAGCAAAATCTTGGAATTTATCGCTAGTTGGTTGCAAAAGTGATACTCTTAAGAGGGCTTCATAGGCTTTTCTAGCTAAGGAATCTTCAGAATCACCTGCTTTCCAGTCATGATCACCCCAATATGATCCCTAATAATAAAAATTTTTTGTTGTTTAGTTGACTTTTAACTAGAGAGTTCCTACTAATTTAACAAGTGTCCGAAAAATATATTCAAAATTAGAAACTTATTGTCAATATTGTAATAATTGTAAAAAATAAAATCTAATGCATATTCGTGATAGTGTAAAAATAATTAAGTTTAAATCAGAGCTTTCATAAGTCATATTTAGCAGTCATATTAGTTTATAAAGTTAATCATGTACTGATTAACCCGCTTTTAAGGTACAATGTGTTCAGCAAATAGCATTCAAAAGTATTATATTATAATAACTAGACTGTCAACAATAATTGTTTGCAATAAACTATTATCTTTCTTTTTAAAAAAGATATATTGAGTATATTGATTTGTCTTTAGAATTAAGTAGTTTTTCTATCATAGAGAATCATAGTGGTGCATTTACATGCGCTGTATTTAGACTTAAAGTTTTTTTCTTACATGAAATATTTCAACATCCAAAAATGTCCAGTCGCCTTTGGTCATTCCCAGAGCATGAGCGGCAAGCATGAATTTTCTAACCAGCGTCCCTCTGACACTTAAAATGACGACTGAAAGAAACATTTAGTTTAGATAATCACGTAAATAAGTATTTTTAAATAGCAGCCACGCCATTTGTAATGAGTGGAACGTTCCGAATTACAGTTTTAAAGACGACAGTGAACCGCATTTTCCCGGAATTCATTGATCCGCACTTTTTTTTAATAATAATATTGTACCTGAGCTGCTTTCTCTTCCATGACTGCATCGTAGTGTGTGTAGCAAATTTACTAAGTATAAATTTTTTAATATATTTTATATTTCATATAATTTGGTTGTTGCCTACCTCGAGCATACATACTGGCATCTCTTAAATAATTATCGATGGAGTCATTTTCATTTCCATCCAGTTCTCGCACAAAAGAGAGTAAGCCTTCTTTTTTAAGACCATGTTCCAGGTTTTTTCCTAAAAATACAATAAATTTTTCTATTTTAAATGATTTTTTTGGTTGTAAAATTATTTTTTAAATATAAATTTTAATTTTTATTATTGTCGGGTAGTGTATTAATTCTTATAATTTGGAGTTCTATACAAGCTATGTACGAAACCTACTTCTACAAGCCTCGGTAGCGCAGTAGGCAGCGCGTAAGTCTCATAATCTTAAGGTCGTGAGTTCGATCCTCACCCGGGGCAATACTTTTTTTTTCTTAAATTATCTATTGAAAAAGTACGTAACAAATAAATACTTCATAATGTTTTTTTTTAAATTAATCTTTTAGCTTTTTTTGTTGGCAATCATATCACATTAGGGCAAATATTTTATACAAAATGATATTAGATAATGTTTTTTTTTGAAACTATAGTTCTATTCATATACAATTCTAGTTCTAGTTTCTTTATTAGCTTTTAAGTAAGACACATTGCAATATTTTTTTTTCAACACGGTAAATATTTAAATCTATACTAGCAGTATTTTTACTAAAATAACTAGGGAATAGATGTAATGTGAAACCTAAAGAATTCATTACAGTACAATTCGTATAAAAATGTTCAGAAAATACCAAAAAAGCCCTTATAATAATAAAAAAAACGAGAGAGTAAGAAGTAGATTTTTAAAAAAATATAAAGCGTTTTTTTGGGAATTTCCTGAACATTGTTACCCGAAATGTATTGAGGTTTTACGTTATATCTATTCTAAGAATCATTAAGATTGTTTTAGTGATAAATGTGTCAAGTAGGGATTTAATATTTATCACTAAAAATGTTCCGCGTATAAGAGATTAAATTAAAAACTTCCTTCCATAATCCTGAGGGACAAAAAGACATACACGAATTCAAAACCAAATGCCAACAAGCAAACATCAAACCACAGTACGCGAAGAGTACATCAAAAGGAGTCAGAATATAAGGAAAAAGGATAATCGATTATGAAACAATAAAATAAATACTAGATACCACCAACTACCAGTGTCACATACACCAATCAGTGGAAGAATAATTCCTATACATCATCCTGAGAGGGATTTTGGAAACACTACCAGGAGAGGAAGATCTAAGAAACAAACATTATAAATACCTAGATGGCGAAATACTGGGAAACAACATCATAGTGGAAGATTAGAAAACCAAATAAGAATTGCCACGCAGTAACAAATTGCAGGACGTAACCACGTTGTGCAGTTGTGTAGAAAACCACACTTCAGCATTATGCAAAAAGTCAAAAGATGAGTCACCAAAATTCGCATACTGAGGCCCAGCACACTCTTCGTCGTTTAGGGAATGCCTCAAAAGGCCCAAATCCAAGAAAGAAGCCCCTCTATATAACCCACCCGACAGCGCAAAATCAGTCACTCTAATTCTAGTTACTTTATTATCTTCTAAGTATGTTATTACATAACTATTTACTCCGTAAAGCCGCTATAGTACCCTGGGCATTGGATCCATGTTCATTTTGGCCTCTGTTTTTGTTGGAAACTTGTGTGTGTTGAGGTGTTGAGCCTCGCTCTTTAGCTGTGGTCTTTTGAGGTGTCCTCTGAATCAAGCAGGATGTGCTTCTCTACATTTTGGGGAGTTATACTTTTTGTTTTCTGCATTCTGACCAGTGGTCTTAGCCACAACGCAGTTTGGTCGGGCTTTGCAGTTTAGAGCTGCGTGTCCAAACATCTGACAGTTGTAGCACTGTAAGGATTTAGTTCTGGTGTGTTGGTTCTCGACATTGACCTTATTGGCCATGATATGGTGTGGTGGGTAGGACAACTAGGACTATGGCCTCCTTATCCTTAATGCTTTTATGAAGTTCGTTGGTATTTTCGGATTCTGTGAGTGCCCTCTGAGGACGACACGAATGATATGGGAGATTCGTCTTGTCTAGGATGTTCCTTAGATACTTGTGGTCTTCTGATAACTTCGTGTATATTTTTTACTTCTGGGACGGTTTTAGTGTGGTCTAAGCTTATTTGGTTACTTCAGTAGTTCGAGAAGACTTCGTTGTACTTTGTCTTGTATTTTAATACAATTGGGAGGGGCCTTTGGTGTGGGACCGGAAGGGACGGACCGTTTTTGGTCCTCTTTCAGCTCTTTTGTGGTTGGTACCAGAACAACTGCGTCAAAGATTCCGTACCACTGACAGACGAAATTAAAATTTTTTTTACAAATATGATGAACCATTTCCAGGCCTTCCTAATGTCGCTGATATTCAACTGAGCTGCTAGGAACGCTAAGGAACCAACCCCATGGCCAGGATCATCCAATCATAAGCAAAAACACTCCCCAGAGTCTCAGCCAAAACGAAACCATAAATTGGAATATAATATTTATAGATTTATTTTAATAAATAGTTCTAAATTTTGTAAACTTGCCTGCCAAGTATAAACATAAGAAAATGTAAAAAGAGTATATAGTTGCAATGTAATTTATTCAAAAGTTAATAAAGAAACTAGAACTGTGTTGCATGTTATAAGAAATGCATTGTATAGTTTCAAATGGCATTTAAAAATAAAATGAGCAATTCTATAATTATACCAATTGATAATTGTTACTTAGTATAAATTAAACAGAGCTCAAAAAGTTCGGCATGTCAGGATGGCCGAGCGGTCTAAGGCGCCAGACTCAAGGTTTCCTTGCCTACTTCGTAGGTTTCGAGCGTTCTGGTCCTCTCTGAGGGCGTGGGTTCGAATCCCACTTCTGACAAATACCTTTTTTTTTGTCTTTATTATTTTAGATTATCATGTTTCTTTAAAAATTTTTAACTTTTCAGGTTTTTGTTATTTTTTCAAATTCTATATATCAAATACAAAATGCCCATTTGCTAGGGGCAGGTTCCCGTTACCAAGTGACCCCTTTCCATGAGAGCCCTTGTCAGAGAGAAATAAGACTCATTCTTTTATATATATATATATATATATATATATATATATATATATATATATATATATATATATATATATATATATATTATATTTACTGAATGTATAGCATTAAGTTTGTAAAGTTGCACTATCAAGTCAAAATCAGCTAAAATAAGAGAAGCTGTAAATTCCTTTGAATGCCAATAAAGAAAACTAGATGTATATTTTAATCTGCCTATATTTTTTTCAGATTTTAGGATTTGAAAAGATCTAAAAATAAAAGTTTTAGAAAAGTGGATAATCATTAAAAATATTGTGCCTATTTTTTTTGTGTATTATTAGTGTTTAATGTGTAATTCATTAAATTTAAAAAAAGACCGACGAGGATGGGATTCGAACCCACGCGGGCAGAGCCCATTGGATTAGCAGTCCAACGCCTTAACCACTCGGCCACCTCGTCATGTTTACAGTTTTCTATTATATAATACTTACGGAACATTACAAATTAATCATTTTATACTATTTTAAATAACCGCTAAGTAAATACTTACCTACAGTAAGCGAAAATAGATCAGATCGATCTAAAATGAGTGCAATATGTTTCCACCTGAACTGTTTGATGATGCTGGAAAAGACTTTTTTTAATCGGCATTGGCAATAAGACATCCTCGTGAGTGTTGGATACTTGCTTTTATCTTTCAAAATGCCCTAAAATAATTATAAATTACTTTGTGAAGAAAAAAAATGAAGGCGCGTATTAATGTGGGTTCTACTGTATATTTATGTAACAAAAATATTCTGATTAATCAGTGAGAGTGGAATAGAGAAAAATACGCAGTCCTCAATGTGCCCCGAGACACACTGTTACAGAGATTTCGCAGAAGGAAAATATATAGCATGTGAGATTTCCAAAGTAGTTTTGGGTTCAAGTTCACTCAAAAACTTAATATTGTTCTCATCCTCTCCCCCATTCATATTTTCCAGATCTCTTAGTGAGAAGATGACCCTGTTGGTTTTGCTATTATTAAAGATAAGCCTGTTTGCTACAAAACACTCTTCTGCTCTCTGTTGCGCCTTCACAGTACCCTCAAGCACCTCCCCCGCAGTACCAGCGGTACAAGATATTGTGGTGTTATCGGCAAAAAGTGTGTATTTCACCTTAGAATCCATCTTGGATAGATCATTTATATACACCAGAAACAATATTGGTCCCAATACCGAGCCCTGAGGAACTCCTATATTTAAAACACTTTACGTCGAGGACACCCCGCCAACCTGCTTGATTTGGACTTTTAAATAAGATCTAATAAGACTAATGCTGTTGAAAAACAAGTTGTATTTTGCAAGTTTTTGCAGGAGAATACCTTGGTCTACACAGTCAAAAGCTTTACTAAGATCGCAGAGAAGGACTGAGCTATATTGAATTCGGTGGAATGGTTCCAGTATGTAGGATACAAGATCCAAAATACACAGCACAGTGTTCTTGCCCTTTCGGAAACCGTAAAGCAATTATTCCCTTCCAAGAATTCAACTATTTGCAGTGCCATGCTTTTCCCAAAATTTTTGAGACAATAGCAAGTAAGAATATTGGTCTATAGTTCTCAAGCAAGTTTATGTCTCCCTTTTTAAATATCGGAGATACAATAGCTTTTTTAAGAATTGAGGGAAAGGTGTCCTCTACTAAACATATGTTTATTAGTTTCGTGAGAGGTACAATAATAAGATCTTTAACAGTTTTAATAAGTTTGATGTTCAGTCCGAATATGCCACTGCTATTTTATTATTAATACTACTAATCGTATCCCGTATGTTATTAAATGTAGTTTCCCTGAAGGAAAATTGATTTAGTGATGTACATTCAAAGTCCATTGGGTTTAGGTTAGCATTGGGGATATCTTTAACGAGATTAGTGGCGATGTTTGATAAGAAATCATTAAATTGGTCTGGATTTATATTGTTTTTTTGTATCTTGTTTATATGCCTCAGCGGCCCTGATATCAGGCCAACTAAGAGACATAATCTGGAACAATAAACATAAGACGGTTGAGAGCAAAGCAAGAATTTACAAGGTCTGTGTAAGACCGATACTGACCTACGGCGCAGAAACGAGAAATTAAACCACAAAGACACAACAAATTATGAGAACCACAGAAATGAAAACGCTGAGAATGATCATGGGAACAAGTTTAAGAGATAGAATAAGAAACGCAAAAATACGCGAGTACAGCGGAGTGGGGGATGTTGTGAAGTGGGTTCGAAACCGTCGTAGGCAGTGGAGAGATCACGTGGAACGAATGGACGATGACAGACTAGCAAAAACGGTGATGAGAGAGAAACCAAACACCAAACGGCCGCCTGGACGGCCCCCCAAAAGATGGAAAGACAGCTGGATTTCGACCTCAAACGAGGATCGATGAGGCATTGTATAGATAACAGAACTTGGTTCTACGTAGAAGAAGAGAAGAAGAAGAAGAGTTATATGTGTTTCCTTATACTGCCTATGACGTTTTGATCAAATATAAAGGTCCGTAAATACAGTCTTTGTTAAATACATTATGACATTTACGGAACACATAAATTTTGTGGATGATCTGCCGAAATAGTCCATTTTTGTGGATCCTCATATATATCTTATGTACCTCCCCTGGAACCACTTGGGGAATCAATGATCTAGATCCATATGCTGTAGGCTGTACAGAAGCTGAATATTTTACAGTTTGCTAATATATATCTTATTATGGATCTATAATATCAAGTGGATTTCAGAGTACAATTTGGGTTTTCCTTTAAAAAAATTGTTCATACTTTTTAAGATAAATTTTAAAACAATTATTTTTTGTATCGCATAAATTTTGTGGATGATCTGCCGAAATAGTCCATTTTCGTGGATCCTCATATATATCTTATGTACCTCCCCTGGAACCACTTGGGGAATCAATGATCTAGATCCATATGCTGTAGGCTGTACAGAAGCTGAATATTTTACGGTTTGCTAATATATCCTATTATGGGTCTATAATATCAAGTGCATTTCAGAGTACAATTTGGGTGTTCCTTTAAAAAAATTGTTCATACTTTTTAAGGTAAATTTTAAAACAATTATTTTTTTGTATCGATTACTTGTATTAGAGCAAGATCACGTCAAGTGGACCCCCCATTTTCCACTTAATCATAAAAATTAAGTCCATATATTTTTTTCATAAGTAGTTAGTATGAAAAATTGATCCCCCAAACGATTTTGAAAAATTTTAATTTTAACAACAATTTTTTTTACAATGAAAATTTTAGGTATTTTTAATTAAAAATTAGATTTTAAATCAACCGTTAAAGATAAATTAATAAAATTTTCAGGATTTACTGTCAAATGTATATATTTTAAGAAAACATTAATAAATAAAAATTATTTTTTTATTATCATATTGTTAATTAACTTTTAAGTTAACAAATGAAAATTTTATTGATTTCTCGGTCAAAATTTAAAGTTTTTTTTCATCAGTCCCATGCGTTATTTATCTAAGTTTAAGATTCCGGAAGAAAATTTCACTGCTCGCGATTAGTTTAAACAATATGAATTTATTTATCACAGCGCGCCGGCTGCCGCGCGCTGTCAGAACAGCGGGCGGCCGAGCGTCAGACTACATTGCAGCTTCGGTTGATTATAATTACAATTAACAATTAAAAATATAATTATCAAACGAATTTTATTATTATTATTATTACTTTTATGATTAATACAATAAATAAATTTTCTATTATTGAACAAAAACAGAAAAAACTAACTAGTAATTAATTATTAAAATTTATGAACTTCTCGTAATCTAAATTTCATTTTTTTTTTAAAACTCTGTTAGTAAAAACTTTCTCATCCTCCGATACAAGTTTACATTCCAATAATACAGCATCCAATGGTTTAAAATAGTGGAATTGACGAGTATTTTTTATTGTAATTGCTCGTTCAAATCGTTGTTGATACTTTTGTTCATGTAGTTCATGATCCTGTTGGGAACAGAAAGCAAAATGAACTTTTTTAAATGAACCTTCTGCCCACTGGAAAAAGGAACGTGGTGTAGTAATGTGATTATTTTTGTCACGTTGAAGAGTAGCGCGGAAGGCCTGTCTTTTTACACTTCCTGCTAAGCCGTCACACGCTTCTTTTCCATGAGATGTTGCGAAAAAATTCCATTCCACTTCAACACCAAAATCATTTAAATGGTTTATTAAGTTCGCAAAGTTATATTTGTTTTTATATTGGGAAGCTGCTCCATCGGAAAAGTACTTAATTTTTTTAACATTCTGAGCATCAAATTTATTTTTTAAAAATTCAATTAGTTTTGCATTAAAAAGATGGACCGAACTTGCGTCGTGACTAACTTTCTCAGAAATTACTACTAAATTTTCATGCTTTATTTCATCATTTTCTCTATAATACGCGACATACGGATGAAGTGTAGCCTGATCATTAGACCAATGGTGTGACTGGATTGCATCTTGAACAAAAAATGAATAATTTTCGGAGAAATCCAGACAGACTATAAACTCTCCAGCTTCAGCAGATTCTTTTTGTTTAGAGAAGAAAGATGCTTGAGATTTTGCTACAAAATCATGCTTCAATAGCTCTGACCACTTATTTTTCAGCTCACTTAAAAAATCTTCTTTGGTATAAGTTGCTTCAACGATTTCAGTCCTGTAAAATTTAAAACGAATGTGTAAGATTATTAACTGAGTAGAAAAATAGAAAACAATAATAACTAGATAAATTTATAAAATGGAATTCGATAATTTTGTATCAATAATGTTAATGTGATAAATTTTTACTCTTATTAACTAATAAACAAATAGAAATTATTTAATTATCTAATTAACAAGTTATTCTTCTAAAGTGTGTATTAAGATTACTAATTATGTGAGTAATTTGTTAACATTTAGTCTTTTATCTTACCTGTCAGTACTTTTCCACTGGCTAAAAGTTATTTCCTTTATTTCATGACTATCAATCAATAGTTTTAACTTCTTGACGACGAAATCAACTTCTGGACACTTTTTACACGTTGAAAAGAAACATGATGATGTTGGTTGCACGCAAACAGAACTTTGAATCAAGTCATTTAAGCTTTCAGGGAGATCAATTCCTTTTTTTTTCAGTTCATTTTTCAGTCCATGCAATTGTAATTTAGCATTTTGGTGAATTTTGCATACACACACATTGTGTGTTCCACTTTTTCCAGCTGAAATACATTCTCGTGGTCGTAGAGTCTGAAATTTAGTCTGTCCAATTTTTTCATCCGGGAAAGCTTCTATGAATTTTTTATATAAGTCATTTATGTTAGATAATAGAAGTCTTTTCTGTTTCTGAACTTTTTTACCATTCTCTGAAACCGTAACATAATCTTTCATTCCAGGCATCACACGACTAACATCATCAGATAAAAAAAAATTTTTAACGCGATCGAGTGTTGAATTGCCTAGGCTTTTTCCTTTCTTAGTATCAGGCTGTGACGCAAATCCTGATTTTTTTCTAATATTTTTTGCAGTTTGTACCATTCTCTTTGAAACTTTAAATTCGCGTCGTATCATTTTTATTGACCAATCTAACGGAAGAGTAGTCAACACTTGGATTTTTTCGGATCTACTATTTGTTTGGTCAAATGCAGTCTTAAAATTATTTACAAGAACTTCATTTGGATTTTTATGATTAATATT
This sequence comes from Diaprepes abbreviatus, assembly GCA_034092305.1. Classification (NCBI taxonomy): domain Eukaryota; kingdom Metazoa; phylum Arthropoda; class Insecta; order Coleoptera; family Curculionidae; genus Diaprepes; species Diaprepes abbreviatus. The sequence continues at coordinate 5,955,018 of JASJET010000105.1, forward strand.
AGTACCACTTAATTTCTTCACAGAAGTTAGAATTACTTTTTTACACTCAGATACACTCGACACTCGTCTCAATTTTATTGGTGTTTCACCGACCTCTAATAGCAATTTATTAACGTTATTAATTTTTAATTGATTATCTACAGCATCACATTTAAAAGTTGGATCTTTCGTGTTATCATCTTCGATCTCATCTACTTCTGGATCAGTCACATCGATACTTACATAATTATTTACAGGTTTTTCAGCAGGATTATCAGGTTTTCCAGGTTTACGACCAAGATATATTGCTCTCTCACAAGAATTGCACATGTAGTATCCAATAAAATCTTTAAAATCGTTAGCTCCATTGCCTCTGATCAGAACTAAATTTTTAATTACGTATTTATGATTCTTTTTATTCAATGGATTGCAACATTTATTTACTCGGCCCATTTTAAATCACAAAAATTATGACTAAGATAAATAATAATTAAAAGAATATAAATAATTAAGTAACAAAACACAAATTGACACAACCACAGTTTTTCTTATTTCTAATAATTATTTAACTCACGTCTGAACTTATTTAACGAATAAATTGAAATGACTGCTTAAAATTCTCTTTTGTTATTTACGTGGAGACGCAAAAAACAAATAAAAATCGTAACCGAGCGGTTTATTTTTTTTTTTTTCTAAAAATGGAGTACTTACTGGTAAATTTAAAATGATAGCATACTAAATTACGAAGAAAAAATAAATATAAAATACACGGTTTTGTAAAATTTTTAATTGATTATCAGTTAATTTTCGCTGATCAATGTAATACTAAAAAAAAATTTTATTGCATTGTCCATAAGATTTTTACAAAGATAAAATTTCTCTACTAATAATAGTAATCATAAAAATAATAATAATAATAATAAAATTCGTTTGATAATTATATTTTTAATTGTTAATTGTAATTATAATCAACCGAAGCTGCAATGTAGTCTGACGCTCGGCCGCCCGCTGTTCTGACAGCGCGCGGCAGCCGGCGCGCTGTGATAAATAAATTCATATTGTTTAAACTAATCGCGAGCAGTGAAATTTTCTTCCGGAATCTTAAACTTAGATAAATAACGCATGGGACTGATGAAAAAAAACTTTAAATTTTGACCGAGAAATCAATAAAATTTTCATTTGTTAACTTAAAAGTTAATTAACAATATGATAATAAAAAAATAATTTTTATTTATTAATGTTTTCTTAAAATATATACATTTGACAGTAAATCCTGAAAATTTTATTAATTTATCTTTAACGGTTGATTTAAAATCTAATTTTTAATTAAAAATACCTAAAATTTTCATTGTAAAAAAAATTGTTGTTAAAATTAAAATTTTTCAAAATCGTTTGGGGGATCAATTTTTCATACTAACTACTTATGAAAAAAATATATGGACTTAATTTTTATGATTAAGTGGAAAATGGGGGGTCCACTTGACGTGATCTTGCTCATTAGTACTTTTCGCATTTTTCATAGAGGATATCTCAATATCTATACTAATTTTGGTCGAAATCAACTGCAATGAAATTTTTAGTCCGACATTCTGAAATCCACTGAGCTATTTGAAAGAAGTACTTGCAGACAAAATACTTAGCAAATCAATTTTTCTCTTGTTAAACCAAGATTCTTTTCAAAAATTAAGATTAGAAGGCAAAGGTTCCTGAAATTACAATACCTTTTTCCGCTGAAGTAAACTTTAGGGATGCTCAAAAAATAAGGTGTTCATTAAATAAAAGCGAGATTATTTCAGTTTAATTAAGGTGCTTTTTAAAAAACTTTTTTACTTCTGCTTTGTGTAATATCTTCCGTAATATGTTTTTGTCAAAGAGAAAAAGAAACCAGACATCTTTTTTTTTATTTATTTAAACAGGTAATTTGCTTCATTTCTGTAAACTTTATTAGACTTGTTAAATGATATTACAACGCTCTATATCACACCGTCCTGACGTACAAGACTTAATTTAGGGTAACATAGGTTTTTGCCCCTTTGTTAACCTCTACTCTACTACCCCATCTTTTGTTATAGTATTCTGAGTTTCAACCCTAATATATTAAAACAGTGGCAGTCTCAAAAGAACTATCGTGTCAGATAATAGAAGACATATCGCCCTCATAGCTACCGTTTCTGGTTTCTTTATTAGTTTCAAACTCTTACTTCTTTTTAATAGTTATATTTTATATAGACAAGATTTAAATATTTATTAATAATATTAAATTAAAATAAGATATAACTTTTTTATATAAAATAAGTCTATGTCTTAACTAGACCTGCTTGATGGAAACCTTTTGTTGACTTCTTAATTCTGATTGTGTTTGCTTCCGGACTTTCTGTGTCGCTGTCTTGGACAATAGTGGCAGGAGGAAATTTTGGAATTGCACCGTCATGTTGTTGAAGAGACTCCGTATTGATTTTTTTAGTGCCAAGAAAACTGCTAAGATATTCTGTAACCTATTCTGGTGGGCCATTGGGGATATTTTGGTATTCCTGGGCGTTGGTTTGCAAACTGATGTATTTTGCTAGTGTGAACCCTTAGTGATGGCTTCATCGTTTTGGAATTAGGTCTTTGTGGCTTATTCCTTGCTTTTGTGAGCCATTGATTTAACTTCTATATTAGTTGGGTTTTGTAGCTTCGTGTCTTGGCTGCGACTTTTTGAAACATGCTCTACAAGATGCAGGATGGGTTCCACGCAGTTTGCATAATGACGTGAGTAGCTTATTGCTTTTGGCATTCCGGCCAATCATGTTTCAAGCCACAACTGACGCAAATGGGTTGAACTTTTCCTATTATCTCCTTTGGTCTGTATATGCGCCCCTCTTTTTAGGACACAAAGCGAGGACTATGGGCATCGCGTCTCCGCTCTTATAACGCCAACTAAGATCTCCTGCGATTTCACCTTCTGTAACATTTTCTAAGATTCCTCTTAGTACCATTTGTAGTGGCATTTGTTCTCATCGTGACGTGTCCAGTATGTTTTTGAGTATCATATGGTCATTGTTGTCTTCGGATAGATTTTCGCTCCTTCTATTGTTGTGTACTAGAAAGAGAGACTCTATGACCTGGTAAACCAGCACTTTTAGCCACGCCTACCAGATAAACAGTACGCTTTTTTTTATTCAAACAAGCATCCATTGCAGATTTCGGAAAACAAATTTGGTACATCATCGACAACTACGCCAGCGTTTTGGTTCTAATTTATTTTAATAGCTTTTAATTAAGTTACAATGCAACTATGTACTCCTTTTACATCCTGTTATTTCATTACTTGTAGGGTAACTTTACACAAATTTAATATTAAAAATCTAATACTAAATTGAAACATAAGATTATATTGTATAATTATAGTAGATCTCCTTCCTCTCTGCCTGGGGACGTTATGGAATGGAGTCACTAAGAAGAGGGTACCTACACCTGGCAAACTGCAAGCTCTGTGGACTCTCTGGTTGTGATGTGTTGCGGTGGAGGCATAGAAATTAGCGGCAGTGGTTCGTGAGAATTCCAGTAGTATAGGCAGTTGGAGATTTCGGTGAAGTTGGATGTTGCTTAGAAACTATGGGGCGGGCATCTAATGGAGAACTTTGTTCTGTTGGACTTGCAAGTCTTCCGCATTTTTGAGAGGAATCCTCATGTTGGGATAGTAACGCCGTTCTTATGATTGTCTTGTATACAATGAGTGTGTTTCTAAAGGTATTCAACTTCGTCGGACGATAAATGGACGTAAATAGCCTGTGAGCCGTGTTGCCTTTGGGATGGAACCAGATTAGCCTCTGGTAGTAGCTGGTCTACTTATATGATACCATACCACCTTAGACACTCCACGTTGGTTGATTATTAGTTTATCTGGTTTTAGGAAAAGAATGACCTTGGACTTTGCAGAATTTGCTTTGATTTTCCAATGATCCATCCAAGTTTCCAGACTGTTCAGGTATCTTTGCAGCCTGGAAGTGATAAAATTGGTGTTTCGGCATGGACTGATCAGTGTCATTTCGTCTGCATAGAGCAAGAGACTGATCAGAGTTTGAGATGTTTATGATAAAGACGTTGAACAAGTGAGAACTTAATGGTGAACCATGGGGAATCCCTGGGGGACACCTGCAACCGTAATTCTTCAAGTGAATATGGTGTAGTCAATCACCAACATGCTTTCTATTAACCCATAGAAAGGCGTCAGGTCAAATTGGAAAAAAATAGGGTAGGTATCTCCTAGTACGTGAAAAGTGGGATGAAGACCTTTTATGTCTACCTCATCGAGAATGATATCGTTAGATAGGTCTCCAAAAGTGTAATTAAATACTTCATATAACAATTTTTATTTATGTACATCCTTCGCGAAATACGAGCCTCCTCCAAACAGATAGGTTGGAAACTTTTTATCTTATCCTCTTATATGCCTCCAAAGTTGCTTAAAACATTTTTTTCGTCAGCTAATCTATGAAATAAAATAAAACTTCCGATAAAAAAAACAAATAATAAAAAAAGTAAAAAATGTTCCTTGGAGTAAAATAAAAGAAAAAACATCTGCTACAGAACTCCAACAAAATATGTGTCTAACACACAAGGCCGGTAAATTGGAAAAATGCTTTTAACAAGAGAAATTATAGATTCGCCTTCTTATATTGTAATTAATATACCATAAGGATTAAATAATTATTGAAACATAGGTGTAAATAACACGCCTCTGCTGGTTATGTACTTATTAGCCCACTATAGTTCCGTTTCATCCAATAATTGTGCTTCAAAATCTAGATGGAGATGATTACGATATTATCCGGTTTAAATTATAATTTAGTAAAGCGAGAAATATTCGGTATCAGATGTTTACATCACATAATCCTATATATTACTTGTCTCTTGTAATTTACCACTACATACATAGATATAGTCGGTATTCGTTTAAAGTATGGGTAAATATTTACCCATTTAGGTATCAAATATCGCAGTATATTCTTTTAATTTAGGTCCCGAAAAGGATTTACGTCTTTCAATTTGTTTGCACTTTGTGAGAACAGACCGAGCATGGTCTTGCCATAAGTTTTTTCCATAATAAAGTTATTTGGGGGTCTCTGTACACCTTTTTCTTTATCTAGATGCGTGATTATAGTAACATGTTTACAAATATACAATACAATACAATCAAAATCAATAAATTCACCCCACATAGTTTTAGGTCTTTACTTAATCCTATGCCATTCAACCTTTCTCTCTTTCGCTGTAAGGCCCGAGTGGAATCAAGTTTCTACTCTTCTGCATTCTTCCTTCCATCGCTTCTTATTCTGGTTCTAGTATCTGATTCCTTCCCACTTTACCCCTCTTCTTTCCGCTGCTCTCCAACATTGTTGTTTCATTTTTTCTTCGTCTTTCTTTCTCATTTTCTCTTCTCACTTGCGTTTCATACATTTTTTCGGCAGTCTCTCTTTATTCTGGATTGATCTCATTTCTTGTTTTGTCTCTCTTAGTTTTAGAAAACCTCGTCTCAGTTGCATTCACACGTGTCTTTTCCGCCGTTTTCTATGTCTTACTACTGTACATTATTGTTGTTGTTATCACTTAGTTCACGATTTCTTGGATTTTCTTGGAAACATTCTTGTAATATAGATCATTCTTTCTGCTTTTCTTCATTCTCTCATTGATTTCTTGATTTATTTTTCTATCGCCTTGTATTATTGTTCCAAGATATTTATAATTTTTCACCTGTTCTAATTTTTCTCCTTGTAAGCCTTTTCTTTTTTCGTGCAATTACCACTGGTCTTTTCGATTTTTATTTTTATAATTATCTTTGTACTTTTCTTGCCTCAAAATTTCTAGCAAACATCATTTTTAGTTGTTTCATTGATTTCCTTAGCTTCCACTATCGACAACAGTAATGGGCACCTCTGTTTCACTCCTATCTTTGTTCCAAATTCTTTAAACTCTTCGTTATTGGTTCTTACTATGTTTGTGTTCTTCATATACATCTCTTTAATTATTTTAAATGTTCTTTTATCTCTCTTTCTTTTTTGCAAAGCCTTCAATCGTCGTCTTTTCTTATACGATGAAAAGCCTTTTCTAATTGCAAGTCTATAAAATAAACATGAATCTCTCTTTTCTTGTTAATACATTTTCGTTTACTTGTCTTATCGTAAATATTAAGTTTTCTGTATCTCTTTCCTTCCTGAAGCCATGTTGAGTGTCTGCTAATCCTATTCTCAGTTATTTTTCTTTCCATTGCTTGTTAATATTTTTCCAGAAACGCTTGCTAATGTAATTCCTCTATAATTATTACAACCCCCTTATATATTGGCAATATTATTCCCGAATTTCATTTTTTGGGAATTAGTATTTTTTGTATAATTTCATTCATTAGTTTGTTTAGTGGTTCTATTCCCTTTTCTCTCAAATACTTTATTATTTCGAGTGTTATGCTGTCTCTTCCAGGAGAAGAAGCTTAGTTTTTCTTGCTTTGTAACATTTAAACTTAGTTTCCTTTAAAATTCTTAATGATTTATGAGAAACCCCAACATCCATTTCAATAGTTATGCTCAATGTTGAAGGATCTGCCAGAACACATGTAATTACATTCATAATTTCATTCTCTTAACATTCTTTTGCATAGGTCTTTGGTCTTGATTTTTTAAATGATCCAAAATTGATTAAGTTTTCCTCTTAAAAATTGCCGGCGTGGGTTGTTCGCACTTCAGATACCGTCTAAGTTTAGATTGAAACCCACCCTGAGGTCTACTATTAATAATTTGTAGGGTATGCAAATTTAAAAATAATGTTCTCCACGCTAAACTTTATTGAGTTAGGGATAAAGTTGTAATTAATAACTACAAATTTGTTATCCAAATTATAATTGGAGGTAACAAGGTTATATACATGCTATGAAGCTTTAGACCAAGAACATCGATAAAAAAACAGCTCAGCCGCAAGATATTGCAATAATATAACACAAATATAGTAACATTAATGTGATTTTCACACATAAAAATTATAGAATGAGTTCTTATGCATCTGGGGTCTCTACAAATTAGCTTTAACCACTGTTTTCTCGTTATAGGATCCATTGGAATAGGAACAAACACCTTTTTTGGAGTGCTGAAGTGTTTACGGACGTTGATGAGCATTATGGCCCAACTCACCATTTATAAATCGTTTTATCACGATATATAAACAAAAATCTCAAGAAATCAAACAAACTATCCTTTAGCGTTACTTTGATGTAATGTCATACATGTCACTTGACCAGCTCCAGCTCAAATTGCTTTTCAACACGTTTTTTTTACCATGTAAACTTTTTAAATCAAATATCTCTTTATTCAATAAAAAGTTTTGTGGTACTACTAATGAAAAACTCAAAACTTGAATGAATGGCCTCAAAGTTGAAATACAATAAAATAGCCAACGTATACAATAAAATAGCAAAGTTAAAAACACTAAATCCAAACATTTACATAAATGTAAAAATAAAGTAACATTCACATAACATTTTATTATCAAACATGACATTTAAAATTCATTTAAAAAGTTCAAAGAACTCATTCTACGTATATGGTTCAATATGAACCAACAAATCAAAAACAGTTTTCTTAAAATATTTGAAAACCTGATCCAAATTCACTTCGATTGGTAGAGGATTAAAAAATTTAATTGCCACGAAACCAGGCCCTTTTTCTGCAGTGGCAGTGCAGTGTTTAACTTCATGCTTCTTAAACTTGTCCTTGTTTTTAAAGAGAAACCGAAAGCACTCATAAATAAAAATTGCTGGTAAAGTTAAGATACTTAAGGTTTTAAATTTTCCCCTGCAGGAATCCAAACAACTAATGCCATAAAGTATACGAACTGCTCATTTCTGACTTTTAAAAGCCCTTTCTGATGCGCTGGTCCCACCCCAGAACATCACTCCATAGCGAAGAGTTAAATATACATTTTCAAAATGTACAATTTTTAAGTTTTTCTTGGTTAAACATTTTGACATTACTCGTAAGGAGGATGAAGCTGTGTTTATCTTATTGCATACCTCGGAGATACATTTTGTTCAATCTAGACTACGATTAACATATAATCAAGTGTAATGTTCCCGGTTCCAAACTCAACTGTCCGATTGTTTTGCTTTGTTGAAAAACGAATGTGATGGGTCTTTTCAGTGTTCAGTATTAATTTGTTCTTCCTAAACCATTTTTTAGCCTTGATAATCGTTCATCAGTAATTTCATGGGATTTGCTAATGAGATGCTGATGGTTAAGATATTTATATCATCAGTAAAATTAACAAGATATCGCCTTTCACCCATAACTGTAGATGCCAGGTCGTTAATATAAAAAATGAACAGTAGTGGTTCCATAATGCTTCCCTGCGGGATGCCCATGGTTAAAAAGGCAACATCTTAAAAATACTGAACCCCATCAAATTCCACTACAACTTCCTGACGTCTATTTTCTTGATATGAACGAACCCAATCAAGAGCAGGTCCCCTTTACACCATACCTCTCAAGTTTTTGAAGCAGAATCTTGTGGTTTAAACTGTTAAATGCTTATAACAAGTCCAAAAATGTCCCCAACGATAAATGCTTGTTTTCAAAACTTTGTAGAATTTTCTCAATGGAATCATTTACAGCTGTGTTCACAGATCTACATTTTAAATAACCATGTTGTGTTGGGCTTAGTAAGTTTTTTGAAGTAAAAAATTTGAGTAGTCTGGAACACAGAGGAATTTCAAAAATTTTTGAGAAGGATGGTAATAGGCTTCTTCTTTCTTCTTCTTTCTCAGCCCATTGACGTCCACTCCTGGACATAAGCCTCTCCGATGGTCCTCCACTGGGATCTGTCTCTCGCCTTCTGGAGCCCAGCAAACTGTCTTATACTCAAAACGCTGTATATCTTTAAAAATTTAGTAATTGTAACGGTTTTTAGTTGCCATACATCAAAAAAAAATGTTCCTCATAAATATAACTAGGGTCGTTCATTTCGATTTTCTGTCTTCCTCTCGGGGTAGAGAAAAATAAGTTATTTTTACAATTGAAACAACATTTATACTTATTTCATAATTTTTAACATGTTTTATTATCTAAAATTTTATAATTTTTCAAAATATCCCATTAATATTTGTATAAAAATATGAATGTTAACACGCTTACCTACTCCGTATCTACTCCAGACATAACATAAATCGGAAAATACTGATGATTTTCCCTCCTTGTTTCTCTTAATAATAATGAAAGAGATAAAAGATATCACAGGTCAGGAGCAAGGAACACAAAAGAAAGCCGCTGTTATTTACATAACCTTGCCTCAGACTAACTGTGTCTTTATTTTGTCCTATAATAACGGCAAACAATATTATTAAAGGCATTTTTGTCGACAACGTTGCGATATTTTTATTATATTACGATATAAAATAGTTTAGAAACTTTGTGCCGCTATTTAATATTGTAGTGTTTAGTGTTTGTGACTTTAAACACTTGATAGCCTATAAATTTTAGACTATCGTTATTATAATAAAAACACTTTACTAGTGCTTGTTTTTATTGGATTTATTTAGGTTTTCTAACTGGGTATGGATGTACATATGGAAAATTTTAATCAGCTTGATATACCGGTAAGTAACTAATAAAGAGGTTTTTTCTTGTAGTATCTCTTTCGAAAACGTTAAGCAACATTCTGTCGAGTTTTATGAAAATACAGAGTATTTCAAACTCATGTGTACTCTATGATTAGTTAATACAGCTTGTACAGAATGTAATTAAAAATATTTAAAATATTATAACAAAGAATAATACAATAGCTGAAAACAAGGGAAACTGTTCCTTGAAACTTATGCCTGAAATGCTTAATTTTGGAAGAAAAAAATAAGATGAACGAAATAGTACACATGCACAAATTTTTTAGTTATTTTTACAGGGAACGTTTTAGATTTCTAGGTATTTATTGGATTTAGTGAAGATTTAGAAGATTATTAGAGTACTTTAAGGTAGTTTTTGGAAAAGAAAACGAAATCGTAGCTCCATTCTTAGTATAATGTACTCTCTAGTATACAGGACCCTATCATTTTTCCAACCTATAATCTATATGAAAGAGGCCACTTTTAGCAACTTACATTTGTGTTTTAGGATATGGAGAATCACCCTTCTTCTTCAGGTATGCAGAGTCCTAAATTCCGCCACATAAGAAGCTGTCCTATAGCCCAGGATTGGATTAAATTTACTTACGATTATGTTAAAAGGAAGCTGCCTAATTGTAATCCTATAGAGGTAAATTTTGGGTTATGCTTATTTTTATACCTAATTGTTATTAGTGGCACTTTTTAGAAATTGAATTGTTGATTTTAAAAACAACATAGTTGACTCCAGCCCTACTGTTATATATTTTCTACTACATAACATTTTTTTGTCATATTTGTTTCTAACTTTTGTTTTTTAAGTGATTCAGAAAGTGTTTAAAATGTTTGTCAGTTTTAGTAAAACATACTTCTGACTACAAAGGAACAATACCCTGAAAATAAAGTGTGAAACCTTAGTGACTGCACGGTTGTCAATAAAATTATATCAATGTACACATATAAAAATATTAGTAAATTTGTTCACCCAGAACCTCCCTCATCATTAATTTGATGTGCTTTAATTGCTCAGTTGAACTCGTATAACAATTTTTTTTAAGCCAAGTCACTATTTTTGATTTTAACTAAATATTCCACCCATGTGCCGACTTCTTATTCTGATATAATTATACATATCATTCAGTTGATATGATTTTTAAATTCTGGTACCCAAGAATCCTGAAAACGTATGACAGTGTAAATTCAAAATTAAACTTCTCCATCTACCAACAACCTCTTGTTCGTAAAATATTAAATGCTATAATTCAGGTAAGCAAGTACCATTAAAATATTTTGAAAATACGGATAAATCCCATGGAATATATTAACTTCCATTCTTTTCACTTTGTCTTGTTACAGGATTGTTTCATCTAATTAGTTTTTGTTTACTTTTCGTTTCCGGAATATATATTTTGAAGCTCTTAATTCATATTTTAGCCCCAACATTTTTCAAAATTTTATATAGCTGGTATAATTGTCAATAAGAGAAAAATAACTTTTAGAATTCTTAAGTTTAAATCTAGTTTATGTGTCCCCTCATCATTTATCCAAAAATCACTTTAAAAATATTTGTTTATAGTATGAAATATGTACATTTAAAAAATTTTCCTTACAGGCTAATTTACTAATTAAAACAAGTAGCAAGGGAAGATCTGGGTAATCAACTTTATGAATTTTTAAAATTCAAATTAGAAACCAATGCTTACACTTATCCCATACAACTGTGAGAACTTTCCTAAATGCCCCAATAACGACAATAAAGGAAACAAGAAAAAGGAAGAGACCAAAAACTGAAGATATGAAGCAACAAAATTACAAATTAGAGATGAAATATATATGATGTTTTCTGAGGGTAAGTATTTCTAAAAAATTTTATGTTATATTTTATTCTAACTTGTTTTGTTTACATTTTCTAACCCGTCAAGGTGTATGTATAATGAAAATATAAGTTTTAAAAATAAAAAAACCCAAAAAAATATTTGTAATGAATACAAAAAGTAAACATAATTTTACTAAATTAAATAGAATATTAAGATTTCGTCATTTCTTCATAACAATTTTTTATTTGTGAAGGTACCTCAATAACAGTCTCAATATTGTTGGAACGATTAAAGGCAAAAGAAATATACCATGGAGCAAGGACAAGTCTAGGCATATTACTAAAGCAAATAGGATTTATCTACAGGTAAACAATCATTTACATATAGCAAATAAATGTTAGATACAAATATAAAGCAGTTGCAATTGGGCCAAAATAATAAGCAGAATTTTTCACAGGAGACCTGTGTAATTTATTTTTGGAGGATACACATTTCATTTTTATTTATATATTTATATAGGAAGGATGACCCACGTAGAGCTTTAATGGAGAAACCACAAATTCAGAAAATGAGAAGAGACTTTGTTGAACAGTACTTAAAGAACGAAGAAAAAGGGGAAAATAAATTTGAGCCAGTCTTTATAGACGAAACATGGATTTTTTAAAATGGAGAAACCACAAATTCAGAAAATGAGAAGAGACTTTCTTGAACAGTACTTAAAGAACGAAGAAAAAGGTGAAAATAAATTTGAGCCAGTCTTTATAGACGAGACATGGATTTTTCAAAATGGCACCCACAGACGATCATGGCAGGACAATAGCACTCAATCAGTACGAAAATTATCTGGGGAGGAATTTAGGTAATAAATCAGTTATTTGCACTACACAATTTGAATTTTTTTCATCTACAACAGGTTGCAAAAAGCTTTATTTAAATAATCCTTGGATCATTTCCTATTAGCAGGATGTTAAATATTAAATTTTTACTTTAATACTTTATTTCCTGGGGAGATTGAGAAATGTCTTACTTAAATTTCTGTATGTTTTATCAAACAAGTTTGAACCTTTTTAGGAAAAATTTTTACTTAATATGATAAAAATGTTTCCTTAATAAATGAAAGTTAAACAAATAATTTAATTTACATTTTACAAAATAATAATGATCATCTTACTTTGATACAGGCTTTCCAGAAATCCAAAAAAAAATCTTGTAGTGATTTCTTAAGCGGTTTTATAAAAGAATTTGATATAAACATATATCTAAAATATTTCGTTTTCAAAATACAGGGCGTTAAAAATTATGAAAAAAAATATATTATCAAAATATAAAAACTGCTTACAGGTATTTTGCTGAAACGTGAAGTAAATCTGTATCGCGTAGAATCTAATTTGTTTCGGTTTAAGGAAACACAACTAATATTTTTATATTAAAATATGGTACATCAGTGTTCTTGCTCAAGTTCTCAGACGAGTCAATGCTTCGCCAATCGAAACTGCTGATATGGTATCATGTTTTATTGTGCTAAAAAAAGCCGATTTGAAATAAGTATTATAATTATTTAATTGCACACTCCTCACCCATAATTTATACAACATAAAGGTGCTTAAAAATAAACCAAAAATGGGTATAATACAGTATATTTTTAACAATGCATCATATTTCTAAAAAATAAACAGATGAAATACATTTTCCAATTTCAAGGCATTAATGACATAAAAATTGAGAAAAATAAATTAATTTTGATATTATCCTTTAACTAAGACCATCAACACATGCAATGTTCTGTGTTCTAATTACGTGAAATGAAGATCCCTAAAGATGTTTCGAGCAATCTAGGTAAAAAGTTGCATAACATTTCAAATTTGACTTGGTCTAAACTCAAGAACCACTATTTCTCAATTGACCAAAACCATGAAAGCTTCCGTTGGTTAAGACCAATTTGTGTTTCTGCAAAATATTTCAAATAATTTGTACTGCCACATACTACTCTACTTTTTTTCAGGTACATAGTACTGAATGCAGGAAATGAAAATGGATTCGTTGAAGATGCAATGCTGATTTTTAAATCAAAGTCAAAAACTGGAGATTACCATGGAGAAATGAATTCGAAAAACTTTGAAGCTTGGTTAAAAGATATTTTGCCAAAACTGGAAACACCTTTAATTGTTTTAGATAATGCTCCTTATCATAGTAGGCAACTTCAAAAATGGCCAACAAAGGGTTGGAGCAAGGACGCTATGAAAGCGTGGCTGAAAGAAAAATATATCAACTTTGGAGAAGATGCTACAAAAGATACTTTGTGGTCTTTGATATCTCGGTACCAAAGCCTGCAAAATGCTTTGTAGTAGATCAGCTAATAGAATCTTCTGGACATAAAGTTTTACGATTGCCTCCATACCATTGCCAATTGCCAACAATTGAAATGGTATGGAGTCAGGCAAAGAGAAATTATGACCAACTGATTCTACAAGTTAAAGAACCAATAGAGGCTTGGAAAAAGGCGTTAGGAACAGTGACAAAACAGAATTGGGCTAACTATGTCGAACACACAAATAATATTATTAAAAAGCAGTGGTAAATTGAAAAGGAAATTCGAGTTCCTTTACAACCACTTATTATTAATGTTGGTGAGAGTGATGGCGATTCCTCAGAATAAGAGAAGTCATTTTGACCCTTAATCCTCTTTTCAGTTTTTGATAATATGTGGATGTACAGACATTTTTAATAATTTTCATTTGTGTTTTTTTTTTAATCTCTTTTGGCATTTTCATACATAAAAATTTCACCACTTCTAAAGTATTCTCATAAAATTCTTTTTTACATATTTTCTAAATTTTTAACTTAAATTTTTTATTGGCACCTTTTAAGCACTTCTTTTCTTTTTCCATTTCTATATGGGATATTTTTTTCTTTTGCCCATGGCATTATATAAAACAAGAAAGAGTATGATACCATTTTTTTTTATATTTATTATATATAAATAATCAATCTTAATTGTAATTAGTTCATTTACGATTTCTATTTTTTTATGGCAGTATTATTTTCATATATGTGTTACTCTGTTTCAGTGAACTTGATGCAACATAGGGGCCTTAGATTTTGCCTCAGATCTAGATGCCCCCAACCGAGCCCCTTTCATTATTTTACATGTTTATATGCTTACACATTTATGTGTGAGGATGTTGCATGTGGAATCTTGAAATGAGGTCAATAAAAGACTCAGAGCCATGAGTCGTGCGATGTATTAAATCTTACCTTTTGGGGCACCCATTTTTTAAAATTTCTGTATTTATTTTTAAGAAAACTAACTATTTAATGAAGAAGAAACTAATTAATTATTTATATTTTTATTCAATATTTTTGTAGCTTGAATACCTTAGTTTTTGCAGTCAAAGATCATAAAGTTACAATAATTTAATATAAAATACTTATCATTTCTAGGATATTGTATATATACCTATAATTTTTGAAAATAGTGTTAGGTATATAAATAAATAATTAATCTTAATTGTAATTAGTTCACTTACGATTTCTATTGTTCCATGTCTGTATTATTTTTTATGCATGTATTACTCTATTTCAGTGTACCTGATGCAATATTGGGGCCTTAGATCTGGATGCCCTGGACCGAACCCCTTTCATTATTTTACACATTTATATGTTTATAAATTTATCTGTGAGGATAGGGCATGAGGAATCTTGAAATGTAGTCAGTAAAAGACTCGGAGCCATGAGTCGTGCGTTGTGTTAACTCTTATCTGTTGAAGCATACATTTTTTTTAAATTTATGTATTTAGGCTATTTGATGAAGATGATTAATTATTTATCTTTTTATTCAATATTTTTGCAGCTTAACTACTTCATTTATTGCAGTCAGAAATCATAAAGTTAGTCATTAAGTATAAAACACTGAATAATTTCTAGAATATTGTATACTTACCCACTGTTTCTAAGAATACTGTTTTTTAGTTCCGATTCTATTAGAATAGTCAATTTATTTTTAGTTTTCAGTTAGACTACCCTAATATTGTTATACCTAACTGGAGTATTATAATAAAAATAGAACTTTATCAACAAATTGCGTATAATTTTTTCTGTTACCGAAATAGTTACCAATAATTTAGAATATAAACGATTTACTTTATGAAATAAATAAATAAAGCTTTTATTGTCATAAATTTCATAGGTGAAACATTACAACAACATAGGTTCACTTATAAAAGTGAACATACACGTAAGCACCCCACACTTGTACATTCAGACATCACCCTAATAATCCCAAAATTAAAAAGAGTGTGTTTAAAATTTTTAGTACAATAGTTTCTACAATTTCAAAATTATCAGCTAACAACATATTAAAAAGGCAATGCTTATTAAAGAATGTACTAATACGTAAAGTAAATTATTTTTAGCAGTAGTACATCTCTTAGTGTAGTAATATAAAAGAGGAAATTTTAATCCGCTTTTAAAATCTCTCATATTTAAAATTTCACTTAAAATATCAAACCCATTATAAGCACATAAACTCCTTCATTAAATAGCCCTATACAAATGGGATATAAAATTATCGATATGTCTAAACAGAAGGAAAAACTTCGATTTTAAAATTTTTGTGTATAACATTTTTATTTTTTAAGGATATTTAGTTTGTGAAACTTGCTTATAAACCATTCGACAAATTTCTTGTTATATAACCAAAAAAGAAAATAGTAGAATGAGCCACTCCGATCCTGTTACAGTTCTCAAAAAAAAAATGTCACTAGTTTGATGCATATGTCAAATTTTGACGTAAAGATATACAGCGGTTTAACTATATATCATCTACCCATCTGCATTGTGGCCTGCCACGATTTCGGTTCGTTTTTCGCGGTCGCCATTGCAGTAATTTACTCGTCCACCTATCGAGCTAGTTATGTGCCCCGCCCATTGCCACTTTAGTCGTGATATGCGTTCAATGACGTCAACTACTTTGGTTCTTGATCTTATTACTTGATTTCGTATTTTATCCCGTAACGAGATTCCTAACATTTGTCTCTCCATGGAGCGCTAAGTGACTCGGAGCCTATTTGCGTTTTGTTTGGTTAGTGTTATCGTTTCCATGCTGTAAGTAGCAACAGGCAAGACACACGTGTTATACACTTTCCGTTTAAGGTTGATTGGTGTGTTACTATCTCTTAATACATACTGCAACTTTCCAAAGGCAGCCCATGTCAGCCCTATTCTCCTTGTTATTTCCGCCGTGTGATTTTCTTTGCCCAGTTTCATGACGTGGCCTAAATTTCTATTTATACATTTGCGTCAGGGCTCATTAACTTAGTTTTCCCCAAGTTCATCTTAAGTCCCACTTTTCTCGCCTCTTCAATTGAAATCTTGAAACATTTGTTTTAGCTCTTCTGGGTTGCTAGACATGACAACAACTTCGTCGGCGAAACGAAGATGACTAAGATAAGAACCGTCGACTCTCAAACCTTTCTCATCCCAATTTAGTTTTTTAAAGACATCTTCCAAAGCTAGCGTAAATAGTTTCGGAGAGATGACGTCTCCCTGCCGCACACCTCTCATAACGTTTATTTATTTCGGTTTTTGTGTCTTCGTCGATTTTAACCTCTATAGTTGCGTTTTTATATATGTTCTGTATGATAGTGGTATACCTGGATTCAATTCTAGCATTATTAAGTGATTTCAAGATCGCCCATGGTTCTATAGAGTCAGAGGCCTTGTGAAAATCTACAAATGCTAGGTGTATAGGAATGTTATATTCCTCGGTTTTTTCTAGGACTGTGCGTAGCGCTTGGATATGATCTATCGTACTAAATCCACGTCGAAAGCCGGCTTGCTCCACAGGCTGGTAATAGTCAAGCTTTTCAGTCAGGCGATTTGTCAATATGCGGGTGAATAGTTTATATAGGTGGTTTAATAAACTGATAGGACGATAGTTTTCTATATTTATTGTGTCCCCTTTTTCGAAGAGAAGTACGACTTGTGCGTTATACCATTGTTCTGGTACTCTACCTTCGTATAAACATTTATTCATCAGTGTTTATTTGGCTTTTTCAAGACTGTCTTCATTCATCTTTAACATCTCAGTTGTAATTTGATCCTCGCCCGGGCATTTTCCATCCTTCATCTCTTTTAGTGCTCTTTTTATTTCATCTAACGATATCTCCGGCAAATCTTCTGATCCTACATTTTTTATTTGTTTTACTGTTTTTGTTGGATCTGGATCCGTATTGATCGAGGAGTATAAGTCCGCATAGAATGATTCCACAGCCTTTATGATGTCATCTACATGTGTTACGGTCACCGCTTCTCTGTTCTTTAATTTTGTCATTTTGGTTCGTCCTCTTGAGAGACCTGACCTCAAAACTTTCATATTTGCGTTTCTTTCTATTGTTAAGTGTATTAATTTTATTTTGAACATTCTAATGTCTTTCCTTACTTCTTTCTTGATATTTTTATTTAGTTGTTTAAAATCCTCTGTGTCTCTCTCCGTCATCCTTCGTCTTTCCATCATCTGTAATGTATTTGCACTAAGTTTCTTGTCTGTAGTTTTCCTTAATTTTCCACATACTTTTTTCATTGATGTTTTTATAGTAGTTTGGACTTTATCTATCATTTCATTGATGTTATGTTGTTCCAGAGTATTAATCGATTTCAAACTTTTTGCTATTTCGTATTGGTATTCGCTTTGTCGTGTATATAGTTCTTTAGCTGCGGGAGTTGAGTGTGAACGGATCAGCTTATATCTTTCCTGTTTGAGGTTTAAGAGGAGTCTTGTCCTAACCAGTCTATGATCACTGCCGGTATTAAATGTGTTTAAGACTGAGACGTCTACAAATATTTTCTTGTTGCAGATCACGAAATCTATTTCATTTTTAGTTTTATTGTCCGGGCTTTTCCAAGTCCATTTTCGCTGAGGAGGTTTCTTGTAAAAAGTATTGAGGCAGTAGAGATTTTCACTTTTCAGGTAGTTGAGTACCATCTCACCTCTTGCGTTTCTCTCGCCGAGGCCATAATTTCCTATATGTTCTGAGTCGTCTTTTTTCTTTTTTCCTATCTTAGCATTGAAGTCGCCAAGTAGTAAGACATAGTGAGCTTTTTCTCTTCGTTTGGCATCTGATATATCTTCGTACATTTTTTCCACTATTTCGTCTTCTGTGGTGCTAGTTGGCGCGTACACATTTATAATTTATAGGGTGTAGCGTGTATTAAGTTTAATTGTTATGTACATAAATCTCTCTGATATTGTACAGAAGTTTGTTATCATGTGTTTCAGACGTTTGTGTATTAGGATAGCTAGTCCACCGATATTTTGTTGTGTTTCAGCAGAACTCTGATAAAATACATGTCCTGTTTTTAACATTGTACACATTTCTTGTTTTAAGCGTGTTTCTTGTAGGCTCAGAATATCCCATTTGATTGGTAATAGGCTTATGGGTCCATAATTATGGAAATCAATACTATCCCCTTTTTTAAATAGAGGTTTAACTAATGTAATTTTTAAATTCTCTGGGAAAATGTCATGTCGAAAGGAATTTTGGAAGAAAAAATTTAATTGATTTTTAACGATAAAAACAACATATTCTCAGGAAAAATTTATGTAATATACATTACATGTAATAAAAAATAATATGAAATAATTTTCCAACTGTAGTCAAATACCCTATTGTTCTGTCACAAAATAATTAGGTAAGAAATCTGTTTAAACTTAATTCTAATATTAATTACTTTGAACTGCAGGTCCCATTAGAATTAAACTGGCAAAACGCTGTGGTAAACAATTAAGGCTGTCTCACACTTGTCACGAAATAATCCAATCAAAGTTGGCTCTTATTATTTGTCGCATCTGACAAATCGCCTCATCTAAATTTCTGTAATTTCTGCGAAACAATTGTCTTAAGTTTCAATCCGACCATCTTGATTTCAAAAGTGATCTGATTTAATATCCCGCATCTTAATAGGTCTTTAATAGACCTGTAATATGTGGTTTAGTTCAGGTCATTTGATCTAATTGAAGGAGGTAAAAGGAGTTTCTTGTTGTGCTTAGATGTTTCAGGGCAAGGTTAAGGGACCAAGGTTAACGAACATCGACATGCAGACGTTACTTAGGGTAATGGAAATTTTATTCTTTAGGGACTTGAGGATAGACGTTTAATTCCCGTAAATGGATAATACTATAAAAAAAAGGAAGGTATCTTGATTGAAATGAAATAATTCTATTAACATTTTTACTAAAAAAGATATAAGACATTTGATTAGTATTTAATCCTGACCTGGGCCAAACTAGTATCTGATAAAATGTGATTCGCATAAACAGATTAAAAATACTTTATTTGTAATTGCTTTCTTACCATAATTTCTATATATTAGTAGTTATTTATTTCATTTAGAAATAATTTGGCGCCGACTTCAAAAATTTCAATTTCATATAAAACTTTATAGTTATTTTTCACTTTTTAATGCACTTTTAGAAGCCAGTTCAATTTTTTTTTATAAAAATTTTATTTTTCGATTTTTAGTTTTGAATTCATTATGATATCCATATATTATTTGAATTAAGTACTAATCGAGATTAGTGTACCTCGCAATGACGCCGAGGTGGCAAAAAAGTAACCATTTTATCCAAAATTGTAATTACCCTAAAATGTAAAAATTCTTTGATTCTAGAGTTCTCCAAATACCAGTAAAATTGTGTGTTAGTTTGTCATAGTAAATTCACTATCTTAAATTTCAAATTAATTTTAGATTGGTAATATAGGCCCCAAAACCTGCCAATATCGTTATCTAAAGAACCTGAGACGTAAATTTCTTAGCCCGATATATTTTATACTGCATATTGAGTTTGTATACGCCCCAAAAATCCCGCAATCTCAATTTTAGATAAAATCGGAAAATGTAAAATTTTCAGTCCCTCTATTGTATTTTATCAACCTAATAATTGTAAAAAAATATACTTCATGTTCGTAATACACGGCCCCGAAAACCCCCTAACACCAAATGTAAAAAAATGCGAATAAGGTAAAATTTTCAATCCACCATATTGGATTCGCCATATTGAATTTCAAAAAAATAATTTTAACGTCGTAATCTAATCTAAATCTAAACCTTTCAAAGTTCCCTAGTGCCAATTTTGGATGAAATCCAAAAATTTTAACATTTCTAGACCGTCATATTGCATCTGACATATTAGATTTTTCTTAAAATAATTTTATATTCGCTATTTACGTCCTCAAAAACGATTCAGTCCCATTTTTGACCAAAATCGAAAAATGTAAAATTTTTTGGCTTCATAATATTGAATTCTGAACAAATACTTTTAAATTCATAATATACACCCTCAAAAAACCCCCTATATTAGTTTTATAAAAAATCGAAGAATGTAAAATTTTCAGGACGCCATATTGAATACGCCAGGTTTAGTTTTTCAACAAATATTTTAAATTCGTAATTATCACTAACAAAAATCCCCTAATACTGATTTTAAACAAAATCAAGAGATGTAGGATCTTTAATCCGCCATTTTGGATTTTTTATCCGCCATATTGGATACGCCATATTTAATTTTTATAAAATAATTTCAGATCCATAATGTGTGATCCCAAAAAACCCCCCCTCCCATATCAAATTTGAAAAAAATCGGATAAAATTAATTTTTTATCCGTCATATTGGATACACCATATTGAATTTTTTAAAAATAAATTCAGAATCGTGATGTGCAACCCCGAAAACTCCCCATACCAATTTCGGAGATAATCGG
The DNA here is from genome assembly GCA_034092305.1 of Diaprepes abbreviatus. Taxonomy (NCBI): domain Eukaryota; kingdom Metazoa; phylum Arthropoda; class Insecta; order Coleoptera; family Curculionidae; genus Diaprepes; species Diaprepes abbreviatus. Next base: position 5,976,191 of record JASJET010000105.1, read on the forward strand.
ACAAAATTAAATTTTTTTTGTCTGCCATATTGGATCCGCCATATTGAATTTTTTAAAAATAATTTTAGATTCGTTATGTGCGACCCCGAATACTCCCCCGTACCAATTTTGGAGAAACTCGGAAATTGATTTTTTTCGTCGGTCATATTGGATTCGCCATAATGAATTTTTTAAAAATATTTTGTATTAATTATAACCGACCCCGAAAACTAACCCACACCAATTTTGGATTCGTTGTGTACGACCTCGAAAATTGGAATAATTTTGGAGAAAAGCGGACAAAATAAATTTTTTGGGCCGCTATATTGTCAGCGCCATTTTGGATTTTACTGCACCAATTTCGCCAAAAAAAATACGAGACCACCGCAGCACACTTCCTGAACGTAACATAAAAAAATTCATTCAAATCGGTGCCGCCGTTCCGGAGTAATTGGTGTACATACATAAAAAAAATACATAGTCGACGAATTGAGAACCTCCTTCTTTTAGAAGCCGGTTAAAAAATAGTCAAAATGGTAAACAATCAAAGTTTACAAATGTTGAAATGCATTTTGTTTATGGTCGTGCTAATGAAAATGCATTAGAAGCTCAACGCAATACGTTTTGAGATATATTTAGATTTTCAGTTTTTTTTAATTGCCTTTTTCTCCAAAAATTTTTCACATATGTAATTTAAATTTGTATAACTCTTTTACTGGAATACTTGAGCAATACTATGTCCGTCAAATGGAGCAAAAAAAATCTGTTAAAACATTTCGATTCTGTGAAAAATTTGAAGAAAAACTGACTTTTTGACGAAAAATTAAAAATCGAAATATCTCAAAAACTATTGCGTTTTGTATTATACATATTAGGGTCAAATTTACTCCTTATCACGTGTATTGTAAAGGAATGTATCGAATTACCAATATATATATACATATATATATATATATATATATATATATATATATATATATATATATATATATATATATATATATATATATTATTCGTCATTCTAAACGAACAATAACCAATTTTGTCTCCCGCGAAAACACCAGTGAACAGCATCATTTATCTAACGGTTTAGACACCACATTTTAAGTGAAAATTTCAATGTGATTTTTGTCCCTTGTAGATCGAATACCGAGAAACGGTGAGATACGTGTTTATTTTTAATAAGAAGTTTACTTGTCGAATTTCACACCTTCAGCTTTATCGGATTTGGAAATCCTTCGAGAAAATAACTTGCTACTTTTTTCTCTCTTATTATAGTTGAATTTTGAACAACGAAGAGACACGTATTGTTTATTTTTAATGATGCTAAGTTTTCCATCTCTAGTTTTATAGGATATTTATTCTTTTAGAAAATAATTCCACTTAGGCGTTCTTTTAGATAGCATCAAGGGAAAAATAATAAAAAACAAACTACCGGGGCTGGTAAATAAGTCATTTTTATCCTAGAATTTTACTTACAGTGTGTCTAAGAGTGTCTAATCGTGGGTTATTTGTAACACGGAACAAGCAAGTCTTTAGTTTGGATCAAGAAATATTTTTTTAATGGAACAGATTATTCATACCGAAAATTGAAAAAATTAGACAACTTCTATTATTTCTACTTACCGCGCTTTCACTTTTGTTACTTGGATTGTATCGCCCTAAAATTCTGGATGTAACTGACAGCTCCCCTTCTGTCGGTGGCTAAAAATATTAAAAGCATCTTATTTTCTTTGTATTATCAATGATATGTTTGACATGTATTCATACAAAAGGTCGGTTAAAAGGCAAGATGTATAAAAACATTATTCGGAGGTTTCTTTCATTTCATATAATGTGAAGACTTTTGTTGAATTAAACCATTCTATTTAGGTTTTCACTTAGTGAACGAAAAAAATTTTCTACTAATTTATAAGAAAGGAAAATTGTAAATATGCGGAATTTTAACAAACAATCGCTTGAGGGGTATAGCTTCAATAACGACAATTAACTTTTTGGAAGAAATTTTGAGTTATCTTTTATAACTTTAAAAAGCAGTTTGAAAATTTTTTTTAAAGTAAAAATAACTGTAGGCGAACACTATTTTATATTTAATTTCAATAGTGCTTATTCAGTGCATCAGAACAACATGTTTTTTTCCCAGATTCGACTATTGTGTTCTTTTTTGTTTAATAAAGGGTGACTCAGAATGTTTATATATATATATATATATATATATATATATATATATATATATATATATATATATATATATATATATATATATATATATATATATATATATATATATATATATATCCGATTTAATAGCGTTCTACGCCTTCCGGTTCCCAGTCTCCATTGTTTTCGGTCTTTCCAATCCTCTGGAAGTAAGTTTCTTTCGGATATGGCTCGGTTAATGCCCTTAATCCAGGTAACTTTTGGTCTTCCTCTTTTTATTTTTTCATTTGGTGTCCATTTTAGGATTTGCTTTGGTAGACGTTCGTCCGTCATTCTCTCCACATGTCCATACCATACCAGCTGACGTTGTTCGATTTCATTGAGAATTGTTTTCTTTACGCCCATAACCTCTCTAATTCTCTCGTTGGTTATCCGTTCGATCCTTGACTTTCCGGCAGATCTTCGCTAAAAGTCCCTTTCAAGAGCCAACAGTTTACGTTCTAAAGTTTTATTTATCTACCATGTTTCACATCTATACAATACAACGCTTTTAAATATTGCATTGTATAAACGATGTTTTCTTTCCTTGGAGATGTTTGTTGACCATAATAGTGAGTTTAGGCATCCGATAGCTTTTTTCCCTTTAGTTATTCGCTCCAATATTTTTTTTCAGTTCGTCCACTTTTGATCTTTGTTCCAAGGTAGGTATAATCAGAACAAGATTTTACCATGATATTGTCATCCACTTTCAAATCTGTTTCTTCTCCACCGATACACATATATTTAGTTTTACTGCAGTTGAGCAGAATGTTTTTAAAAAAAAAAATTATTAAAAAAGAAAACATCACATTAATTCAGACCTATTTAATTGTTGTTAAATTATAGAGCAGTTTTTGAATTTTTATTTATGAAAAACAACCATTCTTAGATCCGCACCATCCGTTTCGTCACAATCATTTAGCCTCGCACTGAAATTTTCAATTACTCGCTGGAGCATCGCACTTGGAATCGCGTGTATTTCGTCTGTGATTCTTTGCTTTAGAACTTTTATGTTAGGTGGTAATGGATTGAAAACCTTACTTTTTAAGTAGTTCCATAGACAAAATTCAGCAGGTGTTAAATCTGGACTCCGCGATGACCAGTTGATGTCCTCTCGGCGACTTATCACTCTTTCAGGGAATAAATCATTAATAGCTGTCAAAGAATCATTCGTGACGTGGGAAGTTACGTTATTTTGTTGGAAAAATGTACTCCGGGTATAGCTAATCTGGGTTTGCGTGCTGGTCATACTGCAGTAATGATCGAAATTAACAGTCTGAGTGCGTCCACAGTTAATCTTATAAAAATAAGGACCGATTATTCATTGGCTTGATATGGCAGCCAAAACGACAACCTTAGGCGAGTGTAGAGGTTTCCGATGGAGTTCCAGCAGATTGTCAGGTCCCAATATCTGCAATTTTGTTTGTTCACGTGGCCGTGGATGTGGAAATTCGATTCATCAGGGAACTACATGTTATTGAAGCTTCTAAAACATTGTCTTGCAGAATTAAAGTCGTTTAGCTGGATCATCAGGCTTCATTTCCTGCACAATAACAATGTTGTTGAGATAGAAATGTAAATCTTTTCGAATAATGCGATAGATCGTGGTTCTGTGCAAATTTAGAGAAGCTGCGCGGAGCCGTAGAAACTGTCATGGATCGTCTCTAACAGACTGGCGAACGTCAATATTTCTGTTCGTTCTTGATGTCTTTTTGCGTCCAGATGATTTATCCGGCATTGTGTTTCCAGTCTCTTCGAAGTTGCGGACCCAATGGTTGATCAAATTCGCAGTTGATACATTTCTTATGATCGTTAAATTGAAATGTGCCCTGTACAGATGTCGAACAATTGTGTAGAAATCGTTATTTTTATAAAACGTTCGAACGTAAAATGTGCGCTGTGGTACCATGAAACGTTCCATCGCTCCTAAATTTAAAGAGTCAAACAAACGTTTGACCCACTCCCCTCCCCTTCTCGGTATTTGGCCCGTAATAGTCAAAACAAAAACGAAAAACATTTTGAGACACTATATGGTTTAATAACTTAAAAATTAAGTTTTATACTAGTTTCTGGATCTAATTAGATATTATTTTCGGAATTTTAAGGAGTTACACTACTTTGGCGCTTGACGATGCGTACAAAAATAACAATTTTTTTGACGCTGTTATTAAATATATAAATTTTTATTTTACCGATATACATAGTACTTTTATGAATAATTTAAAAAAAAACGAATAAAAAAAGATGACGCAGATATAAGACTCTCTTTTGAAAATCCTTGCTGTCATGGATTTTTTTACAGTCTGAAAAAAAAATACAAAAAAGTCTTATTTGGAAAGGTATTAACTGAGAGATAATAAATTAATTTTTATTATAAACGACTGATTCATATCTAATATAAAAAAATCAACAATACTTTTGTGAAGACTGCCGCATTCACTAATTGCTATAACGAAAAAAAAACTCGATTTTTTGAAAATCCCAAGGTGGTGTGACCCCTTAAAAATCACTCACACAAATATTGAGATGTCATCTCCGTGCTACAATATTTGGAAAAATAGTTTTGTTATATACCTGATCTCCCATTCCAGTAATAATTGGCGTGTTCCAATATGCTGCCAGCCTGGCTACCGGTTCTAGAGCAAAAAGGCACGCTGGACCAACAAATGCGATGACGTCAGAAATAAAATGCATATCTGCTGCTAACCCAGGAGCTAGTACGCCACTGCATGAGGGATAACTGCAACAACAGTATCTGGTAAATTCATATTTCAAATTCAAATGCTTTTATTCATGTTATTAACAAAGTTGTTTTTCACAAATCCAAAAAGAAAATTAAATTAATAACATTTTTTTTTATTATTTTCCTTAATTTTATAATAACAATGATAACATTTTCCTTTGTCAAAGGACTTAAAAGTTAAAATCTCATAAAACATGGTTAAAATTTTACATGCTAACAGAAAAAGTTAAAAGACAATTCAAAAAATTTTCAAAATTAAACTTATTTTACAATTAAAAATTGAAATAATTTAAAAAATTATTCAATTTTCACAAAAATATGAGAACGTGTTCACAACATATAGCGTCCAAGCTAGGAGAGAAATACCAAGAACATATACCCTTCTTGCCACAGAAAAAATTAGGCGAATCTTTTTATTAATATTCCTGCACTTAGAAGTGTTTCCTACATTTTCAACATAGTCGTATCGCACAGGTATTTTATAGATACGTACCTTCAACGAAAGTTTAATAATATAATTTTAAAAGAAAAAAAATTAAATCAATGTCAATTATTCCATCAACAAAAACAATTAATATTCTAAACATTCCGTACAAGAAAAAATTCATTGTTAAATGCGAACTGACCAACAAATATTCTTAGCAGGTTTTCGTTTTTCGAAAAGAGTAAATATGAAAAATAAGTAAAAAACAAAATTAAACAAAGACACCAAAAACAAAAATTAAATAATTTAATTAAGAAACAACCAGGTCATAATGACACATACGATAATTCACCAAATTGGATAGAAAATATATCAGACATCAACATACCGATTAATGTAGCTGAAGTCCTGTCCCTAGACCCAAATTTGTCATTTGATATCTCAACCGAGAGACAATTACGTGTAATTGAATATAGCGCTTCTGTTGAAACTGTCGTAAAAGATAAACCCAGTGAAGAACAAGACACCGTTAGAACGGAAATCACCAGCGTTTTAACAAATCATAAAAACTAAGTCACACAAATGTAAAAGAAGATAAATTTCAAAGATAAAGGAAAAACTAAACAAAACAAAAACTTTTGTGAAAAATAATCCTCAAATTGCAATTTGAAAATCTGACAAAAGCAATAAAACTGTAATTATGAATACTGTCGATTATGAGACAAAAATGAACTCATTACTGAGTGATAATACCACTTACAACAAAATTGAAAGTAACCCTACTTTCTTATATCAATAGAAAAATAATGTTTTTATAAAAAAACCGTTAAATTCGTCGACGAACTCGTAGACGCAGTACAGTGAGCTTTAAAAATGGTGAATGAGATTTCTCCGAAACGTCAGCGTATATATATATATATATATATATATATATATATATATATATATATATATATAAGGACATCAAACTAATATTATTCTTTATAAATATACGCCGAAAATCTTCTCTATAGCTTTTTTAAATATGATTTTCAGAAGTTCAGGAAAAAATTTCAACTACGAAACTGTTTTGACCAATCTTTTACTTTAAAATACAATGGAGCCTCTTCCCCATCTACAGCAATAATCATTCGTTTTGAATATTTCTGGACAATTCATCTTTTCTGAAATTAGCAAGATAAAATATACTTATAAATTGAAGTCCATAGCTTTATAGCATCGGGTATTTATCGGGATTTTGAGAGGCTTAAAGGGATTAACCGATTCGAAGACTTTTATTTGTTTTAGGATTTATAGCCCTTCCCAAAGTTAGGAAGCTCTCCTTTAATGGCAATTAGGGCAAAATCCGGTTAAAGAGTTTGACTTTTTTAAAGATAGACATACTTAACATGGATCCTGGACTTTTTTAACTTTATTTTCTTTTCTGTTAGATATAATTTACAGAAAATTGTTTATTTCTGTAAATTATATCTAACAAAATTCGACTTTTAATGAATGTTCAGTTACTTCAGTTTCCTACTGGCAGGAACTCGACCCGTAAAATTTGAAAGGGAGCAGGAAGTTACTCCAAACGAGTAATTTTACGTAACTTTTATAATCGCCTAATATCTACGTGTAATAATTTCGTGTGCCCAAATTTAATCTAGATCAAAAAGGTAAAATCATATATAGCTGGAAGGAGCAAGCTTGTTGCTGATCTAGTATTAATATTTGTTTTAAATGGGTCTTGCATTTCTTTCCGAGTGCTCACAATTGTTTCCACGTTTTCTTTTACGACTAGAGTATCACCCAAACGTTTTAAAGTTTTTCCTGTAATTTCCATTTATAAACACAGGACGAGAAGAATGAATATAACTTCTCTACACTTCCAAAACAGGTAACGCTAGAAGAAACGCATGAGAATGCATGGACTCCACAAAGATTTAAGGAATAATTAGCTAAGGCAATGAACACTGACTTCTTTGATTTTTCGTTGTATTCCTCCATGTACATGTGACACTGACGTGGCATTATTATAACATTAAGCCCTGTACAACACAATATCCACCCCATCTTTTTCTAGTTGCTATTGAATATTTTTTGACATATTCTGTGCCGTTTTTTTCGGCATCACAAAAAAAACCTAAGATGGATTCTCGAACTTTCACAATGTTATCTTGTATGTACATGGACGTATCTAATTATTTGACTCCTTTGGTCAGTTCTGCTTTTATCGAGAGTGTTGTTAAAAATTATTCCGCAATACTTACCCCCAATAATTTTTTCCTTAATATCTTTATCCAGACCAAAGACTATATAAACACAAGACTGTTACTCCAATGTTATAATTTTGACGCTCATAAAACGGACACAACGATAGGACACAACTCATTCATAATTACAATGTTGCGAAAGATTGAATAAAGTAATAAAGTGTTATATACATGCCTTTGTAACAAGTATAAAAGAATTTGAATTGTTGGATTTCCGTTCAAAACGTGGCAATATTGCATATCCCCGCTTGTCAACCAAAGAAGATCAACCTCTCTTTGGAAATGTATGGTTGCCACTTCCTAGCGACCTTTTACTGAAATCACAACGTTGCCAATTCTTAAATATCACTAATAAGATGCTATATGATTTTATAGAAAAACAAGTACAAAACTACAAACTAGAAGGTGACTTAAATATATTTGTTCTTTAAGAAAAGAAAACCTCTACAACAATAGTATAATATAGGCCTATTGTTAAAATAATGCTCACAGTGCCACATTTATGATATGATAAAATCTCAGTTTTTTAATGTTTCTTCGAAATATGACAACACTGTATGTCCCTCCGGTTCTACGTATTGTTGGTTGCCTAATTTAATCTATGACGAGGCCACTGCTATGGGAGCTGTATTCTTTAGAACCATTATCAAATGATCACAGTGAAAAACGTGAAACTGATAACTTCAAGTTCTTTTCAATATTCATTTATTTGTCATTAGGTTGAAGTGATCATGATTACTTCAAATGATGGAACTGAAAGTGCTAATTCAAAAGAATAGCCCTAAGAAAGTATCGCAAAGTATTGGGGATATTTTGTGTAAGGTAATGTCTGCTCTCGCTTTCGCAAACTCGGTTTTAGTAGGTTATTCGCTATTTTAGTTGCCGTTTTAGCTTCAATTCGATTATTTAGCAAGATTTATTTTGTTTTTTTTTTGAATTCAGTGGTGCAAAGTGAAAGACTGAATTACAAAGAATGTTTTGATTATAAACAATAAAATAGTTTTTTGTGTAATAAATAAATTTTGCCCTTTTAGGGTGCTTTACATATAGTAAAGTTTTGTTACTTATTTTTAAGAAATATTTTTAAATTTTACTTACAGGAAAAGTTTTCATGGGTCATTTGGGTCCTCCTTTTATTTGTTTCATTCTGTAATATATTGGAGTATGCCAAAAAAATATCAAATACGTATTTTTTTACGCCATGAGTTGCATTTTTATATAATGTATAATTTAAAAGCCTGATTTTTTTCAAAAAAAATGCATATTATTAAGGAATTAGTTTTAATTACCTACTTTTTATTACTTTATGATTAGTTAGTTAACCGCATTACAAGACACAATTAATTACACAAATATCGTATTATAGTAGAAATAGGCCAAATCCTGTTAGTCAGATTCACTAAAAAGGTTTAACTTTTAAACCCTATATAGTTGCTATGGAAGTTAAACCGTTTAGTTAGTCAAATAAACAAAAATTTCCATTTTTACTGGTCTGGTTATAAGTTTGTAGCCATTGTCTATGAGAAATCAGTATAAAACTGTGAAAACCCGTAACAACATAATTAAACTGTCCTAAAAATAATAATCATAATTTATGGACCCTATTGCAAATAAGTTATTTGGTAGAATCGAAGTGTTTACTTCTACTGCTAAAAAAATGGATAATATATAGTACTGTTTCATATCCATAAAAACTCGTCAACATAAATATAAAATGATTGTCTGAAAATATTTGAATATGAATATAAACGGAGGGATTAAAAACTTGTACCCGTATTTTAGATTTACTATCCAACATGGCAATACTGCATCCCCTCATTTCTTGCTTTTTTTACTAGTGTTTACTATAATTAAATTTATGAATGAGCTGGAAAAGAAAAGATAGTTGTCAAGGCGTTCATAAGCGGTAAAAGTCTTGTGTTTATATAGTCTTTAAGAAATAGACGGGTTTTGTATTTCAGTTTATATTTTATTACTCTCGAACAAGCGCTTTCGGTCTAACTTAGACCATCCTCAGGGCTCAGACCTCGTCAAAGGGCACACCTTAACCCTGCCAGTTTGAGAACAGTCTCCAGTCGCCAGCGTAGCCTCCACACAGTCGTATATAATTATTTTTTTTTTTAATTGTCACAAATTAAAATTTAAACTAAAACATTCAACACACTAGTACATTGACATTATTAAAACAATAAACCTTTTTAATAAAAACCCCAAAGAGTGAGGTTATGTATAACCTTGACTCATCAGCGGACTTTTCAAGTTTTATCCAATGCGCTTTCAATACTGGATCATTTTGCAATCAGTGGCACCAATTTCAAGAAGTTTCCTTATTTTCAATGAAACGTCTTGACGATGACCTTGGAAAACAAGGTTCTGTTGGGCTAAAAATAGTGTAATACCAAAAAGGTGATATGAAATGTTCCTCTATTTCTTGTTCTCATCGTTAACAATCTTCTGATTTTTTCTGTCGATAATTTTATTCAGATTCAGGCCCATGGAGAGTGTTTTCTATTTTTCTTAATTTGTTAGATAATCAGGCGATAGTTCAATGCTGTGATATCTTTGGATTCAGTTTTCACCACTTACAGAAGCCAGAAATATATTTATTTATGTTGATATCGCCTTCAGATATAAATAATCGGCAGTAAAATTAGTAGTTTCTTTGTTGATGGTGACTATAGTATCCATTTCCTTAAATATTTAGTCTGTTTCACATATGCGTAAAACCATGACAAAGTTGAACAGCGATGTGTTCCTTTAGTGTGTTCACCTGGTGTTTCTTTAAATTCATAAGGTCCTTCCTTGTTTTGATATCACTTGATATCACTTCACTACTGTTTCCATAATCACAATTCTGATATGATATGATCTGGAGCAGGTATTAGCCAAGATGCAGTATCATTTGACAGAGGAGTCGTAGTTAGAAGTATCAGAAACATGTTCATTCTCATTAATTTTCTAATCATTTCTTTCTTCATTATCTTCTTTTTCATTGTCGCTTATGTCGAAATTTTCGTTAAAGTCACATCCCGCACCTCTTAGTCCCCCACTGGTAACTAATATTAATTTAATTATTATGTAGATGATTATTAGATTTCGTTTAGTTATAGTAATTTAATTAGGTGATGAAAAAGAGCATAATTAATTTCGTATAATGTGTAATATTGCTATTACTAGGGTAAGTAGGTATGCATGGCTATATTCTTGAACACTAAAGTCATATTTCCCAATATAATTTGAGTTATTTGGCACCAGTGTATTCCCAAACTATTTTCTTATGCTCAGATATATTAAGTTAGTGTCGTCATTTTTATGGATACTTTATTTTGCTATACTTTTACTCAGCTCTGGCGATATTGATGTTAGTCAAACTTTTTTAATATTTTATAATATTGATTTCAGTCAAACTTTTTTAATATCTTAATCTGTTAATTAAAATGTTTCGCAGCAATAACAATTAGTTTACGAATAATTTCCGATACGTATAGCCGAACTTGTAAATAAATCGAGTCAAATTTAAATTGGAATTTTATAAATTTGAATTTACAAGACGGCTGATAAAAGTTTCCCAATTAACTGATCTTTAATAAGTCACAAAAAAAAAGATGGAACAAAAAATATTTACCAAGTCGATAACCGATAGAGTTTACAGACGTAATTACATGGGAAAAAAGGATTTTAGAATGAAGGAAATCTTTTTCCGAATAGAGGAAATATGTTGTAAACAAGAAAATTGTGCAAAACCTCAAATAGGGTAATTATTTCGATTTGGTGAAATCTAAAAAAAAAAAAAAAAAAGTAACGTTCTTTTGAAACAAAATCGACACTTACTGCCCATTTTAAGGTCGTAAACACGCTTCTGACCTTCGTTTTTCTTTTGAATGGTACTTCTTAAAATTTCAGGGTGTCTTCAACATTTTGATCGTTGTTGAACCGTACCGCTCCAAGTGCATCTTTCAAGGACGCAAACAAAAAATAATCACATGATGACAAATCTGGGCTCTATGGAGGGTTTCTTCAAGCATATTTTTCAGTTTTTCTTTCATTAAAACAGATTTTTGATCAACAGCTTCAAAATCCATCGCGCATTGATTTTATTGAAGCCAAGAAGATTTATGAAAATTGTTTGAGCATTTCCAAAGCTAATATCAATCTTTGAAGTGATTTCATGAATAGTGAACTACCGATCACTTTAGATAAGATCGCGAACAACACCAATGTTGTGAGCAGTGACACTTGATCTTGGACGTTGATTATGACCTTCATTTACCACACTTTCTTGTCCACTCTTAAACTTTTTGGCCCAACCAATCACTTGATTTTTAGACAGGGTATCGTCCGCAATCGAGTTAAAATTTCGGATGGTTAACGCCTTCCTTGCTCAAAAACTTTATTATAACCCGTTGCTCAATGGGGAGTGGAACCTGTTGGTCACTCATAACTGTACTGATAAAAGAACTAAATGAAACAGCTCATCGAGCTGTCAGCTCGCTCGTGATTGACTGAGGAAAGTAATCGTAAAATTCTGGTTTATATTTAATCCACCCTCGTACATTGTATGTAATATATTTCAACTATTTTTGCACAAATTTTAACAATCTTAGATAAACTTGTATTTTCAACGAAAAAGCAAAAATACGTTTCGTACACGTCATTGATCATTGTACTACTAAAAGTATCAAATATTTATTGCGACGTTGCCAGATATAAAATACTTTCGTGTACTATAAAATTTGTCGATCTCAGTCAACAACATAGTTTAATTTTTGTAATGTAAAATCAAGGGTAAAATTAATCTTAACCAACCAAATTTTTTGTTAGTTTGGGTTAGCTCAGGATTAGGTTGGTTTTAGTTAGTTTATAAAATTTAAACTAACCTGAAATGATCAACATATATTAATTAAAAAATGTTATTGTCCAGCAGAAGCTATGTGGAGGTGAGACAATCTCTACCAAGAAAAGTCCGAGTTTATAGGTAAGGGGGTGGTTTAGTATCTGCTGCAAAAATATCTTGGTTAGTAAAATTATAAGATCAAGATGTACAGAAATGAATTAGGGTTATAAATTCGTTGGAAGAAGTGTATTGTTTGGCACCAGAAGAATAGAAGAAATAGGCTGCATCAGGAAATATCCAATAAAAGCAAACTATGTTCTTCCTCATTCCCATTAAAAAGGGGATATAATCCTGCTCCGCGTATTTAAAAAATTGATGATACATGCTTTTGTAGTCGGAATATTTTTATTCCTTTCTTCTTGCATTTTGTTTTCACTCAATACTTTCTGCTAACGGTGACAACAGCAATATTTCTATTAAAATCGGTAATATTTGGAGGGAAAATTACGTTTAATATAAAATTAAAGGAGAGGAACAGACAAGAGCAAATATGATCCTTAAAATCTTTGATGTTTGGCGACAAATTTGGCAACAATATAAACTCAAAGAATGTTTTTCGGGTCCTTTTCAGAAATCGTATTTATGTTCTGGGAAGAGCGCTCTTTTCAAAGAAGTGGCGTCATTATTAGATATGATAGGTCATTTTGTTTTGATTTGTTGTTTCGTCGTTTTTCTTGACTTTTCCTATTAAAAGTGTAAATTTATTAAATTTTACCGATTTAGTGCAAGAAATTGAACCTAAAATGAAAAATGATTTTCTCTACTTTCCAGGAAAGTGAGGAAAAATAGTTAAAAACTAAGGCCAGAATCGTGTTCTACGACCTCGGAATATGGGGTAAGTGTCGAAATTTTTCAAAAAAAAAAAACGTCTTTTTTATGGATTTCACTTAATCGAACTAATTACCACTGAGGGTTGGGAGGGAGAGCAAAGTCTTTCGAGGAATGGATCCCGCCTGGATGGATCTTGATAAGATGAAAGAGTTGGAGTCGGAGTGTTCACTAGGATAATGGCATTGAAGTTCAGAATCGTAACTTCCGGACTTGTATCTGAGTGTAAGAAGGTACTAGACAGTCTGATAAGGAACGGCTGCACAATCAGATTTGTGTGGGTCCCAGATCACTGGGGTGTACACCGAAATGAGAATGCGGATGCTGACCGTTTGGCAAAGTTGGGGTCCCCAATTAAATTAAATGGACCCAACAAAGTCTACCTGTTCTAATTGCCGTTGGTAAAAGTGAATTGAAATTGTTGCTAGAAATTTATTGAATCGTGGAGAGGAGCTCCTGGAACTAGATGTATCAAGGAACATATAAGTGGACCTAGCTCACTGCTTACTTGGGAACTTTTCTCCTTAAGGAGGAAAGAGCTGCGAATTGTGGTGGGACTGTTGACACGACATTGTCACCTGATTGGTGTCGTAGATGACCCGACGTGCAGATGATGTCTGGAGGTTGGATGAGACTGTTGACCATGTTGATGGAAATTTTCCTCTTACTGATGCTACAAAAGGCATATCCATTAAGACCAAATTTTGTTACCTTGTTTTTCTCGCGACTCGCTATATTACATTGGAAGCCTGAGTCTGAGACTTCCACTCCAATCCCCTCTTTTATCTTGGATTCATTACAGACCTGTACTCTTTATATGTTGGTTAGATAGCCGCCAGTTAGTACTTAATAGTTTATATCAAGGTCATACCTTATTGCCATGAATTTCGATATAGATTATGTTACAATTAGATCGAAAATCTTCATATTCCCTATCAGGGGCTGAACCCAGAAGGGGGGGGGGGCGATTGTCCCCCTACCAAGAGCTTCGGATTCGGAAAAAATAAACTTGCCTGTCTATTGCATTGGGAATGTGGATCTCGTTGAACCCCGATTATATGATTTCGGTATCTTGAATTAATTCTGTCAAATCTCTTTCGTTTGTCAGATTATACTGTCTTCTCTCTTTTGCTCTAGCGATATCGCCTTCCTCCCGCCGAAAAAAAAATAGAAAAGCTGGATCCGCCCCTGTCCCCAATAAAGTTTAGAAGTTTTATGATATAACGAAGCCACTGAGTAAGTTTCAGAAAAAGAAGATGTGTAGATCAAATCTCTGTCCTGCTGATTGACATTGCTTTCTGCCTAATTATTTTAATGATTTCAGAAGCCATTACTGTGATTAAACCTACTTAAGCAATAAATAATTAATTAGAAAATGACAAGTTCCTTAATGGAGTATCTAGTGACACTTTTTTTTACCCTTAAAGCTGTTTTAAAGTTTATTACTTTTTTTTATATAAATTGCTGTTACTTAAAAAGATTTATTAACTACAGCTTTGGATTTCTCTGGAAAACACGTTAAAATTTTGTCTGTTACTTTTAATAATAATTAATCAAATGCGTGACAAATCGCGTGTTACAGGAGTTTGTTTTAGCTTAAGTTTTACAACTCCACAAGATATTGGAGATTATTCTTGACAAGTTCTAAAAATATCTAAGATTCATTATAATATTAAACTTTTCAGTAATTAATATGGACTTTTTTTCTTTCAGGAAAATTCTGGCACGATAAAACATCAAATATTTATTCACGTTTAGTGTTTGTTGTTAAAGTTATCGCAAAGAGCAGTTCTTCTTAGCAAATTTTCGTCCTTATTTAAAAACAGTTTATATTAGGTTACTCCCTGTATGTAGACATTTTAAATTTTAAACGATACATTATTTTATCTTCTTATATTCGATAATTCTTTAGAAAGAAATAAATCCGCATGTTCACAACCTCATAATACGTGATGTGCATATATTTATTTGGTATTTTTATGTAACGGTAAAAGTTATGCACAATTTTATATTTGAAATATATTTCGTTCTCATATTATATGCCTTTGTTAACATTTGCAAGGATAGTTATTGCTAACGTTAAAGTTTAACATATCGTTTTGAATGCAGATGTTTTTTAGTGTTTTTTTTTTTATTATTTCAAAACAACACTACCGTACAGGGTGGGCAAATTTCGATGTTTTTATATGCTAATTTAAAAACCGCAACCTGGACAAAAAATCTGATCCCCCATTCTCGGGCTCTTTTTTGGAGAAACATATGAATGCGAAGACAGATCATGACTATCTTCATTCGTTTACGATCTATAGGGCGATTTTCAAATTCGACCAAATTCTAATATGGTGTATAGTTTGGTTATTAAGATATCAAAAAACGAAAAAAAAAAACTTTCTATGGATACTTTTTTACGTAGGATACATTGCCGCTCTTATTTTTTTTTATTTCCGATTACCGAAAATGAGATACTGTGACAGAATTTGATCATAGACTCCTGCTAATGACATATTGTGGTAGTGTTAGCCATTCTATCTATAACCAATTTGCTGCCACACATTAATTTGTAGCTATTTAATAACCTATAATTAAATTTCACAGTAATAAAGAGACTCTGGAAGTCTGGACGTTCATCTTCTTTCTTGTAGCTTTAGTACCAAACAACTACGGTTATTTAAGCTTACCGCAACCATAACTCAGAACTTCAGGACTCAGGCAAGGTCAGATGACATCTCTTTGTTTTGAACTCCCTCAACAGTACGTCCGCGAGTTTAGTCGCGTGAAGGTTTTTGATTAAAATAAATAAAACAAGTTTCTCAAAACACTTAGTCTTAGTATTAACAAAAATAAATAGAAAAACGAATTTACAGAGAGAAACTGAAACTAATAACAAATGACAATTATGAAGAAACTAACATAATGGCTCTTATGGGCCGTTCCATTAACCAAAAATGTAAAACCCAATTTTGAAAAAAAAACACGTATAAATAGCTTACTAAAATATTGAACAGAAAAAGAAATAAAACGCGAAAAACAGCTATTTATATTACTTAATCAAACCGTATGAAAATCGCGAACTGCCCGACATAAATAACACACGATATTCCCTTAATTTCCCATATTAACTGAAAAACAAAGCAAAGAAAACCTTCTTTCCCGACGAATATACACTACGGCACTGGACTTAAAGAGTGGTACCGACCACCGTAAACGACTTCCAGATTGGAACTGAAGTTTAATATTCCTTAAAATAGCGTTCTCGTATCTTACCCCCTCGACACCCCTCTGTTTCCCATTTGTACCCATTTAGCCGATGGAACCCTGTAAACGTCAATTTCATTCCCTTAAAGTTCGAAGGTTTCGATCGTTACGTGCTGAGGGCGTTAGCTATTCTTTACCGGATGTTTGATTCCCGATTTGGCCTCTGAGCGTTTTAATCTTAATTTTATATAAACACAGTTGATAAAACTATTCTATTTCTTTCTATAACTAAAGGAATAAGATAATATAACCTCTGTGAAAAAACCTGAGTGCCCTTTTATTCATATTGCTGGTATTTAATTCATTCTTTCTTGCAATCAGGAAAAACAATCGTTATATTAATTCCTTTCACAGGTCAAACGTTATATTACAGCATAATGAGTTTATTTGATTATTCTTTTGTTTCCTAATAATGGGAAAATCGTTCAATATTTTAATACATTTTAACGGTATTTCATATACCATATGTTAAAAAAATACTCTTATCACGTCTGGTTTTATTTACATAACCAGAGTAGGATTATTTCGACAGATTTATACCCAAATCTTAGAGAGGGTCTTTTAATTTTATGTCTCCATAAATTGACTGAGTTTATATATTTTTAAGAAAACATTTAAACGACAAAGATAATAAAAGTTAAGCTCGATAACTGATTTATTTTTCTTCATACTTTCTCGGATAGTGACAAAAAATATATATACTACCCTATTCCCACGGGAAATCTATTCACAGAGTGATTATTTAATTATTCATTTTAACATAATATAGTTCACATTGAACAGCGTAAAATAATTAATATTTGTTCCATTACAATACGACTTAAAAGTTTTTTTTTTAAATGGAACACCCTTTATATTTTTAGCTTAATAATTTGCATTTATTTTTTCCCTTGAAATGATATATCATAGTTGATTTTTCTTATTATCGTGTGTCCTCAACCTTTACAAAATTTTGCTTTAAATTTAATAAATCGAATAAGGAATTATTTTATCTTGGTAGGCGTATGTAATCTAAATCAAAGTTTTTTCGTTTGACGTTTAAGGGCTTTTTATTAGTTTTAGTCGTCATAATTATGTCCTTCGAAAATAACGAAAAGTATGATATGTTAGAATGTTTTATTCAAAGTAATTCTGATATTACATCTGAAACATATTTCAATTGTTATCTAGAAAGAAGACAACCTCTGAAGTCTATTTTTTTGAGATTAAAAGAAAATCTCACCAATTATGGGACATTTACCAGACCAAGACCAAAAAATTACAACATTCAAGATGCTGAATAATCGGCTATAAATGTAATTGGAATGGTGATTGCAGACTCTTCAATTTCAACCCGTAAAATTGAAGCTGATTCTGGTGTTTCAAGACGCCGTGCCCTAAATATTTTAAATAAACATAAATTTCGACCTTATGCAATAAGGAAAATACAACATTTGCAACCAACTGATTATCAACGCTGACTGCAGTTTTGTTTATGGTATCGTCAAAAAGATCTGCAGGATCCATTATTCTTTAGAAGGGTAATTTGGACAGATGAAGCCTACATTAGCAGTTCTGGAATTTTCAACAGGCATAACGAACATTACTGGTCTGATATCAACCCTCACCGTAACGTAGACATCCGATCCCAAGGATGGTTTGTTTTTAGCGTCTGATGTGCTTTATTTGGAAATCGTATTTTAACTTATAACATTTATCAAGAAAATCTTAGTGGTCGACGGTACTACGAAATGTTAAATCGACATCTAATTGAAGAATTTTTGGACAATTCTCTTTTATATGATGCAAGAACTCTCAGAATTACTAAATATTAATTTTGGAAATAATTGGGTATGAAGTAATGGACCAGTGAGATGGCCACCACGATTACCAGATCTGACGCCACTGGATTTTTTCCTTTGGGGACATATTAAAGACAAAGTATATAAGAAAACCAATAAAAATATCAATCAACTTATAGAAAGTTTTATAGACTATGAATTCAATATCAAATATTCATATTCATAATGCAGTTCGGAATGATGCAAAAAACTGCAATTTATGTATTCAAAATAACGTTCATCAGTTTGAACATTTGCTTTAATTAGAACTTTATTGATATTACTAATATACTGTTTTTTTTTAAATTATTATATTTAATATACATGTAAATATCAAAATTTTTATTTGCTTCTAACCTGCTGAATTATTAAATAATTAAAAAATTTAAAATTACTCAATATTAAGTAATTATAAAGATACAAATTAATGAAAGATCCTTAAACGTCAAACCAAAAAATTTTGATTTAGATGACGTACGCCTTACTTTAGATAAAGTAATTCCTTAATCAATTTATTAAATTCAAAGCAAAATTTAAAAGTCGAGGACTTACGATAATAAGAAATATCACCTATGATATATATTTTTAAAAGAAAAAATAAATGCAAACTATTAAGCTAAAAATATATAGGATGTTTCATTTTAAAAAATACAACTTTAAGTCGTATCTCATTTTTGGTAGTCGATAATAAAAAAATAAGAGCCCCAATGTATTCTACGTAAAAAGTGCCCATAGAAAGTTTTTTCGTTTTTTAAATATCTTAAGTAATAACCAAACTATACACCATTTTAGAATTTGGTCAAATTTGAAAATCGTCCTATAGATCGTAAATGAATCAAGATAGCCATGATCTGTTTTCGCATTCATATGTTTCTCCAAAAAAGGGCTGGCGAATGGGGGTCAGATTTTTTGTACAAATTGCGGTTTTTAAATTAGCCTATAAAAACATCGAAATTTGCCCACCCTCTCCATATTTTTTTTTAAATATTATTAACTTGATTTTATTTTCAAAATATACATCACTTTATAGCTCAGGGCGACATTGACCTATCTATTAAAATGAACTTAAGTGATTTGACGGAATTCCTGATTTTTATCTGCACTTGATGTTGTAATTGATGACATAACTATTTTAGTTTTCATTTTTTTTGTATTTTACACATTTTTAAAAAATAAGTTTCTTAAATCTCATTTTTTGTTGAAAAATTATTAAAAATAAAATTTCTTATGAATCAATACAAATATAGGTGCAGGAAATAGTGTTTTTTTAGAATTCCAAGAACATTTTTTTTCAAGTCAATATAATTCCATTATTCCATTTTCCATTTTTTTCTTCGGCATGACCGTTTTCTTTGTACAAGGCTGCTGAAAATAGATACGACTCAATTCGAGTTCCAATAATTTTGAACGTGTCGATAATCTGCGAATTAATTTTATTTCATTAAGCGATATACGCCACCTTTAACCACTTCAAAAATTGAATTCATTTCAATTTCAGTTTCAATTTTTCAATCAGTACCATGTTTTACCACACTTACATTCGTCAGTGAATAAAATAAAATACACTACAAATTCATTTAAATTTAAAATCTTAATTAAATACATTTTTTTTTATTTATTCTATATTTAAAAAGATTATCGGAAAGCTCTCTCAATGGCAGAGGCAAAATATTAAAGAATTTTATTGCTAGACGACCAGGCCCATTCCGACACCTTTCCAAACGAAAATATGCGGGCACCAAATTGTCCCTATGTCTTGTGTTCCAGCTGTGGACCCCACTGTGCGTTCTGAAACTGTCTTTGTATTTTTTGATATACAGTAAATTATCCAGTATGTATTGCGAAGGCAATGTTAAAATTTTCAGTTCCGAGAATGCTGTTCTACAGTCCTCCCTAAAGATCATAACCCGCACTACTCTCACAGCCCTTGCTGAAACCTGCTCTATATGAGCTTCCCAAGTAAGGCCAGGATCAATCTGGACTCCCAAGAATTTAGCACTCAGCAAAACCCCATTTATATCTTCCAAGTCACATAGAGAAAATACCACTTGCTTAATTTTATTTTCATTCAGAAGCAGTCCATTTACATCAAACCACTCTCTAGCACCAAACCGTGCCACTCCCAATCTGCCCAAAACCCCTTCTATATATATATATATATATATATATATATATATATATATATATATATATATACGAAACCGAGAGAGTGGTGTCATCGGCGAAAAGTGTGAAATCTGCAGGATCTCTGCCCACAGGTAGATCATTTATATGGATTAAAAAGAGAATGGGTCCCAATCCCGAACTTTGGTGCACTCCCATTGATAGCCCACCCGTGGCCGAGGACTCCCCTCCAACTTTCACAATCTGAACTCTATTTTCCAAGTACGATTTTATAAGCTTGTAGTTCCTCTCATTAAAGTTATAGTAGTGTAGCTTTTTTATGAGGAAGTCATGAGTAACACAGTCAAACGCCTTACTTAAGTCGCAGAATAAGATGGAATTATATTCCTTTGATTCAAACGACCGTGTGATACTCTCAATCAGATCCAAAATGCCCAACACCCTGCTCCTCCCCCGACGGAAGCCAAATTGACACTGGCTAAAGCAGCCATTGTTCTCAAAAAAGTTTACCAGCCTTAACGCTATGCATTTTTTCATTATCTTGGATATGGCCGGCAATAAACTAATTGGCCTATAGCTGGACAAAACACTTCTGTCTCTCTGTTTAAACACCGAAATAACCATAGCCTGTTTGACTATATCAGGAAAAATATTCTCCAGTGAGAGGACTTATTTCTCTCATTTCATTGAAAGAAATTTCTGTAAACTTAAAATGATCATTGAAGACAACCTCCATAAAATCTCCCAGCGGATCAGCCTGATGTTTAGGGACTGTGGCTAATTAACTCGTGTGCAATATTAATAAAATAGTCATTGAACTCATCCGGGTTTATGTATGATGCCGCGTCACTCTTGTCGTTTAAGTTTACGTACATCATCGATGTTTTCTTGTACTACAATCAATTTTGGACGACCTTTTGCAATTTGTCCTTGATCGAGCGACAACCACGATTGAATTCACCAAACCATAGTAGTTTTTTAGGTGCTTCTTCATCATATAGAGAGTTAATAACTAACTCTATGATTTTTTATTCTATCATTAACTAAGAGTTGATTTAGGGTGGCAACTTTTAAAAATGGGCTGTCCCTGAAAATCGTAACCCATTTCCAAAGTTTACAGAGCCAATCGAAAATCAACACTATAATTATAAACTCTAAACAACCACATGTAATACAATTTGGCTTTTATGACTATGTTTTACAAGGAAAACATCTTTGCCTGGGATTTACCAACTATCTTTTAAAAGGTTTTTAAACAAATAAATAATAAAAATATGGTCTAATACAAAACATAAAAGGTCTGTCTACCGCCGCCGTTTTATTAACATCTGTTATGGTTATGACAAGAACATTTGAAAATTAAGGATCTATAAGGGTTCAGTTTAGCTTGTGAATCATGGTAATAAAAGATAATTGATAAAAATAAAATATAAGTAATATAAAGTAACCTAATTATAAAATGAATATAGACAAAGGGTTTCAACACTGTAAACAACACAAACACCGTTCGTATGGATATGTACAAATGGCCATAGTAATGCCATTTCCCGAAATATTTGTATTAGCCTTATTTTAGTAGAAGTTGCAACATATTAAACATTCAGGATAGTCTACTCAAATCCAAAATAAATAAAACATCAGACCAGAAGTTTAAGGCATTAAATTAAAAACCTGATTTTAAAAAGGAAAACAATAATAAATACAATCGAAAAATGACGTCAGAAAAGGGTTACTGAGTAAATATTGGGAAAAAAAATATTTCAATCTATACTTTTTATTTGTTTTTCTACGTACAAATGCAAATACAAGAAAATATATATTTATGTTTTTGGGTTTCTACTTCAATTGAATAATATATTTTGAATCAAAAAGATTCTTTATATGCATATAAAAGAACGATACTTACTCTGATTCTCTATATAAAATGGGATACTCTTTTCTCAAGAGAAAATAGCCGAGGAATATTTTGAATTTTTATTTAGGGAGTATTCATTTTTAAATATGTTTGTGTTATTTACGTATATTGATGAAAAAAGTCGGCAAGAAACTTTTATATTTTCAGTTAAATTTGTTAAAAGTTAAATAATTTAGTTTTACAATTCTACGCCAGTGTTTTAAACAAATAAGGTCAAAATAACGGGTATAATACATAGCATTTCAGCAAGCCAAGTAAACACGACTTACGACTCAAACAATAGCCGATGGCACGTATTTCGGCATCTTTATTATCTGAAAGCTGTCACATATATTGCGATGCAATGACTGGCAAAAATTTTGCAACATAAGGGAAAAATTTTATTAACGTTTTTAAAAAATCATTAATTTACAGAATATTCTTTTCAAACAAATATGTGACATGCGATAATAGGGTAAAAACGAGGTTTTTAATTCGACCACTACACGTATATATATATATATATATATATATATATATATATATATATATATATATATATATATATATATATGAAGTAAAATGCGAACAGTAAATGTAAACTTCGTCCCAATCATATCATTTCCGTGTTAGAGGTTGCACAGTTTGAACAAATTGCTACAGAGCACAATTTATCCTATTCTACCACCATCGAGATGATGGCCTACCTGTACCACCATACCGAGAAGAAAGTCAATACTTATCCTCCTCGCCACAGTGATATGGCAGAGGTATATGTTTCGTCTCTACTAGACTCATCAGGGTACTGAAATGCACCTGTCTGTGCAAAGGACAGATCGGAAAGAAGCATGCAACACTGAAAGCGGCTTCCCCGACTTCCCGCCGGATGTCGTATATATGTTTATGGGGCTGTCACGGATTCCTCAGTGTGAGATACAATAGCATAATGTGGA
The DNA here is from genome assembly GCA_034092305.1 of Diaprepes abbreviatus. NCBI lineage: Eukaryota > Metazoa > Arthropoda > Insecta > Coleoptera > Curculionidae > Diaprepes > Diaprepes abbreviatus. The sequence continues at coordinate 5,999,556 of JASJET010000105.1, forward strand.
TATATTCACTGCTATTGTATCTCACACGGAGGAATCCGTGAAAGCCGCATAAACATATATATATATATATATATATATATATATATATATATATATATATATATATATATATATGTATATATATATATATATATATATATATATATGTATATATATATATATATATATATATATATATATATATATATATATGTATATATATATATATATATATATATATATATATATATATATATATAATTTTATTTTCTGTATATTATCTTTTTTTTTCTTGTGAATATGGTTCTTTTTAAGAAAAGATAATTTTTTGTCTAAACTATATTTTCAACGTTTCGACACTGGTTCGTGTCGTTTTTAAGAAGGCTACAGTGGCAAAAGAGTAATATTTTAAACATTTCTCAGTTAGAAAGTTTACGTCAGACCTACCATACAAAACTATTCATCTAGATATACCAATTTCCCAAAAAAATCTGTCATTATCGGGTGAACCGACTGTGCAGTGTAGGTATCGGATTCTGAATTTAGGGAGGAATCAATAAAAAAGGGCAAAGAAGATGCATTGATAAAAAACAATTATCCTCAAGCTTTAGTCAACTCTGTTTTTAAAAAGCGAATACACAATTTTTGTAACAAGATTCAACATGAAGGGAAAAAAATGTAGTAAAAAACCAAACTTACCTAACACTGCCGCATGTAAACGGGTTATCCGAATAATAATGAAAGAGTATGCTCTCAAAACACAACATTCCAGTCGTACACAGGGGATAAAATTGTTTGAATTCACTGTTCACAAAATTAAAGAAAAAAACTAAAAAAGATAAAAAAAAACTCATTTTGTATATGAAATCTCATTCACCAACTGCAATGGAGTATACATAGGACAAACAAGTCAGCATCTCTAAAACAGACTGCGGTCATAATTATAAGAAAGACCAAACAGCCCTTACTAAACATGAAACCCAACATAATCATAATTTTAATTACGAAAAAACTTTAAAAAATTTTTAAAAACAACGTGAAATCTACTAGGCCATCGAAATTAAAAAAAATAAATAAACATTCTCTAAATGCCAAAAAAGACATAAACCTACTTAAAAAAAATTATTTTAACGTATTGTAAAAAACATGATCTATTATATAATTTATTCTTAAAAATTAATTAAAACCATGACATCAACAAAGGAATAAAATTCACCAGCAGTGAATATTGGCAAGGTTTCAGTTAATATACCTCTAGCAAGAGGCATATATTTATGTATTATTATAATTATTTTAATTGTAAATTATTTTATTGACCAAAATGTAATTGTGACGTAAAAAATTGAATGGAAACGTGTTGTGTGTCCCTTTAATTGAAATGTATTTTGTGTGGTAAGTCTGACTTAAATTTTTTAATGGAGAATTTTCTCTTTTGCCATTGTAGCCTTCTTGAAGCGAACCAGTGTAGAAACGTTGAATATATGGTTTAGACAAAAAAATTATCTGTTCTTAAAAAGAACCTTATTTACAAGAAAAAAAAAAAACAGACAATATACAAGAAAAAGGGTTCAGAAAATAAAATTAACGAGTATATATGTATATATATATATATATATATATATATATATATATATATATATATATATATATATATATATATACATACATACGTTCATTACTTCGAAATGGCTACATTAATTTCAATGAAATTTTTTGTGTTATAAAAAAATCAATATGACCGATTCAATACGGCGTGCTAAAAATTTTACATATACCTAATTTTTCCAAAGTTGGTATTAATTATTTACAATAATTTTGGCTGAAATGGATAGTTTTTAACCCACTTTAAAAACAATTATAACAAAAATATTAAAAGTCTCATCCGGAAATGTAACAATTAAATTCATTAAAATCTTCATGCCTTAAAAAGTCCAAAAAATAACCATATTTTCTTTACTAAAATTTCGACAATAAAAGCTCTTTTTACCATTATCGGCTATGCAATAATCTGTTTTAAGATAAAGAAATTGAGGATTATGTTCAGATATGACCATATTTATAATTCTGCTGCAACATTTAACTACATTATTTATACAAAATTATCTAGCTCACATTATATTTACTCTAGTTGGTCTTAACAAAAAATCGATTAAGACATAACAAATATTAACTTGATGCAAGCTCAGCATCACACTAATCATTATTAATAAATAATATCATTACTTTTTTAAGGCTAAAAATATATTCTTTCAAACGCTTTATTTTTTGTTTTATTGATCAAACATTGTGGATGGGGAAGTGGGGGGTCGAGAACATTTTCAAAAAATTGAAAAAGTGTCGCTATTAGAAAAAAGTTGAGAATGACTGGTATATATCGATTACTTTGTAATGATTTCACCGATCGATTGGAATTAATTTTCTTACGTTATGTTCAGGAAGTTGCTGCGATATCCCCATATAATTTTATCTAAAATTGGTTGATTAAATCCAAAGTGGCGGGGTCGCATGTTATGAATCTAAAATTGATTTTTTCTAAAATTAAATCCAGCAAATCGAATCAGCCGACCTAAAAATGTTACGTTTTCATTAAATTAAAAAATATTAATGCCACTTAGAAAATTAAATAAAATTTGGCAGACTTTAATTTTTTAATCTCAATTTAATTCTTTTTCAGTTCCATTTTTTTAGACAGACATTTTAAACTTTTCTCATTAAAGCTCTTAAAAAACGCTCACGTACTATATATAATGAAAACAATTTTTTATGACCTCAGAAGAACGTGATTTACTTTTGGCCGACGAGATATTTATGTTTTATGATTTATTTTGTCTGATTTACATCGAATCTTTAGAAATAAATTTTCTTTTATTACGACACGATTCTTTCTGATGGGAGGAAATAAGCAGAACTAGATATTATATAGATTTTGCAAACGCAAACCCGTAAAAATAAACTTATGAAGCACTTTACTATGTTGCAATGAATGAGATATTTTCGGACCCAGTTAATAATAGAAAAAAAAAAGTTATGTTGTAGTTCGGTAACAGTTGATGTTGTTACTTTTTTTTGTCAATTTCGCTAAAGCGTCTCACTTTGCCGAATTACTTCAAAGAATATGTCTGGAAAATTTCATTGCAAAAGATGAGAAAATAACAAAGTTACAAGGCTGTGACATACAGACGCGCGGTCAAACATGCCGAAATGATAAGCTCGTTAAGAAAGCTTAAAGATATGTATTATTATTATCTAAAATAAAATGGTGTATCATATCCATTCGAATTGTAATGTAATGACTCGAAAGCCCGAAACAGAAGATATTTGTCGTAGTTTGGTAAATTATGAGAACACAGTGGCGGTTTGTGGTGCCAAACTGTCATAGTACTATTACATTTTTTCTAAAAACATTTTTTTTTAAATTTTTTTAACCTTTTTCGAATACTTTTTTTCTTTTCCATATTATTTCAACATCTGGCAACAGAACAATAGCCTAATACTCGCAGATGTTTTATAATCGGCAACATAGGATACTGTTATTTATTAATGCTCCAGAGTAAAAAGACGAAGATCCAACGAGGCTTATGGGTGAGCAAGAAAGATAGAACTATGTTTCAATATTTTCTATAAATCATGTTTAAAGTTAAAGGAAATCTGTGCCAGGCGTTAAGTGACTGGAATACTATTCTTTCTTTCTTTCAGGAGAGTATTGATGAGGGAAAGCATGTAATGACATGACAATTCCTTTGATCTCTCTATAGCTTTTGATACAATAAATAAGGCTTTTTTGGTTGATAAACTACATAGAATTGGTGTAAAAGGAACTATTTTGGAATGTATTGATTCCTATTTGAATGACAGGATAATGGATATGGTGGTGCACTTTCTGGAGTAAGAAAAGTAGAGATTGGTGTACCCCAAGGATCAGAATTGGGTCCGCTCTTCTTTGTTCTGTATGTTAACGTTTTACGTTATAATATTAGACAAGGGCATGTTTCTATGTACGCGGATGACACAACGATTGTTGCTGTGGATGATATTTCTGAGGAGCTTAGAATCATTATGTCAAATATTGGTCAAGATATGAAGGTGTGGTTTGAAAGAAATGGCTTATTACTGAATATTAATAAAAGTGTATATATGAATGTGTTTAATTATAAGGTAGCTAATGATGACCTTAGGGAAAGACTCAATATTAAGTTTTCTAGTAGGGTACATTTATAGATCTTCAACTGCTTTGATCAGCATATAAATTATGTCTGCTTTAAATTGAATTCTGCTTACTTCACTATTTCGAGTCTAAAAAATACTGTTGATATTGCTGGACTTCTATCGGTCTATTATTCATTGGCTTGTTACATGTCAAATATTCTTTTTGTTGGGGTAGTGTGAAGTTTTACCATATTTTTATAATACAAAAAAATATTTATACTGATTTTTAATTTGAGTTTTCGTGAGAGTGAATAGTAATTAGGGGTGGATCCAGCCTCTTTCTTGGGGGGGGGGGGGGTGATATCACAAAAATACAGTATGGCAAGCAAGAGCAAGTTGTCGACGGGGGGGGGGGGGAAGAGACACCAGCAACATTCCCATTTCTAGTGTAAAAGGCAGGGTCTTTGAAGCTCTTGGAGAGGTGGGGGGGCGATCACAAGAAAAAACAAGTTGCCGATAGGGGGGGGGGGAGGATGCGAGCAGCATATACACTCCTAGTATAAGAGGCAGAATCGGGTCTATTTTCCTGAACTAAAAGCTCTTGGGGGAGGCTATCGCAAGAAAAATAAATTGTCAACGGGGGGAGTGCCAGCAGCATACACATTCCTAATATAAAAGGCAGAATCGGTTCTATTTTCCTGTACTCAAAGCTCTTGGGAAGGGGAGGGGCGATCGCAAGCATACACATTACTATATTCTATTCAAGAACTAGGTAGAGTAATAAAACTGTTACCGAAACCTCCAACGTACCTGCTCCAGTGCCGCAGGTAACTGAGGACTGCCGTAAATCTAATTATATTTAATTATATTTAAATATTATAAGGTTTTATAAATTTACTACAACAATACAATTTTTGACAGTTCAATTTGATTTCTGTCAGTGAGCAAATGACACCTTATAATGTGTCCTTAGTGATTTATCTTGTTTGTGCTTGTTTTTATATATTATTTGAGATTAGTGAGATACCCAAAAGATATGGCTTCCACATCTATATTTATTCCAAAATCGTTAAACCAGAGCTTTTTTCCTCAACGAAAAACTTATTACGATGAATGTTTATGATGCCTTAAGATATCAACATCTAGATAATAATGTTAAAAGCTCTGTTGAGATGTATTCCAATATGACAGGAGTAGGAAAATCTACTATGTACCGAATACTGAAGGAGAAGAGAATGACTAGAATTGTTAATACTCCCAAGCCACATTCGATCACAAGCAGACGAAAAACCTCGTTGGAAGAAGAGATGAAAGGAGTTGTACATACATTTTATTATGAGAAGGAGATCCTACCGTCGACAAAATTGTAACTAAAATGAACGAAGATCGGGATTTACCTGAAATTAAAAGAATTGAGCTCTGGAAATTGATCAGAGGACGTAATTTTTGCTGGGAAAAACTAGATAGGAAATCTGTTCTTATAGATCGTCCGGAAAATGTCCGTTGGAAAAGGAAATATCTCTCTCAAGTAAAGGCAGAGTTGCTAGAAATAACACAAGTTACAAAATTAGTAATTTAACTGAACTTTAAAAGATTTTTTTTAAATAAAGTTAGTGCAGAAAATTGGGAAAAATCCATAAAATAAAAGAATAAAAGAAAATGTGGAAACTCGGTCTCATGATCGGTGAGATAGAGGAACCAATTATAATTAATTACAGCCGAGATAGCTTCACTGACTTTGATTACGAATTAGATACGTAATGTTTACCAGCGTAAACACAATTTATTATTTAAATTTTCTTAAACATATAAAAATTAGTTACATTTGAAGCCTTTTTTAGCATTTAATTGCAAATTCTGCAGATGGTTTAAAAAATAAATAAACTGAAACGTCAAATGTCCTAAAAATGATTTTAATTAATAATAAAATGACCGATAGCCCCAAAAAAATTTTTGATTATACAGACGAATTTATTTTTTTATATATGTTTAACTTCTTGTATTTTTGACAATGGGTCTTTTGTAAGTATTTAAATTATAACTTAGAATTTTTTGAGAGAAAAAGGCTACGTTTTAGTCGAATGTGCCTAAAACGGTTCCTATGCCAAAATTAAAAATAAAAATACAGTTGTGATTTGTGTTAAATATGTCAAAATTATTTATATTTTCTAATGTATTTGAATTATTAAGAAATCATAAGCAATAAAATAATATTATAAAAACTTTTTATTTTAAGTTGTTCTTATGTCGTAATATCGCCGGCATATTTGCAACAATATGTATTGTTATACATATATATGTCTTTTTAATGTATTTAGTTTTTCTTTTCTGTCTAAATATGTATATTTTATTGTCAGTTTTATTATTTATTATAATTGGTTTTTTTTATTTCTCTGTTATTCTTTGTATTATTTTGAATGTGCCGAACCAGTGTACAATTTTGTATGCTATAACGGTAATATATCATTCTATTCTTCTGCTCTTTTCTATTAAACAAATCGAATATGGAACATAAATGTTATCGAGTGACAGGCGGCATTGCTTTTTGGTTTCGGCATTTGTGTTTGTTGTGTTTGTATTTGGCGATTCTAAAAAAATATGTTAAATTAAGTTTTAGTTATTTATTGTGTATATATCGAGGTATTTACATAATATTTATTTTTCTACATTGGTGTGTGTTTTTGTTTTGTTACTAAAAGGTGATTTATTGGAATCTGTCGCTACGAACCAAGTTAGTTTTTTAAAGAACTTGGTACGCTGTCTTTAGAATATAAAGTAAAAGAAACTAGACTACCATTGTCTGATTTAAAAACCGAAAAACAAGGTGGAAGAAAGGTCTCATCACAAATTTAATAAGAGTATATAGTTATGATGAAAATTATTGGCTTTGGAGGTGTGAGAAAATACTTAAAACGTTTATTTTTGTATGTGTGTTATTTGGAGACGACGAAATAGATCATCATGTTTACATACGGGATAGTTAAAGATTCTTGGCTTTTATATGTTTGAAAAAATGAACATTAAACAAGTAAATTCTTCCTATCCTGACTTTAAATAAGATAATTTTTTTACTACTTTCATAATGATTCTATATATATTAAAGATTCTAAATTTTTCATTCTGGACAGTTTATTAATGATAGGAATTTACAGGATTTGGTTTTATCTGGCAATGATACTCATGATTGCATTTTTAGCATCTCATTTATATTTTTATTTTTATATTTAAGTTCAGTACTGATTGCTGTTAATGTTTTAAAATATTTTTTCTTTCCCTTTTTCTGTTTTAAGGTATTTTTGAATTGTATAATTTTGAGGTTTTTTATTATTTATTGAACATGTTTTCGTTTTTCTTGAGTTAATGTTACATGGTATTTCTCTTGAGTTATTTTGATCTTTTCTGCCTGACGTTGCGCCTTTGAGCTGCGAAACTGGTAGCTAATATTTAATAAAGAATTTTGGAATCTAAAAGAGGATTAATTTCTTCCTGTAATCCTAGATTGTGTTCCACCTATTCGCACTACTTGTCTAAACAGTTACGAGCCGACACTGTAAGAACCTCTGAAAAGTCTAAAACATCATGCCTTTTCGACTGATAATAAACAACTCAAAATCTCCTATTTAGTAAACATACACGTGCCATACTAAAAACATTCATGTCTTTTCAACTGGAGATAAACATTTCAAAATCTCTTATTTAATAAATATACACGTGTTCTACTAACATGTCAACCCCTTTTATACCTTTAAATAATTTTGTTCATTTTATTCTTATTTCTACGCTCGATGTATTCCGATGGATTTACGTCAATCCTAATGCGGCATCTACAGAAAACGAAATACAGTGGCGGACAATTACAAAACAAATCAAAATCTTAATATGCGAGTAAAAAAACATACACATCAGTCGGTGTAAAGAAGGTAAATACAAGACTGCCCATGATAGTTGGCGACAGTTAACAGAACAATAAAGAACGTCACGGCTTTAGTCAAGTTGAAAATCATGGTTCTTGGATTTAGACCGTGTCAAATTGAAATTATTATCCAACGTTTCGCCTACGATAGCACCAAGTATCTTCAGGGATCTTTACTCCACGAAATTAGAACATTGAATGACTATCGAGGAGCAACAGCCCGGTATTATACCCGACTGATGCTCAGCGAACCGTGATCTAGCATTACAATCGATTTTCACGTGTGCTATAGACTATAACCTGCATCTCTATTAATATTATTTGGATATTTACAAATTTCGATTGATTCTCTAATTTTACGTTTAAAGAAACCAGACACTGATGCTAGCACCTTAGTTTTATTTGCATTAAAAGTGTGACCTGAGCAATGCTGGTGATCAGCTACCGCAGATTGTACAATTTGTCTCTTTTTTATACATCTTTCATGTTCCTTAAGCCTAGTGGATATAGACCGTCCTGTATACCTACCTATACTTTACCACAAGAGCAAGATATCTTGTAAACGCCTTTTGTTTGAACGGAAATTGCGTCCTTTGGAGACTTCAAACATTGTCCAACTTTCTTACATGTGTTGAAATTCTCCGAATGTTTGATTTTTCAGAGCAATCTGGCAATCTTGTCGGTGGTTCCGTGTATGTAAGCTAAGACAACACTATCCATAAGAGGAACGTTTATAACATTTTGTTGAGGAGTTGGGTTTTTGTATTTATTAATAGAAAGTCTTATATCTTCAGCGCAATACTCGTTGTCTTTCAGAACATTAGCCAGTTTCTTTGTTTCTGATTTCAGTGATTGTTCGTCACAGATTGAAAGTACTCTATGTACCAAAGAATTTATGACGGATTCTTTTTGAGATAGGTGATGGTGTGTCCAATCGTCAGCGCAATAGACTCACCAACCTACAAAATAGGTAAATATCTGGCCAAACTTTTACATCCCTTTGTTAAAAACTCTGGACAAAGATTAAAAACCATCCAATTAGAGCCCGGAGACGTATTAGTCAGTTTTGATGTACACAAATGTTCCTATAGATGATTCAGTTTTCATAATATCGGACATATTACAAAACAACATGGACTCCACCTTACTAGAATTAATTAAAGCATGTCTGATTTACACTTATTTTACTTTTCAAGGAATTTTTACGAGCAGACTTCGAGAGCGGCCATGGGATCTCCGCAATCACCTGTGGTAGCTAACATCTTCATGGAAGCTTTTGAAGAAAACGTCTTGTCTTCTGCTCCTCTAAAACCTAAAGTTTGGTGCAGATATGTAGATCATACGTTCATAGTTTGGCCGCATGGTGCAGATAGCCTACATAATTTCCTGGATCATCTAAATCAACAACACCCTAGCATAAAATTCACTATGAATCAAATGGTGCCCTTCCCTTTCTTGATGTACTAGTACAAAGAAAAGAGAATAGCAAATTAGGACATTCTGTGTACAGAAAACCAACACATACAAATCGATATCTTATTGTAACGTCACACCATTATCCTTCTAAAAGCAATCCATCATAAACTTTTTGGTACATAGAGCCCTGTTAATATGTGATGAACAATCACTGAAATCAGAAACAGAAAAATTGACTAATGCTTTGAGAGGCAACGGATATTGCGCTGAAGATATAAGACGTTCTATTAAAAAATAGAAAAACCCAACTCCTCAACAAAATGTAATAGATGTTCCTCCTATGGGCAGTGTTGTCTTAGCTTACATACACGGAACCACCGACAAGATTGCCAGATAGCTCCGAAAATCAAATATTCGGACAATTTTCAACACGTGTAAGAAAGTTGAACAATATTTGAAGTCTCCAAACGACGCAATTGCATTTAAACAGAAGGCGCTTACAAGATACCTTGCTCTTGTGGTAAAATGTATGTAGGTGAAACAGGACGGTCTATATCCACTAGGCTTAAGGAACATGAAAGATGTACAAAAAAGGAACAAATTGTACAATCTGCAGTAGCTGAACACCAGCATTGCTAGGTTACACTTTTAATGTAAAAGAAACTAAGGTGCTAGTATCAGGGTCTGGTTTCTTTAAACGTAAAATTAGACAATCAATCAAAGTTTGTAAATATCCAAATAATATTAATGGAGATGCAGGTTACAGTCTACGTCACACGTGGAAATCGATTGTAACGCTGGATCAGGGTTCGCTGAGCATCCGTCGGCTATAAATACCGGGCTGTTGTTCTTCGATAGTCATTCGGTGTTCTAATCTCGTAGAGTAAATATCCCTGAAGATGCCTCGTGCAATCGTAGGCGAAACGTCGGATAATAATTCCAATTTGACAAAGTCTAAACCCAAGAACCATTATTTTCAACTTAACACAATAATGTTCAATAATTAAATACGAGCGTTTGAAAACGTCAAAAGGTGTTTTTTTTTTGGAAGCTCAAATATTGATTATAGACCAAAGAGTTGAGTTGAGAGTGAAAAACAGGTAAGTAGTTAAAATACTTACAATTTGAGCCATGGCACGATTCATTTTGTTGTTAATTAGTTACTGCAAATAAGGGAACAAACCGTTAAAATTGTCGTTTTTTATTTACGCAATAGTTATATTGCAAAAGTGCCTTTTTTATTTACTAAACGACGTACTTTTTTGACCTTATCCGAACTTTTTACTCTTAAGAGTTTATATTGTCTATAATATCGTTTTTTTTTATAAAAATGTACCATAAAAAAATTTCAAAGAACTGATTTTTTCCCTATAAACAAACAGAGCTACTTATTCGACATTCTAGTTTAGAAATTCCAAAAGTTGAGGATTTTCTACAGACTAAAAAAAAAATTAACTTTCAATGATAAATAGGACAAGAGCTCCTGATTTTTTTTTTCAAAAATTCACTGTGGTTGTTGTTTATAACAATTAAGAAACCATTCCAGTGGCATTGAATGGTTAAAAGGTTATTATTAATAGTTTTATAAAATAATTATTTAAACATATTAAAAATAATTGTCAAAGTAGAGCGGTGGCCACACCATGTCTGCGCGGTGAAGTGGTTAACCACGTGCTAGCTGCCAAGAACGGAGACCATGACTTCAAATTCTTCTTCAGTTATCTTTGAGAAAACAGCATTGTATTTCTACTACTATAGCAAAGTGTTTTTGTTTTGGAGTTATTAAGTTAAATTTTGGAGCAATAATTATATCACCAGCGGTATCCAAATCCAAGCCTATTTATTAAAGAAAATGTCTTTAAAGTACTCTAACTAGGTTTAAGATCTTTACATAGGATTGTTCCTGAAAGATGTAGAAGTGTGCCAATGAAGAAAATACAACGACGATTAAGGAAAAAGAAAACTGATTATTTTACGGGATTATATGAAAATGGACGCTCAGTTTTAAGAGATTATTTAAAGGAACCAGGCATAGTAGAAATAGTACTTCGGTCCTTATCAGCTCTGATTAAAAATCTAGGATTTCCCAATGGAAGATATTTGCGCGTACATCCAAGAATTGTAAGTGAACCAGTCAAAATAAAAAAATTGATTACAAATTTAGTAAAGGTTTTTTACAAGTTGTTCACGTATACTTAAATATTTAAAATTATCAAAAGCTTTGAAATCATTGAAACTTCATAGTATATAAACGAAAATGAAAAAGTCTGAATTTAAAATAGATCGAATTTAAAATGAAAGTAAATACGACGCAAATAGACCTCATTTAAACAAGTTTGCTTGACGTCATTTTTGTTTAATGAATCGATTACTACGTAGAAATATTATTATACAAGATGACTGAGTGAAGACGATTTTTATCTTTTCCTAAAATCATTTAACAAAACAACGAACGGTTTAATAGGTTAGTTTTTATTTTATTATGTCAAGGTGAAGTGACACAAAGAGCTCATAAAAGGTTATTATGGAAAATTACCTGAGTGGAAGTTGATTTGAGTTAGATTTACAAATCATTTTTTAAACATCTGAAAGTTTTCAATAGGGACCCCTATTTGGTATTTTTTTACCCGGTTTCAAAAATATGAGTTATTGTTAAAAAAAATTATCTTCAAATGACCTCTAAAATCTGCCTCATGGTCATCAAGTGATTTTTGAACCCCATAGTTTTATTCAGGTCATTTTTCACTATAACTATCTGCTACGAACTGTATGTATCTATAATTATTTGATTCAAAATTTCAGTCTCAATTCCAGAACTACACAGCACAACAAAATCGAACTTTTTTTTATTGTACAAAATATTTAATGGTTGTTTACTAATTCAGTTTTATTGTATCAGTTCTAGTTTTTTAGATATAGCTACTTCCTTCGTTCTTACATTCATATTGAGTTTGTTTACGTGATCTATATCTATTACTTTCGTGTTTCACATAAATCTTTGTAATATCCATCATGTCTTCGTCGAGAAGGGTTTGCAGTAACGATCCAAATTGTTTTTGTTACGTATGTGCTGAATATGTTTTTCAAAAATTTCGTTTCAGTACGTCAGACTTTGTGAAATAAGCATATTTGGAGTGTTGTGGTTTTCCATTCGAAACAAGTATAATAAGTGTTTGGTACCAAGTATTGTATGCAAAATCTGTGTTGAGGATTTACGTTTATGGGTCGCGAAGAAGAGAACTTCTTTCAAGTTCCAATCTCTAATGATCTGGCGTGAACATGTTAATCATCACGATGACTGCTATTTTTGTGTTGTGAATATAAAAGGTGTCAATACGACCAACCTCGCCAAATGGATTTATCCCACATCAACATCTGCTGTGAAGCCTGTTAAGAGTTCAAAAGATCTATTTTTTTCGGTGCCATCTCCATCTAAAGAAAGTTCTGACGAATTGAATGAGTTGAGCTGCGTCAGCGATGACGAGTTCAAGCCAGAAACTAAAGTTTCGTATTAACCGCACTCAGGAAAAAGACTTACTTCTTTTTTTCGCTGAAGAGAGTGATTTTGTGTATTGTACTGATATTTCTGGTTTGATGACTGCCATGGGCCTGCAGAGACATGATACAAACGAATGGCGTTTATTTATCGACTCATTAAAACGTAGTTTGAAGTGTGGTACGATTGCAGAACGGAAATAAACTAGGCTCCCTACCGATCGCACATGCAACTAAAGTTAAGGAAGACTACCCTACAATAGCATTAGTTTTGAATAAGATAAAATGAACATAAATGGGTAATTTTACGGTTAATTGTCTTCTGGGACAACAAGGAGGCTATACCAAATATCCTTGTTTTATATGTCTTTGGGTAGCGGAGCTAAATCTCAACATTGGACAAGAAAAGAATAGCCTTTCCAAGGAAGTACTAGTTCCAGGTAGCCGTAATGTTATAAACGTACCTCTTGCTGAACGTATCATATTGTCACCTCTGCATATTAAACTGGTCTGATGAAGCAATATGTTAAAGCACCAAATAAAGACAGTGAATGTTTTGAGTATATTTCAAGGAAGTTTCTAAATCTGAGTTCAGAAAAGCTCAAAGCAGGCATATTTGACGGCCCACAAATTCGCAAATTGGAGAACGACCCTAATTTCCGCAATTAAATTCAGAGACTGAGAAAAACTCATGGGATTCGTTTGTTTGGGTTATTCGAAATTTCTTAGGTAATAGAGAGGGTGATTATTATGTTGAGCGCGTCTCACTTCCAGCAACTTGGATGCAACATGAGTATTTTACGTCATTTTCCGGATAATATCGGTGAACAGGGTGAACGATTATACCAAGATATTCGGACTATAGAGGAACGATTCCAGGGTCGCTGGATGCGCGATTATTGGTGGAGTATTAAGAGTAGCACTTCGTCATTCAAAAACAGTAGAAAATCATTTAAAAGAAAATCCAAAAGTTTGTACTTTTATTTTAATAAAATATATTTGTACGATGAGAGTATTTTTTCTAAAAAAACACCCCTCCTTATAATTCATAAACTAAAGTTGATATAAAAAAAACTGATGATGCTGTTGGGCGGTGTTATTTTTCGCTTTTTCCGCTTATTTGAAAGTGGCACAATTAATGACTTTTAATTTTAAGACTTCTTTGTTACTTTTACAGTTTTTAGTATGATAGCAAGTAACCTTATATCCAACAAAAAATGATTTGCATATGTAGTGGTGTTAACAATTATACTGCGTCCAATTTCAAAATGAGGTAGCGTTGTAAAAATTTTTAAATAGTTTTTTTTTCATATGGTTCAATTAAGTAAAATCCAAAATTTCGTTTTAAATTTTATTAAAGCAGTATAAAATTAACAAACTCTCAGGAACATAAAAGAGTTTGTGACAGCGAGTGGGAAGTTTTTCATTTTAGTAGAAAATATCTATAGGAAGTGATTTTACTTACTATTACAATTCTTTACGTCTGTTAATGGATTTCGTTTTCAACTTCTCGTCTTTTGAAAACACTTTTATGCTATATATAGAAAATAATTTTTGAAAAATTGAGCCTATATTATGTCATTTCAGAATGATTTTAGAGTGTGTGAAAAAACGCGATAAATATAATTTAGGTTACATTTGATTAGAAAATGCTTTTGCTTATTGTATTCAGTTTTGGAAGTAAATAATACCTTCAGTTTGTTATCGAAAAATAGCACCACATAATGTCTTACAAAGAATTTTTATATGTTCTTCAAATATATTAACAATATATGCTCCAGTAATTAAGTTGTAATTAATAAAATGCTTACTGGCTTGGCAAAATTCCAAAACTACTAAATATTAAGCTTTTTACTGGACAATAGTAAAAGTAAAACTCCATGAATCCACAGAAAAATACCGCTTAGAGAGAGGAATTAGATAAGGGAATTCTATATCCCCCGAACCCTACATGGTAGTCCTAGAGTTTCAGTCTAAAAACTTATTCTGGGATAATAAAGGTATAGACAGTAATAGCCAATAAATAAGCTACCTCCGCTTCGCTGACGAATTGTTCTGGACGCCATGTCACACGCACAACAAATGCTACTAGAACTAAAGGACGCAACGAAAAATATCAGTCTAAGCATCAACTTCCAAAAAATTAAGTTGATGACGAACATATTGGCAAGTATGCAGATCGATGACGAAGAAGTATCGTAAACCTACGAATATAAATCAAGAAATAAGAATTGGAAGAAAAAATCAAATTTTCGTAATATATCGCCACATAGATTTAGAATACGTAGCATTCGGTAAACTATAAAACAACTGCCTGCGTGTTTGAAGAGAAAATTATATGAACAGTGTGTCCTACCAGTGAACACCTATGGCCTGTAATCGTTCAATTTAGCAACACGCTCAACAAACAAATTGAAAAAGGCGCAGAAAGGAATGGAAAAGGCGATACTGGGAGTTAGTAGACGAAACACAATATCCAATACAAACATAAGACAGAGAACAAGAGTAATCAATGTCTTAGAAATATTAAAGTGACGATATTAAAAGAACAGCAATCACTTGGATGAACAGCGCTCAAAATAGGCATTTATGGAGGATTTTTGAAGAGACCTATGTCTGGGAATGCACGCAAAAGGCTGGGTGATGATGATGATGGACTGGATATGGTTTCCATTATGGGTCATCCACCTTATTACCAGACTCTAGTACTAACTTCAAATCATTAAAATACATTTTATGTATGTTAGGACTTTCAACAGCAGTAGAATAGTACTTTAAAACAACTTGGGGAACTGCTATGTTCTCATTTCTGTCGCAGATAAAAATTAATAAAAAGGAAACTCTCTGAGGAGAATTCCCTAAGAGATTAACTTTCCTCGTTGATTTTAAAAACGAATATAAATAATGTTGAAAATTCCAATCTCTTATCTTTTTATGTTATCTAAATAGTGTTTGCAGCAAACCATAAAAACCTATAGGGACTAAATTTCATACATATTCTACATGACAAATATATTTTTTCCTCATATAAAGAAAATACGTAAATAAAAATTGTCCATTTCGTATATTGTGAGATATATTCCTTATATTTTATATAAATAAATGAAGAAAATTTTGAAATCCGCAATGAGTTTGAAATAACTTCGTCTAAATTTTAATCTTGGATGTTTTAATTAATTTAAAGGAATTTGCTGTTCTAGTGGATTTAGATCACTTAAACTTATATTAAATTTTAGAAATTGGGTTAGCAATATTTCTCAAAAATGTAGAGCGGCCAGATAATAATTCAGTACAAGGTACAAATAAGGTTAATCTTTACAAGATGCGCGCTATCGATATTAAAAAAAAAGAAAGTTTTACGGTTAATTATATATTATATTTGACTCTATATAACGCTTGATATTGTTACCAATTTTAAATCCCTTTTTGTTTTAAATTTTTCTATTTCATAATTTCAATATCACATGTAATGAAACATTATGACGTTAATTCCGGCGGTTTGCTCGGATCCGGTTTGTTCAGGTTAACGGTTTATACATATTTAATTGGATTTTTAAAAACCTATTTGACGCTATCTCACTCGATTGGATGGATAAAAAACACAAAATTAAATTTTTAATAGTTTTTTTGTCTGTAAATTAATTAACTTACCCGTGATAATTTTCGTTGCATTGCTACGTCAAAACCTCATAGTTAATTTAGAAGAAATTCAATAGTAGAGTATTTCCACGGATTTTAAGAAATAAAATGGATGATCGATTGAAATTGAACTGTTAGGACAAAAATGTACGTAGTATGCTCGTCGTCATTTTGGGGAAAAGTAGTTTTGATAAGTCAAATGATCCGTCAAAAAAATAGTTGTTATTGTTATGAAGTTATTGATTGCCATTAAAATCTTCTTTCCCTGAATTGAATTTATTTTATTTTATTTAACAACTAAGTAATATAGATCAAGCGATTTAGGGGCAAATTTAGACCACAACATTATCTTAAATGGGCACTCTAGGACTTTTAAAGAAAAATGCATACAAAAAGCCAAATAAAGGGTGTTTTTTATAGAGTTATAGAACTTTTAAATGGAATAAAACAAAGATGAATTTTTTAAATTGATATGAAATTTACTTTATTCGAAAGATAACCTTCTGGCATTATAATTTAAATATGACTTCTGGCATATGACCGCCACAGCTGGCTTGGACGTAGTCTAATCTGGAGGTCCAATTTTCGATGACTTTTTCCAACATTTGTGGCCGTATATCGGCAATAACGCGGCGAATGTTGTACTCCAAGTGGTCAATCGTTTCGGGCTTATCGGCGTAGACTAGCGATTTCACATATCCCCGCAGAAAATAGTCTAGCGGCGTTAAGTCGCACGATCTTGGAGGCCAATTCACGGGTCCGAAACGTGAAACTATACGGTTACCAAACGTTTCCTTCAATAAATCAATTGTGGCACGAGCTGTGTGACATGTTGCGCCATCTTGTTGAAACCACAGCTCCTGCACATCATGGTTGTTCAATTGATGAACGAAAAAGTCAGTAATCATGGCTCTATAGCGGTCACCATTGACTGTAACGTTCTGACCAGCATCGTTTTTAAAGAAGTACGGACCAATGATTCCACCAGCCCATAAAGCACACCAAACAGTCAGTTTTTCTGGATTTAACGGTGTCTCAACATACACTTGAGGATTATCATCACTCCAAATACGGCAGTTTTGTTTATTGACGTATCCATTCAAACAAAAGTGAGCTTCATCGCTAAACAAAATTCGCTTATGAAAATCGGGATCAACGGCAATCTTGTTTTGGGCCCATTCACCGAATCTACGCCTTGCTAGATGATCGTGTGGCTTCAATTCTTGCACGAGTTGGATTTTGTAAGCACGCAAACCAAGATCTTTCCGCAAAATCTTCCATAAAGTGAATGGACACATATCCAATTCCTGTGCACGATGGCGGATAGACTGATTCGGGTCTTCCTCTACGCTACGCTTTACAGCAGCAATGACTTCTTCTGTACGCACTGTACGACGTCTCTGTGGATGCGTATTATCATTTAGAGTAAACGTGGTGCGAAAACGTTCCATAGTTAATCGAATTAATTGCTCTGATGGACGATTATGTTGACCGTAAAATGGACGTAGTGCGCGATACGTATTTCGAACAGAACCATGATTTTCAAAATAAATTTGCACAATTTGGAAGCGTTGTTCAGGCGTCAGTCTATTCATGTTGAAATGTCAAACCAAACTAAACATAAATCACTTGACAGCTGACAAAATGGCCACCAGTTAAAAAAGTGTTGCCAACTTAAAGTTTTATACCTCTATAAAAAACACCCTTTACTTTCGGAGATTAATATATAAAGAACAAGGGATATCAACGTCAATTGGAATACATGCCCCCTATATATAATAATTGCAGAAACTCAGCGCTGATAAGCCTTGAAACGGTGGAAACCACAGCTCTATGTAGTATGGGTAAAATCTGTCATGCTATCAACCCACTACATAAATCTTTATTCAATCAATTATTATATGAATTCATTAAACATCCAGCCTTTTACTGCAAGACTTCCTGTCCTGATAGTTTGAAAAAAAAAACCTAAAACTTATCCAATGATAGAGGAATTGTATAAGACCAGAGACAAAGTGCCAGACAGAAGACCTCCTTTAACGATACTGGCAGATCTCACATTGAATCTTTAATATATATATGTATATATATATATATATATATATATATATATATATATATATATATATATATATATATATATATATATATATTTCGTAAAGATTTGAGGAGGCTTGAAGACCAAATGTACCATAAATAAGCTTTTCATGCTGAAGTTCCTCGTTCGTTGGCTTATTGGGTTCATATTTATATATCTCAATAAGTTATAATCATAATAATATTTATTTAATTTTAGTGTAATATAGTGTTTAACAGAACCTAATTAAGTGGCTTGTTGTAGTAACATTATTTAAATATAAAATTTGTTACTTTATTAAATAAACGTTCCAAATATCTTACAAATTTTTTATAAGTTGTGTTGATGAAAACGTTTATTTTTGACAACTATTTAAAACTAAGATACTCGGTTGTTATGGATATATGAATACAAGTATTTATGTTAAATCCATAATCGGAACCACCCATAGAAAAACATTTTTAAATAGCACGCTCATACTATTGAGATATGAACAGAATATCCTGTAATAATTTTGTATGTCTATAATCTCAAAATTACTTGAAATTGGTGAGACACATTCAACTTTCTAAGGACATTCTATTTAGAAATTAGAAAATACTAAAAAAAACGGGTACCACCTAATTAAAATTTCAACTTCTTTTTCAAAAAATAAAACGTTTTGAAAAAATGGTTGGTCAGCATATTGTTGTTTTAATGACGAGTTATTTTAAACAATCAAAAATATAATAAAACTTTTTAATCTATTTATTTTTACTACTGACCAATAGTATAGCAGACATTCAGAGATTATAATCAATTGGCACTTATTGGATCAGTTGGGTGAGTTTTTAACGTAACCCTGTCATTCAATCTCTTTCTACAATCCGTTTCGTTCAACTACTTATGTCGATAATAATTCGGAAAGCTATTCGAATTACTTCTTCCCTTGAGAGTTGAGATAACCGATTATATTTAGTCCGCGATAACATACTCACTGTTATAAGTGAATTTTTGCCAAAATGGCGGATATCATAAATAATAAAAAATAACTTTAATCAAATGTCTAGCTGCGTTCCTTATTTAAAACTGGATATGCTATATATCTAATTATCCGTTTCAAATAAACACACATAATTTTCAATTTCAATTGATTAAAAAATTTTCATTTGAAAAACAAAATAATAAAAATTAGCTTAAAATTGTAAATCTTAATACTTTATAATGTTTAAACTGTGGAATGATAAAGAAAAAAATTATTGTAGACCAAGGCAAAATAATTACAATAAATATTAATGAAGATTTGTTATTCTATAAAAAAGGCCCAAATAAAATCTAATATGTAACAAATTCTAGTACCTACTGGCACCAAAACATAATGCAAATCATGATCATGGGATAGAACACTGGAAAATTGCGCAACGTGAACTTAAGTTTATAAAACTAACTAGGTTGTTATCAATTAAAACAAAAAAGAAAAATAAAATTGAACTAAGTTTGCCTCTTATTCTTTTAGTGGAACTGTCTCGTACAAATAAGGCTACAACACTGCTCAACTATGTAGTGGTGTGTAGGTACCAGTTAAACATAAGTGCATTAACTGATAACTGAGAGTTTGCTTCCAAAAGATAAATCCAAAAGAAAAACCAAAGAAAGAAAACGTGAGAAAAAAAGGAAAAACTTTGAATTCTTATCTGGGGTTAAAATATTTTTATTCGAAGAATTTATGAGAAATAGTTAACTCAAAGGATACTGCGTTTACCTATAACTTGAGTATTTGCAAAAATAAGGTAAAATTAACTGAATAGCTAGCTATAGTAAGTAAACTTAAATTGAAATTTGAACCGTGACAGCATATATTTAGTAAGAGCTATTATATCAAATTTTTTCCAATTTTTAAAATTTACCATTTGAAAGTTAGACAGAGAGGGGCATTTAAAATGCTACTTTGGAGGCTCATATTTGAGTGAACGAGAAAGAAAAAAATTTACCCCTACTTTTCTTCCAAGAAGAGGTACCCTAATTTTTTTTCCCAACTTCGCCTCATATCTGTTTTTGGTTTACTGGAACGCATAAGCCTGTAAAATTTAATTGCAAAAGCTTAAAAACTGACGAATCCTAAAAACGGACGACCGTTAATTTGAAGGAGTTCGAAAATCAAGAAAAACGTAGAATAAATAAACTATTAATAAATTTTTGCAGTTATTCCATCTTGCTGATATAATGACATAAAGATTGTTAAGTGCTTTTCGATGCACATTTAAAAATCGACCTTCG
Source organism: Diaprepes abbreviatus (assembly GCA_034092305.1). NCBI lineage: Eukaryota > Metazoa > Arthropoda > Insecta > Coleoptera > Curculionidae > Diaprepes > Diaprepes abbreviatus. The sequence goes on from JASJET010000105.1 coordinate 6,020,477, forward strand.
TTTTTATCTTAATCAGTAAGATCCTGTCGCATTTCATATTGTCAGGATAAAATTTGAAATCTTTTTGAAAAATTGAATTATCAGGGCTTCCATTTAATACTCCCAGAATACGAAATTGTCGATTAGCAAGGGTCTATTGATCCTTTTAACTTGGAGAATTTTTAGTAAAGGTTATCACAGGCCTTACTGGCTTATGCTAGTCAATCGTTTTTGCTCTTTGATCCTTCGGTTTCGGCTCTCGGAATATTCTTTTGAAAACAAATCCGACCTCTTCAATAGTTATATATATATGTATATATATATATATATATATATATATATATATATATATATATATATATATATATATATATATATATATATATATGTGGTGCACCACATTTCCGTCGGTTTATATACAGATAATAATAAATATTTTTAAAATCGTATGTGTATGTCTATTGAGATTACATTTCATATTATTTTGATATATGTTCAAAAAAAAGTTTTCCATCAAAGTTGTTAAAATTTAAATGGAATACCTTGTATATTCATATTTGGATAGCGCAAGTCAAATAAGGGTGAGTTAGTGATATATTTCATATATGTAACACAAACCGTTCTTGAAATATTTAACTAATCTTAAAATTTGTAGACCAAAATTTAAGAAGCGTGCCTTCTATGCCTATTCAAGTTAGATTTTTTACATTGTATTTGTAAAACCATTACAATTTATTGTAAAATAAAAATGTTCTCAAAAAATTATACAGGGTTGATAAAAACTTACATTTTATTTTTATTATCATTAAATCACTTTCATATTTTAAATATATAAATATATATATATATATATATATATATATATATATATATATTTATTTATTTATTTATTTATTTATTTATATCGGTATTTCACTGGCCCATTACATTATTTGTTTTGGTAGTTTTGCTTCTTCCAATCGGTGAACATGTCCTTACCATTTCAACTATTTTCTTGCAATATCTCTTATTGTTCCATCTATTTCCATTTGTAATCTTATTACTTTGTTTTCTATTCTTTCTAGCTGTCTCTTGGATACTCCAAGTGTCCTACTGAGTACGTCTATCTTAACTGATTCGAGTTTTCTTTTGTTGTTCTTAGTAATACACCCCAAATAATAGACTACTTTTAATTAAGGTTTAATATATATTAAATTTCCTTTTTTTTCTGTTTCACTAGAGTCGCCGATTTAGAAACGTGATCTTTTTTTTTTGCTTGGGTTATTCATTTTATAATTTTCTAATTAGAGAAAGTATTTTTGATTTTTTTTTAAATTAGATTGCGCTCGATAGGGTAAAGAAAGAGCGATTTTTAGCCTACGGTCGTTCTAACTCATCCAAGTCATACACGATTGAATTCTTGTTTGGGCTAAGAGAAGGCCAATCAAACCGTCTAATTCGCACCTCATCCAGATATTTTGTGACAACTCAGTGTAAGGTCTAGCAATATCTTGCATGAAAATGCCATGCTCGCCTATACTGAAGATGAAAACCATAACATGATCTTCTAGAACTTCCATATTATGCCCTGTAAGCTGTCCAGAAGCTATTCTGTAGGAAGATTAACTCGGTGTATGCTTCTGGAGAAATTCTCGTCAAAACCATAACCGACCCACCACCAAAAGGAAATCGCTCGTCAATACAAAGTGGAGCATGTCTTTTTTCAAGTCTTCTTCATACTGATCGACGTTCGCGTGTCCCAGTGAGACAAAAACCCGACTCACCTAAAAATACTGCCCTGTTCGATTCCTCATCATTCCATGCCAAGTAATTTCTGGCAAAAGCAAATCTTTCAATTCCATTACGGCGTTGTAATGGTGGACCTATAGCCATCCTTTTACAAGACAATATAGCCTTTTACAAGACAATCCTAACGTCCATTCACCAACATTTACATCGCTAACTTCTTGGAGTTGATTTCGTAACAAAACCAAAGAAGCTGTTCGATTCCGCAAACCTGCTGACACCAAGAAACGTCTTTTGGTAGTGATTCTTTTTGGCCCAGATCCTGTTCTGATTATCAGACTAGTCTTCTCATCGCGCAGGTACATATTTTGTAATATTCTAATGTTCTTACCAACAATTCTTGTAATTTCACGTTGTGGTCGATCATTTTGTATCAACACTACAATTCTTACTACAATAATAATATCTCAAGGCAATATGGCCTGTGGAACCAATAAGTTTTACGGAAAAAAATTAACGATAATCTGAAAAATCGACAATTAAATGTGAATTTTCAAATAGAGCGAATGCACGGTATTTCATAAATGTCGTCAATACGGCAACAATACTTGACATATAACAAATATTACAGGTCAACATTCCTCAGAAAATAAATGATTAAGCGCTTACTAGTAAAATGATTTCCCAATCGTTCTATTTATTTATTAACAATATTTCCAACTCGTTCTTTACAAGCATTCGATTTCATTCTCCCAAAGCAAAATTTAACTGTCAGAACTATATGGTTGTGAGTGAGCTATCAATACACATCTTTTGTATCACATTTCAATTTTCTAAGTAAAGTGGCTCTCGAAAAAATCGGCACAGGCACCGAAGCGATTCCATAAATATTCTAGTTTTTCACTTTTGGTACAGACTACTAAATAAAATTCAGCTTCAATTCTGGACACCATTACTAATTTTATGATGAAAAATGCACGACGGTAAAAAAAATCTCATAGGAAATTATAGAATTAAATTATTCAAGAAATAACTGATGAATGCAAAACATCTGTAATGATGCAAATACTGAAGTCAGACCAAGACCCCTAAAACTTCAGCACCAGTTCGCCAACCAATAATTTCCAAAAATCGACCTGAGAATTTTCTCTTTTTGAAGTCGGTTAAAAATACGTTTTTATGAAAGATATGTCGTTAGAATAATTTTTCCTCTTCTAATTTATTTTTAAATTAATAACGTACTTTATTAGAGCTTTAATTACCCTTTCTCTACACATATGCTCCTGAATTTAAAGCATCCATTCAAACTGAAATAAATCAGATTTGATAACCTCTAAATATTCAAGAGGCGTTTTCACTCCAATTAGGTCATTTCACTGTCTAACTTGTGCCCTATAATTTAGTCGGTTCTTTTTCAATTTTCTCCCATTCATGCAAGGTTAAAATATATTATTTTGTAACTTGATTTCTTTTAAATGAACTAATAAATAGGTATAGGCGCTTCGTCGTGCATTTTGTTTTGCTTAATTGTACAAAGTACAAAAATAATCTACCCACCTATGATAAAAAAAACTGGTAATGAAGAATCACAAATCAGTCAGCGCCAACCAAAATTAGCAAAAACAGTCAGGTGAGAGTTAGCAAACCGTCTATTTGATTTAATTGGCGGTGACTAATTTCTGATTCTTTGGCCAACGGACTGATTATAAGCTGTATAACAAATACTCTACACAGACTTGCAATAGACCAATAGAAAATATTTAATCGCAAAAATCATAATATTAATATTTTACTCTTTTGTCAGTAGTCGGAGTAGTCATCGTCGGAGGATGAAGATGTCCTTCCCTTGGTACAAGTTGCGAATATTAATAACATCAATAGAAGATATTGGGTGCTTCCCATCTGGAAACTAAGACGTAATAAAAGAAGTATGCTATTTTTAAAGTAATCACTTCTTGTGTGATTATACAGTATTGTGCACTGTTCAATAATTTGAATTAATGCGACGATAGATATGTAATTTGACATTTTCACCGAAAAACTGACTTTTTATCCCGTCAGATGGGCGCTCGCCATTACATAGCAACATTGCAATCATATGATCGTAAAGAATGGATGTACAGGGTGAGTCAACGATTGGATGAAGTAGGTTTGTGCCTTTTCGGTGAAATTAACAAAGAAACTATATTTATTGTTTGATACAGTTTATTTTTACGCAGATTTTAAAAATATTTAGGACTCTACAGGGTGAGCCAAAAAACTAGGACAGCATAAGGTTGTATTTTTTTTAAATAGAACACCCTATATACGAATCATATTTTCGATTTAGCTTATAATTTTAAATCTTTTTTATTAAGGGTTTACTATAACAAAACTTTATAGTTTCTGAGATAATTAAGTTTAAAGAAAAAAAGTCACATTTTCAAGCATCAATTCAATCCTAAATAACGTTTTCAATTTCGTGACAAATATATTAAAATTTGGAATTTAGCAAGGCCAAGGACAAGTTAACATAATTTTTACCTAATATTTGCAATAAAAGCTACAGGGTGTTGAACACATCGGCTCAAATTTGAACAAGTTTAAATGAATAAATATCTTTTTTTTAAACGGTACACCCTGTATATTTTCATGTTATTTAATAGAGTAATAAAAACCCTAAAAGTTTTGTTCAATATATCCTATACCTATTTATAATAGTTTTTGAGATATTTCAGTTTTTCTTATTTTCCATACTTTTTTACAGAAATAGTCTTCATTATCATAGTAGCCATGTAAAATAATAAAAAGAAACTACAGAAACAAACAGAATGTGGTTAAATATGATGAAATACATTATTCGTTATATTACAACAGCAATAGTTTAATTAAACATAATGTGAAAAAATTAACACAATAACGACAAGGCAAATACATATTTACTTTTATACTGAATTGAAACAAAAAAATTACCTATTAAATACTGAGATTAATTATTTCTTTTTAATAAGTGTTCGAATAAACGACCCTCTTGTGCAATGCACAAATTTAGTCTTTTTTGCAGATTTTCTCGGACCCTGGACAAAATTAGTGGCGTTATTGTTCTACAGGTATCCCTAATCCTGTTTCGCATATCTTCCACTGTTGTTGGTGGAACAACATACACCTTATTTTTAATATAACCCCATAGGAAGAAATCTAATGGGGTGATGTCGCAAGACCTTGGTGACCACTCAATGAAACCTCCACGTCCAATCCATTTTTGCGGATATCGTTGGTCCAAAAACGCACGAACTTCACGATGGTAATGCGGAGGCGCACCATCGTGCTGGAACCACATACTGTCGAGCTCATCCCTATCGAGACCTTGAAGCAGTTGGGGTAGTTCTTCTTGTAGAAAGTTCAGGTAACTATGGCCATTTAGTGGTTCATTAAAAAAGTGGGGTCCAATAATTCGATTATAATGAATACCACACCAAACATTTAATGACCAGCGGTTTTGATGTTGCACCTCTCTAATCCAAAATGGGTTTTCTGTGGCATAATAATGCATGTTGCGTCTATTTACGGCACCGTTACTTCTAAAAGTAGCTTCATCACTAAACATTACCTTGCATAATAAATTTGGATTTAATTGAATCTCCGCATTTATTGTACGACAAAAGTTTACACGACTTTCAAAATCCTGTCCATGCAATTCTTAGTGTAATTCCATGTGATATGGATTTCTTGGTAGTACGATTAGCGGTGGATTGTGATGTTTCACATAATGCTGCTAACTGACGGCTACCAATATAAAGATTTTCCTGAACATTTAACAATACTTGTAGTTCTTTTTCTTCATTAGTTACTGGTTTGTTGACCACTTTACGTTTTGGATAATCAACAGTACCAGAAGAATCAAATCTTTGCATTAAGTTTTGAAAAGTATGGGTATTAGGCTGGCGTCGATCAGGATACTTTATTTTGTAAATTCTTTGAGCAAGAAGGCAATTTTTTTGAGCCTCTCCTATTGTATAAATTATATCTATTAACTCATTCTTTGGAAAATTCATTTTACAATATAAGATGAATGCAAAAAAAAACCAAACTACACTACATAAAAACCAAAAGAAGCGATTGCGGTTATAAATTTGACACACAGAAAAATGTTCTTTTACATTGTTTTTGCCATGGCTACTATGATAATGAAGACTATTTCTGTAAAAAAGTATGGAAAATAAGAAAAACTGAAATATCTCAAAAACCATTATAAATAGGTATAGGATATATTGAACAAAACTTTTAGGGTTTTTATTACTCTATTAAATAACATGAAAATATACAGGGTGTACCATTTAAAAAAAAAAGATATTTATTCATTTAAACTTGTTCAAATTTGAGCCGATGTGTTCAACACCCTGTAGCTTTTATTGCAAATATTAGGTAAAAATTATGTTAACTTGTTCTTGGCCTTGCTAAATTCCAAATTTGAATATATTTGTCACAAAATTGAAAACGTTATTTAGGATTGAATTGATGCTTGAAAATGTGACTTTTTTTCTTTAAACTTAATTATCTCAGAAACTATAAAGTTTTGTTATAGTAAACCCTTAATAAAAAATATTTAAAATTATAAGCTAAATCGAAAATACGATTCGTATATAGGGTGTTCTATTTAAAAAAATACAACTTTATGCTGTCCTAGTTTTTTGGCTCACCCTGTAGAGTCCTAAATATTTTTAAAATCTGCGTAAAAATAAACTGTATCAAACAATAAATATAGTTTCTTTGTTAATTTCACCGAAAAGGCACAAACCTACTTCATCCAATCGTTGACTCACCCTGTACATTTAACTACATATTACCTACTTAAAGTACCCCACTTGGTATCTGATTTTACTTTTGTCAAGGTAGTTGTGTCCGAATACGAATAATTTAAAAAGAAGAAACAAAACCGACGCTTGCAGCCTACTATTTCTTTTGTGATGACATTTAAAATTTATTGTTGCCCTGACTTTCTTGTTCTGAAGTTTTACGGCTTTTGAAGCAAAGTATTTGTTTAAGTTTCTAAAATCAACTTCTATCTTTAAAGTGTAACAACGCAAGTGAAAAGTAGGCAAGTAATATTTTACTAAATATTTAACATAAATGTATTTAACTGGTTCTTGTTAATTATTCTGACTTACTGTTTAAATTATTGATTGTGTAAGTAATAATTGGAGAGCGAGAGGGGGTTTTGTTGGCTTTTCAATGTATACCCCAAAGTTTTTCCGAAGTAGATTGGGAAAAAATTCGTAAAGAGTGAAATGATAGGAAAATTACGTTTTTTTTTGAAAAAATTTTGATACATACCCCCTATTTCGAGGTCGTAGAACACGATTCTGACCTCGGTTTTCCATAATTTTTCCTCAATTTTGAGGAAAACAGGGAAAATAACTTTTGACTTTAGGATCAATTTTTTACACTAAATCGTTAAACTTTTGTTATAACAACGAATTCCACAGTTATAGAAGCTTCTGCATTATACAGAAATTCAAAAATATGCACTTTTTTTTATCGAAAAAATCCGAAAAATTACCACGACAAAAATCACAACAAAATCAAAAGAAAACGGCCGGCACCAAAAAATAATAGTTTACATAGTTCGCTAAAGATGGCGTACTGTTGAAGTCGGCGATGTTGCCAGATTGCAAAAACTTAAATATTCTCTTTCTGTTTGAATTGGAAAGAAAAGGTTCCAAAAAGAATGTTTTCCTTTCCTTTGATTATTGAAGTACTATTAATTTCTCTTATGTCTATGCCTTCGATGTGCGATTTTGACTCTAAATAATAAAGGTTTTAAGGATTATAGTTGCTTTTGTTTGTCTCCCTCCAAATATCAGTACTTTGATGTGCGATTTTGACTCTAAATATTAAAGATTTTAAGGATTGTAGTTGCTTTTGTTTGTTTCCCTCCAAATACCAGTAGTTTTAAACGGATAATATGAATTGATCATATTGCTTATGTCCGTTAGCAGGAAGTGTCGAGTGGCAGAGATTGTCCCGCCTCCACGTGGTTTCTGCTGGACAATGACATTTTTTTAATTAATAAATCTAGCTCAATTTAGGTTAGTTTAAGTTAGTTCAGGTTAATTTAGGTTAGTTCAGGTTAATTTCAGTTTTTTAAAGTAACCAAGACTAATGTTAACCTGTACTTATCAGAACTAACCAAAAATTTTGGAATGTTAAGATTCATTGTACCCCTTTTTATACGTTACAAACATTAAACTAAGTTGTTAACTGTAATGGGTAAATTTTAAAGTTTATATCAGGGAACTTTAAATCTAGGTTAATTTAGATTAGTTCAGGTTAGTTTCTGTTTTCCAAATTAACCAAAATCAAGCTAAACCTGAACCAACTTATTTTAACCAAAACCAAACAAAAATTTTGATGGGTTAAAATTATTTTTACTTAGAAACTGTTCTGAATATTAAAAAAAAATTAAACTATGTTGTTGACTGAGAAGGACAAATCTTATAGTTTATATTATGAAGAAATTTTACATCTGGCAACTTTGCACCTTTTTACGTGATTCGGCGGCCAGTTTAAATAGTCTGACCGTTGATGACGTTCCCGAGACGTGTTTTTGATTTTTCGCTGAAAATATAAGTTTTTCTAAATTGGTTTGCTAAAATTTGTGCAAAAATAATTGAAATATATTACGTACAATATTTTTTAACTAGTTCCATTGAAAATAAATACGTAAATTCGGTTTTTAACTGAAAAGAAAGTGCTTTGTGAAGTGACGCTTTTCTTTTTTTGAGTTGTTAGGTAAAGTGAGGAAAAATAGTGAAAAAACAAGGCCAGAATTGTGTTCTAGGACTTCGAAATAGGGGGTGAGTATCGAAATTTTTTCAAAAAAACATAATTTCCATGCTTTTCACGCTTTGCAAATTTTTACCGTATAGAAGCAAATTATTAATGGTCTTCCTCATTCTCAACAAAGCGGGAATAAATCTATTTAAAAAAATTATGTGTTCAATTAATAATCGTGGCTGAGCCTAATCCTAATTTATTCATTAGCCACTCATATTTAGGGTTTAAACCAATCCACCAAAAAACAAACTAGCTAACTTTGGTCCACGGTAAACATATATTCTCACAAAATGTTCCGTTTTTTGCCCCGACCGTTAAAGGGCACTTTTCCGTCTTGAAATTATTATCGTTAATATTTGGAGGGAAAATCATGCCTAATATAAAATTAAAGGAGGTGAACATATAAGAGCAAATATAATCCATATATGTATTTGAAGGGAAAATTGGGCGTAATATAAAAATCAGAAAATGAAAAAATATCTTTTTCAGGTTCATTTCTTTACATCTTTAATAGAAGGAAAAGAATATATATATATATATATATATATATATATATATATATATATATATATATATGTATATATATATATATATATATATATATATATATATATAAATATATATATTTATTCGGCTTTCACGGATTCCTTATTACTGTTCGCATTTTACTTCATATATATATATATATATATATATATATATATATATATATATAAATATATATATTTTTTCGGCTTTCACGGATTCCTTATTACTGTTCGCATTTTACTTCATATATATATATATATATATATATATATATATATATATATATATATATATATATATATATATATATATAAATTTTAATATTATATGGACGAATTAATTCGGGAAATGTTTAAAAGGAACAATTATGTTTTATACCACTAAATTTATTTAGAAAACAGTGACTGCAGTTTCAACTCACAGAGTCATTTTCAAACTGAATTACAAAGGCAGTTTGAAAATGACTCTGTGAGTTGAAACTGCAGTCACTGTTTTCTAAATAAATTTAGTGGTTTAAAACATAATAGTTCCTTTTAAACATTTCCCGAAGATGATTAACTACCACATAGTAACGGCTACCAGCATCAACTTTTTAGACGAATTAATTTTTTATATATGTTTACCTTCTTGTATTTATCATAATGGGTATTTTATAGGTATTTAAATTACGACTTAAAATTTTTTGAGACAATAAGGCTACGTTTTAGTCTGAATGCCCTAAAACGGTTTCTATGACAAAATTAAAAATAATAAAAATACAGTTGTAAATTGTGTTATATATGTCAAAATTATCTCTATTTTGTAATGTATGTGAGTTATTAAGAAATCGTTGAAAATATAATATTATTTTTATAACTTAGTTCTTTTCGAGCTTATGATCAAAATACTACTTTATGCCATAAATACTTAGTGATAAAATAAACCTCCTTCCCTCGCCTATGACATTGATTAAAATCCTTTTTAACACTTCACTCTTCCAAATATCTATTGTTATCCGACCCAAATAGTACATTATTATAGTCCGGTATTTTTCATTATATTTATAACCCATTCCTATAAAAAATATATGTGTCTAACAGATTTTACCAAAGACACCGGACTAAAGAACAGGTAGTTGCCGAAGAAAAAAAATTTCAAAATTGATTTATTACTCTCTCTAGTTCTTGAATAGACTATAAGAATAGACGAAAATACATATTTGAACCTTTTAAAAACTGTAATTATTATCATTAATAATAAATAAAAATACCCACTCCCGGGAATATATTTCCTCTCACTAGAGATCAGCTGTTAAGATTTGTAGCAAATTGGAAAGAGTTACGAAGACCAGAAATTTTCAGCAGCTACTGCTCTCCTATCTTTACAACGAATAATTTCGGAAAGTTGTGCCGCAATATATACTATATTAAAAAAGGAAACTGTAAGTAAAGGGAAAGAGGATCTTCCATCTTTGTTTAGTCTGTAGTAACACATAAGTATATCGCTGTCCTAAAATAAATAAGGAAAGGGAACGCTAAAAAATATGCTTACAGAATCATGTTTCTGGTCTCCACGGCATGTATTTTATTCTTTACAGTTTGAATACTTGCACTCTTACCAATTTCCTTATATTTATGTAAAAAGTTTTCGTAGTTCTTGCTTTTAATATTTTCTATATCTTTACTGTTCTGATTTAATATTTTATATATATATATATATATATATATATATATATATATATATATATATATATATATATATATATATATATATATATGCTAGTTTTCGATATGTTTTAATAAATTGGACAACAAATAGTTTGTTTCAAATATTTCATGGTATTCGTCGGGAAATCCTTACAGACACGTAACAACAAATTTCACAGTGAAAAAAAAATAATATAACTAATTGTTTACTGATATAAAACGTATATTATTAATATTTCAATAATAGTTGTTAATATGTCAATATACACTGTGTTTCATTAACAGTTGAACGTACAAAAAGAACATCACTCACTTTTATACATACATACTTTTTTCTCTTGCAAGCCTTACAGTACGGTTCTGTTTTTTTTACTGATATAAAACGTATATTATTAATATTTCAATAATAAAGGGTTTTCCAATAAGAGGTGTCATTTTGAAAAGCCCGCTATTTCGGTAGATGTCACTTTTGAAGCTGTAAGTTTTTGACGTTTGACAAGTAGAAACTACGCCATAAATAAAGATGGAACGATACACGCTTCAACAACGCATTGAAATTATTAAAATTCACTATAAAAATGGTGAAATTTTGGCAGAGACGGTTCGTAAAACTCGAACATTTTTGGGTCGTCATGAAGCACCTTGTCGGAGCGCAATAAAGAAATTGGTGAAAAAATTCGAGCTGTTGGGACAAGTTAGTTATGTGAAGAAGAAAACCCGTGCACGTCGCTCAAGAACAGCCGAGAATATTGCTGCTGTAGCCGAAAGTGTTGAAGAAAACCCAGGTTTGTCCATTCCTCGTCGTTCTTTGGAATTAGGGATTCCACAAACGTCATTACACCGTATTTTGCATAAAGATTTGGGTCTTAAGGCTTATAAAGTTCAGTTAACGCAAGAACTCAAGCCGGCCGATCATCAGCAACGTCGTGCCTTTGCTTTTGGGTTCTTGAAATGCATGAAAATGATCCGGAATTTCATCGAAAAATCATCTTCAGTGATGAGGCCCATTTCCACCTCGGTGGCTTCGTCAACAAACAAAATTGTCGCATCTGGGGCTCGGAAAACCCAAGAGTTATTGTTGAAAAGCCTCTCTATCCTGAACGTGTGACTGTTTGGTGCGGTTTATGGTCCGGCGGGGTCATTGGACCTTACTTTTTCGAAAATGTGGCTGGAGCAACAGTTACGGTGAATGGATTGCGCTATCGAGAGATGATTAGTGATTTTTTATGGCCGGAATTGGATGGTATTTATCTGGACCACGTTTACTTTCAACAAGACGGCGCTACGTGCCACACAAGCAACGAAACCATTGATCTTTTACGGGAAAAGTTTCCGGGCCGTGTTATCTCTCGAAGAGGTGATCACAACTGGCCACCGAGATCTTGTGATGTGACACCTTGCGATTTCTTCCTTTGGGGCCACGTGAAAGACAAGGTCTACGCCAACAGCCCAGCGTCGATTCAAGACCTCAAAGATGGAATTCGTGAGGCTATCGAGGACATAGGGCAGCCACTTTGCGATTTGGTTATGGAAAATTTCATGAAAAGGATATGGTCTTGTAGGCATGGTCGTGGTGGTCATTTGGCTGATGTTATTTTCCATCATTAACGGCATACCTTCCTCTTTATAATGTAATAAATATCCGATCATTTATCTTAAAAAATGGCATTTTTCTTTGAATATCAAAATAACACCTCTTATTGGAAAACCCTTTAGTTGTTAATATGTCAATATACACTGTGTTTCATTAACAGTTGAACGTACAAAAAGAACATCACTCACTTTTATACATACATACTTTTTTCTCTTGCAAGCCTTAAAGTACGGTTCTGTACGAGCTTATCTATAGGAGGTAATAAAACATGTATTAGTTGCGGTAAAAGAAGGTCGCCTTTCTCGATAAAATCGTGTAAGGTTGGATTTAAATCTTCACTGTGTAAATCCAGGCAGCTTGTTTAAGTCTACTGAACATAATACCCTCGCAAAATATGCAGTTTTATAGATTTGCTCGTGGGTGAAATATCTTCTATCAAATATTGACTAATAGTTCGGGAGCTCAGCGGGTTTTTAGTTTTTATAGCCGATGAAAAGTCATGGCTCCATCAAAGTTTTTTATATGTATTTTAACCCCCTTATTACAAATATACCATGTCGAAAGTTGTGAACAATAATCGCACAAGTTGAATCCATTTTTTGACCGAGATGAAATTTTGAAATTATTGTACACAACACTAATAGCGCCCGTATGTCAAAACATTCTGAGAATATGTACCGTCTAAAATATTAAGGTGCGTATAAATATGGAAAGACGAACGCGTGACGAGTATGCGACGAGCTTCCAACGAACCTCTTTGATGTTTGCCGGTTCGAAGCCTTCTTTGACGCCTGGCGCCAAAAGAGATTTATAGCGTCTGGGCGGTGTAAACCAATAAAGGGTAAAGAAAAAAAATATTTAAGTTTTGATTGAAGTCCAGCACACCACGCAAATTTTTCAAGAACGTTTTAATTAATAGAAAGTGAGCGAAGAAAGTAAACCTGCCCTGCTATATGTGACGACGAAGAACAAATTGCAGCTATATTAATTTTATGCAGTTTTTTCCATGCCAGGCAAATTCTCGTCTTGTTTCACAACTTTCTAAACTTTATCAATACTTGCTTTTTATCTTCTAAGATATAATTCGAGAACGTGTCTTCTTAGTATGTTTTTGAAGCATTCGTATATTTTTTTTTCTTCTCGGAGACGGTTTAGGCATGTACACAGTTCCACTTTTCATTTCCTTAATTCGCCTGTAAGTTGTAGATTCGCTAAGTCCCGTTATGCCAGTATATTTCGAAAGCAAACTACGCACCCTCATCAGAGTTCTTGGTTGAACAAGTGAATTTTGCACATTTGAAAGTATTGTCTTGGATTTTAAATCCAAAACACCTATATAAAGTTTTGGAGTAAAAGTAGACATTTTCAACAGCTAGCACTGAAATTTCTAAGACAATAATATAGCAAGGCCTTACACTTATACACATCTGTATTATACTTTAAAGTGTCATTACTGTTAATTGTCAAATTAAGATGTATATTTTAAATTTGATTATCTTTTAAGTATACTACTCTCTCCTCCAATACATACATATATTTTCAGCAGCCCGTTTCCATTATGGCAGACGCACTCGAAATTTTCTTCTCGTTGGTCTGTGCAAACTTTCTGACGCAATTTCATTTCACGCATCCATTTCTTTTCTTTTCTAAAACTTTTGTCCATGACAAATTTTGGAATTATTTGCAGGTCTCCTGTAAATTCAACATGTTTTCTTCAGACTACTCTATATTCATTTAAGAACAATTTTTAATCAATGCCAAGCACTAAATAAATTTCATTTCATTAACAAAAAAATAAGAAAATCTCGTGTCTTCAGTCTTGCTGCAGAGTAATTTTTTTCCAATGAACGTGTCATAAACCCGTCCCACTAGATAAAAAAAATCCTTTGAATTCGCACCAAAAAACCGACAGAAAATGGATCGCTGCGAGTATCGGTCGAGCTAGTCGAAAACAATAGAACTATAAAAAAATTGAATTCTTGTAACTCAACTACATTTATACCGACGATGGCCCTCGATAAGAATACAAATCGGCAAAATTCAAAAAGGAGTCTCGTTGGAAGTTCGAGGCATACTCGCCATATTTATAAGCACCTTTAAACTTTACAATATATATGTCAGCTGGCTAGTGTTGCCAGTTCTCAAAATATAAACGGTAAAAATTTCTCTTTTGAATTATTAACCTGTGATGTTTCAATTTTACAAACTTTTTTTTTTTGTTGCAAAACACTTAAAACACCATACTGCTTGAAATAAAATTTGGCACAGAAATATAACAAGGTGGTCACTATTGAACGTTACTAGGCAACGCACAGTAAGTTGTTTCTATTATACCTAAGTAGTTATTTTTCCACTATCTTTCGTAGAAGTCACCGATCAAAATGAGAAATATATGAAATAACTTTTCGGTCTTCATGAAGACAACTACTGAGAAAAAATTAAAAATCCAGAAAATTATTCGAATGTTATACTTAAAACCCGAAGCGTATCGTTGAAGGGAGAGCTAACGGTTAACATTATATTGAGATTTCTTTAAAATTGCTTTAAATATTTAAACCTATACCTCTAACCTGATTTCAGTAACCGATGGCGCAAAATACAGAGGCGGACTCAGGAGTACGATGCGAATGGATGCAGTATGTACTACAATAAAAATAAAAGAAAATCTAAATTTAGATTAGGCGTCTTGAATGATATTTAACAGACAATCCAGAGCAAAAAATGTGAAAGAAACACCCTACTAAACTATAACTAAAAATTATCAACCTAAACGTTTTAAAAACAAAACTTTTTATAATATTTGATTGCGAATATTTCTCTTCCGACAAAATTGGTAATTTAATCTCTACCATTAATTATACTGCCATTTTGTTTTTATTTTCTACAGTTTCATTTCCTTGTTCCATAAAAAATGTCACCAATTTAATATTATTTGTTACGTTCGTAGGCCCTTTCATAAATCACATAATGAACTCCCAGAGGCTATTTCTGAAGCAGAAAGGTAAAAATAAAGCATAAGTTGTAGATGACTACTGTTTACGACAGAAAAAATAAAATTAGGGTATTCATTTATTTTCATATTCTTTTATTTCCTTTTTTAAACAAGATCTCGGTTAGGAAATAAGTAAGATTAATTTTTTTTGTCACCTGACAAATACACACGTTTTTTAAGTGTTCTGACATCACTATATTTACGTGTAGAATCATTATTTTTTGTTTCTGATCTGTTCAACTATCAATTTTTGCTCCATCATACCAGTAGATTTCAACAAAAATAAATTTGTTTGAATGTTGTTGATGGTCAGTGGGAGAGAGACTTTTTTTGATGTTTGACAGACACAAATGTTTTTATTCAATGTACTTTCCGTTTTTTGTTTGTCCTGAATCCTTTGAGTGTATTTAAGGGTTAGAAATCACTACAAATGCGAAGTTTATAATTAATATCAACAAAAAGAGGATTTAAAAACTTTTTTTTATCAATAAATATAGCTAGATATTCTTTATATATTAAAAATAATATAAGTTAGGCAACCAGAAACTTTTTACTTTATTGCCGGTTACTTTATTCTCGTATTGACGTATGGATTATCATGTTATCCTAGTTTACATAATACTACAAGCGAACAAATGTTAGTTACGGTTTATAGTTATTTTATATTGCTTAACTTAAAATATATTCTACTATACGGAAGAATTCTTTCACTTCATTCTGTATATAGATTCGGATCATCGTTATCTATATTTTATGTCTTCTACTCAAAAATCATTAAAAGAAAAATAAATCAGCTATCAAATTTAAGAATATAGTTTTATTATTTTTAGGGTTATTTTTCTGTTTGTAAAAAATATATATAAGCCTGAACAATTTGGGACATAATACCAAAAGGAACGTCCCTCGTTAATATTGTAAAATGAGTATGTCAAAGAAGCTCTATATTTGTTTATGACGAATATACGGTCGGGAAATTTTTTCATGTTAAAAAAACAAAAGAATATGTAAATAAAATTGCTACCATGCAATATAATAATACGTTTATATGTATCTTTTGGCCATTTTTTTATTTATTCGACAAAAAACATAAGAACAAGTGAAATGTGAGAAATTGATAAAAGAGCGTTTTTTTTTTCATGGTCTGAGACCGGAAACTTATTGATAAGAAGATTTAGAACAAATTTTAGTTTATTTATCATTTGTTCAGTACCAAGCAGACATAAAAGTTGATTTACATGGGTCTAAATGATTGCCTCCCTTATTTTAAGCCATGGGAGTTGGGACTGCGTATATTGGGGATCATCTTTGGAGATGCCCCTTACGGTTTTGCCAAGTTATGTAAGATTTACAAAACGTAGATTTGCCAACGTCGCACCCCTCTATTGTTAAAATAATACAAATATACCTCGTGCATTCTTGTGATTGTATTGTTGATGTATAGGGCAGGGGCGGTTTCAGCCTCTCTCTTTGGGGGGGGGGGGGGCGGTGATATCACAAAAGTACAGTATGGCAAGCAAAAGCAAGTTGTTGACGGGGGGGGGGGGGGTCGAAACACCAGCAACATTCCCATTTCTAGTGTAAAAGGCAGGATCGCGTCTATTTTTCTGAATTTGAAGCTCTTGGAGAGGTGGGAGGGGGCGATCACAAGAAAAAACAAGTTGTGAATGGGAGGGGGGAGTGCCAGCAGCATACACATTCCTAATATAAAAGGCAGAACCGGTTCTATTTTCCTGAACTCAAAGCTCATGGGAAGGGGAGGGGCAATCTCAAGCAAACACATTCCTATGCTCCATTCAAGAACTAGAGAGAGTAATAAAACTGTTACCGAAACTTCCAACGTACCTGCTCCAGTGCCGCAGATAACTGTGGACTGCCGTAAATCTAATTACATTTAATTATATTTAAATATTATAAGCATTTATAAATTTACTGCAACAATAAAATTTCTGATAGCCCAATTTAATTTCTGTCAGTGAGCAAAGTACACTCTATAGTGTGTCTTTAGTGATTTATCTTGTTTGTACTTGTTTTTATATATTATTTGAGATTAGTGAGATACCCAAAAGATATGGCTTCCACATCTATATTTATTCCAAAATAGTTAAACCATGGCATTTTTTCCTCAACGAAAAACTTATTACGATGAATGTTTTTAATTAATAATAAAATGACTGATAACCCCAAAAAAATTTAATATTATATTCTGTATTTTTGACAACGGTATTTTTTTTCTAGGCCAAAATTAAAAATTAAAAAAATACAGTTGCGATTTGTGTTAAATATGTCAAAATTATCTATATTTTCTAATCTATGTGAATTATTTAAAAATCATAGAAAATAAAATAATATTATAAAAACTTTTTTTTTTAAGTTTATTACCGAAATAATATTCTATGGCATAAATACTTAGTGATAAAATAAACCTCCTTCCGACGCTTATGACAATGATTAAAATCCTTTTTGACACTTCACACATCCAATTATCTATTGTTATCCAACCCAAATAGTCCATTATTATAGACCGGTATTTTTGATTATAAAATTTCGAATCCATTCCTATGAAAAATATGTGTCTAACAGATTTTGCCAAAGACAACGGACTAAAGAACACAGGTAGTTTTCGAAGAAAAAAAAAGGTAAAAAATTATTTATTACTCTCTCTAATTCTTGAATGAACTGTAGTATAAAAGGTAAAATCGGGTCTATTTTCCTGAACTCAAAGCTCTAGGGGGGGGGGGGGATCGCCTCCACCGCCCTACCCTTGGATCCGCGCCTGATATAGCGAGACATAACATCCCAACAACAAATTTAAACTAATATTAAAAAGATAACTTTAGTTTCGGTTTTAGCACACCAAAAATGGTAAGATTTTGTCGATTTTATTTTAGATACATTTTGGTTGTTGTCCAGTGTTATTAGTCTAAAATGTTCTGGTCAGATCGGGAACGAACAAAAGATTAAAACTTTAAGGGACGGAACTACCCCGTAGGAGCGTCGATGGTGGAATTATCGCGAAGTGGTACTAACGTTTTTGAGCGGGGGCCCGGAGCGTCATAAAGTTGGGTGTTTTTAAAAACTAATTTAGAATTAGTCTAAATGAGTGTGGCGTGTGTTTCAGTCTTTAATCAGAGTAAGAATGTTTTTCCCTGCTGTCTTTTCTGTTATCTTTGTCTTGTTTTTCTTTTTATCTTTCTAACTGCATTAAAGTAAAAGACAAATTTAGTATTAATTATTACTTTTTCCAATGTTACTTCTCTAGTTAATCATGGTAACTCCTACATAAATAATAAATAATTTAAATGTTACTATAATTAATATTATAAATTTCCACCATGAATATTTTAATGGTATCCCCTCTCTTAAAACAGAGAACATATTAAACTCACCTTCTCTGAACTTTCTGCAACTTAATTTTATGCTGTGCCAAAAACTTGTCGTTAATTTCTTCCAGCGCCATATCAATCGCCGGTCCACATCTCTCCAGGTCGAAGGGGTAATTTAGATTCGAAGCCATGAGGACACCCACATTATAGTAACGGAAATCATCCTCCACCACTTTGATCACTGGTGATGATGATGTGAAGATCCATTTAAAAACTAGCGTCATTAAAATTTTTGAGATGTAAGTGGTCATGTTGAAGCTTGATTCTGAAAGAAAATTTAATATTTGTTACATTTCTTTAAACAAAGTTCTCGATTATTTAAGATAAGTGGTATGCCTTAAAACAAAGCTATGCGGAAAAGTCCGCACCATATAGATTTTTTCCTTCAGCTTTGAAAAAATGATTTTTGTAGTTTGTTTTTGCATAATAAGAAAGCAAAAAATTATTTGAAAAATTTGGCATATCGTATTTGCATCAATTCGAAGTTTAAGAATAAGAATAATATTTAATGACTTTTAGGATATTTCAGGAAGTTTTTGTTGAAAAAATGGAATTCTAGGTACATAACTTGTCCTAAACTTAAAATGGATGATCTTCTCTAATTTTTTCACTCATTATAACTGAGAAATAAACATTTCAATTATACTAAAATATGAAAATAGT
This sequence comes from Diaprepes abbreviatus, assembly GCA_034092305.1. Classification (NCBI taxonomy): domain Eukaryota; kingdom Metazoa; phylum Arthropoda; class Insecta; order Coleoptera; family Curculionidae; genus Diaprepes; species Diaprepes abbreviatus. The sequence continues at coordinate 6,039,842 of JASJET010000105.1, forward strand.
CCAGAATGTCATTCAGTTATGAGGACACAAATAAAATTTTACCTTTATATATATATATATATATATATATATATATATATATATATATATATATATATGTATATATATATATATGTATATATATATATATATATATGTATATATATATATATATATATATATATATATATATATATATATATATATATATGCCTCGATATAAAGGTTTGGTTTTGATTTAACTCTTTGTCAATTTTTTTAATCTTAGGTACACATTTTTTGTACTGTTTGGCAATAGTATGCTACTTATCCTGATAAAACAATTGTTTTTTAACCATTATATAACATCCTTTGACTTAAAAAGTGCCTGGAGCATTGGGATAAACAGTATATAAAACCATATAATTTTCGACGGTATAAATTCCTTTTTGCCGTTATTTACATTACTTCGCAGAAAAAGGAAGTCGAAAATATCCATTCATTTTAAAGATTTATAATATTTGAAAGAGTACAATATAAATATATGATTGTTTGTGTAAGCTGCAAAATAATCTACTGCATAATAAAACTATTTTATTTGTATTTTTTAAACATTCATTGTTAAATGACCTGGATATCCCGACGTGTAAAAGAAGCTTCCTACAAATTTCTAAGAACGCTTCAAAAAATTTCCACTCTTAAAAAATGTAATTTAACTTTTTTTCCTAGTTACTTAGTTTATTGGACTTTAAAATATGTAATAACAAACAGTTTATAAAATTTGACGAAGTTATAGTGTTTTTAATTGTAACGCTTTGTCACCTGTTACTATAGTGTTGCAAAATTTGTAGAAAATATAACAGGATTTTAATTAAATTTTGATATTGATAATAATGCTATAAGTTTTTACAAGCAATTGAAATTTTTGAAGTCGGAACCAAATTAATATCTGACAAAATGTGATTCGCATGAAAAGATTAAAAAATACTTTATTTGTAATTGATTTCTTACCGTCATTTATATATATATATATATATATATATATATATATATATATATATATATATATATATCGTGTTAGTAGTTATTTATTTTATTTAGAAGTAATTTGGCGCCGACTTCAGAAATTTCAGTCTCATATAAAAATTTATATCATTATTTGTCTCTTTTTAGCGCATTTTTAGATGTCGGTTCAATTTTTTGATTAAAATTTTAATTTTCGATTTTTGGTTCTGAATTCGTTATATATATATATATATATATATATATATATATATATATATATATATATATATATATATATATTATGTAATTAAAATACTAAGCTAGATTAATGTACTTTGCAATGAATCCAAAGTCGGAAAAAAGTACCCATTTTATCCAAAGTTTTCCTTCGAACATACCCCTGTAGAATTAGCATAATGTCACAACTAGAGCCCGGTTGTTTGAAAGTTGAATAACGTAATAATATTATTTGAAAAATTGTTAATAAATAGTAGATATTTCATTTCTTGATACACACATACCGATTTTATGCTATCCTTTTCTAATTACATTACATAAACGAATATCATATGCTTAAATTATTATTATTATTGTTATTTTCAATATGTAAACAATATCTAACAATATTTACCAATAAAAATAAGTTTTTAAATCCTCTTTTTGTTAATATTAATTGCAAACATCGTATCTATAGTCATTTCTAACACTTAAAAAGACTGAAAAGAGCCACGACAAGCAATTAAACTGAAAGAAAAGATAAGTAAATATGTTTATGTCTGTCAAACATCCAAAAAGCCTCTCTCCACGACTATAAACAGCCTTCAAACAAATCTATTTTTGTTTAATTATATAGGGTATGATCGAAGTATAAACCACACTAAAATGAACAACTAAACATTCCTTGTTTCTGAGAATTCTCCAAATACCAGTTTTGAATGAAATTGTATCAAACAAATGTTTAGTCTGTCAGTATAAATCAACTCTTATTAAATTAATTTTAATACCGATATTTAAGGAACTTGAGACGAAAATATATTGTCAGACAAAATTCTACAGATTGAATTTATATACACCCCAAAAAAAACCAAATATCAGTTTTGAATAAATTCGTAAAATATTTAGTCCCCCATATTGTATCTGCTGTATTAAATTGTAAAAAATTAAATTCAGATTCCTAACCTGCAACCCCGAAAACCCTCTAATACCAAATTTGAAAAAATGTGAATATTTTTTCAATTCCAAAAAAAAAATTTTAACCTCTTAATGTAACCTAAATCTACACTCTCGAGAACCCCCTAGTACCAATTGTGAATCAAATCTAAAAATGTAAAATTTTTAGTTCGCAATATTGGATTCGTCATATTGAATCTTGAACACAATTTTAAATTCGTAACTTACACCCTCAAGAACCCTCCGAAACTAATTTTGGAAAAAATCGAGAAATGTACATTTTTTGGGACGCCATAGTGGTTCAACACTCCCAAAAATCCCCAAATACCGATCTTCGACAAAAAATTTTATTCCGCCATATTTAATTTTTTTTTTAAATAATTTCAAATTCGTTATGTGGGACCCCGAAAACTCCCTTATACCAATTTTAGTAAAAATCTGACAAAATTAATCTTTTGTCGGCCATATTGGATATACCATATTGAATTTTTTAAAATAATATCTGATTGGTTTGTGTAACTATGAAAACTCCCCCGTACCAATTTTGGAGATTATCAGAAAATTTTTTTTGTCCGCCGTATTATCAGAGGCATCTTGAATTTTACTGCACGAATTTCGTCCAAAATGATATGGTACCACCCCAGCAACTTCCTGAACAACACGTTGTCGTTTCGGCACAATCGATGTATACTTGAAACGCTGTATATCTTTAAAAATTTAGAAATTGTAACGGTTTTTAGTTGCCATACATCAAAAAAAAATGTTCCTCATAAATATAACTAGGGTCGTTCATTTCGATTTTCTGTCCTCCTCTCGGAGTAGAGAAAAATAAGTTATTTTTACAATTGAAACAACATTTATACTTATTTCATAATTTTTAACATGTTTTATTATCTAAAATTTTATAATTCTTCAAAATATCCCATTAATATTTGTATAAAAATATGAACGTTAACACGCTTATCTACTCCGTATCTACTCCAGACATAACATAAATCGGAAAAAACTGATGATTTTCCCTCCTTGTTTCTCTTAATAATAATGAAAGAGATAAAAGATATCACAGGTCAGGAGCAAGGAACACAAAAGAAAGCCGCTGTTATGTACATAACCTTGCCTCAGACTAACTGTGTCTTTATTTTGTCCTTCTATAATAACGGCAAACAATATTATTAAAGGCATTTTTGTCGACAACGTTGCGATATTTTTATTATATTACGATATAAAATAGTTTAGACACTTTGTGCCGCTATTTAATATTGTAGTGTTTAGTGTTTGTGACTTTAAACATTTGATAGCCTATAAATTTTAGACTATCGTTATTATAATAAAAACACTTTACTAGTGCTTGTTTTTATTGGATTTATTTAGGTTTTCTAACTGGATATGGATGTACATATGGATAATTTTAATCAGCTTGATATACCGGTAAGTAACTAATAAAGAGGTTTTTCTTTCGAAAACGTTAAGCAACATTCTGTAGAGCTTTATGAAAATACACAGTATTTCAAACTCATGTGTACACTATGATTAGTTAATACAGCTTGTACAGAATGTAATTAGAAATATTTAAAATATTATAACAAAGAATAATACAATAGCTGAAAACAAGGCAAACTGTTCCTTGAAACATATGCCTGAAATGCTTAATTTTGGAAGAAAAAAATAACAAGATGAACAAAATAGTACACATGCACAAATTTTTTAGTTATTTTTACAGGGAACGTTTTAGATTTCTAGGTATTTATTGGATTTAGTGAAGATTTAGGAGATTATTAGAGTACTTTAAGGTAGTTTTTGGAAAAGAAAACAAAATCGTAGCTCCATTCTTAGTATAATGTACTCTCTAGTATACAGGATCCTATCATTTTTCCAACCTATAATCTATATGAAAGAGGCCACTTTTAGCGACTTACATTTGTGTTTTAGGATATGGAGAATCACCCTTCTTCTTCAAGTATGCAGAGTCCTAAATTCCGCCACATAAGAAGCTGTCCTATAGCCCAAGATTGGATTAAATTTACTCACGATTATGTTAAAAGGAAGCTGCCTAATTGTAATCCTATAGAGGTAAATTTGGGTTATGCTTATTTTTATACCTAACTGTTATTAGTCGCACTTTTTAGAAATTGAATTGTTGATTTTAAAAACAACATAGTTGACTCCAGCCCTACTGTTATTTATTTTCTACTACATAACATTTTTTTGTCATATTTGTTTCTAACTTTTGTTTTTTAAGTGATTCAGAAAGTGTTTAAAATGTTTGTCAGTTTTAGTAAAACATACTTCTGACTACAAAGGAACAATACCCTGAAAATAAAATGTGAAACCTTAGTGACTGCACATTTGTCAATAAAATTATATCAATATACATGTATAAAAATATTAGTAAATTTGTTCACCCAGAACTTCCTTCATCATTAATTTGATGTGCTTTAATTGCTCAGTTGAACTCGTATAACAATTTTTTTTAAGCCAAATCACTATTTTTGATTTTAACTTAAATTTCCACCCATGTGCCGACTTATTCTGATATAATTATACATATTCAGTTGATATGATTATTAAATTCCATTACCCAAGAATCCTGAAAACGTATGACAGTGTAAATTCAAAATTAAACTTCTCCATCTACCAACAACCTCTTGTTCGTAAAATATTAAATGCTATAATTCAGGTAAGCAAGTACCTTAAAAATATTTTGAAAATACGGATAAATCCCATGGAATATATTAACTTCCATTCTTTTCACTTTGTCTTGTTACAGTATTGTTTCATCTAATTAGTTTTTGTTTACTTTTCGTTTCCGGAATATATATTTTTCAAAATTTTATATAGCTGGTATAATTGTCAATAAGAGAAAAATTACTTTTAGAATTCTTAAGTTTAAATCTAGTTTATGTGTCCCCTAATCATTTATCCAAAAATCACTTTCAAAATATTTGTTTATAGTATGAAATATGTACATTTAAAAAATTTTCCTTACAGGCTAATTTACTAATTAAAACAAGTAGCAAGGAAAGATCTGGGTAATCAACTTTATGAATTTTTAAAATTCAAATTAGAAATTAAATTGCAATTTTTTTTTATAAAAATTTAAAACAACTTAGGAAACTGCCCAATGCTTACACTTATCCCATACAACTGTGAGAACTTTCCTAAATGTCCCAATAACGACAATAAAGGAAACAAGAAAAAGGAAGAGACCAAAAACTGAAGATACGCCGGAAGCAACAAAATTACAAATTAGAGATGAAATATATATGATGTATTCTGAGGGTAAGTATTTCTAAAAAATTTTATATGTTATATTTTATTCTAACTTGTTTTGTTTACATTTTCTAACCCGTCAAGGTGTATGTATAATGAAAATATAAGTTTTAAAAATAAAAAAACCCAAAAAAATATTTGTAATGAATACAAAAAGTAAACCTAATTTTACTAAATTAAATAGAATATCAAGATTTCGTCATTTCTTCATAACAATTTTTTATTTGTGAAGGTACCTCATTAACAGTCTCAATATTGTTGGAACGATTAAAGGCAAAAGAAATATACCATGGAGCAAGGACAAGTCTAGGCATATTACTAAAGCAAATAGGATTTATCTACAGGTAAACAATCATTTACATACAACAAATAAATGTTAGATACAAATATAAAGCAGTTGCAATTGGGTCAAAATAATGACCGTAAGATACTGTCAGATGACAACTTAATTTAAATATTTTTATATCGGTAAATGTAAAATATAAAGCGTTAATTTTTTTGTGTTTTTTATAGGACTTCTTGAGGGAGCAGGATTTTTCACAGGAGACCTGTGTAATTTATTTTTGGAGGATACACATTTCATTTTTATTTATATATTTATATAGGAAGGATGACCCACGTAGAGCTTTAATGGAGAAACCACAAATTCAGAAAATGAGAAGAGACTTTCTTGAACAGTACTTAAAGAACGAAGAAAAAGGGGAAAATAAATTTGAGCCAGTCTTTATAGACGAGACATGGATTTTTCAAAATGGCACCCACAGACGATCATGGCAGGACGATAGCACTCGATCAGTACGAAAAATATCTGGGGAGGGATTTAGGTAATATATCTGTTATTTGCACTTACACAATTTGAATTTTTTTCATCTATAACAGGTTGCAAAAAGCTTTATTTAAATAATCCTTGGATCATTTCCTATTAGCAGGATGTTAAATATTAAATTTTTACTTTAATACTTTATTTCCTGGGGAGATTGAGAAATTTCTTACTTTAATTTCTGTATGTTTTATCAAACAAGTTTGAACTTTTTTAGGAAAAATTTTTACTTAATATGATAAAAATGTTTCCTTAATAAATGAAAGTTAACCAAATAATTTAATTTACATTTTACAAAATAATAATGATCATCTTACTTTGATACAGGCTTTCCAGAAATCCAAAAAAAAAATCTTGTGATTTCTTAAGCGGCTTTATAAAAGAATTTGATATAAACATATATCTAAAATATTTCGTTTTCAAAATACAGGGCGTTAAAAATTATGAAAAAAAAATATATTATCAAAATATAAAAACTGCTTACAGGTATTTTGCTGAAACGTGAAGTAAATCTGTATCGCGAAACTAATATTTTTATATTAAAATATGGTACGTCAGTGTTCTTGCCTGAGTTCTCAGGCGAGTCAATGCTTTGCCAATCGAAACTGCTGAAATGGTATCATGTTTTATTGTGCTAAAAAAAGCCGATTTGAAATAAGTATTATACTTATTTAATTGCACACTCCTCACCCATAATTTGTACAACATAAAGGTGCTTAAAAATAAACCAAAAATGGGTATAATACAGTATATTTTTAACAATACATTATATTTCTAAAAAATAAACAGATGAAATAAATTTTCCAATTTCAAGGCATTAATGACATAAAAATTGAGAAAAATAAATTAATTTTGATATTATCCTTTAACTAAGACCATCAACACATGCAATATTCCGTGTTCTATTTACGTGAAATGAAGATCCCTGAAGATGTTTCGAGCAATCTAGGTAAAAAGTTGCATAACAATTCAAATTTGACTTGGTCTAAACTCAAGAACCACTATTTCTCAATTGACCAAAACCATGAAAGCTTCCGTTGGTTAAGACCAATTTGTGTTTCTGCAAAATATTTCAAATAATTTGTACTGCCACATACTACTCTACTTTTTTTCAGGTACATAGTACTGAATGCAGGAAATGAAAATGGATTCGTTGAAGATGCAATGCTGATTTTTAAATCAAAGTCAAAAACTGGAGATTACCATGGAGAAATGAATTCGGAAAACTTTGAAGCTTGGTTAAAAGATTTTTTGCCAAAACTGGAAACACCTTCTTTAATTGTTTTAGATAATGCTTCCTATCATAGTAGGCAACTTCAAAAATGGCCAACAAAGGGTTGGAACAAGGATGCTATGAAAGCGTGGCTGAAAGAAAAATATATCAACTTTGGAGAAGATGCTACAAAAGATACTTTGTGGTCTTTGATATCTCGGGTACCAAAGCCTGCAAAATGCTTTGTAGTAGATGAGCTAATAGAATCTTCTGGACATAAAGTTTTACGCTTGCCTCCATACCATTGCCATTTTAACCCAATTGAAATGGTATGGAGTCAGGCAAAGAGAAATTATGACCAACTGATTCTACAAGTTTAAGAACCAATAGAGGCTTGGAAAAAGGCGTTAGGAACAGTGACAAAACAGAATTGGGCTAACTATGTGGAACACACAAATAATATTATTAAAAAGCAGTGGGAAATTGAAAAGAAAATTCGAGTTCCTTTACAGCCACTTATTATTCATGTTGGTGAGAGTGATAGCGATTCCTCAGAATAAGAGAAGTCATTTTGACCCTTAATCCTCTTTTCAGTTTTTGATAATATGTGGATGTACAGACATTTTTAATAATTTTCTTTTGTGTTTTTTTTAATCTCTTTTGGCATTTTCATACATAAAAATTTCACCACTTCTAAAGTATTCTCATAAAATTCTTTTTTACATATTTTCTAAATTTTTAACTTAAATTTTTTATTGGCATTTTTTAAGCACTTCTTTTCTTTTTCCATTTCTATATAGGATATTTTTTTCTTTTGCCCATGGCATTATATAAAACAAGAAAGAGTATGGTATCATTTTTTTTATATTTATTATATATAAATAATCAATCTTAATTATAATTAGTTCATTTACGATTTCTATTTTTTTATGGCAGTATTATTTTCATATATGTGTTACTCTGTTTCAGTGAACTTGATGCAACATAGGGGCCCTAGATTTTGCCTCAGATCTAGATGCCCCCAACCGAGCCCCTTTCATTATTTTACATGTTTATATGCTTATACATTTATGTGTGAGGATGTTGCATGTGGAATCTTGAAATGAGGTCAATAAAAGACTCAGAGCCATGAGTCGTGCGATGTATTAAATCTTACCTTTTGGGGCACCCATTTTTTTAAATTTGTTTATTTATTTTTAAGAAAACTAGCTATTTAATGAAGAAGAAACTAATTAATTATTTATATTTTTATTCAATATTTTTGTAGCTTGAATACCTTAGTTTTTGCAGTCAAAGATCATAAAGTTACAATAATTTAATATAAAATACTTATCATTTCTAGGATATTGTATATATACCTATAATTTTTGAAAATAGTGTTAGGTATATAAATAAATAATTAATCTTAATTGTAATTAGTTCACTTACGATTTCTATTGTTCCATGTCTGTATTATTTTTTATGCATGTATTACTCTATTTCAGTGAACCTGATGCAATATTGGGGCCTGGATACCCTGGACCGAACCCCTTTCATTATTTTACACATTTATATGTTTATAAATTTATCTGTGAGGATAGGGCATGAGGAATCTTGAAATGTAGTCGGTAAAAGACTCGGAGCCATGAGTCGTGCGTTGTGTTAACTATTATCTGTTGAAGCATACATTTTTTTTAAATTTATGTATTTATTTTTAAGAAAACTAGGCTATTTGATGAAGATGATTAATTATTTATCTTTTTATTCAATATTTTTGCAGCTTAACTACTTCATTTATTGCAGTCAGAAATCATAAAGTTAGTCATTAAGTATAAAACACTGAATAATTTCTAGAATATTGTATACTTACCCACTGTTTCTAAGAATACTGTTTTTTAGTTCCGATTCTATTAGAATAGTCAATTTATTTTTAGTTTTCAGTTAGACTACCCTAATATTGTTATACCTAACTGGAGTATTATAATAAAAATAGAACTTTATCAACAAATTGCGTATAATTTTTTCTGTTACCGAAATAGTTACCAATAATTTAGAATATAAACGATTTACTTTATAAAATAAATAAATAAAGCTTTTATTGTCATAAATTTCATAGGTGAAACATGCCAACAACATAGGTTCACTTATAAAAGTGAACATACACATAAGCACTCCACACTTGTACCTTCAGACATCAGCCTACTAATCCCAAAATTAAAAAGAGTGTGTTTAAAATTTTTAGTACAATAGTTTCTACAATTTCAAAATTATCAGCTAACAACATATTAAAAAGGCAATGCTTATTAAAGAATGTACTAATACGTAAAGTAAATTATTTTTAGCAGTAGTACATCTCTTAGTGTAGTAATATAAAAGAGGAAATTTTAATCCGCTTTTAAAATCTCTCATACTTAAAATTTCACTTAAAATATCAAACCCATTATAAGCACATAAACTCCTTCATTAAATAGCCCTATACAAATGGGATATAAAATTATCGATATGTCTAAACAGAAGGAAAAACTTCGATTTTAAAATTTTTGTGTATAACATTTTTCTTTTTTAAGGATATTTAGTTTGTGAAACTTGCTTATAAACTATTCGACAAATTTCTTGTTTAAAAAAAAAGTAGTAGAATGAGCCACTCCGACCCTGTTACAGTTCTCAAAAAAACAATGTCACTAGTTTGATGCATATGTCAAATTTTGACGTAAAGATATACAGCGGTTCAACTATACATACCGATCGAATTGAGAACCTCCTTCTTTTAGAAGTCTGCTAAAAAATTCATTTCCGAAATCCAAGGTTTTTATAGAACGATTTTTAGTAATAACATAGCAAACACGCTCCCTAGCGATTAAATTAGGAACCTAAAGATAATTTCATTTTATTTGTTTAATACATTTTTTTATCCTCGGCGGTAAGATAATATAAAATCACAAAGTAGTAAAAAGTATATTTATAAAAAATTTAAAAAATTCAAGGAAGTTAACAATTCACTTTTAAGATTGTGATGGTGTGAAGCTCACTTTAACCGGTTAATTGTTCCTCCGTCCATCAGTAAACAAAAATAGGCGTTGTTGGCTAATTACTTAATGATGAAGTTCGCCCTCTATCTCGTTTTTGCATCACTATTTCTTTAATTATTTATTGAGTGTTTGAAAAGGCGTCTGGTGAGAGACTATTATCGAGGTGATTCTCTTAAAACAACATTCGTTATATCCAAACATTTTATGCTTTTTACTTCCAGTTCGTTAATTTTAACTGTTGAAAAGCGACGATAATGGGATATTTATCCTTTTATTGCCAAATTTAAAAGTTAAGTGTCGCTGCAGACGTTTTTGATTTTATATGCTATCATCATTTTATATTATGACATTATGAAGAGATGAAGTGTAATTAGAGAATTCGCAGATGGTAAATAATTGTTTCGTTATTTTATAACTTGGTATTTATCCTTTTAAATTGCATCATGGGAGAAAGAACAAGTTTTTCGTCGTTAATTAAAAAAAAATATTCAGACTTAACTATTTGGTGAAATCTTAACCAACCGACTCCTTTAGCTCTGAAGAAGTTTATTAATGGGTTGAAAGCGTTAGGCATATAGTTATTTAAATTAACATTAAATATAGAAGCTCCTGAGTTTCTTTTTATCTCGAGTAAATGCGCAGTTGATTCCTTTTTAACCGACTTCTAAATGAAGGAGGTTCTCAATTCGTCGACTGTGTTTTTTTTTATGGATGTACACCGATTACTCCGGAACGGCGGCATCGATTTGAATGCAATTTTTTACGTTATGTTCAGGAAGTTGCTGCGGTGGTTTTATATTTTTTTGGACGAAATTTTTACAGTAAAATCCAAGATGGCGCTGACAATATGGCAGCCAAAAAAATTAATTTTGTCCGATTTTCTCCAAAATTCGTATGAGGGAATTTTCGGGGTCATGCACAACGAATCTGAAATTATTTTCAAAAAATTCATTATTGCGGATTCAATCTGGCGGAAAAAAATCAATTTTGTCCGATTTTCTCCAAAATTAGTATAGTGGAGTTTTTGGAGTTGCACATAACGAAGCTAAAATTATTTTTTTAAATTCAATATGGCATATCCAATATGGCGGATAAAAAATTAATTTTGTCCGAACTTTTTTAAAATTGGTTGGGGGAGTTTTTGGGATAGCACGTTACGAATCTGAAATTATTTAAAAAAAAATTAAATATGGCGGATCCAAGATGGCAGATTAAAGATTCTACATCTCTCAATTTTGAAAGTAGATAGCATAACATAGTATTATACATTTATTGTTAGAATTAATTATTTCAGTTAAATTTTTATTTGTATTTAAATTGATATATATATATATATATATATATATATATATATATATATATATATATATATATATGTTTCGTTTGATGCTAATTTAAAATTGTTCGGTTATGTATTATTTGTGTAATCACTGCCTTATAGTTGGGTCTCAAGACCTGTAGGGCAGTTATTGTAAATAAATAAATCAATTAATTAATAAATAAATAAATAAAATCAGTATTGGGGGATTTTTGTTAGTGTTAATTACGATTTTAAAATATTTTTTGAAAAATTCAATCTGGCGCATTAAATATGGTGTCCTAAAAATTTTACATTTTTCGATTTCTTCCAACACTGATATAGGGGGTTCTTGAGGGTGTAAACTATGAATTTAAAAGTATTTCTGAGGATGTAAATAGCGAATATAAAATTATTTTACGAAAATCTAACATGTCAGATGCAATATTTAAAAATTCCGGATTTCATCCAAAATTGGTACTAGGGTGTTTAGATTTACATTAGATTAAGACGTTAAAATTATTTTTTTTTAATTCAATATAGCGGATCCAATATGGTGGGTTGAAAATTTTACCTTATTCGCATTTTTTCAGATTTGGTATAAGTGGATTTTCGGGGTCGTGTATTACGAATATGAAGTTAATTTTTTACAACTCTTAGATTGGTAAGATACAATAGGAGGGACTGAAAATTGTACATTTTCCTATTTTGTCTAAAACTAATATTGCGGGGATCTTGGAGCGTATACAAACTCAATATGCAGTATAAAATATGTCGGGCTAAGAAATTTACGTCTCAAGTTCTTTGAATATCAATACTCGAAGGTTTTGGAAACAATATTACCAATCTAAAATTAATTTGAAATTTAATATAGTGGATTTACTATGACTGACTAAATATTTGTTTGACACAATTTCACTGGTATTTAGAGAACTCTAAGAATCAAAGCATTGTTAGTGGTTCATTTTAGGGTGATTTACAACTTTGGATAAAACGGGTACTTTTTGCCACCTTGGAGTCATTGCGAGGTACACTAATCTCGATTAGTACTTAGTTCAAATAATTTATGGATATCATAATAAATTCAAAACTAAAAGTCGAAAAATAAAATTTTTATAAAAAAATTAAGCCAACTTCTAAAAGTGCGCTAAAAAGTGAAAAATAACTTTAAATTTTTATATGAAATTGAAATTTTTGAAGTCGGCGCCAAATTATTTCTAAATGAAATTATAAATAAACAATTTTTAATATGTTTATGCGAATCACATTTTGTCAGGTATTAGTTTGGCGCCGACTTCAAAAATTTCAATTTCATATAGAAATTTATAGTAATTTTTCACTTTTTAGCGCACTTTTAGAAGTCGGTTCAATTTTTTTTTATAAAAATTTTATTAAGGTTCTGGTTTTAGAACAGATCTAAAGTTCAACTAGGCTGACTAAAAAAATATACCCCCGAATTCAGTAACGGGTTTAAATTGATATTAGAAGGTTTAGATTGACAAATGCATGAATCAAATTTTATACAGTCAGATTTACTAAAAATGTTAAAGACTTAGACCGGATCTAGCTGTCATGGAAGTAGATATGGGCAAAACGGACTTTTTGGTGATTCAGATCGTCCGGATTACTAATTTTAAAGATCTGGGTCAAAGAACCGGTTCAATTGACCGTTTCCCGTCTAGAAATCCAAAGTTTTAACGACTTTCACATTTTTAATATATAATTTTGGGAAAAATTACACTACAAATTATTACATTTCGATTATGTTTTTTTATGTAAAATCCAATTACATGCCTCACTTATTTAAAAATAAAAGATATTTTAAGCTTAAATGTAACTTGTCTTAAAATTTAGGAGATAAAATTAAAATGCGAATGCGACATTTAAGCTGTATTTTAAACAAAAAGTAATATTGTGGCTCTCTTTCATCAAACGACAAATTTGCATATTCACCATCCAAAAAATGGGGTCATGGGTGTTTGTTGGCAGCTGGGGATCATTTCCGAAGTAATTTGCTGCGTGAAATCTTAAACCGAGGTTAAGATTTTGAGATATATGAGGTTATGTACTCGAAAAATGTGTTTTTGGCTACTTTTGAGGTTATATGCACAAAATTTTTTTGGTCTTTTTTTTTTCCTGTTGCATCATTTAATACTACTCTCATTTTAAGTGCAGGTTAGTAGATTTTTAGAGAGAAAATAAAAATTTTTATTTTCTGATATAATATTCGTATTCAGCGACTTCAAAATCCCCCAAGTAAAATTTTTTAGATGCCAATATCATTTTTCGTAAATTTCGATGCGTCATTTTCATCGCCATATTGTAAATGAAAATATCAATTTTCTGACTTCAGCGACCCCAAAAAACCCAAAGTACAAATGTATACAGCAGAAAAATATGTGCTTCAAAGGGTTTATCTGAATGATCATGACGTTGCACTAACGAGCATTTGGCCTCAAAAACCGGACAAAAAGGAGAAATGCAAACTAAACAAGTAATCATCGAAATTATTTTTTTTGTATACCTGAATAACCGTACTATCATAAAATTATGATAAAGTGGCCCCTCCCCGCCTCCGCACAGTTAATTGCAATCTAAGCTTCGTTCAATACGCACGCATTCGTTCTTGATAGATCTTGTTTAGACTTGTATTTGGTGTTTGGTATTTTGTAAAGTGAATATTAAAAAATAAATTTTTGTGATGGAATCTGAAAAACAAGGTATGTATTTAATCTTAATATATATTATTTAAAAATATAATGATTGTTTAGTATATTTATGGACATAAAACTATAAGTAAGAAAATTTTCTATTTTTTTGTTTTTCTTTTTAACTAACTGTTTTTAAAAATGTTCCGAGCTAGGTCGGGCTACAATTTTTTTTATAATAAACTATAGACATTAGTCATATCATAACAGTCAAAACATTTTCCACATGTTTCCACCTCTTAAAAAAAAACCGCTTTGAGTTCCACTGTTTTTTTTTGCATTAATTTTGGTTATTTTTTACTTACATATTTTTTTTCTTATAGGTACAGATTTGACATCAAATGTTATTGAGGTATATCGGCAAATACTATACATGCTTTTTAAACAAAGCACATCCAGAACACGTGAAGATAAGGTATCATTTATAGAATATAAGCTCCGCGAAATGATGAAATGTCCCCAAAACGAGTACATATCTTAAATCACGATTTAAGACATTTTAATAATGATTTGAAGAAGAGATGGACATCATATAACTATAATGAAGAAAGATTTTTGAAAAAAAAAACGAGAAATGGCTTAATACATCAATACCAGTACATACCTGGCCCACAAATTCTACGGGACTCCCAAGGAAGCAAACGACGAAATACAAAAGAACTCCGCGAACAGGTACCTGTTGAGGAGCTTACCTGTGCAGCCAGCGTAAGTCAACGAATGTCTGGAAATGCTGAGGCCTCTAAACTTATAATAGATGCAACTTCAACACCAACAAGAGCCAAACGTTACAGGAAGGTAATAAATACTGCTCAGAAATCGAAAGTAAAAAATTACACACCTGAGCAAGCTTTGCAAATCTTTGTTGAAGGTGACTTTACAAGGAGGCAGTGGGAGTTGTTACACGATTCCAATAAGGGTATATTTCCTTGTGATACTCTAATTAGAGAAGCAAAGAAACTCTGCTATCCAAAACCAGAGTCAATCCGAGTTACGGAGACGAGTGTTGAAGTTGTGCTTCAGGATCTACTTGATCACACAGTAAAGAGACTTTGTCTTTATCTTGAGGATGTTCATCAAAGCTGCGATGCAGAAGAATTAGAGAACCTAGAACTTATAACAAAATGGGGCTGTGATGGTTCTCATCAAATTCCTTATCAACAAAAGTTTTCAGATAAGCTCGAACGATGACTCGAACATATTCCAAAGCTTATTAGTGCCGGTAAGACTGCAGTCACATATTGTAGATAGAATAAAAATGTTATGGCAAAATCCCACACCATCATCCACTCGATTTTGCGGGCCAATTCGCAATCGATTTCTCCAAGAAGCTGTGGATATTACGAAGGAAGAAATAAAGTATGTCGAAGACCAAGCAAATCATCTGCTGAAGACCAAAATAGAAAAGTCAAATGGAATTATCTTCGTGCGTCATGTTTTGCTCCCAACCATGGTAAATGCCAAGGTGTGCAATGCGGCAACTGGTATTTCATCTACCATGAAATGTTATATATGTGGAAAAACCTCCAAAAATTTTAATGACTTTGAAAATACAAAAATACCCACCCTAAGTCAGCGCCCCTTCACCCGATTGGTAAAATAATGCCAGAAATGAAATCGAAGCACCTAAAAACATATAAAACGATAACCATTACGCTTTTTTGATATTACTCCTCTCCCCCTCCCTACCCTAAGTCAGCCCCCTTTCACTCGATTAGTAAAATAATGCCACAAATCAACTAAGCGCCCTCAAAAATCTCCGGATATTGATTTTGACACGTCTAAAGTCAAAAACAACGACGTTATTAATTTTGTCCGGTTTTTAAGGCCAAATGCTCGTTAGTGCATTGTTGAGATATAATTTAAAATGGCCGTAACTTTGCGAGAAAAAATCGTAAGTGACCCCTTAATAGCTTATTTCGAAGGGTAAGAGTACTATTAAATGATTCATCTAGAAAAAAAGAACAAAAAAATTATTATGTGCATCCTGTATATAACTTCAAACGTAACAAAAAAAAAACATTTTCTGTGTATATAACCTAAAATATCTTAAAATCCTGACGTGATTAGGCCAATTTTGATCTTGAATTCAGATTCTACACAGCAAATTACTTCTGAAATGACCTTTAGCTGCCTAAGTAGTAAATAAATGCACTGAATTTGTAAAAACATAATTGACATTTATATCTAAATTTGCCCGTAACAATAAATATAAATTTATTTATACATATTGCATTAAAATATTAAATTTTGTAGTTGACCTAGTTACAAAGAATATCAAGTTCGGTAAGGAAAACAAATATAATTTTAGTTTTTTTTTGACATTACCATTTAAATTAGTATTTTATTTACAACTATGATATAAAACGTAAATTAAAAATGATTTTTATTTTCCTAAAACAAACTAAAGAAACATTTTTATTATCGTCATAATTTTTATTTATTAGAAAAACGATATTTCATATTTATGTGTTTGTTACATAACATCATTTTTTATAATTATACAAAAGGGTAAGCTTTTTTATAATCCTAATAATACAGGGTGTCTGGCGGTAGATATCTGTTTTCAAAATGAAATACAAAATTAATTACTAAACAGATCTTTTAATAAAAAGACTTCTAAACAGAGTACAGATGCGGAATTCATTTTTTAAAAATAATGTCGTCCAAATGTCTTCCGTCGAGTTGCACACATTCTTCGAAATGGAGCCTCGGGTTGCTTGCCACACTTTGCAATAAGCTCGGTTGAATGTTGTAGATTTCTTGGCGTAAGTTTTCTTTTAAGACCACAACAGTTTTTGAATTGTTATCGTAAACTTTTCCTTTCACATTGCCCCACAAAAAAAGTCCATCGGGGTCAAATCAGGCGACTTTAGTGGTCACGGCATTGACTTATCGGTTTTTGAGGGAAAGCTTCCCGAAGTAAAGTCATTGAAGCTCTGACCATATGTGCGGTGGCTCCATCCTGTTGAAACCAGGTGTGTGATAAGAACGATGGATGAGCTCGCAGGTTCGACAAAAAAAAATCCACAATAATCCTCCTATAATTGTCACTATTCTCATTCGTCGCCTGGCCCCGGGCATTGTCAAAGAAAAAGGGCCAATTAAGTCCATTCGTGGACAAAGCGCACCAAACGCTGGGGTAATGTAATGATTTTTGATGTTTGAGTCGTAGATTATGGGTTCTTGAAGACCAGTAATGGCAGTTTTGTTTACTAACATGCCCGTTTACGTGAAAATGAGCTTCGTTCCTCCAAAAGATAGAATTAACTCTTATGAACCTCTCTTAACATCATTTCACAAAACTGTTTGCGTAAAAGGAAATCTTTTTTTTTTTTAATTTCTGGGCCAATCTGAATTTTAAAAAGGATGGAGCTTTATCCTTTTTTCAAAATTTCGTGGACAGAAATTATAAGAACGGCCCGACAGTGCATTTTTTGGCTTTCCAATCGAGTGTTTTGGGAAAAAAATGGCTGAAGGCTGTTCCTTGAGAGGATTAGAAGTCTAATCAAAATTTCAAAGTTTGCAAATTACGTTTTTCTGAAGGTAACATAATTCAGACAATTTTAAAGCAGAACCTACAAACAAGACAAATTGTTTCATGTAGTTCGAAAAATCCTCGATTGTAGGAAAGCTTTGTTCCAAATGTCGTAAATATTTTTCTAAAATCGTAAAAGTAAAAAGGAAAAACTTAAAGAACTCGATAAAGTGCGTTTTTTAAAAGAAATTGAATAAGGTAAGCAGAAATATGAAAGTCATAAAAAAGCGATATATTTCCAAGATTTAAAAGAAAATTTAAATTTTTTTACCACTTTTAAAAAGGCTGGTTCTCGGTACTTAGTCAGTGGAAATAAAATACCATTATTTAAGCTTGAATATACACCCATATCCTTCTATAACATGGATAACTGTCAATGACAAAAATTTAAAATTATAAACCTTTTTATATGGCGAATACCTTAGTGTTTCCGTATCAAAAGCAAAGACTCCATTTACTACTAGGATTTTGGATGAAGTTCAAATTTTGATTGATACTGTTGATGATACAATCATGTCAGTTCCTTTAGATAATAAAACTAATAATGCCCTCAGTACATCTAGTTCAAGCAATTCTATGAGTAAGCCTAGTTCTCATAAAATAAAAACTATTTGTAAATTTGTCTCAGATAGTCTTGAAAATTTGAAAGGCTTTGATGAAAAATTTACCGAATGTTCAAATTTTATTTGTAAACAGTTGTCGTTACTAGAGTCCTGTGCTAAATCAAAGATCATTTTAAACATTTTAACAATAACCTTTTAACTGTTTTTAAGAATGCTGTTATGATAAAATATATGTTATCAGTTTAAGTTAGGTCAGATTAGTTTCAGTTTTTCAAAACTAACTAAAACCAAGCCTAAGTCTGAACTAACCAAAATTTTGGCTAGTGAAAATTAATTTAATCCATTTCTATACATTACAAAAATTATAGTATGTCGTTGACTCAAATGGATAAATTTTATAATTTATACCACGCAAGTATTAATCTAGGTCAGTTTAGGTTAGCTCAGGTTAATTTCAGGTTTCCAAAATAATCAAAACCAGGCTGCACCTGAACTAATCTAAATTAACCAAAAATTTTGGGTGGATAAGTCTATATCACGGAAGTATTTTACATTTGGCAACGTCGCAACGAATTTTTGTCGTTTTTACGAATTCAAGGGTCGATGACGTTTATGAGAAGTACTTTTATTTTTTCGGTAAAAATATAGGATTTTCAAAAATTTGTTTGCTAAAATGTGTGCAAAAATAGTTGAAATATATACGGGTCAAAATATATATATATATATATATATATATATATATATATATATATATATATATATATATATATATATATATATATATATAGATATATATATATATATATATATATATATATATATGTTAATGCGGATTTCACGGATTCCTCCGTGTGAGATGCAATAGCAGTGGATATATCCACATTATGCCGTTGTAGTGCTGAAATCACATTCAGCAAACATACAACTATATGCAGCTCCGCGTATGAATGAAGTAAAATGCGAACAGTAAATGCAAACTTCTCTCCATCATATCCTTTCTGTGTTAGAGGTTGCACAGTTAGGATAAATTGTTACAAAACGCAATTCATCCTATTCCACCACCATCGAGATGATGGCCTACCTGTACCACCATACCGAGAAGAAAGTCAAAACTTACCCTCCCCGCCACAGTGATACGGCAGAGGTACATGTTTCATCTCTACTAGACTCATCAGGGTACCGACATGCACCTGACTGTGCAAAGGACAGATCGGAAGGAAGCATGCACATACTGAACGCGGCTTCTCCGGCCTCCCGCCGGATGGCGTATATATGTTAATGCGGATTTCACGGATTCCTCTAACACAGAAAGGATATGATGGAGAGAAGTTTGCATTTACTGTTCGCATTTTACTTCATATATATATATATATATATATATATATATATATATATATATATATATATATATAGTTTCTTAAATAATAAAATAAATTAAGGCAATAAGAAACAGTTTAATTCGAAGTGATAAATTAAAATATATTTTGAAAACTATGACTATATTATTTGGTCAGTAACAGAACAATAAAATTTACTTAATGTGTAAGCATCTATTTCTATTGAGTATTTGAATACTTTAATTTCCCCGTAAACAATTTCCAAGATTCCAACTGTGCGTAGTTTTGTTATGTGTGTTATTTATTCTCTCTCCATAGCATCAACCCTTTGCAACCCTTAAAACGCACCAATAGACAATTCGATATTTATTAAAGTAATTCAAACAGTGGTGTCGATATGTGGGACAAAATATATAATCATTATAAAATAAGTAACACAACAATTTCCTTGCCGATAGTCACGGTAAGAAGCATTTATCTGTGTTTTTTTTATCACATATATGAATAAGATGATATGTTTTCTCACACCCACGTAACCATTTCCTTTTTGTGTCATGCAATAACCGTCCTGATTTGTTACTAAGTTTTTCATTTCATGAGATCGCACTAAAAAACTAACTCTATTCGCCGTCATAACGGCTAATAAAATGACTTTTAGTAATAAATCAAAAACACACACAAAATATTTTTTTAAAACCGCCATGTATAAACAAAATAAATACAAAAATCGGTAGATCAGTTCGGAAAAAACGGTAGATCTGCTAGAAATTAAGTAAATTAAATTAACAAAAATGTACAACATGTATATATGAAGATTTTAAAGTAAAAACAATAAATAAAAATATTTTTAGAAATAATTAAGTGATGCCATGGCACTGTGATATTACCCTACGAGCCGGCACTGAATTCAAATAGTGTTTGAAGTAAATTTTCTTAGTCTGCACAAAAGAGGTTCTGAGACTTGGAGTTATCTATAGTTTTTTGTTTTCCCTTATTTTACATATACTTGAATTTATAGTAAAAATCTTAATAATATTTTAATTAAAATTTAAAAAAAAGTCCTGCCCTTTTTCCTTTTTTAGCTACTTAACTTCAAAATTAATCTTTGTATTATAAAAGGCAAAGCCTGTAAAAAGATAAAAATATGTCACTTCTTGTCCATTATAAAACATCAAAATGGCTTACTTCTTTAAAATACAGGAAGAACATTAAAACAAATTTTATTGCTGGAATATTTATTATAAATTTGCATTTACATTATGTCCCTTGTAGCTGTAACATAACGTAGTGATTACAAAATAGTTAAAAGTATTTGTTCCAAAGCAGATTTTAATTTAAATCACTGAATTTCAAAAGCGTAGTATGCAAATATTGTACATTTAATTTGAAAGCTCATTAGTGTAGAAATTCTATAGATATGAATAAATTTCTTAATAAATAATTTTTTCCATTATGACACGCGGTTCTTTTACAGCATCACAATTTGAATCACAATGATTCACACTTAAATTGAACTACTATTATTATATTATTAAAGAATACAAATCGTTATTTCGCATGCCAGTGTGACTGAGTCTATCTGTTTTTACACCAATAGGTTATGTTCTTTCCACTAGAATGCATACTACGGTTATTATATTCATAGACATAAAAGTAAGTAGCCTGCGCTTAGAAAGAAACACAGCGAAATAGGACAGTAGTATCTGCAAAGAAGAATTTCTTCTGCACTGGCCCAACACTTGTTAAGCACAGGACATAAAATAAACTTATCAGGAACAAAAATGCTATCGAGACGTGAAAACCTGTCCACAGGAGTTATAAGGGAAGCCATCAAAATTGCAAAGAGACCCAACAACTTAAATAGCAAAGACGACAGTCAGCAATTGCCTAATATTTGGAAGAACTGGCTTACGAAACATCAACGAGTAATAGATAGTAAAGAAACGGATTATTACTCGGCAACAGGTTTCAGAAAATCTTAGATAAATCAGTTTTTCCGTTTTAGACAAAAAGTAATTGAGATAATTGAGTTATTGAAAAGCTATCTTACACGATGTGACTTCAAGAGGTTGGAAATAATATTCAAGACATGATTAAACATTTATAGCCAGATTCACTAAGAAGGTTTAAGACTTAAACCCCATCTAGTTTCTTTGGAAATTATATTTTCTAGGTGACTAGTTTTGTTTTTCTCATGATATTGTTTTAATTGTATTTTAAAGGTTCAAAAATTGCTTGACATATTGTTACCCTTGTCAATTTAAATTGTCTACTGTCAATCTAGACCGGCTTTAAAGTTAAACCATGTTAGTGAATTATGGGGTTAGTATTTAGAGACATCTGCGCAAAATGTTAGTCCCCTACTTATAACAGTCTTTTTTATAGTTGTTATTTATTGAAAATTTCAGACTTTATATAAAACGATATGTTCTTGAAAATTGAAGTCAATGGCTTTTCAACAAAAGGAAACTTCCACCAAGGAAAGTAATATAATTTGCCCTATTTTCACACCTTTGGACTGCAAATATGTGTGTTTTAATAAATTGTTAGAGATTACCTTTTCCTTGAATAAAAACGGCCCAAATCGATATTGTTGAGCCTCTTAAAAAAGAACATAAATAAGGTAATGTGTTCTTTTCAAGACTCTTTTTTGCTGATAAAAATCTATTCAATCTTGGATTAAGGATTTCAAAAAAATTTATAGAAAGAGGGCCGTCACCATTTTTTTTTTCAGCTCAAACACGAAGTAATATTTATGGATATATATAGCTTTAATAAACCGTCATTTTCCAGTTACAAAGTTGTCAGATAATATGTATGGATAAAAATTTCATTTTAAAATTATAATTAAGGAATTTCAATAATTTGAATCACGAAGTTTATTTTACAAATTTTAACCCTACGGTTATTGGAATGTCTAAAATCGTTTTTTGATTGAAATAAAGTCATAGACCGGGAGAAGGCGACAGCTAAAGTTTTAATTAAAATAACACTCGTCATGCATTCCGAAAAATCGTGACAAAAATTTTGAACAGCTTTTCCGTGATTTAAAATTGCATGCCATTTTAACGATAGTTAATTTATATTGTATAGAGTGTATTTATTTTGAAACAACGGAATATCTTGGTGCCACATTTTTTCGAAAAATGTTTTATATAAAAATTAAAAGGTAGTAGGGGGATAAATAGTAGTGACCTTGCTCTTGCGCTTCAAGGAGATTTGAAGATCAACTTCAGAATTTTAGGTGGGACCCCCAATTCCGCCTCCGGGAATGAAAAGAGCGGGAACTTTTACCATTAGATATGACCTTGGCCTTAGGATGAAGCTTAAATGTCAAGGTCTTTTCGAGGCCAGGACAAAAAGATCGCAGTATTTCGTGAAATGTTTCGTACAAAAGTTGTTGGGCAGCACGCGGTCTAAGTGACCTTGAAATTAACCTTGACCTTGACATTTGAAGCTCAATTTCAGATTTTGAAGTGCGATAAGTGTATTGAAATTGAAGGTAACCATTTTGAGCATTTATTGAAATAAATTGTTACGAAACTTTTAACATAATCATACAAAATGATGAGGGACCAAGGGACTCATAGAAAACAAGCACCCCGATGGTGAGAGGCGAGAGGACTCATCGAAACAAGCACCTCGATGGTGAGAGGTGAGGGGACTCGACGAAAACAAACACCCTAATGATGAGAGGCGAGGGGATTACGGAAAACAAGCACCCCGATGATGAGAGGCAATGGAACTTGCCGAAAGCAAGCACCATGAAGAGAACAAAAACTACTACGTCCTCGTCGTTGTTCCTGTGTAGTGCTAAAGTTAATCATGCACATAGTCGTACTAAGTACAGTTTTTGCTAACAATTCTGAAGGAATGAATTTCTTCAAATAGCCTTGAAGATCAAGGTAATGTTAGAGCCACTTTGCAGTTTTATAACTGTAGTATAAAACATTTTATAAAATAATGACGTTGAAGATCTTCGTTTGACCTTAAAATGACCTTGATATCAGACCTTAAAGTTGAGGTAAAAGTCATATCTAATGATGAAATTACTATGAAACTGATCGATCTGGGTTTCCTTTTCAAATTTTGAAATTGACCTTCAAATGACTTTGAAGGCTAGTGT
The DNA here is from genome assembly GCA_034092305.1 of Diaprepes abbreviatus. Classification (NCBI taxonomy): domain Eukaryota; kingdom Metazoa; phylum Arthropoda; class Insecta; order Coleoptera; family Curculionidae; genus Diaprepes; species Diaprepes abbreviatus. Next base: position 6,063,852 of record JASJET010000105.1, read on the forward strand.
CAATGTTTTTTCAAGGTCAATACCACTTAGCCCCCGAACCACCCAACAACTTTTGTACAAAACATTTCACGGAATCTGCGATCTTTTTGTTTTGACCTTGAAATTACCTTGATGGTTGGCTTTCATCTTGGGGTCAAGATCATATCCGAGGGTAAAATTTCTTGCCCTTTTCGTTCCTGGGGTCGAAATTGGGAGGTCCCATTTAAAATGAAGTTGAACTTCAAATGATGTTGAAGGGCAATGTCATGGTCATTTTCCAAGTCATTGGTAGTTGCCCCCTGCTACCCTATAGTTTTTGTATAAAACATTTTTCAAAAAAATGTGATCCTACCGACATATTCCGTTGTTTCAAGGAAAATTGGCATACCGGCATGTTGCAAAATGGAGGCATGTATGAAAAAAAGCTGAAAAAAAAACTGGAAAATTTTCCTGTTTTGCTTGTCGTTTTGTATTTCATGAAAAAGTATGATTTCGAATTAATGGGGAGAATGATATGTAGGTAGCTCTAGCCCATCGTTAAAAAATGTTGAAAAAATGTGTTGCATCCGCTTTGTATTTCATGAAAAAATATTATTTTGAGCTGCAACACAAATAGGATGCCTGTTGCTCAAACCCAACAATAATAAATATTAAAGTCTAGTATCTAGATTTATATTTTAAAATATATTTGAGTTTTTTTTTACATATTTAATTATAAATATTAAATTATGACATTAAAAAGAAAAAACATTTCATTTCTACTTATTTAGGTCATTCTAATTTTTCTTAAATTTTTTATGGGTTTCAGCAACGCCTTCTGTTGTGTGGGATGCTTTAAATAGGGCCCTTAAATTAAATTAAACTGTATTTAAAAATATGATAAAGTATTATTTTTTTTTGCAATTAATATCATTTTATTAATTTGTCGGCGATAATAAATCTCCAGTTTGAATTTTTACAACTTATTTCAAGATTTGTAATATGTGAGGCTGCTAGATACGAAACATGAAAATTTTTTTAACCTGGCCATAAATTATTTCACCTTACAGATGTGACATAAGGTGTTCCTGCCAAAACCAAATTATTTAATCTTAATCAGATGCACCAAAAGGCTCTCCTGCCAAGAGCCATTTTCTATTGACTTGCACCTAACTTTATTATGTACGTTTGATTGTGTCGTTTTCTAGCATAAGAAATCATGAATTACCACCATCATTCTGAACATCTTCCCGCCGGCTCAGATCTAAAAACAAAATTAAAAGCCAACTAGAATCATTTTTTTCTGATATAATAAAGCCGTTTTATATTTAACGATAAAATTATCAAAAAAGTATTTTACTTCATTCTCATCTTCTCATAAATTAAACAAAATTAGACTATTATTTTTAGCATTGTATATTGCACTATAAAAACCAATTCCGGAAAATTAGCTACAGAACTACCCTCTTTACTTACTCTAGTTTAATTTTAGATGATTGAGATCACTCTGATTTAATTAAGGGTCTTAATTTAAGATGGGTATTATTGGCCGACATTTCAAACTGGGACACTTTAAGCTACTTAAAAGGGAATGCTTTTAAAGGACATTTTACAAACCGTATTTATTTCGAAATACCTTAAAAAAATCATTTTAGTGGGGTCCCTGTTCAATTTAAAAATTTATGTATCGGCAGTGCGTTGCTTTTTGATTTGATTTTACAGACAATGAAAATTAAGCGACCAAAAATTTAATTTCCGAACTGGAGTTTTTAATAAAAACGGAGAATTTTATTTTTATTTTTAGTTGAACTGGATTATTTCAACGAGGAAAAAGAATAAATAGAAGAGGAGTTTTATTCATTGATTTCAGTTTGCAGCTGGAATATTTTACATTTGTTATGACGGAAGGATGAGTGGTTATTTATTTGAAAATAGCGATTTTACATTCAGGATAATATCGGGAGAAGCCTTTCTACCCTCATAACTCTCGAATTATTCTGAAATTCCGGAAATTTACAACGAATCCTTAATTTTCATAAAATATTCGAGTCCATGAAAATCGTACAAATACACATACCATTATGAGAAAATTGATAATAAAGTAAGATTAAAAATTGAAACTTGACTCTGCTGGTGTAATTAAAATTACTCTTCTTACTGAAAATATTAACGGTAAATACTGTTTGGAATTGGTAAACTCAAAGAACTTTGTCCCCGATTCCTCGGAATTCTGGGAAAGGCAAACAGAAACTAAATAATAACCATCCCCTGTCTAACCCTAAAGATTCTTATCCTATGCTACCAAGGCTTAAAATCTGTAAACAAATGAATATGATATTTCTTTGCTTCCATATATTAAAGGTTAAAAGTAAAGTTTACGACAAGCTAACACACTTCCTTTGACACAATTATCCTTCCTTTATCCAATTTTATTAGGTATAAAAATTTGACATTCTCTAAATTTTAAAACTAGCAGTAAAAGAAGGATTTTGCGCACAGTTTACAAGAGCAACAAAATTTTCTTCGAGAACAGTGGCAGTTCGTTGGGTAAAGAATCATGCTTATTTTAAGTAACCCTTTAACTTGCGTTTATCTCACCTCTAAACATAAAAAAATAGAGGTGTTAGGAAAATACCTTTCGTAATTATTATTTTCTATTTTCTTTTTCAGCAGTGGGCCTAGAAACCTTTCAAAGTGGCCGCAGCCGATGCAGGGGTAATTGGAGGGGGAGCGATAGAGTGGGCAAGGTGGATGGCAACTATTACACGATTCACGCAACCTAGCTAGCATGTAGAGGTATTTGTCTAAATCCTTTTTATAGTTAGTCTGATTCAATACCAGACTTCTTTGAATACTAACTATCCAGTCAAACAGGGATTCAACCTTGGAATGAACGATAATAAGCTATAAATTTGTATAAATAAGATATTTAAATGAAATAGTTTCACTACATTTTAATTATAATTTTATCAGTTACAATTCAAGTTTAATGTAAAGAGAATTTTTTCCTGTTATTTTAATTATTTATAGCAAGCATGCAGCTTACTACTTATCTTCTTCGTCATCGTCTTCCTTTTCTGGTCATTCAATTTGGATTTTCCGTTCATTATCATCATTCTCGTTGTCTGTTACATTTGGCTTTCAAGCTTCAAGGACTTCAGATACAATATTCACTTTCTTCATCAAGATCATTTGAATATGATGAAGCGTTGAGTTACTGACCACAAATTAAGAAGCATTGCAACCCTATTTTTCCACATTCGCAATTCGAATCACATCTTTGGTTGCTATTCCAAAATATTGTATTGAGCAGTTCTTCTAGTGCAGGTGGTAATAATGTTGTTGTCGGTTCCAGAGTTTCACTTTGCAATACCTATCCTCATTCCTGGGATTCTAAATCATTTCTTAAGTTTGGATCTAGTAGTACATACGATTAATATGCTGTCGAGCTGTGCACTTGTAGGTAGTGGAAATAATAACTGCATTGTTAAGTTCAGTTAATTGGATGAATTACGTATGTGGAAAATGGCTAATACTGTGTTCTGATTTTGGAGCATTATATACTACTAACAGTAAAAGAAGGATTTTGCGCACAGTGTACAAGAGCAATAAAATTTTCTTCGAGAACAGTGGCAGTTCGTTGGGTAAAAAACCATGCTTATTTTAAATAACCCTTTAACTTGTGTTTATCTCACCTCTAGACATAAAAAAATACAAGGTGCTAAGAAAATACCTTTCGTAATTGTTATGTTTTATTTTTTTTTACAACAGTGTGCGTTGAAGCCTTTCAAGGGGACCGCAGCCGATCCAGAGGTAAATGGGAGGGGGCGATAGGGTGGGCAAGGTGGCTAGTAACTATTACACGATTCACGCAATCTAACTCGCATGTAGAGGTATTTGTCTAAATCGTTTTTATAGTCAGTCTAACTCAATACTAACTATCCAGTCAAATAGGGAGTCTCGGAATGAAAGAAGATAAGCTATAAACTTGTATAAATAAAATATTTAAATGAAATAGTTTAATTACATTTTAATTATAATTTTATCAGTTACAATTTAAGTTTAATGTAAAGAGAATTTTTTCCTGTTATTTTAATTATTCATGCAGTTTAATATTTATCTTATTCGTCATTGTGTGTCTCTTCTGGTCAGTCAATTTGAATTTTCAATTCATTATCATCATCCTCGTTGTCTCTTGTATTCGGCTGTAAAGTTTCAAGGACTTTAGATACAATATTCCCTTCCTTCATCAAGATCATTTAGATATGATGAAGCGTTGAGGCACGGACCACAAACTGAGGAGCATTGTAACCCTACTTTTCTACATGCGCAATTCGAACCACAGCTTTGGTTGTTATTCCAAAATATTGTATTGAACAGTTCTTCTTGTGCTGATGGTAATAATGTTGTTGTCGGTTCCAGGGTTTCACTTTTCAATACCCATCGTTATTCCTGGGATTCTAAATCATTTCTTAAGTTTTGATCTGGTAGTAGATACGACTGTGCACTTATAGGTAGAGGAAATGAAAACTGCATGGGTTAGTTGAGTTTTGTTGATTGGATGAATTTATTGAAATTTGCTAATACTGTGTTCTGATTTTGGAGCAATATACATTGCTAAAAAGATGAGTTCTCCATTTTTGAAGAATGTTTCTGGAGGACAATTTTTTTGCTGAAATACTTAAACTGATTGACCCAAATTGATATGTTTCTCGAACATTTTAATAACCGACAGTTCTTCATTTATAAAAAGCGCAGATGTTGTGTCACATCCACTGAAGTTGTACAAAAATAAAATATGTCTTTTAAAACAAGGATATTTTTGAAGCGTTGTTTCTCCATATTGCCCTTGCCAATTTTTTTTAAGGAAACTTCTTGCTGATGTGGTTGAGAGAGAGAGAGAGAGAGAGAGAATATTGTTTTTGACGTGTCGGTATCTATGACCTTTTTGTGTATGTAGATATGATGTTTAATTGTGTTATTTTGTTATAGAATATTTATGTGTCCTTGTATAAGTTTGGTTCTTTAAGGAATGCTGTTAATTTATTAAGATTTGCTGGATTCAGGAAAAGTGAACTACCTAAAAGTTCCAAGTTGATGTTATATTTGGATCGGATGGCACAAAGTTCTCTGCATTCCATCAGGATGGGCTTTACAGTGAGATAGTCGTTACATTTTGGACATTTAGGATGCTTCTCATTTTTAATAAATATAAATGTGTTAATTTTGTATATCCTATCATGAGACGACAAGCTAGTACTTGCTCTTTACGTGATAAATTTGGAAACATAGGTGTATAGGGTAATTTTGGAAGGAGACTCTGTAGCTTATTAGTTCCTTCCAACATGTCCCAGTCTATTTGGGAGAGATTATGCATCGTAGTGTTTATTGGGGGATCATTTCCTTCTCCTATGACGGCGACAATCTTTTGAAGTTCAGATTTGACGATAAGAACATCAGCATTATCTCTGGCTTGATTTGTAGCGATGTTAACATTTTTCGCAATAAACATTTCAATAAAGTTTTTTTATTACATTAGTTTAATAAAAACTTTTTTTGCTGATTGGCACAATCCTTCTTTTATCAAAACAAACTTCGAAAGACTTTGCAAAAGCAGCAGTTTAGGTTCTCAATCGTTCCACTGTTTTTACAGTAGTCTGAGTAACCGTCGAATACAATAAGACTAGAGTCATAATGTGTTTGCGAATTATTGACGTATTTATTAAAAACAGTGATGAAAGTATCATATTTGCTCTATGTTTTCTTCTTCAAAAATGAAATATCAACATTAAAAAAATTAAAAGAGAAATTAATAACGACACACCTTTACTTAAAATATCATTAAGAGTTTTGAAGCGAACTTTAAAAGAAAGGAATTTTAGATGTCTTAAACGGAATAGAAAAAAGTTATTAACTGAGAAGAATGAAATTATTTTATACCGGCGAAAATATCTGAAAAAAATACGGGTGTTTCGGGAGGAAAAATTGTATTACACGAACATGGCTCAATGAAGAGCACCTGGTTAGGAAGGTATGGTAAGAGCTGAACATTAAAAGTTCGATGCAGGCATTTAAGAAAGGATTGTCTCAAGGCCTACGGAATCCTTAACGCTTTCAAATCTCGAAAAACAAGTGACTACCATGATGACATGAACCTCGATGTTTTTGAACGATGGTTTTCTTCGATTTTAAACCTTGTGGAACCCGATTCGGTAATTGTAATGGACAATGCCCCGTATCATAATCGACGCCAAGAAAAATTCTGGCTCCTGCGTCTAAAAAGGGGGAGATATGCCAATGACTCCTCTCAAAAAATATTGAATTTGAAAAACAATGCTTAAAGTGCAGTTCCTAGATTTAATGAGGGTAAATAAAGACAAATATATTGTTATGAACGACTAGGAGAAACTTATTGATACGCTCTCGTATAAAAGTATTCCGACGCGATGAGTCATCTTTGTTATAATGTGCTGAAAGAAATATTATATCGATGAATCATATTTCTGAATAGTTCTCAACTTTTATATATTTCTTGTTAATTCCAGGAAGTTTTATAGGTATGTAAATAGGGATAGGATATGAGTTTTAATAGAGTTGTATAGCTATATTTGAATAGTGAAGATATTAGAAAGTAGTAATAAGATAGCTGGGTTAAGAAGTAGTGGTTCGGGAAAAAAATATAACAGTGTTGTGACGGCCACCGTAAAATTGTGAACTTAACCCAAATCGAATTAGTATGGATGCAATTAAAGAGTGAAGTGGCAAGGAAAAACAAAACATTCAAATTGACAGAAGTAAAAATATTATTGGACGAGGCAATTATTAACGTGACAGCCAGTGATTGCAAAAAATGTATCGATAATGTTTAAAAAGGAAAAACAAGGAATGTGGGACTTGGACATTTACGTTGAGGCAGTGGTTGAACCATTAATAATCACCCCTGACTCTGATAGTTCCTCAGATTCAGATATATCTCGTGAGAGCAATTCTGCCGATGAATCAATGTGATCTAAGTGACCTACATTACCTATGCCACATTCCTGAGGATGACACTAGATGCAGCCTGGTTGGTCCGAAACGAACATATTAGAAGCAAAATGTAAGAAGAGTGCGAAGCAACGGGTGCAACCGGCTTCTGGAGCAGCTACACTGAGTGAAGACAAACGGTTTGTTAAGGCGTAATTGCCTCAAAAACCGGAGACCTCACGCCTTGGAATGCCAGCAGTCACGGCTAACCGCAGATCAAGGAAAATCAGTAGGACCTTCAATCTGGAGAGGGGAGGGGGGTTTCAATCGATTAGAATCCAACATTACCTTTCACACTTTGTGAAATTGCCTATGCAAGTTTTCCCCTCTAGAAAAAAAAATGTAAGGGTTGATAAAAATGTGAGGAAATAAATTAAACTTAAAAAAAAGATATTTTGATATTCCCACGAAATGTCATCATTTATTATGTTCTGAAATGCACACACCACTGGACTGACGGCGCACAACCCAGTGCAGTATATGCAAGCGATGAGTCACTGAAAGAAATTATGGACTTTAGTTATAAATCCTCACATTTTACCCTCAGCAATTTGCGCTAGCGTTTTTTACAAACCTTTTATTGACAGCCTGTACATCTTTTTATGTGCCGCTGAATTTGGGACACTTATTTAATGAAAAAATCTGATTCCCGCTCTCTCTGAAAAAATGGGTCAAAATCACATATCGAACTTGACAAGCGCAACAAGGAGAATTGGGACTAGTGCCACTTACAAGCATTGTGGCTTTGATGGCGGCCCCGATCTGTAAAAGATAGGTAACCCTTGTCTTTATTCTTTAGATGTTTGTTTCCTCCTAATTTGTTCATTCCTATACTTAATGATGTGCCTTTTTTTGTAGTTCCTTTAGATAAAAGGAAATAGGGAGATAGTGAGATTAAATTAAATTAAATAAAATTACTATAAATAAACGTCTGTCATATTGCAATTTAGTAATCATAGATTTATTTACTTAACACTTTTTTAAAAGTCCCCTTACAGTATTTTGAAAACCGACTTAAAATACGAGGATTGTCCCAAAAGTATCGAGCCTGTATTCATATCTCCGCGTCGAAACTTCCAAGCGACCTTTGTGGGGCATGGGCGTCACCAGTAAGTCTTTACAAACTCGTTGGTGTGCGTAGTTACCGACTGGACGTGTTAGTTCGTGAACGGTGTGTGTTTGTTTACAGTGTCTTTTTTTCGTTCGTCGCACTTTGTTATTGTAAAAAATGACGGAAAAATTAGTTCAACGAATTTGCAGCAAGTTTTGCTTTAATCAAGAATAATAGAGTGGTATAAGCGGTTTAAAGATGGCCGCACGTCGGTTGACAGTGATTCTCGCTCTGGCCGGCCCTCGAGCGCAATAACACCAGTAAATGTCCAGCGTGTGCGACTTGCAATTGAAGGAGATCGTCGGTTGACTGTACGCGAACTAGAAAGTGATCTTGGAATACCAAAAACTACTGTTTGGAGAATTTTAACCGAGAATTTGGCAATAGCTCGCGTATGAGCGAAATTCATCCCAAAATTGCTAACGGCAGAGCAGAAGAATCTTCGCTTTGAAATCGCTCAGGACCACTTGGAAATGGTTTCTAATCATGAAAATGTACTCAAGAAGATTATTACTGGTGATGAATCATGGGTTTACGGCTATGATCCAGAAACAAAGCGACAGTCTTCACAGTGGAAGCATTCTGAATCGCCAAGACCAAAAAAAGCACGTCAAACTCGGAACAAAGTAAAGCCAATGTTGACTGTTTTCTTTGATTGTGAAGGTGTTGTGCACCATGAATATTCTCCGAGAGGTCACACGATCACTAAAGAATACTACGTTGAAGTATTGAAAAGATTGCGGGGCGCAGTCAGAAGAAAACGGCCACAGATTTGGACAAGTGGTGCTTCTTCACCACGACAATGCGCCAGTGCATTCATCGGACCTTGTGCAGCAATATTTAACAAAGCACCAAGTCGTACAGCTTTGCAGGTCTCCGTACAGTCCCGATGTAGCTCCCTGCGACTTTTGGCTCCTTTCCAGATTAAAAATGCCGCTCAAAGGACACCGGTTCGATGACAAAGAGACGGTTGAAACTAATGCACTGAAGGCAATTCCGAAAACTGATTTCCAGGACTGCTTCAGGAAGTGGAAACACCGCTTGGAATGTATTATTTAATTAAATGGGAACTACTTTGAAGAATGCCACTCACCGGATGATAAAGAAAAAAACCAATGCGGAGATATGAAGGTAGGCTCGATACTTTTGGGAAAACCTCGTATCTAACTTCTAAAAAAAGTTTTAAAAAATGTCGGAATTCTTTCAATAAATCCGTAAAATCAGCACAGGATTTTTGAAGAGCATCAGATATTAAAAGAACCTCGTTTCCATCGATTTTAATGTCATTTTATTTAATTTTCTACATTATAAAAATTCTGATGTAGAAAAGTGCTTTCTTTTACGACATTAAATGCCAATATCAACTGCGATTTTACAATTAATTATTTTTTTATCTGCTCTAGAAAATTGTTCAACAAAAAATTTGTCGAAAAAGGTCAGAGGGGAAAATTATTCGAACGGAAGTAGAAGAAATAAAGAATTAATGAAATTTGGATTTTCTCGGGTTTACATGATAAAACTTTACGGTTCAAGGGACACTCGAAAAGTTTTTTTTTTCTAACTTGCGTAATTTTTCCTGCATTGACTTTGTTTCATCAGAAAAAAATGATTTCTGTTGGTTTAAAAATAGGCATCTTCATACTCTTTCAACAACAAACAGCCTGTGCTGAAAACTTTATATAGGAAAATTTTGAAAATTTAACAGTATTCTAATGTCGATGTGGGCAATCCGGCTAAAATATTTTCAAGATGGTTGCACTTCTTGTTATACCGGAATTATTTTAAATGAAATACCTGATATATTATTGCATTTTTGAATTCTTCGTAAGATTCTAGGCACATTTTGTGAATCATGTCCTATACCTAAATCTAAACTTTTTTGACATATTTAAGTTTTTATATCAAAAATGACGTTTACAGGCCCTAAAATAATTATTAATTTTTCCTATAAGGATGCCTGTTTTATTTAATTTGGGTTGGATTCCTTGTTGAAAAGGACCTACTTTATTAGATTTTTATAATACTTTAATAGCCAATAATACAGGGTGTTCAAAAAATAAGGTTAAAATTTAAATTGAAGGAATTGTTAAAAGTCAATTTTTTCAAGTGGAAACCCTCAAATTTTCAAATTTTGTTTTATTTAGCTTTAAAAATAAGCGTAAGTTGGCATGAGGTTGTTTATGCCGAAAATGTTTAGTTTTAGAAATATTTCCAATTTAATATTTTTATAAGGCGATTTTGCTGCGGATTTTTAGTTCAATTATAATCTTAGTTGGCTATGAGGTTTTACCCATAGCTGGCTATGACGACATTGAAAAACAATAAAATGGTAAAGAAATGTATGAAGCTGTCACCAATAACCTGAACTAACTTTTTTGTTCCAGGCTGTCACCATTTGAAAGTTATTAATAATCATGCCGGGACGCTAAAATTATACAAAAGAAGATTGTTTAAATTTATTTATTATTTATTGTGGCACTAAATTTTTATGAAGAAAATTTAAATGGTAAGTTAGACGTTTTTGAATTATTCTAGATATCAAATGTGTTTATTAATTTTAGTTGAAAGAGATTTGAATATTTTTCATAATTTTTAAAACGACTATTTAGACAACCTGCCAAACCGGTCCTCCGATATTTCAGTGCTCGATTATTTTTTATTTCGGGTACAATTAAAAATCGAATCCTATAACAACTATGGAAGATTTCATGGAGCGAGTGAGGAATAAATCCTATAACAACTATGGAAGTTTAAGTCTCGAGTCAATAAGAAAAGCAATCTATGAACAAGTGTTGCTTAGATGAGGAAAATGTCTGGAAGTTCAAGGACTTCAATTCGAATATTTAAGTAAGAATTTTTTTTAATCTCTAATTTAAGTTTTTTTCTTTCTAAATTAAGCGTGAACTGTTATTTTGTTCTTGTTCTTAAAATTTTCGACAATTTATTTAACAGCACATAGTGATGACTTCTGTTTTTGCGGATATCGAATGGTAAATGTATCACATGTTCTTGATATAAATTTATTACATTCTTCATAAATAATAAATAAGTTTAAATAATCGGCAGCAAAATCACCAAAAAAAAAATATTAAATTTTAATTTTTGACGATTTCTTCAATTTAATTTTTATCTTATTTTTTGAACACCAAGTATTATTGGTTATCAAAATATTATAAAAATCTAATAAAGTCGGCTCTTTTTAAAAAGGAATACGATCCAAATTAAATAAAAAAGACTTCCTTATAGAAAACATTGATAATCATTTTAGGACCAGCAAATGGTATTTATGACATCAAAACTTAAATATGTTAAAAACATTTAGACTAAGGTATAGGACATGTTACACGAAAGATGCCTAAAATCTTGCGCAGAATCTAAAAATGCAATAATATATGCGGTGTTGACATCTATTTCCGGTACAACTGGAAGTGTCACTATCTTGATAATATTTTAGGCAAGTTGCTCCATCGACATTAATATACTGTCAAATTTTCAAATAACACCTAAATTACGCACATTGCCTTTTATCGGCAACACTGTATTATCTATCTCTACATTAATCAAACCTTTCAAATATTCTACATCTGCCCTACGGCCGAAGACCATTATACAACATTTTTTAGGATTCAATATAAGAGGGTGTTTCAATGACAGTTTGCTTAACAAACTTAATTCTTTACTTATAGCCTTACAGCTCTCAACAGCATCAGCCCTATCAAATGATAAATAAACCTGCGTGTAATCTGCATAACACTGAGCAGAACATACTTGTAAAGCCTCTAAAATGAAAGAACTATAGAAGGCATACAACAGCTGAGACAAAGCCGAACCATGAGGTACGTCACTGTTAATCATCACAGGAGCTGACACTCTTCTGTCAATCTGAACTGACTGACATCTGTTGCTTAAAAAGACTCAGAAAGACCAACATAATGAAGAATAGCCAGAAGTAACTTGTAATTTAGAGTATAAAAGGCTTTTGAAAAATCTAACAATGCCAAAATTGTAATTTTACCTTTATCAATAGCTCCAAAAATATTGTCAGTAACCCTTGCTAATGTTGTTAAGCATCTGTGGTGTTCTCGGAACCCTGATTGAGTTTCAGGTATCAAATTATTGGACTCAACATGCTCAGTCAACTGAACGTTTATGACCTTTCCCAAGATTTTAAACACATAAGGTAGAATACTAATAGGTTGGACATCCTTAAATTCCTGCGGAGAGGAAGTTTTAGGAATCGGTGTTTCCAACGCTTTTTTCCATAACTGTGGAAATTCAGAATGACCAATATAGAAATTTATTATATGTGTTACGTATGGTAATAAGAAGAGAGAGCATAATTTTAAAACAAAACTGTTTATGTAGTCAACTCCCTGAGCCTTAGATTTTATGCCTATTATATATTTGTAAATATCAGTCTCAGTGACTTCCTTAAAATTCAGTATTTGTGAAACCTTTTCGCTGACTCTATTCTGATACTTATTAAAGAGATGCTCGTTATTTGTTGTTTGAGGCGAATTAATTGTGAAAAATAAATAGAGCTCATCTGGCAAATTGAGGCTGTCAGGAAAGTCTCTTTTAACCTTGTCTCCACACAATCCAAACCTTCGAAGCTCTTGCCAAACATTGGGAGAATTTTAATCATTACAGTGAGTGTAGTAGCGGCATTTTTTTAAAATTTTTTCAATTTTTCCCATTGTAGTAGCGGGTTACGAGGCAAGCAAGGTCACGAAAATTAAACTCTTGAACTTTAAAGGCCCCACTAAAGCTGGCGCATCTGTAAGATGACATAATCTGTGACATAACTCAGTGGCGAAAACTTAAGAAAGGACCATGATGAGAAAAATGTTGGTATAAGCTTAATATAACAAATCTGAAAGTTGTTAAAAACGGCAGTGGGTAGGACTTGGTGCAAAGGAGGTGTACAATAAAACTAATACACAGGAAACTCAGAGAAACAAGAAGTATTAGTGGACCACCAAAAAGGTGACAACAAGATTCAACTAGAAAACACTGGTTTCAGTTCACACGAAATGGGAGAAAATGGAAATTATAAGGAGAGGCCTAGGATAGCACTGGACTGTGATAAGCTGAGAAAGAAGAAAAGAAAGTAGAACTAGTTATACAATAAGACGTCCTCTAATTTTTTTTTCAAATTACCGAATGAAAATAATTCAGATGGAGCTGAATCAAGAAGAAAGATGACATTCTTGTGATACAAAGTAGGAAGTATGCTGAACAACGCGCTATCAATTGTTTATTTCATGGCTAGATCCATATTTTTTCCATTATCCTCGTAATTTTGTATATCTAAAGAAATAAAAAGAAATGTGTTTTGATCTTTCACCTTATGTAAAAAAAAATCGAGAAAAAGCGAATTGCTTGAACTTACAATATAGAAACAGCTTTTTAAATCAGGAAACAATTTCAAAACCAATAAAGGAAAAAAAGTACTGTTAGGAAATATTATATTTACAAAATCCCATATGAGTGCGATCAAATGTTTACTGGAGGAAAAAATTCTGGAAATTATATTAGGAAACATATAATGTATATTAAAAAAGCGGTATCACAGAACACGCCTAAGATAATAAGCATCTTATACTGTGATCTAAGATAATATATTAAATTAAATAATTCAGTGTTGAGATACAGGATGTTTGACAACCTTTACTTACTAACATCAAGTGACACACATATAAGTTAGTTTTGAGATGACATGAAAAATGCATTGTAACAAATTTTCAACTTGTCTCTCACTTTTAAACATTACATAGCCAAATTGTGACGTCAGAAAAGATGTATATCTTTTAATTTATTGTTTCTAGTTTTAGTGAGTCATTGAGTCAGCATAACCTTATTTTTTTTTCACTAGATATTATTTAAAAAAATATATTTGAGGAATAATTCATGAAAATAAAATGTGCAAGGAATTGGCCCAGTAAAAGAAAATTAAATTAATTTTACACTTTCCTTTAAGCGTCAAAATTAATCTTAACCTAAAATTATTACTTAACATTGGTTAAGGCAAGACCCCAATGTTAAATTTGAAAATGAATGCTAAATGAGTCTAATTAATTCCAGAGTGCTCCCAAATTGTATTACAAGCTCTTGTAATTCCCTTATCTTATATTTGGTAAATGTCTTTGATAAATCGAAACAAATAATTTTTTGTTCTGATTTAAACATTATTAAATTTAAATTTTTGTTTTCGTGATATTGGTTGAAAAATTTGAATGATTGTAAAATAAGATCTTAAATTTTCTAATAGATATTAAGTTTCAAAATCGATTGTTTTGAAAGTGATATTGAAAAATACTGTAGTATTTCATATTTTCATAATTAATGCTACAATTTTTTGAGCATTTTATGAAATCGGGAGGAGATATGTTATGTATTTTATATTTTCTTATTCTTTTTTGCAATCTTTGTTAATTTTGTTGGTTACTATCGAATTATTTATTGTACGACGTCATTAAAGTTTCCGTTCCTTCTCGATAACCAAGACGCACCTTCATTGAAATTAAAGGACAAATAAGGCCCAGCGCCCACCTATCAGACAAAAACAAAACACTGATGTAACAAAGGTTTAAAAAACATCTGTTCAATGACTTGCATGGCCTTTAAATTAGGTCGCACATACTAGTGCGACAAGATATGATGAAATGTGAATTTCATTTCTGTCTCGCGTATTTGTCCCGTCTGTGTCTTGTCTTTGTCTAATAGATGGGCGCTTGGCCTACGACATACAATTAACGGGGAAGGTGGTAAGAGTGTGGTTAGGGTGTTCCTAAAAATCGGGTCTTTCCTTCGCCAGCCTTCAAGTACAACACAAAATTCTTCTTGAGCTTTTCCTTTCGGGAAACCGACGTTCTTGTAAAGTGTTTTATTTTATGTTTTTTTTGTCATCTTTTAACTTTTTTTTTCTGCTACTCGTTTTTGTCTGTGTGTCTATTTATATATGTTTGAGTAAACAGGACAACTCACCAGATACGGCTTTAGTATTAGAAATAACAACGAGGAGGTAGTAAGAGTAAATCATCTTCTATACATGGATGATCTTAAACTCATGGCTGCTACCAGAAACCAGCTGGAACAAATGCTTAAGATTGTAGAGGAGTTCTCCGGGGATATCGGAATACAATTTGGACTTGACAAGTACCGTATTTTGAACATCGTTAAAGGAAAGATACAACCAGGGGCTTTTGAAATGCAGAACGGTGAAACTATAGCTGCAATATAAGCAGACCAAATATACAAATATCTAGGTATGAAACATGCTAAAAGAATTGATCATCGCACTATGAAAGCCGAATTGACAACCGAATTTGTCAGTAGGGTAAGACCGGTGTTACGAACTAGTCTAAATAGTAGAAATTTGTTTATGGCGCTCAACACGTACGCATGCTCTGCCCTTAGCTACTCTTTTGGTGTAGTAAAATGGAGCAAGACGGACATCGAAGGCCTGCAAAGAAAAATAAGAACACTCCTAACAAAAGGACAAAAACATCACCCTCGGAGTGCTATTGAACGTACAATGCTTCCAAGACACCAAGGAGGAAGAAGATTGGTGGATATTGGTAAGCAGCTCGACCAACAAATAATAAACTTACGTTCATATTTCTACAGGTTAGCAGACTCTTCCACACTACATCGAGCAATATGCGAGCCAGACGATTCAACGCCGCTACAGTTGAGGGAACAAGATATTACTTCTCACCACCACACAGACCAAGAGAAGTTACAAACCTAGCTACAGAAGCCACTTCATGGACGGGATCCAAATGAGGTCAATCAGGACACTGTCGACAACTCAGCGTCGAACTACTGGTTGATTTCAGGACAGATGTTTCCTGAAACGGAGGGCTTCTTGTTAGCTATCCAAGACCAGGTTATTCCGAAGAAGAAATATCGGAAGTTCATCGTTAGAGATCCCTCAATAGAAAATGACCAATGCAGATATGGCTGTCGAACATCAGAGACAATTCAGCACATAACTGGAGGGATGCCGCGCGTTTGCCGCAACCGAGTATAAGGAGAGACACGACGCAGCCGTCAAGATACTCCACCAAGAGTTAGCAGAAAAGTTAAACCTATTACATATAGTCCCTTATTACAAATACAATCCGGAGCCTATTCTTGAGAACAACCAGTTCAAGACATTATACTAATAGATAAAATTTCTTGGCGAACTACACTAATCGACATTGCTGTACCTAACAACAACAACCTAAGGCCAAAATACAACGAGAAGATCGCCAAACACAGAGATCTGGAGGTGCTAATCGGAAGACAATGGCAATGAACAGCGTCCAAACGATTCCCATAATACTGCCAACAACTGGAGTGATACCAAAGAACCTCCTGCAGAATATCAAGGGACTCGGCCTTAGTGAGCATCTATATAAACCGATGCAGAAAGTAACACTCTTTGCAACCGCGCGAACCTTCCGAAAGTTCGTAGGAAATATAGCAGACCACGTCACCTAGGATCCGATAACATGGAAAGGGTTCCCACAGAGCGTCATACTTTTGGTATCTTTGTGTACTTTGTATGAATCAATATTCCCAGGAGGGAGTGCGAAGCCGTTTGGCTTGTAAATCTTTATAATAATAATAAATTTTATTTAGCAGTAGGCTAATTAAATTGTTTACAAAAATATACAAGTATAAGGAATAATTAATTCCTTACAAACCAATTTCCGCAAAATATTCCTTAAAAACTAATTTCCGCAAACACACGAAAGACCACAAAAACAAAACGAAATTAAAAATATACACCATTAAATGTTTTTTAAATGCTTAAAAATTTTTTGTTAAATGTTTGCAAGTCAGGCGCCCGCTTATATCTTCAAAAAGAACATTATATAAGCGCATTCCATTAGAAAAAAAGTTTTTTGTAATGCTGTTGTTTTTATCATAAGAATATTATAGTGTTGACCAGACCTCACATTATAATCATGAAAATTAAACCACTTTTGAACATAATATAAAAAATAATCTGACACAGTCATTCATATAAAAGTTTTAATTTATTATTTAATGTTATAGCTACTAGCTCATAATCTATCCCAGAGACACAGAGTGTCATCAGCAAACAAGTTCACAAATGAATTGCTAAGTACATCATATATATCATTGACATAGATAATAAAGAACCGTGGATCCAAGACACGTCTCTGTAGCACACCCCATTTGCTTACTTTTTTATTAGAAATGTTATACCTGGACCTAGTTTGATCCTTAATCCACTTAAGTGCATCCTGCTCTACACCATATAAAAATAACTTTTTAAGTAAAATGTCCCTATCGATTGTCACTTTGTAAAACGACAAAAACACCCAATACTGAACAGACATATTGCTGCACAGATTTACACGAATGCTTGCTTCTAAAATCTGACTGTCCGCTGTACAATAGTCCATTACTTTCACAGTATTCACGTAGCTGTTCATATATCAAAGTTTCTAGAATTTTGTCAACTAGTGGCAGTAGATTTGTCGGGCGATCGGTTGTGATGTGTGATAGTTTCATATAGGAATTTTAATACCAGTAGTAATCGATGTATTTATTAAAAATAAAAGAGGGTAATTGATGACAATTGTTGTAACAGGGTCTCATTATATGATTAGTTTTCTGGCTTTGATCGTTTTGATTATTTCAGATCATTTTTTCATTCTTAACACATTGATGTTATTTACATTTTGTGCTGATGATATTTTTAATAAGCGCCGCCCATAACTTGAAAGCTTCTAATGTCTTTCTTGTCGCCTCTGTTAGTGTCCAGGCGGCACAATAAAAGCAGTTTGTTGGCAATACAAATTCTCAATAATGAGGACATTCCTATCATTCAGTGTTGTCTGTCGTAAAATCTCAATTAGTTTTGTATGTCGAACCATGTCAAAAACCTTCTCATAGTCTATGAAGCATGCAAATACGCCCCAGTTCACATTGCGGCATTTCAAAATTAACAGTTATATACCGAATAGGACTTCCCTTGTTCCTAACGCATTTCTAAATGCAAATTGTGTATTTGACATTTTCTCCTAGCAACAATTATATACAGCATTAAAAATAAGGGTGACTTTGTATAAGCTTGTCTTTTTCAAAAATTTGCAATTTTTGAAATATTGGCAATTAAATATTTTTGTATTGTAAAAATGCTAAAGAGCTTACCTACACAGGAAAACAAGTTATTCTAACAAATGTTTAAAATTTCTACCCTGAATATTCGCGTATCCTAGTTACTTCGTCATGGGTGGCCGCTTTAGTTGAATCTGGAGATAAACTTTCGAACGCGTCAATTACTCTTGCTATACAGTCCTCCATCGTTGGCGTTGAACGAAAAATATTACATGAGGGTGGAAGTTGTGTTTCAACAGAATTCTATATATTGAGCTCTTCGAAATTCTTGTTTCTAGAGCCACTTGTCTTAACGATGTCATAAGATATGCCGCAAAATATTCCAGAATTATAATTTCGATATTTTCGTCATTGAAAATAGGTTCCTTTTATGTATTTTTGCCTTAACCATGCCAAAATTTTTGAAATTTTCAACATTCGTTTAAGACTGTCTGGTAAAATATTCTTACAGGAGAAACAATGAACCTATTCACACTATCGGTTTCGTGGAAATTTCGATATCGTAAACTCTTTTTCATTAAAAAAAAATCTATCGAACCGAGATCGTATCGAGAGCGGCACTATAGTGATAATCAAGCCTTATTTTCAATGCTAAATCAGATAACATTTTAAAAATAGGAGGTTTACAGTTAAAAAAATTTACTTTTGACGATTTTTTCAAGTTTTTATTTAAAATTAGTTTTTCATCACCCTGTATTTATTTACTATCAAAATATCAATACAGTACAATAAAGCAGATCCCCTTCTAGAAGGAAACTAACCCAAAATAAAGTCCTTATGTCAAACTCTTACCCAAAAAACTAGTTAATAAAATTTTTAAAGAAAGGCTAGAAAAATGCAAACATGAAAACACTAAAACAGAAAATTTAGAAGACAATAAAACTAAAAAACAATATCTTTCCTTGCCATACATACGAAAACTTTCCGAAAACTTTCAAACTTTTTTTAAGAAACATAATATAACCACTAGTCATAAGGGCCATAATTTACTTAAAAGCAATTTCAGCAAATTAAAAAGTGATATTCCAAAAAACAAAAAATCAAATGTTGTCTACCAAATACCCTGCAAGGATTGTCCATCGAATTATATTGGCCAAACTAGTCAGTATCTGCAAAATCGTCTAAATGGACATAAATACGACAAAAAAAATATTACAGCCCTAAAAAAACACGAAATGAAACACAAGCACACCTTGGATTATGAAAATACAAAAATCTTGAAAACTGAAACCAACAAAGGAAAACGAGAATTTTACGAAATGATCGCAATAAAAAAAATCCAAATGCCGTAAACGATAAAACAGACATTAATAATCTATATCAAATTTATTTCAACATATTAAAATAAACCAATATAAGGAAATTTCTAAAATAAATAAAACAATAAATTAAAATAATTCTCCGCTTTCAATTCTTCTAAATTGAATCGCGATATTTTTTCAGAAAGATATCACTTCAATTGAAAGACCCAAACTTTTTACGCTACTTAAAATACCTAAAATATACACCATCTGGGTTCCACATTCAGTCAGGTCAAGGCAGTTATAGGGTTAAAAATGTAGTGTCCATTCTTCTAGCTGAAGTTTTAAAAATACTATTGAAAAGTTAATATACAAGAGAGTGTGTGGTTATAATTGGTTTGTGATGTAACTAATTTTTATTTAAAACAAAAATCTCTGTTCTTAATGGTAAGTTTTTAACCCGTTATTCCGTATAATATTAAAAATGTACATTTTTGTAGATTCCGCCGAAATCTTCAGTTGAAAAAGATTCGAAAGAATCGAAACGTTCTGAAATATAATATATATATATATATATATAATAAGTATAACTACTTTATATATGTAGTTTCAATATAAAAATGAACCATATTCCCAAGAAAATAACCAACTAAAAACATATTTAATGGTTCAAGAAAAATTAATTCCTATATTATATATATATATATATATATATATATATATATATATATATATATATATATATATATATATATATATATATATATATATGACGTACGCAAAAAAATGTATATTTATATGTTTTATTGTAAAAGTCATATATATATATTTAATGCTTGTGTGTGTTTGTGCCATGCCGAGATTGGTTTTTATAAATTCGCTTCACCAAGTGGAATTACTTGAAGTATAAACCAATAAAGAGAGGCGCAGATAAAACCAAGGCAGATTCAAATGAACACCTCAATAGTCACAAAACTCATTATAAAAATATGTTATCTGTTAAAATGAAGTCAAACTTATTTCCTTCTTTAACTGTATAATTCGTCGTAAAGATTGTTGTGACAGATTAAAGTCATTAGAAGGAAAACTCGAGCATTTTATAGAGATATTTTCTAGACAAGCTGGCTGCTCTAGTTTACTCACAGATATTAAAAGAATGAAATTTTAAAAAATTAAATATAAACTGTGATCCAAGGCTAGATGAAGTAAATGTTGCAAATACTAGGTCACAGGCTGTTCCAGCAGACATAATTATGACCTCCTTTCTAAAGCGTTGAGATGCGACTTATGTTGAAAGTATACATATTCAGACCTGTGCATTCGTTTGTAAAGATGTCTTCATTTTGAGTAGAATAGAGAAGGAAGTAAAATCGGAAAGGACAGCTAGCTAACGCATTTATAACTTGTGAACAGATAAGTTAAGGTTATCAATAACTATACTATATATTCTAAAAATATTCAGTTTGCTTCATGTAATAAATTTAAACAAATTTGTATAATTTTTTAAAAATGACTTTATAAATTAGTTATCGAATGAATTTATAAACAAGGAATGAAAAATTTGCTTTTTCTTTTTATATTTCAAAAAGATGCTGACAATAGTGAGCAACATTATAAATCAAAATTTCAGTAAGAAATAAATTAAATATATCTGCCGTGTGTAAATAATTGTCTATATTGTGAATATGAAAGAATATATAGAAACAGTTTATTTTCTGCAAATACAACTCTGGTCCTCTCTCAACACGTGTTTCGGCCACTTTATGATCTCGTCGGTGGAGCTGTTTCGAATCGACAGCAACATTCGCAGGAATCAACTGCTATATAAAATATCAATTCCGAGACATGTCGGCAGGATATTAAAAACCTGCCGACTTCGATGTCAGACTAAAAAATATCGCCAGTCGAACGACATCTATACATTCATCGAAATAGTGCGATATTTTGAAAATCAGAAGTTTAGTAAGAAGTAAATTAAATCTATCCACTGTGTTTAATTAGTTGCCTATATGTGTTCTCCTTTCAAGCAGAGAAAAAGGAAAGAACATATAAAAACGGTTTATTTCCTGCAAATACAACTCTGGTCATCTCTCCACACGAGTTTCGACCACCTTATGGTCTCGTAAGTGGAGCTCTGTCGAACCGAAAGCATCATTCGCAGGAAACAACTTCTATATAAAATATAGATTCCGAGATATATCGGCAGAATATTAAAAACCTGCTGACTTCGATGTCACACTGAAAAATATCGCCAGTCAAACGACAGCCATACATTCACTTAGTGGCAAAACAATCTTTTCAGACAGTCCGCTAGCCTTTAAAGAGCTTGAAGTGAACACTTGCAAAGAACTCCTTATCTAGAGTAAGTGTGATAAACAAAGTTGCCCTAATACCAGGACCCACTGGCAATGATGGAAACGAATCGGCAGCTCTTTTGGCTAAGAGAGAGTTGGTTGAGTTGCAAACATATCTACGGAATAATCTAATATTAATTTGTTTATAAAGGGTGTTTTTTTTATAGAGGTATAGAACTTTTAAATGGAATAAAACAAAGATGGATTTTTGAAATTGACATGAAATTTACTTTATTCGAAAGATAACCTTCTGGCATTATAATTTAAATATGACTTCTGGCATATGACCGCCACGGCTGGCTCGGATGTAGTCTAATCTGGAGGTCCAATTTTTGATGACTTTTTCCAACATTTGTGGCCGTATATCGGCAATAACGCGGCGAATGTTGTCCTCCAAGTGATCAATCGTTTCGGGCTTATCGGCGTAGACTAGCGACTTCACATATCCCCACAGAAAATAGTCTAGCGGCGTTAAGTCGCACGATCTTGGGAGGCCAATTCACGGGTCCGAAAAGTGAAACTATGCGGTTACCAAACGTTTCCTTCAATAAATCAATTGTGGCACGAGCTGTGTAACATGTTGCGCCGTCTTGTTGAAACCACAGCCCGTGCACATCATGATTGTTCAATTGATGAACGAAAAAGTCAGTAATCATGGCTCTATAGCGGTCACCATTGACTGTAACGTTCTGACCAGTATCGTTTTTAAAGAAATACGGACCAATGATTCCACCAGCCCATAAAGCACGCCAAACAGTCAGTTTTTCTGGATGTAACGGTGTCTCAACATACACTT
Organism: Diaprepes abbreviatus; assembly: GCA_034092305.1. Lineage (NCBI taxonomy): Eukaryota > Metazoa > Arthropoda > Insecta > Coleoptera > Curculionidae > Diaprepes > Diaprepes abbreviatus. The sequence continues at coordinate 6,086,481 of JASJET010000105.1, forward strand.
GAGGATTGTCATCACTCCAAATACGGTAGTTTTGTTGATTGACGTATCCATTCAAGCAAAAGTGAGCTTCATCGCTGAACAAAATTCGCTTATGAAAATCGAGATCAACGGCAATCTTGTTTTGGGCCCATTCACCGAATCTACGCCTTGCTAGGTAATCGTGTGGCTTCAATTCTTGCACGAGTTGGATTTTGTAAGCACGCAAACCAAGATCTTTCCGCAAAATCTTCCATAAAGTGAATAGACACATATCCAATTCCTGTGCACGATGGCGGATAGACTGATTCGGGTCTTCCTCTACGCTACGCTCTACAGCAGCAATGACTTCTTCTGTACGCACTGTACGACATCTCTGTGGATGCGTATTATCATTTAGATTAAACGTGGTGCGAAAACGTTCCATAGTTAATCGAATTAATTGCTCTGATGGACGATTATGTTGACTGTAAAATGGACGTAGTGCGCGATACGTATTTCGAACAGAACCATGATTTTCAAAATAAATTTGCACAATTTGGAAGCGTTGTTCAGGCGTGAGTCTATTCATGTTGAAATGCCAAACCAAACTAAACATAAATCACTTGACAGCTGACAAAATGGCCGCCAGTTAAAAAAGTGTTGCCAACTTAAAGTTTTATACCTCTATAAAAAACACCCTTATGTAATTATTTTACAGGCTAAACCAAGAAGTAACTAGAATTAAATTTATGAAGCTACCACTGAGTTTTATACATACCAAACGCCCACACAAAAATATTTTTATATAAACAACACAATTTCAAATTTGATAAAATTTTTTCATTAAGTTTTTAATCAATTTTGTAATTTTTAACGATCACGAGAATGGAATTTACAAATTAAAGGAAAAAAATAAAAGATTTAAGGGACGATAATTGGGGAAAAAAGTAAAATTCATTTATTAACGGTAAATATTTTACTTGCCATTATTTAATAACATACATACCGGAAAAATTAAATTTTTAAATCCAGCTGCGGGGATTTTTTTTCTTCAGAAAAAAA